>JARDYH010000007.1:56861012-58204137 GCA_029215795.1 Anniella stebbinsi
TTTCATTTATATCTACTCTTGTTTATGCAGGCCTAGATGTTGACTCACATGTCATGATATTAATGTGAACAAGGCAGTCTGTTGGTGCACACTGCTCATTCCTGCTTGTAGTGGGGGTGGCAAAACAAACCACTGATCGTCTGCCTGTGGTTTGTTTATCAAGATTTGCAAACTGGGAACTCCGGTTTGTCTTGTTCACAGTTAATAGTGTAGTTTGTTCTCAAGAAGTAGCTTGTTCACAAGAAGTATCATGATGTGTGAACGCGGTGTCTAAGTGGGCCCTTCAATCTTCCTTATATATGAACAAATCCACTTAAGACATACTGTAAAGAGGTGAGTCATCCAAGGAAAAACCCTAGTGGATACCTACCCGGCGGTTGGTGAAATGGGTGTAGAATTCTTTTACCAGGATGGTTTTGATGATGGCAGGATCCATAATAGCCATCAGTGGCCTTCGCCCATCATAAATTCTAATTGCCATAGAGAAGAAAAGGAAATATGTTTGGAATTCTTGCTTGAATGCAAGAATTCTCGGAGGAGAAGCCAGGATTAGAACTCCCTAACCTTAGTTGCAACTTCTCACATGGTCCGGGAGCTCAGGAGTATAGTGAGGGCCTTATGTGCATGTTGCAATTCTTCAGGAGTGCAGAAAATACCTATAACCCTTATGGCTAAAAACCTATACTGAAAGCTTGTATGCTACGGATGAGATCCAGATGTGGTCAGGTTTAGAATAGACCCACTGAATGCAATGGGACAAACACATTATGATCTCCTTCAAGCATGGCGAAGTCCACCCCCCAATGTCTATGAAAAAACCAGAATTAAGAGTAACGACGAATACTATTTCCAGCTATTGTGGGCCCATCTTTAGTAGCGTTCCTGCTCCTCCCATGGAAAGCAAGAACAGACTAAATTATACAAAACAACAACACAAACGGCAAAAAACGGCCACTCACAAGCTTCTGCTCAATCTGTAGCATTTATACAAGGTGCAGAATTGAACTGAGTGAATATGAGGAAGAAATTGGATTGCCAGAGCCCTCCAATGCAGAACAAGCCCCCTCTGCCCACCCCAGCTCACCCCACAACTGCCAGACATTTTAAAAAAAACACAGGGAAAAGGAACTGATGTCAGGGGAACGGAGGCATGAGCAAAACTACTGTTTAATTAGTGCATGAAATTCTGCTAAGTGCTTTGCAATGATGAGGTGCTCAATGAAAATGCTGTACGGTAGAGACAGACACAAAAAGAGAAGGAAAACAAGCACAATCCAGCTACTTTGCAGCTACTGAATGGCCATGAGAAACCGTCACTGATTGAGACGGTTTTGGAAAGAAAAGAGCTATATGGTAGCTGGTCCCAGCCATGCATGGAGTCAGCCTGCACTCCTGACCTTCCTATTCCACGCCTTGACTTATTACTTTGCCCTGTGATGCCAAGAAATTCTACACGTCACCCAGAGGCCAGAGGGAGTGCCTCTCAGTTCAGCCTGACATGCCTTTGCACGCCTGCTTTAAAAATTTGTCAAGGGGGTATATCTCAACAATTTGCAGACAGCGCAGACAACCCATTTCTCTCCATCAAACAGGGATTGACTCACCCCCAGATTTTGCCATACTTCTTATAACACTTCTGGTCAAATTCCAGAACCCCCTGTCAGGACAAAAGAAGCATCAGAGAAACAGGCAAGACAAGGGGACATCCTGCAAGGGAAATAACATTCCATTTATAGAACAGTTTGCTATGTCGTTCTGATACAGGACTCTACACTAGATCACAACATTTACCGTGGCTGGGAAAAGAAGATCGGAATCTACTTGTAGAGCTCTGAGTAGTTGCAGTAGATCAGCAAAGGTCTCCAACTCCAATTGTTAACAACGGCAATCTTTAGGTTTCCGTATGATTGTAAGAATCCCTGATTTGCAGTAATTTAGAAGTAGATTTGGATTTGTGTATACACGTCATCCTAATGTATAGCCCATGGGAAGGGCCGGTATCAAGGGTAGGCATGGTCGGGCACCGGCTGAGAGCCCGCACCACAGCAGGGGGCCCACATCCAAGAGCCCCTGGAGTTGCTCCCCTTCTTCACCACTGCAACCTGCTTGTTCACCTGGCCCTGATAATGGTGGTCGTGAGAAGGAGGACCAGGAGATGCCACGGCCAGCTTGCTCACCGGTTCTCTGCCTGTCTAACAAGTGGTAGCGAGGAAGAGGAAGAGAATGAGGAGCAAGAGCAAGCGCACCTGGTGACCATGGGGGTGAGAAGGTAGACTCATTGAAGGAGGGCGCCCATTGGAGATGTCTTGTCCACAGGTCTTCAAAAAATTGGCACTAGCATCAGGACCATATTACACCTGTCTTGAAAGAGCATCACTGTTTGCCAGTTGCTTTTCCAGATCAATTCCTGATGTTGGTTTTAACCTTTAAAGCCCTAAATGGCTTAGGACCTTACTGTCTTCTTATGAACATGGCCAGGTATTAAGATCTGCAGGTGAGGCCCTTTTGAGGGCACTGTTAGACACAGAGGCCTGTTTCTCAGGCACGCATGAAACGGCTTTCTCCTGTGCTGCTCCCAAATTGTGGAATGTGCACTTTGAAGATTATGTTTACTCACTCTCTTGGCTTTCAGAAAGGGTGTGAAGGCATATCATTTCAGTCCAGTCTTTTAAATCATGTCGTTGTTTTAATGTTCTTGTTTGTATTGTTTTAAGGTGTTATTTCAAATGGCTTGGCAGGGCATTGATGGCTTTTTAGCAGATAAGGTGATATATAAATGTTAATAATAAATTATATTTAGATTTGTGCCTCGCACAACAAGCTCCACCTGTCAGGTCGTCTTTATTTTGTTTCAGAGTTTCACTGGATGGCCTTGAGCTGGTCATTCAAAATCACTCCACCTACCTTAAGGTTTGTAGAGAGAAAAAACATTATATAACCCTTGGAGGAAGGGTTGGGACATGAATGTGACAGAGAAACAAGATAAACATGTTTATATTTCTATGTGTAAATGAATTTTAGTTTTATTTCAACAAGAAGATAAAAAAAAACCCAAGAACCTAATAAATTATCTGTTATTATTGGTTGTGTTGTTTTAGTAGATTTTGTATGTGTGGCTATTTTACAGTATTTTAAACTCTTCTGTTGCATTGTTTTTATGTTATCATTTTATAAGTAACTTTGAGTTAGCATTTGCTTAGAAATATGAATTAATAATGGTTCAACAAGTTAAAAACAGAATTTAACTTGGGATGGCTTTCATACAAGCCATTCCCCATGTCCATTCTGCAAGTGGCAGTGTGTTGTAGTGGTTAGAGTATTATCTGGGGCTTACGAAACGTGAGTTCTAGTCCACATTCGGCCATGAAGCTCACTGGATGACTTTGGAATAGTCACTGACACTCAGTCTAACCTACCTCACAGGGCTGATGTGAAGACAAATGTAGTGGAGGAAGGTCATGTATGCCACCTGGACTCTTTGGAGGAAAGGTAGGACTGTAACACATCATTAAAAAAGGAAGTGACTTGACATCTTTTCTAAATTCAGAGAGTGAGGACCAATTGTGACTCTGAGAGGAGAGCACTCCACAATTTGGGAGTGACACAGGAGAAAGCCTTCTCACATGTGTGTGTCACGCAGGCTTCAGGAAGTGACATTATCTACAGAAGGGCCTTTGGTTCCACTCACCACTGGAATGCAGGCCCTGTGAGCTTCTCCAAAACTGAATTTGGGCTGAAGGAGATTCCCCGCTCCTGCCCCGTGAAAGAGCCCCAGATACTCACGTTCCAGTAATGGAGAAAGGTCCCAATGAAAGGCAACGGCCTTGGTCCAGGAATTCCCAACTTCTTAAAGAAATTGTACGGCCAGATCCCATAGCTGGAAAGATGACCAGTGAGAGTAATTGGCAACAGAGTCAACTGCAGAGTTATCACAACAAAAACATTTGCAGGTTGAGAAGAAGCAATGAGGTTTAGGACCAAGATAGGGCTCTTTCTAAATAAGGAGAGGATTAAGAATGCTTAGTTTAGGATGAAGGCTACTAAGGAGGGAAAGAACAGAGGTATACTAAATTATACATGGCATGGGGAACATGGCAGTGGATTTCTTTTTGCTCCAGACCCTCTACCCTAAATATCAGAACGCGATGAAAGCGTTGATCCGGGACAAAGAAAACACAGTACTTCTTTACCCAACATGTAAATTAGGGAATTCACTGCCACGCAATATGGTAATGGCCACTAGCTTGCATGGATTTCAAATGGGATTAGGTAAATTCATGGAGCCTGGGACTATTAGCAGCAATTAGCCAGGATGGTTACATAAAGCCTCCATGTTCAGAGACAGTATACCATTGAATACCAGCATGCCGATGAATACCAGTTGGAGGGAGTCAACAACAGAGGAAGGCCGTCGCCTTTACATCCTGCTTGTGGGTTTCCCAGAGGCATCTGATTGGCTACCGTGTGATACCAAGTACTGGACCAAATATGGCTTTGCTCCGATTCAGCCAATCTCTCCTTTTTTGGCTTATCCTGGCCTGTGTAAACAAACATTGGCGCTTCACACATGACCAGATTTCCCACGTGTATTATATCCCCAAAGTGTCACGCCGACACCTGTAACAAGCGGATGTTGCAAGTCATAGAGAATAAGGCTACCAATGGCTACTAGTCCTTACAGCTACTAGTCCAGGATCAGAAGCAGTATGCAATGCGTATGTATATCAGATGCTGGGGAACCTGTGGGCAACTGGTTGGCCACTGTGAGAACAGACCGCAGGACTAGATGGACCCTTGGCTTGATCCAGCAGGGCTCTTCTTGCATTATTCTGTTCTGAAGTGGCCACCCAGGCTGATCAACTCTCACCCCAGGGCCCAGTACATCGGCAGCATTTGTGCCAACCCAACCCAGCCTGGAATGGAGATAAGAGGTACCTTTGACATAGCGGAGGCTGGTGGCTCCAATCTCATTGGGATGGTGAATCCGCTCCAGGTTCCAGCAAGAACACGTCAGGAGTTCTCACACCTTGGATAGCTCCTTTAGAGCTTTGACAGGTTCCTACTGAAACCCAGAGCAGATTCACCAACTGCTTTAATGGCTACAGATCCAGCAGAAATTCCACACTTTTCCTGGCATGGAAATAGAGAGCCGGAGGAAACTGCACCTAGTAAATGCCTGCCTGCCTGCCTGCCTGCCTGCCTCCTGTAGCAGGGAATGCTTTGAAGAAGATCTGCTTTGTTTGTGCTGCTGTAAATATGAGGAAATTCCAAGGAGGCTGCCTTGGAAAGGAATCCTGTACCTTTAAAATAGCTGTGTTGTGCCCAGAAGGGAAAGCGAGGAGGCTTTCCCTGTTGAACTTCTGTTCTACACAGGTTCTAAATAAAGCACGGGATGATCCCTTTGCATGTGGTCCACCCCTCCTTGGCACACCCCCACACACCGGATTTACAAGCAACACAGCCTAAAGGGGCCTTTTAAGTCTCCCAACCATGGTGTCCTTCCCCGGGCAATGTTCTTCCTATCAATCTGTTTCTGGGACTGCAGAAGTTCCCCCAAATCGATTCACTCCTCCGTTATACTTACAGCACCAGGAGGGCCAAAAATACAACGATGAGTATACAGGTTCCTAGGGAAAAACTGGGTAAGAATCCCATCTTGTGCTTTGCTCAGACCTCAGCAAAAGCCTGTTTCCCGAGCATGGAGGAGAAAGTGCTCCGCGAAAAGTACTTTTAGTTGGCAGCATTTCCTCCTTTGGAGGTCACGTGAAGTAGCAGGGCGAGGTTGTTGCTGACTCTTGTTTCATAATAAAACTCTCTCCAGCATCGCCCTTGAACGTTTGTGGCTGTCTTTGGTACTTTCGTTTGCATGATCGCGTCCTCCTCCAAGACGAACAACAACACCACTCTTGGGGTGCAGAGCAGCACGCCAACAGGAGCTGTGAACTGGGGAGGCCCTACTCACGTCTTAACTCTGCTATATTCGTATTTTTATTTTATTGCAGTTATATTTCCCCTTTTCCCCCTCCAAGGCTGCTGACATGACCTTCCTCCTCAGCATTGTATCCTCACAACAATCCTGTGAAGTAGGTTTGGCTGAGAGTCGGTGATTAGCCAAACAATGTCCGAGTGGGGACTAGAACCTGGGTCTTCTGAGTCTCGGTCCAACACTCTAACTACTACACCACACTGTCTCTGAGGTTCAGTTATGAGGCTGTACAATCCTATGCATGTTTCCCTGAGAGTCTGTCTCATAGGTTTCAGCGGTAACTTATTTCGGAGTAGAATTGGGGCTTCAGGTCCCCTCAGAGAAAGTTTACTCACTCTCAAATTCATCTCCTTCCCTAGCCATGGACATTATGAAGAAAATAATAAAACATTTCTACCTTGTGATGGTAACAGTGGAAATGTAGGCATTTACTCTGAAGTAAGACCGATTGTATTCAGTGATATGTACTTGCGGGTAAATGTGCATAGGCTGCAATCCTATATCGATTTACCTGGAAGTCATCCCCATTGAAGTCAATGCTGTTCACTTCTGAGTAGGCATGCATAGGATCGCACTGTCAGGGCACAATCCTATGTGTTTAGAGTGCACTGGGGAATGTCTGGAATTCTAGAGTTTATTTCTGTCTAAACATGCATAGGATTGCATCTTTAAAGTAGTTAAAATGTTTGAAGCTCTTTATACATTCTCAAGCATTATTAATTACACAAACTTCTATGTCGGAGTAAGCCCCCTTGGTAACACCTGAAATTACTTATGAATAAACATGAATATTTGTAGTATTACATTTATATCCTGCTTTTCCTCTGGGGAGCTCATGGTAGTATTTGTTTATTTATTCAAAGCATTTCTATCCTGCTCTTCAGTCAAAAGACTCTCCGATTTGCTTGCAAGAACCAATAATCAGATAGTCCTTTCCTTTAAGTTCGCAATCTAAAAAGTAAGGCTGTGCACGCACCCCCCCCCCCACTTCGGACCCGATCTGACCCACTTGGGATCCAGAAATGGCATTTTACATCCGCCGTTGTACACAGCATTAGATCTATGCAAATACAGAGCCTCCATCTTCCTTAAAGTAAGCAGACCGCTCCAGATGTCCAACACGTTTTCATTGGTCAGTGGGTGGGGGCAATGGTTCGCCATTGTCCGAAGCAGTCTGAATTGCTTCAGACCCAGTCCGACCCACTCCATACTGATGTGGACCAATCTGGCCCCAATCCGGATTCGGACCGATTTGGTCCAAATTACCCCGCTTCGGTTTGAGATTCAAATTTGGAATAGAAGCAGTGTGCAGCCCTACTAAAAAGACAGGAGGCTCAGAAGCCCTTCTGGTGGCTGTTGAGGGAGAGAGGGAGGGGTTCTCCACCCCTACCCATTGTATCTCCACAGCTAGTGGTGGCACCAGAAAAACAATTCAGGGGGGCACAGACGGGGCAAAGTATATCTCTAGGTGGGCGGGCTGTGTCCCACACATTAAGATGTCTGAAAGAAAAATAATGGTATATCTCGCATTAAAACTTTCATCCTAACAATATATTCTGAAATAAGTCATGTATTAATTAATTTAGGTATTTAAATTGCAGTAAGGAAAAGGGCTTTCAAACCAGGTAGGGTCACTATGCAAGATTAGACAGACAAAACTATTTCTTTAGAAAACAAGTTACTTTTCAACCAGTTCAGGTAGAAGGAAGGTAAATTCGTAGTGTAAGGAAAGTAAGAGTAAACTGACACACTTGGTCTTTTACACCGAGGAAACCCAGTGCTTGTTTTTGTGTATCTAAATGATAGCCAACTCTGGCTGATTAGATTGTCACTCACTGAGACATTAAGTTCTGAGCCTTAATGTAAGATTGGGGAATAGCATGGGGGTGGGGGTGGGGTAGAATCTGACCAGCTTTTTTTAAAAAAAAAATCATAAAATCATAGAGGGAAGCTCCTAGGAAGCAACAAGAGAGAGGGCCTTCTCAGTGGTGGCCCCCCAATTGTGGAACGATCTCCCCGACGAGGCCCTCCTGGCGCCAATAGTATTATCTTTTCGGCGCCTGGTCAAGACTTTCTTCTGCTCCCAGGCATTTAGCAATATGTGATGAGCCTGGGTATGTTTTTAGGCTCATAGTTTTTTTAAAAAAAGTTATCATAGTGGTTTTAAATGTATGCATATATTGTATGCTTTTGTGTTCTTTAATTTTTGTGTATTGTTTTTATGTGTTTTAATCTTATGTAAACTGCCCAGAGAGTGTTGGCTATGGGGTGGTATACATATGCAATAAATAAATAAATAAATAAATAAATAAATAAATAAATAAAAATAGTTGAGTTGGAAGGGGCCTATAAGGCTATCAAATCCAACCCCCTGCTTATTACAGAAATCCACATTAAAGCGTACAATGGACAAGCTAAATAGCATATTTATGGACCCCTGTAAACAGGCAATAATGAAACACTAGCTGGGTATTCAAATAAATGAATAAGTTTGGGAAACGGAGTTTATGGATGCTTTCATTTCTTCACTGTCTCCTCATGATCAGATAACTCTAATTTCAAAGGACAGGTTCCATATTTATTTAAGATATCTCATCAATTTCTGAAATGCCTATTAAATGGCTGTACAACAATGGGACGTGAATCCAGTCACAGTTAAGTGATTTGACAAAGTCCCACTGAAAGCAATGGGATTTCAGTTTGCCACAATTGATTTGTTTCATTGGGGACAATTCACTTTGAGCCGCCCAGTGAAATCAACACAACTCCAGCTGGCCGAGTCCCATTGGTTTCAACAGGTCTACTCCAAGGATGGCCTGGATCCAACTCAAGGGGCAAGCCTCACTCTGCCTTGGGAACACTGGAGGAGCTTCATGAGGACCAGGCACGCCTGAGGGTAGCTCAGGCAGCCTCCCTCAGCAGGGCCAAACGGGGCAGGTGCCCATGGCACTCATTGCGACAAGGCTTGAGGGCTCCAAACAACCAGCAACCATCCATGCCTGCCGCCGGCGGTGCTGCCTCCTCACCAGGTACTTTGCGTCAGGATGGTGGGTGGTGCTGACTAGGAGCCATGACGGAGATGGCAAAACTTACATCAATAATTAGAGATTTATGTTATTTATTTATTTATTACATTTGTATACCGCCCCATAGCCGAAGCTGTCTGGGCGGTTTACATAGGATTAAAACAATGAAAAACAATATACAAAAATTAAAACAGCAAAAACATACAACATACACACAATCTGTACATTTAAAAACCACTACAACACTTCAAAAAAGCTACAAAAACAAAACAAAACAAACCCAGCCTCCTCAGATATTGCCAAATGCCTGAGAGAAGAGGAAAGTCTTGACCTGGCGCCGAAAAGAAAACAATGTTGGTGCCAGGCGGGCCTCGTCGGGGAGATCATTCCACAATTGGGGGGGCCACCACAGAGAAGGCCCTCTCTCTTGTTGCCGACCTCCGAGCTTCCCTCGGAGGAGGCACTTGGAGGAGGGCCTTAGATGTTGAACGTAGTGTTCGGGTAGGTTCATGTTGGGAAAGGCGTTCCATCAGGTATTGTGGTCTCAAGCCGTGTAAGGCTTTATAGGTTAAAACCAGCACCTTGAATTGGGCTCGGAAACATACAGGCAGCCAATGCAAGCAGGCCAGAGTAGGTCTTATATGCTCAAACCTTCTGGTTCCAGTTATCAATCTGGCTGCTGCATTTTGCACAAGCTGCAGCTTCCGAACCGCCTTCAAAGGCAGCCCCATGTGGAGTGCATTGCAGTAATCTAACTTGGAGGTTACCAGAGCATGGACAACTGAAGCCAGGTTATCCCTGTCCAGATAGGGACGTAGCTGGGCCACCAACCGAAGTTGGTAGAAGGCACTCCGTGCCACTGAGGCCACCTGCGTCTCAAGTGACAAAGATGGTTCTAGGAGAACCCCCAAGCTACGAACCCGCTTCTTCAAGGGGAGTGCAACCCCATCCAGAACAGGTTGAACACCCTCCATCCGGTCAGCAGAACCACCCACTAACAGCGTCTCAGTCTTGTCTGGATTGAGTTTCAGTTTATTAGCCCTCATCCAGTCCATTGTCGCAGCCAGGCACTGGTTCAGCACATCCACAGTCTCACCTGATGAAGATGAAAAGGAGAAATAGAGCTGCGTGTCATCAGTGTACTGATGACAACGCACTCCAAAACTCTGGATGACTGCACTCAACGGTTTCATGTAGATGTTGAACAGCATGGGGGACAAAACTGACCCCTGCGGAACCCCATACTGGAGAATCCACGGGGCCGAGCAATGTTCCCCAAGCACCACCTTCTGGAGCCGACCCCCCAAGTAGGAGCGGAACCACTGCAATGCAGTGCCTCCCACTCCCAACTCAGCCAGTCGTCCCAGAAGGATACCATGGTTGATGGTATCGAAAGCCGCTGAGAGATCAAGGAGAATCAACAGAGTCACACTCCCCCTGTCTTTCTCCCGACATAGGTCATCATACAGGGCGACCAAGGCTGTTTCCATACCAAAACCAGGCCTGAAACCCGACTGAAATGGATCCAGATAATCAGTCTCATCCAAGAGTGCCTGGAGCTGGCTCGCAACCACCCGCTCCAGGACCTTGCCCAGGAATGGAACATTTGCTACTGGCCTGTAGTTATTAAGATTTTCAGGGTCCAGGGAAGATTTCTTTAGGAGTGGTCTCACTGCCGCCTCTTTCAGGAGGCCTGGGACCACTCCCTCTTGCAAAGAGGCATTAATCACTTCCCTGGCCCAGCCAGTTGTTCCATCCCTGCTAGCTTTTATTAGCCAACAGGGGCAAGGATCCAATATGGAAGTGGTTGCACGAACCTGTCCAAGCACCTTGTCAATGTCCTCGAGCTGCACCAACTGAAACTCATCCAAGAAAACAGGACAAGCCTGTGCTCTGGATACCTCACTAGATTCACCTGCTATAACACTGGAGTCTAAGTCCTGACGGATGCCAGAGATTTTATTCTGGAAGTGCCCAGCAAATGTATTACAGCGGGCCTCAGATGGTTCTACCATGTCCTTGGGGCCAGCATGTAAAAGCCCCCGGACAACTCTGAAAAGCTCCGCTGGGCGGCAGGTTGATGATTGAATAGTGGCAGCAAAGTATTGTTTTTTTGCTGCCCTCACTGCCCCTGAATACAGCTTACCATAAGCACTTACCAGTGTTTGATTGCATCCATCAGGAGTTCGTCTCCATCTGCCCTCAAGCCGTCTCCTGTTTTGTTTCATCACTCTCAGCTCTGGGGTATACCACGGAGCCTTATGAGCTCTACACAGGAGAGGGTGCTCAGGAGCAATCGTGTCAACTGCCCGGGTCATTTCTGCATTCCACAGATCAACCAGGGTTTCGACAGGAGAGCCAGCCCTATCAGCCGGAAAACTCCCCAGAGCCCTCTAGAAACCATCTGGATCCATTAGCCTCCGGGGGCGGACCATCTTAATGGGTCCCCCACCCTTGCAGAGGGGAAAAGCCGCTGTAAGTCTAAACCTCACCAGGTGGTGATCTGACCATGACAGAGGGGTTGATGTAAAATCCCCCACTTTCAGATCCCCATCTCCATGTCCAGTTGAAAAAACCAGGTCTAGAGTGTGCCCTGCTACATGCGTTGGGCCGATGGCATGTTGGGACAGTCCCATGGTTGTCATGGAGACCATGAAATCCTGAGCTGCCCCAGATAAAGTGCCCTCGGCATGAATGTTGACATCCCCCAGAACCAAGAGTCTGGGGGATCTCAACAGTACACCAGAGACCACCTCTGTCAGCTCAGCTAGGGAGTCTGTTGAGCAGCGGGGTGGGCGGTACACCAGATCCCCCCACCTGGCCCTGTATCCTCCCTCCCAGGCACATAGCTCAAGCCTGGGGAAAGGGGGGGAAAACAACAACAATAACAACAAAAAACACCCAAAGACAAAAACAAAAAGCCGGCAGGCACACTCCTCTCCTCCCCTGGCAGCAGGCCTCCCTCTCCTGCAGGTTGATGTAGAGATAAGTCTACATTGATATTTTTAACTGAATGGAAACCTCTTATAGACTTTTTGCCGGGACTAGAAAAAAATTGTTTGTTCATCTGTGGATTCAATGATTAAGAAGATAATTCTTACGATAAAAGAGGGGAATTTAGGTTTTTGTAATTATAGAGTAAGAGAAGATATGGTTACATCTTTTTGCTGTGGAGAAAATCGGAAGTCCATCTTAATTCTGTATGTCTTTTTTATATGTATGTTTTTTCTCTTGTATTGTGTTGTAAGTTGGTGTTGTTTTGAAATAATAATAATAATAATATAATAATAATAATAATAATAATAATAATAATAATAATAATTTTAAAAAAGAAGAGGAGAGCCCTGATGGTGCATCTCAGGCCCCAGAGCCCGGCTGAGGGAAGCAGGCACCTCACTGCCGATACCTCGCATGGCTGTCTTACCAGCCCGGCCTGGCTCAACTCTCAAATGGCAAGAACCTCAGCCAGGTAAACATGTGGAGACTACTCACCCCAACAAAGCTGAAAACCATCTGAGAGTGCTTTTCCCGCCACCTGTGTGACCACACATGTGTGACAGACTGGTGTGGCTGTTCTTCAAGCCTGGGCAATAAGTCTCATTGGTGCAAGGCGGGGTAAAGTGTGGGAACTCCCCAGCGTCAAGAAAATGCATAAACCCCCCTGCCAACACGCAACCCAGTGGAAAGCATCTGGGTCGTGACTCGTACTTTGAAATAAAGTGCCTTTCCTTCAAATAATTACAGGAGTCCAGCAACAGGGGTGGCAAGCTCCTTGTTTGGGGGGGGCGCTTGCCCCCCTCGGCGCCACCACTGGCGGCTGTTAAACCAGTTTGCTCAGTTTAAACTAGTCCCTCTGCCAAGTGAAGCAAGGCAGGTGACTAGTATGTCCTTCTTGGTAGTGGCACTCTGGCTGTGTGTTACTTTTTCACCAGGTGAACACAAGAATAAAGAAAAAGAAAAATAGGGCAAAATGCAACCAAGTGCAAATAATACAGACTGTGGCAGTAAGATATCTAGCTCAGTTTTGTCTTTGTATGAAGTTTCTGTGTACTATTGATACGGTAACACACATACTTTTTTTATTCAATCTATTTCAGATGGTGCCCCCCCGCCTCTGTTTCATTCCACATACCATTACGATGATGCATTTTAGACTGTTATTAATGTGTGGGTTCCTTGCTTTGAAACCCCCCCCCCCCAGCCCTTTATAATTAATTGCCTTTGTTCTTGCCTGTTAGTTCTTTGCTATCAAAAGCCACAACCTTGGCTTATGCTTTGCTGGGTTACTTAGAGATTTCTCCACTTTTTGGATATAAACTCAATGGTTTATCTATACAGCACCTCCTGCTTTCCTCTGCTGCGCTGTATTCGCCATTTGCATTGCTAAATAAATAAATAAATCTTGATTTACTTCACATGTCGCCAACCCATTTAATTGGTATTTCCTTTCACCACATTTATGAGGTATATGACTCTGTGTGTGTGTGTGTGTATGAAAGATGGATTTACAATAGAGTAATTTCAAAGTATAATCAGAGCTAAACGTTTTGGCTTCTGCCCTCATCAGTAGCTGTGATGTCAAATAGATACCAGGTACCAAGAGAGGCAATTCGGAATCCTGGAAATGAAAACTCCTAAAGAGAAAAACCACAACACCCAGAGCTATGAATGGTATAAAATTTATGAATTATCCTCCAGATTAAGGCAACATGGACTAAGAGTTCTGAGTCTGTAGATCCAGACATTTTCCTTTCTCTGTAGCATGTCAGTGTACTTTGTTTTATTATGTATATTGAGTTTCTTGTACTGGAAAAAGAGCAGCATAAATAAATAAACAAACAGTATGCCCTGTCAAGTGGATAAAATGTAATTAACAAGGACAAAAACTTATTTATAGCTCTTATTCCCCTATCTTTGCTTACCACGTCAACCTAAGTAAATTAAGACTAAGGTAAGAGTATTATAACAGTGAAAATCTTCTGAAAATAACTACGTCTTCCTCCGTATACGTCTATTCACTAAAGTCTATAGTGCAATGGGGATGTGAACATCCAGCATCCCTGAATGGGATCTTTCAGACGCAGTCTTCAGTTCTGTTCACTCAAATAACTACTCCCATGCGATGTGGTATGGAAGGAGAGAGGTAGCAGGAACGCGGTTTCCAATTTCTCTATTCCTCAGGTTCAGCAGTGGTTCTGGAGACCAACTTCAGCTGGATAGGCTTTTTGGGTTGCATGAAGCCTTTGGTGTCCAGTTCCATGGGGATCTTTGCCATTAAGAGAAAAAGAGGGAGAAAAAATGGTAAAAGGGAAGATTCAGCACGTATCAACAGCTTTGGAAATAACTCGAAAGCACACACAACCCAACACATTCATATCTATCTCCATTGGCTCTAGTATTGTCCATCCACAATTAAAGCTTTCCTCATACCCTCTGATGCAGTTCACAAGGACATAAACTCGTGTCTGCTTTGCACTTTTGCCTGGAAACTGAACCAGCACACTTACTTGCAGTTGAAGTGTGAGCATAGCCGTCCAATGTGAAAACATATTGGTTAATCTCCATCACTTTTAAGTCATTTATTTCATAAGATGCATTTCAGTCCTTTCTTATCAGAGTTCAGAATTCCAAAGAAATCGGGACATTTCAGATCACACCCAGAGATAATGCCCATATCTTTCAATATTGAGAGGAGCTGCATTTTTTCGCCATTGCCCTCTTCACCCACTCTTCTCTCCCATGGCCAGGAGGATTCTACTTTTGCTCCACAACAAATGGGGGCAGGAATGACGGTACAGCGTGAGAATAAGATGTATGTGTAAGATTGGAATTTGCCACTGGCTTTTAGTGAATGAACCCATGCAAACAATTTAGCACTACTAGAACAGTTTAGCTTGCTTTAGAAAAATAAAGTGCAGCTTACCAGTGTCTCTTTGCAGACTCGGAAGGAAAAGTTTTGCAGCAAGACCACCACCACCACTTTCAAGACCATCAGAGCAAAGCGCATCCCAACGCAGTTCCTGGGACCTGCTCCGAAGGGAAGGAAGACGTACGGGTCGATGCCTTCCTTGTTCTCTTTACTGAACCTGTTTGCACATCAGGAAAAAGAAGTGGCAAGCGTTCAAAGATACGGGAAGCAACCAACACTTTTGTTCCTTCAATGCTGGGAGAGATAGGTGAGCCAAAGTTCGTATGTGAGAATTAATACTCGTGAAGGGAATTCACTTTTCAAATGATGGATCGAAGGGCAGATCTGAGTGGCATGTTCTTCAGGGCAATTTCTGTAGTTATGACGCCCCTTGTGGGAAACTACCATCACAGTTCAGGAGAGTTTTATTACTCTGTTGTTGAATAAGACATGGAACGTCCTGGTTGTGGACAAGTTAACACATCTGATAAGAAACTGTAAGGGAGGGAAGGAATACACAGATGCAAGAGATATTTGGAAGATAGACAATTACTCCTATTCTTCAATCAAAATATTCCACTGATGGTAAAGCGTTACTAATGCAGCTTATGAATGGAACTGAAGAGGAGAAAGTATAAAGTAAGGTAAAGATTCTTAGAGAACAATTAAGTCTTTCATCTGGACTAAAACTCACTTAGTT
This sequence comes from Anniella stebbinsi, assembly GCA_029215795.1. Taxonomy (NCBI): domain Eukaryota; kingdom Metazoa; phylum Chordata; class Lepidosauria; order Squamata; family Anniellidae; genus Anniella; species Anniella stebbinsi. Next base: position 56,876,633 of record JARDYH010000007.1, read on the forward strand.
ACTTTCACAGGCAGCTGAGCTCTTTTTATATGTATAAAATCACGCTTCTTAGTTAAACTCATATATGGCAGCTAAGCATTTACTGTCCGGATCGTATTTTGCTTATTAAACCCATCTTTATGCTATAGTTAAGCCCTTGCTTAAATTATATTTTGTGGATTATTTTAATTTGCTATGCTATATGACAAGTATGTTGGAGATATCTAATCATTACAATGATACAAGTGCAACATTAGGCTGACCATATGAAAAGGAGGACAGGGCTCATGTAACTTTAACAGTTGTAGAGAAAGGGGGATTTCAGCCGGCGTCATTTGTATGTAATTCGTACCTGGTGAAATTCCCTCTTCATTACAACAGTTAAAGGTGCAGGGGCCCTGCCCTCTTTTGTATCTGGTCACTCTAGTATAGTGCCTGCAACTTTAATTGTTGTGATGAAGAGAAGATTTCACCAGGTACTAATTGCATACAAATGACACCGGCTGAAATTCCCCTTTCTCTGCAACTTTTAAAGTGACATGAGCCCTGTCCTCCTTTTCATATGGTCAGCCTATGCAACATACAGATGTCTTATTTTTCTGTTATAATAAAAACTCAATTATTTTGAAACAACCATTAGAAAAGGAAGAACTGTGTGGCTGGACTTGACCAAACATCAATTTAATCAGATTTTTTTCTGCACAATCAGATGTCTCAGGAAAGCTCACAAGAAGGGCACAATTGCATTGACCACCTCACATGTATCCTTAATATCTGGTATCAGACATACCACCACTGAACAGGGGGTTGCATTTCACTATCGTGGCTATTAATCAATGACTTACTTATCCTCCACGATTGATAGTGATGAAAGTTTGCTTCCCTTTTGTACATAACTGGTACATTCCATATTTTTGCTAAGGTCCCTTTCAAGTAAATGGGGCTTTGGGAGAACTTGCTGATGGTTCCCAATGATTCTTGATCCAAATCGCACAAGGTCCTCCAATGGGTAACGTCCATTCCAGCCTGTTTTTCAGACTGTGAACAGACAAATGGCTTTTGAACAGGGGATCTTTTCTAACCAAAAACCTGGAAGATTTAATTTAATTTTCTGCATTCATCTTTGCCATTTCTGCCGTGACCTCTATGTGGTTTGGTGCCAGATGACTTATGGCTCTTCTTTTAACAGCGGGACATAAAATCAAGCCAATGTTTCAGCTGCTAGTACCAGCTTAGGCAACATTTTCTCCCGTATAGTTAATGAAGTTCCATGAACAGTTTATGGTTGTAGATCATAAAAAGACCTTACATTGTGTTGCAGACATTAGGTGTCAAACAATGATAAATGCATTATTGGTGTTAATGACCATCACACTTGCTCTCTGTTTTCTTTCTGTTGCTAAATGTTTTTTTCATTGGTTTCAAGAGGAGGAGGTCTATCCTCCTTGCAACGTACCTCTCGGGCCTGAACTCTTCTGGTTCCGGCCAATACTCCGGGTCACGATGTAGGACAAAAGCAGGGATCATGGTCACGGTTCCTTTTGGGATCGTTACTCCATTAATCTCCACTGTGTTTTTGGAAACCCTTTCAAGACGGCCTCCTGGAGGGTAGAGCCGAAGGGTTTCATTCACCACCATGTCAAGATATGCCATCTGAAGGACGGCTTCGTAGGTGGGAGAGGCCTGCCAAGGAGAAAAAAAAAGTTGTTGTGCATGGCAGGCAATCTAGAACTACTATTGGACCATATTCAGAATTGAACTGAATGATATTCCTTTGGATAGGAATCATGAATTTCCTGAGATTTCTAAAATAATCTCAGAAAACCTTAAACAGGAAGGCATGGTTTGTTATAGGATCATATTTGGACAACAATAGTAGGACCCAGTTTCTGTCTAGCAATATTCTCTGAATTTCATCCCTTCAATTTTCCAGGTCCCAAACAAAAAAAAATCATATCACAAACACACACACACACACACACACACACGTAGGAACCACTACCATCATGCTTTCAGGATTATCTCATTAGCCATAAGGACTAGGTAATTGCCTTTTTATCCCCTACAAATTATGTTCCTTGAGGTGCAGATCAGCTGATCCATTCTCAATTAACATGAGCCAAGGAAAGCAAAACTGAGACTCTTACCTGGTTGGGAAGTGCCTCATCTATTTCCTCCTGCAGCCTCAGCTGAGCATCTGGATGTGTGGCGAGGCAGTAAGACAGGAAGCTGAGGGCACTACTGGTGGTCTCATAACCAGCAAAAATAAAGATAATGGCCTGTGTCATAATCTCTTTGTCAGTGAGAGCTGGAGAAACACAGAACAGAAATGAGTAAGGATAATACAGCTGTAAATCAACTTTTTACAGAAGCAGCCAATAATCAACATCAGGGTTGGGACTAAGTAGTTCACTCTGTATGCTACAGTATACATCTCAAACACACCATTGGCTTGCACTATGGTGTGATTTATCTAGGAACTCCCAATATGGAGAGCCTTCAGCTACAATATCTCAGAGCATGGTAGCTTCTCTCTCATCACTTGACAAAGAGGAGCAGCCCTTTTTCTAGCTGAAATGAGATCTAAAATATCAAAAACTAGGCCAACAGGACAGGCGTATTAACCAGGTTATGACAGTGGATGAGCGCACATGCCACAAAACCAGGAGTGTCATTTCAGGGAATGCTCGTGGTGGTATTTTATGGCCACCACCTCACTGGGCATGGTACTTAGTTAAAAATATAATACACATTTCTAAAGCAAAGTCTGTGAAACCTCTCCTGCCCCTCCCACCCTTTTTAGGCCAGTAGGCCCTATCCCCAAAGCGTCAAGACATTTTGACATGGCCTTTGGCAGCTACCCAAAAGTCAATGTCCTCTTGTGCTGCAGACCCATTTCAAATACCAAAAACCAAAAGGAGGAGAGCATCCAAATCAGGACCAAAAAAAGGGAGAAACAGGTTCTCAGGATGCTAAAATGCTTTATTTCAAAGCCCAACACTTTTTGGCCTGTATTGTTTTTTAAGGCCTTCTTCAGGGGGTTGATAGGCGATGTCTGCAGAAATACTCCTAACAGCATGATAGTCTCTTACGATAATTACAACCAAGGCAGGGAGAAGCCAGATGCATTTATGCTTAAATTGTCTTCATTAATAAGTATGGAATCGCAATTGCCTGGATGCTGTGTTGAAGCCTGAAATGGCATTCGACCCAAAACTCAGCTCAGCTTGGACTTCTGTTCTGCAGGTCCTTTGCTTCTGCACAATCCATTGTTTGTTTGTTTTTACCTTGAGCTTTCCACCCAAAGCAATATCCCCAAGCAGCCTCTGTTCAAAGGATGGAATCTATACATTTTACCTTTATATGAACTCAGCTCATCAGAGATTTCACCAGAAACCTGGGAGTCCACCATTAGCTGCAGAAAGTCAACCCGATTCTGCAAGGAAACAGACACGGATGCTGTGGTCATGAGGAGAGAACGGTCAAACGCATGTCCAGTTGTCCAACAGTGTGTCCAAGAAATCAAGAGTCAGCTCTGTAGGGTAGCTTCTCTTGGTGCAGAATATTTATTTTATTTTATTTATGTATTTTTGGTGACATTTATAGAACACTTAATATAATAAAATACCTAAGCGGTTCACATATAAGTATTAAGCTCACATTAGAATACAGTATTAAAAACACAACGTTAAAAAAAAATCCAATTACAATAAATGCAATACGAGGGGCAGTAAAATGGAGTGGCATGATAAATTTAATTACAGCCCAGGTAAACAAGTGTATTTTCAGGAGGAGTTTGAAAGATGCCACCTTTTCGGCCTTCTGTTTTGAAAGCAGCAGTCACACAAAGTCCACACCATGGACGGATTCACAAAAAGTGGGAGAGACCACGGAACGTGCCAGACTGACCGTGTGATTGTCCTTTTGCCGGTCCTTCTTGATTTTTTTGACAACATCAGTGAAGAAATTGATGAAGGAGCTAGGCATCAGGGTGAAGTTCATTTTATCCAGCAGCGGCATGAGGAATGGGAAGATGACTGGAAAAGAGTAGAGCAAAGGGGTATACTTCGAGAGGATGCAACAAAACTGTAACCCTGTAAGAAAACCTCATTTTGACATCTCAGTCAACTCTTTCTGAGGGACAGGGTTCTGGTAGGACAGCATGCTCATCACGTGGCAGGATTTCAGTTACCAAACACGTATTCAGTAGAGACACAAGCTGTATTAGGCAGAACATTCAGGCCACAGTCCAATATCCTGGTGAGACAGCATGGTGTAGTGCAGGGCTCTCCACCACAGCGGTCGTGTTTCCCAATAGCCCTCGCTTTATTGGGAGACAATAAAAAAGTCTGCCACGTAATCCACAAAGTTTTATTTAAACATCTCCTCCCACCTGAAGGGATACTATAGTTCTAGGAATATCTCTCTAGGCAAGATTATGCAAACTAAGCAAGATAATTGTCCTTTCAAGAAAAAGTCCATTTCCAGTACGCTTTAACTTCAGGGAGGCTCTCTCTGAAGAAGCCTTTGGCGAGAAGCTAGCTGGGCCGACCTCCTCTCACCTTCCTTTCGCTCTGCCCCTTTTAGTCTGTGGCAGATTCTGGGATCAGCTAGACTTTCAGTGCCCTCACCTTTGGAAGAACACTGATTCTCAGCTTGTGGGTTGTTTACACCCTCAGAGATAAGGCCTGGTGAAAGTTCATTCCCACCTGGCGAAGAGACCATGAGAGTCACCTCTCCCACTCCATGCAAAGGCTGGTATGTTTCTGCGCTGTCCCTGTCCCAATCAACTCTGATTGATCGCCTGAATATCCTTATCCCAGCCCAAGGGGAACAGGCTTAGTCACAACACACTGCATCCACATGCACCTCCAATGGTACCTCCAAAGGTCTCCACTCCACACCCCCTTAAAAAAAAAAATTTAAAGAAAAATTTTAGAAAACATTAGTCTTCTTTCTCTCCCTTTCTAGCCTCTAGCCTGGTTCTTTCTCTACCTCTTTGCCTTGCTATTTCCTTCTCCCTCCTGGCCACTAGCCTCACTCTTCCTCCCCGCTCCTCTTTACCTCATTTCTTTTTACTAACCAGGCTCCACGGCATCTTTAAACCAAGGTTATGTGGCCACCATGGTTAGGAATAGTTCACACGACACACTAAGTTATTGTTCACGTGACACGCTAAGCCACAATGTTTAACTCAACATGTTTAACCGTCATGGTTCAGCACGTTGTCTGAATAAGGCCATTGCCACAAAGTAGTACAATTGCACAGGTTCAATTACGCCACTCATTTGCGGTTCAAGTTAGAACACATCTGGAAATATCCATTCTTCATCCTGGGCAAAAGGGCGGGGGTGGAGGAAAAGGAGCCAGATTTGCCTTGAAGGTTTCTGAGGACCAACGATGACCATGAATGGAATGGCAGGAGCAGGACAGATTAATTTGCAAAAGGAGCTTACATCATCACCTACGGATCAGCCCCTCCCTACAATTTCTGTTTGATAAGGGATCCAAATGCGTTAGCATATATGGAGGCCTCATACCAAGCAGGATTAGCAGTGGATTTAAGAAGTTGAACTTGAGTACTTTCTTGATATGCTTGACGAAAGGATCGTTGGGGTTGTTGATGGAGTCTACGTCGACGCTGAATGAAGTGCTGGTTATCACGTCCATACTGTAGGCCCCAAAGATGCTGAGAAGAGGGGAAGAGAGGAAGAAGACACAGTTGAATCAAACGTGTCTTTTTTCAGAGAAGGCCCATAATGGGAACAAGATTCCCTCAGACTGTGTGAACTCAGCTATATGTTCAGCAAAACCATGTGGTACAGGCTTCCTGGACTGGGGAGAGTTGGAAGGACTGGCTCAAACATGCAATAATATGTTTCAGGTGAAAACTCTCCATTTATCTCACATGTTAGAAGCTGGTGTAATGCCAGAAAACTATGAATTTAGTTTTTAAATGCTTCAAAAATTGGTACAAAGCAATCATACATAATTAACTTGCTTCTTTTCTGTTTATTACATGCCATTATCATTTTAAAAGCAATGTACTTCTATCATTTCATAATAAAAGTGAGCTATTTATATCATATGGAGAAATCATCTATTTTAAATTTCAAAACACATATAATTACAAAATCAAATAAAGTAAACAATAATATTCCCTGTTTATTGTATCTTTCTCTTAAGACTGAATAGCATATGTATTCCCTCAATTATTTTTTAAAAAATAAAAGCTCATTTAAAGATCACACACATCTAAAATACAGATTGTATGTTATCTTCACATTTTCCTTGAATTCTTCTTTCTCCAATGTGCTTATTTCCTACATTCAGAAATGTATTTATTGTTTTATATAGGGAAGTATAAACTCATGTCTTCCCCACCTGCAGTCTGAAATGCCATGTCTCTGAAAGGACTCTACCACATGATTTTGCTAAATGTGTAGCTCAATGCAGATACCAAACAGAGGGAGACAAAATGGCAGCACATCTTCCCCAGAGTTCACTCACGAACTTTCCTGTAATTTGTTTTCATTGTAAAATGGACTACTATCCAGCAGCCCTCTTGGAATCACTCACGCTTTCATGTCTACGGTTTCATCGTTTTCCACTTTCTTCTGAATGTTATTCACCAACATGTCTCCATAACGGTTGATGATTGGGAACATCTGAAATGAAGACCAAAGCTCAAGATACTGCAGTCGCTTTGGACATCCATTAAATGGAGTCATGATGGACAAGGGGGCCAGATCCACACCAAGCAGGATAGAACACTTTGAAAATGTTTTGAAAATTGTATATGGAATGTGTCCAGGGCCCGAACAGTTGTCAAAACCATCATGATCCTATATAAAGCAGTAGTGTAGATCCTGCCGGGATTTCGAGTAGCCGTTTGCAATCTGCCTCACATTCTCAAGTAGCCTACTCTTGAGAAAACACTGTTATATCATATCACACATGACTGACAAGGAACTGGAATAACTTTCTTCCATGGGTACATTCTCAAGCTCACTTAAGATGCATTTGCTGTGTTAGGCATTCAGCTCTTGTTACCAAGTTTGGTTTGATCATCCCAATAGTTCACATTGCAAAAAGGTATAAAGGTAGGCATCCCCCATCTTCCAATGGATTTCCACCTTTTTAGGCTTACCCTTGACACAAACATATACTTTGTGACCCACTTCTTAGGTTTTTACCATATATTATTATGCTAGTAGCAATGCTATAGAAACCCAACTTTAGGTCAGGGTTCCACTCAGATCAGGCTGCAATCAAGTAGTGGTTGATTGAAAACAGGGGTGGACCACAGCCAGCCCTCCACCCCTCCAGTGAAGCCCTTGTTTCACCCTATTTTATTTCTTTTTCTTGGAAAAAGGAGGGGGAAGTCATGCTTCGCCACGAAAATTCAGCATCAAACTTTTACGGAGGCTTAAAACGGATACGTTTAGCTAGTTTCTGCAAAAGCAGAAGGAGATGAGCATCCAAAGTAGGTCACAAAGAAGAGAAACGGTTTCTCCGAATGCAAGCATGATTTTTATTATCTAAAAGCTCAATGCGTTTTGGTCTATCGTTTATTTTGAGGCCTTCTTCAAAGGGTACAGAGAAGGATCTGCAGAGTTTCTCACAGCAAAAAGATTGTCTCCGGTATGAATCTGCTGGCAACTGGTGAGAACAGGGTAAAAGCAGCAGCAATTATACAGTATCACTTTCAATACTGACAGGCGTCCTAACTTACCTCCTTCAATCTCCCACTCGTGAAGGCGGGAGACAGGACAGTGCGTATCCTCTTCCACTGTTCATCCTCCACTATGGTTATTGATGAATCAAGCTCTCCATTCAAACCAAAGTTCTAAGTAGTCCGTGACATACAGAAAAAATAATAATGGATTTGAGTTGCAGATTTAATTCATATCCACTCTTGTTTATGCAGGCCTAGATGTTGACTTACATGTCACAATATTAATGTGAATAAGACAGTCTGCTGGTGCACACTGCTCACTCCTGCTTGTAGTGGGGGTGCCAAAGGAAACCACAGATCATCTGCCTGTGGTTTGTTTATCATGATTTGCAAACTTGGAACTCCAATTTGTCTTGTTCACAGTTAATATTGTAGTTTGTTCACAAGATGTAGCTTGTTCACAAGAAGTATCATGATGTGTGAACGTGGTGTCTAAGTGGGCACTCTACGTGGGGCTGCCTTTGAAGGTGGTTCAGAAGCTGCAGCTTGTGCAAAATGCAGCAGCCAGATTGATAACTGGAACCAGAAGGTTCAAGCATATAAGACCTACTCTGGCCCGCTTGCATTGGCTGCCTGTATGTTTCCGAGCCCGGTTCAAAGTGCTGGTTTTAACCTATAAAGCCTTACATGGCTTGGGACCATGTAAGGCTTTCCCGACATGAACCTACCCGAACACTACGTTCAACATCTAAGGTCCTCCTTCGAATGCCTACTCCGAGGGAAGCTCGGATGTTGGCAACAAGGGAGAGGGCCTTCTCTGTGGTGGCCCCCCAATTGTGGAATGATCTCCCTGACGAGGCCTGCCTGGCGCCAACATTGTTATCTTTTCAGCGCCAGGTCAAGACTTTCCTCTTCTCTCAGGCATTTGGCAATATCTGAGGAGCCTGGGTTTGTTTTTTGTAGCTTTTTTCGGCTGTTGTAGTGGTTTTAAATGTATGTGTGTATTGTTTGTATGTTGTATGTTTTTGCTGTTTTAATTTTTGTATATTGTTTTTAATTGTTTTAATCCTATGTAAACCACCCAGGGGCGGTATACAAATGTAATAAATAAATAAATAAATAAATAAATAAATTTTACCAAGTGGCCCAAAAGTAGGTATACAGTATACTCTTCCCTACTGTCATTCTGACTCCACCCATCAACATTCTAAACAACTGTATACCTACTTTTGGGCCACCTGGTATATGAACAAATCCACTCAAGACATGCTGTAAAGAAGAGAGTTATCCAAGAAAAAACCCTAGTGGATACCTACCCGGCGGTTGGTGAAATGGGTGTAGAATTCTTTTACCAGGATAGTTTTAATGATGGCAGGATCCAGAATAGCCATCACTGGCAGTCGCCCATCATAAATTCTAATTGCCAAAGAGAAGAAAAAGAAATATGTTTGCAATTCTTGCTTGAATGCAAGAATTCACAGAGGAAATGCCAGAATTTCCTGCAACTTCTCACATGGTCCGGGAGCTCAGGGGTATAGCGAGGGCCCTATGTGCATGTTGCAATTCTTCAGGAGTGCAGAAAATACCTATAATGTTTCTGTCCCTTATGGCTAAAAACCTATACTGAAAGCTTGTATGCTATGGATTGGATCCAGATGTGGTCAGGTTTAGAACAGACCCGTTGAATGCAATGGGACAAACTTATTATGATCTACTTCAAGCATGGCGAAGTCCACCCCCCAATGCCCATGAAAAACCCAGAATTAAGAGAAACGACGAATACTATTTCCAGCTGTTGTGGGCCCATCTTTAGTAGCATTCCTGCTCCTCCCATGGAAAGCAAGAACAGACTAAATTATACAAAACAACAACACAAATGGCAAAAAACGGCCACTCACAAGCTTCTGCTCAATCTGTAGCATTTACACAAGATGCAGAATTGAATTGAGTGAATATGAGGAAGAAATTGGATTGCCAGAGCCCTCCAATGCAGAACAAGCCCCCTCTGCCCACCCCAGCTCACCCCACAACTGCCAGTCATTTAAAAAAAAACACAGGGAAAAGGAACTGATGTCAGGGGAACGGAGGCATGAGCAAAACTACTGTTTAATTAGTGCATGAAATTCTGCTAAGTGCTTTGCAATGACGAGGTGCTCAATGAAAATGCCGTACGGTAGAGACAGACACAAAAAGAGAAGGAAAACAAACACAATCCAGCTAGTTTGCAGCTACTAAATGGCCATGAGAAACCGTCACTGATTGAGACGGTTTTGGAAAGTAAAGGGCTATATGGTAGCTGGTCCCAGCCATGCATGGAGTCCAGCCTGTGCTCCTGACCTTCCTATTCCACGCCTTGACTTATTACTTTACCCTGTGATGCCAATAAATTCTACACGTCACCCAGAGGCCAGAGGGAGTGCCTCTCAGTTCAGCCTGACATGGCTTTGCACGCCTGCTTTAAAAATAAGTCTAGGGGGAATATCGGAACTATTTGCAGACAGGGCAAACAACCCATTTCTCTCCATCAAACAGGGATTGACTCACCCCCAGATTTTGCCATACTTCTTATAACACTTCTGGTCGAACTGCAGAATCCCCTGTCAGGACAAAAGAAACATCAGAGAAACAGGCAAGACAAGGGGACATCCTGCAAGGGAAATAACATTCCATTTATAGAACAGTTTGCTACGTCGTTCTGATGCAGGACTCTACACTAGATCACAACATTTACCGTGGCTGGGAAAAGAAGATCGGAATCTACTTGTAGAGCTCTGAGTAGTTTGCAGTAGATCAGTAAAGGTCAACTCCCAATTGTTAACAACGGAAATCTTTAGGTTTCCGTATGATTGTTAGAGTCCCAGGTTTGCAGTAACTCTGAAGTAGATGTGGACTTTTGTGTACATGTCATCCTAATGTACAGCATTTGGGCAGGGCCGGTATCAAGGTAGGCATGGTCGGGCACCGGCTGAGAGCCCGCACCACAGCAGGGGGCCCACCTCCAAGAGCCTTTGGAGTTGCTCCCCTTCTTCACCACTGCAACCTGCTTGTTCACCTGGCCCTGACAGTGGTGGTAGTGAGAAGGAGGAGCAGGAGATGCCACGGCCTCCTTGCTCACCGGTTCTCTGCCTGTCCAACAAGTGGTAGCGAGGAAGAGGAGCAAGAGCAAGAGCAGCTGGTGACCATGGGGGTGAGAAGGTAGACTCATTGAGGGAGGGCACCCATTGGAGATGTCTTGCCTACAGGTCTTCAAAAACTTGGCACTAGCATCAGGACCATATTACACCTGTCTTGAAAGATCATCACTGTTTGCCAGTTGCTTTCCCGACTCAATTCCTGGTGTTGGTTTTAACCTTTAAAGCCCTAAATCGCTTAGGACCTTACTGTCTTCTTATGAACATGGCCAGGTATTAAGATCTGCAGGTGAGGCACTTTTGAGGGCACTGTTAGACGCAGAGGCCTGTTTCTCAAGCACGCATGAAACGGCTTTCTCCTGTGCTGCTCCCAAATTGTGTAATGTGCACTTTGAAGGTTATGTTTACTCACTCTCTTGGCTTTCAGAAAAGGTGTGAAGGCATATCATTTCAGTCCAGTCTTTTAAATCATGTCGTTGTTTTAATGTTCGTGTTTGTATTGTTTTAAGGTGTTATTTCAAATGGCTTGGCAGTGCCTTGATGGGTTTTTAGCAAATAAGGCAATATATAAATGTTAATAATAAATCATATTTAGATTTGTCCCTCGCACAACAAGCTCCACCTGTCAGGTCATCTTTATTTTGTTACAGAGTTCCACTGGATGGCCTTGGGCGAGTCATTCAAAATCACTCCACCTACCTTAAGGTTTGTAGAGAGAAAGAATATTATATAATAATAATAATATATTTATTTATAACCCGCCTCTCCCGCTGGATCGAGGCGGGAAACAACAACAAATATAAACACATATATAAATATAAACAATAAATATAACCCTTGGAGGAAGGGTTGGGATATAAATTTGACTGATAAACAAGATAAACATCTGTAGATTTCTGTGTGTAAATAAACTAGTTTTATTTCAACAAGAAGATTTTAAAAAAACCAAGAACCTAATAAATTATCTGTTTTATTACTTCTGTTGTTTTAGTAGATTTTGTATGTGTGGCCATTTTACAGTATTTTAAACTCTTCTGTTGTCTTGCTTTTACGTTACCATTTTCCAAGTCACTTTGAGTTAGCATTTGCTTAGAAATATGGGTTATAAATGATTCAACAAGTTAAAAACACAGTTTAACTTGGGAACACTTAAAAAAAACCCATTCTCCATGTTCATTCTACAAGGAGGATCATGTATGCCACCTGGACTCCTTGGAGGAAAGGTAGGACTGTACCATATCATTAAAAAAAGGAAGTGTCTTGACATCTTTTCTAAATTCAGAGAGTAAGAACCAATTGTCACTCTGAGAGGAGAGCACTCCACAATTTGGGAGTGACACAGGAGAAAGTCTTCTCACATGTGTGGGTCACGCAGGCTTCTGCAAGTGACAGTATCTTCAGAAGGGCCTTTGGCTCCACCCACCACTGGAATGCTGGCCTTGTGAGCTTCTCCAAAATTGAATTTGGGCTGAAGGAGATTCCCTGCTCCTGCCCCGCGAAAGAGCCCCGGATACTCACCTTCCGGTAATGGAGAAAGGTCCCAATGAAAGGCCAAGGCCTTGGTCCAGGAATTCCCAACTTCTTAAAGAAATTGTATGGCCAGATCCCGTAGCTGGAAAGATGAAAAGTGAGAGTAATTAACAAGAGAGTCAATTGCAGAGGTATCACAACAAGAACATTTGCAGGGTGAGAAGATGCAATGTGGTTTAGGACCAAGGTCTTTATCACACGTACCATTCCCCCCCCCCAACCCCCGGATTGCTTCTGCGGGTTCCCCCTCCGTTTCCTATGCGAATTTAGCATTTTGAATCATGTGGTTGGGATTGCTGCGATACCTCAGCTTGGCCCGTTGAACTTGCCTGAAACAGACTTTGCCCGTTCTGGGTTAAATCAAGACAGAAACGAAAATGGAGCACCCAGGGAGCAAGAACAGCGCAAGGGGGACAATGTCATGCGAATCCCACACTGAAGAACTGGATCAAAGTCGCGGCGGGTGTGCTTAAAACCGCCCGTGTGATAAAGGCCAATGATAGGGCACCTTCTTAATAAGGAGAGGCCCAAGAATTTTTAGTTTAGGATGAAGTTACTAAGGAGGGCTAGAACAAGGGTATTCTAAATTATACGTTTTTTTCGAAGGCTTTTTTGTCTCCCCCCCCCGCGAAAAATTAGAACAATTGGGAAAAAAATGAAGAAAAAATGGATTATAGAATGTTTCCTTTTAGCATGTTGAATAAAATGTTTAAGACAAGGTGTTCATATCTTACTTCTCCAAATGATTTCGAAAAACTATTTACAGTATCAGAGTTTATTACAATTTCTGTGCACCGAGGACAAGCAAGTCCTAGATTGCAAACGGAGAGACTACAACTCTCAAGTACAAAAGCAATATGCATTTCTGCCTCTAGGGGGCACTGCCATGGTCACAAGAGAAGGGAAAAGGTTTCAGGGTTTTTTTTTTGCTTGTGGGTGTCCTCTTGTCTTGACTAGTCTAGGCCACAAAGGACTGGAAGAAAGTACAAAGCAACAAAAGGGAGCTGAAAGTATACTTAATTGAAAGGTAAGAATTAAAATTTATCTGATTTCAGAAAATTAAACCAAATTTTAGCTGCATTAGTTTATTTTCATAACCCTTATGTAAATCATAATTCAATTCCTACTAATCTTATTCTTTATTGCCCACTCCTCCAGGCATAGCTTAGTGTTTACTTGCAAGCTAGCCTCTAAATGATTTCTCCCCACCCCCCACAAGAAAATGGTGAGACCAACATCTAGCATTTGGAGGCTTTTCCACACGACAAGTTCTTCTGAGAGAATTCTTTGAATGCACTGTACTTTGAATATACCAAATGTGATAATTTTATGCAAGACCAACTTATACATAATTGCATTTTATGTTCCTAAAGTAACAAAGTGACTTTCAATCTGTAAAAACTGCTAATATTGCATCTTTTTCAATTTTTCCGAAAATTTCCGTTTCCCCCCCGAAACCCCCCAGAAAAAAAGCGGTTTTTTTCTTATGGCTTCAAAATTTCCAGGAATTTTACAACTCTATCCTTGGCTTGATCCAGCAGGGCTCTTCTTGCATTATTCTGTTCTGAAGTGGCCACCCAGGCTGATCAACTCTCACCCCAGGGCCCAGTACATCGGCAGCATATGTGCCAACCCAACCCAGCCTGGAATGGAGATAAGAGGTACCTTTGACATAGTGGAGGCTGGTGGCTCCAATCTCAATGGAACTGTGAATCCACTCTAGATTCGTCAGAACACGTCAGGATTTCTCACACCTTGGATAGCTCCTTTAGAGCTGTGACAGGTTCTGACTGAAACCCAGAGCAGATTCACCCACTGCTTTAATGGCTACAGATCCAGCAGCAATTCCACACTTTTCCTGGCATGGAAACTGAGAGCAGGAGGAAACTGCACCTAGTAAATGCCTGCCTGCCTGCCTCCTGCAGCAGGGAATGCTTTGAAGAAGATCTGCTTTGTCCGTGCTGCTGTAAATATGAGGGAATTCCAAGGAGGCTGCCTTGGAAAGGAATCCTGTACCTTTAAAATAGCTGTGTTGTGCCCAGAAGGGAAAAAGAGGAGGCTTTCCCTGTTGAACTTCTGTTCTACACAGGTTCTAAATAAAGCACGGGAAGATCCCTTTCATTATGGTCCACCCCTCCTTGGCACACACCCACACACCGGATTTACACGCAAAACAGCTTAAAGGAGCCTTTTAAATCTCCCAACCGTGGCATCCTTCCCCGGGCAATGTTCTTCCTATCAATCTGTTTCTGGGACTGCAGAAGTCCCCCCAAATCGACTCACTCCTCCGTTATACTTACAGCACCAGGAGGGCCAAAAATACAAGGATGAGGATCCAGGTTCCTAGGGAAAAATTGGGCAAGAATCCCATCTTGTGCTTTGCTCAGGCCTCAGCAAAAGCCCCTTTTTCCCGAGCTTGGATGAGAAAGTGCTCCGCGAAAAGTACTTTAGTTGGCAGCATTTCCTCCTTTGGAGGTCACGTGAAGTAGCAGGGCGAGGTTGTTGCTGACTCTTGTTTCATAATAAAACTCTCTCCAGCATCGCCCTTGAACGTTTGTGGCTGTCTTTGGTACTTTCGTTTGCATGATCCCGTCCTCCTCCGAGACAAACAACAACACCACTCTTGGGGTGCAGAGCAGCACGCCAACAGGCGCTGTGAACTGGGGTGGCCCTACTCACGTCTCAACTTTGCTATATTCATATTTTTATTTCATTTCATTTATATCCCACCTTTCCCGCCCCCTCCAAGGCTGCTTAGATGATCTTTCTCCTCAGCATTGTATCCTCATAACAACCCTGTGAGGTAGGTTCGGCTGAGAGTCGGTGATTAGCCAAACAATGGCCGAGTGGGGACTAGAACCTGGGTCTTCTGAGTCCCAGTCCAACGCTCTAACTGCTATACCACACGGCCTATGAGGTTCAGTTATGAGGCAGTACAATCCTATGCATGTTTCCCTGAGAGTAAGTCTCATAGATTTCAGCAGTAACTTATTTCTGAGTAGAATTGGGGCTTTAGGTCCCCTCAGAGAAAGTTTACTCACTCTCAAATTCATCTCCTTCCCCAGCCATGGACATTATGAAGAAAATAATAAAACTTTCCTACCTTGTTGTGATGGTAACAGTGTAAATGTAGGCATTTACTCTGAATTAAGACCTATTGTATTCAGTGACATTTATACTGTTTAACGTTTATATGAAACCGTTGGGAGAGATCATCCGGAGGCATGGGGCAGGATGCTATCAGTATGCTGATGACACCCAAATATATTTCTCTATGCCTTCGATAACAGCGTCAGCTAAGGATAGTGTGTCTCCTCTGAATGAATGCTTGGAGGCGGTAATGGGCTGGATGAGGAAAAACAAACTGAAGCTGAATCCAGACAAGACGGAGGTGCTTGCTGTCAAAGGCTGCAACCTGGGTTTGGAGGTGTGTCAACCAGTTCTGGATGGGGTTACATCCCCCCTGAAAGATTGTGTTCGCAGCTTGGGGGTACTCCTGGATCCGTCACTCCAAATGACAGCCCAGATAGATGCGACGGCCAGGAGTGCCTACTATCAGCTTCGGCTGATACGCCAGCTGCGCCCCTTCCTAGAATTGGAAGACCTAAAGATGGTGGTGCACGCGCTGGTAACTTCGAGGCTCGACTTCTGCAATGCGCTGTACATAGGGCTACCTTTGTGCCTAGTCCGGAAACTTCAACTAGTTCAAAATATGGCGGCCAGGTTGGTCAACGGTACACCTAGGAGTGACCATATTATGCCAGCTTTAAAATCGCTCCACTGGCTGCCAATTAGTTTCCGGGCGAAGTATAAAGTGTTGGTTATTACCTTTAAAACCTTACATGGTTTGGGTCCAGGTTACCTGCAGGATCGCCTTCTCCCATACAATCCACCCTGCACGCTCAGGTCCTCTGGGAAGAACTTACTGCAGTCGGCCAAGACTAGGCTGACATCCGTTACCCAGAGGACCTTTTCTTCTGCAGCTCCCAGACTGTGGAATGACCTGCCGGAAGAGACTCGTCAACTTAACAGTCTTTTAGAATTTAAGAAAGCCATAAAGACTGTTCTCTGCCGGCGGGCATATCCAGTGGAATTTTAGAATGTTTTAAGGATGTTTTTAGGATGTTTTAGGATGTTTTAATGCAGTTTTAATAATATGTTTTAATCAGTTTTATGTATTTTATCATATTGTTGTTCCCCGCCTCGATCCAGACGGAGAGGCGGGTAGGAAATAAATTATTATTATTATTATTATTACTTGCAGGTAAATGTGCATAGGCTGCAATCCTATATCGGCTTACCTGGAAGTCATCCCCATTGAAGTCAATGGTGTTCACTTCTGAGTAGACATCCATAGGATCACACTCTCAGGGCACAATCCTATGTGTTGAGACAGAAAAAAGTCCTAGAACTCCCAGCATTCCCCAGCTAGCATGGCTGGGGAATGCTGGGAATTGTAGGATATTTTTCTGTCTAAACATGCATAGGGTTGCATCTTTAAGGTAGTTAAAGAGTGTGAAGCTCTTTACACATTCTCAAGCGGTGTTAATTGCACAAACATTTATGTGGGAGCAAGCCCCCTTGGTAACACTTTACATTTATATCCTGCTTTTCCTCTGGGGAGCTCATGGCAGTATTTGTTTATTTATTCAAAGCATTCATATCCCGCTCTTCAGTCAAAAGACTCTCTGAGTGGCTTGCAAGAACCAATAATCAGGTAGTCCCTTCCTTTAAGTTCACAAACTAAAAAGTAAGGCTGCACACGCACGCCCCCCACCCGCTTCGGACCCGATCTGACCCACTTCAGATCCAGAAATGGCATTTTACATCCGCCATTGTACACAACGTTAGATCTATGTAAATACAGAGCCTCCATCTTCCTTAAAGTAAGCAGATCGGTCCAGATGTCCCGCATGTTCGCATTGCTCAGCGGGTGGGGGCAGTGGTTTGCCATTGTCCGAAGCAGTCTGAATTTCTTCAGACCCAGTCCGACCCACTCCATACTGCTGTGGACCAATCTGGCCCCAATCTGGATTCGGACCGATTTGGTCATAGAAAAGCCAACTTTTGCTCTAAGGGGTGTGTATGTGCACCAGCTCAGCAGTGGGGCAGGTGTGTGTGTGTGGTGGTGGGGAGACAGGGGAAGAGCAAATGAAAACAACCAAGTACCCGCCTCAAGCTTGAACTCCCTTGCATTGCACAGATAATGCATTTCAAACATTTGAGCGCTCTTCTAGTCCGAAGCCTTCCTCTCTCTCCAGTTAAGGAGAGGCACCCTATAAAGGCACTTTTTCAGGGAATCAGCAGGCAACACTCACCGGAAGGTACAAAGTCCTGCTGACAAATGCAGTCCAGATTATTTTCAGAGCACGTGTTTGTGTTTTGAATGCCTCATCATATTCATATCAACATTTATCAATGTTGATATGAGTACAAGTCACAAGGCACGCTTTATTCTTTTTCAAGCGAAGCGATGTGTGCCTTGCACTGAGGGCCCTTTAACTATTTATGAGGGGGGAAAATAGTCACTTCAGTTGTAGAGAACCTGCATTACCCTCACACAATTATGCTTAATAATTCCTCTTTCCAGAATGTTCCCTCCAATAAGACGTACGCCTATCAGAACAGGATTGATGTACTAAAAATACAAAGCGGACTGGAGACAGAGACGTTTTTGTGGTGGCTCCCTGGATGTGGAATGCCCTGCCCAGGGTTGTCCTAGAAATTCCTGTTGAAAGCCAGGATCCATTTATATATTTTATTTATTTGAAGGAGTTTTATGCCGCTCTGGAGCCAAAATGACTCCCAGAGAGGCTTGCGTATGATCAACTAGAAAAGACAGCCCCTACCCATAGGTGAAGAATCTAAAAAGACACGACATACAAGGAAAACAGAATGTGGAGGGAAGAGGGGCAGGAATCAATTCGTTCAGCAGGGCTGGTGGAATGGGCCTGTTTCCCCCCTTTCATCTCTCTCAGTACAGCCTGCTGGGATGGCTGGAGGTGGCGACAATCGAGGGATGAGGAGCTATGAATATACACGATGCTTTACACCAGTAACATTTACACTCCTGCTGCCAGGAGTTTACCATCACTGTTAATAAGATTGTTATCAGTACCAGTCATAGGTGTTCATATCACATGCCAAGGGCGGAGGATGCTGCAGGTCTTGCCATCCGGTTGCTTCAGCCATCACCTACTTCTCAGTCAGAAGACACAACGCAGCAGGCAGGAAATGACAAATTGTCCCATGTTCTTAAACAAGGCAGGGAAATCCCCTTTCAACAGCCTCCCTTTCGCCTCCTTTTCCCAGACAACTTGCATTGTTGACAAATTGCACCATAAACTCAGAAACCGCAAAGCTTGAAGCTAAAAAGGCTTGACCTTCATTCTCCTTTAGTACCCCACATATTTACAGAGATTCTATAAATCAGGGCCGGCATCACAGGTAGGTATGCTTGGGCATCTGTCGAGGGCACGTACCCAGTAGGACCCCAGTGACGAAAGCCCCCTGGAGCTGCTGCTCCTGTTCATCATTGCAACATGCTTGTTGTTTAAGCTATGATGGGCTGTGGTGTGTGGCCATATTCAACCTGTAGCTGGGGCTTGTTATGTCGTCTGAACCTGGCAAAGGTACATTTTGCGATGGTTAAACAACCCTCACATATCCCTAAAACAGGCCATGGGTTATGCGAAGGTTGTTTAAGCTTCCCACAACCCATCTCTGCTGGGTTTGGATGGCCGTGGCTGGAATGTTCAAAAGCTGCCTGGCAAGCACCACAACCCATCATGGCTTATTCAAGTTAAGGTGATCATCTGAACCCGGTCGTACACTTATCATCTTGGCAGCAGGCACATAGTCCGCTCAGAGTCTTCCACTATGGTGTATTTATAGTGATGGTTTCTAAATCTGCATCTATACAGATAAATTGACATATACAGATCTGTGACCACTTCTGTCCTGTCTTTTGTGGGTCATATGCCAGTAGTTACCCTACTTACCACCCCTCCCCTGCCTGCTTAGCGTTACTTTCCTCCATAGGAATGAATGGCAGCCATTTACTAATGTAACAGACAAGGGAACTCCATCTTCATGATGAGTTTCCCATGCTGATAATCTGGTTTCTTTCCAAATCGCCACTTAGCAAGCGCATGGGCTGCCCTTCATTCATCCTGCACGATGCATGTTGTATATAATGCAACATGCCTTTCAGGATCCAGAAAAACCTAATGCCTTTGGGATTTCCTATCCTGAGTTTAAAAAAAGACAAAAAAAATACATATTGATTTCTTTTCTTCCCTCCAACGCCCACCCCATTTTACCCATAGATTTGAAGACAGACTAATTCTGTTCAATTCATACATAGTAAAGAAGGTGTCTCAGCCGACGTTCACTGGTCTAGTTCTATTGATTTCAACAGAGATGTGGATTTTATACCTCCGAGGGATCCTGGTTCTGGTCTCTCTCTTTGGGCCTGAATTAGAGCTGTGTGCAAACGGCCTCTCAAAATTTTCCAGAGTATTCGTGAGCAGAGAAATTGGGAGGACAATTCCACCAAGTTTCTCCAAGGGCAGAAGAAATTCTCCAAAGTTTCTTGTGGACAGGACTCGCTATTTGCAGGCGTTGTAACGCAGCTTCTTTTTTTTTTTCCTAAGGGTTTTTGAGTTTTTTTCTGCTGCCGCTACATGTGTTCAGGCTTCTACTATTCCACAGCAGTCTCAGGACATCTTGTAATTTATTTTGGTGGTGTTTTTGAGCTTACTGATTTGCTGCGTTGTGGCGAAGGGTGCTGTGTGTGTGTTTTCTTTCTATTACACATTTCCCAATTGCTCTGCAGGCTGCCTGGGCTTCCTGATCTGAAAAAGCCCTACGGGAGGAATGATCTTATTATGTCTTCCCCTGGAAGTTAATTGAAGTGCGGGAAGCTGAAGAGGCTGCAGGTTGCCATGGATCTGATTGCACAAGGAAAGACAGGATACTGGTGCATGGTTCTTGAATACCTGCTAGGTACGGTAAGCACAAGAAACCTGAACCCCTCCCATGCGAATTTCTCCAAAATTTCTCCTCCTTTGAATTTCTTTTCAAAAGCAATGTCTTTTCTATCAAATTGAATGGTTGAAAAAAATATATGGGAGAAATGTTTGGCACAAAAGCTACCTCTGAGCTCACGCTTTAATTGCTGACTCTCCATTTTAAGGGGGATTCTGTTATTATGTTGAGTTTAGGGTTAGAAGCAGTATCTGTGTGAACTCCATGGGTGGTGGGGGAATAGCTCAGAGCTATGCTGAAGTCTTCAGGTTTAGACTGCAGCATCTCCCATTGAAAAGGAACGCTGCTAACATTCCTGGGAATCTCCGCTGCTTAAGAGCTAGGCTGTGGCTGCCTGGCAGAGTAGACCAGTGCTGGGGACACATGGCGTTTCAGCGCTTCACTTTTATTTTCAAATGTGTCATCATGTTTTTAGATCTTCACACTGCTGCCGATAGGTCCTCTGGTTTGTACTTCTAAGAGTTTTATGTTTGAGCAAATTGTATTTTTGTGTTGAAAGTTTTGTGAATTGCCCAGAGAGTGTTGGTTGTTAGGTGGTATAGAAAAGTACTAAGTAAATAAATACATAAATAAAATCTATTTTCGGCTCAGGGGCCAAATTCATTCCATGGGTCAGTGGAAATGGGCATGTTAGCCATGGGCGTATCATGAGGCGATGCAACATAAGAGCCCTGCTAGATCAGATCAAGGGTCCATCCAGTCCAGCATTCTATTCACATGGTGACCAACCAGCCGTTGACCAGGGACCCACAAACAGGACACGGTGCAACAGCACCCTCCCAACCATATTCCCCAGCAAGATGATTGCCCAGACCCCCCTCTCTCTCTGACACACACACACTGCCACTTCCACACTGAAATCAGGCGCACACATTCATTGTAGCCAAAAGAAGAGTCTGAGGCTGTAATTAATAACATTGGCCTACCATAAAGGGCTGTTGTGAGGAATATATAAATGCAGAAGCTGATTGATTCAGCCCCCAATAATAAAGTGTATTGGACTTCTCTGTTTTTAAGGTATCAGGAAAATGGAACTGCTATATCAGTGACTTTAAGACTGATCAGACTTTTTTGTTTCTGTAAACAACACGGCAGGATGGCTTGAACTGGGCCGTAAGTAAACTAGTTATGCCGTTCCATTTTACTACCTCTTTATTGTACTTAGAAGTGTTTTAATGCTGTGTCTTAATGCTGTGTTTCTAATATTGTATTTTAATGTTGTGAACTGCTGAGAGATTCTATTAAATTCAGCGGTATATAAATGTTGCAAACAAATAAGTAAACTGAAAAAACAATGGGAAGTTATAAGATTTTAAGCTGATAAAAGGATTTCAGCCTGTGTTACGTTTTCACTGTCCTGAGCTGTTCAATCAAAAGTACACTTGGCAAGTTTTTTCGTGAGATGTTTCTTTTATTAAATAAAAAGGAGGGAAAGGCAGGGAGGAAAACATTATACGACACATACAAATTTCAGGGGGAAAAGTTCTCTTTATCAGAAGTGAAATTTGAGGTGTGAGGGGAGGGAGGGAGTAGGATTCCTTTTCATATAAAATAGCGGAGGCAGCATTTAACAGTACGTGATAGAATAAAAACAGTTTCAATTTTCAAGAGCTTTCCTAGCCCAAAGCTAAAAGCAAGAATCGTTTTACTGTGATAATGCTAAAGAGAGATTATTTTTTAAAAAGCGGAATGCCGTGTTAGTTCCGTGTTCTAAGCTGACAGCAGACACAGTGAAAAATTAAATGCAGTGTTGGACAATATACTTCTCTTGCTGCTGCTTTTTGGGGGGTGGGGGGTGGGGGGGGGCTACCTGAGAATTCAGACTTTATCTGCAGGCATCCTTTCAGGATGCTCATTTAGCATAATAACGCTATTTGTCCATATCTCCTATTGAAAGAAACAGATCATTTGTGTGTGATTATACTTCTAGCATTAGAACAGACAGAGAATGGTGTCCAAAAAGGCTTTAAAAAAAAACCCAAGCCACGCCAAGCAAAACCAATTTATGACAACATTCCTGTATCACTGTGGTACCTCTTCATTCTCTGGTCACTTTCACCCCCGGCTAGATAATTCAGATTTAATAACCAGAGGTTAGAGCTAAGGATTGACAACTTTGCCAGTTTTGGTTTCCCTTAGTTTCTCATTTTTCCACTCTTTGGTTCATCACAAATGTTGAGATTTAATTTTTTTTAAAAAAAGTCCGCATGAAAGTTTGCACGCATTTTTGTACTTAATTTTCCTAATGTGTGCATTTTGTATGTAGTTTTGCCCAGCGCACACATTTTTGGCAAGTAATTTTCCTAATACGCATTTTTTTAAAAATACTGTTTTCACAAATATACACAATGTTCTGTGCACTTTCCCCTGATATATAGACATTTTTGTATGAAGTTTTAATTGGAAAACTCCTTTGCAAAATTAGCAGAATGGCGAAATTCGAAAGATAACTGAATTTCAGTTTGCATATTGGTTCGGAAATGCAAAATTTGGTAAGTTTGCATTAAAATTGGGTATGTTTGCATCCCTGAAAATTGCACTAGCAACTGGACCACATGGGAGGATAGCAAGGAGGACTTGGCATTGTTGTTGCTCCCTTGTATTTATCTTCTTCTGCTGGTCTCCTCTGGAGGAGAAATGAGGTAACCAGCTTGGACTATTTGGCCTGGAGAGAAAACCCACCACCAAATCCTGGGTAGCATTTAAACCCAGTTGCTGTGACCCTCCAGATGTTTCGGCCTATAACTGCATCAATCCTCAGCATTGGCTGTGTGAGCCAGGGCTGATGGGAGTCGTGGGCCCAAACGTCTGGAAGGCCATAAGTTGCCCACCCTTGCCTTAAGAGTGTAGCAAGACTAGCATTAGCAGTGAGGGATGACTTGGCTTTTCAGAATTGGTTTTTATCATGCTAACTTTGAGTGCTTGCAGAATGAGGGCTTCTAATGCTACCGATCAAAAGGTACTGTGCAGCTGATCCATCTTTTCCTGCTTTAATGGATTGTTTTCTGGTACCGAAAAAGGCAGAAGAAGTGATGGATGCACGTTACAAACGGAAGAAGACAGCATATGATTGCACAATAAAAGCCTTGTGTACAAAGCACCCGTTGATTTTGCTTTATACTTACGTGTTAAGTCTAGACTACTTCATTGTAACATTGAGTTTACAGTATGTTTCTTGGAATGGCTGGTTTTGTCTTATTACATTTTGATGAGTTGATGTTTGTTGTATGCCATCTTGGGCCCAGTTCATTGTGGAAAAGTGGCATATAACTAAACACAGAAAAGTTATTTCCTCCCACCCCTTCTCCCTGGAACAGATTGGCTGACTATGTAAATTCTACAGAGCATGCAAATCTATGCAGATCTACCCAATTGACCATGATTTATCCCACATTTCTGAAATCAGCCTGGAACAGTTTATGAGTAGCCAAGAATTAATTAATGGGGTTACTTCCACACATCACAAAATTAGTCCCAGCATGGCACTGATAAATGCATCTTTTAATTCTTGTGAGGTACGGCTAGGAAGGTAATCCAGTTAGAGCTGCATGCGAAAATTGCCAGGGGTGATGCTGTGTTCAGTGTTGACTGAAAAGTCATCACAATTTTCTTTGTGTAAGCAAACACTCAGTCTTTTGGACAAATATTAACTGCTTACTGCAGATGCTCAGGGCCAGTTTATATATTAAGCAAAATCAAGTGATTATGTCACCCCACCCCTGGAAATGTCCACTGGGAGCCAGTGTGGTATAGTGGTTAGAGTGCTGGACTTGGGGTTCTAGTCCCCACTAGGCCATGAAGTTTACTGGGTGAGTTTGGGCCAGTTACTGACTCTCGGCCTCACCCACCTCACAGGGCTGTTGTGAGGTTAAAATGGAGAGGAAGAGGATCATGTAAGACAATGTCAAGGGTCTCTAGTAGATCAGCCTTCCCCACATGAGTTGGGACTGCAACTCCCATCATTCCCAGCCAGCATGGCCAAAACCTGTTGAGTTATAAATTTGCCCTCAAACATCTTCCAGAGAGCAGAACTGCCAGTCGGATTGTGATTCCATTCAAAAAGCCTTTGGGATGACTTTATCCCTTGCATTCACCACCATTTTCCTTTATTGGAGTAGGCAACCTTGTTCCACCAAATGTTTTAGACTCATCACTTCAGACTTTTGACCATGCTGTCTGGGGCTTATGGGCTTTGTAGTCTGGAACAGAGAAACAGAGAATTATGGAAGTTCATCTAGTCCAACCCTCTGCATTCTACCATCCATGAGAGGTGGCTGCCCAGCCTCTTCTGAAAAACCTCCAGCGATGGAGAACCCACAATCTCCATATGTAGACTGTTCCACTATAGTACAGATCAAACCATCAGGAAGTTTTTCCTTATATTTAATCGAAATCTAGGTAGCTGTAAATTATATCTTTTATTTCAGGTCATAATTTCTGTGGCAATGGAAAATAGCGCTTGACCATCTTCTCTGTGGCACCCTTTTATGTACCTGAACACTGCCAACATGTCTCCCCTAAGTCTTCTTTTCTCCAGACTGAACATCCTAAGTCCCTTCAGCCTGTCCTCATAGGGCATCTCCTCAAGTCTTGGTATCATCTTTGTTGCCCTCCTCTTAACCTGTTTAAACCTGTCAGTGTCCTTCTGGAAATGTGGTGCCCAGAATCATACAGAATTGTGGTCTCAGTAGCGCCAATTAGAGTGGAATAAGGGCTTCCACGTGTCTTTGATACAATGCTTCTTCCAGAAGGTGACCAGTTGCCTGTCCCTTCTCAATTCTGTGAGTGGTGGTACATGGCTGTTCCAAGTCGGTGAAGCGATTTTGCCTGGTTTAATCTGCAAGGTGTTTCCAAGAGGCGGTGAGGGTTCTGGAAACGCTATAGGCTGAATGAAGCCAAGCAGTGCCCTCTGCTGCCTCTTCCTCAGTAATGCATACATAATGCCCAGGGTTTTGCTGCTTGGATGCACAGCAGAGGTGTCAAATTAGCAGAGTTCTCCCGGTGAAAATGTGCTAGTGTCTGAGAAGAGAACAAATGTGTGGAGCTCGGTGGAAACAGGTGATATGCTAGGAGGGAGAACAGAATTTGCACTTGTAATAGGATGCAACTGAAGTCGAGTACTTTTGTGTTTTTTTTACTGCTCTGCACATGCAGATAATTAGGTACATTCTAATCTACATGTTCAGGATGGCACTTTGTAGTTCAGGCTCTCCTGTTTCCAGCTTTCAAGAGGTTTGCCATCCTTCCTGAAAGGGTGGGTAACACACGGCCCACATGGGCCCCTGCCCCACCGCAGGGTCCCTATGCATGTTTAGACAGAGAAAAAACAAAAGTAAATCCTACAATCCTGTTATCAGCCCACAACTGCCTTAGTAGATCTGTAAAGGTACCTTTAGGATTCATTGCTGTTCAAAGAACGTGTAGGAAAAGCTTCCACGATACCTTGTGCCGATTTTTTTTTAGGGATGCTGCTTGCTATATTATGCAGCATCTGGTTGCATTTTGCCCCACCTGAAACAGGACCCCCAACTCACTTGGATTTCAGAGGGTTTCCAGAAAAACCTCTCGGCCTTATCACACAAGGGTGGGAGCCTCTGGCATGGCACACTGCAGATTGTATGATCCCTCAATGCACTGGAGAGGTTTGTGGCTGCACAGTGAAACCCAGACCGTAACAGGTTTCTTTGTGGATTGTGGAGGCCATGAGACTGGACTGTAACATCCATTATGGGTTCTGCAATCCACTCTTATGTTTGAGTGGAGACAAGTCAGTTGATTATCAGATGAACCCACAACTTTTCAGAGTGGAGGTCAGCCAAGTTTTTCTCATCCCTGTATGTGATGCTGATGGTTCTATCTTCTGAGGGCGATGGAAGCAGATGATTAAGTACCGAGGAATTACTTGAGTGTTCCAGAAATGGACAGAATAAATATGGCTGGGCTATAGGATGTGCTACTTGTACATCCTGGCCTCTCTAGATTAAAAGGTTTGTTTTGTTTTGTTTTTGTAGCTTTTTAAAGTGTTGTAGTGGTTTTTAAATGTACAGATTGTGTGTATGTTGTATGTTTTTGCCGTTTTAATTTGTGTATATTGTTTTTAATTGTTTTTAATCTTATGTAAACCGCCCAGAGAGCTTCGGCTATGGGGCGGTATACAAATGTAATAAATAAATAAATAAATAAATAGGGTATGTCTTGCTTTGAAAAGGGTACGATTCCGACTATAGCTTTTAGCTCTAGTGGAAAGCTTTCTTGCCAGAACCAGCAATTTATGCTACATTATAGTAAATAATTAAAAAAGAGAGAGAAGACCCCCCATTACTAATCCTGCTGTTACAGCTCCTGCATACCAAGGCCCAGCCTTATCAAGTCTCTAATACATGATAATGAGGACAGGGAGGTATAATTCAATTCCTGTGTCTTGAGGATATCTAATTTTGTGCGTTTCGATTGCCCACCCTCTCTGGACTCAGTTGTAACTGAATAAACACAGCCAATAAAAACACAATTACTGAGATGGATGTGGATTGGGAGGGCAGAAATTACTCTGTTAGTGTCAACAAGTCTTAAAAGAATCACCTTTGATATCTTCCATTTGAAAGGCAAATGGGAGGAGGGGACATTTTATAAAGCCAATTCCTCTTAGTTCTATCTTCTCAGATAACTTTTAAGGTGGCTAGATTTTGTGCTGCTGCAATTGCCTGTCGGCGTGGGATGACAACATCTGATTGTGATCATGTTTTAATTTCTTAAAATGTGGGGGACATGCATAATGTATATTCAATTAATTGACTGTTATAGTCCCATTCTACTTTGTCGGCTCTGGGAATACTATATGTGCCTGTAGTGTTGTTTTGTTTCTGCTGGTCTTGTGACCGTAATAAATATTGGTTGATTGATTTCTTTTAGTTTTTGTTTTGGAAAACTCAGGGAAGAGGGGCAACCTCTTTCCATTATAAAGTATTCCTTAGCTTTAAAAGAATGAGGAGGGGAGGAATATTTACATAAGGAAAAGTGTGGGGAAGGCTTCTGATAGCAGAACTAACTTTTAGATCTATCCCGCTAGGTCTCCAATTCAGATGGTTGGAGTGTGGCATGCTCATTTTCACTGTTCCAGCCAGTCAGCTATGCCTTCCTCCATGATTCTCCATTCCTCAACCAATCCAGTTTTCTCTGCCCCCCACTCCCCAACACCATTTTGTAGCTACCGAGCATGATCAGTCTCCATTGGGCTGTTTTGGAGGCTTCTCCACTTCAGATCCCCCACCCCATAGATTGTTTTGCATTTCTGCAAACCTCTGGGTTCCTCCAAGACTGATTATTCCTCCCTCTTGTGGAGGGAGACATGAACATACGCATACACTACGTTCAGCAGGTAAGGCCCTCCTCTGGATGCCTCCTCTGAGGGAGGCTCAGAATGCGGCAACAAGGGAGAGGGACTTCTTGGTGGTGGTCCTTAATTACGGAACAATCTCCCCAATGAGGCCTGCTTGGCACCAACATTGTTATCTCTTTAACGCCAGACCTTTCTCTTCTCTCAGGCATTTGGTGGCCAATGATGACTTTTTAATCAGGTCCTGGATTTGTCTTATAGCTGGTTGTTTAAAATTGTTTTAGATATATGTTGTCTCTGAGTATGTGTTGCCTGTTTATGTGTTTTCATGGAAATGGGTTTTCGCTTTGTATAATGCTTTTTTAGTGGGTTTCAATCTTTGTAAACCACACAGAGAGCTTCAGCTATGGGATGGTGTAGAAATGTAAATAATAATAATAATAATAATTGTACATGGGTTGTGTTCTTATGGCTACATAAGTATCGGTACTCATGCCAGAACATCAGAAATAGAAAGAATGATAGCTCTATCAACTGTTTAGCCTTGATAATTAAATAGGACCTCTGTATATAGAAACACTATATCTTTGAATTCCAGAGTCTAGGATCAGATAAGACAATATTTCCATGCCTCCTTGGGAGCTTCTACTGGCACATGGGTGACTATCGTTAAGGAACAGAATGGTGGACTAGACAGACCTTGGTCTGATCCAGGAAAGGCCATTCTTATGTTTGCATGAAATTTCAACACCTTTGCCTGGTTTAGCGGAAAATACCTTGGAAGGTCAGGGTGCAAGACACCAGTTGCAGACCAGCAAACGTGATGTGCTGGGTAGCCTGAGGACTTTTATGCTGCTACTTTGAGTTTAGTACAACCTTGAAGACCATTGATTGTGGTCTACTGACTGATCTCTGGGTGATTTGTAGTAGATCAGCAAAGGTTTCTGACTCTCAATTATATAACAATAACAACCACAGGCTTTTTCTTTGCTCTAAATTAGGCTGCTGAAATGAAGGAAGCTGGGTGGGAAACCTGGAGTGGATCTGTGTGTGAAAGGGCTGTGGGCTCAGCTTGGATACTAAAAACTAACTCCTAGGCGAAGCATATGCTCAGAGGCACCCTGTCCTTTAATTCCGAACAGCATGTCCACACCCATCCCTAAGACATTTTTAAATACCTGGTTCCAGTTGGGTTTCTTTCAACCAATCGACACCACTGAACAATTACACTTACCTCTGAAAGGCTACAGTATTTTATGGGGAAATACATTGTGTCAAAAAGTGTGTACATCCCCCCACCCCAAATATATAACCTGATTGAGACAAAGAAAAAGTCAAATATATTCAAGTTTGTATTCAAAAGGCAAACAAATGAATTCATTAAAGCAAAGTCCATGAGGCTTTGGAGACTGCTTGAAGTGCGGTAAGAATACATGCATTCCCTCCACGTTCTTCACTTCTATATCTCACATCTGGTGTCATTTGATCACCTTTATTCAGCTAACGTAACACTACGTTATGTTATGAGCTATGAGGAAAGGATGCGCACGTGCGACAGATGACCCACTATAACATTGCCATAAGGAATGCATTGGAACTGCGGAAGGAACTCAACTTCAAAGGCCTGAGCGCTCACTGGAGGCCATACCTCACTTGGGGATGCTTGGAGATCTAATTTTCACATTGACTTGGACAAACCAATTCGCAACCAGAGATGTGAACTTGCAATGCATTGAGTGAGAATTAATGTTGAGGTTTACATTTCAATTTCTCGACAAAGCTTGGGATTTGGAGTCCCTGCATAATTCAGTTTTAGCTTTCACGCGTAAGCTTCATGAGGAGAAATTCCCACCCAAAGTTTTGACATCTGGAAATATGCATGTTATGGAACCCGAGGCCACTGGCCCGTTTGGATTTGTTAGTTTTAGCTCTGGAAACATCCAATTTTTGTGGGTGTTTTCCCTCCGATGCTTCAGCAGAAGGGAAATCGAACAAAAGGGTCCTCGTTTGCGGGGGCAGAGGGGAGAATAGCAGCGAAGCAGACCAGATGTAGACAGGCAGTGTCGATAAGGCCGTGCCAAGGCTGTTCCTTACCTGCCTTGAATAGACACAGCTGGGAATGACCGGCAGCTCCCATTGGCCTTGCAGTGAGAGGCATTGAAAGGGAACAAGAATGGTCCAACGGCACAGCTATGCTCCTTCCTCTGCTGGATACACCCAGCAATTATAGCCCCAAGGCTGATGCTGGTGTAGGGCCCTGAGAGGATGTTCACAGGCAAACCACAGGGGTCAGCTTTTACAGCTGAACACTTGTACCGGAGCAACTAGGGGCAGCAGTACTTCCAAAGATGCAATTTGTTTACAACAGGCTTTTTTTTTATTTGCTCCGCGATGGTTTTCACATGGCTCCTGCTAAGCCTGATGGCTGGAGCAGGATCAGCGGCTCCTCTTCCAATACGCGACCCAGCAATAAACGTAATGGGCCTTGGCAGAAAGGAGCCGGCTGCATCCTTGTGGGTCAACGCCAGGGCAGCACACAACAGAGAGACGAACAAAACAGCCCTTCTGCATGGAAAGGGCTGTGAGCTACAGCGCAGACGGACGGCTTGGGAAAACGTACGCGAGGTAATTTGTAACCCTGTGGTTTCGAAAAGCGCTTGAGCTTCATTCAGAGACTTGTGGCTGCTGCTTCTCGCCCGTGCAGCCGAATAATTGCGGAAAGGCACCTGCAGACACCAAAGAAGATCCACCCAGTAGAGTATGACGTGTCTTTGTATTTTTTAAAAAAATCATTAAAAATATACATTTTTTAAAAAAATCAAACAAATCTGGTGTTAACATGTACTTGTTTTCTTTTTTAGACAAGAGCTGCAGGACAGCACCCAACTGGCATAGCAGACAGGGTTGGGGGAAAGGGGTTTGGTTTCTTTTGTTTGGAAGGACACCTTGGAAATACCACAGACGTGTTGTTCCACTAGTGTGTTCTCCCCACCAGTTCATAAACACATTCATTTAAAGGAACCGTCTTCTTGCTGGGGTTTTTCCCCCCTCTTCTTCTTTGAGATTTACAAGGGACATTGGCACATGCAGTCTACAAAGGAAGAATCAGACCCACATTAAGCGCGAAATTGACACCTCATCAGCATCTTTCCTCAGCTGTTCCACCTAATGCTCTCCGCCCCGCTTTTACGCTGACTTCTAGGAACCTTGGAGAGGGGAATAGTTTTAGGAACACAACAAGCTCAGTTGGAACAGAACAGAAATGAAGACAAGAGATAGTTGATCAAAAACCACCAGGAGTGAACCTTGCAGGCACCGGGAGAGACATGATATCGAGACAAAGTGATACAGCTGGTGCTTGGAAGGCAGAAGCAGCAAGCGGAGACAGAGAGAGAGAGAGAGAGAGAGAGAGAGAGAGAGAGAAATGCTGGGAGAGAGCCATTCTTAAAAGTGTTTTCCTCCTCTTTTGTGTTTTCCTAATTAACCTGGTTGACAGGAGAAGAGGCTTGGGAGGCTATATGGTTTCACCTTCAATTACATCACAATAGTGCAACCTACTCCACAAGAATGGAATTCATCTCCTTGGCTTGAGGAAGGAAAGGGGGAAAACCCGATAGAAGGCTGCTTCCGAAAGCAGCATTAAAAAAGCATTTTTTATTTTAAAAAATCCCCTTAAATCATATTCCAAAGTGGTTAAAATTGTCAGCTTTTGATCATTTTGTGGGATTTTTTTTTTTTTTAGAAAAAAAATCAAAGCAAGTTCAACTAGGTCAGCTCCATATCTTAAAGTGTTGATTGTCTTGAAAAATAATAATATAGACATTCACA
Organism: Anniella stebbinsi; assembly: GCA_029215795.1. Classification (NCBI taxonomy): domain Eukaryota; kingdom Metazoa; phylum Chordata; class Lepidosauria; order Squamata; family Anniellidae; genus Anniella; species Anniella stebbinsi. Next base: position 56,908,161 of record JARDYH010000007.1, read on the forward strand.
TTTACATCCATTCTACCCTGATAAGAGAATTTTACCCACAGTTCACTGCACCTATCACGCAAACAGTCATCTGGTTGGGTGGTGGCGGAGGTCGCTCTTCCAAACTCGGCAGGCTACTGAGCTTGTGTGGTTGGCTCTTTCTCCCGGTGTCAGACGAAGGAGGAGAAACCTGTCACTGGAGTCCGTGAGCCTGGAGCGGGCTGTCCTGTTGGGGTGTACACCCCTCCTGAGCTCTGTGTCGTGATGACAGTCTGGAAGTAAGGCTCTGCCTCATTGGCCACACATTCCTCATACCTGTATGGCGTCGGATGCTTTGGGCCCTTTTGCTGCCGCTTCCATGAGTTATAGTACGTGGGGTCGCTCATATAATGGTTGACAAAAGAGTGCTTTGGCAATTCATCTTCGTAGTCCGAATCTGTCGCCTGTGGTGTAAGTGAGAAAAGATCTGTGAACACCTACGTGAACACCAATGGTCCACATCAGACCACTGAAAGGAAGGTGACGTGCTCTGTTGGATTTAGGTGCTTTGATTAACAAGCTATATTTACCTGTGTTTGTGTGTGTGTCTGGGGGAGGTATGGAACTAGGCCAGGAAAAAGGGGAAAGCAGGAACACAAATTGCAAGTTAGAAAGGGAATTTTAGCCGCCTGAAAATAGCTAAGAGAAAAATGTCCGACTGTCAAAATATAGATTATGGCAAGATAAATCTACAACATCCTTATAGAGCTGTTTATAAAAAACATGCATTCACAAAACATAATGCGGCTGATAATGTATGGGCTATATCCATGATGGTTGTCGGCTTAGAGTCTGTTTCAACATAAGCTTTAATCATGAAACGGATAAAAATAATAATACGTACGTGTCAGTTACAGAGGGTGCTACAACTGACCGTGACCTTCCATGGTTGTATTCTAATGCAGATTCAAGCAAATTGACATGGGGTTTTGCACCAGGTGGTGGTTATTAACCATTTTTAAAGGCATCCATTCCCCCATGTTCAGGATTCACAAACGCCTTCCAAAATGCTAACAAAATGAGCAACCATGGCCTTTCAACTGCCCCACAAAATAGGAATTGTGTTTATTAAAACCAAAAGAACGTTGAATATACTATAAGTTCTCCAAAATTAAAATCTCTCCACAGTTTTCTCTACACAGTTGACCTTCTTACACACAGAAATACTTACTTGGTTCACATGTAGTGCTAATCTATGGTTTGTTTTACCCATTGGTTGTCTGGAGTGCATGAGAGAGAGAGAGAGAGAGAGAGAGAGAGCGCACTATTGCCCACCTGCTCGCCATTTCTGCTTTGGAATCCTAGGTTGTTGAGGAGGAAATAACTCAGAGTTTTAATCCATGGTTTGTTGTTAGGTCCTCTTCCCTCCATGTTCTCCACCCGGTTATGTCGCATGTCTGTATGCCATTATTATGAAATGCACACAGAAAGGTGGTATAGAATGCATATCACAATAAACTATAACAAAATCTCTCCTCATGGGGCATGATGAACTACTAGCTTATCACGTGTCACATGCACACACTTTGGCAAGTGACATCTTGGTAAATGGCCATCTGTATGGGTACCGTGGGAGCAGAAACAGGGAAGGTTGAGTGTAGTGGCTAGAGTGTTGGACTGGGAGTCAGGAGATCCGGGTTCCCACTTGGCCGTGGAAATCGACTGGGTGACTTTGGGCCAGTCACAGACTCTCAGCCCAACCTACCTCACAGGGTTGTTGTTGTGAGGCTAAAATGGAGAGGAGGATTATGTACGCCGCCTTGGGTTCCTTGGAGGAAAAAAGGCAGGATATAAATGTAATAATAATAGTAATAATAAAATAACTTTTTAAAATATGTGGATTTGCTAAAATATGGAGGCAGGAAATGTAAGAGAGATGGTCACCAGGAGCACGGATGTTGCACAAGTGCCAATGGTCAGGCAAAAAGGGCCAGGATGGTAGAGCCTAGGCATGAGTCTAGAGAGTGAAGACCTACAGTTTCCCCTGGTGCGCGTGAACATTTAAACGCAGCAGTGGACAAGCTCCCAATTGCCTAACGTGCCATCTGGATCTAAGCAGATTCTGGAAACTACCATCTTTGTGCTGTTAACTGGGGGACTCTTGAGGTTTTATTCCTCCCACTGTCCCCCCCGTTATTACGCCAATTGCTCCTGCAACTGGATTATGTTTTAGAGTGGCCATATTATTTTTAATGATTCAAAACTATTGACAAAATGGAAATGCTGCAGGGCCGTTTTCTTCTCTACCGCGCGGCAGGACCCACTTACCGCAACTGCAGGCCGGTTGCCGAGGCAACAGCAGCAGCCTGGAATTTGATTGGGTGCAGAGCTAGATTAGAAATTGACAAGGAAAGGTGCGCAGATGCCTGTGAAGCAACAAAATGGGGGAAAATGCTTGACAATTTAAAGTATTTTTTATTGGTAAGACGAAAGAAACAAACGCTATTAGGGCACAAATTAGGGACCAGTGGGCTGGTTTAGTTTAAGGCTGGCATTACAGGGAATTTAAAAGCAGTTGCGGCTGTCAAATTTCCTTTTGAATATGGCTGGAGAAATTGTGTACATTTATCTGTGACTAACAGTGAAGGGAACAGCCATGTATATGTTTGACTTCTTTCAAAAGGCTGCAGGGGAAATATGCCCAGCCTTTTTGTCTGCCTCGACCACTGTGGAAATGGGTGGCCACTTCCCAAATCTCTTTCACTCCCAATACCTTTTCCGGTCCAACTTCGGATGTTCTCTATTGTGGTGGCAAATTCTGTGTTAGTTTGTCATTGCAGAAGCAAGAAAGCCTAGAAACCTGCTCGCCTTGAAGGTGCCATTGAGACGCTTGGTGTTTTTTCCTTTTCCAACATCCACTGATAACATCCCTTTCTGCTTGGTTGAAACTGGCTCCTCATCAGCCCAGTGTGCATCTGTTTGGGGCCAGCGTTGTCATATTGTGTGCATTTGTAACAGAGGGGGACACACATGGCACTGGAGTGGGGAACAGCTTTAGGGAATCGTATTAAGTAGATCTCTTTCAAAGCCAATCTTGCCCAGCTTTCTCCCCCCCCCCCCCACACACACTCTGTGCTCTTTACTAGCCGATAGAAATAAACATTATTTATGTGAGTGGCTTAACCTCATTAAAATTCTCTATGCTGGAGTGCATCCAAAACTTTCCTACCATCAAGTGTTTGGTCCGAACAGCAGGGCAACTTAGATGAGGGTCACACAGGGTCACTGGTGGGACCAGGGCAGAATTATATATGTTTACTGCAGCAAATTTATGTTCTCAATCCCAAAGTTTGCAAAGGCAATGCAAACGGCGGATTTTGGATGGCAGAACGGGCAAACAGAGAGATGCTTAACCCTTCCCATGTTTGCTGATTCTCTTTTGAAATGCCCTTCTGAGATCTCCCCCCACCCCCCACCCCCAGCTGAGACTGAGTTAAAAAAAATAGGCCTGGGAGATATTTGCAAAAAAGAATTGGAGGAGGGGTAAGGCAAGCCTTTGCCTGTCAATTCTCCAATGCAAATACCCCCCCCCCCATCCAAACTAAGGCAAATGTAGAAATCCCATATTTGTAGTAAGTGTCCATCTGCCCTCAGGTATACCTCACCTTCTCTGTGAGCATCATCACACAGGGAAAATCGTGTTTGCTTACCGTCGCTTGCCTTTCCATCATCAGTGCAGCTGCAACATCTTAAAGCGTGAGGAGGAAACATTTAAGGAAAAATGTATCGTGATGATTTGGGCCTTTGGCTCTTCTGGTTTTGATGGCATCCTGTACGCAGGAAGTTCTATCAAACGAAAATAGCGGCCTGACAAACTCAAATAGGCTCGGCTGCACAAGGGAAAGCATCTGCCAAGCCCGCCTCCTGGAAATGAGATGGGTTCGTTTTCTGCATCCTGCATGACGTCTTTTCCCCATAAAGGTGGAGGAGCTGAAATCCTAGAGTAAGCAAACGCTCATCCCCCTTGGAGCCGCAGAAACCGAAGGGGAAAAATGCCACCGCGAAACAGGACAAGACAAAACAGATGCACCCAATATTTCTTAAAAAGAAAACCATGTCCTGCTAAAACTACAGAATGATCAAAGGGACTTGCAGCCTTCACCGCTACCTCTGCTGTGTGTGTCCATTAATATTCCCTTCAACTATGAGTCCCTGGAAACAAGCAAGCATCAAAGGGCCAATGGAGAATGACTGGATGTCAAAGCTCGGAAGGAAAACGGGCCCCTTATCCTGCTTGCCACAAAACCAGGGCTGTGACTATGCCAAAAGGCTCCATTTCTTGCAGAGGGAGCTCTGGGCTTCCTATACCTTGACATCAAGGGCAAGGGAAGAGTGTAACAAGAGAAAGGATAGACTCCAGTGACCTTTGTCTACACTGCGTCTGCATGCAGGAGTCGCCTCAGGCAGGAGATGGTCATTATGCTCTATCAGGAACTGGCATGTGGAACTCCTGACGTGAATAACAAAAAGCGGCACAGCGAAATTCATATTTATGCCCAGCACGCACCGCTAATGGCAGGTTTAATTCCAGGTTGTCACAGAGAGAAGAGCCGAACCACTATGAGTGTAATCTCAAGATAGTGTGTGTGCACATCACAGGAAATGGCTGGAGTTTGTACCACGAGGAACGCTGCCTCCCCAGCAGCTTGGTCAGAGGGCAACAGAAAGCAGCAGGCGGCCTGAGGTAATTAACAAGAGGTGAAAGGCAGGTAACAGAGTAAAAGCCTCTGCAGAAAAGCGACAGAGACTGTTATCTTCCTCCCTGCTCTATTTGCTGGTCCTGGTTCTTCCTGGATCCTTCTTGCCAAAGAGTCAAGCTTCTAATATTTTCAGGCCTGCTGCTTTCTCTTATCTGTTAGCCAAGTTAGATTTAGGCAGGATTTGGGATGAGGCGATACCACTCACAGCAGATTTCTCCTGTACTGTACACCCTCCGGAATGCCCTTTTCCAAGCTCACCCATTATCCCGGACCTAACACTGGCCTTCTGCCGGCTACAATCATCAGCAGGAAAAGCACGTGAAAGAGGAAGAGAGCGCATGAACTGCACCTTACTTCGTATGTCGGTGGCAAAATCTGGCGAGAGGCTGAGAGCTTTTAACTAAGTTACGTTTCTTAGGTATTTGCTGTCTCATTGCTTCTGTGCGAATCCCCTAGTGGATTAGCTACAGACAGATGTTGGGAAACATCTGGGAAGCTGGAAAGAAAGCTGGGAGTGGCCCCCTAAAATAAACATTCCAATCACACAATTCAGCGGCTCATGGTAATCCATGCTTTCCCCAAAGGTTTTTGCAACATACGTCTGGAATTTCCCTGTCTACAAGAGGGCATTTTGAGTATCATTTCTTTCTTACAAATCCTGCCTCCTTCAGCATTCTTTACATTGCTCACCTTGATAAACCTTAATGGATTGTGCTTTGCCATTCCTCACATTCAACAGTAAGGGCAATGCAGGTACCCTTGGGGTTAGGGCCAAGCAGGAGTGAGTGCACCCCCTTTTCACTCTCTCGAGGACTTCCGCTTTGGAACAAGGTCTACTATAGATCAGTCAGGTCCAGAGGAATTCGTGTTCCCAACCTTTACCTCTCGCTTTCGGATGGCGTTGGACCCAAGGTGGACATGCATTTCCATATCCTCATACGCCACTCATCTTGGATTTGCCACCGTTTGGGATATAGCCAGTCCTTTTCTTTGTCAGAAAATCTTAGCATCAGGAGAACACTTCTTAATATAGGAGCCTTGTATCTTAAGACAAATTAATTTTTCCTCCGAGTCCCATTTGCCATGCAGAAAGCAGTCTGGCTCAGCCTGCTTAGAATACTGAAGGGTCCCTGAAGGCAACGGATGCTGGAAGGGTCAAAAAGTTGTTTGTGGTGGCTGATCTTTCCTGTTTCTCTCCTTCCTATCTTCCAGGGAAGATTAGCTGAGTGAGGGATAGCAAGGGAAGGGGAAAGCTCAGCTTGTTTTAGCCGGGGCTCTCCCTTCCCTGGGAACACAGAGGACAAGGGAGCTCCAGCTTTCTTTGCCTGGAGGAGAGAGCCTTGAAAGAGGTAGAGCTGAGATGCTCTCCCTGTGACAGGCATAAGATGTTCTCAGTCTAATACTTTGGAATATTTACCTAATTCAGGGTTGAGGCTGCTCTCTAAGTAAAACCCATGACATTCTTGGCTCCAAGTGCCGAAGATTATTATTAATAACAAGGGTAGTAGCTCTGTTGAATATTACTGGTAACAGCAGCAGAGTAAGGCAATCGTACAGCAAACTATAGACCCTCTGCTTAATTTGACTCTGTCCTGTGACATGAAAGTCCTTTCCAATGAAATCTCCAGAGACAGCGGTCATGAAGAGCTGGTGATGTTCTGACCTGTCAAAGCTTTCCCTCCAAGAGCTTCAGGCCAGAAGTATCAGAGTAGCGGGAGAGTAAAGCAGGAGGTTTCTAATCAACATGTCTCTGACATTCGCTTTGATTGATTGTATTTGCCTTTCGCACCATGGCATTTCAGATTCAGAGATAAACACATGCATTGCATCTGGAGGGAAGGGGTCACCGAGGCCTGACAACTTGAGGTGTTCAAGATAATATTGCGCTACACGGGAAAATGGATTGAAGTCAGAGTGGGAAGGAGGCAGCAATGAAGCTTCCGAACTTGGCAATGAGGAAGACCTTGTGTGACGCGCTTTATCAAAGGCCCTGCTCTGATGGGATGGAAGAGGCTGAGAGAGACCAGAAACAGCCAGTGCCTGTTGAGCAGGGAGTTCTGGGAAAGGGCCCAGAGCGGACCATTCAGGTAGCTGCCCAAGGCCCACAGCCTTGAAGGGCCCTAGACAAAAATGGTGCAGTGGCATTTTTAAAATGAAACGACGGGTTGGCTACATTCATTTGTCCCCCAGTTCCAGGTGAAATCTGTGGAATCCATTGACCACTTGTCAATGACAAAGGTTCTATTTCCATTTACAGCAGGAAACAGGTTTTCCTTTTAATGTGGAAAAAAAGTAGAATTGGGGAGAGGACTGGGGAGAAAAACGTGATTTTGACCAAACTTCTGTGGACATTAACCCAGCAGAAATTGTTGTGTGAAATGTGCCTTCCCCCTGCTTTGTTTCTCCATACCATTTCACCAACTCTTCAGCACGTTTATTTAGAAAAAAAGTCCCATTCAACTGAGCCAGGATTTGACATGCACTGTTAATCTCAGATGGACACAACCACCACCAAATCCCAGCTAGGATAAATCCAGCATCTTTGGATTTAATGAAATGTTTTGTTCTGTTTTTTTTTTTTAACTGTTGTTGCACATTATGCTTTTACTCATTTTTTCATATAAATTGCCCTATGAACATTTCTGATGAAGGATGGTATCTAAATGCCCTAAATTAGTAAATCCCAAGCAACAGACAAGAGGGGATACCATATGAGTCTACAGTATGAGAGACGCCCCAAAGAAGAAATAGAAAGAGAGTGGAAAGGGCAGATTTCTGCCTTAGGAAAGACTGCTACCTTAATAAAACTTGTCCAGGTGGCTTGATAGAAGCTAGAAGGCTACAGAAGAAAGTGTGAAACATTTCCAGAGTTACTAGAATTCAAATCCACACCCTGCCTGGGTGCAACCGCAGAATCTTTCAACTCCACAAGAGTTCACCTTCAGATAATACCTAGTAATTTGGTCTCTTAAATTCCCTTCTGCTTCTTATTTGAAGCTCTATTCACTCAATTACTGAGAGCCTGTCTTGAGAGGCCTGAACTGCTGATAGCTCAGGGTGTGTGAATGCTCCACCAAACTGAGGCTGGGCTCCCAATGTCCTCTTCTTCTCTCGCTCATCTCCAGCATGCCTGGCCTTATACCTCACTGACAAATGAGAAGTCCTGCTTCTTCACTTATTGATGCAATTTGCCTACCGGCTAGCAAGCACAACAACCCACCTGCTGTACCATCTCACTATGGTTCCTCCAACCATGGAGCTATAAACTTACTTCTGATTCTGAAGCATCCAAGGGTTTCTCGTTGAGGGCGACACTTTCTGTCAGCACCGCCCCGTTGTACTTGTTACAGATGTCCTCATCCGAATAGTGCAGCCCTCCAGGGCTCGGGCGAGGAGGAGATCTGGATGCCAGAAAGGAAATAAAGTCAGGCTTGTTTAGCTTTTTCCTCTGTCAGGCCGGACACACGTGCTGCAATCTTGTATGTAGGTGTATGGATAGTGAAATCCTGTGGGGCATCTTGTGTGGCTGATGATTGTGTGCGTTTTAAAAATAACAATAAGGTGTTTGCCAATTCCAAGTACAGACTTTAAAAAGTAGTTTTGCAGGGAGATTAAAAGAGACAGGTAAACAGAAGCAGTTTTCTCAACTCCCTGATATATGTGTATGTGTGTCCATTATATAAACAAGCTTTCCAAGGACTGCTGTGGATCCTACAGACTCCTGGAGCTAACTGGGTTCTGAATCCCTCTATGGGAAACCTAAGCCTAGATCAGCTTGTGATGGGGAATGTCTCTACTGCTTCAGGCTTAACATAACCTGATCCCCAGTAAGGGACATCGGCATATTTAGTGATCGGTTGCTCCCAAGTATTCGGAATGAGAGTTAAACCCGTCACAGGGGGGCAGAAACTGACTTACGGAGGCTGAGCATGGAGAATGTATATCCGTGTGGGGAAAGCAATTCAGGATGTGTCTGTGGGCTTGCTTTAGGGTTTCAGAGGGCTGGATAGATGTTGAATGAGGAACAGAACATGTCCTGCCTGTATACTTGATTCCGATCCTTTTAATACTTGACCAGCCTATAATGTTTGTAAGTGACAGATTGGTATGACGACAACATTAAACTAACTCCCTGATGCTTTTTCTTCCAAAGAAAAACTTGCCATGTAAAGTCTGCACTGAACGTCTAATCGCTGGAAAAAGAGAAATGCATAACAACACAGAGGGGATGGCCATTTAGTACATTTTAGGGCATTTCTAATCTGTCTAATAACTAATGTTTTCTGGGGGATAGGGAACGTAGAGTTTGAAGAGTTATTGGTTCTGTCTATTTTGGCTGATTTGGGGGGTGGGCAGGGATAAAGTGCTAAGGTGTCATGGGTATCAGAGGCAGCTTATACACACCAGTTGCTGGGGAACATGGGTGGGAGAGTACTGGTTCACCGTGTCCTGCTTGTGGGTTTGGTCACTATGTGAACAGAGTGCTCGACTAGATGGACCATTGGTCTGATCCACCAGGGCTCTTCTTATGTTCTTAAGGGGATGGAGGGTTTAGTGGGGGTTCGTTTTTTTTAACCTATTGTTCTTTTGTTTCAGGCTGGGATGGTTTTGAAACTGGAACAAATAAACATCTGGGCCTATCTGCCCATAGCCTGTTTCTGCATTTGGCTGAATATCGAATGAGGAAGTCCACTTGCCTGTCTGCTGCCTTACCTTGTCCCGTTCTTCTTGGAGAAAGTGCTTTTGACGTTGAGGTGTCGGCTGTTGAGCTCCAGGGCTGTAAAACCCCCGTTATCCAGAGTGACAGAGTCCTCCACGTTGGAAACGTTTTTTCCTGGGGACAAACGGCGACAGAATGAGCGCAGGCAAAGGCCCTGCTCGGGCTCTGCGTGAAGACAGAGAGAGAACCACCATTTTCAGATAAATTGCCATTCCTTTTAACAAGGTCTTCATTAGAGGGTAAGACAGTTTGTCACGGGGATTTTGGTACTTTCCTCTTGTTATGGTAGCATAAAGAAGCCATTTTTGACCCACATTTTCACAAAGAATATGCTATCTTTTGTTAGGCCAGCCTTCAGTTGTTTACATTTTCTTCTTTTAAAAGGGTTGTGTGTGGGGAAGGTGGGGAAGTAAGCTTCTCAATAACATGCAGGCAGGCATAGATGGTCTGGAGCAAAATTTAAAGCAAACAGGATTAAGTGCTCTGATGTTTCCAGGCTTAGTAGTTCATCTCACCTGTGTGCCTGGGAACACAAAAGATGCTTTCAAGTCATATGAACCGAATCTTATTCAAGTTCCGTTGAAACGAAAGCTCCATTGATTTCAATGGATTTATACCCAAGGAAGCATGTTTAGGATTATGGCTCTGTAGCCTGATCCTCACTGTGTTTACTGAGAAATAACTCCCACTCTATTCAATTGAAGTAAGATCTGTCTCACATACAGCAGAATGAGATGAGAAAGACATAATGTCATCCCAGGATGGTAGAATACCATGCCACTTTAGACCAGAGGTGGAGGATTTATATTCTTTGCATACAAACCTCCCTGCAACTAGAAAACTAGCACAGCAGGAAGTGGACTGGACTAGAACATCTCTCCTTCAAATGATAGGTTGGTGCGTGTTTTTATTACTTGCAGGGAAGTGTTTTGTTTTGGCTTTTTAAAAATTCCAATCAGACACCCTTACTTGCAGCCTGAAGTTGTATCGTCCACTCAACCATCTCAGGATATCACCACCATCACCATTTCATTCTGCTATATGAGTAGACCAGACCTCCCTCCCTAGTACGTGTGCCCTTAGCACTATGGACTAAGAGCACCATCCTGGGCACGCTTCCTTGGAAGTAAATCTCAGCTGAGTTCAGTGGGCCTTACACCCATGTAAGAGTTCACACAATTGCACAGGCACATTTCTGTGAGCTGTGGGTTAAGATCTGTTTCTGCCTCTAATTCTATATGAGTTGCACAGAAACCCCTCATATGATGGGGAACAGAAAATAGAATTCCTATGGCAAGGTTTTCATAAGAGACATTGTTGCAAGAACAGGATGGACTTTTCAAACACCCAGTTCTTAAAAGAGGACACCAGACACTAGGTAAGAAATAGGAGCAAAAGCTAAAAATAAAATCCGAGTGTGCGCTTGAGCAGCAAAACATGCCACTCTGGCTGTCATTCTTTAAAGATGAAGCATCTCATAGTTGGCTGGAAACAGAAAGGTAGGAAACTGGTCCGTCAAGTGCATGCAACGGATCTCATCCCCTAATGTCTGTATTGCCCAAGCTATTAATTAGAGAATCCAGAACAGAATCCATAGTTCGCTGTTCACAAGGGTCAGTAGCCATAGGGTCAGACAACCAAACCAATGATATAAGGCATGCCTGCAACCCATCGGAGTAGATATAGCCCACCAGCCATGTATTATGCCCTGCTAGGGGCTTAACAACCCACCCACCTCTGCTTTTTTTGCAGCACAAGGCAGGCAGCAAAAAGCAGAAGATTTATTTGGCCCATGGATCGGTTGACCACCACGTAGGCCTGGTGAGCTGCTTTTGATTTAGTGGGTCACACTTTGTGCAGGCCTGCCATTCGTTATCCTGCAGTAGGATCAGAGGATGCAATTGACTTCGCATTTACTCACTGCATTTATATCCCATCTTGCCTTCAAAGAATTCAAGGGACAGCCTCCCACCACCTTTTTATCCTCACAACACCTCTGATAGTTAGGCTGAGAGGTGGCCAGGTTCACGCAACATGCTAACCCACCATGGGTTATTGTGTTGCTTGAATGCAGAGCATTTTCTGCAGGGTGAGTTATCGTGTCGTTGGAAGGCAGCGCATTTTTCCGCAGGGTGGCTTGAGAACCATGTGGTTTACTTTTCTCAAACAAGCCACCTTGAGAACTCATGGCTTGTTGTTAGGTTATTCAGGGTAGTTAAAAGGCCACACTGCATGGTGAAAAAACAACCCCATGGAAAACGCACTGTGATTACACAACACGATAACCCACCCTGCAAAAAAAAAAAAAAAAGCATTGTGTTCAGACAACACGATAATACATGGTTCACATTGGGTGGGTTAGTGTGTTGTGTGGACCCAGTCAATGACTGGCCCAAGTTCACCAAAGTGAAAATCTTGGCTGAGTGGGGATATGAACCTGGGTCTCCCCAATCCTAGTGCAAAGTTCTAATGATAACGCCACACGGGCTTTTGAGAGCCTGTGCGGTTACCCTGTAAGTCAAAGACTTGTCCGGGGCTACTGCTTGCTGTCCCTCCTGAATGGCCCCAAAGGACTGGTGCATTTTAGCTCTACGTCTTTTAATGAGCTTTCTCCCACCCTTAGCCTGCTATAAATCTCCTCTGCTTCAAGCAGGTAAATTTATCTCCACCTTCAATTGCAATGCTGCATTAAGGGTTCGCAGAAGGTACAAGTCAGATCTGCCTTTTCATGTCTGTCCTTCAGACGGAGAGCGTGAGGAGGGAGATGAGAGATTTGTCTATGCGCCGTACATAAGAATGTGTAATAGCATCAGCTCGGTAAAATGCCACGGCATTCATACATTTCAAATCTCAGGGGAATAAAACCTGACTTACTAACACTCGTTAGAAGTGAATTTATACTGGGGGAAAGAAAATATATAAATCCTTTGAGTGCTGAATTGCTGAGTCTTCTGAAAAAAGAGAAGGAGGGCTTTCCCTGGTGGGTCTCTTTCCCTCCACCCTGCCCAGCACAAAATCTTGTGTTCACAGAGAGGCACTGTCTGCGGCACCTGCTGGCTGCAGGTTCTGGGGAAACCTGGGCTCTCAGCATTAAGGAGTTAATGGTTCCATCACTGGTACATGCAGGTTATTGAAGCAGCATCCGAAATAGCCGCATTTGAAAGGACTCTGTGTGTCTCAGGAGGAAAGGGCAAAAAATCGATTTGAAAAGCTCCAGACGCAGAGTTCAGGGGCTGAGCAATGAATATTTAAACACCCCCTGCAACAGACCCAAAGTCCAGGTTCGAAGGAGGAGGAGGAGGAGGTGACTTTTTCAGGCATTTAGAAAGAGCACTTTAAAAGTTCGAGGGCTAAGAATTCACCACAGGTGGACAGAAGTTATAAACAGGCACGTAGACTGTTCAGCGCCAGGGCAACAGAGTGCCTTGCAGCCGGGATGACTCAGTCACTTCAGATTAGGCAGACAGCGCAAGGATACTTTTTTTTTAATTATTTCATGGCCAGAATCTTATTTGCTGGCACTTATGACAAAAGTGTGGCATGGAGTCGGGAGTGGACATATGATGATGCAACCAGGCACAAGCATTTTGTCACACACCAGCTGCAGTATCTCAGAAAGGGCAGAGGTCTTAACTCTCCAGATCACAGGGAGATCGTTTCAACCCTCTTTTTAAAATGTGGGTTGTCTCCTTCCTCTGTAAAGCACCCGGCTTGGGTCTGACCGGCTACATGCTCAGCGAAATGAGTTGGCCAAATGGACTGCCCCACTTCGGAACGCAGGTGGGAAGATCATATTTTTTTTAATGCTCCCTGCAAATAGAAAACCAGCATGGCAGGCAAAAGGTTGCATGGGAACCCTTCTCCCCACCTGCATTCTGGAGCCGCAGTCCGTTGCACCAACTCCACATTCTGCTGCCTGTTTTCCAAAGGAGAAAAAGGACGTGGTGGATGGTGGTAGTGGGAGAGAATTGATGAGGTTGTAGTCTCTGGTTCTACTAGATACGATTCGTTTCAGGTTTGTGATACAGGCAGAGGTGCACAGGGCACAGTGTAACAGCAAGGACATCTCACCTGTGTTGCAGCTACGGTATTTCTTGGTCTGGCTGTGCAAAATCAGTGCAAATACCACCAGCAGGATAACAATGAGGCTGCAGAGAGCCATCACAAGCAAGAACCACCACTCCTCATAGAAAGGAGATTCGGTGTGAGCTGCAAAGAGGAGAGAAGGAGCAAAAAGCATATTCAAAAACTCTTGCAACAAAAATGTTTTCTTGCTACTTCACTAAAGTCACCCAGGCGGCCATTTCTTTCCTTGGGAAGAATTATTCGTTTTGGATGTCAAGAAAGAGAGGGTCTAATAAAGGCAGTACTGGGAGTAGGTAAAAGAGAAGAACCTAGTAAGAGTTGAGCTGGATCAGACTCAAGGCCTATCTAGTCCAGTGTTCTGTTCCTACATTGGCCAACCAGAAGCCTCTGAGAAGTCAGCAGTGCACCGAGTCCTGCTTGTGGGTCCCTGGTCGACAGCTGGTTGGCCACTGTGCGAACAGAATGCTAGACTAGATGGACCTTTGAGATGATCCAGCTGGGCTCTTCTCATGTTCTTCTTAGTAGGACGTGAGCATAATAGCACCCTTGTGTTCCTAGTGCCTATGATACTGGAGGTAATACACAGTGGCCAGGGCTTCTCCCAATATGAGAGCGCAGTTCAGACATGCCGCTGAAAGACATCCAAACCTTCTGATTTTAGACTAACCATACCTCCTCATCTCATTTATTAATTTACGTGCTGCTTTTCCACAGGAGTGTGCCAGAAGCATCTCCAAACATATCAAATGAACAGCAATAAATGTACAATTAAAACACCACACATGATAGGAGCAATTACAAATAACAATAGTGTCATGGAGTAAGTATATAATAAAATATCAATCAAACATGTAAACCAACACAAAGAAAATGACCCAGTCCCAAAGCTTAACAACTAAACACAGCCTAACACAGATATAAGAAAATGCTCCATAGAAATACAGATATATCTCCATACAAGACCAAACAGATCTGTATTCCACAAAGGCAACATGGGGTTATCTGCAATTAACCTACACACATTTGTGGGCAGCTTTCGCTAGCATCTTCTCTCTCAGTCCCTTCTTCATCTCTCACCTGGAGAGGTAAAGATGGCTACATCTCCTTCAAGCCCCGCATACACTCATAGGCTGGTTTCGGACAACACGATAATCAATGGAGGGGGGAAGAGGCAACCGTCAGTTGTGTTGCTTATTGTATTGTGTGGAGGGCAACACGCAACGCACACACAACTGACAGTACACTATTTGCGGCAATTAAACAATGGAGAAAAACAACGGGCTTGCACGTTGTTTATCCTGAATTCCGTTATTTAAAGTGTCGGTTGGAGGGAACCCCCCTCTCTCTGTGTACTATTCCGTTTAGGCATAGAGTTTTGCTGGCCGGAGCAGCCGAAAACCCCCTGCTGCTCCGATACAGCCTACAGAACTTGCGGTGCATGCTGGGATACGGCCGGAGGACTGAGGGAGGTGGGATGGAGGAGAAACAGCAGCCCAGAAGGATGCTGGGACTTTCAGCCACGCGATGGGTGGAGGGCAACATGTCGTATGGAGAGCACTGGCAGAATAACGCACGGTGAGTGTGTTATTAACTCCTCCGTTGCCTAAAGTGTCATCCGAAACTAGCCATAGTTTCACTATTACTCAGCCTCACTATGTTCAAGGTAGCACTGGCGCTACAGGATCACAGGGTGAAGCAGATGGAAATGTTCAGCCCCTTGAGAACAAGCCAGTATCTGAAACCACAGTTTGATCCTGGCTTGTTTCACTAACCATAGTTGAAACAAACCACAGTTCCCCGATTCTGGACATCATAGGGAACTGTGTTTAGTTTAAAATGGAAAGCAACCACTTTTTTATCTCCTCTGATGTACGAAAGAGGGGAAGTGGGGAGCATGCAAGTCAAAGGTTAATTCACGTGGTAGAAAATCAGGGATTCCCGTTCCATCTGAACCAGGCCTGGGTGTGCATGGCTTTTACAAACTGCCTTGGTAACAGGACGTCGTAAGGTAGGCCAGGTACAGACACGATGTCTTCAGGGCAGAGAGAAGAACAAGAAATGAAAGCAACATGGATTTCATGTCCTTGGCCCCTTCAGATTAGAAGGCGTGCATTTTGGTCTGCTGCTAGATGCTGGGGTTCTTGATGCAAAGGGAGTTTGCACATCTCACCATGGAGGCAGGATGGTGATGCTTTGTATACTACAGCCAGGCACTGAGCACAGGAAGCACCTGCCACTCACTCCCCTGCAAAGACGACATGCCTGAAGCCCCTCGCACAGATGATCTACAACTATCTTCCGGGAATCCAACAGGAAGCAAAGTGCCATCAAAACAGCAGCGGCTCAGCTCAGCTGTGGTGACGGAAACAGCACTGAGAACTGGTTTAATTAATTACAGAGACAGACAAGCCATGGATCATCCACCGGAGTGACGGGTGCCCTGCAGTGCCTTGCATCCCTTATTCTTGCGGCTCCCAACAGGCAGAACATGCCTTTCTTTTCCGTGGCCATTAGAGCATCACGGGCAAGTGGATTAAATAGTTCTGCTCAAGTGGAGTACATTTTTTTAAAAAAGCAATTTATTTACAAGGAGCTGCACGTATACCTGTGAGGGAACACGGCCGGCTCAAAGGAAGGGGGAGTGGGCTGCAGCGGATGCAAAATGTCTCTTTGCAATGTGCAAAGACGGGAGGAAGCCACAGGTACTGCTGCCCTGGTACCTCCCCTTCTCTTGTGCTGGAGGAGGGATGGAAAAACTGAAGCTACCATTCATTCTAAGGGGCCAGGGCATTAGCTACGCAGGGACAGAGCAGGGCATGAAGGTAACTGTAACGCTGATGACATTTTATTTCTGCTTTTGATTATACTTCTGCTAAGTTGTACTTGAGTGCCTCTCACACCAGGAGGAAAGAGAGAGACAAAAATTAAAAAGACAAAGCAGAGCCTTGTTGGGCCTGCAGAAGCGTTTGAATCCCCCCACCTCCTTGGGTACCAAACTTTTGAATCAAGAAGGTTTGGTGTTTTGTTTTGTTTTGTTGAAAAAAAGGTTTCCCCCTCTCCCCCGTTTGCTGAAGCAGCAAAACGGATCTAAGGAATGCCTCCCTGAAGCAAATCAGAGCGTGGCTCTCAGCAAGCATAAAGCGAGACGTGAGCGCTGCGTTTTACAAGGCTTCTTGCATCCGCAAGAGGACACCAACCGCTGCCTCTAAGAAGCCGTGCTTTCCTTTGGGAAACGACACAAAACGGGGGTTTCCTTTTAGCATTGGGTGGGTGACCTCAAGCTTGGAGGCCTTTTCTCTATTTCCAGCTGTCCGGCCGCAATCCCTCCTCTGTTAATTTGTCCAGGCCCCAATCCTATTTCCAGGGTCTGACTCAACCAGGCCCTGTTCTTCCTTAGAAACCCATAAAGTGGCCCCCAACAAGCCACTCTTTCTTTTCCTTCCCTTGATATTATCTTTGGTCTGATCCACATACAAGATTTCACCCTTGACGAAAGGTGTTTTGAACCCCGTGGCATGGGTATCGTTTGGACCAGGAAGGTGGCAGTATTTATTTATTTACTTCTTCAGGGGGAGCGTGCTTGGTTCTCCCGCATTTTATCCTCACAACAATCCTGTGATGTAAGCTAGGCTGAGCGAGTGTGACTGGCCCAGGCTCACTAAGGCCAGATCCACACCAAGCAGGATAGAACCCTTTGAAAACCGTCTATCAAATGTGCCCTGAGTCCCAACCACGGTCAATACTGTTATAAACCATTTTAAAGCAGTAGTGTAGATCCTGCTGCTGGGAGGTCCATGGCTGAGTGGGGATTTGAACTGGGGTCTCCCCAGCCTTCCTCTATATGGACCACTCCCAAAGCTGCCCTTTTTTATATATAAAAAGGTATCAGTTGCACCCGTTTGCATGTAGCATCCAGTTCAGCTCAAGGAAGTTTCTCTTTCTGGGACAGACAGGATAAAAGAAGAGGAGAGGAGAGAAACTCTTCCTTTTCTTTTTCCCATACTGCTCATTGGGCCAAGAGAAATGTAAGTAAGTGTGAGGAAAAATGGGGGGCGGGGGGGGCAGGGATTTTGCTGAAGGTTCTCTTGGGTGTTTGTGTGGGATACTCCAATGGTTTGGATAGACTCCAAAAAAGAACATTCTTGTCGTGGGCCTCTGTGCTTCGCACATATGGGCTTTGCGCCTGCGTGGAGACCCGTTTGGGAAACTTTGGGCATTTTGGGCGGGATCCCCTCCCCCACGGTCTTCTGCGCATGCCCAAGGGGGTCCCGCCCATTTCCCTCAGTTCTCTTTTGACCACCATCATGGCAGCATCATTTGGGATCTTCTCATCAAGATTGTTGTTTTCTTTAGAGGCGTTTCTTATTATATATATATATATATATATATATATATATATATAGGGTGGCCCAAAAGTAGGTATACAGCCCTCCCATCAACATTCTAAACAACTGTATACCTACTTTTGGGCCACCCTGTATATTGTTCTTCGTAGTTTTTCTACTGACTTTCTTTCGGGTTCATACTGTGATCCCTGGATGGCCCTATGGGGCGCATGGCCCTCTGGGCACCGCTCAGAAAATGTGTGAGATGCATTAGAGCAAATTCCCTCCTTCAGATGGACATTCGTTGTTCCTTCTCTGTTTAGGCAGAGGGCATGTCATTGAGTCCTGCCACTTCTGCCAGGCCTTTTCTAAGCAGACCGGACGGCTGACGGCAGCTTTCCACGTCGGCATCGAGACCCGGCTGGCAGAAGCTCCCTCTCTCTCCAGACAAGGGTCTTTCCCACGCCTACCTGGAGGTCCCTGCGACTGAACCAGGGACACGCTTTATACGTGAGCTATGAGTCTTCCCCTGTACCTCAAAGGGCCACAGAGATAAGGGTGGTCAGGTAGTTCCCAGGAAACGGCTAACCGAGGAATATGGTCGTTGTACAACTTAGGGGTGGGATATGGGTGGGAATGGCCAGAAGACTTCTGATCAGGGCAACCGGAGTGAGGTGGAGAAAGCAGAAAGTCCAGGGAACGAGGCAGGGGGAATCAGATGCTTCCACAGGTACAAGCACTGAAATAAAGTGGCTGGGAAGGTGAGGGGCAGGAGGGAGCAGCCGAGAACCAGGAGAGGGGTCAAGAATAACATTGGCCAGCTGTGCAGTTTGTGTGAGTGAGGGCAACTTGCGACCCAGAGATCTCAGCAACCCTGTGTCCAATTGCCACGGGAATGGTTGGTTCAGCCTAAAAAATGGGGGAAAGGTACCTGTCCGGGAATCAGCCCTTTCAGTGTGTACGTGTGTGAAAGAGAGCCACACACAGAGAATGGACATATATCTTGATGTACATGTAAAAATGCAAGCATATGCAATAGCATATCCCACTGCAATATGTCCCATTCCCTTACTCAGATTACGAAGCAACAGGTACCCTGTTTTGATGTAATAAGCCACCAGAAGACCATCTACCCCAGTCCCTAGATGATAACCCTCCACCAGTAAATACTTTGCCAAAGCCCCCAGGCTTTGTGCAATTGACCCACCTGATACTGCGGCAGAGGGAGCGCTGGGTTCTCCATATCCAAAGTCGTTCACTGCTACCACCCGGAATTCGTAGCTCACCCCTTGCTTCAGCTTGTCCAAGCTGACTGTGTAGGAGGTGGCACTCCGGGGGATGTCTTTCACAAAGAGGTCCCACAATCCTTCGTCTGCAAGAGTAGCAAGAAAAGGAGTTTGGTGAACATTCGTGATTCAGGGTGTGGGCATCATTCTGTAGCAATGAAGGGAAGGACCAGTCTTCCCGTTGCTACGGCGGGACTAGTCGCTTAAAATATGACATGTCATTGAAATATTTTGTAAAATTCCCCAGGAAGAGTCCCTTTGTTTGGTCTGAAACACCTGCCATGGAGCACCTTGATTCTCCCTGGTCCCTTGTTTGTGCCAGGAGATGCTCTAATTAAAGAGGCCCCTAGAGATGGGGAGTTGGCAGCTAGAGAGAGGGTACCATTGTCTGATCAACAGCCTCTGTGATTTATGCTCCTTTAGGTTTTGCCATCCGTAAATTTCAGTGGAGCAATTCATTAGGTTCCACCTGCCTTGTGCCAGATTGACAAGTACCCCAAATGGTCTATTTGTTGATGAAGGCGGTTGGCAGACGTTCGGTGGGCAGAATGCGTTGGTTGAAACTGTGGCTACCTTGGCTACGTTTTAGGGTTGCAGGATCATTCATTAAAGCAGGCAATTTATCCGATCGTTGTTTTGCCAGCATGGATCATAATTCAATAGAATGCCACTGTTTATGTCTCGTAATATACTTCTTCAAGGATATAAAAGGATTGAATAAAAGTCTGTCTTTAAAAATAATAATTTCACAATGTGAGAAGGAGCGCCTAGACTTTTATTTACTTGAAAGAGACAGAGGGTAGATCTACAGCAACAGAGGAGACAGCTCAGAGGAGATAGCTCAGAATACGTACAAACAAATAAAAGCGTCATTTTATTCTGTACAACATCCTTGGAATGGATGGGGTTGTCTCTGTTAGTAAATACTAAGAATTTCAATTTAGTGCCTGCCTGTGAGGTCGCTTCCCATTTTAGCGCTGTAGTCCTCTTGAAATACAGAAGGTGCTACCAGATGAGGCTTTGAACATGCCTTACCCCATTCACAACATTTTACGTAGACGTCCCATCTTTTCTCACAACTTCCTCTGTCTTTTTCCTTTACACACACAAAAAAAACTCACTCAGGAGGAGAAGATAGAAGAGCTGCATAATGCCTTTTGATTGGTAGCACCAGGAGACCTACATCTGGAAGCGCACACCACCGCCCCTGCGGGAAACTCCATTAGTGGATCCCATAAGTAAAGTGAATGGAACCGTCACCCAGAGGACCTTCTCTTCTGCCGCTCCCAGACTGTGGAATGACCTGCCGGGAGAGATCCGCCAACTTACCAGTCTTCTAGAATTCAAGAGAGCTATAAAGTCTGATCTCTTCCGGCAGGCCTACCCAGTCGAATTTTAAGACTTGGTTGATTTTAATAATGTATTAATTTTATATGTTTTTAATCAGTTTTATGTATTTTATATTGTTTGTATTGATGTTGTTCCCCGCCTTGATCTGGAGGGAAAGGCGGGTAAGAAATAAATAAATAAATAAATATATTATTATTGTTATTATAAAGTACAGCTGCTGCTAAACCAGGGTTTTCCACCATCGTTTGCAAGAACCACCTGTCCACAGTGGGGAAAAGAATTCAGTTGATAGGACAATCTATCAGTTCTACTTACAACTGGCCTTACCCTTGACCTGTAGCTCCTATTCTCTTCAGTTCTCTCTTGAAAGAACTTCAAGCTGCCATTTAGATGAGAATTTTGCTGAATCCATTATGAACCAAATTCTGTTCTAGACATATATGGCACTCCCTTAAACGGAGTCAGGCCATTGTTCTCTCTAGCCTGGTGCTGCCTCCTCTGATGAACAGCAGGTCTCCAAGGCCTGTGGGAATAGGCAGAGTCCTTTCCCATCACCTGCTCCTGGAGATCCTTGAACTAGAGATGCCGGCAACTGAACCTGGGGCCTTCTGCATGCAACGCATGTGATCTCTTCTCCTCATGGCTCTGAACATGGAGAATGCAAAGCCTACTCTACTTTTCCCACACAGTTGCTTTTCTCCATGGAACACGCTTCTCTGTTTCAGGATTGAATATAAATAATCTCTGAAGCCTGTTTTCAATGGTACAATTAGTCAAAGATCATAGGAAGGAATAATAAAGAAGGGAGTGATTTTGAGCCAGGATGACTTAAATCTGCAACGTCAGGGGAAAAGCCAGGGCAGAATGCCCTGGTTGGAGGCAATGGCCGAGTAGAACATAGCAGGTTGTGGATGGAGTTCAATCAAATCTGGAGTTTACTTGCTTTTCAGCCCCCATAGGACACAGATCTGCACAACGAATGGATTCATATAACATGACAACTCACACTCAATGTTGAGTATGGGTTGTCATTAAAACATGGGTTGCTGTGTTGTGTGAACCCACGCTAAAAAACCATGGTTTGTTAACCACGAATAACCCACAATTCACAACTAACCACGAGTTCTCTTCGTTGATAGTTCATCGTTAACAAACCATGGTTTGTTAGTGCAGCTGGGTTCACACAACACAACAACCCATGGTTCAGTGACAACCCACACTCAACTCAACCTTGCATGTGGGTTGATGTGTTGTGTGAACCCAGCCATTGAGAGCTATATGGGTGCAGGAGACTGAGGCTCTCACACAGACTCTACCATTAGGCTGACTGAGGTAGCCTCTCTCAGGTGGCATGGTTTGGGTTGCAATTGAAGGTGTGTGTGTGTGCCCATGCATGAATTCTTTGAATTTTCCACCTCAGGCAAAAAAAAAAAAAAAATGCCTTAGGCCATCTCTTTTCCCATCGCATGGATAATCTATGCATCTGAGCTGTGTACTGAATGGCCCTTAATTTTGTTGAATTCTGGGTGAGGTACTTCAGCCTTCTTTATGGTGCTAATGGAGAACATTCTAATTATAATACAGTATTACGTTCCACAATTGAAAGCCATTACAATGACTTTGCCTCCTCCAAACTGTTTGCTCAAAAATGTCAGAAAATGCATCTGGAAAAGGGAATTTCATTAGTAGGAGAGAGAGACGGAGGTTGCCTTTTGCATTCCACAGAGATCCCTTGGTGGGTGGCAAACACTGCTTGCCCTTCCCTAAGTCTTGATGGGGGAGCCTTGCATGCAGAAAACTAATACATGGATCGTTTATTATTAGTGCAAAGAGAAAGGAAGTTTGCCATGCTAAATTGCACCCCCCTCCCCCCCAAAACAAACAAACCCAGGCATAGGTGCAGTTACTCCTCGTCAATCCTTGTTTAATGTAGTGTGCGATGCAGCCCAGCTGGCTCTGGGGTTACGAAAGGATTGCTCTCAATTGCTTTTTTGCTTCAGAAACATCTGTCCCTTCTCTTCCCTTCCTATTGCCTTGATTGGGGACATGTATTTGGAAAAGAAGGGTAAAATATCAACCCTAAAAGGGAAATGGCATTCTTGGAAAAGAAAAAAGGGGAAAACAAGGCATCCTGTTATTATGGATGCCCCGCTGCTTCATAGTGGGGGAAGGTACATGATATGTCTAACCGCTTTGAACCTTCCATTGGATTCTGGAGTGTGCGCCAGCACTGCCACCGAAGGAGATAACAGCCCTGTCCCTGGCGTCGCTTCTCTCAGCTGGGAAGCGCTCCTGCTCTGCCATCGTGTTTCATCCTTCTGAGGGGGCGAACGGCACCGCGAGCTGCAGGTGTTCCAGCAGGCGCCGCACCGACACAAGAGCGCGATTTCACGGACAATTAATCAGGGGCTCTGGGCTGAATCAGACTGTCAGTCAAGCGGCGGCGGCCTCTAGACCTGATGGCGCACGGGCCACTAACAAACGCCTGCCACGTTAAAGCAGAGGCCGGATGGAAACCTGCCATTTATACATCTCTCCGCCACCCGCGGCAATTCCCTACCCTGTGTGGGCGGGAGGGGGAGAGCGAGAGCGTGGCGCTATAAAACGTTGCCCTAATCACACGCCAGTCAACACGGGCGGCCAAGCATTCAGAGGCTTCTCCCGAGCGGCGCCCAACAAGAACCAAATTAAAATGTTAATTTATTTTTAAGGAGAAAAGGTTGAGGTTATGGCGCAGGCTAACAAAAGGACACGGTTGCGAAGCGGAGGCTGATGAACTGTCAGATGTGTGGCCTGCCATCCAGAGGAAGGAACAAAGGGGGGAATCCCCTGTGGCAGGGACTGGCCAGGCAGCCAGGCAGCCTTCGCTTTGAATTTACTGACTCTTGCTGGTTTCTCTCTCTCTGTTCAAGATGGAATAAATAGAAGCGATAAAAATGCTACTTAAGGGAGCAGAACGGGGGCTGGAGAGACGTCGCTCCTCAGGAGCCTGGGAAGTCATTCCCTAAGGAATCGTCTGTTCACTGGAAGAATAGGATCCCCAACCCAACCAACATCTGTCTTTATGGAGGAACCAAACTTCTTGATGAGGGCGGGGCATCCGAAAGCTTCCTTTCTTATTTGGACATCACAAAGCTCCACATTTTTGCTGCCACACATCTCACCCTTGAATCGCTATTCAGAATTTCAGAGTTCAGCACAAATTGTGAGATTCACTCTGAAGACAGAGACCCAGAGTTGTTGTTTAACCTGGGAATTGATAGGGGCACATGGGAAACTCTGGATTGTTTATGGGTTTAACCCATAGACAAACTAGAGTGTCTGGATTTGGATATCGCACAACAACCCAGGAACAGGTTGTTTATTGAACACAGAACTGAATTAGTGGCGTGCTTGCTTGCACCCACATATCCCTGCCAATTCCTGGACTAAATAAACCAGGGATTGGCCATGATGTGCAAACCAGGTCAAATTGTGTTTTTTTTATGTCAACTAGGCAAAACTGTAGAACTCCCTTATGAGGTACAAACCATACACTGCAGCAAATTGGCCTGTAAGATTACCCCGTTATGATCGCCAAGCAGTTTTTACATGAATTCTCACATTCCTCTGTGTAGGAAATGGGGAGTGTGTGATGCTACCTGCTATAATACCATCAGTGTGTCCACTGGTAGCAGTGGGAGCATGTAAAGAAGATAGTCTTGGTTGCTGCTTCACAGCAATGGAGGGCTCCCCTTCGCCAGGAGTTTTACCAAAGCCAGAGCACTTTAAAGCCTGATAAGGTTGCGATCAGCAACTGGCTGGACCAGAGGGCCACTTTGTGAGGACAAAATAGAAGGTAGTGGGGCTGGGCCCCATAGCTCCCACCCGCCAATGAATTATTGTCACAGCCAATTAGTCCTTCTACATATCCCTCTTACTTCTGGGTTGGCAGTTGAAGACTGTCACCTTTAAGGGTTGGATATTTGTAACAAATAGTTAATAGAATCATAGAATAGTAGAGTCGGAAGGAGCTTATAAGGCCGTCGTGTCCAACCCCCTGCTCAATGCAGGGATCTACCTTAAAGCATCCCTGACAGATGGTTGTCTAGCTGCCTCTTGAATGCCTCTAATGTGGGCGAGAACACCACCTCCCTAGGTCATTGGTTCCATTGTCCTACTGCTCTAACAGTCAGGAAGTTTTTCCTGATGTCCAGCCAGAATCTGGCTTCCTGTCACTTAAGCCCATGATTCCATGTCCTGCACTCTGGGGTGATCGAGAAGAGATCCTAGCCCTCTTGTGTGACAACCTTTCAAGTACTTTAAGAGTGTTATCCTGTCTCCCTTCAGTCTTCTCTTCTCCAGGCTAAACATGCCTAGGTCTTTCATTCTGTCCTCCTAGAGCTTTGTTTCTAGACCCCTGATCATCCTCATTGCCCTCTTCTGAACACACTCCAGCTTGTCTGCAACCTTCTTGAAGTGTGATTGTTTATTTGATCCTGTGGATCCTAGTTGTTTGAACGGGCTTAGCAAACTGGACGGGGCAGCTGGCACTCCTCATGGAGCTGGGCCTCCCCAGTTGATGATCCTCATGGTAAAGTTTGGCGAGTGTAGGCAGGAAGTAACACTGGCGGAGGCATTCACACTGAGTCAGACACAATCTGACTATTTCATGCCTGTTAAAATATATTGTTGCCCAGCCAGAAATCTCTGGAATTGGGTAAGTGAAAAACTCTGAATAAACAAACAGGTGTAGCTGGAGAGTATTTTTTTTTTTTTTAAATGGTAAGCAGAAGGATCCCTTTGAATGCAAATGGCACTCCAGCTGGAAGCAACGTAGGTAGTGGCCAACATGTATTTCACGGTACATTTTAATTCCCTGGCTGAGAGCTACAACAGCGGGGATGTGTGATGGGGTGATGAAGGGAAAAAAAGAAGAGAGGGAGGGAGAGAGAGGGAGGGAGGGAGGGAGGGAGGGAGAGAATGCAGCGTTTAGTGTTTAGGGTAATGAGGCCTATAATAGATGACAGCTGAGATGCAAAACCCTAAGGTACTGGTAAGTTGTTTAAATATTGACAAAGTGCTAGGCCTTTTCATTTGCCTATTAAGATGCTTCGGTCGCTGTTACAAAGACAGGCGAGATCCTCCCTCCCCACCGCGGCATTGACTGTGAAGTCAGCTATTGGGGTCAGCCACTTGCTTTCCAAAGGGTCACCGGCATCAGCGCATCACTGTCCAACAAGCGAGGTCCAGCATTAGACAAAAACAGTGGTTCGGGAAAGGAGCCATCGCCTCTCGGTCTGCGCTCTGGATCCAGAGAGCAAACTCTCCAAAGCACAGGAGAAAGAAAAAACGACCAAGATACAGACTGTTTTAATGAAGCCAAAGCGTGCGTGAAATAAGCCGGCATTCCAATTACTACTCCCCCCCCTTTGCCTGGATCGCATTTCACGCTCTCTGCAGATTCCACCCCGAACGAAGGATAGGAACCCGAGTGCGCAAATGGGCCCGTTTGTTTATTACAGCGGCATGAATAGGATTAAAATAATCTGTGGCGGAATTAAGCGACTCAGTTGTTAGGCCCGGTGAGCAGAAGCGACGAGGGGTTCTCTCTCGCCCCCTTTCCTTTGCTGATGCAATGGAGTGGGGCCAGGCTACACGAAGCCACGTCAATGCAGCTGAAAGCCTCCGTGGAGGGGCCATCTCAGCCCATGTACTGTAGGCCGACATGGCACAGAGAATGTATATAGCACTGAGCCATGGACACAATGCAAGAGTGCCAGATGAGGCCCCCAGAGCATCTCTGGTGCTGTAAATTCCTGCCTAAGGGCTTCCCCATGTTTAGCAAAAATCCTGTAGCCTTCCCGGGGCTTTGTCTTCCAAAGTCTTTGCGGGTTTAACAATCGGCGCAATACACACGCTCTCCCCCCTTCCTTTTTGCCAGGTATTTCCCATATGTTTCAATTCTACCAACAGCAGGTGGGGCTGTTTAATTGCGCAGTTTCAATTTATTACAGCATTTTTGGAGTTTTATAAAATGGCAGCTCCCCACTTGAAAACGGCGGGAGAGGCATCGGAGATTGACAGCGTCAGGAAAATGACCCACAGACGTCCGCAAGTGACCAATCATGAACGTGCAATAAATCACTCTTGTGAAAAAAGCTCTCAAATAGGGGGAGTGCTCAGCATACTTCCCCATCCGGCAGCATTAGCTGAACAGACTCTCCTTTACATGTAGTCCTTTTGAGGCAGTGGCATAGCCAGAGCCTGCCCAAGCAATGTTGGTTCCTGGGGCAGAAAATACAGTCGGTAAACACCTGTCCTAAACAACAGAGTCCTCACATAATGAGCATAGGGCAAAATCCACTGGGAAGTTCTCCTGCACAAGCCTCTCTCCAATTAACCGGAGCTATACAAAAGCGCAGTTTCTGTAAAACGGAGAAGTCTAGACTGCCCTTCCTTTTGCATGACAGATGCCCCATCCTTAGACATTCTTGATTTATTCCAATCCTTAATTGATAAAGTTGGCTCCAAGCTCCAGTGACCCCTTTTTTGCCTGGGAACGGTGATCCTTGAATGACAAGCACGTTTCATTAATGTTGTTGTGAAAATGGTTATCAGGGCTGCATTGTGAAAATTAGGGGAAGTAATGGAGTAACAGAGACGAGCGCTGGGATGGAAAAACCTCCGTCCTCAGCAAGAATGGCAATTTGTAGCCTTAGGAGATCATTTGTCTGAATGACTTGAGGAGTGTGGGGGTGGGGAACGTTCAGAACACCCCAGAAGTCCTCATAGATTGGCAGTTAATGGGGAGTTTTAGTGATATTGGTGTGAGGAACGGGGGAGGAAGGTGGATTTCACAGGGCTTCAGATGAACAAGGTACACAAGGCTTAGGGAGGCCTTTGCAAAAAAACCACAGCATTGGAAAATTGCGTGGGTGTGTGGCAGGCTCGAACGCAGGGCAAGGGTTGAGAAAGGAATCCTCTGCTGCACTCTTGCAAGCCTACAGGAACTCTGTGGACTCGGATCAACACCAACAGGGAGCCAACCACGAGCTTCCCCTGTCCTTGCCTCCCATTCACTACCAACCCTGGAAGATCAGAGGCGTGTCTTGAGCTGTTTAAGCAAACGGAGCCATCAGTAGAGGTGCTGGAGGATGGGTTGATCCAGAAAAGCGCCCTGGGGTATGGCAGGTGCAAAGCTCTTGAGTGAAGCCATGACGATGAAGTGCGCTGACCAGGTCAGAAGTGGACAGCACTGTGCTACCTCAGCTCGGCTAGGTGAGAAACGCCTCCTGCTTCCTAAACCCACGTTATGAATCGCAGAGGACAGCACCGGAGCAAGGCGCGGAGTACAGTAGATGCCTCTGTAGTAGCCTCAGGGAAGTATAACGGGCCAGTCCTGGACACGTGATCTGTGCTCGCCTACATTGCTCCCTATAAACCAGGGTTAGGCCTTTTTGGCCCCAGGGCTGCAGGCAGTGCTCAGCCGAATTTCTTGCAGACAGCAAGGGGAGGGAAATGTTAAGATCGCTACCACCCCATGCTCTCCCCACCACCCCACACGTTTCTCTTTCTCTCTTGATTCTTGAGGGAGAATAGGCGAGCGCAGCTCATTTCATGAGGGTGTGCACCTTAAAGGCCCTGATTGGAGCAAGGGAGGGGAAAGCGCGCTTTCTCACCCCTCCCTCACAGTGTGTGTGTGTGTGTGTGTGTGTGAGAGAGAGAGAGAGAGAGAGAGAGAAAGCATGCTTTTCAGGGCCTCCGGAAAGTGCACAGTTCCCCCAAGGATGCTAATGATGGCTTTCCGGAGGCTTTCCCATCCTTTTAAAAGCCCCGATTCAAGTGGGGGGACAGGAAAGTAGAGGTGCCCTGGGAAATTAGGGTGTGCCTGAGCACACCCAGCACACCCTGTGTGCACGCCTATGTGTGGGAGTTAAAACGAAAGACATGGGGATAGTGATCTTAAAAGAGAGAGGGTGAGGTGGTTCTGGGCCTGTCCAACATGGCCCCTGAGATATTACCTCTGAGAGAATGAGGCCCTCAATGGGGAAAAAAAACCTTGCCCACTCTGGGGCTCAGCCCCACTGATTAGTCCCTTGTTATTGGATTCTGCCCTGAGCAGGAGAAATCTAGGAGAGGAGCTTCTCTACAAGGTCACAACACAGGCATCCCACTCCTAATAGGAGGCAGGGCAGAAAAAAGTCTTACCCAACCAGCTGTGGGGTCAAACGCTCGCAATGAACGAAGGAAGGATGCATTAGGCATCAATGTTTTGGGGTGTGTAGAGATGAGATGAGATTTCCCCCCCCCCTCCTAGTTTCTCTCCCCACCCCTTCTCTCTCATCTCTATTCCGTAGGCCCCATTATTGTATTTCTAGGTCAGTGGATGCTTTCGCCGCGTTCCTCCCATGCCCTGGCCTACCTGAAGGTCTGGTTTCTATGATGTAGCCGGTGGTGGGTTTGCCTCCTGAAACTCCCTCGGTCCAGTACAAAGTCAGTCCGGAGGTTGTTTTGGAAACCAGAACATGCTGAGGGGAACCAGGGGATCCTGCGGGAGCCAAACCGAGAGAGCAAAGGTGAGGTGGGAGTGAATGAAATGATGGTTCATATCATGCCCTCTAATTACTTCAGAGAGGAGAGAGTAAAACCCAGCAAGCCTCTGGCAAAGTGTTGTCTCCTTTGAAAAGAGAAGTGCTTGGCCTGACTGTGACCACCGCTCACTTTCATCGCTGCCTTCAAATTAAGCCAGACCGTGCTACAAGCAGAGGTTGGATCCGCAGAAAGTGCAGCGTGTCAAAGATGCCTGCCTGCTTCAAAGAATGCTTTAGGAAAGCAACCAGTGCACCTTCAGACTGATAGCTCCCTCCCCAAAATCTGATTTGTAATCAGGAGTATAGGAAGTGCTTTCTTCTTTGGGACAACCCTGCTCTCAGTGCGGGAAGCCAGAAACTTATTGTTTAGTTCCTTCAACTGGTCCAGACCTGAGCCCCACCTCGGATTCCCAAGCTGCAACATGGGACCCACTTTCACAATTTTCTCGATGCCTCACGTGGCGGCAACAGCTTTGCCACGACCCACCTGAACAGATCTCACGACCCACCAGTTGAAAACCTCTGGTTTAGCTGTTACTTTTTTTCCTGTTATGCTTAAGCTGAGAGTCCAGTTAACATGTTCTTAATTTGCCCAGCATTGAAGGTATTCTAGCCTATAGATGTGTGAGATCTCAATCTGGTAATGGATCATAATAAACAGCTTTTATTTTATTTGGAGGTTCCATGGAGGCTTATATGGCAGCCACCCCTTCCCATGACTAACAAAACTAGCAAAGAAAGGTAAAATACAAGTGAACACCCCACTGGAAAATAAGGCAAATTATACAAATTCTGGAATTATACAGCTTTTTGGTAGGGGTAAGAACCAAAACCTACAATACCTTTAATAAGGACCAACCAAAATGTCAAACAAAGATATTATTCTACTATGAGATTTGGCTTTTCCCCCTTAATTGATGAACAGAGCTATTCATGATTTTTGTGAGCTTTTTGAGAACAGTTTTTTTTTAAAAAAATTATAGCATATACAGTCATGGCCAGAAGTGTTTGGCCTGAACCTCTGTTAAGAATGTCGCTAAATCACGCCTTGCGTCTTAATTCTCCCTTGGCTGGAAAATGCATTTTGAATATTTTCTTTGCTGCTCAGCTGCTGAGATAATGCAATCGACTCCACTTCTTGGCTTTCCACTTTGGCACGTTCCTCGCTTCTCACTTACCCTCAGCTGGCCCAGCTGTGATGTTGGCCTGCAGTTCCGGTCCATAGGTGATCGTCTTGGCCTGCACTCGGAACAGGTAGGTCATTCCCTTGGTGAGGTCTCTGACTTTTAGCCAGCGCTGCCAATTCCCCTTGATGTCCACGGTCACCACTTTGCTCACCCCTAGAGCAGGCCCGGCCAGATGAAAAATAAGACCGAGTGTTAATATACTAGAAGCGAAGGAAGAACCAGTGGAGCTTATCCAGCCTGGATTACCAGTAAAATTATCTAGCAGTTTGCTAAGGAAGTATTTCTTACAATTAGTGAGAATTTAAGTAGCGATAATGGCCAATTTTCAGCACAGATAAGTGTAATTAGACTTTAAGCTTGATAAGTGGGTGCTGACAAGGAAAAAAAAACTTACAGTGCAATTGGGGAATTACCAACAAGCTGAAGACTACCTCTCTAATTGCACTGGGATGGAGGAAAGAGGTGAGTAATAAAGGATTGCAATCTGCACCTCTCTTGAACCCAACCTGTCTACATATGGTGCCTCTGTGCCAATCATTCTGTCAAAACACTCCTGGGAAAAATCTGCGAGACCAAGTCTCTACTGACCAACGTTTCATCCACTTCAGGCAAAGCAGCATCTGTAAATTTGTTGGCATTTTAGATTGGACTGGGTTTTTTTTCAAATTCACGTTGGGAGCAAGAAACCACCAACAGTGGAGGAAGAATGAACGGACTCCAGATAGGTACAGGGGAAATCTTTAGCGACAAAGATTCTCAATGAAAACTATACCTGCTTGACTTCCCTTATAAACAAAATAAAATTTATATTCTCCTGATTCAGTTTTGCTACTCATCTCACCAACGTGGAATTAAATAATCTTTATGGGGAAATGGGTATAAAAGGAAATACAAGAATACAAGTAAGGGTGGCATTGTTGGGTTCAACTAACGTCCATCTAGCTCTTCCCAACAGCAGGGAGCCAAATGTTTCTGCGAAACTCATAAGCAGGACATGAAAGCAACATCCCTTCCTTTCAGTTAATGGAGAGCTTCTCTCTCATTTTGAATATTCAACCCTTGTCAGGGAGTTGCCATTGTTTGTCGTGTTGTCTGAACCAATGTGGAAGAGGTTGTTTGGGGGTTAAACAATCCTCAAGTAACCCATGGTCTGTTGTAAAGTCTATAGGATGCAACAAATCTATCCCACTGAGGCTGGAGACAGAACTCTGGCCTCGCATGAGCAGATCCTCCGGCACTATCAAAAGCTCAGCGGCAGCTCCGTTTCCTGAGGTTGGAACGCCGATCTGCATTTCAAAACTGTTGTTGGTCAATTTCCCCCCCTTCTCTTCATACCTTATCTCATTCTGCCATTGCGTTTTAGAGAACGCTCCCACAAAATTACTTGGGCGTTTTAATTAAAGTAGATGCATAATTGCGGTTTGTTAACAAATAAATCTTCTTCATCCCCTTTAAAATACTCCCTAATACTATATTTGCATTTATGACTGCTGTGATACATTAAGGTGATGTTTGCAAAGAACCATGAACCTCAAATCTCTTCCCTGGGCAGTTCATATAGAACTGAACAGCAGCTAGTAGAATTAAACTTTTCAGAGCACATTACATCTGCCACACTATCATCTATCTTTTTAAGTTTATTACTAAGGTATATTAAAGATATTTATCTCAGCTTTTATTGGGTAAATCTGAAAAAATGACTTTCCAAAGCAGTTTGGTTCAAATTTTCCTTTCAATTACTATTTTAGTTCAGAGACTTAGGTTATTGTTCAATGCAGAAAAGACGCAACGCAGGGAAATTACATTGGATGGCATTCATTTAACTTCTCAGAGACAAATCTGAAGATAAAAAGAAGCCCAAATAAGGGACATTTCAAACTACTGCTATTATTTTAAGTGAGCTGTGAAAAATAGCTCCAGGGTGAGTTTGTCATCGTTGACTACTGGTGGGAAGGGGGGGGGGGACAACCGATAAAAATTCAAGAATATTTAAACAGGGACTTGATGTACAAGTCACCTGAGCAGAAAAAAGCAACAGAGAGGAATGCATGGTAGCTCCCCTTTTTTGAAGGACACTTATGCTACGCTAGCCTTCAAAAAGGACAGAGCTCCTATCATCTGCCAGCAAGCCTTGAACTTGCAGCCTTATGCTCAGAAGGTGGATTTCCAAACCATCGCACAATGAAGCATGACGTTGCTTATTGATCATATTGGAACCCAGACTGTTCTTACAGCCCTCGATCAAGGAACATCTCAGTATCTTTAAACAACACTGCCTTTCATAGAAGGAAAGGCTCACGGTCTCTGCTGCTGTGTCTCATTTTCAGAAACAGAACGGATCCCTCTAGAATAAGTATCTTCCTTCCCAGCCTCAGCCTGAAGCATCCGGGCCAGTGACGTAGTGGAGGAAGGGCTCACAGGGACACACTCCTGACACTTTTTTATTAGCAGGGACGCTTAGAACACCCTGTTCTCTCTGATGAGGAATGCTTAGCTGCATCTTCACAGGAGCAGGGAATTCTCCCAACAACTTGTTCCTTGTCATTATGCAAAGTATTTGGGGAGGCTTGTTCTTGAGTTGGCAATAATGAGGCACTCACTTTTTTTAAAATAAGACCTGCTCCTGGTGGAGATGCCAGCTGATAGAATGTAGGTTGAGATGAATCGATACTGCCGTCTACATTTTTGGACTCTCCGGGGGTGGGGTGTGTGTGATGCCACAGCCTCAAACACCAGGCCTACACGCGCACACCCCTCTCAGGCTAAGCACCACCACTTAAACACCTGAGAGAAAGGTAAAAGAAACATCACTTTTCCCTTATAGCAGAGGGAAAGGTACCGGGGTTTTGAAAAGGTTCTTCTGGTGACAAAGCCAAGCTGACACATGGTTTGTGGTAGCAAAAATAAAAAAAAAGTTTATTGTTGTTTACAGTTCTTAGTTCCTTCAAATTCAATTTAAAACCTGCCTATTCCTAATAATTCTAGTAAACTTAATAATAATCCTAAATCCTTAAAATCTTGTATTTATTTACTCTTCACACACTTCTGACAAGAACACACAGCTAAACACATCTATCTTCAACCTAACCACCCTCAACTCAACCTACTGACAAACCCCTCTCTCACACCATATATACTTCTCCCCCTCCCTTTTCGAGCGTCACCAGCCACCCCCACTCCATCCAACATTTAAACATACTGACCCAGACATACCTAAGGGGACAGAACTGTGGGGTAACGCCACTGGGGGGGGGATTGTGGGCACATTTCAAAAATGCTCCACTACACCACTGCTCAGAGCAACTGATCCCCAAGACATGCCATGTGGCCAGTCAAAGGCACAAATGTCAGGCGTCAGGAAGGAGAGGCATATTGCCCTCCAGATTCCTGGAAGGCATTAAATATCTATCCCGAAGCATGAGATTGAATCTAGACTCCGTAAATAAATAAAGAACTTATTCCAAGCACAGGTGATAATACTTGCTCCCTCGCCTCCAATGCTCCCTTGTAAAAGATTAATATCCCATAGGTTTTGTAGGGCAGAACACATAGCAGAATTATCCCCCAAATACCTCCGCCTTTTGCAGCCCCTCTTCATGTTTCCTGATTAAAATTATACACTTTTTCTGCAGTAGTGCTTCATGCTGAACCTCTTGCCGGTGGTGAAAGGTAAAAAGCCTTTTTGTTCTCCTGCTTTCATTTAGGAGGACAATGTGCTCAGCTCATGAGGCATGGAAATTCAAGGCCTAAAGGCAGCTTCCTTCCTCCCCCCCCCCCCCCGGCTATATGAATAAAGAACCCAAACATATGAGCGATTGATCCCCTCACTCATTTGAGTCAGCAGGAATTCGTTGAAGCCAAAGTCTAAGATCTGACTGGACCACTGGCAACCCACCAGAAATACAAAATAAACATTAAATAACCAGATGGCAAAACCTTTTAATCTTTTTCAAATTTACTCATGGAATGATTTTATACTCATTTGCAGACAGATTATCAATTCTGTCGCTGCTGTTGTTTTGATAAATTAATCACATTTGTTTAGGCTCCCGGGCAATGAGGGCAGTATTAAATCCAGGGCTGGATTAAAAATGCAACTAGAGACTGAAGAAAGTCTGAATGCAGCTGAAATAAGGACTGGGATCATGAAGTCACTCCATGAATAAGGTAGGGATGCAGGAAAACGTAAGCCAGGCTTCTCTAAAGTTCTTGTTTTCTTGAACGTTTGGAGCAATTTATTTAATATATTTATACTCTGCCTGCTAGGGCAAGAAATACTCCCAAGGTGGCTAATGAAAGTAGGCTGACAGTAAATGTAGGGGCGTCTGCTTTGCCTTCTGCATTTGAGGTTAAAAGAATCAGGGCCTCCTCTGTGGTTGCACCCATTAAATGGATGACCCTTCCTTAATTTCTGATGGACAATGCATTGGTAGGGCAATCCAGAATCCTAGTCTTAGCAAGGTTTTACTTGGTCTGCATCATGGCAGTGCAATGGCTCTTCATGTCGCCCCACAAAAGTAGAACTCTTGCTGATTGTGTAAAGGGAAAGCATGAAGAATGTGGCATGTCTCACTTATAGGGCTAAATCCAACGTTATTTGAATAAACTCGTCATGAGAGTTCCCCTTTCCTCCTCCTCTCTGTAGCATCCTCTACCCCTGCAAACACCTCAACTCTGCCCTGGATGGGTTGGGGGGCTGCAGTGGGGAGGTGGCATTTGGTTGTATCAATACAATTCCTAAACTCCACCAAACAGGTTTGGTAGAGAATCTCCATCACCTATTGGCATGTGCCTATATAGTAAAGCAGAGAGAAAAGGACTGGTGGACATCCAAACATATTTATGATGCATTTTCCTCCTTCCCAGAATAGGCATACATCCCTACCTGGGCAATCTTACCTTGGACTGGGGCCAAAGGCTCATAGATCACCCGATAACCCTGCAGAATGCCGTTGGCTGCAGCTGGCTCCCCCCAGGACACATTGAGAGTAGAGCAGGTGATCTCGGAGAAAGCCAAGGAGCTGGGGGCGCTGGGAGCTGAAAGAGGTATGCACGCCATGAACAGCAGCACCAATGCTTAGTCCCACGAATATCACAAAGCTTCCCTTCCCCATCAAATTGCTCCCAATCTGTGTCTGCGGCACGTAAAACCGGAACTGCGGCTTGCAGGAGAAATTATCTTCCTATTCTACTCGGTTGTGTTTTGCAGCGTCAATTTTGAGCAGCGGATGCCTTCCCACAGGGTCCCTCTTTTTAAAAAAGAAAACAAAACTGCAGTGTTTCCCATCTAAACATCCAAAGCTTTGCTCATGTCTGTCTTTGGACTCCTTAGAAGGAGTTCTAGGCCTATATAAGAACATCAGAAGAACCATACTGGATCAGACCGTTCTGTTCACACAGTGGCCAATCAGCTGTTCACAGGAAACACATAAGTAGGACATGAATGCTTCAGCACTCTCCTGCCCATGTCCCCCAACAACCAGTGTACATGAGCCTACTGTCTCTGTTACTGGAGGTAGCATAGAGGCAATCAGGACTAGTCACACTTCATTGTGGGCCCAACAGCTCGATATAGCCCTAGCTTATAGCTGATGACACATTCCTGTGTTTATTTATTTATTTATTTTATTACATTTGTATACCCCATAGTCGAAGCTCTCTGGGCAGTTTACATAAGATTAAAACAATCAAAAACAATATACAACAATTTAAACAGCAAAAACGTACACACATACATTTAAAACCACTGTAATAACCTTAAAAAGCTATAAACCTAAAAATGAAACAAACCCAAGAAACCGTTCAAAAAATGACCCAAACTGCACATCTTCGTAATGTGAAAATGTTCAGGTTTGGGCACAAGACCCATACATCTTGGGTGATTCCTGAGAAGCAGAGGCCTGATCTTTCGGATATCCCATAGATGTGCACCTTTGGCAGTTTGCTGTTTAAAACGCAGGGAGGGGAGCACAAAGTGAGACGTGCAAGAGAGAGAGAGGGAGAGGGAGGCCTGGCTGCGCCCTGCACTGTAAACGGAAACCACGTCCTCACCTGCCTGATGCGTCCTGCCCTGTCCAGGACTGCTCTTTGGCCCATCTCCTGCCGCGTTGAATGCAGAGATGCAGACCAGGTGCCTGGAGTAACTGGTCAGGTTCTTCAGCCGGACGCTGGTCTCTGGGAGGAAAAGGGCTTTCACTTTCTCTGTATCGTTCTGGCTGTCCTCCTCCCAGTAATAAACCTAAATGGAAGAGAAAAGGGTAGATTTAGCTGGATTTTTAGCCCGCTCATTACCCTACGTTAAAGATAGGGCTCCTCTGCTGCCGCTTCTCTGTTCCATATCTCCGGGGGCTAAAACATCTGGAATTGTGAGAGCATGTTGTGGGCACCCTCTCAAAATGCTTGCTGCAAGGGTGGGGGCTGCCCATTCTCAAAATGGCTGCCAGGCTGGGCAGGACCAGTCACCAAATATCTATTTTCCGGAAGGCCAACTGCCGAGTCTAAAAGAAAAGCAGCGTCCCCAGGAGCCTAAGCACAAGGCAGAGATGGGGCCTGAGTTTCAAAACACACACAAAAAAAACAATCTTCGGAACACGGGGTTTTCTGCTCCAACATCCATTTCAGAGAAGACAAACTACGTTGCCAAGAAGCTAAGTACAAGGCAGAGGTGGAACCTGACCGCCCCCAACCTCTCTCTGTCTCTCTCTGTCTCTTTGTTTCTCTCTCTCTTTTCTGCTGCACCAATACAGATAAGGCTCTGGCTAGGGAGCAAATAAAACCCTGCCAAGTAGACAAAGAAAAGATCTTCTCCTTCTCTCAGAATATCAGAATGGAGTCATCCAATGAAATGGGTTGGTAGGAGATTCAGGACACATCTGAGAAAGGACTTTTTCACCTTGTGCACAGTCGGTTTGTGGAATTTGCTGCCCCAAAGGGGATGGTTGCTTTAAAAGAGGATTTGGCAAATGAATGAAGGAGGAGAGATCTCTCTGTGGCCGTTTGCCCCATGGAAGCAGTGTGGCTCTGCAAACCAGTTGTTGGAAACAGACAACCCTAAGGGAGGCTGTCGCCTTCCCGTCACGTCTGTTTGTGAGCTTCCTGGAAGCATTTGCTTCACCACTGTGAGACACAGGATGTCGGGCTGGATGGATCCTTTGGTTTGACTTAGCAGGGCTCTTGTGTTCTTGTGAGTATATAACATCCGTGGCACGGTCAGTATCTGGCAATCCAATGGCTTTAGCTGAATGCTAGTACCAGCAGCCACAATATAAGCACACTTTCCTCTCCTGAATTCCACCCTAGCAGGATCCCCAATCTGGCTGTGGGAGAGCTGCTAATGGGTGTAATGGCAAATCAATTCCATCCCGGACAAGCCAGGAACCTGACCTCTGTGCCCAGCCAAGAGCCTGCATTGGTGTTACAAGCCAAGCTATTAGAACAGCCATTGCACAAAGAAAAGAGAGAAATTTCCAAATCATTATAGCAGGTAACTCACTTCTGCCAAGCGGTAATGGCAGATTATTTTCATTGGCTCAGCTTTTCTCCATTTGTGGCTCTAACTCACAGGCAAGGGATGAGCCAGGCAATGAATACGAGCCAAGCTCCACAGCTTGTAATAAGCATGGCCTCAGTATTGTTGGAAAGTTTTGGTCAGAGAAATAGCGAGGAGTGCTTCTCTCCATCTTGTGCTGTGAACCAGCTGCACCCTCCCTGGACAAGAGGGGCCAGGCCAGTTACAACTCTAGCGACATCTAGATTAGATCCCTATAATACATTCTACATGGGGCCAACTTTGAAGATTGCTTGGAAATGGTGATTGGAACGTGGCTGCCAAATTATTAACGGGTGGGATGTTCACAGCACATTACTCTGATATTTTTGACAATTTTGCTGGCTTCCAGGAGGTTCCCAGGAACAATTCAAGATGTCGGTTGTGATCCTTAAAGCTCTAAATGGTCTGTGGCCAGGATATCCTAAGCACCCCCTCTGCCCGCACAAACCACAACTTTCTTGGAGGCCCTACTTCATGTTCCCCAGCCAGATGAGGTATGGTGAGTAGCTACACCAACAGGGCCATCTCGATAGTGGCACCTAGACCAAAATGCCTTCCCTAGGGAGGTTCAGCCGGCTTCCTCTCCAGTGGTGTTTCGACACTGCTGAGACTTTGCTTTTTTTAAAGACTCCTGGAGGTCATCGATTGACAAAGTCTGTGCCAATGTTGCTGTTGCTGTTTTATGTGGATCATGTTGACTGTTTGCCGGCTGTTGTAGTTTTGTTTTGATTTTGCTTTTTTCCGATATCGTTTGATTGTGTTTTTGAGTAGCTTACGCTGTTTTGTGGGTCCATTTTTATCCAAAAAAGTAGGATGTAAATGTTGTAGCTGAATAACAAGATAAATAAGATTTATGGGGACTAGAAATCTGAACAATCTTTTTGCTGGACCTAAATGACCTGCAATTCAATCAACTTTGTCTTGCTCAAGAAGCAAGAGGAACTTTCTGATGACACCGAACGTCAGTATGGAAACAGAACGTTAAAATTAGGGATGTGCACTGGATCGGACCCGATCCACGATCCGAGTCCGGTCCAGTGGGAAATCGGATAAATTATCCGATTTCCGATCCCGCAGCTGGATCGGCCGATCCAATCCGAACCGGTCCGAAAAAGCTCCGAACCGGTTCGGCGGATCGGCGGATCGGCGGGCGCCCAGTGGCGCCCACCGCCGCTTCCATTGGCGGGCGCCAGCGGGCGCCCGCCGATGAAAGTGGACAGCGGGGGGGGAGGAGGGGGGCACTTACCTTCTCGGCCCGGTGGCTCCCGTCCGGCGCCGGCGCCTACTACTACTAGCAGGCTCCGCGGCGCGCTACTCTAGAGCAGGCCGCGGATGTCATCACCCGGCGCGCTACTCTAGAGCAGGCCGCGGAGCCTGCTGGAAGTAGTAGGCGCCGGCGCCGGACGGGAGCCGCCGGGCCGGGAAGGTAAGGAGGGGGTGCATGGAGGGGAGGAGGGGGCGCGCGGAGGGGGGAGGGGGGAGGGGGGCCCTTACCTGCCCGGCCCGGCGGCTCCCGTTTGGCGCCGGCGCCTACTACTCCCAGCAGGCTCCGCGGCCTGCTCTAGGGTGGCGCGCCGGGTGATGTCATCACCCGGCGCGCTACTCTAGAGCAGGCCGCGGAGCCTGCTGGAAGTAGTAGGCGCCGGCGCCGGACGGGAGCCGCCGGGCCGGGAAGGTAAGGAGGGGGTGCGTGGAGGGGAGGAGGGGGCGCGCGGAGGGGGGAGGGGGGAGGGGGGCCCTTACCTGCCCGGCCCGGCGGCTCCCGTCCGGCGCCGGCGCCTACTACTCCCAGCAGGCTCCGCGGCCTGCTCTAGGGTGGCGCGCCGGGTGATGTCATCACCCGGCGCGCTACTCTAGAGCAGGCCGCGGAGCCTGCTGGAAGTAGTAGGCGCCGGCGCCGGACGGGAGCCGCCGGGCCGGGAAGGTAAGGAGGGGGTGCGTGGAGGGGAGGAGGGGGCGCGCGGAGGGGGGAGGGGGGAGGGGGGCCCTTACCTGCCCGGCCCGGCGGCTCCCGTCCGGCGCCGGCACCTACTACTACCAGCAGGCTCCGCGGCCTGCTCCAGGGTGGCGCGCCGGGTGATGTCATCACCCGGCGCGCTACTCGAGAGTAGGCCGCGGAGCCCGCTGGTAGTAGCCGCCGGCGCCGGACGGGCCGAGAAGGTAAGCAGTGGCGGGGAAGGGGGCTTACCCCCCCCCCGGAGCCGTCCGCTTCTATCCGCTGGCGCCCGCGGGCGCCAGCGGATGGAAGTGGGCGGCCCCAGGGGGGGTAGGGAGCGCGGGGGAGGGGGTTTACCTGCCGGGGCCGTCCACAGCGGACGGCCCCGGGGGGGGGAGGGAGTTAGGCCCCCCCTTACCCACCCGCCGCCATTTTTTCCTCATAGACTTGCATTGCAATGCAAGTCTATGGGGAAAAAAATGGCGGCCGATCCAAAAATGTACGATTTTTGGGTCGGGATCGGACTCGATCCGGTCCGGG
Organism: Anniella stebbinsi; assembly: GCA_029215795.1. Taxonomy (NCBI): domain Eukaryota; kingdom Metazoa; phylum Chordata; class Lepidosauria; order Squamata; family Anniellidae; genus Anniella; species Anniella stebbinsi. Next base: position 56,948,431 of record JARDYH010000007.1, read on the forward strand.
GGGCCTCCGATTTTGTCCGAACCGGTCCGGGACAAAATTGGAGGTCCCGATCCGGGTCCCGATCCGATCCGGGGGGTCCGTGCACACCCCTAGTTAAAATCCCATCCCCATAAGTCCTGCTTCATTCTCCCCTTCAGCCAGACCTTTGTATTGTATTCAATGGTTCCACCTAGGCGCACTGCTGCAAACACCCCACCTCCCAGGGCCACTGTACTCAGGGCAGTTCCAGATTAAGAAATGGAATTGCACTGAGAACCAGTCGCTGGAGTGCGGCAGCTGGGGACGATGGTTGTTGTCAAGCCTTCATGGGCTTCTCAGGCATCTAGCTGGCCATTGTGAGAAGCAGGATGCTGATCGAAAGGGACATTTTGTTCCGATCCGGCAAGACACTTTTATTTGGTCATATCTTTCCTGCAAGGTGTACAGGGCAGGAGGGGATGCTTTCGGATGCCATCATGTGTGAAAATTGCCCAAATGCCTGTCTTGCCCCATCCACCCTGCTGCCAATCACAGCTTAACTTGATACCTGTACATGTGGCAAATCACAGTCTTCCCAGATGTACATACATGCATGCAGCTCTGTCTCTTACACCCATGGAATACCATGTGCAAAGTGGCTCCCAACCCAGAGGTGCAGCCGGCTCTGACTGCTGATCCTACGCCCATCCCGAGCTGGAAAGGCAGACGTAATGGGAAGGCATGCTATCGTGGAGACACAAGCCCGCGCCCACTTGCCTTGTAGCCTTGTATGTTCCCATTCTGGCTGTCCACAGGAGGAGGGTCCCAGGTGACTTCCAGCTGGCTTGCAGAGAGCGCGTTGACCTGGATGTTCTGGGGGGGCATCGCTGGCGCTTGAGAAAGAGAGCAGAGAGAGGAGGGGAAGGGAGAGTTGGAAGTGAATGCAAATAGGTAGGAAAAGGCCCAAGACGGACAAAGGACACACCAGTTGGATTTCCCAGAGGTTGTTGCTGCTGCCTATCGCAAAGCCTTTGAAACTTCACCCTCCCCCACCTCCAAAGGCATCCAGCTTTCCTGTTCTGCCTTCTCCTCCCCACGATCATTTTTCTTCTTTGTTTGGCTGGAGGTTATAGGCAGCGCTCCCCCCACTCTCTTCAAAGCCTGCACAGTCACTAGGCACAGCATCAGGGTCTGCCTTACTGCTTTGAGTAGTTCGTAGTTCTGAAAGCCAAACAATATTTTTCCTCCCTCTGAAACTTATCCGCAGAATGATTTGAGAAGCGAGGGGCAAATAATTTCATGATGAATTCTGAAGGGCGTGCAGTGTTTTTAGCGCGGAGGCCCCCCCCCAAATTGTGGAGGTCTTTGCCCCCTAGAAGTGTATCAAACACATTCTAGAAGAGCTGAGGAACTTTCTTCCATAGGCTAGCATTCAATGGCCAGGGTTCACCAAGTCTCTGTGTATGGTGGGGATTTTGTTTTGATGGAATATTTCATTTTTATTGCGCACGTCTGGGCGTCTTCGGAAAATAGTCCATCTCATCCCCATGATCACACGACTGAATGCCTTCCCATACAAAAAAAATAAAAAACGACGCATAATGCCCATACATCAATGTTCTAGCCTGGTTTTCCATGCATAAGATGTGTTTTTATGGGGGCATTTTCCATCATGAGAGCCCCCACCTGCAGCCTGAGAATGCTTCAAATGGACAGCTCCTAGTGCTATCAATCAAAAGACACTGGACAGATTCCTCCCCCCCCTCCGGTTTTGTCCTGTTTAATGGATTTAGTGTGGGAAAAAAAGAAAGAAAAACCTGAACAAGTGGTGGTAAAATCTGGGAGGGTTACAAATAGAAGACCACAGAGAGCAAGTCTGTAGTGGCTAAAGTGCTGGACTGGGAGTCGGGAGATACGGGTTCTAGTCCCCACTCAGCCATGGAAACCCACTGGATGACTTTGGGCCAGTCACAGACTCTCAGCCCAGTCTACCTCACAGGGTTGTTGTTGTGAGGATAAAATGGAGAGGAGGGGGAAGATGTACCCCGCCTTGGGCTCCTTGGAGGAAAAAAGGTGGGATATAATTGCAATCATCATCATCATCATCATCATCACCATCACCATAAACAACTATGGCAACAGGAAAAGGTCACAATTATTCCGTTAGTCACATCAGTCACAGGCATCACATAAAAAAACTATACAGAAAACCTTCAAAAACTGGGCCTACCAAAATACATCCACACCAACATCCAGAAAGCAGACATACTTAAAACATGTTCAATAGTCAGGAAATTTCTGAACCAGTAAAAGTCAGCATGACTTGGCAAAGCCTGCCATGTCCATCTAGAAAAACCGCCACAAGCGAGAGATACAACAACAACAATAATTATATGGAACCGCCCCCCCCCCTAAAATTCTGTGAATGAGGCAGAGCAATTGCACAATAAAAGCTTCATCTGGAAGCACCCTGAAATATAGTACAATCCAGGCCTGTAAGAACAAGGCTGCAGTCGTTCCCTTTTAATGGAAGCCAGCCCAATGCAGATGAAACATTTCCCCAAACATTAAGCACAGGGGGCGGGGCTCTCATTCTCATACCGTGCGCCTACACCACCAGCAATAGGCACCAACTGAATACTTTAAATTCAGTCTGCCCAGTGGATGCCAATTCATCCATCCCTAATCTCCTGACATGTTCGTTAGAAAGAGACTCACTCGTTCTAATCCCAAATTAGATCTCATACCACTCAGGAATATTGGTGTGACATCTCTAAGAGTGTAAACGTGAAACATCTAGTTAATGGATCAATTTTCTTTTCAAAAGTGGGACTGCCCAGTGCATCACACTCAGAGTGTTGGTCAACAGATGAACAAGTGCATTTGACATTCCGAATCAACCTTACCCTACTGTTCTGCTCGGCCTCTGTCATGGCAAGAGCTTAGCAGTGTTGGGCACTGGTGAGGTCTGGGTTCCAGGGGTCCAGTATGCATTAGGGATTTACCAAGATTTGGGGCAAGTCAGGTTTCTCAGGGACACAGGAACAGGACAGCACCATGGAGAGCTCCGGGTAATGCTGAGACTGGAAGCCAGACAAGGTTGTTGGTATGTTGCTCCAACAAGCAGTAGATCAAGACTGAGCCTTAAGTTGGGGCTTGGGTTCACTTAAGCTGGTTGGCCGTAACTCAATGCTAACTAAGGTACTTTCTGTTAGAGGAGCCTGGTCTCTTTTAGCAGGTCCAGGCTGCAACAACACGAGATGGCTGTGGCATGCTAGTATCTTCATGGCTGGAGTCTTCAGAATCTCTTATGGATGCAGGAGGACAAATATTTCAGAGGTGGAAGCTTTTTGATGCTTCTCTGTAACTGAGTCCTCTCCCTGAACCATTGACTCAGAAGCCTCTTATTCCAAGGACAAGGGTTCAAGGTCCTGATCCATGACATTTACTTTCTTCTTTAATTAGGGGCAGCCAGCATTTTACCGGGAGCCCTAAAATGGAATATAAAGTAATGACATGCCTTTTTTCTTGCCTGCTGGTGGTATAGCAATAACCTCTGCTCACGGTGCTTGAGAGTACAGTCTCATTGTTCTATGCCCATTTAACAGACTGCAAATGGAAGCCATTAAATTACTGCCATCCAAGGAAGATATAGCCCTGGTTATCTGCTCCTCCTGTGGGTTCTTTCTTTACAGGCTACGACCTTCATAAGCCACATTATTATTATATATTTATATATCTTTACTCTCTTCCTCTCCGGGGTTATAAAATAAAATAGTAATTAACACCCACTCAGCCTGACACCAACTATTTATTTTGTTCTAACTGTGCTGTTTCCATATTATCGCTGCCCACCCTGCCGTTAATGGAAATGTTAATAACCAGCGCCAGGTTGTTGTGACAGATGCTTGGGCTCATTATCAGAAATTCTTATTTACCGCTCCATTAAACGACAGAATCGCACACCCAAAAGGAAAAAAAAAAGGGGGGGGGGAGAGAAAAAGAAGAAACAATTCAATCAAAACTAACTGGAAGAATTTTAAGAGCTGCATTAATAATGCAAAGCATAAATAAAGTTGATTGTATATATTTTTGGCATGTTTACCATTGGCAACTCTGTTGCAAAACACACTGTGGTGCAATTAAAAAGTGAAATGCAAAATTGAACATCACCATTACGCAAGTGCTTGAGCAAAGATGATGATGGTGATGATGATTTTTCAATCAGATGGTCAGGTGCACTGCAGAACACAAATGAAATGAATATCATTGAATAAAAAGAATCCATCTAGCTGCAAAAGATTGCTGTAGATTTCCATGGACCTCTGGCTGTTCATCGCCACAACACAACTACCTCTTTACGGGTAATAAAATGAAAATGCATGCAAGGAGGGGAGCACTGTTAGGTTGGCAAGGGTCCTTCCCTGACCCACTTGCGTACATTAGAACGTGTGTAGAACCAACACGCAGAGCCAGCAAGCCCAGAGGGCTCCCCCCCTTACAATCATACTCTGCATTCATGCCTCGAAAGGGCTACCGTGAGCTTCCAAGCTTCATAACCAAAGGACTTTGCACGTCTCCCGACAGCATCTTCCCAGGTCTCTGACATGCCTAACATCACACCTATTTTGTTTCTCATCGGATGTGTTTCAGGTAGGGATGCTGGAGAAATTTGAGACTTCCTAAAACGAGTTTGGATTTCAAAGAATCCGACCAGCTGAATCTGCTGCGGACTGGCTTCCTCAGGCTGCGCTGAGTCCGCAGACTTCCAGGTTATTTATTTTTTTTACTTTCCTGAAAAGTACACGAATTAATTCGCAGGAAAATATGCAACTTTCTGCTGAGACATAAACTATGCTGGAAAATATAGGCGGGGAAAAGTCGAATGGAAGGGGGGACAATATGGTAAACATTGCGTACTCAAATGAATTATGTACATAGCTGTGAACTTTCTTATGGAATTATTTGTGCATTTTTCTGCATTACGGGGGGGGGGGGGATTCGAATCCATCAGCGAACAGACGCCTGAATGAATGACACCGCACAATCCATGAAACGCACATGGGACAAATTTCACAAAATCCGGACCTCCCTTGTTTCAGGCCTGGTTAAATGAAGATCTGATGCTAGAGCAGTGATGCTGTTGTCCCCGCTGCACAATCCCAGGCTCCAGAGGCCTTCCAGGCTGCTGCACAATCCCAGGCTGTGTTTACACACATCTGTATGAGCGACAAACAGCATTAGGACGGCTGGGGACTGTGCGACACCTCTATGCTAACGAGCACTCTTATCCTTCAAATTCTCTTTTCCTGGGCTGCAGACAGCTAAGCCATGGCATCTCTCATCACAGACTAATACGGAGAGGCTGCCAGCGTTTCCACCGCTGCGTCATCCAGCCCTTGTTTCAGAGCCGATCCAGACAACACAATGATTAAAGCATCACGATCCTGTTGAGGCGAGGCACACCCACAGATGGAGCCTGGCTGGTGTCAGGCCCATGAATGGGCAAGGAAATTGCAGGGTAGAAACAGGGTAGGAGCTAGAAACCCGATTTCCTACATAAACTGGATTTTTTTTAAAAAAAAATTCTTCTTTTTTTTTCACCATCCAATATTCTTCACACACAGTTTGGCTTACAACCTCAAATAGCTTGTTGTCTCCCTATGCATCAATGAAACCCAAGAAAAGTGCATGTGTATTCTGGTGCTTTGGGATCTTGCGTGTAAAGAGAGCAGTGTCAAGTCCAGAAGGGTTCGCAGCAGTGACTGCAGAGTGTCACGTTCTGGGATCTAGCGCCTATGTGTTAAGGAGTGCCTCTTGACAGAGGGGGGCGTTAGGTGCAGCTGCCTCAGTCGGATGGGTGCCATTAACAGTGGCCAAAGAGGTAAACGGACACTTCCGAGGCATGGGCCACGATCCGTGAACATTCTTCCGTGAAGTCCGATTCTGATAGGGTTTGTGCAGGAGCAATTTGTGGTGGAGAGTGGCCCACACGGGGGTAGGGAGGGTTACTAAGTACTTAAAAGATTCAAGGCCAAGCCCCTTCAGACACAAATCTCCACATAATCTGTATATGCCAATTTCCATCTATATATGCAAATCAATTACTAGGATTTATGTAAATTTCACAGGAGGCTAAAGCCATTCAATTACTTTTTTCATCCAAATAATCTCAAATGCAATACATTCTTCAACTAATTTGCAGCCTGACCCACATGATCTCAAACCAATGGGAAAGTGTTTTAAAAAAATAAACGTAATTGGCATACAGGGAAGATTTGGGGTGGGGGATGGCAGCATGTGGGAATGAGAGAGTTAACTTTTGTCGCAGTAGCTGCAATCCTACTAGAAAATTGCCCCTAATTGGCAATTAACCTGAAGAAAAAGCCTTCCATTTGCACCAATGGACACTCAGGGTCTTGTGAAATAGATCCGGGGGCATGGGGAGATAGATTCAAGGCTTGGGTCTCATAGCAACACCCCTGGACGCAGATTAATCCACTTGGATTTTTCATCTCAGGCAGCAACATGTTTCTCTTCTTGACAGGATCCAGGTTTGCTCTAGCCACCATTTTACATTTCCCGTCATGCCCAAGAGTGACACTACATCAGGAGCTCTGTGGGGAATTAAAATGGAGGCAATATCCAGCCACCTGGAGGTGTGGACAAGGAGGGGGAAATGAAAGCCCCCCCCCCCAGAGCAAGCGTGAGAAATAAGTCCAGCGAGGACGCTGGGGCCCTGGCAAATGCCCATGGATGCCAAGCACTGATCCCAGCCCTGCCTCTTGGAAAAGTAGGTGGGTTGCTAGATTATCCAAATGTTCAGGGAAGGCCTGTATTTCAAAAGGACTGCATCTAAATCAAATTAACCACAGTTGTATAGAATATCACACAAGCGTGATATTTCAGAACGCCAAAGCTCCATTGAGAATCAACAGAAACCAACACCATTTTTCTGCTACAGAATCTCCCTTCCTTTCTTGAAATTCTGATCTGCCACTTTTGGGTCAAGAAAGCAGCCTGCAAGCCATTATTCCTCCCCACACGGCCTGCGGCACACCAGTCCCTGCCAAAAAGACTGCAAAAGTTCCCATACGTGATAAATTCAATCCTGAGTAAACACAGCCAGGATCAGGCGGTAAGTATGTGTGAAAAGCTACCAGATTTTCATGGTATATAGAATCTGATTATTATTTTTTTTAAATGCTGGCGTGTGTTAAAAGAATTACATAGCACAGACATTTCTAGAACAGGGTTCCTCATCCCTTACCTTTAACCCCAGCCTTTTTTAAAAAAAGAGGGGTGGGAAAACACCTTTTGCTTTCAGCCCTGCCCATCACTGGGATCTGGTCCTGAAATAGGAATGGATGAGGATTCAGTTTGGGCGGGGGGTGAAAATCTGACAGATTCTTCTGCTTTGGCCAGGGCAGATTTTGTTCCATTTCCCCCTGCAGGTGTTGACTCAATCTATAGCCAGATTCCATGGGTTTTTAATAGTAGCAATTCACACAAATTGGATTGGGTGGGTGTGTTGAAATTTGAGCAAATGGCTTCATCTGTTTTTAATGTTGTCGTTATTATCGGCAATGTTGCACAAGTGCGCATGTCCATCGCATGTCCATCGGTAGCCTCTCAGAGGCATATTCTTCTTTTGTAAATGCCCTTGTCAGTTTCATCCTCTGAAGAGACTACTTCATTTAGCTCAGCAGAGCTATATATTCCACACTTGTCAAAGAACTGGTCAATTTCCCCACCAGCTTCCCTCCAGAAACAGGGAAGTGGAGGATGAAATTGACAAGTGCTCTGCTGGGCCAAGCAAAGTTGGGTTTGGGAGGGGAATGAAACTGACAAGGATATTTACAAGAGGGGGGTGTGCAACTGCAGGGCTACATCGTGGACAGGCGGACTCGCATGTGTGTGCTCTTGCGCAGGATTGCCATTAAAATTATACGTAATTTTTTAAAAATTACAACCCCATTTGTGACCTCTCCCAAAATCCATTTTGCGCGGATTACCATTTGTGCAAATGGTGAGAGCTGGGGGTAAAATGCGCAAAAGAATTCCAGATTTCTTGGGTGGGGGGAACCGCTACAGTTTGCTGCCGCTTACTGGAATGGAAACACTGTGGAATCCTACCACGCTTAAATGATGGATACGCATTGCTTATCCCTGGGCTGAATCAGGTTCAAATACACCTGGCTTAAGACATGGGTAGGCAGATATGGGAGGAGGCATTCCCTTGTGCCACCTAGCTAAGACTTTCACCCCAACAAGTGTCAGCTGGCAGGCAATTTAGATGTCTTCCACCCATATCTTGCCCCTAGAGTGACTGCATGGCTTCCTCCTGCCCCTCGCACCCTTGTCTGCTGTTTCTTCTGATCAACAGGTATTCTGCCTCTGAACATGGACGCTCCATACAGTCATCATGACTAATAGTCCAGCCATTACAACCCAGCTTAGATCAGGCCATCATCCATTTGGTGATGATTATTTTTTTTGCAAATGTACACATCTGAAAACGTGCATTCCGAAACTGTGCATGTGCGCATACACACATTTCTCAGTGCGCATTTGCACAACGCATCACTTGAAAAGAATGGTTCTCATGGATCTATACATATCTGTAGATGATTCTATAGAATTTATGTTAACCTGAAAGTTTTTTTAAAAAAAATCAGCGACTGTAGAAAGCATTTGGGACTCCAAAGCATGGATTAGGCTGAGGGAGAAACTTCAAGAGTATAGGCACATTTATGCTAGAGGTAGAATCACAGGTTGATTTGCATCCAGAAAGCGCTGCAAGATTCTAGGTAGTATGCTCCCCCCACTACCCCTTGCCATCACTCATGCATAAACGAGAGCTAGAAAGGTGGCTTTAGGTGTTAGTGACATTATCGAGAGTAACAGGTGCGGCAAAGAACCCCCGGGGGCTCAAAATCCATTCCTGGCAAGCAAAAGGATGCTCTGGCGCCACCAAACAATATTTTTACGTGCTCCTGTTTCTGATTAGGGTTCCGGTGCAGCTTGTTGTCTATGGTTGTTCTTTTAACGAGGATTTGCTTTACCTTCCAGCCTGTTCTGTTGAAGAATCACTCAGGAGAAAGAGTAAATAGCAAAAAATGGAGCGAGCTGTACAATTAATTACAGCCTTTAAAAAAAATTATAGTCGTGGCTGTGTAGCAGTGCCAAGAGCAGGGGATGCAAAGGCAGGCAGGCAATTAGCGGCATCATACAGACAGACGCAAACACAGTAAGGAGCTGGGGCCAAAAGCAGATTTTGCCTGCCGCAGCCTTGGCGATAGGACCAGCTTCATGGGGGTAAATCGGCAAGGCTGAAGTACGGGAGGCACAGAAGTACACACGCACAAACCAGAGAATGGATGTAGCTCAGAACTTATTCAAAAGGAGAAAAATAAGTAAACCCTCATTGCAAACGAACAAAAGATACAAACATCGGGGGGGGGGGGGGAGAGAAACAGAGCGGGTTGGAACCAGATTTGATCATACTTAAAGCAGACCATTGAAACTCAAATCCCATTGATTGCAGTCATTCTACTCTAGGTATGTTTAAATCTCGGATCTAACACAGCGGGTAATGTTTGCGGGCAAGTGGGACCTGCAACAAAATATCGCAGTGTGAAGTGTTGCAATCAGCCAGCCATGCCCCGCTGAAGGATACTCCATTTCATTCTCTCAAGTCGCTTTCTGCCCCCCCTCCAAGAGTAGGCCAGGATTCTGCAGTCACCAAGCATGCTCATTACTCATTGGGCTTTAGAAGGTAGGGGTCTCTCCCACTTTTTTTGGGTGGTGGTGGGGTACTCCTGCAAGGCCACTGTGGCAATGTGCCAAACTAACTTTATATTATGAACATATTTTAACGCTAGGCATTGTCTCATAATGCATCTACATGTATTTTAATGCTTATAATAATAATATAACAATAATAACAATGTATTTCTTACCCGCCTCTCCGTCTGGATCGAGGCGGGGAACAACAACATGATAAAATACATAAAACTGATTAAAACATAACACATATTATTAAAACTGTATAAAAATCCTAAAATCCTAAAAACATCCTTAAAACATTCTAAAATTCCACTGGATATGCCTGCCGGAAGAGAATAGTCTTTATGGCTTTCTTAAATTCATGAAGACTGTTAAGTTGAAGAGTCTCTTCCAGCAGGTCATTCCACAGTCTGGGAGCGGCAGAAGAAAAGGTCCTCTGGGTAACGGTTGTCAGCCTAGTCTTGGCCGACTGCAGTAAGTTCTTCCCAGAGGACATGAGCGTGCGGGGTGGATTGTATGGGAGAAGGCGATCCCGCAGGTAACCTGGACCCAAACCATGTAGGGCTTTAAAGGTAATAACCAACACTTTATACTTCGCCCGGAAACTAATTGGCAGCCAGTGGAGCGATTTTAAAGCTGGCGTAATATGGTCACCCCTAGATGTACCGGTGACCAACCTGGCTGCCATATTTTGAACTAGTTGAAGTTTCCGGACTAGGCATAGAGGTAGCCCTATGTACAGCGCATTGCAGAATTCGAGCTTCGAAGTTACCAGCGCGTGCACCACCATCTTTAGGTCTTCCAACTCTAGGAAGGGGCGCAGCTGGCGTATCAGCCGAAGCTGATAGTAGGCACTCCTGGCCGTCGCATCTATCTGGGCTGTCATTTGGAGCGACGGATCCAGGAGCACCCCCAAGCTGCGAACACAGTCTTTCAAGGGGAGTGTAACCCCATCCAGAACCGGTTGACACACCTCCAAACCCAGGTTGCGGCCTTTGACAGCAAGCACCTCCGTCTTGTCTGGATTTAGCTTCAGTTTGTTTTTCCTCATCCAGCCCATTACCGCCTCCAAGCATTCATTCAGAGGAGACACACTATCCTTAGCTGATGCTGTTATCGAAGGCATCGAGAAATATATTTGGGCGTCATCAGCATACTGATAGCACCCCGCCCCATGCCTCTGGATGATCTCTCCCAATGGTTTCATATAAATGTTAAACAGCATTGGGGAAAGGATGGCACCTTGCGGTACGCCACACAGCAGCTCCTTCTTTGCAGAGCAGCTATCCCCAAGCATCACCATCTGGAACCTTCCCGAGAGGTAGAAGCGGAACCACTGAAGCACAGTGCCCCCGATTCCCAATCCCCTCAGGCGTTCCAGAAGGATACCATGGTCGATGGTATCGAAAGCCGCTGAGAGGTCCAGAAGTACCAACAGGGACACACTCCCCCTGTCAATACTAAGGTGTAGATCATCCACTAAGGTGACCATAGCAGTCTCAACTCCGTATCCCGCCCTGAAGCCAGTTTGAAATGGGTCTAGAAAATCAGTGTCATCCAAGACTACTTGGAGTTGAAAGGCAACCGCCCTCTCGATCACCTTGCCCAAGAATGGAAGGTTTGATACCAGTCTGTAATTATTAAAGTCCAGGGGATCCAGGGAGGGCTTCTTTAGAAGCGGCCGTACCACCGCTTCTTTTAAACATGATGGGAAAGTCCCCTTCCTGAGAGATGCATTAATAATATATTGTAATTGCGATCTAACCGCATCTCCTCCCTGGACGACCAGCCATGAAGGACAGGGATCGAGAGGGCAAGTCGTCGTCCTGACTCGTCCAAGCAGCTTGTCCACGTCCTCGGTACTCACCAACTGAAACTGATCCAGTGTAATTCTACTCGCGGAGTCGTTGGACACTCCATCGTCAGCCTCTGCTATAATGACGGCATCTAAGTCGGCTCTTATCCGAGAGATTTTATCTGTGAAATGATCGTTAAAGGCATCATAGCGAACTGCCGAAGGCTCTAAAATCAGATTCAGGGGGGAAGGTGCCCGAGTTAGACCCCTCACCACCCTGAACAGTTCCGCTGGATGCGAATTCGCAGACGCAATGCGTGCAGAGAAGAAAGCTTTCATCACTGCACGTATTGCCTCCCCATAGGAACAAAGATGTTCTCTATGCCGTGTCTTGTCGGATAGAAGTCGAGTTTTCCGCCATCGGCGCTCCAGTCATCGTCCTTTCCACTTCAACTCCCTGAGGTCTTCCGTATACCAGGGCGCCCTGTTAGAAGCGGGCCGGAGAGGACGCTTCTAACAGGGAGAGGACGCTTCTAACGGAGAGGACGCTTTTCAAAGGCCCCTTGAAGATGGCCTTTGAAAAGACACAGGTTGAAATGTGTCAGGCTTTGTACAAATAAATATTTTTTGCGTCCTGAGGACTTGACTTTCTCTTCTTTGGATCTGAATTGGATGTTTTTCTCCTTTTGATTTTGGGGTACTTCTGCAAGCCTTGGGGTTTCCCTAAGCCTGCTGATGCCTGCCTCCCTCTTGTCCCTGAATGGTGCTATTTTGACTAAATAAGGATCCACGTTCACCTCTGAACTTTTGAAACAGAGTGAACGATTGCAATTGGCGTTCCTTGGAAACTGATCCAGTGAAATTTCTCAGTGAGACGAGTGTTGACGGCAGATAAACATCACGGAAAGGCGGCTTGCCCACCATCATCACCGATCTTCCCCAGCCCCGGGGGATTGTTATGTGTGCTCTAATTTGGATGCTCGCTTAGCGTAGGGCACGTGTGATGCTCAGAAGGCTTGACCAGTGCCCTGCATGAGCCTGGACCTGAGTGGGCCTCTCTAGAACAGAACCCAAGCCGGCTGATTGGGAAAGGGCTAAATGAGGATGCAAAGGGCCTTCACTCAGCACACACTTTGCACCTGAGGCTCCCAGGTTCAAGCATCCCCTGTGCCGGCCATGGGAAAGACCCTTTTCTGCCCAAAACCCTGGAGAGCGATCGTCAGTCAGAGTAGCAAATACTGGGCATGATGAACAAATAATCTGACCTGGTAGAAGGCAGCTTCCTCTGTTCACTTAGAAAGTTTGAAAAACGCTAGACAAAGGGTTTGCTCATAAACTGCTTTGGCTGCATGTCTCCATCGGCCTGGCCGCGCTCACCTTTGGCTGAAGCAGTGCATGGAAAGGCGGACATCTGATGCAGGCTTCTGCCCTGCCCAGAACACTCGGATGGGGCTCCTGCCCCCTCATTTTGCTGAAATGTTGCTGTCTGAGAGTCTGGGAGTGGAGCACTTCAAGCGGATGCCAGGAGAGATTAATGTACAGCACCGGCGTGGACATGACCACCTTGCCAATGGCTGGAAGACTCAGCGCAGAGTGATGGAGAAATTTAGCTGACAGGCCAAGAACAGGCCCTTGTGCCACCCCCTTTTCATCAAGAGGCTCTTAGGCATCGATCAATTAAACTGAGCCAAGAACAGCTTGTTCCTTCTTCTTGTTTTCTTCTCCCCCCCCCCCCATACAGACACCTCAAGTGTACAGTTTGCACTGTTTCTCCATTCCTACCGAATACACAGCACCACTGCTCTCTCTTCCAGGGTTACAAGGTCCTCCTGGGACTCAAGAGATCCTCATACTCTGATTGACTTGTCACATTTTTTGATCCCAACCTTCCGCCAAGAAGCTCAGGGTGACTTACACGGTCCCCCATTTCGTCCTTACAGCAACCCTGACAAGTGAGTGAGGTTTCTTTCTTTCATATTGGTATCTAAAACCCTTAGGTTCCTCCAGCACAGAACTGATTACTGGAGCAGCCTGAGGTTTCACTGTCAATTGTGAGAAACAAGCACTTGTACGTGGATTTTCCCAAACAAATGCTAATCCATAAAATTTCCTCCTGCTTATAGAAAGCCCTCCCCCCTGTGATGCGCCATTTACACAAAAGAAAGAGACAAGATCTCTTCATGTACCACTTGCGGTCTAGATTGACAGTCGAGAGCTAGTCAATGAGTGAATGATTCAAAGAAAGTGAGATGAATTGATGGCTGATTTTCAACACGTATCGCATCGATTCTACAATTGTCTCAGAATTGGGTCTCTATTGTTCAAGCTCATCCATTATTATTGTTATTATTATTATTATTATTATTATTATTATTCTTTTATGTCCACTTTTGTTCCAGTTTCTCAAAGAGCTGAAATTCTTTGTCTTGCTTTTCATCCAGGAACAGGGAGGACTACTTAAAAGGTTTCTTTTAGAACAGGTTACTGATGATGAAGGGGGAAAAGAGCCATTTTCATTTCAAGAGAGTGGAATAATTTTAAATATACACAGTGTTCTTCAAATAAATGCGTCACAATGAGATGGCCACTAGGTTAGGTAATGCTAGAAATTTATTTTTTATGTGTGTGTGTGCCTTGCGGAACTTGCAATGTGACAGAGGTGAACCACATGGGTTTTAATAAAGGATTGTGACGGTTCATCATCTATCTATGTTCAAAACATTATGTTCCGATTAACACGCTCATCTACTTCATGGGGGAATCTGGTTGGCCACTATTGCAGCCGGAGTGATGGACTAGGTGAGCATTGGCTGATCTGGCATATTCACATATTCTTAGAGAATGACAACAACAATCCATCTTATATGGAAATACCTTTTTAAGCAGGCATAATACATACCAGCATAATACATACCAGGCCTGAACAGTTAGAATCAATGCAATTAGTTAACTGACTCATTTCACCTGAGCAGTTTAACACGGCTGCCCTCCTCTTCAGGGAACAGATTTTGGTATCAAAGGCTATTAATCAGACAGTGATTAAGGAGAGCAGAATGAGTTCGCATCACCATGACCTACCTACACAACAAGGAAATCCCAGGATAATTTGCTGGTGACTTTTACAAGAACTCTTGATCATCAACCGAGAGAGCCTGAATAGTCAGTGATGGGGATATTTTGAATTTCAAGGTTTTATGCAAGAGAGAAAGTGCAGGCAAAGTAGAATGAAAGACCCAACTGAAGGACATAAATATATTTCTTGGACCAGAAGAAAGTTGATAGAGCCACCCAATGGATGTATGTGAAACAAAGCTCTGAGAATCTAGGAAAAGTCACACACACACACACACACACACACACACAGAGCTATTGACCACATTAGTGGGCAAAATGAGCTGGACATCAAGCAGCCTTTGGTGACAAAGTATCTTGAAACATCCATTTATTTTAATTACTCCACATGGAGCTGGAAAACAGGGCAGCAAAGGCTAAAGGCCACTGCACCCTCAATTCTGCCAATTTCAACTGCAGCCATTGCGGTTTTCCAACAGGAATGACAAACTCAATACTGCCTTTGGAAATATTTTTGTAAGCCGCCTTGAGAGCCCCTTTTGGCTAAAGGGTGGGATAAAAGTGCTATAACAAATAAAACAAAAATAAATAAATACCAAACAGGCGATACGCCTAGAAGACAATTTAGCCTCGTTTATTCGTTGGCATTTTCAAAGCATAGACTGCCTGCAGAACCCTCCCTTCCTTTCCCCTCACAAACACACATTTTTAAAACTGGAGGGAGGAGCGATTGTTGTTTGTGCACCTGACAATTCTGACTTTATGGGGAAAAGGGCGAAAACGCCGTCCCTAAGACGTTTCATACTTATGCTCCGGAAATACGAGGAGTCCATAAAATTGTGGACGGATGGAAACCCTGGAGTTCAGCATGTGCTTAAACTTCCCATTAGAATACATGGTGCTTAAAAGTGCTTAACCAGGACTGTATTGTGCCCATTATTACAGTTATTCCAGACAAATACTTGGCATATGTATCATTGCCAACCAGCCCAGCCCCGACTCAGTACAGATCCATGCAGGTTAACCTTTAATTCATTCGTTTGCTAATAGGGTGAGAATGCAAAGAGGTGTGTTATCGGGGGAGCAGGCGGGGGGGGGGGGGGAGGGAGAGAGTTTTGATACCCAAAGAGGGAGGGCTCCAATCTGTAGTCATTTCAGCTTTGCACCATAACATCCTGACCTGAAAACCAGCCGACCCACCTTTCTGTATCTCACTTAGCATAGCAGGTTGTAGGACACACACCCCAGGACTGCGAGCATTGCGTTAAAAAGCCGCTCCAAAGAATCAATGTTTCATCTATAACAATTATCCAGCTCTGAGGAGCTAAATACTAAGTGAGATGCACCCTATTTATCCAAAATGCCCATGACCGTCCCACACTTCTGGGTAATTTAAAGCCTGGCTACGGAGCTTTCATACCTACTGACACTTGAAAATGCTACAGTGGGGGGCAGAAACTAGGGGTGTGCACACCAAAAAATATTGTTGTTTATCACTATCGTCATTTCGGACCAAAAAAATTATCGTCTTCATTCACGATCGTCTTCACGATAATTATCGTGAAAAAATGATATTTTTGCAGCCCTATTTTTAAAGAAAAATGCCTATAACTTCTGTATTTTAAAAGTTAGAGGCTTGAAACTTGGTCACAGTGCTTATGGAATATGCCTAAGTATTTGTATGAAATTTGAGATCGATCCCTCCAACCCTCGATTGTATATGAACTGTTTAAAGATCATTTCAGTTCTGACAGGTCTGAATGAACACACTGAAACTGGTGCTCACCTGATGACTTTCCAGGGTCTGTTTCCGGGCACAATTCAGAGTGCTGGTTATCACCTATAAAGCCCTATACAGCTCAGGTCCAGGTTATCTGAAAGACCGTATTCTCCCATATGAGCCTGCCCATACTCTAAGATCTTCTGGGGAGGCCTTTCTCTCAGTCCCACCAACATCCCAGGCACGCCTGATGGGTACGTGAGAGAGGGCCTTCTCGGTGGCTGCTCCAAGGATCTGGAACTCCCTTCCCAGGGAAGCTAGACTGGCTCCCTCCTTGATATGTTTTCGGAGGCAGGCAAAAACTTTCTTATTCTGGCAAGCCTTTGGTGAACAATGTAGACCTCCATCTATGTTTAGATTTTTTAAATTTAAGATGTATTTTAAACGTGGAAATGTTTTACTATTGAAACCTATTTAATTATTTTTTAAACTTTTGTATATCTTTATTTATAGCTTTTAACTGTATATGTTTTAATTTTGTAAAGCAGCCATGAGGCCCAGTATTGGGTAAAAGGTGGGATACAAATAAAGATAATAATAATAATAATAATAATAATAATAATAATAATAATAAGCAGCGAAGGCTCTGTTGTTTTGCCAGACCTTTTACGCTTTCCTTATTCTAATGGATAATGGTTTTTTATGTTGCTTTTATAGATGCACTACTCTGGGCTTAGCCTCATCTATTAGCTCCTCTACTTTAATATTTTATCGCAAGCTGTCCAGATAATGCGCCTGAAGGGTGGGGTATGAATCTGAATAAATCAACTACAGCGACGCCCTCCGTCACTGTCCAGCGACTTCCTGAATGCTGCCTCCAAAGCACGTCTGCTGTTGAATGCTCAGTTTCTCTAGTAATGGCCCTGCTTCATGCGGTACATCAATACGCGGCCACCCACACAAACGGTCTCGCCACTTGCTTTTAGCTCCCGGAGTGGTTGTTAAGAACTGTGCGATGCCTGCATGATCAGGGAATGCATCTGAGGCCTTGGAAAGGAGGTCAGACTGCAGCTACGCTCCTAATAATATTATACCTTCTCATTGAATTACTCTTGATTATAGGCCTAATTGGGGTTTCTGTTGTTGTTGTTGTCTTTTAAGTAAAGAAACCATGCTGTTCTTGATTGTTGCTAATTTCCGTTGACAGAGAGACAGAGTTCACCTCTCGTCGCCACTTGGGGGAGCTAAAGGCGCTGCAAACTCAAAGGTCCTGGCATTTCTTCTTGTGAATTCAAGGGGAAATTAGCGTACAATTGTTCTATTAAACTGCGGCAGAACATGCATTTCAAATTGCTAGTTTTCTGCCCTTTCCCCTTTTCGCCCTTCATAGTGGAAGCCTCTTTCTGTCACCTCATCATTTCCGACCCTCTCAGTGAGGGAGCCAAGGCTATAGGATAGGGCTGAAAACCAAGGCAAAGAGGAAAGTGATGCTCAAACACAATTTTAGACAATATGTTAACCAAACAGGGTGGGAGCACCCATATATGGCTGGAGCAAGTCTCCCTCCCTCCCTGCCCTGCCCTGCCCTGCCCTGCCCGCCTGCCTCACCTTTTGTCCTAGAGTGAAAGCTCATTGGCTTTGTCCAAGAAAATGCAACACAAGTCATTCAGAACCAAGTCCTATTCCCTGCATCTGCACAGCATCTGCACAGCCCCATCTTGTCTTCCATCGCTTGGTCTCACTAGAGTGTGACAAAGAGACAGAACCCAGGAGCTGGCTTTTAAACACGTGACAAAAATCCTACAGCTGGGATGAGCTGGGACGAGAATTTCCAAGTGTGTGAGGTGTGTGTGGGTGTGATTTGGGTCCCCACTTCGGTCTCGTTTCTTCCCAAACCAGACAACTATAAATCACAATGGTGTGTCAGGGTCTAGCCAGTATGGGTCACAGGCACCTGGTCTTGAAGGGTGCACACGTGCCCCATAGATTTTGTTCATCGGGATTGTATGTTTGACGCATTTTTCGGGTGGAAAGGCAGGCTAGAAATAGCCATGGCAGGGAGAAGACTAGCAGCTACTGCTTCTCCAGACAGAGTATGACTGTGATGAGAAATGCTGTGCCTGCCAAAGGGTTCCATCCTCTGCTGCATCTGCCATAGACTCAGGAACCATGAGTGGGTCAGAGCACAGAGGCCAAGGAGCCAACTCTACGATGCTGAATGCCACGACGCCATGACGCCAAATCACGGAGGGAGATTCCCTACGTGACGTAGAAAAAGCTTGCCTTCCATCTAAAACTGCTGAGTTTTGTCACACCAGGTTGATGGAACATCACTGTAAGGGAAGGGGAGATCAAGGGGCCTAAAGAGGCTGCATGTTTTATTTTTCTTAGGCTAAGCTCAAGCCCCCTTCCAACTTCACGACATGATAAAACAAGGCACTTTGCTAAGAGTTAAACAAGGAGCCACCGCCACGCCGCGCAACACACTGAGTCATACGGAGAGCTGCTTATGAGTAATATTAACAGCTTAATGAGCTGTTAATGAGGCGCTCAGTCAGCTGCTTCAACTTGCAGTATGATGAAACCAAAGCAAATTATCTCTCTGCATTTTCTGCCTTACCAAGAGAGAATTAAGGGCGGCGGATAAACCTATCCAACATACATCTCAATTTGGGCATTCCCCCCCCCCCCCCGGCGTATTGTTTTAAGATTGCATTTCCCATGTGGAAGAGCCAATTGCTCTGGGAATAGAAAGTGAAGGTTTTGTGTTTTGATTTTAAACTCCTTCCCCCTCCCCCCCGCTTCAACTTGGTCCCTTTCCATTTCCGATGACGGATTACGGCCTCCAGAGACCTGCAGGAATGTCACTTTGAGATGTTGCCAGAGGGACATCTTTCCACAAAGGAGCAACGAGGCAGCCGTGGGCCATCGTGCTACAATCATGACCTCGCCGACAGAGCCTCTGCTTCCGTGTGCCTTATTGAAAGATGATAATGCGCGAAACCTCGCCTTCAAACGGACTGCAGACCCAAAGCCAGCCAAAGCAAAGGAGGTAGAGAGATAGGAGAAAGGAAGGCTTTGTCTTGGATTATTTCGTTATTTCTTGCTTGCCCAACTCTGTTCTACAGATCACACACAGAGAGAAAATTAACACATTCACAGTTATAGCATAAGGTGCAGGGTATAAATAAGTACAAACTGTCAACAGACCAAACTATCAAAACAACAAAACAAAAGGAATTATCTTCCAA
This sequence comes from Anniella stebbinsi, assembly GCA_029215795.1. Classification (NCBI taxonomy): domain Eukaryota; kingdom Metazoa; phylum Chordata; class Lepidosauria; order Squamata; family Anniellidae; genus Anniella; species Anniella stebbinsi. The sequence continues at coordinate 56,968,016 of JARDYH010000007.1, forward strand.
AGATATACTGCTTCAAGATCCACGGAAGAGGCGTGGGATATATATGTATGGATAAATAGTATTTTAAAGAAGTACAGCACTTTTAGATGTATTTTCCTTTATCTTGGTTCTGGTAGTGGACTGGGGCAGGTCCCCATTTCTTGCACGGATACAATCCGCTGAAATTGCGCACTCGAACGCAGAGCAAGCGACGTCACCGGCACGATTTGTCAAACGGTGGCGGTATTTGGCTTTCGCGCAGAACTCGGGATATGTTTGGCAACAAGTGGCGCCAAAGCAGCAGCCATTTGACAAGGGGTGCAATCCTGCTCCAACACGGGCTTCAGTGGGATTTAAGGAGCCTAACTGCGTGTGGCGTTTGCAGCCAAGGAGAGTTGCCGGGCAGCTGGGACAGGGATTGAAAGAGACAGCTAAGGGGCAGTGGGATGCCCAGGGAATAGATGGATCCGTGGTTGAAAGCCTTCCCGAAAAGCCCTATTGATTTCAAGAATCACCATCCCATTCTTCTTCCACGAATGCTGATTACGAAAAAGGAGAGGTTCTCAGGAAACAGAATTCGGTGCATAGGGATTGAAGATCCAGCGTACAAAATACAGTCAGGAAAGGCTCCAGTTTGATCAGGAGCAAAACCAAGCAGATGCTTCAAATGCAGCTTTCCCTCTTTTCTTTCTAGACTCGCTTCCCCGAGCCAGTTTCCATCAATTTCTCTTTGTCGGAAACTGTGAGTGCTCGATTGCCGGTGTGTGTCCTCGGAGTACCTTCTTCTCATTCGGAGCTCGCCTGTTAAACCTGGACTCTCTCTCTCTCTCTCTCTCTCTCACACACACACACACACACACACCCCGCCCCCTTCAATATATATATATAGATAATCCAGGGCCGTTTCTCCTGTTGCAGCTGTCAGGAGAACAGAGCCTTCTGGGATGTGCAACCGATGTTTCAGACACAGGTGGGAAAACAGCTGATGGAAAATAATAGGTTCAGCCATTCCTGGGGACGCATGTGGTAGGCACCAGCAGGGAAGCGATGCGAAATAATTACAGTTAACAGTAGGAAAACAGAGTTGCTTCGGGCTAGGTTGGAACACGACCAAAGAAGCAAATTCATGGCCCAGAGAGGGGACAGAGAGCTTGGGGGGCGGGGGGAAATAGCCCAAGACAGGAGGCCAACTTTCCCCGAAGAAAACGAGACAGACACGCGCAGGAACCAAATGAGGAGGCCGCATTCCTCAGATCTGCTCTCTTCCTGTGCCCATTATTGAACATGCCATCACAGCGCATTATAATTTCTTTAAAAATTTAAGTGGAGCAGGTGTGGGGGGGGGGAAAAAGCATGGATAGATCTATTTCCCAGCTGCCTCAGCTCCCATGGAGTGTGAAGGATGGCAGTGTCATCATCAGCTATAATGATACGTGTCACTCTCGCCGTCTCCTTCAGACCTGAAGATTGATCGCTTTTTGTCGAAAACGAGGCTGCTTCCCCGCGTGTTTCACCTCCCTCTTTCACCTTACACAAACACACCTCCTTCAAAGATTAGGTATTCCATTATATTTCCACCAAAGGAGCTCTGTGGGACAGTGAAGAAGCGGTGGAGCATGGAAGCTTGTTAGTGTCAGGTTTGCATCCTTGCCGTCTTCTGTTTTATTCACCTTCCTAAATGAGGAGAAGTAAGAGAACCCCATGCCAGCAATTTCCTTTGAATTATCTGGCACAAGCCATCTCCTTGGCGGGCCGATGGCTCAATCCCATTCAAGCGGAAGGCTGCCTCAGGAAGCCAAAGGAGTATAGACCTGGATTGATTCCGGCACCCAAGCCACAGCGGGGTGTGCTCCATTTGGTTGTCTTGCAGAGGAGGGCCAGGATCTCTTCTCGGTCATCCCAGAGTGCAGGACGCAGAATCATGGGCTCAAGTGACAGGAAGCCAGATTCTGGCTGGACATCAGGAAAAACCTCCTGACTGTTAGAGCAGTATGACAATGGAAGCCATGACCTAGGGAGGTCGTGGGCTCTCCCACACTAGAGACCTTCAAGAGGCAGCTGGACAGCCATCTGTCAGGGATGCTTTAAGGTGGATTCCTGCATTGAGCAGGGGTTAGACTCAGTGGCCCTACAGGCCCCTTCCAACTCTACTATTCTGTGATTCCCCATTGAAGCTGTTGATTTGCTGAACTGTTACTAGGATTGCCCGAAGTGGAACAGACGGGGACTGACAACATTATTGGGCGGCTCCCTTCAGCTTTTCCAAGGCCTTTCGCGCTCGTGCATTTGCCTGCATCTGTTGAAAGAGTATTCTGAGGAAGACAGTAGGTGAAAAAATAGTCTTCAAAGGGAAACTCCCAAGCGACACCATGGGGATGTGTCTGTGCATGTGTGTGTGTGTGTATATATACATTCAAATATACACACATGCACACATATCCCACCCATCCTCGCAAGGATCCCAACGTGGCTAACACCCCATATGAAAACAATCAGACACATGAACTCCATTGATTTCATAACTCTAAACCACCAAAACAATAGGTAAAACACTTGCCTATACCCAAAAGACTGAACAAATAAATAAGTCTTTCAAATGACAACAGCATAGGGGACAACTAAATCTCTACCAGGAGGAATTCCACAGTCGGAGTGCCACCACCAAGAAGGCTCTGCCTCATGTGGAACACCCCTCCCCAAGGGGACTACAAGCAAAGCCTCCCTTGCCAATTTTAAATTCTGGGTTGGTTGGTACTGGGGAAGGCAGTCCTTCGCAATTATATACACTAATAACACCCTGAAACTTATATATGCAAAGCAGATCTTTGATCAACATGGGCAGAGTGATATCTCTGTTGTCATCTTTTCTTTTCTTTTTTTTGTAGGTGCAAGATGGGGCAGCAGGAAAACCATACTGATGACGCCTCCACAGTAAGACCTGCCCCAAAGCACTCTGGGAAAGCAGAGCTGCCCTGATTAATTTATGGAGTTTTCAGAAAAGATAACAGAACATTACAGCAATGTTTGAAACGAAAAGGTCAGGAAGAGCTAATAGCTTGTCCAAGGCCCAAGACATCTTGAATTTAATGAAACTGTAATGAAAATAATTCTAGAATTTGAAATGAAACCTTTGCATGTTAAATATGAAATACCAGAGCAACAGAGGTGAAAGCAGATTGAGTCGTACTAGCTGAGGGCACAGGTCAAATCTCACGCAGGGACCCTTTCTCACGAAGGCAGGTCTGAATGCAAAGCTGGGAAAATAAGGCTACAGTGGGGGGGGGGGAGACTAACGTGTAAAAATCTGCATGATGGGTTGCAAAAACAGGGAGACTGCCCAGGGTTGCAAAAACAGGGAGACTGTCAAGCACCCGGAAGGCCACATCCTGTCATGTATAGACTGGGGGTTGGACTCGATGGACTTACAGGCCCCTTCCAACTCTACTATTCTTTGAGTCTATGATTCTTGGTGTGTCGGATGTTGTCTAGGTCTGATCCAAGGCTTCAGTTACTAGGGACGGGAAGCAGAAGAGCCCTCTGTGATTCCCATTTTTGAATCAACCAAACTGGAGACCATCCAAAATACCCAATGCAATAAAGAGACAAAGTCACTGGACATTGGGAAAACACCCATGTAGTGGAGCTCGGGCAGCTTTTTTTTTGGTTCTCCCCCATCCTCTGACCTCATTCCATTTTTCTCTGAGGAGTCCAACGCAGTCTGGAACAAGTCGGGCCAGTTTTCTGATTTCCCATCTTTTTTAATGTGCGCAAATTACCGATGAAGTGTGCGCAAATTACCGATGAAATGTGTGCAAATTATTGTATCTGTTTTGTATTAGCCAAATCATGTACCTTCCCCACTCCCCCCACCCCAATTGATTCTGACACTAGCTTGAGCTCAAGTCAAATGCATAAATTCCTTTGTGGAAGTTATTCATTCATATATACATTACATTGCTATCCTACTTTCTCCCTCCAAAAAGCTCAAGCTAGAATACTTTTCCCTCCCCGCACTCCTTTATTACTAACCTCGCAACAGTCTGCGAGGCAGATGAAGCTGAAAGATGGCGACAGGCCCAATATTATTGCTGTCATGTTTTTTCAATAAACATTTTTTCACTGACTTTATTTATCTTTTAATGGATGGATATGGATATCCAATTAACATGAGTTGAATAAACTGTATCGCTGTATATCATTAGAGCAATCCTTTATGAGAATAGTCACAGACTCTTGGCTTGTATTTCTATACTGCAGAGCTTTCGGTTAGCATGGATTTGAATCTGGATCTCCCTGGTCCGGGTCCGACTTTTGGTCTGCTCTACTGCAATGGCTCCCAACTATCTGTTTGGGGTGGGAGTGGGGTGGGGCACAACAAGTGTTCCTTGGTTTGGCCCCCCGGACTTCATTCCTTTTACTGTTCCAGAGCCCGACTCAGTTTGTAGAGCGTTGGCCGAGTTTGTAGATTTCCCATGTTTTTTTTTAAAAAAAATTGTGCAAATTATGGCTGGAATTTGTGCAAATCTGTGTAATTTGCGCAATCAGTGGCTGAAACGTCTGGGAATTGCACAAATTTTGCACAAATTCTGGCTGCGTCTTGTGGAAATTATGTAAATTTGCTACAAGGTCAGCCGCAATTTGCAGAAATAATGCAAACGTGCACACATTTCGGCAGGTGTTTGTGCAAATGACATAAACCTGCACAAAATTCCTCTACAAAATGAAGTTTTAGTGTAGAGGATCCTACTGGCATGGACAGGATTATATGCCCTTCAAATTCTCACCATTTTACGGGTTATGCAGGGAGATTTGGTCATATCTACTTGATAAGATTCCAGGAGCCAGTTTACTTACCAGCTTCCCCAACAAAGACCTCCACAGGAGCACTGGCAGGACTCTCACCAACGATGTTATATGCTGTCATTACAACTTCGTATCTCTTGTACTTCTTCAGCTCTGGAAATGTAAATAATTGGTTTAGCAGGTAGCACCATCTTTAACGTTGCATTTAAAGGTCCTCAATAGACTAAAAGAAAGGTGGCTAAAGGGAAAAGTATCCAGTTTGCATTTACTGGGATAGTTTAGATGCAGTTGGAGCTACACAAAGAACAACCATTTTTCTTTTATACCTGTTTAACTGCTGGGGCTTTCCCCCAAAGAATACTGGGAACTGTGATTTGGTGAAGGTGTTGAGAATCCCCTGGCAGAACTGCAATTCCCAGAGATCCTTGGGGAGACAAGTGGGTAACTAAAACAATCAGAAGGTTGGAGCAACTTCCCTACAAGGAAAGGCTAAAGCAGCTTTCCCATACCTGGCGCCCTCTAGATATTTTGGACTGTAATTCCCATCATTCCAAGCTGGGCTTGGAATTGCAGTCCAGCATACCTAGAGGGTGCTGGGTTGAGGAAGGGTAAGCTATACTCTCTTGTCTGTTTCTCTCCCCCTTTTTTGGGGGGGGTTAGAAAAAGGATGGCAAAAAGGAGGCATGATGGAAGTTCACAAAACTACACACCACATGGCCTGCGGAAAGTGGGCAGAGACAAGTTTATATAACACTAGAACTCAGGATCCTCCAATGATTCAGGACAAAAGAAGTTCCTTTTTCTCACAGCGCATAACTCATTTATGGAATTTCCTGCCCACAAGATGTAGTGCTGATCACCAGCTTTAAAGGGGGGTGGGGTGGGGGGTAGACACAACCATGGGAGGAAGAGGATGTCTGGTGGGAGCTTTTTGTCAAGATAGCTAAATGGGACCTCCATGTTCAGAGGCAGTTTGCCACTGGATATCCTTTGCTGGGGAGAAAGTGCAGTGAGAGGCATGTTTGAAGTTGGATGACCACCTATCGTAGATGCTGGAGTAGTGAATGTCCTACATCAGCAGGGGGTTGGACCAGATGGCCTTTGACGTCCCTTCCAGCTCTATGATCCCTGGAGGCATCTGCTTGGCCGGTGTCAAAAACAAGATGCTGGACTAGACAGATCCATGGTCTAATAGTCATCCCTGCTCATTAGGAGGACTCTAGCCTAATCACACTTGTTACGTTGCACTCACAGCACGATCCATAATCTCCCATCCCTAGAGGGAGCAGGGCCAAGGACAGCTGTCAGCATGTAAGACGTGTGATTGGAAACTCAAGAGTCTGTGTGTGTGGGGAGGGGTGAGATTTGCTTTCCCCGTGGCCATCACAGCTTGAACACTGCTGAATGCACAAAACCGAGGGCAGTGTCGTAAATCACCGGCATTACCGAGATAAACAGGCTGGAAATGTCAATAAACAGTCCGTGGTCGAAAGCCAAAGTATCCGTCAGAAACCAGGTCAAACAATATTGGTTTCAGAAATGCACCAAAGAGTAGTCAGAGTCCGGTCCAAGGTCAGGTAATGTTCAAGCAAGGTCAAGGAGCTGGTATGCAAACAACGAGAGGAAGCACCAAGAACAATAGTCGCTTCCAGCATCGCTTCTGGGTTCTGGCATGTCTTTTATGGGGATGGTGGTGATTGGGAATTGCTGTCAGCTGCATTGGCCTTCAGCTGGCTTCTGCCTGCTCCCATGAAAAGCCACTCCCCAAACACTCCCAGGCTCAGCTGTTCCTCCTTGCTGTTTAACCCTTCAAACTGAAGTGCAACAAGCAACATTTGAAAACACCTGCATTGCTTTTGGCCACTGGGCAATCATCATGAACTAAAACGCAGTTACTAACATTGACAGATGCGGAAAGGGAACGGCAGCAGGAAGAAATAGGGCAGAACACAAGAAAAGGAAAGGGAAAAAAAACCCAGTTTCAGTGTAATTAATAACCGAAACCGTGACAGGAAGGAGGAGCCCTTTCATGTACGTTCCATCACAGAGGATACTGGCATTTCTAGGATTTGCATATTCAAATCAGGCGACCGTACTGACAGAGAATATTGATAATCCGGGGTGGGGGTGGGGAACCGGCAAAACACTTTCCGGCAGCTGGGCTGGAAATATCACAAAATTGTGCAGCCACCACTTGGAGGTTCTTTACTTGCAAATCAGTTTGCCTGCTGTATATGAGTGACCGTTTCAGCTGCAGCAACACTGTGGTTCACGGCAAGCCATTATCCAAGGCAGGGTTCCATGTGATTAATAATGAGCCCTTCTAATTTCAGATTTCCTGAAGTATATTTACAAGTATTCTGCCCACGTCTCTGAGTCAGAGATCAGTGTGTTGCTTGCCGGTTTCAGGTAGACGGACAGCTGACAGTATCAGAGCTACCGCTTGACGTTTAGCCAGCGTAATAAATAAAACTTTCTGATACATTGTAGGAAAACCGACGTTTTTATGGGAATTTGAAACCCCTGCCAGTTCACACGCAAAAACGTTCAGTTTTGGTTTTGTTCTTGCAAGGGATATGATGGATTTCCAAGCCGACGTGCCAGGAAATGACACTGTGTCGCGCCACAGAATCTCGGCCCGTCGGGAATGTTGGAGCGGGACTTAGGGATCATAACACATTGCCTGGTGGAAGGAGCTCATGAAAGCTCTCTGAGGGATAGGAGTAGGGAGTTTTCAGTGGGAGGTATGACAGGAGAATCCAAGCTGGAAGTATAAGGGGGGGTGAGGACAAGAGCACAGCACCCCCCCAACACCAGTATGGCTCCCAGGAGGACGAGGCAACTAGCTTGAACTCAGCTTTGTGGGTGCCCGCAACAGACAACCGGGAGAGGGAAATCCAATGTGCTCATTCAGTGCATCCTATGCTCAAAGACAGCCCAGCCACAATGGTTCCATGTTTCATGGACTCCCTGCCACCTGTGCTGCAGGTATAGGGCATCGTGGTGCTAACCTGCACCACCCAGCAGGGGTAACCTTTAGCCTTAGGTAGACTACTTGGAACTAAGGCTTTTTTAGATGTCACCTCCCATGTTTGTAATTGCCGTGTTTTGCTGATTTACAAAAAGTTTTATTGGGTTTGATGGTTGCATTTTATGTTTGTCACTGCAAATGTGCTTGAAGACTGGGTTTTTTTTGTTTTTGGTGAAAAGGTGTGATAGAAAGAAGGAGGAGCTTGGATTTGGTTTCTACCTTGCCCAATTGCCCCTGCTTTCATAAGGACTCCGGTTTCATTGAGCACTGAAGTGGCAGTGTTGGGACGTTTTGTGCTGATATCACCCTAGGATGCTGAAGGCTTAGAGTGACTCAGGATGTGTTTGGTACGTTCAGCCTCCATTCTTATCGGAGGCTAAAAATTGTCAGCGGCCCAAGCACAGCAGATGTGCTGGGAAAGAAGAAGAGAAGCAGAATATGTGTGGTCCAATCCATTTGGTGAGCCTGGATGGGGCAGACCTTCTCAGCTTTACTCCACGGCTGGGTGGAAAGCAAACTTAGCAGAAGCATCCTCATCAGAAATGGCAACTGCCGTTTAACTGTCTAGCCCTATTTCATTCATTTCCAGCTGGGAACGTTTCTGGGCCATGCAAACCTTCTCCGGGCCCCTTCTAATTTAGCCCCGTAGTAGCATGGCTGCTTGGACAGTCTCGGCGTTCAGACAAAAGAAATAATGATGCGGCCGAGCTAAACAAATCCAACTGATGGCCGGGCAAATATGAACCTAGCACATCTGAACACACTTTGCTCTCGTGCCTACTCATCCGTATGAGCCCGTGTGGCTCCGACAGTCACAGTACATTTTGCTTTTAAAAAGGAAAGAAAAAGGAAAAAGAATGATCTCTTTCTATCACTGTTGTTGGATGAATTGAAAAACAATTGAAACAGATTTGAAACTGGGGAAGACAGAACCATTAACTGAAGGCTTTTTCCTTGACCCAGCGGGGGGAAGAGGTATGGGAGCTTTTACATGTTCTCAAACACGCAAAAGAGCCGCACCGAAAGACATGCAGTGTATGTGTGTGGACTCACGTGTTAATTCGTACGTCGTTAATACAGAGCTGCTGTTCACTGTCTTGAAGCTGCTTTGGGCTATTCGGGGTAAGCAAAGCAGAAAGTTGTTAGAGTGCAAGGAAAACATTTATTGCAAATGATGTACAGCGCAGGCGTCGGGGAGCGATGCGGGGCACGCGCACACCGCTTTAAGCTTGAGGACTGCACCTTGGCAGGCAATAAAAGCCACATTACTTTCCAGATAGCGTGCCGAAAGATAATCCGTCACGAGGACTTGCATGGCCTCCTTGCCACATACAGAAATCATGGAAACAGGCTTACACAGTTTGGGACCACAATACCGATGGAACGCCTCTCCCGACATGAACCTACCCATACACTACTCTCAACATCTAAGGCCCTCCTCAGGGTGCCTACTCCGAGGGAAGCCCGGAGGATGGCAACAAGGGAGAAGGCCTTCTCAGTGGTGGCCCCCCAATTATGGAATGATCTCCCCGATGAGGCTCGCCTGACGCCATCATTGTTATCTTTTCGGCGCCTGGTCAAAACTTTCCTCTTCTCCCAGGCATTTAACAGCATATACTGAGTTTTTAATTGACCCCAAAACTATATTTAGGCCTGGCTGAGAGTTCGCAGTTGTTTTAAATGTATACTGTTTTTATATGTTGCCTGTTCTTATGCTATTATGCTTTTAAATTTTGTATGTTTAATGTCCAAAGTTTTAATTTTTGTAAACCGCCCAGACAGCTTGGGCGATGAGGCAGTATAATAAATGTAATTAATAATAATAATAATAATAATAATGGAATGTAAAACATAGACTCATTGGGCAAGCGAACACCAGGGAAGCCCTCTTGGGGGTGGGGGCGGGGAGAACCCCCCAGGATCCAGCTGTATTCTCTGCTCTGCCAGTGTCTGAATGAGTAGGCAATTTGAAATAGGGGCTGAATACTTGGGGGCCGAAACAGACAAGCAGGCAGGCGCACACGCTGGGGAAAAATCCATGCCTTGATGGCATTTGTTTCTTATGGAAGGCCTGCACCCTGGCTGGAGAGCAGTACCTCTGAAGGCTCAGCAAGTAATGTAGTACTCTGCGGCATGGGCGATGTTTGCTTTTCTCCTTCACCCTTTATTCTCCCCTCCCAATCGATAGAGTCTTTAATCTGATGGACTAGGTGAGCTAGTTTTGGACACCTGATGTACTACCAGGATCGCCACAAGATAGGAACAGCAGAAAGCAGGAAATGATAGAGGAGGGGGTGGGACAGAGAGGGAGAAAAAAGGGAGGAAAGGCCCACTGGATGAGCTCATTGGAAGCATCGTAAATCTATCGGCTAGTCAGCGGAGTGAGCTTCAGAGCATGTTCATGAACCATTTTTAACATCAGCCCATCTGAATGCACATGTCCATCAGCGGAGCCGCTGCACTGAATCCAGAGTGGATGGCAAATAACCGTATTGCATTAAAACGGCAGAAACAAAATACATTGACTACTCACGTGTAAGCTCTGCTCGTAAAGCCGATGGGTTTTTCATGGCTTTGGATTCTGGCCCCGCTCCTGTGGTTTCATATTCCATCTCACGGTAATAAATGCGATATCCCAAGAGGAGGCCGTTCAGGCTCTCAACCTTTGGAGGCTGCAAAAATTCCATTAAAAACAGATCGGTAAGACTTAGCAGATGAGGGAGAACAACGTAAAAGTTTGTGCCAATTGTGGAAATAACCGTATAGCTAGTTAGGTTTTAAAGCGAGACGGATATACGCTAGGGCTTGCACAAGATTTTGTGCTGACTGCATGCTCAAAAAGGTACATGCCAGGATCTCTTGCAAAGTCAAGACACATGGGCAAGGCTATGCAAGACCCCTTGGATTGTACAGGCATCCCAATGAGCTGCTTGGGGCGACATACAAGCTGAAAGAGATGCAGCCCAGGTCTCCATCCTGTGTTGGAAAGGAGGCTGGGACACAACTTGCAGCCAAGAATTTGGATACGACCAGAGAATTCCATCCCGCTAGCCTATGCAATAGTGCATAGGAATCCCTTTCCTGAACAACATGATCCAAGACAAGATGGACTCATGTGGAATGAAATCTTCTGCAGGGAAACGTAGTAATCTTCCAGCACCATCTTCTGAAATTGTCCCGTGGTGGGGTGGTAGCAGAAGCACTGCAGAAGAGTGACCAACTCTTGTCAATGGCCTAGAAGGATGCAGTTGGCAATAGTATCAAAAGCCACAGGGAGATGCAGGAAAATCAGCCGGGTAGTTATTGATTTGACACACTGCCTTTCTACCAAAACTGGCACTCCAGGTGGCTTACAAAATAATTTTAAATAGGTTAAAACACCATAAATATATAACAATTACAGAATGAGAAGAGCATCAAACCCACAGACCCACTTACAATCCAAAGGCCTTCTTGAATAAAGTGGCCTTTGCCTGCCATTTGAAGGATAGCAGAGAGGGAGTTCCCATTTTGGGAGTGGCCACCAAAAAGGCCCTCCCTCTCATGGCCACTGAATGTGCCTCTGGTGGTGGTGGTGGTCTTGAAAGAAGGGCCTCTCCAGAAGATCTTAAGGATGGGGCAGGCTTGTATGGGAGAAAGCGGTCTTTCCAGTAGCCTGGTCCCAAACCGTATAGGCTTTATAACCAGCACTTTGAATTCTGTTCGGAAACAAACTGGTAGCCGGTGAAGCCTCTTTAACAAGGGAGACGCATGCTCCCTGTAACTGGTCAACAGTTTGGCTGCAGCATTCTGGACCAGCTGAAGTCTCTGAACAGGTTTCAAAATCATCAGTCATCAGTGTAAAAGTCACCAATCAGGATTTATCAGAGCAAGTATGTGCTGTCAACCAAGGTAGCTGCATCTCCCAAATAGATGCCTCATACAGACAAGGTGGGCCTTGTGAGTCTCTTCCACATCCCCAATGCATTAAACTTAACTCCAGAATAGGCATGTATATGAAAAAAACCACTTGTATTCATTACACATCCATTAAATGTATTCCATTAATGTGTTTAATGTGTATATATGAAAAAAAAATTCATTACATGTCCATTTCTCAAACCAGAAGAACTATTGACACTTTACTAAAGGGGAGGTTATCAACCATTTGCAGAACTTTCTATATTTTAATATAGCTCAGCCCCTGAAATAAAGTAGTGTGGACTCATTTCAAATCCCCACAATGTCTTGTCACTCCCTGGGAAGGAGTGAGTAAAAATGCCACTCTTCTACAGGGCCTCGTAATGTTGAATTATGTCCTTGGGCCTCCCAATTCCAGATGAGGGGTGTTCTTAAGGCTTCAAGGAGTCTTGCAAATAGCATACGTCATTTGCCTGAGGCCAAGTTTTTGAACCACTTGGGGAACATCCGCAAGATTCGGTTAATTGGAAATCTGAATAAAGACGAAAGCTGTTTACAGAGGTCTGTCCGGATCAGAATCTAAGCGAGGGGACGTGCAGCCAATTCAATTAACTAGTCATTTGAGATAATCAAAGTTCTGATAATGAGGGTTTCACAGCAATCCCCAAATTATTTTTTCTTCCTGTCCTTCACAGAAGCTTCCTGATTCACATCAAGTCCCTATTCAAAGGAGAGCAAGTCGGATTCTCTTTGGAGCCTGGATCTTATATCAGAATCAAAAGCTATTAAGATACCCAGCACAAAGAAACCCAGGAAATAAATGGCAGGGGATGATCTTTCCTCTTTGCCTTGATAATCATACTTCTGCCTTGGAAAAGGTACTTCGCTGAAAGGTCAGGGCATCTTGCTCTTATCTGTCTTTCATGGACCAAACTCAGCTTTTGATGTAATGGATTATTTAGGATTTTCTATCTATTTCTAAGAGAGGCCCAGAGGATCTGCAGAGGCAGGGTAAAAATGATTATGAGTGGCAGCCAGCAAAAGACTGGGAAAAGGATAACAACAATTTGTTTACACAGTGAAATGTGGACAAATTCTTGGATCAAAGGAGGAAATGGGCAGGAACAAAGCATCGAAGTTAACATTAATACCAAAAGGAATTTGGAAATCAGTCTTGAACTAGGGAACCATCGGTTTCTTCAACAGAGCAGTCTCAATTCATTCTGTGGTGGGTTTGTAACCATGAAATGAGAAGCTTAAAGCCTCAGCGTCTAATTTGGCTTTATGTACTTGCCACCAAAGAGTTAAGACGTCACCTTGCACAGGGCAAGCTGCAGGAACTCCCGCTTCACCTGTGTTTTCTAAGCGTTTAGCTGGAGTATAAGCTTATTTTACATTTTTTATTTGAAAACTATAGCATGTCGAGATTGCTGAGCACCCAAATAACATAAGCATGGTAATGACATGTAATTGCCTTCAATTCCCTCCACGCGGCTCGGGTGCCACTATCCCATTACGTTTTCATGAAATAAAAAGCACCCAATTATCTAAACTGCCACCTATTTCACATCCATTATCCACCCTAAATCTATCAACAGGATCAACCTTTATCCCTCCACGTGCCGTGGCATTGTCCCCCGCTCTGGTTTCTGTTCGTTCTGCAGTGTGATTGACTGAGAGGTGGGCCGCTGATTGATACCTTATGCGAGGCTCTTATGGGAAAAAAAAATAAACATGCCTCACATTCGTTCGCCGTTTTGTAATGGAGGTTACTGCGGTGAGGACAAGGTCTTCCCTGCACGCCTGTAAGAGGCGTTCAATGTCTGCGATACAGCGGGGACGGTGACGTTTATAAAGGGAAATGGTTTCAACCCGAAAAGAGATTGCGGTGTGTAGCCTCAGGGCAAATATTGATGCGAGGCTGGGCCTTAGCTGAGAGCAACCTTCCCCCAATCTGGCACCCTCCAGAGGTGTTGGACTACAATTCCCATAATTCCTAGCTAGCTGCAGGCTGGGGATGATGAACACTGAAGTGTAGCACCTCTGGAGGGTGCCAGTTGGCGATTGGCATAGAGGACAGCGGAGTAGAACCTCAAGCCCAGGGGCCAAATCTGGCCTGCGGGGGGTCCCAATCCAACTCTACAGGGTGCCCCAGATGGCCACGCCCACTTCTCCTGGGCAGGCTGGTGGCTCCGACTTCAGTGGAGTTGTGAATCCATGCCTGGTTTCACTCAGAACCAGACAGAACTCTAAAGGAGCTATCCGAGGGGATGAACACTATGTCCAGCACCTTGGATAGCTCCTTTAGCCTTCTGGCTGGTTCTGACTAAAACCCAGAATGGATTCACCAGAATCAGAGCCACCAGCCACCACTGCCAGGCCCCATCCCCCTTCCCCCAATTTTGTGCAATTTTCCCCCCCATTCTGAAAGGTTGAAATGCCTCTCCTAAGGTTCCGTTACTGGTAGCAAGAGCTTTAAGCTAAAATAGGCTGCCGTGTTTTGTATATTTGGCTTCACCCTGTTGGCCTTTGTCCCTGCCCACCTCTTTCATGCGGCCCCCGAGAACCTCTCTGAAATGAAATTTGGCCCGCGGACTGAAAGAGGCTTGGCACCCCTGCTGTTGGTGCTCAGACTTTGCTTGGCGCCCCCTTCAGGACAGAAGGGAAACTGGAAGCGCAACGTTTCCTCCTGCGAGGAACTGGCAAGCGGTATGATTTCTCTACATTGGCCTGGCCTGGTATTAACCCTTGGCCGTCCGCTCCTAGGCAACAGAGCACTGTTTTCTGGGCTTTTCTAGGCTACTAACCTTCCACTGCACGAGTACAGAGGATGTTGTGTGAGGGGTCACAGACACGGAATTCGGCGGTTCACCTGGAACTAAAAAGAAAAGAACAGAAATAAAAGCGAGAAACGAGCAGAAAATTCATCCCATCGGTGAATACTCCTTCCTTCTGTGTGTTGCTGCCAGGGCATAGCCGTGCTGAGTGAGGGTCTCCCCCTCCCCGCCAGAACCCCGCACCTTGCGAGGCCCAGCCGCCTAAGCCTGCTTTCAGCGCCTATCCTACCTGCACAGCACACACACAGAAAGCATCAGGGACAAAGCCGAGGAGGCTTATCTGGAGCTTCCAGCTCTCCACTCTGAAATGCTCCACCACCAGCAGCAGCAGGTTGGCTCGGCAAAATAAATCCACCGAGTTTGCTGAGCAGGTGAGAAGCTTTCACAGTTAATCGCTTTTGCTGTATGGAGGCCAGGGGGTGCTTTGGGTTCTCTGAAACTCAGCTGGAAGTGTGCTTGAGGGGGTTGGGGGTGGAGACAACTTAAAATTCATGGGAATGAGTTCCAGAACATCAGCCATGTTAGTCTGCTGCAGAGAGAGGGAGGGAGAGAGGGAGGGAGAGAGAGAGGCGGCAAATAATGGTGCCTTAAAGATAAGATTGGGATTCAAAGAGCAACTTTCAGCTTGTGGACTGGGCCCTTGCAAAGAGTTTTGCCGTTTTTACATTTGCCCCTTTGCCCTTTCCTCCATACAATATAGCAAACTGCCTTCACAATGCTATTCAGGCCCCGTTCCCCAGCGACGTGGGGCTGGATTGATAGAGAAATGAGCCTCGCCGCGCCATCATTTGGATTGTAGCCTAACTGATATACCCAGGGAAGAATGTGACATTTCATCTCAAAGGGAGAGTCTGGACTTCTTTCTAATAGTGAGGGATGATTTATATAGGCTGACCATCTGAAAAGGAGGACAGGGCTCATATAACTTTAACAGTTGTAGAGAAAAGGGAATTTCAGCAGGTGTCATTTGTATGCAATTAGTTCCTGGTGAAATTCCCTCTTCATCACAACTGTTAAAGGTGCAGGCACTATACTAGAGTGACCATATACAACAGAAGGCAGGGCTCTGCAACTTTAACTGTTGTGATGAAGAGGGAATATCACCAGGAACTAATTGCATACAAATGACACTAATTGAAATTCCCTTTTCTCTACAACTGTTAAAGTTATATGAGCCCTGTCCTCCTTTTCAGATGGTCAGCCTAATTTATATAAATGCCTCCCCTCCAACTTCGAATCAACAAGTGGATCTACACAAGGTGCCTGATGGGTCCGGAGGGCAACGCAACTCATACTCAGGTCTTCCGTGCATGATGCTTATGAAGTGTTTTTAAATCTCTTGCACACTTTCTGAGTCTCTTATGAAGGCAAACAATGAGGATAAGCTTCAAACACTCTGAACAGGTTGAGGACAGCCCCCCCCTCCTTGCACCAGCAGACAGGGTCATAGATTTCTGACTAAGAGCTTCTTTAAATGAGTGTTTCATAACACACTCGTTACTGGCCATTCATGGATGTTCGCGGGTCATTCTGACGATGCCTTCAGCCTCCTGGGCATCTCCTGCTCCATTTTCTCGTTCTAGCACTAAAAATAAAACCTCAGGAAACCCGACCCTCCTGGGATAAATAGATATTTCTCAGGTTTTCCTGCCACGTGCAGGTAAAGTTGCACTATAAAATGCCTGCTAAAGGGCGCTGTCCCGGGGGGCGGAGCCTGGACGCCGACTGTATGGTGGCATGAGAGAGGAGCTCCCGAGCCCAATTAATAAAACAATCCAAAACTGGAGAAAAAAAACAGCTTGAATCAAAGTGAAACTTAGAAGGCGTGTAAGGGGAATGTCGACAGACTGCTCTCTTACTGCTCTCTTCTTTGTGTAATTACAACTCGTTGCAGAAGCAGAAGAGATGCAGGAAGCAGAGCCACGGGAAGGGAACGTGATTTCCTCCCGCCTGAAGGTGCTCGGGATTTCAGCCTCCCTAGTTTAGACATGGTTGCATCTCTGGAACCCCAGCCATGCCATAAACATATTGCATTGAATAGGGAAGTTCGTGTGTGCATAAGGGCAGACCGGAGCAATTACTGTGCTCTCATATTGGCCTCCCCTACCCAGAACAAAAGTGCCAGATGCTCGCCTGTGACACAGAAGGCGGCACTTTGCAGCCGTAAATTGCTTTGTCTCTGTAACAACTAGCAGGCTAAAATGTTTATGCTTGTTGGACGTGCACCTTTCTCTCTCTCTCTCTCTCTCTCTTCCCCCTTCTCAGGTTCAACCGTTTAGCACTTCTGCAGCCGAGAAGTGGACTCCAAGTGAAAACTATTGAAGGAAGTACTCCTAACGCACGCTCAATTCGGCATTCATTTTTAATGTTCCTCGGTAAATTATTCAATTTCAGGAAAGATAATGGTTAGTTAGCACAGAACCTGGAAGACAATCAAACTGGGTTTAATTCAGTTTGGAGGCTCCTGACAGCAAGATTCATTATCTGGAAGCACTGCAGGAGGGTTGACTAACGGAGACTAAACTATGTCAGCAATACCCACACCGTGGGGTCTGGCGGTACGTATTTTCCAGCCCTCTAATCCCAACATGCAGTGATGGGAACGAATAAGCTGGGAAATGCACGCTCCGTTTCTACCCCAAGCCGGCTGGCTGCCCTGGGCCTTACCATCCTGCAACGTGGTGACCGCTTCCGTCTCTGCGCCAAAGTCGCTGTCTCCAATATCGTTGGTTGCTTTCAGACGCAGCTTGTAAGAAGTGAATGGGTTCAGCCTACAAAACAGAACGTCGTTGGTTTAAAACATTTTCCTCTCCGTACAGTGCCCAGAGAGCTTCGGCAATGGGGCAGTATAGAAATGTAATGAATGAATCAGATGCGCAACCATGAACAGAACAGGGGTAATGGCCTTCTCTCCATCTGAAAACAAAAGGAAGAGAGCATCCAACACTGGTCCGAAAAAGGAGAAACAGGTTCTCAGGATGCAAAATGTTTATTTTCACAAGGCCTGACGCATTTCAGCCTGTACTGTTTTCAAAGGCCTTCCTCAGGGGGTTGTTAGAAGAGAGTGCCTGCAGTCACCATAGATGATTGCAGGAGACAATTATTTTGCTAAAAGAAATTCTGCAGACACAATCTTCTAATGACCCCCCTGAGGAAGGCCTTTGAATAAAGTACAGGCCGAAATGTGCTGAGCTTTGTGAAAATAAACACTTTGCATCTCGAGAACCCGTTTCCCCTTTTTCTGACCTTCCCTCTGTCTGGCCACAGCTGCTTCATGCTGATCTTCTCACAAACCATCATCTCAAAAGAAAAACCTCAGCCTGGCTCAGAGTATCCAAGCTGTCTTCCTTTTAGCTGAAGCCATGTTCAACCCAACAAGGAAGTTCATCATGCTCTTCCTCCTCCACCTCCGCCCCAATATCCTTGTCTGAGAACCATATGGAGAGTTTTTCCAAGGAAAAGCTCAGAGAAATGCGCCGTACGGTTCTCAGGCAAAGATATGGCTCATGGCTAAATCTACACTACTGCTTTTATGGCGGTACTGAAGTGCACCGATAACTGTTGGGGCACATTACACATTGCTTATACCGCTTCCTGCTTTTTATTCCGCATTAGCCAAACTGCCGCAACAAATGTCATTGTGTGTCCTATGAGGTATAAATGCACCAGGGGGGGGGGTATATAATAATAATAATAATAATAATAATAATAATAATAGTAATAATAATAATATATTTATTTATTTATTACCTGCCTCTCCCTCTGGATCAAGGCAGGGAACAACATCAAGTATAAAATACATAAAACTGATTAAAAGCACATAAAACTATTGCATTATTAAAATACCAATAAAACTCTTAAAATTCAACTGGGTGGGCCTGCCAGAAGAGGTCAGTCTTTATGGCTTTCTTAAAGTCAAAGAGACTATTAAGTTGACGAATCTCCTCGGGCAGGCCATTCCACGGTCTGGGAGCAGCAGAAGAGAAGGTCCTCTGGGTAACGGTTGTCAGCCTAGTTTTGGCTGACTGTAACAAATTCTTCCCAGAGGACCTGAGTGTGCGGGGCGGATTGTATGGGGGGAAGCAATAGAGTTACCATGATGGGATCGTGATGATTTGATACAAGGTGTGTGTCTGGGCCAGGTCTGAATTGCTAACCAGGACAGTAATGCCTGGGACTTATGAGGTCATATGTAGTGTGTCAGGACCACAATTGAAAACACCCCCCCCCCCAAGCAATCAACACATGGACTCTTCCTGTTCTATTTGTATCTGCTATTCTCACTCCAGATCTGTCCATGGGAGTGTGAGAACATTAGATTATGACCTCTAATCCTCTAATTTTGGGGTACCACTTAAAGGAACCCAAATGTTTTAACTACCAACAGGTACACCATTTTGCATTTTCTGCCTCTGGCACCGAAATACCTTGGACTGACCCCAAGAGTGAACATGTGGGGGCACATGTTCACAAGACTGAAAGCAAAAAACACCCCAGATATACTAACATCCCTTTTCAGTGTCCATATGTCATCCTGCAGTCTTTGGCTAGGAGGTGCAAGTTAAAGTCATAAATCAAAAACGCACTTATAGGTTTCCAGTCTTCCCAAGCACATTTTTCTTAGCGAACCAGTGAGACACTTCTTGCGGCAGTCAAGTATCATCCGCCATTGCCAGCTATGCAGGAGACATCAATGGATTTATCCAAGGGCAACCTGAGCGCCAGAGGGACAGTTGGCATGGGCTCCCCAGCCACACACTTCTTTGGTTAATCTACTAGACGGTGCTGCGGGAGTGCTATTTTTCATCGCGGTTGCATTTCCAGCTAATACTGTTGCTTCGCTTATTCAACACAGACAGTGACAGGGGAATCCCTGCAGGTTTTCTGTGTACTCTGTGACTTTAAGATATGCAAAGGCTGACTTCCAGCTGAGGTGACTTCAGCAGAAGCTTCCAGGGTAGCCAGCGGGAGGCTCCCTTTTGAGCCACTAACAAGGTCTGCAGGAGTTCAGAGTCGCACATCATAGGCTTAGCTAATTAGTCGGTTAAAGTCAGTCCAGGGCCTCGGACCTGTAAGGCCAACTAGCAACACAGATAAAACTACCGGGGATGGATGATTAAACACGGTGGGACTAAGCGCAGTGTGATGGACAGCATGTTAAATTGCTTTGAGGGATGCCCACAAGAAAAAAATGTGCTTTGGAAAGGAGCAACAAATATGTTCCTCAATTATTGCTATTAGGCAGTTGTGACTGCACTGATCCCAGTGAAGAATGTCTGGCTGCTTCCGTTCACACATGCACAGTTTGGAGCCATCACGATAGTAGAAACTGCCATGGGAAAGTAGCTCTAGGGTTCATATGTGACATTTCTCCAGATGAAGGAGATGGAAGGGTTGTTCAGAGGTCACCAATTTGGATGGCTTTAAAAGGGGATTGGATAAATTCCTGCAGGAAGAGAATATCAATGGCTACTAGTCCTGAAAGCTACGTGCTACCTCCACTATCAGAGGCAGTATGCCTATGGACATGAATTGCTGGGGAACATGGGCGGGAGGGTGCTGTTGCACTCATGTCCTGCTTGTGGGTTTCCCGTAGGCAGCCTGTAGGCTGGATCAGACCAAGATGGACCCTTGGTCTGATCCAGCACAGCTCTTCTGAAGCTGACTGTTTGTATTTGTGAACCAGCCCTATTCATTAGACAATGGGATCTAGCTTCTATTTGATTCACGTCTTTCAGCACAAGAATATGAAGCGTTTAAAGTTTTAAAGTAGTCATACCACTATCCCTATTTTTCTCAATGTGGCCAGGTTTTAGATTTATTGGAATTTTATTTGGGGATCGCAAAACTCCTGGTGGTATTAACTGTTTATAAAATGTGATGTATAATTGGTCTGTTGACTGTAAATAAAGAATTGATTGATTGAAGCGTTGATGTTAAAAAATAAAATAAAAACAAAAACTCTTCATTGGGCAGGATGAAAGCACAGCTCATTTTATTTCATTTAAATATTAGGCTGCCTCTCAGGGTGGAATCCTCCCAAGGCAGCATACAAGATAAAAACAAAGAGTCTCCAGTGCTCAGTGGATGTAAAAATCAAAAGAGAAGTCTCTTTAGAGGGATACCTATGGTGGAGGGTTTCTATGGATCTTCTAAGTGTACAAAAGGCTCAGAAACAGCCAGGCCACGCCATGGACAGACTTACAGGAGCTGGCCCTAGGGCTTGGGAAGAGGTTTGCAGGACCAAATCCCAGGAAGAATCAAGCCATAAGGAGCTGCTTTATAAAATTTATCTCCTTAGCCCGGGAGTGGGTTTTCCACCAGGCAGGGGCTCTCTCCAAGGTTTTCGGCAGAGGAAGTGCTTGGTTCTTTTTTAAAACAAGCAAACAAACTTGAGATGCCAGGGATCTGACCTAGGTCTTCTTGTTTGTAAAGCAGGTGCTCTAAGAGGTGGTGAAATAGAATCAGGTTCCGGGTCGAAGCAAGGCAGGAGGACTAGTTCTAGGAACAACAGAACAGACCCCCCCCCCCAAAAAAAAGAGGCAGATGAACATGCAAGAATGGGGAATAAGGATTCAGATCAGGCAGCTCTAGCAAGGTAAGAGGAAGAGCCGCCAAAGGTGCAGGGAAAGAAAAGAGGCCTGACCGGGTCTTACTGCATCGCAGTCCAGTTGCTCCGGGGCAGAGCTGTAAACCAACCCAAGCTCTTTCTATCCCATTTGCGAGGAGGCGGAAGTCAATAAAGCCAAGGTGATCTCCACTGTGGTTCAGTTAGCCAGAGAAGCATCTGGGCTTGAGGAATGAGCCTTGACAGCATGCAGGAGGAGGTGGGGGAGGTCTGGAAAGGAGGACGGGCCAAAGTTCAAAGGGAAGAAATCCGTGCGGTACGTGCAGGAAGCTCCAGCTTGAAGCCCTGGTCAATACCAGGACTGCAAAGGGCTCTCAGAGGGCTGTTGCAGGTTGGAGTAAACAGCTACAAGCTCGGTGTGTTCAATATAAGGCAACCTAATACATTATACGTTATACACGGAAGGGAGCCTGTAGTGGCAGAGGCTTTCGACAGGAGCAAATGGGTCATTTCCAGACAGTCGACGTGGGAAGCTTTCGAAACTCAGTCTTGGCAAAACCTGAGTCCCAACTGCCTCCCCCTGACCAAATCTCTGAGTTTTCTGATTCAGGGTCTGTCACAGTTCTCCAAAGGCAAGAATGCAGCACAGGGCTCTTGATAGGCATACAAATATTGGGATTGGTTTTTTGTTTTTTTTTAAACCATGCAAACACTCCTTTTTTTTAAAGTGTACATCACAAATGTTAGAGAACAAAGGAACATGCTTTCTCCAGAGTCAGGCCCTTGGCCCATCTAGCCAAGTATTATTGACACTGACTGGCAGCAAAGGGTCTCCAGGGTTTGGGGCAGGAGTTTTTCCTGCCCTACCTGGAGAAGCCGGGAATCGAACCTGGGACCTTCAGCATGCAAAGCAGGGCCTCTACCACTGAGCCACAGAGCCTCTAAGGAAAAACAACAACAACCCAGTGATTAATATTGGAAGACAAATCATGGGGAAGCAGATGCGAAAATGGAACTAAAGGGAAAGGAGATTGATTCATCCAGCCTTGCATCCAGCAACCCATTTTGCTAGTGGAAATTATCACCAGAGGGAAGCAATGCCCTGTATTTGCAAATGCTTTTTTTTTTTAAAGCAGCGAACTGCTTTTAATTCAGTGCCAAAAACCTGTGTCCCATGACCCAGCCTGCTTCAGCAGTACGCCGACAGCATTGCCAAATCAGCCTTATTCCCTACAGCAGGTTGTGTGGGGTGGTTTGAGGGAGATGAACCGCAACTGGCAAGCCTCCTCGTAGGTACTGGGTGGCTTTAGTGTCTGCCGTTACAAGAATTTTAATTCCGGCGCGATCTAACGAAGGCTGGATAACGGCGGTTTAAACAGGGCGATGTTATCTCTTCATTCCTTAGCATGGCAATACAGATAAAATTGCCCTCATTTCATCTGAAAACAAGATAAGGAGCTCACGGGGACAGAATCTCAATGCACGGATGGGGATGAATTTCAACAACCGTGGCCGAAAAAGGAGGATGTCGCGACCGTTTGGAAATTCCTGCGTCGCTGGTGGGCTGAGAGAGGGAAAAAAAAGGAAAGCTTGCCAATAGTCTTATGAGGAAACAATTGGGAAACCATTTGTCTGGGGTTAAAATCTTGCCCTCCCATCTGACAAAGAATTCTCCCACACAGAAACTGTCTGAGAATGGGCCTGGTCCTCGCTGTTTCATCCCCACAACACCAGAGGGAGGGAAGCATGGATTTATGTAGGCAGACATCAAGCTACATGCCCACTGAGACAACATACGGACTGGCCAGAAACTCTTCCGCCTCCACTGACTTATCGCAATATTTTTACCTTATTCCAATTTCAGCAGCTCTTTCCTTAAGCCTGCGTGGGGTGGGTGGGTGGGGAGTCACACTTGTTGCATCCCCACATTACTTTTATGCAGTCAGCTGGAAGCTGAATTAGAACAGTGGTCCCACATGCCACGATATAATGCCACCCCACGACCAAGAACCCTGTATAACATTTACAATGAAATAAGGCTCATTCAATAAATGTCAACCGCAACATTAACTAGCAACTTCCTCCTTAAAACTTCTGCCCCTTTTTATTGCTTCCTGTTCAAGGTGGCAGCAGCACTATGGATGAACAGCCTCTTAACTGCACCATAATTGCTCAGCGCTTGCTCCCCATGTGTGAGGGGAAATTTTAATTGCTGATTTTCTCCATTATTCTTTTCATCTTTTATTGAGGAATAGTACGGTTTTATAGTAAAAAAGAAAGAAAAAATGGGTTAGCCCATTCTATCTTCTTAACAATTGGATGAGGTAGGTTAGGTTGAAAAATGCCCAGGGCAACCCAGTAAATATCATGTCTAAATGGAGACTTGAGCTTAAGACTCCCTGGTCCAGCCTCCACCTTCTGCTTCAGGGGTAGGCAACCTGGTGCCCTCCAGGTGTTTGGGACTACTACAATTTTCATAAACCCCAGCCAATATGGCCAATAGACCAGGATTATTGGACTTGAATCCAAAAAGTCTGGAGGTAGCAGGTGCCCTTCTCCTGGTCTACCCACTCTATCACAACAATCAAAACTTGAATTCTGCCACACGTGTTCAGAACCCATACAATGCCTGTGTGCAGATCCAAGATGGCGGTGCCCATGTCCGAGACAATACAAGCCATGCCCAGCCACTTCAGTACACCTGCATGGACTGTCATGCAGCACTGTGTAAGGGCACCTGAGAATTCGAAGTGGTGTGAGGACAGAGGCACACTGCTGCAAATTCTGCATCCGGACTAGAACTTTACGTATAAACCCTACACTTAGTCAATACACCCTATTAGGATGTCTAGATTATTCTAGATTAGTTCCCATTACCACCTTAGCTTTGGTGGAGAGTTACAACCTAAGCGTGAAATTCACCCTTTGACTGAACAGTGAGTTTAAAGGTCTCCAAGGCACTTCGAAGCAATGCTTCCGTCTTCCTCCCTACGATGGGGGAAGAGTCCCTTGGGCTAAGCTTTGAGGCAAGAAGATGCTATCTGTGCCTAGGTATGTTGTGCCTTCTCCTGTTCCCTGCTGTGAGGGCCTAAGCGATACCTGTCAATGGCACAGGAGGTAGCTTCGTGGCTGACGGAGGAAGAATACGTTTGCCAGTCCCCACCCGGCAGCTCCTTCGTTTGCACCGTGAAGTAGCGTATTGGAGAAGAGCCGTCACTTCCAGGAATCCAGTGCAGCTGTAAACTCCGGGATGTCACTTCAGACTGGGGGATTCTCAATTCCCTGGGGGGAGCTGGCCGCTCTGAAAGGAAAGAGGAAGGCTTTATTGTCCTCCAAGCCAATCTAAGCTGATCGGAACCTTGAGGTGTCAACAGAACACCCCGAAATACAGTACCGCCCGGCCCAAGAATCCTCGCATGGTGATGCATCAGTGCTGGAGACGACAATTTTGCTCCCTCTGGATTGAGCTTTACTTCCCTGGGCATCGAGTGTCATGGGTAGCTGTGCCTTTTAAATAGCCGTGAAGCAAAAAGCAGGCTTCACGCTTGCTGTGCTTTAAACATCGCCAAGGTTAGAAAACACCTACAGCTTCCATTCAAAGTGAAATCAATACCTGGCCGAGGCTAGCAATCAAACAGATGCGAGAGCTCTGCCTGAAGGAGTCCCAAGCCCTGCCTTGAACCAAAGCGCAGGAGTCTGCAGCCTCCTCCTTTTAATCTGCCCCAGTGTCCCCCAGTGTGGATGTGGTTCCCTATTCAGGCTCTTGCCCAGGGCTGTGTCTGGCTTCATCATTGCCACACTCTGGTAGCTGGAGCCCCTCTTCGGTCAGGTTCAACATGTGCTCTGTAAACACAGAAACAACACTCCAGTTTGCCAATGTTGTCTGGGCTGGAGGGGGGAAAGGCGCCACCCAGAAAGGTGCAGAGGGGGGGGGGTGAGAAAGAGGGGAAACAGAATTCCATGCTTATCAAAGTCCAAATTCTCCACCAGTGGAAACTTAAACAAACAGCCCATGTCAGGCACACTGGGGTTTAGAGTCCCACCACCAGTCCTTAGTGGGAGAGACGGCTCCACCAAGCATCCGCCTCCACCTTTCATTGCCTCCTCCTTTCTCTGCCCCAGATAAGTGTGTTGGACCCCGAGGGGGCATGGGAAGGAGGAGGTGGCAGAGGGTACCCCCAAGCAGGTGGCAGGCAGGGCACCATTCAACCGGCACCTCCTTGCAAGTCACCCAAGCGGGCTACCCATTCTTATAGACTCCCCCTGTCCTATGACCTGCAACCTCCCTAGTTCAACAACCCCTGACGTCTCCTGTTAAAGAAGCAAGGGGCACCAGGGGGCTGTCTTGATGTCGTCTTTGCCCCAGGGTGGCTCCGAATTGGTGCTGCATCAGTCATTTGACGCAGCCCTCAATTCAGAGTCACCCTGGGGCAAAGATCTGCAGCTGGAAAGTCAGGGATTTACCCTGACTTTCCTAGCCAGAGCAAGGCCAGCCCAGCTCTTCCACCGGTCTGCCCTCGCAACAGAGCCATGCCGGGGGCTTTCCTGGGCAGAAGGTCACCATCCGCCCCAGCTCTTTTCTCCACCTCCACATTGCAGAGACTGGCCCTTTGCACAGGATCTCCTCCACCTCCTCCTCCTCCTGTGGAGACAGCTGTGCCAGCTGGGTCTTTCCTCCCCCGGCTTTGCTTTCGGGGTATGTTCCCCCCCACACCTTTTCCCGGATTCACATTAATATAGAAACAGGCTTTCCAGCATTGGGCACACACCCAGGCAGAGGACAGGGTGTGTGCCTGGCATCAGAAACCCCACACTTTCGCTGCAGTGTCCAGATTAGCTGCCGCCACCCTGCAGCAGCGGAAGCATGGGGGGTTGGCTCATCATGGTAGCAACCCCCTGCCGTATAGTCAGGGCCCAGGTGATGGGAAAGACCTTCTGTTACTCGGAGTAGGGTAATACTGAGCTCTGTGGACTTTCCGCTGGCAAAACAGCCACGTGTGTTTCACATGTGGCTATTTACACTGCTTTTTCTCATCCCTGCACCATCATCAAATGTGTGACTCAGCCCATGTGTCTCCCACATCCCTTTTCTTGCGCTCAATCACCCTGGAGCCTTAGCCTTAGATAACTCAGCCAGCCCCACCACCGGCAGAGAAATCTCTGGGGGCAGGGGATGGTGAACCCTCACGTACGAGTCGCGGAAAGGAACAGAAGCAGCAGCGATACCTGAATTCAGAACTCTCCCCCGGCACTGTCTCCCGGCGCCCATCGATCCCAATAGAAAAACTCAATAGAGTAAGGAATAATTGTTTAATTGTTTATCACGGAGATTATCGATCCTGATTAAAACATGTGGCATATAATAAAGCAGGCATTGATTGGCGATGCCATGGCGGCTTGCCTTTGAGAAACTCTTTCGATTCAACGCCGTCAGCACCCATTTCTGTAAACACGCGCATCTGGCCGCCCAAATCTCCAACAGCTTTCCACAAAGAACAGCCTTTGTTTGGGGGTTAACTCCCCCCAGTCCCCCCCATCTCTCTGAAAACATTGCATCTCTTAATAGTCCTCCGTTGCCTGGTGGTGCCAAAAGAATTGCAAGCCATTAGCCCAGGAGAATCCTTGACACCAACAGCGTGAGTTGTACCAGAAGATGCAAAGGTCGGCATTAAAGGGTTTGGGGTTATTCTGTCGGTGGAAGCAAGTGCCTGTCGGCGGCCCAGGGGGAATTGGGCTCTTTCGTCTGATGTGTGTACCTAAAGCAGGTGGTGGATCCAATCTTGTATTCCCTTTCTCCCCCGTGACAGAGTTTTCGTCTGTTTCTTCCTAATGATCTCAAAGGTCTCCCTCACTGCCACACAAACTCCCTGACTGCATGTAGGAAACCGTTCCTGCCTTTCCTCTGGAGTAGAGACAATGCAAAGAGCAATTATTTCTGGCAGAAAAAGCAAAGGAGTCCAGGCGCTGGCAAGGCTATAGCTTGTGAACCTAAGAAGCTGTCTTATTTGATACACCCGTTTATTTTTTTAAATTGATGGCTAAAAACACCCTTCCTCCATTAGGGATCATTTAAAAAAAAGAATTTTAAAAATCCAATATTAAAAATATAATACATTAAAGGCAGAAACACACAAACAAATAGCAACAACTCTTCAACCAACAAGCCAAATGAAAGCGCAACAGGAACGTTTTTTAAAAATAGTTTAAATGCCCGCGCAGAAAGGAACATTATGATTTAGTGTCGACAAGTCAGCACAAATCGAGGTGCCACTGCAGAGAAGGCCCTCTCCTTTGTAAATGCATGCTGAAATTCTCCACTGAATTCTCCAAACTGGGAGAAGGGCCTCCCCGGAAGATTTTTCATGTGGTCCGAACACGTCCCCAAGCCGTTTGGGGGCTTTAAAGGTGACAGACAGTCCCTCTGTGCTGAATTGGGAGCCAATGGTGTAATATGACTCCTCTATAGTCCAGGGCCTGATTGGAACTGGCTTTCTGAGGTCTTAGGCAGAGGTCTTTTCTCCTACCTGAGTTCCCAATCCTGAGCTACACGGCCACAGTGAATGTGCTTTCATAGCCTCCTGGCTGGATTACTATAATGCATTATGCACAGGGCTGCCCTCGAAGATTATTTTGATGCTCCAAACACTGCAGAATTTGGCTACCAGAATTTTAACTGAATCCACCAGGTTGGTTCACGTAACTTCAGTTCTTAAAAATTGCACTGGTCACTTTCCCATACAAATGTGCATGCTTCTTAAGATCTCCTGCTGAGGCACTACTCCAACCCTTCTTTATCAGAAGAGTGCCATATGATTACAACGGAGAGGGCTTCCTTTGTGGTGGCACCCTAATTTTGGAGCGCCCTCCCGAAACGGTAATGCCTGGTGCCTAATTTACACATTAAGATGTACTTTTTTGCCCAGGCATTTTAATTTGTTTGCCTTATCAAATTGGGAACTTTTTTTTAAAAAAATGCTATCTTTTATTATGACTGTGGCATGCTACTTTGATTGCCTTGTATGAGTTTTTAAAATATTTCTTATTTATATTATACACCATCCTGGAATCTCATGTGTTGAAGGGTGGTATTGAAATGCTTTAAATAAACAGATAAATACATAAATAAATACGCTGGAGATGCTGGTGATTAAAGCGGGGAACTTCTGGTTGCAAAGCATGCTCTCCACCACTGAGTGATGGTCTTTCCTACATTTTTAAGGCTATGGCTCTACTGCCCCTCCCAATGGGGGCGACGGGGGGGAAGCAGTTTCTTTCCAGCACAAATCGCAATGCTGAATCGCACCATTAGAACCTGGCCAACACATATCAGAAAGCCGAAAGGGCATCACAGTAACATTGAAAATCCAAAGGATTATAGAAATCCAGGGCTGCTTTGGTCTTAACAAGTGCACCTGGCAATAAGAAGCTCAGGACAAGTTTTGTATTTCTACATACCTATCTGACACGTTGGTTTCCAAAGGAGCTTAAGGGATTATCGAGGTGCCCAGCGCCCATTAGATGTGAACAAAATGTAAATCTGGGTGGCTAACTCCCAAGTGTTGGTTTGGAAAAACCCGGTCTTAGAGTGGAATGAACGTGACTCTGATTGTGGGTCTGCCATCAACACCAGCAGCAGCACATCCAATTTCCTCCTCTCTCCCCAGGAGGAGAAACCAGGAGATCTCATGCTCTCATGCCCTACGTCTCCCCTGAAGGAAGAGGCAGGAGTCCACCAAGGATGGAGAGCGAGGGTTCCCACCAAAAAATCTTCAGTTATAGACATTTCCCAAATAGGGTTCCATGCAGGTGCAGAGCCCATATGTATGAAGAACCAAAATGCACAGGACCCGGCCCTGTTTTTAAAATGTGGATGACCCCAGGAGAGAGAGAAAGTGCCCAGGGTCTAAAGAAGGTTCGGAGCCTGGTGGAGCAAATAGGCAGGGAAATCAGGAGCCTCCTGCTTTTTGCTACTAGGGTGTTCTGGAGGAGAGTTCTGGAAATCATGGTGGGAACACCTTGTGGGAAGCACATTAGGGGTGTGCACGCCCGAAATTATAGTATCGTATGGTTATCGGAAATCACTTTAAAAAATTTTTTGGATCGGATTATATAGGAGGTAAAGCGTATCGTATTTCCAATAATTATCGGAAATACGATATTTAATTTGCAGCCCCTTTGTGCCCTATAGAGCCAATTTTGTATTTATAAAACATGCCTATAACTGCTGTATTTTCAAAGTTAGAGGCTTGAAACTTGGTCACAGTGCTTATGGCATATGCCAAAGTATGTGTATGAAATTTGAGATCGGTCCCTCCAACCCTCGATTTTATATGAATTTATTAAAGATTGTTTAACTTCTGACAGGTCAAAATGACAGCTTGCCACATGCGTTCATTCAGGCCTGTCAAAAAGTTGCAGGAACTTTTAAAAAACCATATAAAATACAGGGGTGGAGGGGCTGATATGAAATTTGGCACATATGTGTAGCAACACGTGCTAGACACGTGTATGAAATTTGAGATCGATCCCTCCAACCCTCGATTTTATATAAATTTATTAAAGATTGTGCAACTTTATTGAAAGCTGGTTGACCAGGCCTCCTGCTGTCTCGTCTGCTTTTTTTCCCATAGGCTTGCATTGGGGGAAACACGTGAATAACTTTTTTATTTGAAATGATAATGACATGACACTTGGGGAGCCAGGACTAGCAAGATCCAATCTGCAATGTCCAAAAAGTTTCATGTTTCTATCTTTTCAAATTAAAAAGTTATAGGGGGTCCCCCAAAAGCAATTGCTCTGATTTTCCCCCCCCCACAAATGACCAGCCACAAGGTTCAAGTTTTTATCTTTAAAAATGAAGAAGTTACAGTGGGGGACGGGGCTTTTGGGGGACCCACAATAACTTTTTAATTTGAAAAGATAGAAACATGAAACTTTTTGGACATTGCAGATTGGATCTTGCTAGTCCTGGCTCCCCAAGTTTCATGTCATTATCATTTCGAATAAAAAAGTTATGCACGCATTTCCCCCAATGTAAGCCTATGGGGAAAAAAGCAGATGAGACACCATGGAGGCCCAGTCAACCAGCAGTCAATAAAGTTGCACAATCTTCAATAAATTCATATCAAATCGAGGATTGGAGGGATCAATCTCAAATTTCATACACATACTTAGGCATACCCCGTAATCACTGTGACCAAGTTTCAAGCCTCTAACTTTGAAAATACAGAAGTTATAAGTTTATTTATATGGCAGTCCAGTAATCTGAAAAAATTCTGATAAAATCGGGCTGAAAATTTTCGGATTGGATATTTATCAGAGGTTTTTCTATTGTATCATTATTGTTAATCGGATGTCTGATAACGACCTTATCGTATCATTATTGGACATTTTAACGATATGATACACATCCCTAATGCACATGCATCACAGAAGTATTTAATTCAAAGTGTTTGCAATACACATTTACGAACTGGAGTGAGCATGGGGCAGCTGGTTGCATCACTTATTTATTTATTTATTTATTACATTTGTATACTGCCCCATAGCCGAAGCTCTCTGGGCGGTTTACTAACGACATCCCAGGCAACAGCCAATAGGTGCCAGCAACTCACATGCAATGGCATTCCGCACAGCTATCACAACATGCAATGGTGCCATCTAGGAGAAGATTAGTATTTTCCCTAAGTTCAAAAAATACGGCAGTTTGAGTCTCTGAGCAAATCTGTTGTCTCTGTAAGAAAGGGGTGGGCCACCTTGGACGGTCAGGTGCTGTTGCACTCCCATCCATCCCAGCCAGCATAGCCAATGGCCAGGGATTATGGGAGATGTAGTCCAGCAACATCTGGAGGGCCAAGATCCCTCATCTATGAAGTGAGAGAAGTTCAGCCTGAAGGGAAGACAGGCAGCTTAGGCTCATCACATGCGTTACAAAAGTCTGTGCATTTTGGCAGCAGCAGGAAGACCTTCAGCTGAGCTCTTTATGGCCCTGTCCAACGGCTTGCCATGCTAGCAAATAAATGCAGTAACAGCTGCTGCACCAGAAAACTCCGGAAACATTTTTTAATATACTTCTATCCCGTGCTTACTTTAGGAAACTCAGTTTGTTTTGCACAGGGCTTTCCTGTGGTCCCTCACCTAGGCACGGATCAGGTCCCCCCTTCGTTAGCTTCAGCTTTAGTGGCATCAATCGCCCGCTCACTAACCCTCCGTTGCATCACGTTGCTGGGGTGGGCATTAGAATAGTGTTGCATGCAAATACATGAACGCAGATGCTTAGAGTTAAAGTGACAGCCTGCCTAAGCTGTAGCACAAAGGGTTTATATATTGTGGTTTCTGCCATCCAGTTCTTAGAAACCTAACTACTTTTCGCTGGCGCTGCTCAGCAGGATATGATCTAGGTGGGACAAACAGCCATACATTTTGGGGGGTGAGGGGTTGCGTTTTACATATTCTCTCTTGTATTCGATGTACCCCTAAGTGCTTAACGTTAATAGGGCCTATTGTTATTGCAGCAAGAGAGAAAGAAATTATGCAAAGCAGCTATTCTGTGCCCAGCAGTATCTTCCACATAGTCTTGTTTAATTGGCTTTATCATGGCCAAGAGGCATAGGGGAGGGGTATGCTTTCCAGACAAACAGCATTTTTGTTGCTCATTTGTGAGAGAGCGTATATTTGGGAGGGGGTGGGAAGGACCACTGTCACTGATGTACTTAAAAACAAAACAAAACAGGATTCTAGTCATTTTTGGGTGCTTCACAACCCTCATGCAAGTTTAAATGTCTGAAATTTCCCCAGTATTGCAATCAGGGTGGTCAGATGCCAAACGTGACAGGGTTCCTCCACCATTAGCAGTTGTGTAGAAGAGGGAATTGGATGTTTTAAAGTTATTGTTACCTGCCCTGGATTTTCTTTTTATATAGGAAGGGTGAGATAGAAACATAAATAACAAACCACCTATTAAAGGAGCCCTGCCCTTTTTGGCATCTAGCCATCCTAATTGCAGGGATGTCTGGGTGTTGATGTTTCCAGGACCGAGAGGTCTTCCAACTTAACTTGTGCCATCTACGTTGTGTTACTGCCATGCTGTCTGGACTCGATTCCTGTCTGCTCACTGAGCATTCGTAAACACACAGTTTATTACAAAAGACATCCTAAATCTCTAGTGCTCTCTGATCACAAACAAGCTGATCCTCTAAAAAGCAGCCTTGCGGCTTCCTATTGCTTTGGGAAGCGGTGGGTGCATGAAACAGAACAATGCACAGAGGAGATGCAGCCGGACATAACATGAGCAAGCTGCTTTGAAGCCTCTGTGAACAGCTCTCATTGGAATTCATTGAGGGAAGAGACCCCAGCGTGAGTCGCTAGGGCTTAAGCGTCGTTCACCCATGAGTGGCTGCATTCACACTTCAGCTGAGCCTAGGGGGCAAGCCAGGAGCGCAAACAAATCCTTGATCACTGCCCACCGTGCTTCGCTTCTTGTCTCCGTTTTCACCTACGCTCAAATGATTTCCCCTCGGAGGCAGCAGTAGGTATTTTTGCAGGTCTGGATTTAAAATCTAGTTAATAACCATGTGAGTTATAGAGGAATTGAAGATGGCATGTGGAGGCAGGTATCCTAGGAGAGAAGTAGAAGGAGAGCTGATTGCTGCTGCTCTAGAACTGCCAGCAGCCAAATCCAGCTCTCTAAGTTTCCATCCGGAAACATTTCCTAAAGGATGACTCTTAGATTTGCTATCATTTTGTAGTGAATTGTTAAGTGTCTTATACGACGTCGATTTTATTCAGCATGTCCATGGGAAAGCAGGCTATGCATATAATCAATCAGCAAGCAAATGAAGTATGCATGTGTAAGATAATGTATATGATATTTAGAGCCAGTTCCCATCATTCAGAGTGGAATGCTTCCAACGTTCTGTCACATTCTAGCATGGCCAAGAACCAGAGCCTGGGATGGAGAACATAAATAGGACCAAGCGTGATCCTTAACAGCCAAGCAAGGCAACTGGAGCTTGCCACGGCCAGGGAGTAAGCATAGCACAGGCTCCAGCGCTTGCAAAGTGTTGGGTGCCCTCCTATATCATAGCATCTATTGGCTGCAAGCTAACTTGAAGAACATAATCAATGGCTCCTAGTTCTGATGGCTGTGTGCTACCTCCAGTTTCAGAGACTGTAAGCCTATGTAACCCAGTTGCTGGGAACATGGGTGGGAGGGTGCCATTGCATCGTGTCTTGCTTGTGAGTGTCCCATGGGCAATGGGTTGGCCACTGTGTGAACAGAGTGCTGAACTAGATGGACCTTGGTCTGGTCCAGCAGGGCTCTTCTTATGTCCTTAAGGCAGTGGCAGGCAACTGTTAAGCTACCCTTTTAAATTGTGCCTGACGTAGCGTTGCTCTAGGGCATTGTGGGAAATTTAAAATGGCAGACTCCCAGGAGCAGGTCACCATTGTAATTTCCCACCATGCCCCAGAGCAATGTTATGCCTGAAGCACCATGAGGAATTTATAATGGTCGCTTTCCAGACCCAGCTGCCCATCATGGGGGGTCTAGGACAGCTTTCAGCGCTAGTGGGCTTTGCTGGCCCACCAGAACCTTGGCAGCTGTCATGAGGGTGGCCAGGGCTGACACCTGGCCGAGGTAGGCTTGGCCCCAAGTGCTGGGATGTGTCCCTGTGTGTGCACCCATACAAATTATGGCTCTTATTTGCTCATGTGGGCAATGTGATGTGTGGACACTGCTCTGGTTATGAGCAAACATTGCTCTACAGCAGGGCTGGGACCTCTTACAACCTGAGGGACAAGTTCCATTTTGGAGACGCTCCCGAGGTGGAACTAAAGGCAAAAGGGGTGGAGCCAAAATACCCCCCAAATACCAAACAATACCAGCACATTGTAGCTTGAAGCTCTTAGTACTACCAACAGAGCCTTAGGAGTGGCATTTCAACCTTTTAGACTGGGGAGAAAACTGCACGAAGGCCAGGAAATGACCAGACGGTTGGTTACAAAGGGAAAGGGGATGGAGCTAGAGGAGGCGCACATGGCCATGATTCTGGGCAACCCCAGAGGGCCAGAGCGGGTCTGCAGGAGGGCTGATTGGGCCAGACATTCCCCAGCCCTGCTCTGCACCCTCCACCACCCACAGCAACCTCACGCCATTTTGCACCCCAACAAAGCTGCCCCAGATCCTCAAAACAGATGAACCCTATCTCCATAACCCAGCCCACACAGCGACAACACACAGCAAAGCGGAGCAAGGGAAACAACACGGACTGGGCCACATCTGCCTTCTGTAATTTGTCTAATCAATCCTTCATATTCCTTTTGGCGATGACACTTTTCTTTTCTTTTCAGAGAACGAGAATGTCTGTGGGAAATTGCCTGCAAAAGGGGACTTGTACCCGAGCCAATATAATAAGGGGGGGAGGAGAAAACCAACCCCGGCCATCTAACAGGCCTGAGTAACCTATCTTGGGACAAGCATAACACTGATGACTCTCGCAAAAGTAGCTCTCCACCCCAGGAGCAGCCCCATTACCTCTTTTTTCCGTGGTGATGACGGTGGCTTCCAAGGGTTCCCCCCAGCCCTGCCGGGTCTTGGCAGAGGCTCGGAAGATGTACGCCGATTCGGGCAGGAGATCTGTAGCCACAAACTGCCTGACTGTGGAGCCAACTTCCACGGTGGTGAACTTGTTCGGGCTGCTGCTTGCCAGGCGGTAGGCAATTTGGTATCCTGAATTGGTAGCGAGAAACAAAAAGGAGGAGGAGGAGGAGATGTTCACAGGGGTCGGCTTTGTTTTTCCAGTCTTTTAGCGGAGGAAAAGTGCCAAGGCTATCAGTGCATCCTAATTACTTATTTATTTGGAGGCAAAACAACATAATTTGCAGCTTTTAGGGTTTACCAGCTGAGTTTGATGACATCCCACCCCCACATCCCCCACGTCCGATGCAGTACATTATCCGGGAAATTACTGACTCCATGATGAATGGAAAAGGCCTTCTGAGTGATAATCCACCATAAAATTTGTTTCACATTTCATTCTTATACGAACGAGATACAAGAACAGTTTCATCTTCCTGGAGCATATTGATGTGCTGTGAAAATGTAACAGATACCGAAGGAAAGTATACATGGGGGATTTTGACAAGGTAAGGCGGCCAAATCCTGCATCGATCCCATGTCTCCCCCTCCCCACGTCAAATGGTTTGGTGGGGCTTTCAGTGGTGATGGGAAAGAATCTCATGATCTTATCTCATAGCCTGAGAGATGTGGGGCAACTGAAGTAGGCTAGAGGTTGAAGTACATCAGATTTATTTAGTAGACTTATGACCCACCTTTCTTCCATCATGGAACTCAAGGCAGGGGATAAGATGTTCCTAGGTAAGAATGTAAGAACATCAGAAGAGCTCTGCTAGATCAGACCAAGGGTCCAACTAGTCCAGCGTTCTGTTCACACAGTGGCCAACCTGCTGCTCACAGAAAATCCACTAGGAAGACATGAGGGCAACAGCACCCAACAACTGGTGTACATAGCCTTGCTGCCTCTGATACTGGGCTAGTAGCCATTGATGGCCTGCTCCTCCAGGTTTTTGTCCACACCCTTTTAAAGCCATCCAGACTGATGGCCATCACTATGCCTTGTGGTTGTCTTCTATCCAGACACTGAGTGGACTCAGACCTGCATAGTTTCAGCCCAGTGGCCCCATCATGTGCCTTAAGACCGTTCCCTGGGGTATGGGAGGGCAGCTCAAACCAGATGAGGGGCAGGGAATAATTTGACCTCCATGCAAGCTTTTTCAATGGTTCTCATGACCTCCAGTCCAATTGTGTGAGTCAACACGTTCAAGGCTACTGTCCCCCAAGGTGACACAGCACCAACTGTTCAAACTCATTCCGCAAACACTTGCCGACATGCCAGACTCACTTTCTTCTGGAACTTACTATAAGCCCCATCCAGCTGTTAAGCTCCAAAATCAATTTCTATCAGAGATGGCAGGGATGGCTTTGCTTGTGGCGAGAACTGTGAAACGTGCCATCAAGTTAGATGGCGGGGAGCGGGGAGGATGACGGCCAAATAAACCCCGACACAGAAGCAGCTGAACTCAGTTGTGACAGACATCTGCTAGCCCTCTGACCACCCGACGGACTCTGAAGAGTTCTGCAGAGGCAGGAGCCTAATTTACCTCCTTTCCGCCCTCAACCGAAAAAAAGCCTTGATCTTCCCACTGCAGTTTGGATAGTCGCTAGATTCCAGTTGCAACGAAAGAAAGGGAAAGCCGAAAACAAGAGGGCGAGAACAGTGGATGGAGAACAACAGAAGGATGCTTGCGATAGCGGGGATCCATCCATCTCCAGCAGAGACATGGCACTGACTACCGATACATAAACAAGGCGAGAGGCAATAAAAGTGGAGTTGGACACAGTCTTCGCAGAGCCCGTTCTGTGTGTGCCGCATATTCACACGCGGACTTTGGTGTTTAATTGGGGTACAGATGGTGCTAATTGTGTGCGGTGGGGCTAGTGATGCTTTTACAGATAACCTGTCCTCTCCCTATATGTCACTGTCTCCCCCATCCACCCACCCCACCCACATACACCCCAGAGGGAATGGGATAATTTGTGGCGGTGGAATGGGAAAGCGGCTGTTCCTTTCAATGCCCCAACCGATATGTCAGTGTAAGTCACGTCTCGTAGACTTCGCGGCCTCAGAGGTGCCAGAGGAGAGGACCATGTTTCGCTGATGCTCAAATTACAGCAGACAAGGTTTGAGAGCAAGCCCGGCTGTTGATGCCCATCTTGGAACCAGGACACACGCAGATGAGAGAGTAGATGGGCCATATATATCTTTTCAAACTTGGATCCATAAAATCAAGTGTCTAAGCATGTGGCTTCACCAGAGCACCTGAATCTGAAGTGGGAACCAGGAAGAGCTATGAGAGAAAAGCCATCAAAGAGCTGATTTAGCTGCTCATCCCTAGACGTGGACACCACACACACACACACACACACACACGAGCCGAAAAGAATTACAACTGAAAGATCAAAAGCTTAGAAATAGTTGTCATAGAATCTCAGACTGGAAAAGCCATATTACTACTTGTGCATTTAAGTGGTTTCTAACATACTGAATGTACATATAGGATACTATTAGTGGGTGGTTCTTCTGCCTGGATGTAAGTGCACCCCTGCACAAGGTGACATGCAATAACGTCGTTATACGTAATATAATAACGGGATGAACAACATACAATAAAAGCAGCCACTTTGTTGAGTTCACCCTGCGCCTTTAAGAAAGAGATAATCTCAAAATTGAAGCACGTTCATGTCATGAGTTTAAAAGCCTGAGCCCAATGTCCTTGTGAGTGGATCGACAATGTGGATATTTCTCACTTCTATATTACTGGTATAATTAAGAAAAGAGCAGGAGGATCCATCCTGTTATTTGATCTATTTGAAATCTGCAACATGTTAACAGGAATATTAGAAAAAAACATTGTACCAGCTGGGTGTTGTTAGATGTTCACATTAAAAAGAGTATAATCTTCAGAGATCATTAACTGTGTGCAGCTCATAAAGGAACCAGTATGAGAGAGGGAACAAGGGCACCCAATTTTGTATATATTTTGCTTTACCCTTTGCAAATGTTATGCAGCCTGCCCAGGTATGTATCTTACATTCCACACTGTGAAATCTAGGCCTGATTTAACGAATGCTACAGCATTTTATTTAACTATTTTGAAAGCCAAGGAAGAGAGAGCGCATCAAAAGATGCACAGGAGGGATGTGCTCCGACCTATTCCAGTCTCTGCACATGTGCAGAAAGCTAAACCAAAGCCACAGCAAGAATCAGCTGGGATAGAACACAATAGAGGAGGCAAGTGAGGAAAAGGAAGGCTCACGACAGCAAATAAGAAGCCAAGGTGAGTACAAAAGTAAGAGATGAAATCAACATGAGCACAGGTATCAAAAACAAAAGCCCCGAGGGGAAAACGCAAAACACTGAAAGGAAATCAACCTTGGTCTGCAGAGTGATTAAAGAGTAAGTACATTTGCTATCAAGAGCAAACCAGTTTAAATTCATATCATTTCTTGCTCTGTTCCCCTTCAACTATCATGTCAAGTCAAGCCAAGCTTGTTCAGGATTGATAAAATTGCATATTCAGCTATTAGTGCATTCAGCGACTCATTCAACTGGCTGATTATGAAGAGCTGTATGGATTAATGTAATAAATTGCACCATTTAATGCCCTCCACACCCATGGCTCTGTGTGAGGGATGGGATTCCCATTGAGAACTCCCCCCCCCCCCAATCAAGGGAGGACCTTGCTGATCACACTTTAAAAAGGTCCAATTGCTAGGCCCATTTTATTCTCCCAGGATGGAGATTACACCCCCAAAGGGCATGAGTGAACTCCATGTTGGGGTGCCTGAGGAGGAATCTAGCTGAGGCGTGGAACGGCCTTTCTTGATCAGTACAAGCTGGGCATGCTACGGCCAACACCCAGGCCGAGGGCCAACAGAAGATGTAGCAAAGGAGGAAGGTTTCAATAATTCATTTGTTGCACTTAGTAATAGTGACACCTACTTACATGGAGTTAAAAACCAATAGACATCGGCTATGGATAGTAACATCTAAGGCGAGCACTTCTTGAACCGATTTGTCTACTGTAAGAAGATGATATGTAGGAATATTGTGAGCAATCCAACAGGGCCACTCACAAAAGTAAATAACCCCACTGGTTTCCTCACAGGTAGGCCTGGGGCCAGAGCCGGAGTCAAGGGAACACATGGTTTGAGCACATGTTAAAAGCCAACACCCCAGCAGGGCCCACTAATATGAACTCCCTGGAGCTGCTCCTCCTCTTCACCATCGCAACCTGCTTGTTCACTTCTTGCCTCTCGAAGTTCCCCCAAACTGAAAATGCATCTCAGAACATATCTTTCTGGAAAAACAAAATGGCGGCTGCTCCAACTCTCTTCTCCACAAAAGAATCTCACCTTAACCCTGGAAATATAGCTGAAGCAACACATCTAGCTAGCTTGAGATGGGTGAAATGGGCCCGGTCAATTAAGTATAACCCTATTCTAAGTCAATTTGATTTGAACCTGGGGGAGCTTCCTCATAAATATGAAAACTGTTGGGCTGGGTGGCAAAAATAAAATAAAATTTAAAAAAATAAATAAAACCCAAACTGTGAATCAGCTACAACACCAAAATAATGCATAAGTGAGTTCGTTCCATGGGAAAGTACTGGAACGCGAAACTCCCGCAACAGAAAGAAGAAAAGACCGGGGGAAGTGCTGGTTGAAATCAAACGAGAGAAATCAATAGAGGTAAATGGAAAGTGTTCAAAGAGAAATTAATGTATGTCCTGGGGCTACATAAGCAAAGTAGCAATAAATGCAATAGGCATTTTAAAGGCCATTAAGACATGAGGAATAGAAACTCAGTATAAAACGCAACTCAAAAAAATTGCTGAACAAAGTAAAGAACATTATAAGAAAAAAATGCAGGGATATTCTCAGCGCAGAATAGAGATTGGACAGGAGGCTGTAAGATGTTTTCAAGGCATTGGTAGAAGCTCAGATTTGGAGAAAGAAATGAATGCGCTAAAGCCCATCTTGCAAGAGAAAAATCATTATTATTCAGAGAACTTGGAAATACATTCACAAGAATGCAGAGGCTGCCAATTCCTGCTGATTCATTTGGCCCTTATCCAGATACGAAGCTCTCTTCTTCCTGTGTAAGTTCCATAAGCCACGCTTTCATAGACACTGCCTGCCCCACCCAACGATGGACCTAAATGAACAGGCATTCAGACGCAGCAAGGTAGTTAAAAGACCAACCGAACACGGTTTTCGATTGGTTGAGATCATAACGCAATTGGAAGATGCAATAAAATGTCATAACATCAAGGGTAATGAGAGGACACATGAAGAGGATGTTCTCAAGGGGCAGTGCAAAGAAGAACAAAGGAGCACAACATCTTAGCACTTTCGTTCCAGTAATAGATAGCCAGATGCTTCCAGGTAGTTGACAAGATATGAGGGCAACTGGGTTTCCTGTTGCTTGTCCATAGCATAAGGCACTCAAAGGCACTCGGTCTCTATCATGGCTGTTAACAGACATATCACTCATTAATTTGTACAACAGAGTATTCGTAGGTGTTGTGATTAAGCTTGTTTCCCCTGCTCTGGGAGAAGGGTTCTCAGGCGATCAATCGGAGACAGATTCTGATGCAGAAAAGACGGCGCCAGAAACATACCAGCCTGGACTGGAAGGGGGAAAGGTGTCTCTCACGGGCTCTTCACTGGCTGGGAATGAACTTTCGCCAGCCGTTATCTCTGAGGGGGTAAACAACCCACAAGCTGGGAATCAGGTTTCTTCCGAGGCGGAGGAGACGGGAGGCCTGGTGGACCTGAGGACCCGTCGGAGACTAAAGCGGGCTGAGACAAAGGAAGGGGGGAGAAGGTCGGCCCAGCTAGTTTCTCATCAAAAGCTTCATGGAAACCAGCTTCCTTGAAGGTAAAGCATAATGGGAAAAGGGCTTTCCTTTTTTTTCTTGAAAGGACAATTGTCTCGCTTACTTTGCATAATCTTGCCTAGAGAAAAGCTCCTAGAGAATTAGACTCCCTTCAGCTGGGAGAAGATGTTTATTGCCTAAATAAAGCTTTGTGGATTACATGGCCGACTTCTTTATTGTCTCCCAATAAAGCGAGGGGTGTTGCGAAGCATGACAGTATGCATATTTACTCTGAAGTAACACCACATCCAGTGGTACTTACTCCCAGTGGTACTTACTCCCCGGTATGTGTCTATAGCATTGCACCCTAAACCTTCTTTCAAAAGCAAACTACATTAGTGGTTGTCACCACATCCCATGATTGTGTGTTCCATCATGTGTTCCACGAAGAACTACCTCCCTATTGAATTTGCACAGTTGTTTTGGCCTAAATTTCCATATAAACCTGATCATTGCGCCGTTTAGTTGATCGAATGCTCTTTAGATTATCACTGTGCTCTACAAATTTCATCAAAGGTGGGCTTCAAATAATTTTTGTACACAACGAACTGATCTTGGCATGTAGTCCTTTCTGAAGCAAATGAAAGGCAACAGTTTAATGTGTCTCTCTTAAATGTTAGGCCACTCTAAGGCAAGCCACCTCTCGCCACAATGCAAGCAGGAAGGAGCATAGCCTTCCACTCTGAATACTAATGCTGTTCTATGCACATCACTACAATACAAAGGCCTTCGGCCCTTGGAAGTTGTAGCGCATCTGAGCATACAGACATCTATTAATTTGTTGCAGAACTGAGAGGAGGGGTTCTGCATAAAACTGAGAGATTAAAGTTGTTCTCGTGCAGATTGCTGATTTTTACCGCTTAGCATTTCAAAGGCGGAAGGTGTGCATGAATACAACGTGAGATCAAAACAGCAATTAGTAAAGTTGGGTTGCGTCTAATTCCAGACCAGATTCTTGATACAGGTTCTTCTGACACATAGTTATTTCAAGGAGTATGCTAGATGTAAAGGGGACAGAGGGGCACTAACGAGGGAGTAGTATGAGTTTAAAAGAGGTCCTCGTTACAGAGGGGAGGAATATGCACTTGTAGTAACATTGCAAGGAGTAATATGAGGAGGTAATGAACTGGAAAGCAAAAAAGAACACCCAGCAAGGAGCCAGGTGTTTATGGTCATACTCATATTTTCCAATCTAAGGAGAAGCTTGTGTATTTTAATACAAATACATTTGAGTAAATTTCGGGAAGCTTAAAAAAATAACCAACACCCAAAAGTTCATGGCCTCCAAGTAGCCTGAAGATGCCGGTTCACAGTGGATGACACAGGTGGGATTCCTAGTCTGTCTCGAATTTCTCCAGCATTCCCATTTTGGAAGCAATGCTGTTGCAAGGCAGGTGAAACCCTGTTCAGCGGTACAAGTAACTGTAAGGCAGGAGGCATGGAATGAAAGGGAAGTGTTTTCTTTGCTGTTTTCCAAACAGATTGTTTGGAAAACAATCTGTTTGGACACCATTCGAGGATGGTACACCATCTGAGGAAATGCCGCCTACAACACGCAATTCCAGGCTTTATTTAACCCAAAGCAAAAAAGCAACCCACAGTTTAAGGGCACAGCTTTAGACAGTAAAAGCAAACCAGAAGGACTACCTTAAAAATGAAGTATTACGATGGGTGCAGTCTGAACATGCTAAACACAAAGTTTGATCGGTTTCCCAGAGAAGAGCCCACACAATTTTTATCAGCTATGATAAACAAACAATTTATTTCAATTGGTCTACTCTACTTTGCATAGGACTATCATTGGATACTACCATTAAGGAGCAACCCTATCACCCATAGACAGCATCAGCGAGGTGGGGGATAGAATAGTTTGGATTCCTCGATTCGAGGTCAGAAATAGTGCTCTGATCTTGGAGGGGGGAATCTGCACTCCAATCTCCCTCCCCCTCCCCTTGCAGCTAGCGCAGAAAAAAAAAGCCGGCTGTCTCTCTGAGGTCAGGAACACCACCTCGGAGGGGTAAAGGGGGTGCTCTGGTGAGCAAGGAGCAGAGGAGACTGGAAAGACCATGATACGAGCCATCCCGGGGTCACTCCACCCTCATTCCCCCCTTCAAAATGCCCCAGCTAGACGGGCAAAAATGCCGCACCTCTAGCAAAAATGCCACGCCTCCCGCTCTGCACTGGACGATTGGCGGCGTATGATCATCAAGGGTTAAAGTAATAGGACGGAACCCTTAAAGTGGCATTCCTACGCATGTTTAGATAGAAATAATCCTACAGCACACAGCTGTGAGTTGTAGGACTTATTTTTGTCAAAACGTGTGCAGGATTGCTCCCTGAAGCCTTCATTTTTCAAATGTTGCCAAATTGATCATTTGGTTAAGGTAAATTGCAAAATAAAAAATAGAAATATTCCACCATGATAACCCTCAAAACTCTATTGCTTATAAAAATGACACCTGTTGAGACAATAACCCGGAACTTGGGCATTCATGATCTTCTTGATGAGATCTATGAATATGCCATATGTCAAAGTGATCCAATAAAAGCCACAGATACAGCAGATTAAAAAGTGCTGAAAACTAGCACGCTTGCCCCTTTTTATTCCCATTTTAGGGAAAGCATACAATATATTTCTTTCAACTTCTGGTGAAAACTATTGATGTACTTTATTCAAGCTTGTAACGGAACACAATCCTTGATCGGTTTGGTGAGGTTTCTGAGCAGCGGTTCAAACATTATTAATGTTTTCCTGCCCCATTAAAGCCCATGGTAGTAACTGCTGGTAAAGTTATGCTGTGCATGCTCAGTTTCATTCTGAAGCTAAAGTGCTGCCAGTACTCCAGTGTTTGCAGGGGGAATCTAATAGATTTTATGTGCAATGCCATTCCTGCAGTTATGGGAACTGTCTTCTCAGGGTCAAACTGCACATGACTACATGGATTGGGCCCCCAGCCCCCAGCCTGGGGGAAGTAGGGGGGCTTTAACATGTACTGGAGGGGTAATTTGTATTTTTCTTGAGCCCTGGTTGTGCAATGGGTACATCCAAACTCTTGGTACACATTAGTATGTTTTTGGTACTAAGGCAACTTGACTGGGCTGAAGGCACTGTAGGAAACAGAAAGACTAAGAGTAGCTAATTCTGGGATTTCAGAATTCTTGATGGATTGTAAAGAATACTCAGAACACCCAGAGCAATACTTCATCAGCGCCTGAGAACTTCTGAAAGGTTTGATAGCTAGAATCTTAATTATATTGAGATGCATTCTGTGATTTACCTGATTGTACTCAATACCCTGACCTTCTATTTAAAAAACGTCTTCTAGTTATGAAAAATGATAGGTAACATGAGAAGTCTATAGCCGATGCCTTCCGTTCTGTCCCCATGCAGCACAGTTGCTTTTGGCTTACCGAGAATAATTCCATTGGGCTCTTCAGGCGGTTGCCACACGATACGCACAGACGTCAGCCTCACTTCAGGAAACACCAGCTGCACTGGGGGGCCTGGGGCTAAAAGACCAAAAGGAACATCAAAATAGCTATTTGAAGGTTGCCTTTTTATAGAGCAATGATGCATGCAAAAAAACAACAACCCCAGGTTCAATCTCCAGCACCAAAAAAAGAGATCAGGTAGCAGGTTAGGCAAAAGACCCTTCTCCAACTGAGACCATGGACAACCGTTGCCAGTCAAAGAAGACAGTACTGGATTAGACGGACAAATAATCAGATGTAGGATGAGGCAGATTCTTATGTGCCTAATCCACTTTTGACACAGTAAATTAAGGACCTCAATGTGGTTTTGAGTGCAAGAGGCTGTAGCAGCATGTCCTGGTTTCCTCTGAAGAACATCTAACAG
Source organism: Anniella stebbinsi (assembly GCA_029215795.1). NCBI lineage: Eukaryota > Metazoa > Chordata > Lepidosauria > Squamata > Anniellidae > Anniella > Anniella stebbinsi. Next base: position 57,012,511 of record JARDYH010000007.1, read on the forward strand.
GGTTTGATGTCTCTACTATCCTTGGTATGATATGGTGTAAAAACCCAGCTAGAAAGGGTGCCTTGGAAAGGTAAGGTAGGTGAGGAAGCTTTGGAATGGCGCAGAACTGATCTTAGACCTGAAGAGACGGAAGGTTGTTGTTCGCTATAAATTGCAAGCTAACTTGTAGAGTCAGCCTAGCAATCAATCCTTATAATGCTGCAGCTACAGGCAGGTGCTTCACTGCGCTAATAAATGCATTTACAATGATGAGCAAATATGTTTACAAGGATGCTGTGACAAATGAGGGTTGGCCCCAGAGGGAATGGTCATCCTGGAGGATGTCTGGGGATTTCTGTGTGCCAATCAGAATTGAAAGGCATTTCATCACTCTGGTGATTATATAGTATATCATATACTGGGGAGGTGTTAAATTACCCTGAGAGGGAAGGTTATTTTCTGTGCCATTCCATCCCATGACTGCCAAAGCTGAGGAAGATTCTCCAACCACTCTGCTTAACTCCCGGTTTTGAACGGCCTTCTGATTCCACATACGCATTTCGAGTGCCACTGTTGGGCCACGAGCGTCAACACGGGAGCAGGTGTGGATTACTAGAGACAGGCGGCAGGCGGTCGAATGACCTATATCAAGGTCACCGGGGGGGAGCTAATGATCATTTGCAAATCTAGAGGCACGGATGTTCCCCTTAAGCTGAAATCTCTTCTCTGCTTTCCCCTACGATGCTTTTAATTAAATTGATCAGGGCAGAATCAAGGAGGCTTATGTCAGGAGTGAGGGGAAGGAAGAACAAATAGCACCATTTGTCAACAAGAAATATGATGAGATGAATTGTCAAACACAAGCTCAAGAGCATCTGGCTACATTGTGCTTAGTGCACATCTTTGTTTATCCAGCCCATTTATTTCTCAGAGTCCAGTCTATAGGAAGTTATCCCAGTTTATCCTCTCATAACCCTGTGAGGCGTCAGGCTCTGTCAAGGGCCATTGAGGCAAGAAGCAGGACTGGACAGATCTAGGTATTACTCCCTTGAGTGGTGAGCCACTGGGCTATACCTTGCAGCATTTTCTGGTCAGCAAAGGATTCCTAAACTCTGGGATGACTCCATCCACTCAGGCTAGCCATGGAAGAATGAAAAAGGCTTCAATTTAGGGGGGTGGGAAAGGTATCAGTATTTACAAGAAGGCATTTAGCTTATTGCCACTTGCAAAACGCCACTTGGACTGGCTTCTCTTTTTTTTGTTTTCTTAAATAGTTTTGGTTTACCCTGTCTGTTTTTTTATTTCACTTGTCCTCTTTTAGCCTCAGGCCTTTTGACTTTTGTTAGACTACGAGTGCTTTTGGGATAGAACTCATAACATTTAGGGGTGGGAAATTGTTGCAAGGCTGTTCCTGAGCTAGGGCAGGAGTTAAATCAAACAAAACAATGAATAAGTGAATAAAAATAGGATGTTTCGCTATCCATGAATCAAAACTGAAAATCAAAACTCGGCCCTCCTGAAAACTGTTCTAAACATGCCCTCCCCCATCCCTGCCTAGCGATGGACAGTTCAGTGCATTTTCTGTCTGCATCACTTTTGTGTGTATTCATCCCTAAACCCATTCCATCCTATTTCTGCACCGATTCCCATTTTGTAATATCTGCATAAAACATAGCATTTAAACGTATGCATTTTTGAACGTATTTTGCCACAGAATATGCTTTTCTAAATGCATGTTATCCAAAATTAGGCGTTTTGAGCCAAGACCTGCATCATGACGTTTGGAGAAGTGCGAAACCATTCCGACCTGCACGCGTCAGCCGGGGAGGTGTTGTTCTGGTCAGTTCATATCAGAATTCAATCCTGCCCCTGATCCCTTAACTAGAACCTATTTCTAAGGCTGTCCAAGGCTGTGGGAAGTGGGCAATTTGTTCTGGAAAAAAATAAAACCCAGAGACGAGCCCTAGAGCCGTGCATCATCTCAACATCTGTGTGGCTAATGAATACACATTCCTTCAATCAGACCCCAGAATGAGTTCCAGCCTTTTCAATATGTCAAACTCTAAATGGGAATTTCTCAGGCTTATGGAAAGTGTTTGAGAGTAATACAAAATAATGTTTATGCGCTAATTTTCGCAAAGGTCATTTTATTATTCTTTTGTTCGAGGTTGGTATAGAGGCACACTCCTGGGACAGGAAACTCCACATCTCGCTCACGTTCAATCACAGCAAGGTTTGTTTATCACGTCCCATTATATCGCAGCTTTTTTTTTTTTATTGCTATGATTGGATTTCTGTAGGAGTTCATAATTGGGCTGTAAAAATTTGCTTCAGGCTGGAACTGGCTATAAAATATAAGGTTTCCAAGTGAAACGGTCTTTTTGTCAATTACTGGTAGGGGGAAAAAGGCTGCGATTTTGGGAGCAGATTCTCAGCTAGTAGTTAATGGGACTCCGCCTGTTTACATTAGGGGAGGATCTGACTCTTTAAGATTAAAAATGTAATCAAGCTGAGAGGATGCTAATATATTCCCCTTAAAAGTGTGCATAAGGAAAGTAGTTTCCCCTTTTGAAACTAGACGGCTCCAACGATACACATACACACACACACACTCACCATCATCTTTGGTTCTCTCGAGGACAGGAGGAGAGGTAGGGACTCCATCTCCAATACGTGTGAACGCCAGCACCTGAATCTCATAGAGCACGTATTTCTGTAAGCCAGCTAGAAGGACAGAGAGTGTGTGGTTCCCTCTCACTAGCTGGCTGCTTAATTTGCTTTCCACGTCTTTGGCCCTGAACAAAATCTGCAGAAAGAAAGATGATAAAAAAAAATTCATGGGAAAAGGAAGAGGGCCATTTCCCACTTCCCCAAGGGGTAAGACATTCCAGGAACAATATTTTTATAGGGCCAAAACCTTCATGGGAAGGGGATACTGGTGTCAAATGCTATTCTTGCAATCCGGTATGCTAATACCAACTCATTCGTTCATTTAATTCCTGTATCACCCAATAGCTAAAGTTCTTTGGGCAGTTGACAAAAAGTAAAGCCCCAAATACTAGATAATAAAAACCTAATATAAACATACAAAAAAAAAATAGAACAGCTTAAAATAGCTAAAAACAATGAGCAATAAAATACCAGGACATATGTACGTATCCTTATGTAGCCAAACAGAACCATCCATGCAGAAAAGGGAAGTCACTACAATGATTAGGGGATTTGTACTAATTTGTCTACTCCAAGGGAGGCACGGAGGGTGGCAACAAGGGAAAGGGCCTTTTCAGTGGTGGCCCCCCAATTATGGAATGATCTCCCCGACGAGGCTCGCCTGGCGCCAACATTGTTATCTTTTCGGCGCCAGGTCAAGACTTTCATCTTCTCCCAGGCATTTAACAGCATATGATGAGGGTTTTTGTGTTGTTGTTGTTGTGCTTTGACCCAGAAGGATATTGTAATTTTAACTTGATTTTATGCTTTATGCTTTAAAATTTTGTATATCGGTGTTTTAATTGTTCAATGTTTTTAATTTTTGTAAACCGCCCAGAGAGCTTTGGCTATGGGGCGGTATATAAATGGAAATAAATAAATAAATAAAATAATTTACCGAAGTACCAAAAATAAAAAACCAAATGGGGTGAGGGGAGGAACCCAAACCAGCCCAATGAGGATGAAGCATCCTCAGTGACTACGGCAGGGGTTGAAAACTTATAGCCTGCTAGATGGTCTGGCCTACAATTTCTACCAGCCCTAGCCAGCATAGCCAATGGTTAGGGCTGATGGCATTGTAGGCCAGAACACCTGGAGGTCTACAAGTTGCCCATCTCTGGACCACAGAATGCTGAGTGTCCATCGAGGGACATAGAATGGAGTAGCTTGGGAGAAGGCATGGCTGTCTAGCTAGCAATCTCAACAGAAGGCCCTCCATACTGCAACATTTTGTTGCAGGTCCAACTTGTTTCTGTTTATTCATGGGTTGCAGAGGGGGACACATGCCTGTACAGTAGCATCCGCTTCCCCCAAAACAAACAACATGTCCTTGGTGTCTCCCGGCCAGTCTTCTATGCTGGCTCCATTCAGTTCCAAATGGTTCTCTTTAGTCAGAAACATGCAGGAAGGACATTAATACCACTACTGCCCACATTCACACACCAACATTATGTCTTGTCCAATAGCTAGTAGTCGTCAGCCATCCAAAACAACAATAACTCGCTGACACAGTGTCTTCTAATACGTGTTAGGAAAATACCTTAGATATCAGCCAAACACTACATGAGAGACAAGTAATGTCATTTGAGGTCTATGAAAACATTCAAATACATGACTACATCTTCAAAAAGCAATATTCTGAATAACAAAAACCAATAAAGAGAACATTTGTGTCTGCTAGTTTCATATCTACAGATGTATCTCCCTCCTGAAGTCCTAAGTGGTACAGCCTAGGAAATGTTGTACCACACGATTCTCCTGATTCCATGTTTCAGCTCTACATTAACAGTGACCCCCCCCCCCCAACTTCCTGAGGAAACAACCTGATGCTTGAAATACAGAGGATCATCTATCAGATTGTACATCTGGAATATAGTTTACCGTCTTTTAGTTCAAGTGCCAGGATGCATCATGTAACACCTTAATATTCTAACACAATACATCGATAACAAAATTAGGTTAAAACATTCTTCTAGGAAAAGAACCACCCCCTGCCCCCCCCCCAAAAAAAATTAAGAGCTTTCGGATTGTTGCAGACCTTGTAGCCAAGAATGAGACCATTCTGCTCGGGTTCCGGCACAGCTGCCCAGGTCAACAGGATCTGAGTGGAGCTCACAGCTTCAGCGGACGCGTTCTCTGGGGGAGCCGAAGGGACTGCAAATGCCCAAATTGACAGGAATTAAAAGCTGAGGAGTCCATTGATTCACTCATACACTTATATTTCGAGGAGCTCTCTGATCTCCAAAGACTGGTATGCACTTGCCCATAAAGAAAAACATACAAAACAGTAAGCACACACAAAAAAGGAATATAAAATCATGCATAAAATTGTGAAAATGAATAAAAGTTCCCTTTATAGCAGGGATGGGAAATGAGTGGCCCTCCAGATGTTACTGGACTACAATTCCCATTATCCTTCACCACTAATCTAGTCACCTGCAGTTGATGGAAGTTGTAGACCAGCAATGTCTGGAGGGCTCCAAGTTCCTCATCCCTGCCCTATGGAGAAGGAGGTTACCAAGATTTGGCTTTAATTCATTCAAAGTGCGGAAATAGCGTGAGAACCCTATAGTGGAAGGAATCCAAACCATTACAGCAGCCTTCTCCTATCTGTTGCCTTCCAGACATGCTAGACTGCAACTCCCATCATTCCCAGCAAGCATGGAGGGCACCAGGGGAAGGCTGAATTCCAGATTAGGTCATGGTGGGGGCGCCCTTGCTTCCAGAGATGAGGTGGGTGACTAGCAGGGGCAGGGCCTTTTTCGTGATGGCACCCAGCCTCCCGAGGCACATTCGCCAGGCTCCCATTACTACTGCATTTGGATGCGGGTCAAAAAACAATTCTGCTTATTTAGCCTGTGGATGGGACTTGATATATTAGGGATTTTCTGCTGGAATATTCACTGCTGTTTTATTTGGCCTGATAAGTTGTTTTCATTGATCCTCAATGCAATCTTCATCCCAATTTTTTACCCTCTGTTTTTTGGGTGATGCATTTCTCCCTTTTTGGCAATTCTTAATCGGCTACCCCATTCGTTCCTAAGTGACACAGCCTGGGGTCTACCTGCTCCCTTTCCTACGCCATCCAAACAAGTGATCACCCCATTAAACTCAACCCTCAGTGCTCCATAAGCGAACCGGGCCAAAGAAAGTGCATTGTCACAACTGAAAACTTCTAAAAAACAGAGAGAACGAAACGAACACATCCCTTTTTAAAGGTCACAATAGAATTACCATCACTAACCTTTGCCTGACAGGCAGAAATCCAACAGATTTTCACTGCATTACCTCTCCCTTCCTATGCCTCTAAGCAGCTTTCGGCAAATTTAACACTACGCAGTTAACACAATTAGGTTTAGAGTCTGCTTTAAAGGTCACGGAAGGGGAGTTGTTTATTTATTTGGGGACTTACGCCTCCACCCCCCCACGCTTCACACATCTCCACGTACTTGATGTCCAAGGGGCACAATTGATCAAAAAGCGTACCATGCACCTGTCAAGCTTCAGATGCCATCTGAGGAAGGAAGGATTCTTCTAGAGGCCTTTGGAGATGATTGGGGGCTGGGGGCTGGGTTCTATTCTCTGTGCTAAAGCGTTGATTTATGTATTTAGAAGATTGATCGGCTGCCTTTTAGGGGAAGTCGCACAAAGCCTCCCGAAGTAGCACTGATCCAGATCCAGTAGAATGGCCGCCTAGCAATGGATTGGGAAGGGAGCAGGGCCAGTGCCTCGGGTAGGCAGGGTTGGGCATCTGATGATGACCCACGCCCTAACAGGGGCCCACTGACAAGAGCCCCCAGGAGCTGCTCGTCCTCTTCCCTCCTCAACCTGCTTCTCGCTCTGGCTCAGGCAGTGGCGACGATGAGAAGGAGAGGCTCTCTGCCTCTCAAGCAAGGAAGTGGTAGCCACAGTGAGAAAGAGGAGGCAGAGAAAGAGGAGGCGGAGCAAGAACAGCTGGTGACCATGGCGGTGAGACGCGGAGAGCTTCTTGCCCAAAGGTCCAGCACTGGACCTGGAGCCAGCATTGGGAGGGACCTCTGCTTTGAGGAGGGGTTGTTGTTCTGTGCGTGTATATGTGTGTATTGGGTGGGGTGCATGTGTGCTAATCTTTAAAAAGCACACTCACAGCAGGACTACTATGCCCTCTGATCCTGAAAAGGTGAGCCATCCATAAAATAACGGGAGCAATAACAATAGGAGCTTCAAGGGGAGAAGTCTCTAAATCTCATACTGCTTGTGAACTTCCTAGACCCATCTGGTTGACCACAGTGGGAAGCAGGATTATGACCTAGATGGACTTCTGGTCTGATCCCGCAGAGCTCTTCTTACACTCTTATGCATGGGGTCCCCATATCTTTAAATCCAGCATGGAATCTATCGCAGTATCTTCATGTTCACACATGGGCACTCAAAGGGAAAATCGACCACAATGCTCCAGCCCGCGTCTCTGTGAGCTCCAGATTATCAAATCATGTCTCTATTGCCAATTAGCTGGGGTAGGAGAACGAACGCTCCAACGCTCCTGCTGGCATCGGGGTTTCTCTCCTCCCCACCCACCGCCTCCGCGCCTCTCCCACCACTGGGCTTTCTTTTTCAAGTTCTCCTAGATTTATCCCTCACAAGGATATAATTATGTTAAAGGGATATAGATTGCCAGGAGCCATGAGTGCCTTTGGACGGCTGCCACGGCTTTGTCCGTAGATCTTCACAAACAGAAACTCCCACATGAATCACTTCTCTTCGAAAGACAATGCACACACAAAAAAGGAGGTGTGCCGGATTTCGGTGTAAAAGAAAAACAGGCAGTTCCCCAGCCATGCTTATGCATATATTCACTTGTTTGATTTCACAGTGCAAGAGGAAACATTTCTTTACTTTTACAAGGGGGTAAAGCCTTTGTTGTTTGTTCCTTTGGTTGAGAAGCCAAAGCATCTCTCTCCCGCTGCCCTCCACCCTCAGATGAGGCAGAGATTGAAGCTGCCTTCACATCTTTCCTTTTTTAAAAAATGTGCACAATGGAAGATGGCTGCGAGGTGGAGTCTAAGCCTAACAATGACGAGAGTGTGGCCATGTTGTTGTTTTTTAACCTCTTAGCCTTGGCCAAGGCCATCTGAGACTTGACGCTAGCATGATGCATGCCAGAAAGTCGCCAAACTGCTCTGAAATTGTTCAGCATTCCACGGCGCCACCACTTTCTTCCAAGGGAGGTTCAATTCAAGACAAAGAGGAGGCGATGGTGGGGATGGTGGAAAGGTGTTCGCATTGGGACCTTTCAGACTTGCAATTAAGTCTGCAGAAATTAAGAGCCCATCATTTGTTCTTCTTTTCAGGGATGGCATCCAATGGAAAAACCTTAGTTGATCAATCACATGATTGGTCAGTTATTCTTATGAACTACCACTGCATAAATTGCATATGAAAAAAAGAATGGCTCTAAAGAAAAAGGAACTTTTGTTGATTTGTAGATGATGCGCACAAGTGTCGCAGCAAGCACCGTTTTAGAAGAGGCCTGGGTTCTCCCACACACATAAAGGAACGCCTCTTTTAAGCTGGTGCTTGCCACCTGGAGTTTTCATATTTGCCTTCAATGTATGAGTCAATCAAAAAGACTTTTCACTGATTTATCAATCAAATATTGCAGCCCTAACATTTTTTACAGGTCTGTCCACGCTTCCTTATAGCAGTGGCCCACTGGATTCCCAAAAAGCAGCAGAGCAGCAGCAGCAGCAAATCTCTCCTAGTTTAATAAAAACTTCCTTGTTCCGTCTCCAGGGAGAGATCCCTACTCACCCCTGGCAACAAGGCAATGACAGGAAGCTGCCTTATTACAGGTCAGACTATTTTGCCTACCTGGCCCATATTGACTGGCAGTGACTTCCCAGGGGCTCGGTGATTTTCTTGGCATGCATGATCTGTGACCGTACAACTGGAGAGTCCAGGGCCTGAAACTAGGATCTTCTGCATACAAAGCATGTATTCCACGACGGTTCTATGGCTCCTTCACTCCTGTGACACTGAAGGCTGGAGGCATAGTTTTCCATTCACAAAATATGAACATGGTCATGCTCTTTGTCCACCCGGACCAGTGCTGTCTGCACTGACTGGTAGTGGCTTTCCAGGGTTACAGACAGAGAGAGTCTTCCCAATTCCCTGCTAGCAGATCTTTCTAACTGGGCATCCCGGGGATTAAACCTGGGACCTTCTAGCGACAAAGCATGTGCTTTACCCAACTGAGCTATGGCATCTCCAGCATACTTCTCTGATCTCCCACCATCTCTGCACTCCCCTTTTTACCCCTTGGCTAGTTAATATATCCCCACCACAACCCCGCTGCTGCTGAATGTAGTTGCTATGTCAATGAGGTATGTGTGTTTTTCTTTTTTGTCTATGAACGTTATGTCTGGTCGGTTGCAAGGTTGACTTGTTGTTGTTGTTCTTATTGTTCTTATTGTTCTTATTGTTCTTATTATTATTATTATTATTATTATCATCATCATCTTTATTTATATCCCACCTTTTGCCCAATGCTGGGCCTCAAGGCGGTTTTACAAAATTAAAACATATACCGTTAAAAGCTATAAATGAGAGATATACAAATGTTAAAAATATAATTAAATGAGTTTCAATATTAAACATTTTCAACATTTAAAAGACATATTAAAATTAAAAATCTTAAAACATAGACGGGGTCCACATTATTCTCCAAAGGCCTGCCGGAATGAGAAAGTTGTTGTGTGCCTCCAGAAACACATCCAGGAGGGAGCCAGCCTAGCTTCCCTGGGAAGGACGTTCCAGAGCTCTGGAGCAGCCACCGAGAAGGCCCATAAGAAGATCTAGAGATGTATATGGTATAAGTGGGACATAAACATGTACATTCTTGACACAAACAGGCATGATAGGATGACTTAAGGCAGGCTGCCCATTGCCAGCTGGCCTCATTATCGGCCCTGAAGCAACCCTGTAGCACCAGACCAAAGCTGTTTCCTGAATGGCGGTCTCAAAAAAGCATGATTCTCGCCTCCGAGCGCGGTCATGATTATGTAACAGCCAGCTTCAGCAGCCAAGCGGTAATGGGCACTCATGGTCTGGGGACCGACACCAGAGCAAAGACTACAGAAGGGCAGCAGACGCACGGCGAGCCAAAAGGGATTATGGTGTGAAAGAGAGGCGAAGCGTTCATTAAAAAGAACAAGAACAGAAGCAGTGGTACACCGCCTTCACTCGCATTCTGCCGTATTCCAGGGCTGTCCTAACACACCGAGGGAACTCTGCCCTGAACACAGCTGTCCTGCAGTTGTTCCACGCAGCGAAGTTAAATTCCTTTTGCTTGGGAAGGGAAAGAGAAGATTCCCTCAGCACCTCCACTGTGAGAACACGTACTAGGGGAAGTAGTTCGTGGACTGCCAATATAGGGCACGGGCGGCTGCTAGAGGCAGCCAGAGTTTTCCGGGCACGGATTATTATTTTATTATTTATTACGTTTCTATACCGCCCCATAGCCGAAGCTCTCTGGGCAGTTTACAAAAGATTAAAACACTGGACATTAACAAATCGAAACACAAAATTTCAAACCATAAAAACTTGAAAACAGACAACCTACAAAGGCAACATCCATTTAAAAACACGTTGAACTCTCAGGCAGACCAAAAGATAGATCTGGGGTCAATTAAAACTCAACACATGCTCTTAAATGCCTGGGAGAAGAGAAAAGACTTGACCTGGCACCCAAAAGATAACTATGTTGGAGAGCTTTGGAGAGCTTATACATGGCGGGCCTTCTCTGTAGTGGCACCCACCCTCTGGAAAACCCTCCCTCGTGCGGTTCGGGAAACAGAAAACGTTACAAGTTTTAAACATCTCCTGGAGACATACCTTTTTACACAGGCTTTCCCTGGTTTTTAAAGTAGCTCATTTTATACTGCCTTTTTAACTTTTTGGTGTTTAAATTTATATTGTTGTTCTTATGGTTTTTATAACTGTGCACTGCCCTGAGATGTAATAAATAAATAAATAAATAAATAAATGGGCCCGAATGCAATTAATTTGCCCCATTTTGAAGCAGAAAACCAGCTCATTCCAACACAGACAGTGAGAACTGACAATTACTCCCCCACCTCTCTTCCTCTGCCCTTATTTTTCTTTGTCAAATGCACCTCAGCCAGGAGTTCGTGGCATCTTTCAGGCACCAGCCCTATTTGCTCCGAGGCTGGTTTAGGACGCAACATGTCTGAAAACTCCTAATGGGTGTTGTCGGGCATGTTCTGATGTGACAACTATTTGAATGGGCACGTTTTGAAGCTCAGCTGCCACCAGCCCAGGCATCCACATTGAGTTTCTTTTCGAGTCAAGATCAAGGATTGTTCTGCTTGCAAAGAATCCCGGCACTACAAGAAGCACAGTGGGATATCCAGCACAATCCCATGCTCAAAAACAGAGGACTCTACAGCTAAACCATCTTGACAGGTGTCTTTTCTCACTGAAAGCCTTCGGGGAAACAAATGCCGCAATCTCCTTAGGGAGCCTGGTCTACTGATGAATGCCTCTTATAGGTTTTTTTACATTAGGCTTTTAACCTGCTGCTTTACCAAGGCTTCTGCTTCCAGATTCTTTGCAGGATTAAGACTGGCTCCTTTGCACACATTTCCCCCGCCCCTCAGAGTTTTTTCTTTCTTTGCCTTCCTGTAAGTTCCACAACACGACCACTAGGTGGCACTGTGGTAGAACGGAACTGTGGAAATACACTAGGATTTCATGCTGCCATTTCCGCATTGGGAAAACAACAACAGTAAAATGGTTACAAAGCATGGGAGAGGCCCTGGAGAATGATGACATCATGTAAAGTACCCGCAAACTATCATGAGTGCACAATAAATCCCTCATATGGAAAGGCTCCTAGTTTTTCCTATCGATTAAGCTAAGGTGAAATTCTACGCACACTTATCTAAGAGGAAGTCCCAGCGATTACAAAAGAACTTACTTCTGAGTGAATGGGCAGAGGGCTGCACTACATATCTCACCTTATGTAATTCCTGCCTTGTCCTTAGAGGGTTGCTAAGCAGCCACATGCCTGCCAGATGTTGGGACTACAATTCCCAGAATCCCCAGGCATTAGTCATGCTGGTTCAGGCTTCTGGAAGTTATAGTCCAGAACATCTGGAGGATGCCAAGTTGCTTAGTCCTACCTTAGAGGGCTGGGTGATTAAATTGTATCCCATCTTCTTTCTGCCATATCCCCTGCCAATGAAGAACTTCCTTTTGTTGAATAAACTGATACACCTACCTAGTTCAGTACTATCTACTAATGCTGGGGGCAGGGTTAGACCCTCAAGGCTTTCTGAAAGGGGTCACTTCCAGGACTTCAAAGTCAGATTTTTAATTTTAAACTCGAAATATTTAGGATCAATGCTGGGGAACTCTGGTATGCAAAGAACAGGCTCTGCTCCTGAGCAATGGTCCTTCCCAGGGAGATGAATTTCCTTTCAAAGACCAGGTGTTGCCTTGTCACTGATGAGACAGGCAATGTGTTAGTAGCACATAGATAATATGGACTGGTTCCAGTTCTGGCTTACCAACTGCATGATATGGGAAAAGTTTTGTCTGGACTGCTGGTGGGTTTGGCAATCCACCCAGAATCCAAAGTCAGCAGGAGATGCAGCCGCAGGAAGGAGGTTCCTCTCTTCTTCATGCAGGAGATCTCACACCAGCCTTCCCCAGCTTGGTGTCTTCCAGATGTGTAGTCCAACACATCTGGAGAGCACCAGGTTGGGAAAGGGTGCCTTATATTTAAGGATGTCAGATGAATCCATCCAGGGGTGAAGTTCACCAAGCTTTCATCAGCTTGGCCCTCCAGAATCGACAGTTTACCCGCAAGCAGGTTAGACTCAATACAGATCGGGTCAGGTCAGCTTGCAGTTTTCTGATTTGTTTGGCTTTTTCTTAAATAACATTTTCATAAATTTCAGCCACAACACCTGCAATTTGTGTAAATTTCAGCTGTAATGGGCTTAATTTGTGCAAACGGACCATAGTATGGCCGAAATTTGCACAAGACGCAGACAAAAATTGACAATTTATAACCGAAATTTGACAAGTCATGGCTGTAAGTTGCACAAATCTTGATTTAAGAAAAAATGAAAAAAATGAGAAGAGTTCCCAGATTTTGGGAGAAATGTTGCAGCTCAGCCCACAAATACAGGTTGAGCTGGGAGCTCCAGGCTAATCCGGCAACCCTAAAAAGAATCAGATTTCCCTGCAATAGCCATCCCTAAAGGTCAGTTCGCATTAAATGGATGAGTTGAAAATGTGGATTGGGTACAGGATGTGGCAAAGTGTTCCTATTTATTTAAAAGGTTCATATCCTGCCTTTTGAGTGAATAAACCTCAAGGAACCTTACATTTGATTGTAAAAGCAAACAAACATGCAGCCCTTCAGCTCCTGGCTTTTGGATGGGGCCAGAATGTGGTTACTTTCTGTTATGGTGAGCCAGGGCAACTGGCCGTGTTTTTTCCAGCAGGGAAGGGAGAACCAAGTTCCCTCCAGCTGGTCCTTCTCTGGCCAAGGATGCTCTTCCTGAAAGGTGGCTGGCTTCTCACAGTGCCCTGTGGTCCCCTGGACATATGATCGCTACACAACTTGAAACTGATGGGCTGTGTGAAATGGTTATAATTGAGCAGTTGGTCTAAATCAGATTAAATCTACAACCTCCCCTTTCTGTGGTTTGCGGACTGGGCTGCCCCCTAAATCCAGGTGCAATGCTTGCTGTTTTCTACCAGTCCTACAGGGATGCTGTGAAACACCTGAATGGGTTTGGCAGCACATCGATGCTGCAAAATGGGCCATCACTGTGTCGTACTTATTATAATCACTCCCAAAGCCCACTTCCTCCCGCCTCTGCTCGAGAGTAAGCATCCTGCCATGGTTTCTTTGGCTTTAATTGATCCCTTACTCCAAAGGTAATGAAAATATGCAAATGTGACGATGCCAAGCCGTTTATAACAAAAAAAAGAGAGGCCGAAATCCCGTTTAAAGTGATAAATGGGGCCCAGGCTTCACCATGCGGCAGTGGCCATCCCCTGTATTGATCATGGAGACAAATTGCAAATACAACCCCAGCTCGTTGTGCAGGTTAGCTATGATGGTGATTTACTTTCACTATTGAATACTTAATTCAAGAAAGGTCAGTCCGCTCAATTATTCACCCACAGGAGAAAGGTAAATTACGTCGGGCGCACGTGGGATGGGACCAAGAAAGGAGCCTTGTTTGAAGTTATCTAGATAACAGCTTAATAACTAGCTTCTGCAGATGCTAATGAGTTACCATTGCTTATTCTCGCCTGGCCACTGTGGAGGCTGTTTTCTCTGAAGCTTGCCTCGCAGGAATCTGTACTTGCAAAATCTGGACCACCTGCCGGAGCAGGTGGCAGAAAACAAATGAAGGAACAAGGTTTCTCATGACTAGTCAGCAGCTAGGGCAAGGGTGGGGAATCTCAGGCCTGGGGCCAATTATGTCCCCCCCCCCGGGGTTCAGTCTGGCCCACTGGGATTCCCCATAGGTTCATGCCCCATTCTCCTGGCCCACCCTCCAGGGCCAGCCCTGCCATTAGGCAAAGTGAAGCAGTTGCTTTAGGAGGCAGATGCTGGGAGATGGCAGCAAGGTGTTGCAGGAGAGAAATGTGGGACAGGCGACCTGCTCTGTGACCCCTAAGTGAGCCTGCTGCCTTCAGATGTGGTGGAAGATGGGATCCTATCACCAGCATTGAAGACAGATTCATCTTCCAGTCTACTCAGTTTCTGGAAATGGGCGCCACGTTGCTTTCTGCCTTCGGCAGGAAAACGTCTTGGGTGTCGGGTATAAGTCTTCAACAAGGCTGAGACAGGGAGTGAGCAAGCTACTCCCGTGGGAACTTCTGACAGAGACCTGCTTGCACAGACACTCCAAAACGATACCTAATAAATCTACCTATATTCAACAAGGCCTGACATCGGGCTAGTCCCGCCACCCTCTTTTCCTCAACCACCAACTGTTTGTTAGTTTCCCATTTTTGTGTGCAGTTTTACCCATTCTCCTAAGGCGTTGTTACTGGCAGGAGATAAAAGTTTTAAGCGGGTATTTTTGGTCCTGCCCCCTTTTGCCCCACCCCCTTTTGCCTTTGGCTCCAGGGCTTCTCTGAATAGGAACTGGGTGCTAAGGCTGAATGGGACTCCCCCCCACTACTGAGCTAGGGGGAGGCAGTACACACAGTCATTCCCAGATCTAACACTCTCTGACTTCTGAGGACTGTATGCTTGCATGTGATGCGAAAGAAACTGATTTCATAATTAAGGGCTCCAGAAGCTCTAGGCCAGGCTCCTGGTAACCAGTCCAAAATAAGACAGAAGTTCTGCTCTCTCTCTCTCTCTCTCTCTTTATTGGGAGTGAATGAATGATGCAGTCACATCCCAATGCAGGGAAGGAACAGAATGACTCACCCTCAGAGGTGGTCACCCATCGCGCCTCTGAGTCGGTCACTGCTCTGGGCAGATCTCTTTCCCATTGAGATCACTGAGTTAGGGTAAAAACACATCCGGGAACTTAGGGGGACAAGGGGGAAAGCAGTGGCGGGGAGGGGGGGGGGTCTTGAGCAGAATGGGTTAGCTGGGAATGGGTTAAGCACTCCCACCCACTCCTAGGCAAAACACTGCAATCTCCTGAGGCTGCTTTTCATTGCAGAGCATCTGTTCATGAATTTGCAGGTAACAGGTAGTTTAAGAAGACCCTGGTGGATCAGGTGAACAGTATATCTAGTCAAGAAGCTTTGTTCGCGTAGTAGCCAACCAGATGCCCCCAGGAAGTCCATAAACAGGACATGCAGGCATCAGCATTCCCTTGTCAGCTGTCCCCAGCATCTGGTACTTCCTCTGATTTTGGAGGTTCCATACAGCCGTCAGTGCTAGTAGCCATTGATAAACAATAACAACAACAACAATCAGCACAACTCTATGAATTTGTCTTATCCCTATATATATATATATATATATTCTCAAAAAAAGTGATACAAACTTTGATCTCTTGTGCCCCACACTTTGTCTATTGCACCCCTGTGCACGAATTGAGTTTGGCCTCGGAGTGTCAAATACATACCAGATAACTGTATCTGACTTGTGCAAATTGTCCACAACATGTAAGCGCGCATCAGCTCAGCAGAATATCAGAAAGAAGCAAAAGCAAATGTAAAAAAACCCCAAACAACAGCAATAGCTCAGACCCCTTTCCCCATGACTTACCCGATTCCCGCGTACGACCTCGCACCGCCTCGCTCCAGGGCCCTGCCCCGATGGCATTGAAGGCTTGGATTTGCAGTTCATATTCTGTCCACTCCTGCAGATCCTCAAGGGTGTGTTCCCTCTCCAGCCGGTCGTTGATGACCTTGGTCAGTACAGGGGACTGCATGTCCAAACACCAGTATTTGATCCTGTAACCTACTGACTCAGGGTTCCCATTATACTGAGTGTCAGGCAGCGGCTGGGCACAGACAAAAGTGAAGCAGGTTAGTGAGAGGCGAGATGGGTCATCTGGGATGTTTAAAGTGCGTCGCATGGACTTCTATATGGTAATAATAATAATAATAATAATAAGTAGTAGTAGTAATTAATAATGTTTGATCTTTAGGCATACAATTCCTAGGATTCTCCGAACATCGTTTTGCCGCTAGTCTTGTGCCTGATCCTTGTTTGCGATCACTGCTCATGAAAAATCGAACCAGGAATGTCACGCAAATCAAACACAAACACATGTCTGGAGATTAGTGAACGTGAGCCTTTTAAAATCTGGACACTTCAATCGGTATTTAAATCATAAATGAATCAGCGCCAATCTTCATTTTATAAATTGGAGCTATTGCCGTTGCTGTTATTTTCAATGTTTTATGGTGCTGTTTGAGCTAATTATATTTTGTTTTGTACTGTTATAGAAATAGAAATAGACAATCCTATCTAGTGAGCTTGGGGAAATCTCCCCAAAAATCTTATTTTTTTTTCCAAAACAATTTTTTTAAAGGAAAAAAGCCCAGAAAGGGGGTGGGGAACCAGAGGATCAAGCATAACATCACACAACTGCTATGCATGTTGTAGGTAAGTAGATCTGCCGTTGCCCTGAACACCGCAAGTACAGAGCATTCTCAGCCACTAAATGAGGCCGTGATTTATGGATGTCAGCACCTCCAGAGTAGATGGTTCTTTGCGGATTATTATTAAAGTCATACAAACGTACCTCACTTGGGTAGCAACAATATTAATGCAGTTAATTGCAAAGCCACATGGTACGCGCCTTTCATCTTTGCCTGCCTCTCTGGCTCGCTGCCTATTAATCCATTCCCCACACTTCTAACAACACCCCGCCTCTTTGACTGGGATCCAAAGAGCCACTTTAGGCACACACTGGGGGACCTGGGTGCATCTGCTGGGATGTGTGACTTGTTTTTCCACCCACAGCATACGCCAAACAAGGGAAGAAATCCTTTGCTATTACAGGAATTCCCTGATGAACTGTAGAATCCACAGGAGTCCTGGACATTTGGGAAACGTTTCCTTCATTGCTGGGAGGGAGAGTTACTGCTGATTAAATTTTACCTAGGGAAATTTGGGGGCATATTGTGTGTGTGTGTGTGTGTGTGTGTGTTGTGGAGAGGAACAGCAAGAAATCCCCTCGGGAAGGCTGCTTGAAGTGGCATAGCAGAGGGAATTGGAAGCTTAAGCTTTGAATGAATTCCAGTCGAATCGGGGTGGGTACAGAAGTCAAAGGCACATGATAAATTCATTTATCAATGGCCCTGCAATTTATCACCCCATTCCAGAGTTAATCACTTAGCTCTGTAATCTATCACAGGGATCTAACCTCCACATTGGCACTGTTTTCCTAGGTGAAGGGGTTTTTGCAGTTTAAAACTTTTAGGGAGCAATCTTATGTCTGTTTAGACAGAAAAAAAGTCCTACAACTCCCAGCTATTTACCTGCCAGCAATGTCGGCTGGGGAATGCTGGGAGTTGTAGAACTTTCTCTCTCTCTAAACATGCTCTTAGTAACTTAAAATGAAAGCAGCTCCAACAAACTTAATTGTATGGCATTTCTTCGGAACTGAATGGCCATAAATAAAGGGGCAGCATCTGGTCTATTCCAATCGCATCACATTGATAAGAGTTTGTCATGCTTTTATTATTTGATCCATTTGTGAATACATCCTATCCAAGGATCTAGCCAGAAACATGGTGCTTAGACCAAAACCTGCCAGAGCACGGATAGGTCATTCTGGAGATCTCAGGTACAATGCTAATATTTGGGGATGGTATAGTTTTTGCTGCAAAACATTGAGAAGTCATTTGTGGATTTTGGATTCCTTGACAAGAGGGAAAGTTAAAATGTCACTCTGTCTTATACACAGTCCAGTGTTGTGCTTCAGTTTGAGGGATTAAGCAGAACAGAGGAACAGTTGACCCTGAGAGTGTTTGGGGTGTGGCCCTTCACGGAGCAGGCAGAAGCCAGCTGAAGGCCAGTGCAGCTGACAGCAATTCCCAATAAACACCATCCCCATAAAAGAAATGCCAGAACCCAGAAGCAACCCTGGAAGCAACTATTGTTCACGGTGCTTCGTCTTTGTCGCTTGCATACCAGCTCCTTGATCTTGCCTGGACATATCCTGACCTTGGACCAGATCCTGACTACTCTTTGGCGCTTTCCTGAACCCAGTATTGTTTGATCCAGATTTTGATGGATACTTTGGCTTTTAACCACGAACTGTTTATTGATGCCTCCCTCCTGCTTATAGAGTTTAACACCGATGATTTACGACATCCAGTTGCCATCAACTTACCACCCAGCGGACCCACAAGCTAGTCTCACTGGCGGTGCGCACGGTCACGCTCCCCAGTGCAATGTCTGGCGGGGCTTGGAGTGTTTGGATGACGCGAGATGGCTGGCTGAGTGGGCTTTGCCCGACAACATTCACCTGTCTCATCCGGAACCTGAAGGGTAGAGAAGGGCAAAAATGCACAGTTCAGAGCGGTCTACAGGTGGAAGCGTGCATGAAAACAAAAGCACTGGCAATCCCAGGGCATCGATGAGCATTTTTTAAAAAAGGTGACAAAAGCCAACATCCTTCAATGATAAATTACAGATGATCCCCGCAGCCTGCTCTGGAACGCTGGTGAGACCTTTCGGATACAAACATTTATTGAAGACATTAATTCAGGTTTGCGAACTCAAATAGAAATAACGTAATGGTCCATCCAAAAGCACAAGTAGGAATTGTAATTTTGCCAGGGGGCTGAGAACACAACCACATGCCAGCTACCTGCAATTGCCTTGGAGGGAAGGAACAGAAGAGTGAGAGGGGGGCAGTGAAAGGAAGGCTGCCACTCCCCCATCAAGGCCAACCACCACCAACTGCCCTATGAAAAGGATCCTGATGAATTATGAGGCATATCCTTTTTAATTTGTCTTTGTATCTAAGAACTAGTGCCCGAATTCTCCTTTTTCCTCCTCCCTCCCAATACCTTTTCCTCTTGGTGTAAGGGCAGGAACTGCTCTTTATAAACTGCTCTAGAGGTCGTTTGGCTGATGTATGGGCTACGAATGCTTTAAATAAATCCATGTGAAGATGAGCCCTGCTGGATGAGAGCAAAGGCTTATCCAGTCCAGCCAGATGTCTCCAAGTACCCTACAAGCAGGACACGAATGTAAGAGCTCTCTGCCGTTTTTGCTCCTCAGTGAACTAGTATTCAGAAGCATGCTGTCTCTGATCCTGAAGGAAGCTTGTAGCCATCATGACTAGTAGACCTTGAAAGCTCTATCCTCCATGAATCTGTATAATCCCCCTTTAAAGCCATGTAAGACAGTGGACACCAGCAGATTCCATTGTTCAATTAGGCGAGTGAGCAGTAGTTCCTTTTGACTGCCAGAAATCTCTCTCTCCACCCCACTATTCAGCTTCACTGGATGACCCTGGGATCTATTATGATGAGAAAAGAGAAAACATCTTTTAAAGATCTCTTGGGAGAGGTTGCAGCATGCAGAAGGTCTCCAGTTTGATCTCCCTGTTCTCACAATTATCACAAAATCATAGAATAGTAGAGTTGGAAGGATCCTATGAGGCCATCGAGTCCAACCCCCTGTTCAATGCAGGAATCCATCTTAAAGCATCCCTGCTGCCTCTTGAAGGCCTCTAGTGTGGGAGAGTCCATGACCTCCCTAGGTCATGGGTTCCATTGTTGTACTGCTCTAACCGTCAGGAAGTTTTTCCTGATGTCCAGCCGGGATCTGGCTTCCTGTAACTTGAGCCCATTATTCCGTGTCCTGCACTCTGGGGATGATCAAGAAGAGATCCTGGCCCTGCTCTGTGTGACAACCTTTCAAGTTCTTAAAGAGTGCTATCATGTCTCCCCTCAGTCTTCTCTTCTCCAGGCTAAACATGCCCAGTTCTTTCAGTCTCTCCTCCCTTCCTTACAATTACTTCATTCAGGTGGTCTGAAATTGTCTGAAAAGTTGCATCCCGTACAGCACAGGTCTAGTTACTCTGTTTCTTTAAAACAAGGGTGGGCAACATGTGGCCCTCCAGATGCTTTGGCCCACAACTTCCGATAGCCTTAGCCAGCATAGCCAATGGTAGGAGAATGATGGGAGTTGTAGGTCAGCAGCATGGGGGGGGGGGCAAATTTTAAAGACATGCTAGAAGAATTAGGAAAGTTAACAAAGACACCAATCAAATATCAGGATAATATAGTGCGATAACTCCCAGCATTCCTGACCACTGGCTAGGGATGATGGGAATTGAAGTCCAAGACATCTGGAGGGTACCAGGTTGAGGAAGGCTATAGAAAGAGCTATAAAGAGGAATGACTGGAAAGAGTAATATAAGAAGATGGCAGATTTCTTGCTTGGGCTTTCAGCTGATCAAAGAATTTTTAGTTAACTTATCATTGTCTTTTCACTCATCAATCAAATGATTAATTAAAGAATGTAGAGTAGGTCCCTTTCTGAGATACTTAGGGAGGACTTAATGCTTCATGCGGGATTTTATCTTGTTTTTACTATGCCTATGTTTTTGTAAGCTGCCTTATGTTATATTGTAAAAATGGAAGAAATGAATGGTGATGATGATGATATATCTCCATTTAATAACAACATTTCACAATTTCACAGAAGTTACCACTTGTTAGAAGGAGAGGCCTTTTGTAATACTTTCTTTTTTCATTCCTGGTTACTTTGACATGAAGACCAAAACAACCTCTGAAGGTGAACAAGGGTGCCCTTAACTCTCTGCCTCCCTGATTAAAATTCAGTCCTCCCAAGTAAAATTGGCCCTCATCAGCTAAGCCAGATTAAACCAATTAAAGGCTGTGACCCTGCTCTTTGCAAACATTGCTAACACATATGGGTTGGATCAGGAAAGAGTTAACTGCATCCTTAAGTCCCACCAGGCACGTTAAACTTTTTTCCTGGGTTGTCTCCATTATCCCACCTTTCCTTTGCAATCAGCCCAGAGACAGCTGGTGTAGAGCAAACGGCTTCCTTTTTGGTGCAAGGATGGTAGGTTTCTAAATATGAACACTAGGATAAAAATCAGTCCCATTTGTTCCAACTCATCTCCTTTGCATAAAGAGTCCCCCTGATGATGGCAACAGTTTTGGAGGAAGCGCCTTCCAGTTGAGGGAGAGAGAAGATGAGCTGTAAGCATTAGATGCTAATGACTGGAGACACACGTTGCCGTCGTACGCAGAGGAGAAGTCTCCGTTAAAGCTTTCTTGTGCTAACAAGTTAGCTGCTCAACTTGTTCCTGCTAAATGCTAGTTTGCTGGCAATAAAAGGCTGGGACTGAGGGAAGGTTGAGGAAGCTTATGTAATGCCATTAGTCTATCTGCTCAGATCTCGTTAAGGAAGTGCATTAAAGGGAAATGCATTAAGCAAAACAACCCCATTAATTTCCCAAACCCTGACAGCGTGCAGAAGAAACGAAGCACACTTGACAAAGATGCCGTCTAACTACAATAATTAGTGCTTTCTATTCTCCCCCCCCCCTCCCTTTCATCATGTCGGAATGTCATGTCAGGTCTGCCCCAGTTGATGGAACTGAGAGGCTGAAGCGCCTGGGAGATGCATCTCGACCCGTCGTCTTATGGACAGCCACACAATGGCTTCAGAGGGCTCCAAAGGAGCGAAAAACATGATGGGGGAAATTCACTTCGGAGAGCAATTTACTGAGGTATAAGGGATGGAAGCAGAACAGGCTCTCCTTAACGGAGGCTAGCCAAAATCATCTGATGCATGTCTCATCAAGTGATGTGTCCAGAAGAATTGCCAGTTCTTTGTTGTTGTTGTTTTTAACTGGCTCTGCTCCAGTACCACAAGGGGATACATAAAAAACGAAGCAGGTGGAGCATGCATTCAGACAAATTGCAGTCATAGAATCATAGAATCATAGAATAGTATTGTTGGAAGGAGCCTATAAGGCCATCGAGTTCAACCCCTTGCACAATGCAGGAATCCACCTGAAAGCATCCCTGACATGTGGCTGTCCAGCTGCCTCTTGAAGGCCTGTAGAGTGGGAGAGCCCACAACCTCCCATGGTCATTGGTTCCATTGCTGTACTGCTCTAACTGTCAAGAAGTTTCTTCCTGATGTCCAGCCGGAATTTGCCCTCCTGTAACTTGAGCCCATGATTTCATGTCCTGCACTCTGGGTTGATTGAGAAGAGATCCTGGCCCTCCTCTGTGTGACAACCTATCAAGTATTTGAAGAGTGTGATCATGTCTCCCCTCAGTCTTCTCTTCTCCAGGTTAAACATGCCTACAAGTGTTTTCCTCACATCTTTCCAATAGCCTCCTAATTTAAGGTGGTTGGGGTGGAGGGTGGGGGCCCTGAAATTCTCTTCTACTGAGTATTATTCACCTCTTCTACTCAATTTCATCAGAAGGGTCTTTGTTGCAGCAGGTGAGTCAGGTAAATGATGGAATCTAGTCAAATGTATGCCTTGCCTATTGTGAGAATTGCAGTCACTTAGCTCACAAAGCAATTGTCACTAAAACCTCCTCGACTCAAGGATTTCTCAACCCTCTCAGGCAGCTCTGTTGTGAAGTGTACACACAGTAAGTACATCACATTACAGATCTCTGCCCTTATTCCTCACTCTTAGAAATAACTTATTTAAAGCGTCTTGTCGAGAGGGACACATTAAGCCAGCACCGAGGAAGAAGCGTGGTCAGGGATAAATAGTAGCAGAGATCTCATTGCATGTGCACGTAGTTTACCGAAAAGCTCTAAGAAGGTACACGATGGCTTAATTTTGTCGATCAGAAGCGACAACAGAGCCTGTGACACCTTAACGCAGGGCCGCAGAATTTCTTTCAGCCCGCGAGCCGAATTCCATTGTGGAGAAGCTTGTGAGGGCTGCATTCAAGTGATGGGAGTGGCAAAAGGCAAAACGGGTGTGGTCAAAGTATCAAAAATACCAGCATATTTTAGCTTAATGCTCTTACTGCAGATAATTAAGAAGGGGGGGGACTGCACAAAACCCAGTAAATCACCAAATGAATGGTCACTGGGGAAAGGGTGGGACTAGAGGAAGGGGTGTGTGGCCTTCTGGAGAACCCCGGAGGGCCGGATATGGCCCAGGGCCTGGGATTCTACACCCCTGCTTTAAATCTAACAGATTCACTGTGGTATGAGCGTCTGTAAGCTAGAGCCCACTGCCCCAGGTGCACGAGGCGAAAAGAGAAAGTTGCCTATAAAGTGCCACAGGTTGGCTGTTTTCACTGCAACACACTAATATGAAGCAGCCCTCCCAGAATATTTTAGATCATAAGAACATAAGATCATACCAAGGACAAATCTAGTCCAGCACTCTGTTCTCACAGTGGCCAACCAGCTGTCGACCAGGAACTCACAAGCAGGATACGGTGCAGCAGCATCCTCCAACCCATGTTCCCTGGCAACTGGTGTATATCGGCTTACTGCCTCTACTACTGGAGGTAGCACGAAGCCATCAGGACATCCTTCTCCTCCAGGAATTTATCCAGTTTAATTTCATATGAAAAGATTATCTAAGAGCCACTACAGTAAAACATTTGCTTTGCATCTATCTATCTATCTATCTATCTTCCTACCAACCAACCAAATTTACGCAGGTAGATAGGTCAAGCTAACATAGGTCAAGCTAACAACAATAGTAGTAACATTTTTTTTCTTAAAATAAAATAAGCAACAACAATAAATGTAGTAGCAGAATAAACACAGCTTAAAATCGTTCCCTCCGCAACATCTCCAGGAAGGGAAGGGAAAGAATCCGCTCAGAAAGCTTGAAGATTCCCTGCCACTCACAGTGAGCAGAATACTGAGTTAGATGGACCTATAAATGGTCAGAGGGACTTGGTGTATAAGGTAGTTTCCTGTGTTCCTTTTTATCTCCTATTCAGACACTGACCAGACCCAGATCCGCTTCTGCAATACATCAGGCACTTTAAGGCAAGAGCCCTGGCCCAGCTAGTAAGGAGCTAAAGGGGGTAAGCAGGTCGAATTTACAAAGCCAGTACCAGATGGCAAAGCTGTATATTACAATTAAACCAGAAACAGGATGCCCCTTACACTGATGGACACTTGGTCCGTCAGAGCCTGATTTAATTCTGTTGGATCCTTGAGTTCATCTAAGTACAACGAAGAGGGCGGGCTTGAGGGAGGACAGAACCACACCGACTTCACTTACAGAACCGAGCCAAAGTGATATAAGGAGCGTTCAGCCCATTTCAGTGCACTTTCCCCACAAATGAAGCGAGATCAATTTTAATCAACCCAGCGGAACTTTTAGTCTAGACAAACTCTCTGTGTCAGGATGTGTTAAGTTATGCAACAGCACTATTTGGCAGTGCACTTTACACCTTGCTCCCATTTCCAGATTGACTAATTATTTTGCTATGCGAAGGCGACAATTAAAATACATCAAGCAGGGTCGTTAAAGTGCAAACCCTTCTGAGGTGTAAATTTCCTTCCGTCGTTCCTCCCACCAGCTGCCTGAGAGCATCCAGAGCTGCCCCTTGCGGCCGCCGGAGTGGCCCGTTGATGCGGCAATTAATTACCAGCTGTTCTCACCTGTAATGAGTATAAGGTGTGAGGTTTGGGATCTCCAGCATCTGGGCATCTGATTCTTTCTCCACCTCGCACAAAGTTACCCACTCCTCTTCCTCTCCGGTAACGCCAACCTAGGGAGATGACAAGAAGCAGTTTTCATTTGGACAACGTTGAACTTGGGAGGTGGAACTTTGCATGTGTTCACACGGGCCTTTTTCTAAGAATGTGTAACCGAAACCATGGCATATTCTACCCGTTTACCCTTTCCTCTGCCCCCCACCCCCAAACCTGGTGCACTGTATCAATTTATAGATTGTAGGCGCCTCGGGCCAGGGAACTCTCCTCTTGTACTCTGCAAAGTGCCATGCACACTGATTGGGCTACCTATGAAGAAGCAAATCAATGTACCAGCAGTTTTCTCTGCTGAAACTTCAGCAATAAAGTTCCATTCAATTCACCCCTTCACTTTAGTCGGGAACAATTACTGCTCCTATTTGCTTGGCCCCTAGGCTGCAATGAAAAATATTTATTTAAATTCTGTTTGAAACATTTCTATCCAGCCTTTCAATTAGGCATTTTCACAGCAGGGTACAAGACTAAAAATTAAGCAAATCATTTGCAAAGAATGCAGAACGATACGAGCCCCCTAATTACAAAAGAGCAGCAAGAAAAACGGCAGAGAAAACAGGGTCAAATGAAGTGATTCTCACGTCTTGGTCATATAAAACTGCTTAAACCTGGTGCTGATTGAACAGCCCTGAGAAGGGCACTGCAAAGCACTGTTCACACATGCCTCCCCCCTAAGCATGGGTAACTGAAACAATTGCATATTCTATCCCTGTTTACCCTTTCCTCTCTAGCCTTCCCCCGCCCCATCTTCCAACATCCAAGAAGACCTAGTCTGGCCCACTAATTTCTACAGACAAGAGAATCCAAAGAAGGGCCTCTCCAGAAGATCTCAACTACAGGCAGGCTTGTATAGAAGCAAGCAGTCCCTGAAATAGGAGAGGTTCCATCAACCGTTACAATAAGCAAAGGAGGACTAAGGATTTTGCTTTTTTTAAAAAAATGACATTGGTTAGCCAAATAATATCCCTTCAAATTAGGAAGGCCTAACCCTCCTGTTCCCTGTTGTTTATACCACATTTTCTTATTTATTCTACAATTAAGATATGTAGTGGAAGGTATTCTAGGTTTGGGAGAAAAGTGTTGGTTAGAATTGGAGTCCAAAGAAGTAGAAATGGAAATGGAAAATATATACTTTAATAAAATTAATAAGAAATTTTTACAAAGAGTTAGGAATCCAATATTGAAGAATATTTTGGAGATTTGGGCTAAGAATAAGATTAAATTAATACCCGCCGTCTCCCCATTAACTCCAGTAGAGATGATGGAGAGCTTCCCAGAAAATCTAAAAGAAATAATGGGGAAAATATTAAGAAAACAAAACATAAATAGATTAGAAGGAGTGATAAAGATGGACAATTTAAATCAAATAAAAGGAACATTAAGGGAAGAGAAAGTTTCATGGATTAATTGTATGCAGTTGGAACAGAGGATAAAGAAGTGGGTAAAAGAAAATAAAAAATGTAGAGAATATACGATATTTGAAAAAATGATAACACAAAGACGAGAGAAGGAACAAAATATGGTATAACAAGTGAAATATATAAAATACTGATGGTCAAAGAAGAACAAGGGGAGGGTTGCAAATTGGTGTGGGAAAATGATATGAAAATTTTAATAAGTAATCAGAATTGGGCGAAGTTATGGGGAGCAAGGAATTTGAAAACTTTATCAGTAAGGATAAAAGAAAATTATTACAAATTAATATGCCGATGGTATTTAACACCAATTAGATTGAATCAAATAGATAAAAAATATTCGGTATTATGTTGGAGAGGATGTCAACAAACGGGCACGTATGTTCATATGTGGTGGTCATGTAAATATGTACAAAAGTTTCAGCAAATGATCCAGACAGAGAGGCGGGTAAGAAATAAATTGTTATTATTATTGTTATTATTATTATTATTATTATTATTATTATTATATATAGAGATAAAAGAGATAATGGGAATTGATTTGAAGTCATCCCCAGAGATTGCGTTATTATCAATATATGAGGGGATGAAATGTAATCAGAATACTAAGGATTTAATTACTATGTTTCTAACTGCAGCAAGATTAATAATAGCACGGAAATGGAAGATGAAGGATAACGATCAAATGGTTGAGTGGTATAAAGAGGTATGGGATATTGCTATTAATGACAAACTAACATGTAATATTAAAGTAGAAAAGAGAATATGTAATAGAAATGAATTTGAAAATATATGGAAATTATTTTTAGAGCATGTATTGTTGAGAGGGAAAGGACACAAACCTGTGCAAGAAGTATCACAATTTTGGAAAATGTAATGAAGAAGAATTGGTCCTGGTGAGGGGGGCACTTGGTGTATAAAGAATGGAAAAGAATGGTATAATTGTAGTTAAGAGCTGAAATAAAATTATTAAAAGAAAAGAAAAAAATGACATTGGACCCATTTCTTTCTGCTAAGGAAGACTGGACTGGACGCACTCTACTCCCGAACGGCTGGCACTGACTTATTCAAGCCACCCTGCGGTGTCATCAGTAAAGTACCTGACAGTGGTAGAACACCTACAAGAAGTTTTTGTAACTAAGAACAAATGCCTGAGTTTGCTTTTTTTTGTGTATGTTTTGTTTCATCTCTAGTGCTTGACTTACAGTCTTCAATATTCTGTCCTGCTTTATGAAGCCATATGTTGGCTACATGTATAAAATCTCTGATTCTACAACTACGATGTCCATGCTGTGACTTCGGGGGGGGGGGCTATGCTTATAACTATGACAATTGGGGTCAATGGTGTAATTTGCATTCATCAAACAAATTGGGTAGTTGCATCCCATTTTTGCATAATTTAAAAAGTTGTATTGAAAATATTTTGCGAGGAAGATAGGCATTTACGTGAAAGTTTGGTTTTGCAAATTTCCGTGGTTACATTGTTTAATGGGGAGCTGGTTAAATAGAGAACAGGACTCACGGAAAAGCACAGGGACACCTGTGCTTTTTCATGAGTTCTAGTTTGTATTCCCCAGTATATAATGTAACCATGGATATCACTAAAGCTAGGCTTTGGCAGAAAATGCCTATGTATTTTTAGCCATGGGGACTAGAATCTTGTGTGTTTGTTTTAACAAATGCTCAACTTCTCAGGTCAGGATTTTGCTCCAGTGTCTGGAATCTGCATTGAATACTGTGTTCTGCACTCTGTGGAGTGAACAAACTTGTATTGATTTCCAGAGTTCAAGGGTTTGGGAGAATCATGCTTCAGTGCAAAGATTTGAAATGGAACAAAAGGCAAAGAACAAAGGAGCTTTCGATATCCCTGCTGGCTAAGCAGCACAGAGACTATGCAGTGCTTTGTATTAATTAAGCCTCTGTAAGTGGCCAACTGCCAGCTCAGCAAACCACATCTGCAAGGACTGTGCCAGCGGGGTCAGAATGTTAATATGGATTTAAAGCATTTCTTTTCCCATCCTACCGTTGAGGGGAGAGGGCTGCCGGTTCTTAAGGAAGAGGGGACAGAAAGAAGGCAACAAAGGCCAAGATCTGGAAACAGCACGAAAGAGACGGCGGGCGAAACAGTCACAGAAATCAAAATAACTGCCAGCACACGGCAGTAACAATATATGAAAATAATTCTGCAATGTTCTTTCTGCTCATAGAAGAAAAGGATTCGAGTGACACACAGCTTGAGTTCCCAGCGCTGAAGTGAAAGCCGTTTCCTATGGCTGCACACCGGGCCTCTCTCGACCACCTCATCTCTTTGGGGCAAGCCCTACATGATTCGCCTTGGCAATTAGGGTGGCAACCGTCTTCAGTTTCATATTAAGAACTTGCAAGTCCAGGCGGCATTGGGGCTGGATCCCTCTGGCTCTTTCAGCCGCTTTCTTCCTCTTGCCATCCGAGTTTCCATCTTTCCACTGAGTATTATTTATTTGGTTAAAGAAGACAGATACCCTGCCTTTCAGTCAAATGAACTGCAAGTAAGCTTACAACAGACTGCAATAATAGTTACAGCTACACAAACAACCTAGCAGTCTTCAGTCCTCTGGTCATTGGCAGAGTGTGCTTCTCTTCGGTTCTGAAGTCCCAGGGCAACTTGCTCTTTTGGGCAGGTAGTGGGGCAGGGGAGAGGGAGCCATGTTTCTAGGGTGGCCAGCATCCTAATTTACAGGGGACAGTCCTTTCTTTGAAGGGCTGTCCAGTCCACATCTGGTTTGAAGCTAATACAGGTCAACTAGGCATAGCCTCTCCCACTATCGGGAAATGTAAGGCCAGTTTGCATGACACGACCAATTCATTGGGGGGTATTTAATCGTGGTGTGCAGCCACCATTTTGAATACTACTAATTGAGGGTTATATGAGGTTTGTTTAAGCCTCAAATAAGCCATGATGGCGTGACGCAACCCCCATTGATCCAGCTGGGGGTTGTATATTGAAAACGGCAGTCGCACATGGCCGGTATGTGCGACCAAAACCCATGATGTGCCAGCTGTGCTGTTCAAACCAGATCCTATTGCATTTATCCTATAGTTGCATTATTGCAACTATAGTCATTATTTGTCAATGTGCATATGCAAATTTTATCCAAATCTTTTTTGTGATGTGTTAAGAGGCCACTTACACACTTCCTGAAGCTGCTCCTTCTCTACCTGATGATTGTAAACAGGACAGTCTTCTCTTTGCTGTGAGACAGGACAGCATATCCCTGCTCCCAGTGGGCCACAATTGACAAAGTTCCCTTTAATGAAGCATCATAATAGATTTCCAAAGAATTGACTTTGCTGTTTTTAACTCGTTGTAATGGTGTTTTCATGATTGGTTATTGTTCATATGCTTTTTCTATTTTCTAAGCCACTTCTGTAAACCACCTTTTTGAAGGGGGGAAATGGAGCGTAAATTCCTTAAACAAATGTACAAAACATACGAAGTTTTCAAAAAATAAAAGCAGAGTCCTATCCCTATAGAGAAGCAGAATCCATTGTAATACACACTCAAGCCACTTATTTGTGTTCCCAGAAGATCTAGCAGATCTGGCAAACAACCGACGCTGAATCAAGCAAGTCTTGTGATCAGTTATCTTCCATACGTAACAAACCCACTTCCTAAATTCTTATTATGTATTCATTATACAGAGATAGCATTGTCTAGTGGTTAGAGAGTGGACCTAGGTTCAAATTCCCATTCAGCTACGAAGTTCACTTGGTGGCCTTGGTCCTGCTGCCAGGATTGAATGGGGACAGGGAGAGATCCATGCATGCTACCCTAAGCAACTCAGAGGAAGAGCAGGAAAGGAATGTAATTGTGTAAATATTAATGTAATGTACCATCAGTGTACAGAAAACATAGTAAGGAGCTTAGAGTTTATAGCGGAGAGACCAAAGAGAGAGGAAAGCAAAGGGGCTTGAATGTTATTTTTTTTATGCACTTATGGCAAAGCAAATGAAAAGGAATTGGCAGAACCCTGAAGGGATGTCCCAAGTGCCTGTTCAGAATGCAGGTTTTTATCATTAGAGAAGATGATTGGTCTGGTCTCAGAGGGGTCGGCTGACAGCAGACACGTCTGGAATGCGGGAAGATACCGCCTTGAAAAACCAGCTGGATGACAGGTGGCATACTACCTGCGTTAAGGCCTGAGAAGCCACGGACAGAATGGCTGCAGTCCAGAGATAATCATTATTTCTCATGCACCTGGGAATCGCTGGAAGTTGCTCTATAATAGTGACAAGGGGAGGAGAAGATGCAACGGTGCACACTGCTTTCTCGCCGGCGCAATGCCAAGCAAGCGTCCGGAGAAGAGCTAAATCGGTTGCCCACTAAGTGAAGAAATGGTCGATGGAATCCCCAATACAGGAGGTTAGGTTCAATCTGACCTCTGGGAATTTTATTTATTTATTTAATTATTGCATTTATATCCTGCTTGTTTTCCTCCAAGGAACTCAAGGCAGTGTTCATAACCCTCCTCCTCTCCATTTTATCCTCACAACAAACCTGTGAGGTAGGTTGGACTGAGAGACTGTGACTGGCCCAAAGTCACCCAGTGGGTTTCCATGGCCGAGTGGGGACTAGAACCTGGACCTCCCAACTCCCAGTCTAACACTTTAGCCACTACACCACACTGGCATTTCCCATCTGGCCACTGAGAGAACTTCAAAGAGCCTATCTACACTACTGCTTTAAAGTGTAGATAGGCTCAAAGTCTCCTTTCACGATGGACCTCAACTGCTAAAGGGCTCTTTCCCACAAAGAGGAAAAGGGCTCTTCGTGCCCTCCCCTCCCCGGTGTGAACAGTTGCAGAAGCTCTGTCCATTCTCTTCATACACATAGTTCAACTGCTCACACTCCTCGGTTTGGAGCAAGGAGCTGAGCTACAAAAAAAGAAGAGACACCCAGATACTGGAAGGGTGGTTCAGCAGGGAGGGACATAAGATGCTGAGTTAGACCACTGGTCCATCTAGGTCAGTGTTGTCCCTACACTCACTGGCAGTGGTTCTTTGGGGTTTCAGACAGGAGACTTCCCTGGCACTATTTAAAGATGCTGGGGATTGACCCTGGCACCTTCTCCATGCAAAGCATGGACTCCAACACAGAGCTACAGCTCTTCAAAGTGCAGCTATGAGAGAGACTGGGGGGCTAAAGGTGTGATCCTATGCGTGTTTAGGCAAAAAGAGCCATAGCTGGCTGGGGAATGCTGGCAGCATGCATAGGATTACACCTTAAAGAACTTAATATAGCCCCTGTGTTTGACACCCCCAACTTCTGCAACCGTAAAGGATCTAGCACATCAGTCCTGCAAAAATCACGTGTTCATTTCCAATACTTCTGTGCTATAGGTGACAACATCTCATTGAAGATGGAGCAAAGAGAAGGCCCAATCTTCTCATCCATGCTTTAAGGGAGTCTTCATACTCTAGGCCGCATGATCTCAGAATCCTCCTGACACAACTTCATATTGAATTGGACATTCTTGAAAAGAAGTGTTTGGCTCATGGCAAAACTCACAATATCCAAGACACTTTTCAAACACAAGAAAACAAAGCACAAAATATAAGCATCATCTTTCCTAGCTTCAATAACTGCAGTTGTACATAGAGATCTTTATAAAAATCAATGAGAAGTTTCATGTAAGGCATAAGCATTTTCTCCCCAAGAAAACTTATAAAGACATTTCTTTTACGCCAGATATGTGAAACCTCACTTGAATCTGAAGTAATTGGTGGTCACAACATGGTAAATCGACCTTGAAAAATCCAAATTCATGACAGTTTTGCAAGGGCGCTGTAAATGTCCAGGAAAACACCCTTATATATTCTTCCTACTCTGCTCTTGGCTTATGAGCAGTATTTCCAATCTGTCTTGATCATCAATTCTTTGACGGGGATGGGATGGAAAAGAAATAAAAGTTTTAAGTCGAGAAGTTTGGTAGGGAGGTTATTGCCATGGTGACCAATGAGAAGTGAAAGGGCACCATCAATATCACTTTTTATTGGAACAAATTCTTTTGGCAAGTCTACACGTTTTTGAGTTACACAATGCTACTTTTTCGTAAGCAGAATAAGGACGTGTTAAGATACTATATGTAAATTCATAGTAGCCTTATCTAGGCTGTGGTCCTACCAGACATATTTAGCTGGGAGGAAGTCTTTATTTAAATCAAGGGGCTTACTTTTGAGGAGACATACATGGGATTGCACTGTTAGTTTGAAAGATGAGCCTATGAAAGGTGATAATGTTGGCTGCTTTTCCATCAGAAAACAAGCCCTATAGAAAATATGGACGTGTGTTTTTTTAGTTGGCACAGAGACATTTTGATCTTGTTGTTAATGTTTCAGGAACCTGTCCATATATTAATGACCGCTTCAAATATGAGAGGCTTACTTCCATGTAGGAAAAAAGAGGTGCAAGCTGTGTATGATTTCCACACTATTTATTGCATGAAATGTGAAAAGCTCTGTTGCATGACCGGTCACTCCTGCGAGCGTCCAGGCACAATGGGATACTCGTTTTTGAACAGTGTGACTCTGTATGTGGACAATAATTGTTGAACAGGCCAGCTGCATTCTGGTTAAGTATACAAGACATGAAAGCTCCTGAGATTTACGCAACAAATTTTTAAAAGAGAAATCATTTCAGCCACAGGTAATTAAATACCAGAGTGAAACATTAGATTCACCTCTTTTCTCCCCCAAGAAAAATGGTAATACAACACGTTTCTAAATTAGGAAATAGTTATCAGCGACTAGTCACTTTCAATGGGAACACAATGTTTCTCCATTGTTACACGGGCACCCTGTGTTCTGCAATAGTTCAAGCTATGTCAGTGTTTTCATTATAGGGGTTTATAACTCAGTCATTTGAAATCGCTTTGGGATGAAATTCGGTACACTGGCTGTCAGACTGGATGCAATTTTTTCCGCGTACAAAAGAATACTTAAATCGATTCAGCTGTTTTTGATTTAAAGATTGGCAAAAGCATAAAATTGTCAGAGTCTCGGGCACTTATTTTACCAAGCGCTAAAGTGAGAACAACATCAAGAAGGGTGCCTGATACAATGGACGAATCCTAATAGCTCTGTTACCATTGAAAATCTGACTTAACCCGTGGAACAGGAGAAACTCATAGAGAAGTTTGCCAATAAAGTCTTAAACTATGTTCTTTGATGGCTAAACACAGTAGCCACAAAGCATTTTCCAACATGATGACAATATGTATTATTTGTTGAGTATTTAAAAAGGCTAGGCCAGGCTTAATAGTTAAAATGTTTTAAAGTGTTTTAATGACAGCTGTTTTATGTTTATGGTTTTAAATTTTGTATATTATCTTTTTAATGTTCAATCTTTTAAATTTTTGTAAACCGCCCAGACAGCTTCGGCTATGGGGCGGTATATAAGTGTAATATAATAATAATAATAATAATAATAATAATAATAATATACAGGATACATAGAAAGGCAGGCCCTACCCAAATAAGCTGACAGTCCAATATAGACAACAAGAACAACATAATTAAAAACTGGAGGAAGACAAAGAGTGTTGAAATTAAAATAATAGCAAGAGAACATCACTGAAATGACCAAACCTGGTCAGGAGATTTCCAGGGCTGGCTGTAACGTATGTGAAATAATTTTTAAAAAGTGCTAAGTGATGACTGGATTTGAACAGGTGTTAAATCTATGGACATCAGATACTCCATCCCTCAAATTTGGACTCTTCGGAATGAATTGATATCCTTTCTTCTTTAGACCAAAATAGAAACTATCTTGGAATTCTATATTTGGAATTCTCCAAACATAGAAATGTCTTTCTCTTTACCAAAAGGAGTCATGGGAAAAAGCCATATTGGAGTCAGGGCATGGGCTACCAGGAGGAGGGCCTTCTCTGCTGTGGCACCCCGGCTGTGGAATGAGCTCCCTAGAGAGGTTTGCCTGGCACCTACATTATGCTCTTTTAGATGCCAGGTGAAGACGTTCTTATTCTCTGAGAATTTAAATGGTTTATCAACTTCATTTTTAACTTTTTGCTGTTTTAAATTTATATTTTAAATTTGTATTAATTTCTGCATTGCTGCTTGGTTTTATCCTGGTTGTGCTTTGATATTGCATTTTATACTGTGTTTTTATACTGCTGTTTGTTTTATGTTTTGAATGGCTTTCATGGTTTTAATTTTTGAGAACCGCCCAGAAAGCTTTGGCTATTGGGCGGTATAGAAATGGAATAAATAAATACATGTATTTTTTTAACCTTTTCCCCATGTACTTACTGTGGAATCTCCCTCTCTTGTGTGTGCGCACACACATGCAAACTGCTGACTGCCTTGATTGGAAGAACATACGTAATACATTTTGCTAATAGAGGTAAATATTAATTCTTTTGAGGGGCAGGGGGTTTTCAGTAGGAAAACAGCAATGGCCCTTTATATAATAATATATTCTTGTGGCTAGCAGAACATTTAAGTGGTCTGTTCCTAGTTAACTAGTGATAGGGTTACTCTTTCCCAGTGGCGCCATTCCATACTGCTCTGGTAACCCAAGAACAATGGCTTTAGCTCAGTTCTTAACATGCATGCGCTCACCTTGTTATTTAAGATCCTGCAATATTGTTTATCACCCCCCCTCCCCCAGGTTCCCCCCATGCCCCAATGTATTCCTCCCATTTGTGGCGATGCTGCTCTAAAACCAGTGGAAGTCCCATACCTGGTCATTGAACTTATATCATCATCTGCGGCAAGTACTATTGGAAAATGCCACATACAATGGATGGTACGTCAAAATAGAATGCAGGCCATGGAGTGAAGGCACCTAAGGGGGGGAAAGAAATGAAATGAACACTGAGCATACTCAGTGGCCATGGAGTGTCTCTTGGGGGCGGAGGAATGGGAGAGAGTATCCTGGAACAGGTCATGGCGATGATGATGACGATGATGATGATGATGATGGATTTGGCTGTTTGTTCACCTTCCTCTAACCCATAACCAAATGCAGACTAGTACAGCAAGGTGAGCGTGGGACTGCAAAAGCATTGAGAAGGAGGCAGCAATGTATACCGTAGGCTACAATCAACCGTCGGTGGGCTACATTTGGCTGTGCGTATACAATGTCACAAATTGTATACATTTGCCCTGTAGGTATTGTCTATGGCATGAAAAAGCCAGAGAAAATGTTGCCACTCAGTGCTAACCAAGGATTTATTGGCATCAGTTTTGCCAGAACAAAAAGCGAGTTATTGCAGGTAATTGGCAACAGGTTTCAACTAGCTCCGATTTGTTTCTGAAGCATTTGTTCCTCTCCAGGTTTGCTCGTTGTTGCGTATGTAACCTTATATACATGAAAATGATTTTTAACTGATACTGCGTAATGCCTTGATTTTGTTTTAAAAAAGAGATTTGTCTGCTTTCAAATTCAGCTTTGCTTTATTACACTGAGTTCAAGTGTACAGTCTGAAGGAGATGAAAAATTAGTAGTAATAAATTTTAATAGACCTTTTACGAAGTATGTCATATGGCTCTTCTATAAATCAGGGTGATGGTATGACAAGGTCAAGAACTTCTTGACCTGCATGAGGTAAGGAAGAAAGGACCTGATTCACCTTTCACATAAGGTGAAGTAAGAACGAATAAAGCCGTTGACATAAATACTTGCATGAAGGGTTTGGGGAAGGCAGGCATTTACATGTGAAAAAAGCAGACGGGGAAAAATGCACAAGGTAGCGTAATGGGTTTGGCAGCATGTTCATATGACATTTGGAAGACTATCTACTGCATCTTGACAAAGATTATAGGCAGAATCCATTTCTGTGCAAGCTTCACAGAAACGGCTGGACATTGCAGAAGAGTTCCACCACATTTTCTTGTAACTGTTTTCTGTTCGATAAGGTTTGCAAGGAGAACCTCTCAGCAGATTGGGCCCTGTGTCAGCACTTATGTGCTGCTGCACACAGACAGTCGCGTTAAGTAATTAGCAACAGCATTTCCTCATCACATTTTTGGGGGGATTGAACTTTACTGTTTCACCGTTAAGGGTCTATGGACCACTACGAACAGAATTTGAATCCATAGGCAGTATGCAATGGGATGTTGCGCCCCTCCTTGTGCAGTGGAGATTTTGTGCTTCCAGGAGCAATCAGAAATGAGTGATAACACTCATTTCGTGAAGGGGGCAGGTCTGCAGAGTTCACACAAGGGAGCTCCGGCAAACTGTCTCAATCCTGAAAAAAGTGTTTCCACATGTTTCAGGGCTTCCTATAGGCAGTGCAAATTTTAAATCTCCATTGCTCAAGTGGTGGGTTCCTCTTGTGTAGGCTGACCATATGAAAAGGAGGACAGGGCTCATGTAACTTTAACAATTGTAGAGAAAAGGGAATTTCAGCCGGTGTCATTTGTATGCAATTAGTTCCTGGTTAAATTCCCTCTTCATCACAACAATTAAAGTTGCAGGGGCCCTGCCTTCTTTTGTATATGGTCACTCTAGTATAGTGCCTGCAACTTTAACTGTTGTGATGAAGAGGGAATTTCCCCAGGAACTAATTGCATACAAATGACACTGGCTGAAATTCCCTTTTCTCTACAACTGTTAAAGTTACATGAGCCCTGGCCTCCTTTTCATATGGTCAGCCTACTCTTGTGTAATGGAATCAGTGGGAGGGGCCACTTCTGCAACGGTCTCATTGGATCCTGCCCATGGCCTCCAGCAAGTCAAGGAATAACTCACTGATCACTAGCAAGTTCGCCATACACACATTGTAGTCCAGGGGTGGACAACTTGTAGCCCTCCCAATGTGCTGGCCTACAACTTCTATCAGCCCTCACTATTGGCTATGCTGGTTGGGGCTGATGGGAACTGCAGTCCAAAATATCTGGAGGGTCACATGTTGACTATCTTTGTTGCAATCCAGCAACATCTGGAGGGCCACTACCACCTCTGCTTTAGGCAAAATGTTGATAGCCCCCTGCTTCCTGAACCATTACAAAATTGGCCATTAGTGCCCTGTAAAAAGCTTGGCTGGTTTAAAAACTGTCCAAGCTAACTTAGCTCTCCATCCTGCCAATCTAAGAACGCTGCAGTATTTTCTCATTTTTGTAAAATCAATGTGTTTGATAAACGGCGTTCTTATTGTGATGAATTATACGAATGTTGCCGGCTGCCTTGGTGGAAGGCAAGCAGGGCCAATTCTGGCCAGTGGACTTGAGTTGCAATTCCTGTGTGTGTTATGACTTTAGGGACAGCAGAATGAATCACATTGTGATGGAATAAATTGTTCCGGAAAGGAGGGGGAAACATTTGCCACTAGCTAACAACTAACAGTAATGGGCTTTTAAATAAACATCCTCAAGTTGTATGCAAAACTCTTCCTGTTCAAACTTCAGTGAAAGAAACGGTCCAATCAGTAGCCTAGCAGTATTTGCTGGCCTCCTCAACACTGAGTGATAACAACATTGCATGCAGAATCTGTGCGTTCCAACATGAGTTTTTAGATTCACATTTCGGCTTGATCCCTAGGACAGTCAGAGGACTCCTTAACAAAGCTGCAATCCTATACACTCTTTACCTGGGAGTAAGTCTCATTGGGCTCAATAGGACTTACGTCTGAGTATCCCTGTACAGGGTTACACTGCAAAACAGCATAGAATGATTCATCCACCAAACTTTTAGAGTATCAGTATTTTCAGTGAGGCAGAGAAAAGCGCCATGTAGGTTTCAGCTTTGGTGCAGCAGTCTTTTATGTCACTACGGGGACCTTGAATCCTGGTTCTTCTCCAAGCTGTGCTCTCCAAGTGCCATCTGCCATCTCAAAAGCAGCAGAGTCTGTTTACAGTTGATAACAGTCTGCTTAACAAAGTTGACAAGGTATTCTTGTACCTTCCTTTTTTCAGGGGCTGGGTACAGAAGGGAAGCATTCAGAGCCAAGTCTGATATACAATGCAGGTTCAAGTGGACGGAAGGAGCCAATTCACTTTGCCAAGACCATCTCAGTCCTCCTTACAGTGTGCCTGTGATGCAGGCTGGGTCAAGGTTAATATCATCACACCTTGGTACTGGCAGGAAACTAAGGCACGAGCACCCTGGTTAATGAGCCTCCGATAAGTCAGTTAAAGAGTTTGAACTGGGGTAATCTCAGCTCCTAGCTTCATCGCTCCTAATTCCAAGTTCTGCCCACAGGGAACAGTTGGCCTGAAGAACAGATTGGCTGGAAGAACGTTTCTCACTTGATGTTTTTGATTCAGATATGGATATCTGAGCTATATGGACATTTTAGGGAAGGGCCATAGCTCAGGGCATATGCTTTTCATGCAGGAAGTCTCAGGTTCAATCCGTGCCATCACCTGATAGGAGAAAATCTGGCAAGCCAGCTGCCAGCCAGACAAGAATGACTTAGATGGACCACTGGTTGGGCTGGAGAAGGCAGCATCCTCTGTTGTTACAAGTCTCTGCGAATCACTCATGTAGAAGAGGGAAGAAGATCATGCTCTTTAGAAAATGTGAACATTTTAAAAAGGGGATTCCAGAGGATTCCAGATGTAGCGGTTCAACCTCGCAAAACAAAAGAAGGTGTTTTCAAACTCCAAAATCCCGGGAGAAATTTGGATGAAGAAAATGTTGGAAGTGTCCTGAGAAATATGGAAGGCATGTGTATCAAAATGTTGTGCAGACCCCTCAAAATTTTTTGGAAGTGGAACTCCAGTCTTTCGCTGATGGCGGCTTCTGAATATTTTAATGCAACATGCGCCAAATTTTATATGTGCACACTCTTAGTGTTTGGAGAAAGGCCTGTGCATTTTGTACCCAGGTATCTCTATTTGACTGCGACATGGCCTGGGAGATTCACACTCTGAAAAACTGCTATGCCTCCAGATGGTGGGAGAAGCATATATATATATATATATATATATATATACACACACACACACACACACACACACACACACATCATAGGACATTAAGTACACTTTCATTTTGCACTTATGAAAAAGTCTGTTTTTGTTGGTGAAACATTCTACCTTTCACACAACTGTTATGACAGTGAGCACTTAGAAGAATTTTGTGCTATTATTTTTTTTAAAAAAAGGCAACCCAGATGCCAATTCCGATTCTGTCTAATGAAGCGCGGTAAAAGCTTTCAATTGGTGAACCACAGACCGTTTCCGAATATACTGCAGACGTACGATTTAGAATGACTAAGGAAGAGCCAACTCTAAAATGGAATCCTTGCAAAGTACAATGCAGCAAAGTTTGGAGGAGCTGACTTTTATAAAAACAGCCAGAAGCAGTGGGGTATAGAAAGACTGGCTCAGGTTAGCTGCTGTACTATTTCAGCCTACCGTTTCTGTGTCCTAGGATTGGTTTATATGGGACCTTCAATAGTCACACAAATCCCCCTTTCTATAAGTTAATACATCTTAACACAGGCATAGGGGAACTCTTTCAACCTGAGAGCTGGATTTACTTTCAGAGAAGCACTCAGGAACCACGTTCCAGAGATCAGCAGGCTGAAAGCAACAGAATGGGACAAAAAGACCAAAAAAACAAAACAAAACCCCAGCGTATTTTAACTTAAACAGTAACTAAGCCTTGGAAAAGGCATTTCAACCTTTCAGAAGAGGGTGGGGGAACTGGCAAAAGCTGGGAGCAAATGAGTGGTGGTTCAGGGCCAGGGGAAGATTCCACCCAGGGAGCTCCAGAAAGCCACATTGTGACCCCAAGAGGGGCAGATCTGGCTCGTGGACCTCAGGTTCCCCACCCCAATTTTAACTCAGTGGAGCTGTACACACGTCACAGTGGTTGAGTGTGAATTGTTGTTGAACCATAACTTGTTTGTTGAATGTGGATGAATGTGCTGTCTGAACCCAGGACGTTTTCCACAGGGTGGCTTGTTAACCATGCAGTGTGGCTTATTAACCGCTCTGAACAAGCCAACAACAAGCCATGGGCTCTCATGGTGGCTTCGAGAAAAATAAGCCACACTGGGTAGTTAACAAGCCACTCTGCAGAAAATGTCCTGCAGACAACACACTAACCCACATTTCAACACCAATGCATGGTTCGACAACAACCCATACTCAACCACTGAGTGTGTGGGTTTGCGCGTTGTGCGAACCAGGTCAATGTAGATCTTTTAAAAGCAAATTTTAAAACAGATGCAGTTAGATAAGTGAAGAGAAGAGGCAGAAATCCTAAAACAATTATAAACACGATCCCTGATACAGTTGTCGTGTTGTTCCCAGAAAACGGAGAAATGCTAAGTTAGTAACCAACTTAGGGAACCAATTTTTGTATTCCAAATTCCATGATTAGTTACAGAACTTTGAACTACTGTAGAGGGAAGCAAAATCCACGGCCGCTATGGAAACATTACCGCTGAAACAGGATGAGAGCTCAATCAACTGAGAGGTAGGTGATTGCTCCCAGAGGACTTAATGTTCAGCTACTCCACAACCAGGTACAATTATTTAAAACGAGCTTGACATGGAATTGACTCTCAACCTTGGATAGTTTGCTAGCACATCACTTGGCAGAAATTGTATCATTCTTTCTTGTGCTCTCTTTGCTCATCCAAAGCTTGAATAAGACAGAAGAGAGGGATAAAAATGTCCCCAATGGCTACTCTGTTACTTCATTTCTTAATCATGAATATGAGGTTGGGACTGCACTATGGGGCTTCGACTCTCATATGTGACCCCTCTTTAATTTTTTTTGAAGCTAATCATGGTTATCTCTGAGCCACAGTCTGCAACCATGGTTAGAATCGGTTTTGTGTACTGTGGTTTGAGCAAAGCATCATTGGCCGAGAAGGAAAAGGAAGGGAAAAGGCCTGATTAGTTTCAAAGGGGGTGAGGTGTGTGAGAGAAATAGGAGGAAGAAGATGAATGAGGGAGGATTACATAAACCTTTGTAATACTTCTAATCTCCTAACCATTGTTAGGAGATCAAATAGTGTTACATTGGCTCAGGGACTCTCTCCACAGCATTAATGATTTTTATAAACCTCTATCATGTAAGAGCCAGTATGGCATAGTGGCTAGAGTGTCAGACTGAGAGTCGGGAGATCTGGGTTCTAGTCCCCACTCGGCCGTGGAAACCCACTGGGTGACTGTGGGCCAGTCACAGACTCTCAGCCCAGCCTACCTCACAGGGTTGTTGTTGCGAGGATAAAATGGAGAGGAGGAGGATTATGTACGTCACCTTGGTTTCCTTGGAGGAAAAAAGGGGGGGATATAAATGTAATGAATTAATAAATAAATAAATAAAGTCCCTGCTTAGGGATGCATTTTTGCACACATCGATGGTGGATAGATGTCTGTGCGTTGCGGGTCTCATAATTATTCCAACAGGTATAGGCAACCTTGTTTCAGCAACTCACTGCAATATGCCACAGCTTATGCACTAATTGAGATGCGCGCTACTAACGATATCAACATGGCACCCTAGGACACAGATACTGTTCAGCAATTACACAGTGGGATAGAGGTTAACTAAAATGCCCGTTTGCAACACTCAAAAGAGACAAAACAGACTGAAGCAGTCTTGCGACCAGGCATACGGTTGTATCAAGGCATGAAAACAGGAGAATCTGCTTTCAGAAACTCAATATTCAATCTCCAAAGTACCCGATGATATTATTTATAAAGATCTGCAGGTAGGCAGGAAGGAGCAGAATTTGCCTGACAGGAGAACAAATGAGGCATGCCTATTTTCCCTAGGACAGAATGACAGAAGCAGAGAGGGACACTCTTCAAAGCTGGAGAAGAGTATTTCTCTGAGGCACGCTTAAAGACTTAAGGTGGGGAAAACTCTAGAGTATTTCATTACAGCGTAACAACCTACTCAGGCCCATGAATGATTGGAAGGATCTTGTAAAAGGCAAATCATCCTCTACTGCCCCCTTGTGCCCTATAATTTAATCCCTCCCCCAGACATTCTGCTTAGCATAGAAACTCATGTAATAGGATCCAAAATCTGATTTCTCCACTGAGGGCAAGACAAATTCCTGGGTGAGATGGACTTCAAACGTGGTGCCTGCGCAATTTATGTTGTAGCTTGCTTTCTTCTGAACATCCACATACACACAAAAATTGGCGTGAATTATTTAGGGGAGGAGATCTCCATGTATATATTATGTAATATCTTAGGAGCCCAACAAGAAAGGCGTCCAATTATTTCAACGTTTCCTTTGCTGCACTGCAAATGGTTTTGAAATTCTTTCTTTTCTCTTCTTTCTTTCTTTGTTTCTTTCTGGTTTTATTAACAAAGAGATAAAATTAAAATCTGAACAGGCTAGAAACTAAAAGCACTGAAGCTGTCTTTCAATCTTGCTGAATGCCCCATAACCTGGGTTGTTTTATGTTTGTTCCTCAGGTTGGCAAGTCTTTAAACTATGCATAAAGACAGATTAATGGTAGTGAATACCTAGAAGGGCACAGGGTAGGCAATGGAGCACCCCTGGGCACCAAGGTGCCCTTGGAATGCTTTCCTGGTGCTCGCTGAGCTGCCCAACTCCTTCCACTTTTTTTAAAAAAATAACAAAAGTTTCTGATGGATGGCTAGAATCACTTAAAAGCAAAGTGAGGGCATCTAGCTGCCTCCACC
Organism: Anniella stebbinsi; assembly: GCA_029215795.1. Lineage (NCBI taxonomy): Eukaryota > Metazoa > Chordata > Lepidosauria > Squamata > Anniellidae > Anniella > Anniella stebbinsi. Next base: position 57,055,460 of record JARDYH010000007.1, read on the forward strand.
TTTTCTGGGCCACACATGGGTCTCAGAGACAATGGATCTGTTCACACAACAGTGGCTGAGCGTAGGCTGTTGTTGAACCATGGGCTGTTTGTTGAACCGTGGGTTAGTGGGTTGTCTGAACCCAGGACATTTTCCACAGGGTGGCTTGTTAGCCATGCAGTGTGCCTTGTTAACCACCCTGATCAACCCAACAATAAACCATGGCTTCTCAAGGTGACTTGTTTGAGAAAAATAAGGCACCCTGCATGGTTACAAGTCACCCTGCAGAAAATCTCCTGGGTTTCAGACAATTAACCCACGGTTTAACAAATATCTCACACTTCAACACAGTCATTCTTAGGAACTGAAGATGGCAGGTAGCTGCAGGCTGATGCTTTCATCTGCAGCACAACCATTTTGTGGCGGTGCCCAGGACAGTTTCTCAAATCTCCATGGGCCCAAAAAAGTTGCCAACCCCGCCTGATATGATTAGGACTGCTGCCACCCTTTCTCCTAGCAGAAGTGTGAATAGATGATGATTGGCTACAACATCCCACAATGCACAGGCATCACCATCATTGTGTAGAGAAGGCCAAGAAGCTGCTCCTTTTTTATTCCTGCATACTAGGTCAGTATTAAAGGCATAAAGCCTTTATTGGGGGAAAAGTTCTTAGCTTTAGGCTATAGGTCTACGGGGAAGGTCTATTTTACTCTTTTTATTTTTTGTAGAACAGCTACCAACTTTTAGCAGTTACAGAAACAAATAATCAACAGACTGCATTCCTCAGCCTGATGCCTGTCACCTTCTTACATTAGAGATGATCATCTCAAACAGAAAAGCCCAGCAGAGTATTTACGTATTCCTGACTAAGCACTAAACCAATTTAAAACTGGCTGAAGGGAGAGGCAATCATGCAAAGTCTGGCGAGAACGATGCACATGGATGGGCAGGAGAAGAGAGACCAACAAGCAGCTTAGACACTCAAGATTGAAATATACATCTCATAGGTCATCTCCCCCCACAGAACCAAGAGGGCTGGGGACTTGTTTTAAAAAATGAAGGGCTTTTAACAAGTAGGGGATCTGAGCAATTTCCCCTCTAGGCTTCACTGGAGAGTTGATAATCATATGTCTATTTTTGGACATGCGATTAAATGTGGCAATAGCCACATGCATAAGAACACAAAAGCTGCCTTGCTGGATTAGACCAAGGGCCCATCTAGTCCAGCATTCTGTCCAGCAATCAGAGTTACGTTGACTTTAACCATGGAGGGTCAATTTAGTTTGTTATGATTTACATTTATTGATAGTTGCCTAATATCTTTTTAAGATATTAAAATATTCCCAAGGACATCTAAAGTCAAGACACATTTGTAGGTCATTTATCTAAGGTGATATGACCTGTTCAGGTTAAAATGGAAAACACAAATCAAAGAACAGCAAAAATTACAAATTATACAATTTTGCTAACGCAGTCAATCAGTTGAGCTGTGATGAGCAATTAGGAAAAAGTTAGTCTTCTGCTAATTAATGCATGGAATCTTATCTGATAGACAATGCATAACTAGTCTTATTCTTGATACCCTTGTAAACTGGACAAAAGAAGAAAAAGTATATGGCGATCTTTCACCTAAATTAAAATGTGCAGATTATGACATCAATATCAAAACTTCACCAAGGGTTCAGGTACAAATATTTTGATGTAGCCAAGATGGAAGAGCTAGTTATTGTCTAGATACCCCTACTTGTGACTGCTTTTGAAAACCTCCTCCTAATAGCATCTCTTAGCATCTCTCTCTCTCTAATAGAGAATGCACTCTCTCAACTTCGTTGACTTAAAGGCACTGGTAAATGTTCTTACCTCTGCCCCTATTCTTTGAAGGGAACCGAAGACTAGCCTTGCTCTTTGTGTGCAATTCCTGTTCCCTTTTAATGGAGAAACGTATTTCCTCTCTTTAAATACTTCCCGGTAGCAGAACAGGCGACCTTTTAACTCTCCAGCAAACCATGAAAATCCATTTGTTCAATAGCTAAAAACGCTTATTTGGTGCATTTGCTCTAATCCCTAAATTAGGGAGACACACACAGTGGTTAACAGGGCATCAGTCTCCCAGAGTGAGCCTTTGTTGCAGCAAGAGCAAATGGTCTTGTGGCACCTTAAAGGCTATCATGTTTATGGCAAAAGTTTTCATGCACTGAAGTATACTTCACGAGATGCATGACTTGTTACTCTTGGTAAGAAGATATACATGGGTGGAGACAAATATAAAAATGGTAAACAATGAGGCCATGTGGCAATAAAATGCAAAAAAAATAGTCTATTGTAAATCAATTCAAGCTTAAATGTATGCAAAATACACTTCCCACCCCTACCCAACAACAAGCCAGGCTTCAGCTGTACTATTCAGCCTAACTACCCCAAAATCTCAAAAAGAAGTTGGGCCAATTGTTTCTTTAAATTGTATACAAGCGTGGAAACAGGAGGGGACAGACTCACATTTATCACAGAATCATAGAATCGTAGAGTTGGAAGGGGCCTATATGGCCATCGAGTCCAACCCCCTGCTCAATGCAGGAATCCACCTTAAAGCATATCTGACAGATGGTTGTCCAGCTGCCTCTTGAATGCCTCTCGTGTGGAAGAGCCCACAACCTCCCTAGGTTTGGCTTCATTGTCGTACCGCTCTAACAGTCAGGAACTTTTTCCTGATCTGGCTTCCTGTCATTTGAGCCCATGATTTAGCGTCCTGCACTCTGGGATGATCGAGAAGCTATCCTGGCCCTCCTCTGTGTGACAATCTTTCAAGTACTTGAAGAGTGCTAGCAGGTCTCCCCTTAATGCTAAACATGCCTAGTCCTCTCAGTTTCTCCTCATAGGGCTGTTTCCAGACCCCTGATCATCCTCGTTGCCGTCCTCTGAACACACTCCAGCTTGTCTGCATCCTTCTTGAGATGTGGTGCCCAGAACTGGACACAATACTCAAGATGAGGCCTAACCAGTGCCGAATAGAGGGGAACCAGTACCTCGTGCGATTTGGAACTATACTTCTATTAATAAAGCCCAAAATAGCATTTGCTTTTTTTGCAGCCACATCACACTCTTGGCCCATATTCAGCTTGTGATCTACAACAATTCCAAGATCCTTCTTGCTTGTAGTATTGCTGAGCCAAGTATCCCCCATCTTGTAACTGTGCATTTGGTTTCTTTTTCCTAGGTGTAGAACTTGGCATTTATCCCTATTAAATTTCATGCTGTTGTTTTCAGCCCAGCACTCCAACCTATCAAGATGACTTTGAAGTTGTTTTGTCTTCCAGGGTATTAGCTATCTTACCCAATTTTGTGTCATCACACTTCCATTCCGTCAAAATCACCACTCAAATTGGTTTTATTGCATGCTGGTCTCTAGAACCCCAGCTGGTCTACAGAAGAGTTCGGATGCATTTTATTATTTATTATTATTTGGGTAATTGATACACCATCTTTCAATACAATGATTTTGAAGGCAATTAACAGTGCAAATCCTGTAAAGGTCTATTCAGAAATAAGCCACTCCAAGTTCAATGAAATTGACTCCCAAGTAAGTGACCGATTTCAGTCTACCTATACAGTAGCCAACATAGCTCAGTGAAAGAAAAGACACATTAACTATGGAAGTGTTTTACAAGGTGAAGCTTTGCAGCTTATTTGAAAGGACCAAAACCCCAAATCTGGTGCATCACAGCAGATCCCATGATGTAATCCCATGATGAATGGATCCCTACAAAGTTCTGCTGTTCTGCAATGATTGCCAACCTGATGGGACCATCAAAAGCTTCTCAGTACAAGAGTTCAAAGAATGGGAAGGCAAATATAGAAGGAGATGATTCCTGAAGTAACTAGATCCCAAACCATAATATGATTTAAAGGTGAGCATTACCCTCCTTGAGTTTAGCCCACAAAGAAACAGGTAAGCAATGAAGTTTATTACGCCAAAATAGTGTTCTGTCACTAATGCAAAACACAAATGTTGCCTCTCCAAGCAAGTTTCTGTGATAAATTTTAAACTTATTTTAAAGTGTTGCATTTATTAATATAAATGGTTTAAAATTTTAATATAAATGTCAATCATAAGAACACAAGAAGAGCCACACTGGAACTGAACAAGGGTCCATCTAGTCCATCACTCTGTTCACACAGTGGCCAACCAGCTGTTCACCAGAGACCCACAAGCAGAACATGGTGCAAAAGCACCCTCCCACCCATGTTCCTCAGCAACTGGTGTATACAGGCTTACTGCCTCTGATACTGGAGGTAGCACTTAGCCGTCAGGTCTAAGTAGCCATTGATAGCCTTCTCTTCCAGGAATTTATCCAAACCCGTTTTAAAGCCATCCAAATTGGTGGCCATCATCACATCTTGTGGAGCGCTTTTACCATACCAATCGGCATGACAAAGGCAGCATCCGCCTATCTAGGAACAGGAAGCCAGTGATGACATGAACAATATGATATGCACAACTCTGACACCTCTCCTTTTAGAAACAAATCACCTCGTCCTTGTCAGGTTAAAATCTCATGGTCATGCTTCAGCATCTTGGAATCAAAGCTGATTAGAAATTAATTCATCAGAGTCACTTAACCGATACAGTGATTAAAAACGTGTCCAAAATACCCCGCATACCTGACCCTCTACTATCCAGTTGGAGATAGATGTTTTCCCATCATATCCAGGTCGGAACTGAAGGGAAGCAGAGCGAGGACTGATGTTTGAGATTACTAAATTGGACGGCGCACCAGGAAGCTCTGTAAGTCAAAGGATAAAAGGGAAGGGGAAAGAATACAGGGTTGGGATGTAAATTCACAGTTCAGTATTTCAAGGGCTTGGGAAACTGCCTTGTTTTTCAGTGACAGTTCTGTATACCAAACAAGAACATCAAAAGAGCCCTGTGATGGCACCAATGGTCCATCAGCAGGGCTCTAGGAAGCCCATGAGCAGCCCAAGAAGTAACCGCCCTCCTCCCATAGCAGCTTCCTAGCAGCTGGAACTCCGAAGCATCCTGCTTCTAAACCAGGAGGTGGCATAGCGCGCCTGGAGATTATCCCAAATGTTCTGGAAACAAGACATTATTTGTTATGGATACTGAAAGATCTTTGATGTCTTTGAGGGACTTACATGTATTTTAAAACTGGCTAGTGCTTCAAAACAGACGACCCTTTGGTAGACTCCAGATTGCAAAGAAAGCTTAAAAAACCCATGGTTTTTAATTGTAAAGCCAAATAATTAATGCACAGTGGTGGAGAGCAAGGCACAGATGCTCCACATGGGTGAGTGAGCAGGATGGAGAGGAGTGAGTAGACTGGATGGCCTCTCTGGCCTCTCAGATGGTAGCCTATACATCGAAGGGGTCTGAGTGATAGGAGAACAGATAGGGAAGGAGGATGGAGGATTATGGAAGCCCAGCCATGACCCCACCTGGCTTTCTGGGGTCCACATTTCTACCCTCTGTTCCTCTTCTTGAGGCATCCTTTCATCAGATGTAGGCACAGAGACCAGAGTTAACTGCCCTGCATTAATCCAACTAGATTGTTGTACCTGAATGGGAACTATTAATCATTTTACTAATAATCTGAAAAGGACCTTGTTGTCAGATGTGGGAACAACTTCCCAACCAAATCTTCCTTGAGTCTGTTCTATTCCATATGCAACCTTTGTATTTCAGTTTTTCACTTTACATCTCTAATTAGCTCCAGCATTCCTGAGCAGTTCCTTGGCATTTAAAAGGAGGAGAAGAAAAAACTGATGATAAACACCATAGCAGTATTTCTTGGACTGTTCCAAGCTCCGTTTTACTCACCTGGGGGAACGCCTGATGAAATCGTAGATGAAGTGACCAAACCGGTCCCCTTTGCAGTCATGGCTGCTACCTCTATTGTGTAGGTCGTGAGAGATGACAAGCCTGTAATTTTGTACTCAAGGGTTGTGTTAGCAAGAGTGCGAGAAAGACGAGATTCATTCCTGCTGTATACTTCCCAGGAGATTTGGTAGCCTGGAGAGAGGGGAGAAATGGACAAAGAAATCAAGGCGAGGTTATCAGTGGTGACCTCTAAGGATGCTCCCAGTGCTGGCTCAAAAATCTGTTCAAAGAATGGCTTACCACCATAGGCGAGAAGCCTTTCATGTTTTTATAGTTCCCTTAAACAGGCAGTTTCCTGAAAAAGAATATCGGTTCAGCAATCTGAGTTCCGCTACCTTAAAGCAAAGAGTCCTACCCCCTATTCCAACTAGCCTTAGATGAGGGATGTCCATGGGGCCTGAGGCAGGGACAAGCCCACAGTGCCCACAACTTTGTTGGCGACCCTACGGCTGCTCAGCTGTGGTCTACTGCTCTCCTCTTCCACCATCACCTCACGCATCGGGAATTCTCCTCCCCACTTCCCTCCATCAGTGGCTCTTCACATGCCAAATTTGGCTCACATGCTCCAGTCTCCAGGCCTGAGTGTCATCTCTCCCATCTCATAACCTGAATACAACACTAGCTGAAGAATGCACACGTGCTTAAAGGTTAGGCACACATACCCTTTCCTCTTCTCTCACTTGGCTCATGGTTGTCCAGCATCTTCACCTGACTACGTCAGCCTTTCTACAAGAAGGTCATGTCCTGTGTTAGCCTCTGTATGGAGCTAAGAACCGTCAGCGGTGGGGTAGGCAGTGTCTGGCAGAAGGTCTTCACTTTGGTGGCACCCTGGTTTTGGAGCTCTTCCCAGACAGCTTCACCTGGCTCTCACTCTGCTGCCTTTTCAGTGCAGGGTGAAACCCTTTTTATTTTCCCAGGCCTTTTTGAGTTTGGTCTTAAATTTGGTTATATTTCTGCTTTGCTTTATCATATCATGATTGATTTTTACCTTGTTATTATTTGCAGGCGGAGGGGGTTGTACTGAAGCTGATCTGGGAATTTGTATTGAAAAGTGAGATATAGATTTTGAAACGAACACCCCTCTTTCTTTCTTTTGCGAAATTTATTTGTATCTAGGCTCCCTTCAACCATTATATCTTGAATCAGTCTCCCATTTATTGAAGTGCATCTCTCTTCTTCACGTTTTGCATCAGCCTTTGTCCCTCTGCAAATGCTCTCCAATATTTCTTCATTAGTTTCCTCATCCTATCCAACTCGCAGGAGCAGCCACTGACATTGTCCCCGAATCCCAGATTAGCAACTAATTTTTCACCGGAGCTCTGTTTTGAGCTGGAAGCCCAGGAACATCAAATCTGAGCACCGACTCACTCACACAGGAAAATGCCTGTTTAGCTTACTCCATACCAGAGCATATGAATTTCTTAGGTATACCTATGACCCAAGTGTCTGTTGCACAACATATTTATAGATGTTGTATGTGTGCTAGGAGGGGAAAAATGAGGGGAACCCTGCAGTTCCATTTATCAGTTAAATTGTCTATTGTCCAAAGCAGCAGGAAATAAATCCACCTGCAAACAATGCATACAAGACATAAAGGATGAAAATAGAATAAAGTGAAGATGTTGAATAAAACGAAATACACGTCGTTTTGCTGGAAAATAGTTCGACAAGCCAAGGAATGAAATGTGTGTGTGCATGAACAAGAGATACCTCTACTAGGCAAAAACGACTGTCCCCGATAAGAATGGAGGAAACACTTAGACATGAGATGCTAATCAACCCAGGGGAACACGCTGAGAATTTTAAGAAATTGGGAGGGGGGAAATCTCTCTTCCCTATGCCTGCCCTTGCATAGACTTTAAAGCAAGGTGAATCATTTTACCTTGTCTTTTCAAACATTGTACAGTAAATCCATTGTCCTTATCCGTACAACACCTGACCCTCCGTCTCACTTTTCCGTTATAGGCTGCCTGTTAAGCCCCTTCATGCCTTTTTGCTTTTTATATGTCTACCTGCCTTCCATGAACTTCCTCTGAATTCCTATAACCTGATTTTCTCAATTTTGCCTATGATTTTGCTTGTTCTCTTCTCTCCCTCCTCTGCACCTGCGGAGGCAACTTTATTCGCTCTGGAGCGCATTGGTGAACTTTCCTTGTGACAGTGACTGGAGAGCTGGTTGGAAGAGTTGGCTTGATCACAACTTCCCTGGTGATTAAGAACAGGGCAAAAACGTGCAGGCACTCTTGATGTTCGGTGCAGAAGAGGGCAACCAAAATGATCAAAGGGCTGGCGCAACTCCCCTATGCGGAAAGGTTACAACGTCTTTTTAGCTTAGGAAAAAAGGAGGGGACATGATAGAGGTGTATATGAAGAAGTTTTTCTCCGTCTCTCAAAATACTAGAACCTAAGGTCACCCAACCGGAGATTCGGGATAGACAAAAGGAAGGACTTTTACACGGAGTGCATCATCAGGCAATGGAATTCACTTCCACAAGATATAGTGATAGCTGCCAATTTGAATGGCTTTAAAGGGGGATGTGGCTATCTGCTGCCTCCAGGATCAGAGGTACAACACCTGTGAATACCAGTTGCTGGGAATCAACACAGTTAGAGTGCTAATGACCTTCATGCCCTGCTTTGGGGCTACCATGGGCATCTGGTTGGCCACTGTCGGAAACAGATAAGCTGGACTAGATAAGATTGCTTCCCTTTAGTACATATTGAAAACCAACACAAGGAAATAACCAGGCTACCATATCATAGCTGCAAACACCACATAGAAAGGGTGGTTGCTTGAATCCATTTGCAGGCAGAATTAAAGATCCCTTAATAGCAATTCCCCCTGCTCATGGGAATGAGCAAATGACTTATTAGGGAGTGTTTGCTTGCCCAAGAGAAGTTCTAAGATATGAATAACTGAAATGCAAAGCGGGAGCAGATCCACACAAACTGTGCCATGCCGCCTGTTGCAGCAAGTGATGTGGCTGTGCCGGTGAATGCACATTTTAAAGCTCCCTTAGGGGGTGGTGAATCCCAAACAAAGGCCTATTTAAAAAAATGCAGCGCCAAGACTTCCTCGTCAGAATGGTCATGAGAACTGGCTCTGAGCAGGCAGCCAAGCCCACCAACAACACACCAAAGTTTCTACTGCTACTACCAAAGAGCCCTGGGAAACCAGACAGAAACTAAACATCTGGATCCACCGTTGCTTGAAAGGAAGTGAAACTGCAGAAGAAGCTCTGAAGTCCCAAGTTAGAGGCAAATCGGAAGGAATTTTGGACATGCCACAGGTTAAAAAAGGGGTTTTTCTAACTTTAAAAGGCACAAAGCATGCCAGGTGAGGGCTGAGAAGGATCCAACAGATGGAGAAGAGTGGTTTTTATCTGACTCAAGCTTCAGCCAGGAGAAGAAGCATCCCTTCCGCGCCGGCATTAGCACCTTCTCCGTGAGCTGCAGCCAAACTGAAACTAATGACCAGCGGAGTTTCAGAAATAATTTTCTGTTGATCTGGAGTAAATTCTGTATGAGAGAGCAGTACATCCAATCACAAACTGTCCGTCTGCATCCAGGCCCTCATAAATCAGAGTTTACCGAGGGAGAGAGGAAGATGCTGAAATTTACAATGAGAGTAATGGGCCATTTGCCAAAGCCGACTTGCTCCCTCCTAATGCCCTTTGCGCCTCCCTCGCCTTCCGTGCGCTAGAATTAAAAACCAAGTCACAGCAAATGACATCCGTGCATAGAAGTGATGAAGGAGGCACCTCCTCAGCACTCGTGGATTTCTAAGCAGCACTGCATGAGCCACTGAACCATGCAAGGGAAAGGAATGATTTTGTCACCTCCCATCTCCCGACCTTAAATGCAACGTTCGCCAGAAGAGGGGGGCTTTTTCTTCCTGACGAAGCTTGCCTGGCATGTCTTTATACCTGTATTCCCTCATAAATAAAAGGGATTAGTTTGCCTCGGGAAAACTATCACCTCATCTAGCCAATGTCTAAGCAGTCGTTCGGCAGCCAGTGCGGTGTAGTGGTTAGTGAGGGGTTATGACTCGGGAGACCCAGGTTCTAGTCCTCCCTTGGTCGTGGGAGCTCACTGAGTGATTATGGGAGAGTTGCTGACTCTCAGCCTCCCCTACCTTATGTCATGCTTCCCCCAGACTCCTCATCATCAGAGGACGAAGTGGGAGGGCAAGCTCCAGCAGATCCTGGGGAAGGGACGAGCAGCCATGTAGGATAAGACCCGTTACGGTCAGTGTTTGCTGGCCAAAAGCAGAGATTTATGGCTGTCCTTATCAAGTGTGGAAGCTGAGCCACGCCACTGCAGCTGGGATTCCTTCATTGGCTGGGGCACCGGCAGAGTCGAATAACGCAGTCCCGGAGTCCCAGAGCAGGGCTTTTAGATGCAGGCAGAACTGGGGTCACAGTCCAAGGGGTCTCAGTCCAAACACATGGAGAGATGGATGGGCTGAAAGGTGGGGGTTGCATGTTGTTTCCAGCATCATCCCTGGGGTGCTCAGCGCTACAGTCCCTTCCCAGAATGGCCCTTTTTGCCCTTGGATTGTCTGCCAATTTGATGCATGTAAGCTGAAAGAATGCCAGTTTCTGTAACATTCACTTCTGGTGTTTAGTCTGCCTCTGTGCAGAGACTCTGCCTTGAGTTGTGCATAAGAGAAACATACGCAGCATGGGAGACGTGTGAAAACTCTATGAAGATCTCTGCCCAATATCCAACCGACTCTGCCTTAAAAAGCAGCAGAAACACCCACTACTCGGTAATACCTGTAACTGAACAATGGGTGGTTTTACATTCCAAAAGGTCACAAATATGATGGGGATATATAGCAGGAAATAATGGCCCCAATGAACTGCAGCCACTGACAGCAGAGGAAAATGAGTTCTTTTGTAATATAGTAGATGTGAAAGGTTGGACAGAAGAACCAGAGTTCGCTGAAATCCTCCAAATCCCACTTTGTAGCCCGATTTGAATAGCTCCTGTTTTCATTTTGTTCGAATGGGAAAAGTACAAATTTTCAAGCACATGTTTCAAAAGTACGCACTTCGCCCTATTGACTAAAACGTGGGAATGTGTATTTTTTTTTAAAAAAAATGAATTTTAAAGTGCACATTTTTCATAAGATGCATTTTCCAAATGTGATCACAAGTTCAGGAATTAGCAAAGTGGGGCTCGGGGGGGGGGAAGAAACCCACTCCCATTTGCATTTGGGAGCGTGAGTGGGGCAAGTTCAAATGTTCTGCAATCGGAAATGAAATTCTTGTACATCCCTCGGTGTTTGGGCAAGAGGGAATTAACATGGCAAGTTCCTAAAGTCTGGATGATCATGATCAAATAAATATCTTAGTAAATTGATTGCCAGAAATTCTTAATTCCTGAGCACTGCTCATCCAACTCTGAGGGATTGCAGAAACTGAAATGTGCGTGGGTATGCGCATGCATGGAGTGGAGAGACATGAGAACAGATTTCTCCCAGACAGCGTTTCTAGAGGCCATGATTGTGTCGTGTTTCCCAACACCCCTCGCTTTATTGGGAGACCATAAAGAGGTCTGCCATGTAATCCACAAAGCTTTATTCAGGCAATAAACTTCTCCTCCCACTTGAAGGGACTCTATAGTTCTAGGAACTTTTCTCAGGGCAAGATATGCAAACTAAATGAGACAATTGTCCATTCAAGAAAATGGAAAGTCCTTTTCCAGTACGCTAGAACTTCAGGGAGGCTGGTTCTTATGAAGCTTTGGCGAGAAGCTAACCGGGCGGTCCTTTCGCTCCGCACGCCTTCATCTGCGGCAGATTCTAGGATCAGTCAGGCTTTCAGTGCCCTCCCCTTCGGAAGAACACTGATTCCCAGCTTGTGGGTTATTTACACCCTCAGAGATAAGGGCTGGTGAAAGTTCATTCCTAGCTGGTGAAGAACCCGTGAGAGACACCTCTCCCACGCCCTGCATAGGCTGGTATGTTTCTGGTGCTGTCTCTTCTGCATCAGAATCTGACTCTGATTGATAGCCAGAAAACCCTTCTCACAGCCCAAGGGGAAAAGGCTTAGTCACAACAGATTGTGAGCTGGTGGTAATCGGTCCTGTAATGTCTCTAACATACCTTTGTTGACTTTTCAGCTACAAAAAAAAACCAGTAGCAGCAAACTTGAATTCTCAGTCAGAGGCTTTTGATAAAAACTGCCCCTATCGATCAATGAAACGTGATGCGTTTCCTCCATCCCACAGTCCCTCCTCTCACGTTCCCTTTCCCCCTTTTGTAAAGGACTTTTTATAACGGCTACTCGCTGATACTTGCCTGTAATGATGCCATTTTTCTCTGCAGGTTCTTGCCAGCTGACCTTGAGCGATGTGTCCAGAATCTCCGTGAAACTCAGATGTCCCACTGCTCCTGGCTCTAGCAATCAGAAAGGGAAATCTGTTACCAGGAGAGGCCCCCATTTACTGTGGATCGGATTCAGGTTGGCAGCATTTGGGCTGAAGAAATAAAACATCCAGCCGGGGCTAGCTAGCGGAGAGCTCTGCCAGAACGATCAAGGCATTAAGGACTATTCCAGTTATCATCTGTATGAATTATTTCACCCCAACTTCATCCCAGCCATTCACAGAACTAAAGAGACTGGCAGGAAGAGACAATAGATGTCTACTCAGAAGTAAAAACCACAATGTTGAATGAAACTTTCTCCCAGGTATGTGTGTCTAGGATTTTAGTTACACTTGTTCAGTGTTTTGCCCCTTGAACCTCATTAGAAGAGTCAGGCTGGCTGAATCCTGAAAAGCAAGAGCCGGTACTATCACTCCTTAACAGTCTAATAAAACCCACAGCTTTTCCCCCGGTGTCTTTTACAGATGATAAATAAGTCAGGTGTGCAGGAGAAATGGCCACGTTGTGTGTCGGCATACACACAACATGTCTGCAAGCGCCACAATTATTTTGCTAGGGACTTTGCAGTTCTGCAAGAGGACGTGAAGGCCAGAGAGATCTGCCCAGCCTTTGCGGGGACAACCCCCTCCCCCCAACTTTCCCAAAGAGCTCTTTCAAAATGCCACTCGCACAGTAACAAGCTTCACCAAATACATGCAACTGGGTGGAACTTCAGAAGGAATTTTTACAGCTTAAACTCAACAGCTCTCAAAACAGCATTCCCTGGTGGGTAATGAAAGTGGGTAAAATAGTGGCGTGCCAAGAATGTGCTGTCTTCATTCAATCCTGATTTTCAACTAAGGCACCCAGGCAGATTTGTGATACGACCTGCTCTCCACAGATATATTGAGAAGAGGAAGCCTTTTTTGTTGTTGTTGCTCATTTTACATTCACCGTGCTTCTGTTACCTGGATCCCTGCCGGCCTGGGCTGCCCTCCTGCTCTGTTGACCCTGTTTGGCAATTCACATTCTGTTTCCTTCTCACTTTTGTCCGGTTTCTAATCCCCCTCCAGCTACGAAGAAGGACGGCTGCCAAGAGGCCAGCTCTTGCCAATTTGCAATTCTGCACCTGGAGTCCAGGGAACCCTGTCGAAACTATACTCTCTTGCATCCAGGAATCAAAGTATTATGCAAAGAGACGTCCTGCTCTAGGACAAAATCGGGATTCTCAAACAAGACTGGCCACAGAGCTCAAATGTCATACTTTACAACTGCCCTAGTTAAGTCAATAGGGGAATAACCTACTTTGGACAAGCTTTCTGAGGAACTCAGCCTGTGACGGAAATATTCAAAAATATTACTTCTGTTTAGGATGGATCCTGTAGTGTAGTGAAGAATGCCAGGTGGGGATTCAGTCTTTGTAACACTACCCAAAATTGATACACAGGTAGGTCAACTCCAGGGAGCCCATCCACACTCACAAGGAGGTCTCTTTGCATCATCAGGCCAGAGCGGATGAAAGTGCTACTCCTTAAGCCCTAAAAAGGCTTCCTGGTCAGACTTGCTTGTAGAGTGAGCAACTAGGAGACTTTACTCTTGCTGTGCATCACCTGTTGCAGTTACTATGGCAGGATGGTTTGTTAGTCTGTTGACTCATCCTTGGGAACTTAGACCTGCTTTTGGTACCAAGACTGTTCTAATTGACCTGAAGTGTCATCAACATGTGAATGACTCCCCATCCTATTTCTCTGTTTCACCATCTTGAGATGAAAGCGGAAGTGTCAAATTGCTGTCTGGTCAGGCTAATTGGCTGAATGAGAGACAATAAACTGAAGCTGGAAATGGCAGGGAATTCAGAATGTGGCAGCTAGTCAACTAAGCTGGACTGGGCATCAGAGCACACGGGTGCACTGGCTCCCAATTCCAGGTGGAATTTTGGGTATTTTATGTTACAGCCTTCTATGGGTGTCCCTACTCTCGGAGGCAAGATGGTTGTCCTTCTCAGTGATGGCACTCTTTCCAATTATGAAATGCTCCCTTCCGAGAGGTCTACCTGGCACCTATTTTGCTGTCCACCATTCTCTGAGAACCTTGGAGGTCTCCTCTCTGGGCGAACCGGGAAAAATGTGTCTTTGTGTCTAATCTCCAAGTATTTTTGAGGTCAGAGTGCATCAGCGAGGGGGGGGCGGATAATTAAATGGGGTCAGAGCAAGGATAGAGGGGGAATTTAAGTCTTCCTTTCCTCTGCTGTGGTCCTGAGAAAAATCCTGAAACTTGTATTTGCTTGGGGTGATGGTGGTGTGGAATCTCGCACTGGTGTCAATGGGGGGGGGGGTCGTTGTCCCCCCTGCAAACAGCACTTTTAAAAGACAGATTCTCCTCAGGACTGTAGTGGGGGGGGAAGAGTTGCATTCCTCCTCCATGTTGCTCTGATCCCGTTAAAATCTGTAAAAAGTATGCAAAAGGGAAAAGTAGAAACAATTGGCCTCTTCATTTTTGCCGCAAACTCTTTGGTATCCCTCCCAGTTGAAAGCTGCTGATATCACCCCCCCCCCCCATATTTTCTCAGGGGATGAATAGTTCTATGAAAGTAAGTTGGAGGGGGATATTTGGCCCAGCCTTATTAGTAAGGCAAACGAAAGGAAGGAAGGAAAAAAGAAAGAAAGAAAGAAAGCCAACTCTTACAAGATGATAAAAATTATAGTTTCAATATTTGCCCTTTTCATCATCACACAGAGAGCTCTCAGGCAAAATAAAGAAATCACCATTTCACCATCACCATCTCAAATGCCAATACCTAGCAGGTTTCTATTGATGTCCTGAGCACCGGTGTTTTCCTTGCCTCCTGCTGCCTTGCGGGAGCCTCAGCCAGACTTCGGGGGCTTTCCTGCCGCTGCTAAACAGGAATTGTTATGCTATCCTTTGGGTAGCAAACACAGCTGGGTTTATCCTGCAGCGAGTGACAGGCTGAGCATGCTTTTTTACCGCTCCATGGGGCTGACTGTGAGGCACAAAGCCTTTCCCATCCAAAGTGGGCAGGATGAAGCACTCCGAGGCTTTTATGCACTGCCGTCTACCTTGCAGGAAGAAGCCGTCTGGTTCAGAGAGCTACAGGAGGGAAGAGCGAAAGAATTCTCGCCTAGCCAGACTCTTATAACGAGTTAAAGCGTTGGTCTATCTAGCCCAGGCCTATCCAACTTGACAGGGTTTTCTCCATACTTGATCCTTTTAACTGCTGATACCAGAGACTGAACCGGTATCTTCTGCATGTTCTGCCATTGAGCAATTCCAGAAGCAGTCTGCCATAGCATATGGGGAAGGGTATAAGAACTGAACTCTTGCTTAGCTGGCAAAAGCAAAAAACAAAAAAAAAAAGCAACTGCAGAAGAGAACAACTGGCCTGGAGGCATGTTAGATGTACGCACTGAGCACGTACCAGATCAATTGTGCTGGTTTCATGTGTGTCAATGGAATTTTCAAAGCCTTAAAAATCAGATTACTTCTGAAATAAATAATCCAAGCACCAGTTCTGCTTTGCTATTCTGGCTTTAAGTAAACACATTTAAAGTTAAGCAGCTTTGCAGATATCCAGTGGCTGGACTGGAGTCTGCTAGCATGTAAAGCAGGGCAGGATTTACGCACAAGCTAAACAAGGGACAGCTAAGGGCCTCATGTTATAACTTGCATTTTTAATACCTATATTACATGACTATCAAATTCCGTTTAATTGGACAGCCCGTATTTTGCATTTCAAAAATTGCGTTCTTTGTGGAAGAGGGAAGGGCCTCATTCATGTTATAGCCTAGGGCCACAACTGGTTTAAATCTGGCTCTGATGTAAAGGTTCTGATGGCGGAAAACCTATACTTTGAGCACAGACGGATCGCCTGTGTTTTTTCCCATCAAGTCTCTCCCACGGCCCATTTGTCAGCATTTGGAACCAGGCTTCTTTAACGCTGAAGCAGTCAATGACATTTGTCTTTGCAGCAAGACTGACTAGCAGATGGTTATTGTTGAGGCATGGGGACAGGAAATAGCCACATCAAGAAGCTGTTCATATCTCCTGCATTGTCTGAGTTTCGCTCTACAGCGGCAGGGGGGAGATTTCGAATGGGAAGTGGGGAATTGAAGCACAGTGTACTTGCGCCGTGCGCCAACGAAAATATTTCTTCTCTCTGCAAGGCTTTGATAAATTAGGCCAGGGAAACTGACAAAAAATAATCTAACGCACGACATTACAAATTGGACATGCCATGCATGCATTTTTCCTTGTTTATTTTTTAAAATAAGGCTATAAAATTGCCGAGAAGTGGGCATTGAAAACACAGCTTCCAATAGAAGCGGTTTTGTTTGGAACAGAGTTGCGAAGGCTTTCTGGCTCAATCTGGAGTCCGTTGTTGTGGTCTCCGTGCTGAACGGGTACAGCCGAGTAAACCAAAAGTAGGGCTGCGTATTGTATGGGCAGAGGATTGAAAGGGCAGCTACCAATCTTGGGTTTACTGGGCACCGTCCAGAGGGTGGTTCTCTTGCACAAATCCCATCAAAGTGAATGAAAAACGCAGAAGTACGGGACTCTTATACAGCTTCCTTTCACTGAAGCACAAAGCGGTGTTGATAGACGGTGCATCTCTTCATGGAGATACAGTTCAGTCTAGATGGGGTTGTACTCCTTCTTGAAAGATCAGGCTTGCAGGGATGCTGTTAGATCTGGCTGTTTCTTCCAACATGAACCTGCTCAAGGAGAGCTTCCTCAGGGACCCTCCCCTTCGGAGACGAGGCCGGTGGTCGAGGTTTCACCACTCTTGAGGATTTGTGTTTTCTGGCTGGGGATCTAAGTCAATCCTTTGTCCTTTTTTGAAGGACAAATAAGTCTTTTTGAATCTGACTCAAATTCAACAAATCCTCTTCTTTCCCCACTCATAAGCATTGTGATGTTGTTGTGATATTCTGATTCTGATGAAGCATTTGCAAAACAGGCGAAAGAAGCCGGAGGCCTGTAATTGCTTAGTTACTGTAAACTATTTTTGCTCGTTGCTCAGTTATTGCAAACTATTTTGTCGTTGTTCAATCTCTGTATAATTGTCTAGTTATTGCAAACAATTGTAAACTATTTATGCTTGGTTATTGTAAACAACTTGTTCAGTTTCTGTATACTATTATTGTATTTTCACGTTTGATACATGATATGGCACAATTAATACGTTAACATAAACTGTTGGTTTACCCAAGTTCTTTTTATATTCATTAATATTCAAGCAGTTGTGAACTGGTTAACAGTATTCTATTTCAGTGATACCTGCAGACAGAAACCTGTGGGTTGTGGTACTCTGCCAATGAACTACTTTCATCAAGAAAACTCACCTAGACCCAAATCAAATGTCTTTTTGGCAGCAGGTGAAGGCCTTTTATTTGCTTAGTTGTCGGAGACCTTCTGTCATTTTTTACCTCTGTTTTTAGTATTGAATAAGCTGACGCTCTGCTTTTGTTCTTATTTATTGTTTTGCTGTTTATTGCTTTTGTTCTGTTCTGTTTACTTTGTTTAAAAAATTCCCAGTAAGCCTCAGGGAGTCCCTTTGGGGGTTGGAAGAGTGGGGTACTAAATATCACCCTCAAATGGATGCACGTATGAATAAATTAATTTAAACCTTCATTGGAACTCATGCAGAAGAATGTCCCTGTGAATTATGCCCACGGTGATTACAAATCTTCTCTGTGTTGACAGGCAGGCAGCATGCTCCTTCCTGCCAAAATTTTGTATCTCCCAGTCTCTCTACAACAAACATAAAATAAGATATATGCCTGGAGGAGTTGGCTGCATGTCACCCTCTCAGGATTTTCCATTGGCGAGCTGCAAGGCAACTCTGAGACAAATGCAGCAAAAAATATAACAGCCGTTGAATTATGCAGGCTGTATTTTCAGTGGACCCAACGCATGAGGCATAACTGGAAGTGCGGACTGGTCAGGGTCAAGTCTCTGTGCATTCTGTCGAGGGATATGTGGTTGCCAAGATAGCCAAACCCAGGAAATTATAATCAAGCTGCCAAAACCTCCTGGAGCAATTACCATCTCTTCAGAAGTGTGGGCAAGCTGCATCTATTGTTGATTCCATCGCTTCCTTGGGACGTCTGACACCTCTGCCTACCACCACTGATATTCATCAATCTGGTTATTTATTTATTTGTCCCACTCTTATTTCAGCAGAACTCAAGGCAGCGTCTAATGGATTCTCAAATGGTGTCCCATCTAGGCACTGGGCAGACCCTGATCTGCTGAGCTTCAACGAACTGGCTGATTCATATACCTTGACCATGCAATGGCACTATTTTTAGGGGGCGGGGGTTGATGTAGGAAATAGGGCAATTAAATGGTGGATTATTTCCAGTTAACCATCCATTTTGCTTTGAACTGAAGGTTGATTACATGTTTTCCCCTTTGTCTTCTGCAGGGTTGTGGAATTTGAGGCCTGTGGGCCAAATCTGGCCCATCTGGGGTCCTGATCCAGCCCAATGGCCACATCCCCTTTTAGTGGCCCAACCTCCTTTCCCTCAAGCTTTGATCAGTTGGTGGTTTCTTGGCTTTTGCACAGTTTTGACCCATCCTAAAAGCATGAAATGCTCTCCTAGAGCTTAGTTATTGGCAATAAGAGCTTTAGGCAAACATATGCTGGTGAGCTTGGCCCCTGCACCTATTGCCTGGGGCCCAGCCCACCACTGGAATGCACCCCGAGAGCTTCTCCACAGCTGAATTTGGCACTAGGGCAGGAAGAGGTTCAAGGCCCCTGGCCTACTGCATGTCTCTAAAATAAACATCATATTGTGTAAAGGGGCGATGCAAGCCTGAAAATATGTGCTCAGAGCCCTTGAGCAATCTTGGCTTCTAAGTGGATATCAACCCCATGTTCTCAGTTATGTATCACCTCTCCAGACATGATGGCCACCTCACTACAGAGACACATGGTGGCCAACCACAAATTCCGCTTTCCCACACTGTCTGGAGTGGCTCTGATTTATCAATTAAGTTGCCAATTAATACAGCAATTTAATAACAGTTGATGGTTTAGAAGCAATTTAAGGAAGGCAACCACTTACCATGGTTCAATTATACAAACAAAATGATTTCCCCGTGGGAGTGCTAGACATTACTTACAATTATGTACAAAGCGTCCTTCCGACACAGGACTGCTCCTATTGAAAAGGCCATTTCTTAAAGAAGTCTGCAGTGATTTTTTGCATTGGTTAATCAACTCGATGACTGGATTCAGCCTATTTAGGAAGCCCATTTGGGGGCATATAAACTTTGTTCATTGGCAGGCCAAGTATCTTGTAGAAAATTGGAAAGGCTTTAGAGGAGGGCAACAAAGATTGTCAGTCGAATGAAAAACAAGCCCTATAAGGAAAGGTGGACGGAACCGAGTATGTTTAGTTTGTGTGTTTAGTTTGGAGAAGACCGAGGAGGCAGAAATGATAGCCCTCTCCAGGAGAGGGCAGGACCGGCTTAAATTACAGGAAGGGTTTTAGGAGAAATCCCAAACAGATTCAAGTGACATCAGATTTCTATGAATCCAACCTGTGGATTCCAAATGGGGCCAAGGATTCTGTCAACGTGGTGACTTTTTAAAAAAGAAAACTTTCTGGAATTGTATGCAAATTTAGTTGTACAAAAGTTACTGCTAAATATGCAAACCTATATGCCATTTTTTTAAAAAAAACAACACCAATGCACACAAATATATATATATTTCTGATCTCTTTTCAGCCTCCACTTTGTAGCGTTCTTCTTTTGTGTGCCCTGCTCATTGATTGCATGCTGAGATAAGAAAAATACCCAAAATGTTGCATGCCAGTGAAAGTTATGTACTTTTCGAAGGGGGGAAATTTAATTCCAACAATGAGCAGATGATTGGATGAAGGATGTTTGAAAATCCATAAAACACAGATAGATTAAACAAAATCTGTACATCCTCAGTCACAGAAGGAGAGATTTTGGATGTACCATAGGAGAAACTTATTCATAGTAAGAGCAGAACAAGAATGGAAGCAATTACCTAGATGATAGATAGATAGATAGATAGATAGATAGATAGATAGATAGACATTTTATTTGTCTATGGCACAAAGGCCGTTACAACCACAGCAATGAAACAAGATGTCTCTGTGACAACCAAAATTTTTACAAACTCATAGAGAATTCATATAAAAGAACAAAACTGAGAGAAAAGGCTGAGATTTATACTGTTGAAAAAATGATACAAACCCTAGTAGCAATTGGATGAATTGGTGAAGGTTTTCAGACAAAGGCTGGGTAGCCATTTGTTGGGGAAACTCTAGCTCTGGATTTCCTGCACTGAGCAGGACGTTGGACTCATTGAGCAGTTATCCAACTGTGTTATTCCAGTAGCCCACATGACGTTGCAGTAGCAAAACTAGTTTCTGAACTTTGTGCCAGAGAAGGACCCAACCAAAATTACGTTTCTGCAAGTGTGGTTGTGCGCGTGGTTCTACATAACTCTTGTGCAACCTGTTGCATCATGCAACCAGTTGCGCCAGGCGTTACGCATTCCACTTGTGCAACCAGTTTCACAACTGCTTGCCCATATTGCGCTACACATTGTGCAACCAGTTGCACAGCAAGTGTAATAGGCATTGGTGGCGTCACTACCCTCAATGACACTTATCCACCACTTCTCTTTCGCCGCCGCCCCCGTCGTCTTTATTTTGAAACGGAAGAGGGAAAGTCAAGCCTTCTTTTTATTGACTTGAGTGTGGGTGTATATCCCTAATCTACAGTAACAAATAAGACCAAATAAGTGTGGTTGAAGAAACAAAACAATACTGAAAAATTTATTTATAAATTAAATGATATTGAAATACACCTTATGTTTAATGTTATTAAAATAAATATGCCTCCCTCCACCTCCAAAGGAAAACTAACCACCCCTCAAAACTATAGCCCCAATTCCCTAATCCTGCCCCAATGAAAGCCTGTCCTTCTCCCCCTTTCTCCATCTCAATTCCCCCTTCCTTTATCCTCTCTCTCACTCCCTTCTCCAAATCGAACAACCAATCAGACGACAGCATTCAAACTGCTCAACCGTTTAACTCCCCCCTCCCCCCGGTTACCATTGCCTGTAATAAAAGGAATTGGCCAAAGCAAATCAAGCCCTGAACCAACCGTTCAAAATTATACATATAAACAACAACAACAACAACAACAACATAAAATACCATTTCATCACAGCAACCAATTGCTCAATGGAAAGATTCAGCAGAGCTCTGCTGGTGCTATTTGCATTTGCAGAACATCACTGCTGGATACTGCCCATAGCCTGCAAAGCTCCCTCCAATGCCATGTTTCTATGAAAGACTGTTGACGGACATGGCCCACTCTATACTTACTGTCTTCGTGAGTCTGGAGTAGCTGCGGTGGACTCCGCGGTCCATCCCCTGGGGTAGTGAAGCAAAGGATTGACGTGTAGTACGTTGTGAATTTCTTCAGGTTGGTTATGTAGCCACTGTGAACTCCGTGAAAATCTGGAGTAATAGTGACGGTGGTCATGGTTTCGGCTGCATCAGCTGGCCAGGCCAGGAGCTAGAAGGGAAGTGTAGGGAGAGCTGATTTAAAATCAGAGGAAATCAGTTTAGAGCTGGCTCCCAATCACAATCCAATGCACTCAACTGCCAGCACCTTATTAGCTCAATTGTAAAAGGGCAAACATCACCATTAATGCAATTGTCACGAAGATGGTTGTATGTACAGATTTAACCTCGTTACTATGTTTGCTGAAAGGGCTTGCATATTACATCCAGCTATAGGCAGAGAATTTAAAAAGTGTGTCTTGGAGTGTGTGTGTGTATGTGTGTGTTTAAAAAATAATCTGTGGCGAACACAAAGCGCTTAAAGCTAGATTGAAGGATTTGCATAAGTGTGACGGAGCAGCCCTCCTGCCTATAGAGGAATGAATAATCACAAGGACAAGATCAGGGGAAATAAAAGCCTACATCAGCAAAGCAAAATCAGAGAACAGAAGCATGCTGTTGCCCCAACTGCCCCGGGTTCCAAAGAAGAGGAATGGCTATGTCTGGAAAGCAAGAGTCAGGACCACGGGCCTCCTCAGGAAACCCCAAGGGGGTGGGGTTGAAGGGCACAGGCTGAGCCTGTCTCAGGGCCGGTGCATCTGTCATGCTCAGTCACAGTGAATTACTTGCGCACAGTTCTTTTAAGTGCGCCCCAGGTTCTACGGTCTCCTCTCTTCCCTTTGACTTCAGCATCAGTTTGGGGAAAAGCATGGACACAATCTGCCACTGCACCTGCGGTCTGGATTGTGGCCAACATGTACAGAAGTCTTCACAGCAAGCTAACAAAATGCAGACGTCAACCCAACCAGAACTGCTTTCATAGCAGCTCAAGAGAAAGCAGGCTGATTTCACACTCCCCCGCCTCCTCTTCACAGAACTGTCACGTCACACTCGAAAGATTCACTGGAATTCAAGGGAGTTTCTAAAGAAAAGCAACAGTTTCATAGTGGCAAACAGAGAGTCTTGCTTCTCTCTCTCTCTCTCTCTTTAAAATTATATCTATGTAACACAATGGAAATGTCCAAATGTCAACAACTGCGCTTTTATATTTCCTTGCTTCCACGAGTTTGGCATTGCACAGTCCCATAAAACGAAGCCGAGTGCATTTACCATGGAAAATATGCAATGGGTGGGACCCGCTTGGCAAGCAGACACACAGAATTTTTGATTACTGGTAATTTATAAATCATTATGCAAATTATGCACTACAAGAAAATGTGATAGAAACGTCCTCCCCCCCACTGTCCATATTACAGTTTTAAAAAGCCGTAAGAGAAATATGAACTGCACAGCTGTTTCTGTCTAACGGAATTAAAGCAAAGGAACAGGGAATGTTGACAGTTAAAAGCAAAGGGTAGCACTAACTATTGACAAGTGCAAAACAGCCTGTGAATTACTTTATACTTTTTCTAAGGGAAGTGCAATTTAAGCAAGAAATTGGGTTAAAAAACAAGCTGCGAAAACAGCCTAATGGTAAAGTTAGATTTCAACTTTTTCTTTAAGAGTCCCAAACCCATTACTGAAATGACACACTGCTCTCAATTTGGAGGCCTTTTACTCAGGTGTGCTTCCCTTGAGCCTAGAGGATCAATCTTGCAGCTAGTGATTCAGATACTATAGATGGGTAACCTCCCCCGATACCTGTTCACGCTCTGCTCCCCTGACTCCCACTGGTTGCCTGATCCCGAGATGAGCCGCCAGATGGTCTGCAGGGATCTGGTGAGAGCTCGCGACTTTTTTTTTTGTGTGTCCATGAGCTGCAATTTGCACAAATTCACGGGTGAGAATATTTATGGAAATCGCAATTAGCACAAAATTGCAGCTATGTTATAGCACAATTTGCATAAAATGCGGGCACAAAGGATAATTTACGCCTGACATTTTGTGCAAATTGCACGATTTATGGCAGCGATTTTGCACAAATTGTGGATTTTGCAAATATTCCCAGCCACGAATTTGCACAAATCTGAATTTGTGCAAATTCCATTTTGTGCGAATCAGGATATGCACACAAACACACACATAAAGCCAAGGTTCCAAATGACTGAGTTCAATGTCTATGTATTTATTTGTCTGTGTCTGACAGAGAAGATGTTCTGCATTCTCTTGCCATAAGAAGTGTGGTGGGTAGATACAAGAAACAGGGCCTTTCCAGTTGAACCAGCTCTCCTTGGACTCGCCCAAGCCAGGTTAGAATAACACAAAACCAGATGTTAAAACTGCAATACCCAATCATCGATTAAGCAGTACCAATTCTCAGACCACCATCGTTTTGAAGCCATTAATGGAGGGACAAGGTGGGCATTCCAAGGAGAGGTGGTTCAACTGGAAAGGCCCTGCTCATAAATCTAGAATTTGCAGGGAAGGCGTTAGAGATGGAGGTCGTCTTTCAGGTGCAGTCCCAAAATCCGCATCAAGTACATCACAAGAAGTGATCAGTGATAGGGCAAACAATTGTAGAACGTATTCGTCCGAACCTTGTATCCCTGGTTGATGCCATTGATGAATTGCTGCGGAGGAGGGTTCCACAAGAACTGGATGGTGGTAGAGTTCAATGCTTCTGCTTGGACATTCTGCGGTGGTGCGGTAGGCACTGCATGACGCCGGCCAGGAAGAAGACAAAGTAAAATTGATTGCAGACAGGGAGAAGAAATGGAAGAAAGGAGAAGGGGAAAAGAAGAATCCTTTAGCAACCACTCACGATTCAAAGGAAATAACAGTGGTGTGAAAGGAGACCTGTGATTTATGTTTCTGATACTCAGGGGTGACTTAAAAAGAAAGTTAATTGGGTTATTTCTCATTTTCTGTTGGAGAGTCCTTCAATGGCCAGAGGAGGGGACAAAACTGTTCTTGTGGCTTATTATTCTGCAGATGAGCTTTTCCCAAAGACCTAAGACAGACACACAGATGATGGGGGAATTCATCTCTCTCAGTCATCCATGGTTGTAATAGGAATCTGCAGCAGGCAAACAAACTTATTGAATTATAGCACTTTCCTCTGTTCATTATGAATTGCAGAAAAAAATAAAGACAGGCAGTGAATAATATCCTATGGATTAAAGATCAGACTCTAGAACTGAGTTTGCACTCTTTAGTAGGGAACAAACAGCCTGGTCCTATCCATAGTTACTTGGAAATTAGTCCCAGTATTTTCACTAGGGATTACTTTCAAGTAAATGTGCATAGGATTGTAGCCTAAAATACAGAGTCAATAATAATAATAATAATAATAATAATAATAATAATAATAATAATAATATATTTATTTATTACCCGCCTCTCCCAACGGATCGAGGCGGGGAACAGCATCAAACATAAAATACAAAACTGATTAAAACACATAAAACCAATACATCATTAAAATACCATTAAAACACCAATAAAACACTTTAAAATTCATCTGGGTACTGTACTGTATCCTGGATATGTACTGTATACTGGACAGTTGGAATCATATTTCATATAGTACTTCCTTACTAAACTAAAAAGAACATTAACAAAACTGAAAAAGCAGTTCTTTTCGTTAACGGCTTTTAGAATCCCAAAATTAACCTTTCATCTGTTCGCAGTTAAAAACAACAACAAAGAGTCTGCTGGAAATGTACTGAACATAGCAACCCTGTGAAACGCATGGTGATTGACTGAAGTAAGCTTTGGCAGATCATGAGAACAATATATACTGGTTTAATTTTATCCATTGATTTGGATTGCTACCTCTCCCAGTCCCAGAGTGTCTCAGAAGAACCACTCAAAAAAACACTCATAAAAATAAACTTATATTTAACTTGCATATTTTTTTTTCTGTTTCTCAGAGGGGTTGTATCTGCTATAACCTGTTTGTATCAGATGAAAACTGTCAGTGGCTGGTTTAAGTGATGTTCAACCTGTTCTGGAGAGGGCTGCATTCCACCCTAAAGATCAGGTTTGTAGTTTAGGGGTGCTCTTCAGTCCAGCATTGTCACTAGAGGCCCAGGTGGACTCAGTGGCACGGAGCACCTGATATACCAACTATGTCCTTACCTGGACAGAGATAGGCGAGCTACAGGGCCAGCCCAAGACATTTTGCTGCCTGAAGCAAAGAACAAGATGGCGCCCCCTCCCATTCCATGTACACAAGCCGACTGGACTGGCAGTTGAATTTCTCTTCAATACTGCCAATGGGGTAGCATTCTATACCACACCTGAAGGGATCAGGCTCACTTAGAGTTCACAGGGCAGGCCACAGAGCACAGAGTTACTCTCCAACAGCCAACTGCCATCTTCCAGCATCTGCCACCTGAGGCAACTGGCTCACTCTGCGGAATGGTAAGGCCTGCCCTGCCAACCCACAGATATCCATGCTCTGATAATGTCTCATCTGGATTACTGCAACACGTTATACTTGGGGCTGCCTTTGACGATGGACTGGAAACTTCAGTCGGTCCAAAACAGGGCAGGGAGATTGTTAACATGTCAACGTGATCATATCATTCCAGTACATTTCCATTGGCACTGGCTGCCGGTCCATTTCCAGGCCTGATTTAAAGTGCTGGTATTAACATTCAGAGCCCCATAATTCTTGGGTCCAAGTTGTCACGACTGGCCCACAGAGCTTCAGCCATTGGGCATTATAGAAATGTAATAAGTAAATGAACAAAACCAGTGACAATCTACACGCAATAA
Source organism: Anniella stebbinsi (assembly GCA_029215795.1). Classification (NCBI taxonomy): domain Eukaryota; kingdom Metazoa; phylum Chordata; class Lepidosauria; order Squamata; family Anniellidae; genus Anniella; species Anniella stebbinsi. The sequence goes on from JARDYH010000007.1 coordinate 57,081,943, forward strand.
TTGGTAAAGGTTTTGCAGCTAGATAACATCTTCCCCACTGGTCACCTGCACCGTTAAAATGAGGATGAGTTATGTATGTACAAGACCACAATAACAGAGCTCATTTATCACTTTAATTCCACAACCTGAAACTGATTCCTGAAGTTACAACATGTATGATTAATCACAAGACCTTTTGGAATCGCAGGACTTTCTGTGCTACTCACAAACCTAAGGGGGGGGGGGGGAGATTGTCTCCAGGATTAGAAAGGGCTGGGAATATTAACTTGGTGAGCTGTTGACATAATCAAGTTCTTAATAATTCTCACGATAGTATTAAACCTGATGTCCTTCATAAAACCCTCTCCCAACATTCAGTCTCTGTCTTGTTGATGAAATACTGGGAAGAGCATGTCATGGCCCAGGACTCTCAGGACCGCTTCTATAAGAAGATGGGGCCGATGGCATGGAGGATGAGGAGGTCTGGGCTTACAACACAGCCACAGAGATGCCTCTGAAATAACCACCCCACTAGAGATTTTCATGGGGGAAGAGCAGCAGGGGACAGCATGCTTCCCAGTCTCTGCATTGGAGGCGATAGTTTGGTCCTCATCCTTTGGTTCCAAGCATCTGTCCCCAGAACCATCTGCAGGTGCCCCGCTACTAGCACAAACATGTCCAGGGGCAGAAGGAAGCTTCTTGGGCCGGCCAGAACATGCACGTGTGGGATAGGGTGTGGACCCTTTAAGACCAGCCAGGTTTTCTCTGAGGAGATGGCACCCCACTTTGCCCTTGGACTACTAATGGGTTTTGCTGGAGTGCCGCACCAAATTCCGTACTTGTCCATTTGCTTTGCAGTTTGCTTTAGCTAGTATCCAAGGCCATAAAGAGCTGTCCATGGTGCTGTCGATCTGCAGCCTACCTAGACTTTTCCGACAATTTGCCAGAATGACCATGTCGGATACGGATGAGCCAGAGCCCATCAAGTCTAAGCTCCAAAGCTATAGGGCATGGGGCCAAGAGGTTCTTCTGGGTCTGCTGAATTGGTTTTCATTCTCAAGGCATCTTCTCTTCCTCATATAAGCTGGTTCAAGGTGGAAGAAATTAAGAACATAAGCACATAAGAGAAGCCTTGCTGGATCAAACCAAGGATCCATTCAGTCCAGGACTCTGTTCACACAGTGGCCAACCAGTGTTGACCAGGAACCCACAAGCAGGATACGGGTGCAACAGCACCCTCCTGCCCATGTTCCCAAGCAATTGGTGCATTATAGACTTATTCTATCATCATCAGAGAGAAATTACAGTGACAATCTCCAACTAGAGAGGGCAGAAGGCTGGTGGCCCTAGAATAGGTTCAAAAGAAAGGGGTCAAGCCAAAGTATCACTGTGTGCTTCAGGTTCCAAAACAAAAGACTTCGGGGGAAGCCTTAAGTCTAAGAAACACTAAGGCTAAGAAAGTCTTGCTTAATTTATCCTCAGTAAAATCAATCAATCAAGTGTGTGCTGGGGGAAAGGCACTGAATAAGCCACATAGCCACATCCAGGGTTGAATGGAGACATTTTAAATGCTTGAGGTGGAAATAGAAATCATTTAAACAATTAACCCATGGACAGCACAACCCTTTCCATGTCTACTCAGAAGAAAGTTCTATTGAATTCAATGGGACTCGCTCCCCAGGTAAATGCATATAGGATTGCAGCCTTAATTAACACAGGGCACAATCCATTGTGAAATTTCCTTGTGTCTATTAAACAAACGTGGCCTGTTACTCTCGTGCAACTCTAGTTCATGGCAATGGTGTCTGTGCAGGAGAGCTTCTCAGCAGTTTCTGGCTATAATACACACCTGTCTCCAATTCTGCCTCCGTTAAGGGCACTCAACATCTGCCACTTCTGTTGCACTGAGCAAGTTTGTGAAGGGGACAATATGCTAGTCCCAGGGAGAAACATCTGCTAAGAAGCGACTGCAAGGAGTTTTGCCTCCTCAGGGAGGCCTGCCTCACCCTTTGAAAAGAACAGTGACTTCCCAGCATAGACAGAGTTTGCCTACAGAAGTCATTCTTAAACATCTTCCTGCTGACTACTGCACACCTTTGAGCCTCACCTTTTTCTTTGAGAATTCTGAAACACTTTGAGACACAGGGAGATCTGCCTTTAGGGACTGACACCTGCAAGGGGACTCAGAAGACTTTAAAAGAGTGTCTTATGCAAACACACAGTTTCTGTGCAGAACCCTTACTTTACAAAGCCTAGCCAAAGAGAAAGAAGCATTTATTTACAACCTTTGTAACTAATGTGGCAAACTCAATGCTGGTTTTTCTTTATTTTAAAATGAAAAAAAAAACCCATTTCATTTCAGCAAGAAAGTGATGTTTCAGAACCTGGAATAAATCACTGCAGCATGAAAGATACCTGTTGCAGCAAGGGTGGCGATGGGGGAAGTGATAAAATCCTGTCTGGGAGGGGAGGGAAATGCAGTTCTAGAAATCATAATATATGGCACAGTTCATTTCTTTAGAGAAAAGCGGCTTCTGAATCTCAATGAATGCTTTTAATGTGTGGATAAAATGAGAGCGGCTAATGTGTGTATTTTTTGTGTATGTGTACAAGAGCATAAAAATCCATATTAATGCATTTATCAGTAAAAGCACCGTATGAAATCTTCCAGTGTTACACTTTAATTTCAGATGCTGCTTCCATCCCAGCGTTCTGTGTGCATAGCATAGAGATAAGCATATGCCAGTAGCCAGCTTCGCGCCGTTCACAAATGCACGGCTTCCCATCAGAGAGTAGGTTTTGCAGATTGCACCGAACCAAATCAGATTTCTTCCCCTGGGTACGGGTAGATTTCAGGGTCTTCTGACAAGTTTGAGGAATTCTCCAAATTTCACAGCAAAGCGACAGAACCAACCTTTAGATTCTTCTTGGTAAAGTTCACTTAGCTAGAATTGTACCAGAACTCAGTTGCTCAAACTGCAAGTTAATATGTAGCATTCTAAAGAATGCTTTCAGCAGAAAAGGTCAGGGAGGCGGCATGAATAAGAGCCATTAAATGGACTCAGGCAGCATGGTAATGGGAAAATGAGGAGGAATTTAGGTTAAACGTGTTACTACTGTGACGTGCTACTTGTGAATATGCAGAGTGTCAGAAGAGCAATTTTAAAGGTAAGTGTTTAGACAAGGCTTGTAAGTCCTTCAAAGAAGCTTTTGATAGTTCAGGATATCAGCTTCTACTTCCAAACGTGGAAGGGTCTTTGGGTTGTAGGCTTGTCACTTTCTGAGGATTCACTTTTTCTGTTGAGGCATCAGTTTAAAACGTGGCCCTGCGGTACTTACTCCTAAGCACATATAGTTAATGGATTTCACCGATTTCAGAAGATTTTCCTTTCAAATCAACATGCTTGCTAGGACTGTAAGTTAAGAAACGCACAGCTGCTCATGAAGGAAGTGTGGCTTCCAAAATATCTCTTTAGGGGAGGGTAAGAGGCTATTGCAAGTACTCCTCCCTAGTTAGTTCCTCTGTTCTGCACTTCAAAATGGTGGATGACAATGCTTCCGATTCAGAAGACCACATCTGAGCATTTCTACGCTTTTCTATGCTACAAACCCAAATAATTTTGAGTTTCATGGCTCACCCCTCTGATGGAAGTGCAATACTTCGAGGGGGCTTGGGATCTTTACGACAAACATTTCAGCACTCTCAACAAATTACAATTCCCAGGAGTCTTTTGGGGCTAGGGTCCGTTGAGAAAGTTACAGTAAAGCCAGTTTAAAGATAATTTAAAGTCAGTTTAAAGAGAGACCATGTTTAGAATATCTTACGTATGGGGATATAAAGAGAAGTGAGATCATTCACATCTTAACGGAGAATGCTTGAGCCAAATGGGAATGAGAGCAAGGTGGTTGTATGTTTCAAAGACCCCATCCCAATGTTCTGAAAACCACTTATTGTATTAGAGACCAAGAAAGAGAGGAGGAATAGGAAGATTTGATCGTTTGAATCAACACAGCTGGCTTCCTCAGACTAGTACATTAGAGTTGTAGAAGGCAATTCCTGTAAGCTTAGTTTGGGATCTGCTTGGTCATCGAACCAAAATATAAGAAGCAATGTGCTCCTTGCTCATTCAATGTCTACGATTTTCTTTACCTGAACAGCTTTCTAAGAGGTAGCTCACATGGTCATTGGTTAAGAGCTGAAGAGAGGATTTCAATGCATCTTGCTGTGCTGGCACAAATGTTCCGTTTCCTAGTAGGCTTTCCAAAGCAGGCAAATCATCAAGGAAAGAAGCCTTCAAGACTGAGATGAATGCCATGGACCCAGGCTTGAAAGAATGGACAAAGATCGAAATTTGTTTTGACATCAAGCCATCCAAGCACCCTGTGAGGGATCTCCAACGCAGCACCCGCAGGCACCACAATTTCCCACAAGGCCAGTGTGAGGTGCCTGCCAAGCTATTTTCCCACTCTGCAAGTGAATGGAGCAATCCCTCCATTGACTTGCAAAAGCCTCCCCCCTGCTGAAAAATGGCCCGGGGGAGGGCAAAGTCCACCCCCCATTAAGGATCATTGAGGCACCAAGCCCCCTTGATGATGATGGGGTGACCTTTGCCCCCCTCCAGCTCATTTTTGGCAGGGGAGCTTTTTCTATCCCTATTAAAAACCAATGGAGCATTTTGTCTATTGGTTTTAACTGGGAAAGAAAAGCCCCTCCCCCCAAAAAATGGCTGCGGGGGAGAAGTCCACCCCTCACCTAGGGCCCTTGATGCATCAGGGTCCTTGGCAGGGGGTGACCTTCACTTACCCTCCAGCTGATTTTTAGCAGGGCTCCCCCCTTATTAAATCCAATGGAAAAATCAAAAGGGAAGGGGAAGAGACAGAGGGGTTACAAGAAAGATGGAGGGAAGGAAGAGTCAGAGAGAGAGAGAGAGAGAGAGAGAGAGAGAGAGAACGAACTAGAGGGGGCTGTGGAGAGGAGGAGAGAGAAGGAGGGAGAAAAGGGGACAGAGAGAGACAGAGAAGCCAGAGTAACCAGCACACATACAGGCTCAATTCGGACGACACGATAGTCAACGGTGGGGTAATAATCAACTTTACAGTTGTTCATCTAGGGGGTACTCCCCACACAACATGGTAATAAATAATCAACTGTGGTGTGGATGAGGATCAGCGCTGAGTTGACTATGGCAGCATTTGGACGACACGATAGTCAAAACAACTGACGATTGTTTCCCCCACCCGCCTCGATCCGGAGGGAGAGGCGGGAAATAAATAAATATATTATTATTATTATTATTATTATTATTATTATTATTATTGTGTTGTCCGAATTGAGCCACAGGGTGTGCATTTAAGCACACACACACACATACACAGAGAGAGAGAGAGAGAGAGAGAGAGAGAGAGAGAGAGAGAGAGAGAGAGAGAATGAACAAAGAAGGGGCACTCCCACCCACCATTTTTGTTATTGGTCCTCCCCCCCACCCCATAGCAGCTAATTTTTGGTGGCACTCAGGGCCCCTTTTCAAAATGCCAAAGATGTCCACAAACGCCAAAAGGTTGAGTCCCCTGCCATAAGGAATAAAGGATCATTACATTTTCATAGGTTATGAGTAGGCATCGTGGTGCCCATGAGCACCAGCCAAGGCACCCTACACCCCCCTGCTTTCTTTTTCTTTTTTTTATATAACAAACAAAAACGTCTTACTGGCAGCAGGGACCGTTCAGAAGCAATGTGGGGGCTTCTAGCCGCTCTCAGCCTTTTCCCCCATGGATGCCTCTGGGGCACACCTGGGGCTCAGAGACATTGCTGGGAAATGAAGGCGGCAGGTGGCTGCTGGCCAAGGCTTTCATCTGCATTGTGCCCATTTTGTGGTGGCGACCAGGACAGTTTCTCAAATATTCTAACGTGCCCACCGTCCCAAATACGTTGCCTGCCCTTGCCGTACGTCAAAGAAACGATCACGTGGAAGTGTGATCTCAGCAGCAAACCTTGCAGAGGCATTTGTCAATAAAGAGTATGAGAGCCACACCCTTCCATACGCCGAAAACACACATCCAGCAGCAGTCTGGGGAAATACCGAAGGAAGATGGAGCAGTTGTACAAGGCAAATGGCAGCAGACACATGTAGGGTCAAAGATCTGTGCTGAACCCCATTCTGAAAAGGCCTTTGAGGTTCAGAGAGAGTTGAGTCCTCTGAACTCAGCACCAGGCTGCTTCGTTGCTGTGCCAACAAGCCTCTCCAGAGAACCGACTTGATAATGTAGCATTGGCACAAAATAATGAAGTACGAAACGGCAGTAGTTGTCGTTTGGATGGTAAGTTCCTGTCTTCTGGAAGCTGGGAACTACAAGAGGTGGCTAGGGACATCATGTCCTGTTCATGGGCATCCTAGAAGGAACTGATTGGCCAATGCTGGTGAGCAGACAGGGAGGAGACAGTCTCCCTTGATTTTCCTTCAGCCCTCCTACCTGCGTGAGCATCTTCTAACCCAAATGCACAGAGAGGAAAGCCAGAAAGAGGGGAAAGTCATAGGCTTCTATTTCACCAACTAGTTATCGTACAATGTGGCTTCTTTGTCCCCTGCCCCCTTCCCCCCAAATCTGTTCCTTAGACTCTCACAATGGATTTAAGAGCTGTTTATCTTATTTAGGAGTGAAAAATGGTCTCAAGCAGCAAATGCCTGGACATTCTCCAACTGCAGAGTAAGGAAGAAAAACCCATCATTTCACTGTGAGATTAATAATCTCTCAAATGAGATTGAGTCGGGGGCAGAGTGCCCCTCTGCTGGCTGCTTTCCATAGCTAACAGAGAAACCTTCAAAACAGAAAGCCTAATCATGCACAGTTCAATAAAGCCCACATTAGCACATGGCAATGCCTACATTGGAGCCATCCGTCTACATTATGAAGCACTAACATAAAAATAGACTACAAATGTCCAACTTTTAATCTACAGCCATCCACTATCTATCAAGTAGTTAAAGGACACAAGGGGGCTTGTATGCTCTCTTGCATTCTAAACACCCTCCACTGTCTGTCCCGTAATGCAGAACGGACCACTTTCAATTTACAGCTCAGGATTCATATATTTATAAATGACAATGGACAGCTGGTTCAATAAAGGATGATACTAACATCACGCAATATCAAGCAACCCACATTAAAGCCAATTGCTGGGTTTAAGGAAAGGAATCGAAGGCCTGAAATCAAGTAGATGCTGAAGCAGGTGGGTTAAGGAGGTTGACAACATGAAATGTCAAATGGAAGAGAACGTGTCAGACCTTAAAGGTAACAGAAAGAATATGATTAAAATGAAGACAGGAAAGGAACATCAGAATGGGTGCTACTTCAAACAGATACACTGTAGAGATCTTGTTGGTAACGAAGAGGGATATATCGGAACTCTCTTTATTTGAGTAGGTTAATCTTTCCTGTGCAAACCAACGAAAGATGCCTCTACCAAGAGCAGAAAAAAATGTAATGGGGAGAGCCAATTAGGTCTAATCATAATTTAATGAATAATCCCCAGTGCATTTCAAATATTTTCATCAGAGGAAATTGTCCAAAGGTTAAACAACATAAATGGAATTCTAGAAGCAGGCGTAACTTTGTTTAGCGATCTATTTAACCATAATTTCTCCTGATAAAGCTACTTGAATTGTGCCTAATTCACTTTGCCTATTGCATCACATTTTTCCCATGGACACTTTAGGGGAACTTGGCCTAATGCCTGGGGAGTTTTGATTTTCACGGAATTTCATGAAGTATTTCCACTCCTAGGTTAACATATTTTTTTTAAAAAAAAGGTTTTATATGGAAGTAGGGTTGTATATTTGTCTTTGATCTTTCCCTTTGCATATTTTTACTTTTGTAGCTTTTGAACAAGAAGCCTCTTCCTGTATCACAAAGGTTCCCTTAGGCTGGACTACTGTAACGCATTGGACATGAGGAAGCCTTTGAAGATGGTTTGGAAACTGTAGTTAATTCAGAACATAGCCACGAGGGTGCTAACTGCGACTGGACACTATCATGCCTGATCCAGGCCAGGATGACTTTTCACATGAAGACCCTCATGAAAGAGGCTAAAGACCTTTCAGACATCTTAATTCTAGTCATACCTCTGGAACTAATGGAAAAGCTACACTGAGTCCTTCAACGGTGGTGGACCCTGTGAAAGCTCCAGACAGGACCCTCAAGGAGGGGTCAAAGGAGGAGGCCGAGCAATCGCCCAGTCCTAGAATGTGCCAGCTCCAGAAGCTGGAGGCATGGCACATTACATGGAGGCAAAGCATGTGCCTAAACAACCACATCAAATGGGCTACTTGGCAGTATAAGGCTCCTCATGAGTAGGGCCTTTGCTTACTGATCCATAGCCCAACCTGACTATGTCAAGACAGGCATTGGCATCATCATTCACCACTGCTCAAACAGTTCCACTGGCTCCCAGTCCATGTTCAAGGTCAATTCAAAATACTGGTACTTACCTTTAAACCCCTCCATGGCATGACCTTGTTGATTCTTTTCTACCACTCAGTGGCATTCAATATGACTGACCATGGTCCTTAAAGATAAGCTATCTGGTTTGGGTATTGGAGGCACTGTGTTGCAGTGGTTCAACTCCCACTTGGATAGCCAATTCCAGAAGGAGATGCTGGACGATTATTGCTGCGCCCCTTGGCGGTGATGCCATGGGGTTCTACAGGGCTCTATTTAATCCCCCATGCTGTTTGACATCCATATGAAACTACTGGAAGAATTATCCAGAGATGTGGACTAACACCCAATTTCAATTCTCTTTTTTATCAAATCCAGGTGAGGCAGTGGGTATTCTAAAACAATACCTAGTTGTGGTAATGGACTGAATTAGATAATAGTATTGTGTTTTTACTTTTTAAACTGTGAGATGACAGGAGGGGATATCTATCTATCTATCTATCTATCTGTTGTTGTTGTTGTTGTTGTTGTTGTTGTTGTTGTTATTATTATTATTATTATTATTATTATTATCTATACATGGTTTATTGCTACAATCAGCACAGGAAATAAACTTTCAGTTATCTTTAATGTAATGGCACTCAAGGAGGCTTGTTAGTGGCATCCACCCTCTGGAATGCTCTTCCACGTGTGGTCCGAGAGGCGGAAACTGTGGTGAATTTTATGTGCCTCTTAAAGACAGACACACCTGTTGACTCAAGCTTCCCCTTGATGTGCAATTCCACCACTCCGATTCATTACATCCGTAATGCCTTTAATGTATTTGTTATTTTGTATTGTTTTCACGTTGCTTTTATATTGAATTTTGTGACTTTCTTATGGAAACCGCTTAGGGATCTTACGGTATTAAGTGGTATAGAAGTCGTTGAAACAAATAAATAAAGTCGACTTTAACAGCAGTACTTCCATAATTAAATCCAAGGCATGGCCCTTTGCATCCTGAAGTACTTCCAAAGCAGTGCACAGGTTCAGGTCTTGACACTGGTCAAGTCAGAGTTATGCGGAGTTTCGCTGTGTTGGAAGAACCACCTTTTTAGGCCAGACCAAGGATTAATCTAGCTAGCCCACATCCTGTTTCCCACAGTGCTCAACCAGATGCTGAGCATGCCACTGTTAACCCCCGATCCTGCTGTAGCACTTCAGAATAAATCACTGTCTGGGGAATATCATGTGTGTACCTCAGCCGCTACCCAATAGCACAACATCCGTCTATATCTCTTATTCTCCGTGACACTTCATACCAGAAGTGCCTGGGGGAAATCAGGTGCTTCTTTTATTGACCCATCAAGATTGCTGTTGCATTTTCCTCCCCCCTCATCTCTAAGCAAAATATAGAAACAAAAACCTTCTCACAAGGTAAACTGTATTTAATCATGCAATAATATTGCTCTCCCCTTTCCAGTCAGCAAAACCATTGCTGATTATAGAGCAGCTGATGTGCTGTATCTCAAATGGGAGGTTTTAAGGGCTCTCTTGCTTTTTACAACCCACTAAAGCAAAGACCATGACACTGTCTACTGCTCAAAATTCAGCAATGGCCTGCAATTTGGGGGCATCGGTGGAAACAGCAACGGCTTCATTTTTGTTCACAAGAGGGTTTTTTTTTACAACCGAGTAGAGAAGGCCAAAAGGGCTCCAAAGGCTGGGATCGCTAAGCTACCTTTCGCCAACTATTTTATCTGCAAGGAGGAAATATTCCAAAGTGAGGGGAAATGATCCTTTTTCTGAAGCCGCTGGGGCTAGAACTGGGAACCTTTAGTTGAGTGGCTTGAGCAATAAGGTCTACAAGGGTCTGGTGTGACCTTGTGTGTTCTTCAGCTCTGTCTCCTAGCTTGGTTCCTCAGCTCTGACTCCCTGGCTCAACCCTGGCTGTTGCCTACAGCTCACCTCTGCCACTCTTTCATAGAATCACAGAATAGTAGAGTTGGAAGGGGCTTATAAAGCCATTGAGTCCAACCCCCTGCTCAATGCAGGAATCCACCTTAAAGCATCCCTGACAGATGGCTGTCCAGCTGCCTCTAATGTAGAGCCCACGAATTCCCTAGATAATTGGTTCCATTGTCGTATTGCTCTAACAGTCAGGAAGTTTTTCCTGATGTCCAGCCAGAATCTGGCTTCCTGTCACTTGAGCTTCCTGTCCACTTGAGCCCGTTATTCCAGGTCCTTTGACCTTGCAAAGCCACCCCTTGTATCTTAACATCCCACAATTGCGGAACCCATTTTAGTATTCAAGACAGAACAGTATCTCTCCCCCTTAATCCATCCTCACCAACAAGTTGTGCTTGAAAAAAAAAGAGGAGGCATTAGCTCTGGATATGGATGGTGGAGATACAACTGCTGCTCTCTGGGGCAGTAATATAACGTGCTAAAGTCAGACGTTTTGAGAGATAACTAGAAAGGAACAACTGACCTCAAAAGAAATTATCAGTGGTTGTTCTACCGATCTAAGGACAAAAGATATGAAGCAAGTAAATACTTGGTTAGATCCGGGTGTAGCCATACACAGACCCACTGAAATCAATGGGACTTCAATTAGTCATGACTAACTAAAGTCCCATAGACTTCAATAGGTCCACCCTATTTATGACTAATGTCACAGCAAATATGACTAATCCTGAATCCAACCTAATGCTTTTTTATTGCCCAATTAGGATTAGTATATATGTGTGTAAGGTTACATAGTAGTCTTAATTAAGCCAAACTGTGTCTACTAAAGGATTCTGAAAGCTTGCATACTTATACGCCAATCACAGTTGGCCCAATCCAGAATATAATTCAACCTACTTTGTATCTGACTGCACCTGGTGTCAGATACAAAGTGGGAAAATTCAAAAGAGTTCGAAGTTGGAAGATTGAAACTAACATTCGGCTATATATGAATATCACAGAGGTTGATCAACCAACAAAACTGAATAATTTGACATGGTAAAAACAGGAAAAGTAAGTTGCAATTGAGCAGATGTTGTTCCTCACTTCCTTGTGCACAAAAGATGCCCATCATCTATTATTATTATTGTTGTTACTGTTATCATCATCATCATCATCATCATCATCTCTACACCACCGAATAGCCGAAGCTTTCCATTACCACCTCCTGCTTTCCTTCCTGCTCATAACTCACATCTTCTCATTTTAAATCTGGTCAGAAACAGCATACCCCATGGTCTTTCAGTAAATATCCCACCTAAACAGACATACACACATTTTATACACAAAAACGCTAATGATGCCCTTTCAGAGGCACTGGCTGGAAGAGCTCACCTCCTTGCAAAGTATATTCGGTGACTGCTCTGCTGAAGGCTCCCAGACCAGCTCCATTGTAAGAGGCCACCTGGATTTCATACTGAGTCCAGATGATCAAGTCTTTGACCAAACAGTAGTTTATCTCTGCGCTGGTGATGTTCTTGTATTGGTACTCTCCAGGGAGGCCTGCCAGGCGATACCTATGCAGAGAGAGGATCATTTGTTGCAGCTGGTTAGTTGAAAGATTTCAATTAAAGTAAACACACTAACAAAATAGCTTATTTTCAACAGAGGGAATATGTCATTGATATGCCCCACCAACTTCCCAGGAGTGGACCAGGACTAGCAAAGTTTTCTTTGAAGAAGGAGGCTTCCATTGCTGGGCCTAGTACATAGTAGGGACAGGTGGCCTTTGTGGGCATATTTAGTAATCTGAGAAACTGTCCTTGGCACCATCACAAAATGGCTGCCATGGGAGGTGTGGCAAAGAACAAGTAATCAGTTGAAAAGACTGAGTACAAGGCAGAAGTGGGATCTGAACCCCAACCCCTTTGAAGCTGGATTTCAGCACCAACGGAAATTGATTTCACAGAAAGCAATTTTTTTTCTCTCCCTCTCCCTGTCTCTGATAATGGAGATGGAACAATGGCCGCCTTCCCAAGATCACAGCCAGGAAAGTGATTCCTGGGGAAATGGCATATTTGGGGACCCCAACACACCCTGACTCTCCAAACCCCGCTCCTGAGCCCAGCTCCTGAGCCAAAATTACACCTGTGACCCCAGGAGCAAAGATGGCGGTGAGCCTGCCTGGAGATCCAGCCCAGATCTGGAGGCATGCGGCTTCCCTTCCCTAGGCCCTGCTCAGAAGGAGGAATCCAGAACTAACATGTGGTGCATGATCGGCAGAGCCGTGAGGATGCTCTAGGAAGGGGTGGGGCAGCTGCACCCATTAGAAAACTGCTCAGCTGGAGCCTAGAAGTTGCAGAATCCACCCTTTCTCTGCGACGCTTCCCCAATTCCATGCGACTCGGTTGCTGGTCAGCTCTCCTGCTACATTGGAAACTTTGCCCCCTGTTCTGCTAGATAGGCTCCTGGCCTGGCTGGTAAGAGGAGAAACTGAGCCATGCAGCCATAGCCGCAGGAGTGGGGCGCAATGTCCCAACAACAAGAACAATATTAATAATGTTGGTGTTAATAAATTATTAATAACGCTATTAATAATGCATTCGAAACAACGTTAGCAGCAGCAGAGATGGAATGACTTCTCTGCCTGACTGCTCTGATATTTATATTCTGATCTCACCGAGAATACATGCCCAGGGCTAAGCAAAACTTGTGTTTTATCCTGTTTTATAGCTGTACAAAAAATTACAGCTTGTCTAATAAAAATGATGATTTAGTGTCTAGCTTCCCTCTGCATGCCCCCTCTGCTCCTGAGACGTTTTTGTCAGGGTGGTGCTGTAAATCAGTTTGAGCTATGTTCATCCCTTGGACTTTGGCCCCCAAAGTGGAGCATCCAGGAGGGATCAAGCTTTTACTGGGAATCCATGTTGGAAGTACAGTAATGATAATCACGGGAGTAATCGGTCTTCCTTGGAAATGACCTGATGAAGATTTCTGGAAAGGCTACAAGTGAGTAAAGAGTTCGCCAATTAAGCCTACTACTAATAACCGCAACAAATAGCCTTTATGTCAGTCTTGGACCCAGGTTCCCTGTGGAATCTGAAGATTCAGATTCAAAGGCAGGGCTAAGGAGAACAGTTGGAACAAAGGGCAGGGGAAGAAATTCCCCAAGGCTCTACATGAGTCAGAGAAAAATCTTGTCAAGGATATAACAATCAAGAAAGTCAGGTCCGGATCCCATCTTCCCCTTCCCCTGTGGGAAATCAGCTTCCTAGAGAGGAGAAGGAGAGGCACAACTTGGCAAGACACAAGAATCTGCCATCGATCCAAGAGGCAGGCGCTTATGGAAGGTGGGAGATGCTCTGCCAAGCTGGCCCCCCCACAAGGGAGGGAGGACCCACCCTGAAGGAGGGGCTTAGAAACCCAGCCAGGTTCTGTGTATTAGGCTAGTTTAGAGGCAACTCTCTTCCCTACTGGTGTGTTCCCTTACAGAGAACTAATTAGGCCCTGGGGGCAGTCATTGGCCTCCACTGACTCAAATAGTTTGAAAGGCTGCAGCTAGCACAATAAAGGAGTGTTCGAGTCCCCGTCTATTTTACTGTACATCAGGAGGGTTGTAGAGTTGCCACTTTATGGGCAATTGTTGTGTCCTCCTGTTGCTACTCTACTGCACTCATGGTTGACAGTGAGTGAGTGGTGGTGGTGGTGGTGGTGGTGGTGGTGGTGGCAATGTCTGTCCCACCCCTGACTGGCCCTACTGCTCAAGGCACCATTCATGACCACAAGCCACACTCAATCCATTGGATTACGAAATGGGATAAAAATGCCCTCAATAAATGAATGAATGAATAGGGATCTCTCATTTTATCCTCACAGACAGATTCAACTGAGAAAGAGACTGCCCAAAGGGCACCATAGTGAGCTTAAAGGCTGATGATGTGATGTGACAAATGCACCAACACACCTATTCATTAACTAATATGCATGTATGGTAATGGGTACTGTAAGATGCCATAGAAAAGAAATCAAATCAACATATCTATGTAGGAGTTATGACCTAGAGACCCCAGGCCATCTGGCGATTCCCTCAAAGCCCTGTTTTTGCTCTCTGCAGAGAAACATGCATACCCTCATACTCAAAGGAAATAATAATTATCAAAAACAAACAATCACTGGAAGCCTAAGAACTCGGGGAGGGGTGGATGAATGTTTGTTTTCCCCCAACAGGAAACAGGCTGCACAGTAGCTGCTCAGAATATGTTAATCCACGTATCAGAAATAAGTACACTAAATAGCAGTCTGACTTGCAAATAAGGCATTACGCCCCTGCGAGAAGACAAACATGGAAATAGCAATATCGCTCGTGCTTCCGTTTACCCCTAAATTAACAAGCCACAAATATCAAAAGGGGCCTGGGTGACAAGGCAGACCTTCCTAGAGTTTGAAGACTTTGAACAATGCACAGTGACAAAGAGCACAGGGCTGCTGCTGAAAACAGCAGCCCATGTCAAATTTATTTTATTTATTATTTATTTATTTCATTTCTAACCCACCTCTCCATCTAGATCGAGGTGGGGAACAACACTAAATATAAATATAAAAACAATAAAATAGATAAACCATTAAAACAGATAAAAACAAATACATTATTAAAAACATCTTAAAATTAAACTGGATAGGCCTGCCGGAAGAGAGCAGTCTTCACGGCTTTCTTAAATTATGTAACATCTAGTTCAATTCACCCTGTGCCTTGAAATCATTACAAACCGGGTTTCTTTGCCCCTGCCAGAGGCAGCTAGCAAAACTGGGGAAATCACACGGTCCTGATGTCAGAATGTTGCTTAAGTTGAACGAGATGTTATAGAAGGGGGAGGGGGATTTGATACGGGGGCTGCCATTTTGAGCAGCAGCTCTGCATTCTTCAGAACGTATAGCCCCGCTCTCAAAATAGACAATGCTTGTTGACAATACATTGCTATTTGTTACTATAAACGCACTTGAGAATTTTAACCCAAAGACTAGATGCAAATGTATGGCTTTCTTTCTGTTCTCCCACACACATCCAGAGGGATGTGGGTAAAAGTTTGGGGCTCAACCAAATTGGCCCTGTGCAATGATATCGATGGCTGCATGCCAGCAGTGGGCAGGGCTACATCCCAAAATGGGTGAGGCCACTGCTGTTGCTTACCCCCACCATGAAAACACTCCCTTACATTCTCTCTCTCTCTCACTTTCTCTCTCTCTCATACACACAGTTCATACATATCTGACACACACTCCCACACTTTCTCATACAGGCACACACTGGCTGAATTCGGACAACACGATAGTCAATGGTGGGGTAATAATCAACTTTACAGTTGTCCATCTAGGGGGTACTCCCCACACAACATGGTAATAAATAATCAACTGTGGTGTGGATTAGGATCAGCGTTGAGTTGACTATGGCAGCATTTGGACGACACGATAGTCAATACAATTGACTATTGTCCCCCCCCCCCAAGTTGCTTATTGTGTCGTCCGAATTCAGCCACAAAGTTGGTTCCACTCACCCCTCACCGTGCACATCCAGAAATCCTTGAAGTACTGGGGGCCATCTCCATTTCACCCTCACCTTTTCCATGAAGAAAGCAGAGGGGCAAAGGAAGTCCCTGGGAAGTGCTGATTCAAGGTGGTGGGAGCCACTTGAATTAGCGTCCGCAGCTCCCCAGTGAACTGGGAGGGGGAAGGCCTTACCAGAGAGATTTCTGAGAGACCTGGGGAGCCTAATTCGGCCTCGAGGCCAGATGTTCCCTGTCTCTGAACTAGAAGACCTCCGTCTGAGACCCTGGAAAGCATCTGCCAGTCAGATCAGACGACGCTGGCTTAGACGGGCCCATGGTTTGAGTTTATCAGGCCCCATCCTATGTTGTGTGTGGCTTGCTCTTCTCTTTGCTTGCCTCGCCAAAAGCAGGCAAAGTGTGGAATGCTCCCGCGATGGTGCTGTTGGCTTCGTGATAAATCCTGGCCCTAAAAATACAGCATCTCCCCTTCAGGGGAGAAGGAGAGCAGGTGATGGCCAGTTTGGAAATGTCATGTCTTCTGCGTGTTTTCCTCACCGTGAGCTTTGACAAATATTACAGCTGATGGTTTGGTACATCTTCAGGTGTTATCGCAGTTGGACAACGGAAAAGTGGACTACTTCTGGGCCTGACAATGTCTATGCCTGACAGACACCACAACACTCTGCTAGTCTCTAGCTTTACATATACGGTTTTAGAGTGTCAACTCCCAGCTGCATGCCTCAGTGAAGACTATGACTGGGAACGGGAAATGTGCTGCTGACAGCTGATGCTGCCAGAAAGCAACGAGGGGAAACTCACGACCTGCGACGGAGCTGAAATGAAGGCAAACTCGGGAGGCCTGCTCTTTCATTGGCAAAGGCTGGCCCAGGAACAGACACGGCTTGCATGCAATGACTCTTTCAAGACAGGGGTAGTCTGTTAAAGAGCAACATTTTAAGGTCATGAATAGCAAATCAGCAAGACTCGCTTCAAAAAAATATATCACCGGAGAGAACAAGACTATTGGGGCAGAATAAGTTCAGAGCTACCCAGTCCTGCGACGAGGCATGTGGCCCATTTCCTGTTCCAAGAATTCTGGCTTCAATCCTGCACCCAGTATGAAATGCCGTAACAGACAAGTTACGACTCCTTGGCTTGCCAATGGAGGCCAAAGCTGACCTGCCTTGAGGGGCAAAACAACTTAACCGCTCCCGTAAAACCAGCATTAAAATAATGGTTTGATCACCACCCAGTTGCCTAACACCCTGCCAGAAGATCTATCATATTCCACACTTTGGGTGTGATTTACACACTCATGCAACTGGGAAGAGACCAGAAGAGAACAAATTGCAGACTCTAAGATTAACATTCAGGACTTTCCCCACTTCATACATATATCCTGCTCTCCAAGCACCTGTTATATATCTTCAAGTTAACTAGATAGGAACCACTACTGACACTCTCTTTAATGGAGGAGGCTTGGAGAAACCAGCCATTTTTCTTCCTTTTAGCATTTAGCGTCCTGGCCCCCGACCCATCCAACTTTTCCAGTTTCAGCAGAAACTTGCATATTTTCATACGAATAAAGATGTGTAAATTTTGGGAAAGTAAAAAAAGGTGAAGGAAAAGAAAGAAAAATATCCGAAGGTCCACAGGTTCTACACAGCCTGAGGAGGCCGGTCTGCAGCGGATTCCGCAGGACAGATCCTTAGAAATCCGAACTCATTTTAGTCTGTCCCGAATTTCTCCCTACCCTGTTGTCTCAATGTAGGGTCGTTCATCTCCATTTTACTCACAGGATTATATTATATTATTATTATTATTATTATTATTATTATTATTATTATTATTTATTGCATTTATATACCGTTCCATAGCCGAAGCTTTCTGTGTGGTTTACAAAAATTAAAAACATTGAACAGTAAAAAAATATATACAAAATTTAAAAAGCATAAAAACAGATTATAAATACAATATCCATTTAAAACAACTATTCTGGATCAAACAACAACAAAACCCTCAACGTACGCTGTTAAATGCCTGGGAGAAGAGGAACATCTTGACCTGGCGCCAAAAAGATAACAATGTTGGCACCAGGCGAGCCTTGTCCGGGAGATTGTTCCATAATTGTGGGGCCACCACTGAAAAGGCTCTCTGCCTTGTTGCCACCCTCCATGCTTCCCTCAGAATAGGCACCCAGAGGAAGACCTTAGATGTTGATCATAGGGTACGGGTAGGTTTGTGTTGGGAGAGGTGTTCTGTCAGGTATTGTGGTCCCAAGCTGTGTAAGGCTTTATAGGTTAAAACCAGCACCTTGACTCGGGGCTCGGAAATGTACAGGCAGCCGCTGCAAGCGGGCCAAAATTTAATACCAGACTTCTCGTTTTAGAGGGTAGGTGAAGGCCGCTTACCGTAGGATATACCCATGCAGAACGCCATTATGTTCACTTTCAGGAGGGGGCTGCCACTGAACCATAATAGACTGATTGGTCCGCCCACTTGCCACAATATTTTTGGGTGGAGCACTCGGTGGTTCTTCAGGTAACATCAACCTAGGTACGAGCAAATACAAAGGAAACCGGTAAACAAACCTCTGCTCATGTCTCGACTTAATCTAGCTTTGTACACAGAGGCCTAACTAGAAAGCAACTTAGCTCAGTTGCTGTAGACATGCCTGAAATAGTTGTAACAAATCAACATAATAGAAAATCAGTTAAGCAAGCAACAAGGAAGACAGCTGGTGCGCTAAGCTTATTCTATCTGAATCATCCAGCTTGCCACGATCCGTTGAGAAGACTGCAAGCTTGAGTGACTTCACAGGCTGGCGCCCAGGATCTGCAGTGCTTTTCAGATGGTTTCCTTCAGTTCTTTCCATCCACCTCCCCAAACATAAGATGTCCACATTTCCCACCCCACAACTATTTAGAACTGAAAACTTCATCGGTACAAAGTCCCCAGGATGTTTCTGGCTCAGACAGAAGCATTAATGCATTTTAAGCCAAATGTGTTGGGGTCTTCTTTTTATGTCCTATGCAGATGGATACCAGAAGGGATAGATCAATGCCCACGGAATGTGTTACATAGTTGACCGCCAAAATACGAATGCTCACTCCACACACATCGTGACATATAAAGACTTAAGTGGCTGGGCCCAACATTTCCGAGAATCTACCGCCACGGAAGAGTGCAGTGGGTAATTTGTGAGAATTTGAAATCTGCCAAAAGGTTTGGAAAATTAAGGAAAGTATTGGAGTGAAGCTTCCAGGGGCAACAGAATGTCCATGGGTTCCTTCCTGAGTCTCCCTGTCTGTGTTTATACAATACACCTACTATCCTTTTCAACTCTCTGACCTGTTTATTCACAGACAAATGAAAAACAAATGTACAAGAGAATGAACTTTTGAGCTGAAACTATTCTGGTAACAGAATATGAGATTTCTGACCCAGCTTTCAGTGGTTTGGGGAAAGGGAATTGCTAGAAAAGTTGAACTATGCTGACCAGACGTGCTGCAGTGGTCATTCTCTTGAGAGTTCTAATTGGATCATAAATTTGTCCCCGGAGAAGTGCAGTCAATCTGATATTCACAGAGGGATTTCATTTCACTGTACCTGCTGGTTTCTATGCTGTACTGGCCCCTGCCCACTTGGTTAACTGCGCACACTCTAAATTGGTAGGTTCGGGCTGGTGTTAATCCACTCACAGTGATGGTGGTCATCTTTGGATCAATGTCAGAGAGGTGCACTTTCCAGGGAGAATCTGATGGGAGAGGAACAGAATTTCAGTCACGAAAATTACATCAGTATGTGACTAGTCTAGCACCCTCTCTTTGCAAGTAATCAAAACTGGATGATCCACAAGAACCAATAACGGAGAACTCAGTTCTCTAAGAATCCTCCTGTATCCAGTTGCCATTGGTATTTCCATCTCCTGGTGATTTGTTTAATCTTATATTTCAGCATCACCCATCATGCTGTGTAGCACCAAGTCCCACAGAGGAAAGCATAAAAGTATTCAAAGGAGAAGTCCCTATTCGAGATTTCCAAATTAGGATGATCAACAGTTCAAAGGTTTCTTACAACTCAATCCATAAACCCATTAAGCCAGGGCACTTGGCAAACTGATTTAGCCTCATTGGCTCTGGTTTAATTACTATGAAGACAGAGCTGTTACACCCCAATTCTAAAGATATTTACTGAGAAGAAGCAAACTCAATTCAAATCAATGGCCCTTGCTTGCAAGTAAATGGTCTTAGGATTGGGCTGTTAGTCAATTAATAGTCTTGCTTTCAGCCTATTATTCAACTGCTTAGGTGATTAAAATAAATATGGAAGAAGCCCAATAAGAGGGATACTTTGAAGATATTTCACCAAGGTAACAGATTGTCTTGACTTCAACAACATAGACATAATGTATTCATTGAAAAAACTGCCTTCTCTTCTTCGCTTGGGCAACTGTGTTTACAACAATGGCATCATTAGCAATGAACACCTTTTCATAGAAGAACAGATTAAAGTCCAATTAAAATGCACCTTTTAAGCCACCTTGTAATTATGCTATATACCCCTATCACATCCCCTCTTAGCTGTCCTTTTCTAAGTTGAAGAACCTTAATCTTCTTAAGGATGTTTTCTGACATTACCTCTTAACGATATGACTGTGCTTTTTCAAATCATACCCATTCACAGAGGAATGTGAAAATGTAATATAGGAACCAGAAGTCCTGTGTTTAACATACAGCAAAATTCTGAAAGCGGTTCAGAAGTTCACTGTCCTTTTCTGAGGGGACATATTTATGTTATAAACATAAAGTGGTTTTATGCCATTTAACTGATTCCTCAAAATAATCCTGGGAATAGTTTGGTTCAAATGAAGATCCATTTCTATTGATGGCTCCCTATCCTTTTGCAAAGAGCTACATTTTTCAAAGGCTTAAAATGGATCATTCATCTTTTAGCTCTGTGGATGACACAGTCCAACCCTTTTGAGCCAAAAGCAGAGTGCATGCTCTGCAGAAAAGGACTCGCAGCAAACCGAGATGATCACACAATCAAGCGACTCTTATTTTGCTTTCTACATTGATGTGTGTCATGAAGGGTACTTGCATTTTCAAAACCTGATATGAAAAGCTGTCAGTATAATCTTCTTTTGTGGAAGGCATCCAGTTCTGCTAACTGATTTTGTTATCTTTTGCCATAATCTCACTCCTAGAACTGTTACTTAAAATTGTCATTTCGTTCCCTGGATACCCACTTGGTGCCACCTCTTTCTCTTTTACTTCATATCTCAGCTCAAAATCCACTTCTTCCTTGAAGTCTTTGGCATAACTCCTTTAGCCCTCATCTCCAGCTGCAGTTGCATTTGTTTTATTCATTGCTTGATGGAAATGCTTTTACTCATAGGAATATGGTTAAAGGCTAGTATAAAAATATTATATACATACACGTATGTACACACTCACACACACTGATTGATATAAGGTGATTAAAACACCCTCTATATTATTCCCTGCCCAGTTTTTAAACCAGCCTTTTAAAATTCCTGCCAGGTATTATTATTATTATTATTATTTTATCATTATTATTATTTATTACACTTATATACTGCCCCATAGCCAAAGCTCTCTGGGCGGTTTACAAAAATTAAAAAGATTGAGCATTAAAAAGAAAATATACAAAATTTAAAACCATAAACATAAAACAGCTGTCATTAAAACACTTTAAAACATTTTAACTGTTAAAAGCCTGGCCACAATGTCAATCAAACCTCAACTTGGGCTGTTAAAATGCCTGGGAGAAAAGAAAAGTTTTGACCTGGCGCCGAAAAGATAACAGTGTTGGCGCCAGGCGGGCCTCATCGGGGAGATCATTCCATAATTGAGTGGCCACCACAAAGAAGGCCCTCTCTTTTGTTGCCGTCCTCCAAGCTTCCCTCGGAGTAGGCACCCAGAGGAGGACCTTTGATGTTGAGTGTAGTGAACGGGTAGGTTCATGTCGGGAAAGACGTTCCATCAGGTATTGTGGTCCCAAACCATGTAAGGCTTTATAGGTTAAAACCAGCACCTTGAATCGGGCTCAGAAACCTACAGGCAGCCAATGCAAGCAGGCCAGAATCGGTCTTATATGTTCGAACCTTCTGGTCCCTGTTACCAATCTTGCTGCTGCATTCTGCACAAGCTGCAGCTTCCGAACCGTCTTCAAAGGCAGCCCCACATAGAGCGCATTGCAGTAATCTAACTTGGAGGTATGGGAGTCATTTTGACCTGGCAGCGGTTCTTTTAACTTCTATAAGATGAACTTCCAAGATAAGTTTTTCTCTGGGAAAAGAAGGAGCGTCCCCCGTCTGCCCACACGCTTAAGCAGATTGAACATTTCTCTCCCGAAAAGGGATGCGGCACATGCCGCTGCATAATAAATAAAAACTATATTCATTAACATTTTAATAAAGGAGGAAATGAGCATGATAAAGACAGATGGGCTGTGTATTTCTCAACCCATCTGTTTGGCAGGTCCATTTACGGCACCACACCCATGAGTAGCTCTGGCTGAAGGACTGTAATGAAATTCACAGCTACTCTGAAATATCTTCCTCCCCCAGCTTTCGCGCAGGTATGGAACAGCGACTTTGAGCCAAATCGGCTCATCCCCGCAAGCCTTGAGAAAGATTCTGCAGGGGAATTGGCATGCCTGGAAGTGTATGTATTTTACTTACCCAGGGAAAGTTATTTGGCCCGAACGTTTCTGAAAGTGAATTCTCCAAAGTAAGATAGCATCGGTGGCAGTTCTGGAAGCTATCCCACTATCAGTCTGTGTCACACACTGAGTTTCTTTACTCCCTGCACGGTATTGCCAAATTTGCAGACATTTACAAGGAACAGACTGGAAAATAGAACGTGCCATCTCCTTTCCATCCTAGGATGGTGTCATTAATAAGATTAAGAGAGAGCAAATGTGGGGGTGGGGTTTATCTATTTTGTTGACATCAGAAGGTGCCCTCCACTTTCACGGATTGCTGTAAAAGGAGCAAAAGTGTTAACCTATTTAAGAAACGTAGACTAAAGTTGGCTTCCTTCACCCTCACCTTCCTGACTGATTCACAATGACACCTGTCCAGGAAGCAATACTATTCTGATTCCAAGTTAACTTTCATCATCACATTCACCACATGTTCCCTGGTTGGCTGAAATCACGTAGTGGCAGAGAAGTAAGCTCCAGGTAAGTTGCGGGGAGGATGGGGATGGCATCATAGCAGCAGCAGGAGCAGTTCAGGGGAACAATGGGTGTGAACCAGAGTGAAAAGAAAGGCAAAGATTCTCGGCAGGAGGTGTTCTCATGAGACATTTCAGGCCCCTCGAAAGCAACAGTCTTCACAAAAGGGATCAGAGTATGGCAACATTTTCCATTGCTCCAGAACCAAACTGATTTTGAAAATGCAAAACATCAG
Source organism: Anniella stebbinsi (assembly GCA_029215795.1). NCBI lineage: Eukaryota > Metazoa > Chordata > Lepidosauria > Squamata > Anniellidae > Anniella > Anniella stebbinsi. The sequence continues at coordinate 57,105,268 of JARDYH010000007.1, forward strand.
CGGGGAGGTCATTTTATGTTCTGTTCCAGATGACAACAAAACCTCAAAGCCTCTGTGTAAAGAGAACTGGATCTCATCCAGGCATCTAAGCCAGTCTTATACTGCTGTCCCTCTGTGGCCACTATGATGAACCCACTAATGGCATGTGATAATGAAAAGAAACTACACAGAAAGACCAACCATCTGGAGAAACTTCACTTCAGCATAGGATCATTGATTCAATGTGTCATTGGTTAGCAAAAAAGCAAGTTAACATCCTCTAGGACACTAAGCTAGCTGAGCTACGAAGGCTGCATCTTTCAATTACTTAAATATATTTTATTATAACAGTTTTTGTGGGGAGAAAGGCTGATCTTTGGGATATTTAGAATGAGGGATATTAGCAGAGGCTATCGCCTGAAAAGGAGTTTATTGAAGCCTGAAAAGTTGCAGGAAGCCATCAACAAAATAACTGGCCTGACAAAAGATCTCACCTTATCTATGATAGCTGAGATTCAATGATGTGTGTACACCACATCCATCCGGATTGATTGGTTTGAGGCTTTTTTTCCCATAGTAAATCACACTACTAAGCCGAATAGCTGCTTTTTAAACACTCCAGGGAAAGTATTGGAAGATAAACAACCCAATAAACACAAATATTTGTGCATGCCTGCAGGTCAGAAACTTTGTCTTGTTAACATCTGAGCCAACCCAAATTGGTGCCACTATCAAGTTGTACGCATAATTTTCAATTGTCCCCGCATATGAAAAATGTTCTATGCAGGTAACTCAGTTCTGTGAAGCTCTATTTTCCCTTCCCTCCTTGTCTTTGCAACAACCCACCTGCTGAGGATTCCTTGGTTTCTACCGAGCACCTATTGGATTTTCTTTGGGCCATAGTCTCAAATATTGAAGGTTCATCCCATGTTTGCATACATCACAATTGTACTTGATGACTGGGGGCTAAATGAAGGAACAGATGACATGAGAGGTGAAATGAAAGTCCTATCTGTGGTGTTTTCTCAAAGATGGCCAGTTCATCTATGCATAACATCACTTGCCGATGTTGACAGTTGTCCAATGATGGACATGCATGTGAGAACCAAATCAGAGATTGCAGGAGTGAGAAACGTGAGCAAGAACAAGCATTTCTCATCATCAAATGTATATGTGGTGTCAGAGCCGGCCCTATCATGAGGCAGGGTGAGGCAATCGCCTCAAGTGGTAAGTTGTTCAAGGAAGCACTGTTTGCCTCGCCGCCTACTCTGCATCCTCTAAGTCAATCTGCTGCCTTCAAATTCAGTGGAGTAAATTGTTCCATGATCAGCGTTGAAGACAGCTCCATCTGCAGTTCAGTTGTCTTTTGTACAAGGAATCGGAGGGGGCGCCATCTTGTCCTTTGCCTCAGGCAGCAAAATGTCTCGGGCCGGCCCTGTGTGATGTGTGTATTTGATGTGAACTGCTTGTAACCCTCTAAAGAGATATGTAAATGGCAAGTATTATAATGAGAGTTAAAATGTTACAATCCTGAGCACACATAGTTTTCAATGAAAGCAAAGGGGGAAGAGGTTGAGTTCCAAGCAAAAATGTTGAGAAAGATGTGATACACAGATGACATTCAGCAAAAACAGTCAGTTCTCCATCTCAGTGTATAAATCATAGGTTGCTCCTTTCACTACCTTTCATTTGCCTTCTACAGAGGTCCTCTTAAGAATCAAAAGAGCATTTGTTGAGCCAGTGTCCAAAGAACAAGACAAAAATGAACGGGAAGCAGAAACGAAGGCCGGGCTGAATTAATAAACAGCCTGAAGGAGTTTAATCAAGAAAATGGAACAGCAGACACTAACTAGAATGCGGAATGTTCATAAATGAGCTAATCGTCACCGGTGTGTTTCCTGGAGCAATTCTGTTTCATTTGTTTACCGCAAGTGTAAACACCACTCGAGAGCGCTTAACCTGAGACGTTCGATCTAGTGAACAGTTTGATTCAACAACAGAGCCTATTAATCTCTCCACCAGCTTAGGGTTGTGCTCTGTTTATACGCTGCATCTGTAGAATACTTTATTTATTCTTTTCCCCTTCTCCTGGTAGAAGATAAAAGATCTGGCAGGAAGAGAGATTAAACTGAAAACTAATATAAACGAACCCTATTCATCTCATGGGCACTCTGCTTTGCACAGGGAAAAAAAAGGGTTTGAGGGGGAAAGATTTGCTTTCTCGTGGAGCCCAGGATTCAGCAAGTTCGCAGAGTACCTTTCAAATTTAAATAGCAAGCCTTCTCTTGACAATCAAACCAAACCTTTTCAAAGGCTGCTCCTCCCTTAAGCATATAACAAAAAGGCTGAATTGCAAAGCGGCTTGTTCCACAGCAGAAAAAGGACAAGAGACTTCCATATGCTGGATCATTTTTGGTTGCCCTTTTCTAGTCTGCTACCAGAATAGGAAACATTCCATAAAAATGTCAACACCCACTTCCTCTTCCTTTGGGGATTACTGTCACTTGCCTGACCCAGAAAGCCTGGAGAAGCAGCAGTGACAACAGACACACTGGGTCACGCTATTAAATAAGCCTCCATTATACTGAACAGACAGTACTAATCTTTCATTTTGCGTGAGCTACTCTAGAATACATTCCCAGGCTGTGCTGGTTCTCTCTTCGGCTGCAACTGCCACCGCCTGAAATAACTTCAATTATTTTCAGTTGTCAGTTTTCAAAAATATAATGCCCCACTATGGAAGGATACAATTTGATATGAAGCTCAAGTCCCTAGAAACAAATATTTGCCATCTGGGATACATTTGTGGGTCACAACAGGGCTTGAGATGTAGACAAGGTGGCCAACGGAGGTCCATTTGATCAGGGTGTGGTCACCACGGCTCTTCCATGCTCAACTCCTATTGGCCAACTCTGTTTCTTCCTCTAGATGCCTTAGGCTGTCTTTTCTAGGGGTGTCACAAGAGTTTGTTGGAGCCCGGCCCAGATATGAATTCTCGGGGTTCTTAAAAGCGGTCTCAAAGGTAGGCTTTTAAAACTGCCTCGAAAACTTTTCTCCAGCTCAGATCAGTATCCAGGCTGAAGGAGGGCCTTCACCCAGCCTTAAAATATCATTCCCAGCTTTCCCTTTTACTCTTTTAAAAAGAGCAACACTACCAAAAAGGCAGCAAGGAAGGAGGAGGATTTTGCAGTGTCCCTTGACATGATTTCAACTCCTAAGAGTTGAAGTCACATCTGAAAACTTGACATGCTCTGCAGCATGCTGGGGTGACATAGAAGGAAGGGTAGAGAAAATTCTCCTTCCTCCCCACTCTCTCTTCTATGCTGCCATCATTGTGATGCACTGATTTTAAAAGTGAGTAAACGAGGAGGGTGCTTTGGAGAGGTGGTGAAGGGCCTTACAGAAGAACATGACATAAGAAGAGCCACGTTGGATCAGATGGAGGGTCCATCTAGTCCAGCACTCTGTTCACACAGTGGCCAACCAGCTGTCGACCAGAGACTCACAAGCAGGACACGAGTGCAACAGCACCCTCCCGCCCATGTTCCCCAGCAACTGGCGTCCATAAACATACTGCCTCTGATACTGGAGGTAGCATATAGCCACCAGGACTAGTAGCCGCTGATAGCCTTCTAGTCCAGGGATTTGCCCAATCCCCTTTCAGTGAAGGCTTTTATTATGCAATCACTCTTCCTCGTTCATGAATTTTATGAGGGGGTCCAGAGGTTTGGGGCTCTAGTTGTGGGGCCATGTGGGATGGATCTACCTGCAATGCGCGTTGATTTGTTGTTTCAACTATCATGGTCATATCAACTTTACAAATACAAATACACCAGCAATACAGATAAGCATATAAGGGTCTACCTTTGGGGTGTGAAGGCTGCTGTCCTCCTTTAGCACTATACACTTTAATAAAGGCATCTGCCAGGGTAGACATTTTTTCCATCATGTTCTCTGCTGCTTACCTTTAAAGCTCTACATGGTTTGGGTCCAGGTTACCTGCGGGATCGCCTTCTCCCATACAATCCTCCCTGCACGCTCAGGTCCTCTGGGAAGAATTTACTACAGTCGGCTAAGACTCGGCTGACAACCGTTACCCAGAGGACCTTCTCTTCTGCCGCTCCTAGACTGTGGAACGGCCTGCTGGGAGAGATCCTCCAACTTGCCAGTCTTCTAGAATTTAAGAGAGCTATAAAGACTGATCTCTTCCGGCAGGCCTACCCAGTAGAATTTTAAGAGTTTTTATTGATTTTAATAATGTATTAATTTTATATGATTTTAATTAGTTTTATGTATTTTATATTGTTTGTATTGATGTTGTTCCCCACCTCGATCCGGAGGGAGAGGCGGGAAATAAATAAATAAATAAATAAATTATTATTATTAGAAACAACCAGGAAGGGATTTGCTGTAAGGATGAGGGTCTACATTCTGGGCTTGGGATAAGGGACTCTGGAGAGAGGAGGTTCTCTTTCTCTCACAGCAGGTTGGGCTGTTTGATGTGACTTATAATTATTATGCTTTTTTCTTTGGGCGCTAGAGTTGGGCTCCTAGTGTGTGGGTGTGGCTGTCTTATCTGGACAGAAGTGGGGGGTTTTAGGGGGACATTTTGGCTTTATTTGTGCATAATGTTATCATCTGCTTGCATGCTAAGGGTAATTCAACGCTGTTAGCTTGCTTTCTCTCACCCTCTTTTACTGCTCGTTTTATGTAGCTGAGTTATCTTATTGTCGCATCTCTTAATATGAACTGTTGCATGACTTGTTTAATGTGGGTATAATGTTGATATTACCGGAATTGGACATGGTTAACTTTTGATAATGTTTTAAATGAATTGTAATTGTCGAAATTCCAATGTTATATTGTAGTGCATTTTCATTCGCTATGGCTATTGTACTGAAATGGTATTTTCAGTGAACTGCTTTGAGCAAAAAATATCGGTGGAAAATGTGATATATAAATACTGGTTATGACAAAGATGGAGAGAGGAGAGGAAACATTTGGAGGATGGCCTCCATGGAGGCCAGTGCTCTTAAAGAAATATGTATTGTGATACATAAAACCGAAATGACACTGAACCATGGACTCTTTGCTTTCTTCAATTTCCCCATGTTCCTAGCTAAGGGGGCATAGACACCCCTACAGAGTTCTCAGGGAAAATACAAACCAGGTATCCCTGTGTATCTCATATTGTTGAAACTAAGCTTCCATAAGATAAGTTCTCAGTGGGTTACAGCCATACTGAATAATCACAGGTGAAACAACAGCAAAAAACTGATTATTATTTCTCCCAGGCATTTTAACAGCTTAAGTTGAGGTTTTAACTGACTTTGTGGCCAGGCTTAAAAAGTTTAAAATATTTTAAATACCAGCTGTTTTATGTTTTATGGCTTTAAATTTTGTATATTGACTTTTTAATGTTCAATCTTTTAATTGTTGTAAACCGCCCAAAGAGCTTCAGCTATGGGGCGGTATATAAATGTAATTAATAATGATAATAATAATAATAATTGCCCTTTTGATAACTGGGATTCTTGCATCTTTGTGTTAAGAACATAAGAAGAGCCCTGCTGGATCAGACCGAGGGTCCATCTAGTCCAGCACTCTGTTCACACAGTGGCCAACCAGCTGTCGACCAGGGCCCATAAGCAGGACACTGTGCAACAGCACCCTCCCACCCATGTTCCTCAGTAACTGGTGTATATAGGCTTACTGGCTCTGATACTGGAGATAGCAAGCCATTGATTACCTTCTCCTCCAGGAATTTATCCTACCCCATTTGAAAGCCATCCAAATTGGTGGCCATCACTACATCTTGTGGTAGCGAATTCCATAGTTTAACTATACACTGTGTGAAGTACTCCCTTCTATCTGTCCTGAATCTCCCACCAATCAGATTCAAGGGATGACCCCATTGAGTTCAAGCATTATGGGGGAGGGAGAAAAATGTCTCCCCATCCACATTCTCCACATCAGGCATAATTTTGTACACCTCTATCACGTCACCCTTCTTTTTTTCTACATCATTGCTTTCTCACTGATGCACCTCAAATTATGCATTCCTTTTTTTAATGAAATTATACTGAAGTAAAGGCACTTCAACCTACATGAGGGCAAGTGATCGGCCTGTGATCCATGCAGCAAATTATTTGTGTCCTTAAAGTTGGACTTGCTAAAATGTACCTCTGACAACTGTTCTTCAGCAGAAGATACCTTTATTATGAATCTGTTCTCAGATTGTACAGAATTTCTCAGATTGCACAGAATTAGGAAGGCATTCAGTCCTTAACAATCCAAAGGGGGAAACAATGAACAAATACAGGACACAGCTTGGCAAGAGATATATTAGAAAACCAAGCTCCTTCTTGATGAAAAACCCAAACAGCATTAAAACTCCACAGCATCATGTCTGTGAGCAATGGGGAAATCACGCGTAAGTCACCATCAGCCTTTATCTGCATAATAGCAAGCATGGATTAGATGCCTAACACATATTGTACCACTGCTGACAATTAAAAAGCCACAAATACAAGCAAACCAGCTTGTGGAAACATATGTTGAAATTGGTGAGAGTTTAAACACAGAATAAGGCACCTTTGCCAGGAAAACAACAGCAGCAGCAACTCCCAAACAGAGACAATAAAAGGAAATGTCCATGGAAAAAAATGGGAGACTTTGCATGTGGGAGAAAAAAGCAATGCCCATTCTGTGTAATATCAAGTACAGATCCATGCAGGAATGCTAGCAAGTAAAGCCTGCCACGACACCTACCCTGGTATATAGCACAGGGGACAGGAAATCCATAACACTAGGCTAAAAATGAAAGCACGAACCCCAGTCTTAAATTGTATGCTTCCAAAGATTTTCATCTTTTACACACATACACACGCTTTTCAGCTGCCCCTCCATATTTCCCTTGTGCCACTGGTATGTCTTCAAATGATGACCGAAGACACCAAGAAAGGAAATGTTCACATAGCCCTACCGTCATGGGCATTTTTAATAGCAGGAAATAATATTTCAACACAAAGAGGAACATGCAGGACGGCAGCTAGGAACCTTGGACTTGTATATTAGGAACGCAAATGGCAAACTGTATTAGACCACGATCCACCCTTTGAATATATGCCCATAATACGCAGCGCTTGATTTTTTTACTTCCTCCAATTAGGATGGTTTAAAAATGGACTTGGGCTTGAAGAACTAAGAGTCATTCCATATATTACGCACAATGAGATTGATAGGGTGGAATTCTGGACTGTTCTACTTCAGAATTTGCGGTGGGTGGATGACGACACTTGCATTTTTGAATGCTTCTGCGTGTTAAGAATCCCCGAGTGTAGTAAACCAGCACATCTGGGCCAAAGCTTTAGCACATGCCACTATGTTACTTCACTCACTAGATGCAGGGAATTGTTGTTGTTTGACATAGGGGAACGCACCAAAATACAACACCCCCCTGAAGTGGCATGGTCCAGAATTCTACCAACTCATTCTACCTACTATATGGAATGGTGGTCATTTTGTAAAATCATTCCCATTGTTAATTTGGAACCCGCTTTCCTCGTATCTTAGGTCGGCTGCCCCTGCCCCATGGGAATAATTGATGATAGACGTGTTCCCATGCAGAGGCTAAAATGCAGAAGGATGGGATGAGGCTTTGATATGATCAGTGGGATGAGCCCTGTGGGGTCAAATCCTGCCACTGAGTCAGCACTGGTGCCCTCACTGTTTGGACCTGATGCACAGACAGCAGCATCAACCCATCATTGTCTATTTATAACTAGCCATTTACCATTAATGTGGTATTTGATGTGCAATGTATTTATTTATTTATTTATTTATTTACTTAAAACATTTCTTGGCCGCCTTTCAGGGCAGAAGTCATTCCAAGGTGGCTTAAAGCAATAAAATATTTGAAAAGTTAAATATTCAAAGCGATGAAGAGAGAAACACAATAAAATGGTAATAAAAACAACAACAAAAGCCAACGATCAATTCAACAGCAACAACAGCAAAGGAGTAGTGCAAAGGTGTCTTGGAGGAGAAGGCTACCAGTAGCTACTAGTTCTGATGGCTCCATGCTACCTCCTGTATCAGAGGCAGCATCTTTATGTACACCGGGTGCTGGGGAACGTGGGCGGGAGGGGGATGTTGCACTCATGTCCTGCTTGTGGGTCTCCTGCGGGCAGCTGGTTGGCCAATGTCTGAACAGAATGCTGGACTAAATGGACCCTTGGTATGTTCCGGAACAGCTCTTAGAGCCTCTCCCTATATATGCCTGCCCGAGATTTGAGAACTGTTGCGAGACATACATTACGGTGGGCCACAGGACAAGGCCTTCTCTGTGGTGGCACCCCGGTTGTGGAATACCTTCCCCTTGGAGGCCCAACTGGCGCCGACTCTGGCTTCATTTTGGCACCAAGTTAAAACATGGCTTTTTAATCAAAGCCTTTGAGGTCTAAATTCTCCATGGTCACATATATGTTTAATAGTTTTTATTGCTTTTAAAAATTTCTACTGATTTTAATTTGTTAGTGAGTTAATAGGTTTTTAGCTATGTATGTTATTTATGTTTACATTGTTCTGATTTTAACTGAAAGCTGCCCTGAGATTCCAGTGATATAGGACGGGATACAGCTGTTGTAATAAAATAAATAAAATAAAGTGTTTTAAAGTCTTCACTTCACTGAGCCTTACAGTAACCTCATGATGTGTGACATCATCAATCATTCCTGATTTTACATGCGATGAACACAAATCAACATAGCACAATTTGCCCATGTCCACCCTATGAGCCCACGGGCAATGCAGAAGCAGAAGCCAGGCTTCACAGTTCAGAGGCCAGCACTCTTTTGATTCATCCAAAAGCACCCACCCACCCAATGATCAGACTTTTCCAGCTAAACGAAAGGTGCTCTAACCCCAGCTCTCCCTTCGTGGGCTGTGTCACCTTTCTGTTTGTGTGCTTACAGATACGAATCTGTATGCCCTGAGACCGCACCTGTGGTAGATTACAATGCCATCAGCTAAAAATCACCAGATTTGTCTGACAGAGTGCGAGAGTTCAGAAAAATCCCTTCGTACTCTCCAGGATTATCAAAGCAATTTCTGTAGCATGTTATCAGATCTCTGCTGAGCTTCTTACAGATTTTTCGAGGTGAATTACTGCATTTTCCCGTTGACGGTGTCATCCCTATTCCCAGGACAGACTCCTGCGATGCCTGATATGCCAGATTATATCTGAAGGCCACTCCAAATTGCATGGACAAACCCACCTTTCTAGCCATTGAATACTGCAGTGGCATTTCTGTTCTGGAGTGAGCTTATGGAGAATGGCCAGAGAAACAAAGAAGTGGCTGAAGTACATGGCAGGGCCCGTGACTATGAAGGGCCACGAGCCCTGCAGCAGGCCAAACTTAAAAAACTAGAAAGCATGCAGCTTTGTCAAAAATTAATAGCTAAGTAAACGCACGCCAGGCCTTTCCATTGACTTTGAAACTCTACAGATCTGAAGGGAAAAAAAAACTCCATCGAGAAAAGTGCGTGAATGCATGCACTTACGCACTATTGGCTCTTCCTTGACGGCATCTAGCTCAGAAGAAGTGTGCTGTGGCAGTGAGTAAGTGAGTGGGAGAGGGAGAGAGAGAGAGAGAGAGAGAGAGAGAGAGAGAGAGGACAGCATAAAAGGAAAAAATGGGCAGAAGGAGGAAAGGCTCAAAGGTATGAACAAAGGTTGCCTCCTTGGAATTTAAAGATTCCCCTTTTATCTTTCAAATCTGCTGATGAATCAGGAGATGAAGCAGCTGCATCTTCATCAGTCTATTCTGCCAGCTCCCCAATTCCTTTGCTCATCCCCTCCCCTGCCTGCTGCTGGTAGAAGGACTCCAGATGTTCCATGCAGATGTTTTGGAGAGGATAGATGAAAGCAGCAGGACAGGGGGAATTAGCGGGAGAAGCCAGGCCTGCCTCATCTCTTGGTAAAGGTAATGGGAGCCTCTCCAAGTTGCAAGAATTAAGCCAAGCCGACACCTTACATGGACCTCTGAGAGAGTGTGCCACTGAATTTTAGGGAAAGGGAATGAAAGGGCTTCTGATGGAGCATGCACGGATAGTAGCAGATGGGTCAGTGCTGAAAACCTTTAATTGGGCTCTGGTGCTGAAGCAGCCCTGATAGTAACATGCCATAACAGACATAACCCAAACTTCAGAAGTCTGCCTGGGCTACATCATTGCACTCTATAGCACTGAACATCAGGGCAGTCAGCCCTGGCATATTAAGTCAAACGTAATGCCACATGCAGCAGCCTGAAGAGCAGATGCCGCTAAGGGAAGCTCCCAGTTAGACTTCTCAAGTGTATCAGTCACTGGGGGAAAATCATTATTCTTTTAAAAATTCTATATGTCCCTTTTCAAGAAAAGGGACAGATATGCAGGACATCAACTTCATAATGGGCAAAACAGCAACCTGAAATAAAGAGCTTCTCCTTCCATTTTCATTCTGGGATTGCAATTGGCTCAATTACACAGGCAGCCACGTGGTTTGGATTGAATACTTCCTGCATCCTCCATTCAACTCAATAAAATGGTACCATCTAGTGGTAGAATTATAGTGCAATGCCACCTTTATGCAGGGGGCAATTTTTGCAGATTTTCTTTTCTTTTTCTTTTTTTTAAAGCTGATTATCTCCGTGTTTTCTGACAGCAGGATAATGGGGGGGGGGGGGGAGAGTGCAGGAGACATCCTGGCTGTTGACAACATCATGTAATAGACCTGCAAACACCTGAGAGTGGCCAGTCGTGAGCATGCTATAAATCACTCATTTCGAGAAGCCCAAAGTCTTAATAGGTGAAGGATATAATGGATGGAAATTATTTTTTGCCACACTTACTGTTCTCAGACAGCTCGACAATGTAGTAAAGAACAGGGCTGTTTCCATCAAAGGGACGCACCCAGGAGAGGATCACGCTGCGGCTGAAGGAGGCATTCAAGGTGGCCAAGAGGTTCTGGGGGGGGTGAGGGAGCTCTCTACGAGAAGAAGAAAAACAGAGAAGATGGTACTTTAAAACCGCAACACCAGCCTAGCTCAGCTCCACACATCATTATCTAGGGAGCTTACATGCAGCAAAGACATCAGATGGGTTCCATGATGGATACAAACGGACCAGCTTGATGTAAAAGTGAAATAAAAATAAAATCTTCAGAGGAATGCTGAGCTTTGTCTGGTTTCTAAATGATGATTTACGTGGAAATTCCTATGGTTGACACTTACATAGCTAATGGCACTGTTACTTAACATGGGAAAAAAGCCAATTTTCAAATTTGTTTTTTTAATTGAGACAACTTGATCCATAAATTCTTTTTACGGCGAGTTCCTAGTAATGGAATAGCTGTAAAACATATGAATCGGAGACCAAAGCAGGGGATGGGGGAGTGAGAGAGATGATTTAAAGTGGAATCTTTCATACTCAGCTGAGCAGAAGGCATTGCCGCCGTCCATACAGAATTCCCAATCAAAGTTACTGCACATGACCACCACCATTTGAAATTCACTCTGCTTTGATTGGTAGATCCCTAACATAATGAGCAATTAAAAAAAAAAAAACCTACCCAAGCAGAACAAGTGAAAATGCCTGCAAATATCACATAGCAATGCGAAATGGAATGCTTAAAAAAATTAAAGGAAACATGGGCTTCGGAAAAACAGATTGCCTATAAAACAAAAGAAAAGCCACACACACACACACGTGAGTTATAGAAGATAAACCCCACAAAGATTAGGAAGAGGATGCGCATCACATATGGCATTCAGTTGAACAGCACCCAGTAAGACTTTGGCGCAAGTTATAGCCGGGGAGGACTGGACCGGAGAAGTCTGGTGCTTGAATCAGGCTATAGGAACATTAGAAGCCGTATTATATTGAACTGGACCAGTATTAGCTACATTGAGAGGCTCCGAGTGGCTCTCCAGGGTTCTGCACAGGGGTCTCTCCCAGCCTAACCAGACAATGCCAAGGACTCAAACTGGGACCTTTTGCACACGCAGCCAAAGGACATAGCCTCTCCAGTTAAAGGGGCTACATAGCACAGGGAGCTGCCTTATTCTGAGTCAGACCATCGGTCCAGCTAACTCAGCATTATCTACACAGACAGGCAGTGGCCTTCCAAAGTTTTACAGAGGGTTTTTTCCCAGCCCTACCCGGAGAAGCTGGGAATTGAACTTCTGCTTGCAATGTGCTCAAATCTACCCCCGCCCCTCCATTGCTAAAAGTACAATCATAAATCTAATGGTCGATCATTTGCTAACATTCAGTAGCAGCTCAATATCTGCCCCTGACCCAGAGCGTCTCTACACCAGCAATATATGGCACACTCATAACTGGCCATGTACAGAAGTTTGTGGGTCCTTTTGATGATATTGTCAACCTCCTGAATGTCTCCTGTGCCTTCCCCCAGTTATCCCGTTCTAAAAAAAAACCCTAGATAATCCGATTCTTCTGAAATACCGCAGGATTTCCTAAGGTGTACAGCCAAAGTTGCGCTACGAAGCACCCACTAGAGGGCGCTGTCCCATTCAAGTATATGAACATGGAAAGGAGGGAAGTTTTAAATTACCGACCACGTGCCCAACCCTCTTGGCCCATGTAAAGCAGCCCATTACAATTGCACAAAAGAAGCAGGAAGCACACAGCAGGCAACACGACTTTCCTTAATGTAGAGATGCCCCTAGTCAAACAGCAGGGTTAGCCTTGGGCAATGCAATGAAGTGGAATTAAGGCAGCTGCCGGTAGGAGGAGGTGGTTGTTGGTTTTATCATGGTAGCGGGGAGAGGGAAAAGGAATGCTGGATTTTCTGTCTCAGCTCTTTGAATGTCTTGAGTTGGCCCTGCTTATAGCTAATAACGCCTGTTTTTGCCTTGGCATTTCTAATCAGAGTGGAGTTCAAATCTCTCACTCAGGAACGGGGAAACGCAACCAACCTAGCAATTTGTCACGGACTGCTCGCTGGAAGTTCTCTCTCAATATCAATTATTGCTGACCCTTGCAGGTCAGACCAAAAAGCAGTAATTGTACTTGACATTCTTTAATTAAAAAATGTGCTCATTTCTTTTCATAATTTATTAAGCTGCTGCACGCTTAGTGCTATCTAAAACCACAATGATTCCACATTCGTAAACAAGTGCAATTCCAGCCGTGGGATGTGGTTTTAAATCAGAGCTGTAAAAAGCATGCTCAGAATTGCAGATCCCCTCCTGTAGTTCAAATGAAGCAGAGGGGGAATTAATTTAATTTTGCATTAGGTTTGAACCACGGTCCATAGTTTATTACAACCCATACCAACCTACATACCCTGAACTGAAAAACAAAATTAGGTTTGAGTTGGTGAAAGTGCTTACAGAAAGAGGAAAGGGCTGATCTGTCACTGTTTATTAAATTCCAAATCAAGAGAGCCGCCTTTCTGCAGAATCAAGGAACAGATTCTACAACAGTACAAAGGGGCAGGAATTAATGGAGATGACCGTGCAAATTACAGAGCCTGATGCAAAATAATGAAAGAAAGCCCCAAAATATGGGAAATTACAGTCTCATGGTTTGGAACGCTTCCCCTCATTTGAATGTACCCAGTACCTTCTCTGTGACCGACATCTCCGAGAGAAACTCTGCGGGTGGAGATTCAGAAACGTGCCTTTTTTGTGGTAGCCCCACACGTATGGAATGCCCTCACCAAGGAAACTCACAAACGCTACCATCTTTTTGGCACCAGGCAAAGTTTGCTGCCAAAACGGTTTCCCCAGGCATTTCTCCTTTATGTTTGGCCCAACTGTAGAGAGCTGCTTTTGTACTGTTCATTCTAGACTGTGAGGAGGGACTGAGATTTTGTGTGTTGTGAATGGACACTTTTCATATGGTAATGTTTTTACGTTATGTTTTTATGGTATTTATTTTCATTTGCATTGTTGTGCTGATTAGGGGCCATGCTGATTTTGGTTTCCCCCCCCCCCCCCCCAGTATATTAATTATGGATTTCTGCAGTAGTATGTCTTTAAGTCACATTGAGCCTGCTTTTTGTGGTGGGAAGCAAACAACAACAACAAAACAACAACACTCAGAGGATTCTTCCACACTAAAAACACCCCCATGCATAAAGCCATGGTAACAGCAGATAAAAATTACATCCCGCTGAACCTGGCACTACAAAACGATGACCAAACACGACCACTCACACTCGAGGAGAAAAAAGAAAAATGGGCAGAAAAGGCACTCCATGGGAAGCACTACAACATAATACAGAACCCACGAATAAACAAAGAACAACCGTACAAATGGCTCAGGAAGGGTGAGCTATCTCCAGAAACCGAAGGATTCCAAATAGCTATGCAGAATCAAGTTATAGCCACCAAGAACTACCAAAAATGCATCATAGAAGATAGCAGTGTAACAACAGACCTATGCAGGAAATGCCATCAGTTCCAAGAAACAATAGACCACATAACAGCAGGATGTATAGTCCATTCCTGGAAGGAATGGACTATACAGACACAACAACTGGCCATCAAATTCAATCTTATCAAGCAATCTACATCATGCTATACATACTCGCCCGAAACAATCTTGGAAAATGCAAATCTTAAAATGGGACAGAACAATTCATACCGACAAGACAATACCCTGCAACCGACCAGACATAACAGTCTTAGACAAAAAACGAAAACACACATACCTCATCGACATAGCAATACCAAATGACAAAAATGTTGTTGAAAAGCACGAAGAAAAGAGAGACAAATATATACCACTGGCCATGGAAGTCAAAGAACTATGGCGACAGGAAAAGGTCACAATTATTCCGTTAGTCACATCAGTCACCGGAATCACATCAAAAACCTATACAGAAAACCTCCAGAAACTAGGCCTACCAAAATATATCCACACCAACATCTAGAAAGCAGTCATACTTAAAAAGATGCTCAATTGTCAGGAAATTCCTGAATCTGTAAAAGACAGCATGACTTGGCAAAGCCCATCATGTCTGTCTAGAAAAACTGCCATGAGCGTGAAAGAGATGAAATAATAATAATAATAATAATAATAATAATAATAATAATAATAATGGTGCCTATGTGCTTATTAGTTGGGTCTGATTTTCTGTCAATATAAAGGTATCCATTAAAAGTTACTTTGCAGATACTGGAAACCGTGCTATTAAGCAGATCAAGGCTCAGGCTCCAGACCCTTTGCTTAAATAAAAAAGTTGATACAGAAGGAAATTGTTTCTGCTTGTTTCAAATTCTTGTCTTTAGTGGAAATGTAAATAGACTCCTTGACATCGGAAGCACTGAATGTCAATCTTGTCTACACTCATTACGAAAATAGGTTTGATCCTCATTTGGGGAAACGTTGTAGAAGCTGATGTTCCTTTTGGGTCATCCTTAGTTTAAATGCAGGTTACTGTTCAGATTTGGTTTGGGCTGATTATCTTGCAAGACTTCCTGCAAATCTGAATATTAATATGCTGGAACATCAATCAATTTGAAGTTCTCAGTCTAAAGCAATCTTCACTACCCTCCATTAGTACATAGCATGCTCATTAAAAGGGATATGTTGTCACAAGCTCATTTTGTTTCTTACACCAGTTGGACCATATAAACAGTAACCTTGAGTGAGCACCAGCAAGGGCAAATACTCAACCAGTTCTTGCTGGTGAAGTGGCCTTCTGTACTAACTTGTAAGCCTGTAAAATATAAGTACGGCAAACCGTTGCCTTCTGTAATCTGTAACGGCCAGCAACAGATGATGCTTACGTACCAAAGTCCCTAGAGGCAAAGGCAATGAGCATGCAAGAAATCTCTCAACAGAAAGGGTTGTTTAACGCTGAAGAGGAACTTGAGTGAGGAAATCTCTTGGTCTCTCAAATGTACACAAAAGTGGAGATTAACAATGATTAATCTCAACTGAAGAAACGCTTCCAGGTTGTATACAGGAAAATAGAAGTGAAGAGGGTGAAAAGTGAGTTGCCACCACCATTATGCATGGTTATACTTTCATGAAAACCATATCCTTTTCCTCTCTAAGAAACCTACATCTTTTTTCCCCCCTTCTAAAACCCATGAAATTATTTGCCTATTAGATGGATCCCCGTTTGGGGGGCAAATCTATATTGGGCCGCATTCTGTAGCAAAACAAGGACGAGATATGCAAGGCCAGAATCTTAAAACCGTCTTAGATAGTGAGAGTATCCTCTTAATGCCATAGCCTACAGGTGGTGTATCTTGGGATTCTGGCAGGGTTTCCATTTTCCTTACTATCCAAGCAAGAGGGAACTATTTCACCGAAATCACAACATTAGATATTTAAAGAAGATACATGGTAGACACAAATACCCTAATGTTTAAGAAACAGTTCGTAATTGCCAGAGGGCGGCTGAAAAATTTACTTAGCAAACACCCACGGAGTGGCTTACAAAATGAGCTAAAAACAAGCTATTTGCTAAGGGAAATAAACCAGACATGTTTTTGGAAAGATTTCTCAGTGAAGGGGGGGGGGGGAGGGAAGCCCAACAGCAGGTAATTAGAGAGACTGTGACTGAAGAGAGGATTACCAAGAAGGCGAGGGAGATTAAGCAAACCTCCATGTCAATTTATTTTAAAAAAGAAAAGGAGAAGCTTTCCTTCTTGGTCACAAAAGGCTTCCTAAGTTAAGTCTGCCGTGAAGTTTGACTTGTGGTAAGTGGCTCAGCCGGAGGAAGGAACGCAAGGCCTTAAAAGCTACCAAACAAACAAATCCAGAGGACGTAGGGATGAACTAGATGTTTGGTGGCAGGTGCAGATGTGAGAAACCATATTGCAAAACATAGCTGCAAAGTCGGAGGAGAAGGTGATTTGTTGCAGAGAAGCAGTTACCTAGGCTGCTGCCAAACAGTTGCAAAGCGGCACAGGAGAGGTTGCAATTTACAGCAGGGGTGGATGGGTGAGAGATGCTTACGCCTTCCGCAGCCTGCTCATTTTCCTCCACCACTCCGCCCCCAACCCAAGGTCCTGGTGGTAGATTGGCTGCATCACACATCAGGTGGCAAGCATCAGGTGAGAAGAGTGAAGCTCCCTCCCCCACTTCTCCAGTGTAAATCGCGCCCTCCCCTCTGCCACTTTGGAACAAACTAGGCCTGCACCTGCCACCAGATTTTAGTTCAGCCATTAGGCTGCGATTCCAGGCATCCTGACGTGGAGGTCAATCCCACTGACCTTGGTGGGATTTGTACCGAGTAAACACAGGACTTGGGCTGTGCATCTCAAGTGTTCAGGATGCTTTAAAAGGGCACACCTTCTTCTAGTGATGTGGAGTTTGGAAATTTTCTTCTGTGATTTTGCTTTTGACTAGGCTGACCATATGAAAAGGAGGACAGGGCTCATGTCACTTTAACAGTTGTAGAGAAAAAGCAATTTCAGCCGGCATCATTTGTATGTAGTTTGTACCTGGTGAGATTCCCTCTTCATTACAACCGTTAAAGCTGCAGGGGCCCTGCCCTCTTTTGGATCTGGTCACTCTAGTACAGTGCCTGCAACTTTAATTGTTGTGATGAAGAGGGGATTTCACCAGGTACTAATTGCATACAAATGACGCCGGCTGAAATTCCCTTTTCTCTGCAACTGTTAAAAGTTACATGAGCCCTGTCCTCCTTTTCATATGGTCAGCCTACTTTTGACGAACACAGCTACTTTCCCTTTTTGTGTGATCTAGAGAACTCAGGTCTCCTTTGCACAGTGCAACGTAGGATGTCGCCTTACAGCAATTCAGACAACTTTATTTATCTTGGTATTGTCTGCACTGAGTGGCAGAGGCAGGAGTCTTTCTCAGGCCTATCTGCCAATGCCGGAGACTGAACCTGGGATCTCTGCATGCAAAAGCATACACTCTGTCACTTGCCCCTCTGCAGTTCTTTCCACTCTATATTAAGAACAGCAGCATCTTAGTGGTATTAGACCTTTCATGATTATACCTTCTTATAGTTTTATATCAGCACAGATTCAAGAGAAATGTGATCCCATTGTAGGGAAGAGATTTCCAATTTCAGTTGCAGGACACTCATTTCGCCTCTGTAGAGGACGTCCAGAAATGTTTAGGAATTGACCTTTTAAAATATAGGGTAAAAATAAGGATATGTGTTTGATGAGAAGAGGTTCTTCTTTTTTCTTTTGTGCTTATGAGTGCGCGTGTGTATTTCCCCCACTGCAGGTAAATTTGGATGCGGCAGTAATTTTTCTTTCCTGGATAATAGCCCACCAGAGAGGCTGGAAATTACTAAAAAAACCTTCTCTATTGTGTGGAAAAGATAATCTGCTTTCTGCCTGACTTCTTCCTGATTGTTCTCACTTAGATGAAGCATGCAAATAAAAGGAGTACAAATGGTAAGAGCCAGTCAATGCAATTTGAGGCATATATGGAGATCGAATCCGCAACAAGATGGTTTTTTAACAGGGTGTCATTTAGAGTTTTGTTACTATACATCTGTGACAATCACTATTATTAACTCTCACTTAATAATGAAGATATTCAAACTGGCTTAGTTTACATTGCTGGAACTAAGCTCATACTGGGTCTCTTCTTTCTAAAGCTCCTATAGTTTGCCCATGTTGATTGTTCTGGGGAAACATCCTTAGGGTGAAATCCGATGCATGTTTAGGCAGGAAAAAAAGTCCCACAACCCTTAGCACTCCCCAGCCAGCATAGTTGGCGAATGCTTGAGAATTGTAGGTCTTTTTTCTCTCTTGTGCCCTTAGGATGTATGACCATAGAACTGCCTGATTTGATGCAGATTGAGGCAGGCCAGCTTATGGGAATACGAGCCAAAGTCTGGGGCAGGGGAGGGGAAGCTGATGAAAGCTCAATGAGTTCCACCCCCCGAATGGATTCCTCTGACACCCCTCCCTCTCAGTGGTCATTTGAGGACTGGGATTGGGACCATGGACTTTGTCCCGAAGGTTCACCATTATTTGTTTTACTTTTGGGAGGTCAAGGAAGAAAAGAAATGACATTAAAGGAAGTGGGGTATGGGGACAAAGGAAGACCACTCAGGGTCATGCTAGGCAATGACCTTGCGAGTTGGAGTGATGGGGACAGGTGCCCTATTTTAGTTGTGAAACATATGCTGGTATGCAGAAAGTCTCAGGTTCAGTTAATATACCCCCAGGTAGCAGGGATGCTAGAGAACCTGGTCCCTGGACCAGACAGGAAGGTTGCAGAGACGAGAGTGCCAGGGCCCGGAGAACCTTCACACTTTTGAAGCTCAGCAAACGGTCTGCACATCAAAACACACTGGCTGTTTGGCTTCAGTGCCATGGTAATAAAGTTGCACACAGCCTATTCTCAAGGTCCCCAAAGAGGCAGAGGAGACAACAATTTAAGCACAGGAGGCAGCAATCTGATTAGAATTGTCTTCTCGGCCTTGGATCTCAACCAGGAGTATGAACGCGCTCCTGGAAAAGGACTGAAGGACAGCCTGTAAAAATGGATGGTTTCACAACAGAATTCAATCTCGGCTTGGCACTGAAGTGGTGATGCTGTAATAAAACCAAGATGAATGGAACAAAACCTAAGAAATGAACATGTTACAGAGCAGGGTTGAAGAAGCAGCCTCAGGCGTCTTCTCAAAGGGAAGATTAAGTGTGACCAGCCAGCAGAAACTGATGCTACTTCAAAAAACATTAGTGCACAGGTTTACAGAAAAAGATGACTGCATTAAAATATCCCCTTCTCTTGCGCCACAAAACGGCCTTGCACACTTACATTCCATTTTCATCAGTGCTTAGGGATCAGTTCAGCCAAGGAAGAACAATCATGACAGGTGCCTTTTAATTTCATACCATTTTCCGAGCATTGAATATGGATAACCAGGGTCAAAACTCAGCTCTTAATCAAGGGGAGGAAAGTTGCACTGCATCAAGGTGTCTCTTTGTAAGATGGTGACGGTGATTATATGGTGGTAGCTACTAATGCCACGCGAATTAGTATTTGCTGGGAAACTTCACAGTAACTATCAAACAGTCTATTCATTTGTCCTCTTCGGGCATTATAAAATGATATCTGTGGTGGGCAGGTGGCGATGCCTCCTCCACCCTGACCTCCACAGGCTGAGCAGGAAATCCTGAAGTAAAAATATAGCCATGTTTGGCTGAATGCGGTTACAGTGCCAAGGGACTGGGGTTCCTGATCCCATGGAGCACTCACTACAGACCGTCTCCAGGCAGTAGTGATGGATGGTATGCAGTCAGAACATGGGTCCCCATCTGCCCTCCATGGATAGGATTTGATAACACCTGAAGAGGGCTGCTGTATATAATTAATCTAATTCAAGCTTGAAGATTACTAGAGACAAATATATTAGAATAAAGCTGGGAGCCAGCATTATGGAGTGGTTAGAGTGTTGGATTTGGACTCGGGAGGGCCGAGATCAAGTTCCTGCTCAGCCATGAAGCCTGCCGGGTGACTTTGGGCCACTCGCTGACTCTCAGCCTTACCTGCCTCACAGGGTTGCTATGAGGAGAGGAGGAGGGTCATACCTGGGACTCCTTAGATGAAAAGGCAGGATACAAGTGCAAAAACTAAATAAATAACTGACGGTGGCCCTATTCAGAAGACACCTTAAACCATGGCTTTAACCATGATAGTTAAGGCAGAAAGCCGGGTCGTGTTCAGAAGACACCTTAAGCCACAGCTTTAACCATGGTGAATAAGGCAAAAAGCCTTATTCACCATGGTTAAAGCCATGGTTTAAGGTGTCTTCTGAACACAACCCGGCTTTCTGGCTTAAGAACTGTGGTTAAAGCCGTGGTTTAAGGTGTCTTCTGAACATGAGTTGGCTTTCTGGCTTAACCACCATGGTTAAAGCCATGGTTTAAGATGAAAAAGTCAACGTAAAAAAAAAAAGTGGGGTAAAATAAGAGGAAAACGCCAAGAATTAACAGTATCACCCAAATTTGCCAGCTACTGAAATACTCACATCACTTCCATTCGAGCCACCCGGGAATCATTGCCTCCAAAGGAAGTGACCTCACACGTGTAGTCTCCAATGTCTCCGGACCACGTCTGGCTGATGACAAGGGTGCCATCTTTCTCGATGGTGATTCGGGAGCTGCTAGATGGATTTATGACAACGTTGTCCTTCTTCCAAACATACCTGATTGTCACAGTATTTCAGACCGTTAAACTCAGCTGTCTATTTCGTTAAAAATGATGAAATATCAAGTGCTGAAATTATATGGTAAAAACAGAGCTAAATAATTATGTAGAACAGTGATGCTTGCTCGCAATTTTCCAAGGGCTCATTTGGATGCAGTGGCTGTCTGACAGGCCTGCAAGACTAATAAAATGCACTATAGTTCAAGATGAAGGGTGCAATCTGACTCCTCAGAAATCAATGGCAAATTTCCCATCGATTTTTTAAAAAACAAAGCAGGTTTGAAGCCGGGATCGCCAACCTGAGCCAGGCCGTGTTTTGTTTGCTTACTTGCTTGCTTTTGAGGCCCAGAAAAACAAAGAGACCAAGGACAGAAAGGGATGTCAGCTGTGTTTTGTTGTTGTTGTTGTTTTAGTAGAGAATGACAGAATCATAGAATGGTAGAGTTGGAAGGGGCCTCTAAGGCCATCGAGTCCAACCCCCTGCTCAATGCAGGAATCCACCTTAAGGCACACCCAACAGGTGGTTGTCCAGCTGCCTCTTGAATGCCTCTAGAACATTTTACATCAGCTTTCCCCATCCTGACACCCTCCAGATGTGTTGTACAACGCATCTGCAGGGTACCAGTTGGAGAAGACTTTCTTAGATGAATGTGCTCAGCTCCACAAAAGATTTCTGAACCGTCCAGATACTTCTGGGCACCACCCCAGATTCACCAAGTCCCAGACCGGCTCTGGGCTCTGTTTCCAGAACCTGCCAGGTATCAGATTTTTTTTCCCTCTAGAGTTGGCAATCCTATTTTCAACCTATATTTTTATTCCATCTTTTATTATGTGTTTTACCACAGTCAGTAAAAAAAGAGCTTTTTATGGAATGCAAACACACATACCACAGGTTTCCCTCTATGTCCTTCCAGTGTCATGATAAAAGGCACCTCCTGTTTCCTCCATACATACCCCTCCACCTTATCCCTGCATCTATTGGTCCCAATCCACTGAAAGTTCTATTACAGACATTCTTGCAAGATCCAGGGTGGGTGGGAGGGAAAGACTTACAACGAACGGCAATGAGCTGCTTTCAGAAATATTTGAGTTTAAATTGCAAGGAGAAAAGCAGCGTGTCTGAATTTTGTTGTGGTTGAGGAATATCTCCTGGCCCAATTTACACAGTTGTTGTGAGGATTACTAAGGTAATGTATGTGAAAAGCTTCAGATATCTGAAATACGCTGTATAAATGCTAATTATATTTAGCACTAAATATTCCAAATTTTTGATTCATGGCCCATTCCACATTTTTCCCTGACAGAGATTCCAATGTTATGATTTACAGAATAGAATTATTTTATACCATCTGTAGTGGAATTCATATTCATGATCCTACTGACATTTACAAGGGGGAAAAAAGCTTCTAAGATACTGTTCGTCTTTTTATGTAAGTCTAGACACCTTCCTTTTTTCTTTTACACAAATGGTATTGTTTAACACCCTCTAAAGGGAACTGTGGAATCCTTAGCTGGATTTTCTCTATTTCATCCATGTTACTTTTTCACTTATTTACATGTTCATCCTGTCAAAGCAATAGAGAGGGAATTCCTCTAATTCCTGGTTGTAGAGTATAACCATTTAAAGAAATATTGTACTTCCCATTGCGCAGGGCTGAATTTGGTACTTTGTTATTTTTTCGGGAGCAGGGGTGACACTTTCAAGAATTTCCGAGACCTTCTCTGTAAGCGCTCCTACAATCCTCTTAAATTGCTTTGGGTTTTACTCTCATTAAGTATCAAATTTTGACACATCAGTTTTATGGATATTGTATTAACCTTGACAGTAAATCATGGGAAGTTGTATTGAAGTCATGAAGTGGAACGTAGCTCATTGTAAATAATATATAAAGTTGAAGTGGAAAAATAAAAAGGACTTGACGTGATTAATGGGGCAACCTACAACCTCAGGACACGGTCGCTGGGAATACCAGCTCAAAGCATGGCGCCTGAAAAGAGCTCACCTAATTCAGGGCTGATGGCTTGTAAAATCAAGTTCAAATAAGCTGCACAAACAACTACGGCCACTACGAACCTGATTGAAATTCTCGGGTCATGACTAGCTCCACACTGCAGCATCGCCGTCGTTCCCTTAATAACAGTGCTGTCCTCAGGAGGGCGGGCGAGGAAAGTACGATCTGAAAAGAACACGATCTGTGGTTCAGCTGAAATTGCCAGCTTCCCTCTTGATTCGGGGCTTTGCCCTCAGAAGGCAGGGAGACGGGTTGCTTGTAATCTCTCCTGCCCCAGCCCACCACATCCAGCAAACATGGGGAAGTGCAACGTTCTCTATAGCCGCTGTTGACTGGGGAAGTATCATGAGGAATCGCATCCTCTCCCCATATTTAATTTCCCGCGGGGGTTCAGCTGTGGGGTCACAACATTAGGAAACCAAACCTGGAGAAATATTTCACTGCTGGGGGTTCGTCAAGTTTCATCACCTCTTAACTGTGATTAAGGAGCCAGTCAACCACCCTCCACCCTCCCACGTTCCTGGACTGAATCTCCCCTCTCCCATTAGGTGCAGTTCAGGGAAATGATGCTAACCTGGGCTCCCTGTAACCAGGATCAGAAGCAGCAGTTTAAGCAGGCTTTTAGATCCTGGGTTAATGAGAACCTTGCTTAGCATTAACCAGCTGCACTTTATGTCAATCCAGATAGTTTGCATACTCCCGTTTAAGGCGGGCAGAGGACATTCAGTCCGGAGAAGTGAGAGGGTGGGTGGAGACAGCACACTTTCCCAAGACTGGCTCTGGATTGCTTAACCATGGTTAGGAAGGAGCCAATGGATGCCTGCACAGACCCCCTGATCTGTGTGTCTGATTTGAAATAGGAAATGTCCCAGAAAATTACTATCTTTTAGTGTTATGGTAGTACTGCAGAGTATATAGCATTTACTCAAAAATGTTTGTAGAACTGAATAGCCATTGCCATGAATGTGTGCAATGCCCATAAATCAGCAGGTACTTTCCTGTGTCTTCAGAATTGAACGAAGTCTTTTGCCAGCCCTTTGCATGGCCATCGGCATTTCTCCAGAACGACTAGTTATTTTCAATGTATTTGGTGCTTTGAACATCAAACGTGTCACATCCCTTATCTCAAGCCCCACAGGCCCCTTTTCCATTGTAACCTCGCCTCCACGACCCCCAAAGGGGGGGCGGTCATTACTTTTCTCACTTTTGAGATGTGGAAATAGAACTGAATTGGAATAATGCTGTCAAATTGCAACAGCACATTCTGAGTCTGACGGAGCAATGATGAGCAGGTGCTAAGTTAGTTAAGAGATGAAGGAGCATTTGTCCAACCTGGCATAAAAACCTGTTAATCCTATGGCCCCTAGATAAGCATCTGGGGCCCATGAGAGACTTTGGATTCCTGGATCAAAAGGTTGGAGGCAGTGATCCAACGTCGGACCCAGGAGTCCAAGCTCTCTGCTCCCTCCCCGTCATAGCTGGTGCAGAAAGAACTGCACTGGCTGCCTGTCCAAGGTTGCAAAGGCGACCTCAGAGAGGGCAGAAAGGAAGCGTTCTCATGGACTGGACTATCCCCAGCCTTCCCCAGCTTCCTTCTTTCCCCCCTCAGCTAGATAGGCAAGATCATCCATTTCATT
The DNA here is from genome assembly GCA_029215795.1 of Anniella stebbinsi. Classification (NCBI taxonomy): domain Eukaryota; kingdom Metazoa; phylum Chordata; class Lepidosauria; order Squamata; family Anniellidae; genus Anniella; species Anniella stebbinsi. The sequence continues at coordinate 57,130,070 of JARDYH010000007.1, forward strand.
CATTTAGAGATTTAGCTAGAATGCACGCAAATGAAATGGCTGCCAAGCACATCAGCTGAGTCCAGGTGCAAAACAGGAAGGTAAGTAGAAAATGGGAGCACAGTCCCATTTCTCAGAAGCGATAAGAAGTTATAATGCCTGAAGGCACTTCTATTCCAGGAACCAGAGCCAAGTGGCAAGTGTGAACATCTGACACCATTAAGCACCCGTGTCTGAGAGTGTTGAATATTTCTGCTCTACCCTTCAGGTTATATAAGAGGGCCATTCTCACTGCTGTTCATACAGGGTGTGGTGGAATTAAATCAAATTTTAAAGATTCAGTAGGACATTAAAATGAACTGGCAACCTGTGCATGTGTACAGTGTGTGTGTGTATATGTGTGTGTGTGTGTGTGTGTGTGTATGTATATATATATATATATATATATATATATATTATTCAGAAGGGAACACCCAATGGAGATTACCAGCTTCCACCCCACTGACATACTCATAGATAGCAAGCTGTCCACATCCTGATCAATGTACCAGCTGCATAGCATTAGATTGAACATCCACACAGCAGCCAGGTCTTGTAGCACATGAATCACTGAAAAAAATCTGCAGGTATCTCTAGGAATGTACATCGGGGAGGCATCGGGGTAACTTATCACGCACTTTGAAATGCAGAGACGTCAAATGCACTGCCAGGGAAGATCAGTTTGCAGGCTATTCTTTGTATTCAGGGGCAGAAGAAAATATACAATGTCTTAAAACTCAGACCATTACAGTTAGTCAGTGGAAATATTGAAAATAATTCTGACGTTAATCCTTCTGCCTTAGACATGTGGCTGGAATGGCAAAAAGTGGTTTGAACGCCTTCTTTAAAAAGGGCAAAAAGTTGAAATTAGCGAGGTCAACGAATTTAGGAGAAAGATTCAGTAAAAGGATTCAGATATAAACTCCCAAGAACAACCTGCCCGATCAGTTATGTCAAAAGTCACACAACAGGCCTCTTCAGATAGCATGCTAAGCCATGGTTAGGGTCGCTAACCCTTTTGCAGCAAGTGGTTAGTGAGCATGGTTAAACCATGGTTATGTAGCCACCATGGTTAAGAAAAACGCCATTCACATGACACACTAAGCCATCATGGTTAGCTCAAAATGCTTAACCATCATGGCTTAGTGTGTTGTCTGAACAGGACCAAAGTTCCCGCCAACCATTGCAAATTTCTTAAATGAACTGTAAAAACTATGCAGATTATTCTCATTTAATTATTCAGCCTCCCCCTACTCCCAGTGATATGGAAATGTTGTAACTGATTTCCTAAGGGCACAATGAGCACTGATTAGGTCTTGATTAATGTTAAAGTTTTAAACAAACATAGCCCTTACTCCACACGGTGAGAGCGGCAGAAGCATTGATGATGCCTTCGGAGTTGACTGCCCAGCAGGTATAGTTGCCAGCATCTTGAAGGAAGGCAGGTGTTATCTGGAGCCCTCCGGACTCAAGGAGAAGGAACCTGGGGATCTGAACGGAGCCACTGGCCAAAATCTGGTTCCCTGAAACACAGCATGTGGGAATAATTTCAATGCTCTAATTTGCCGTGCGTGAAGAAGCTAACACTGTGCTAATTCCTCCTGGCGAACAGTGATGATTGGAGTGATTTCCCAACAGAATAATAAGGTTTTACCCCTTTTCCATGCAATGGCAGGTTTTGGCGCTCCGGAAACATCACATCTTAAAACCGCCGTCATCCCTTCGGTAACCATGGTATCGGCCGGTGGCCAGGAAAATGTGGGTGAAATATCTGGAATCAAAAATAGGTTTGTTGGGCTTATATAGGTCACCAGATCAGTTCTTTGAAAGATCACTGTTGTGAAATTTGACACTAGCAATATGAAAACCTTTCAGAAGAGACAGTAACCTTTCATTATTCATCTCCCAGGAATTCTCCAACTTAGATTATTGGCTGAATGAAAAAAAAACCCTACCAGCCACTGTACAAGTACAAGCATGAGGACTTTGAGGTAGAGCAAATGGGTTTAAAAAGAGGGTTTGGGGGGGAAAGCAGAAGAATTGAAATAAACAGAACTATTTGCTTTCATCCTGCTGCCATGCTTCTTTAAGACGAAAAGCCACATAAATTTGCAATGCTAAAATGTCAGCCAAAAAGAAGTTTCCATTTGATTCTCATCCAAGGTATTTCTGTGTTCCCACCTATCCTTGTTCCGTTGCCATTACATCTTATCATGCCACATTCTTTCAGCCTCCAATGAAAAGATCAAACAGGGCTAGCCTTATTATCTCAAGCCCAGAAAAGATATCAAACTCTATAAGGGCACCATATGTGTTCAGAGGTAAGCCTAGCAAAGATCTAACAACACAGATGAGTGCCAATCACTGGAGATGCTATAGCCAGGCATTCATCCGTCATGCCTCAATCCAACTCCAGCTGAGAAGTCCTCTCTCTCTCTCTCTCTCTCTCTCTCTCTCTCTCTTCAGTGGGTAATTGCTGAAGTTGAGACCACCCAAGGAGGCTACAACCAGGCACTGAACAGAGTTCACATTTAATATGTAGAAAGGAATCATTCTCTAGATGATGCCTGTCTTGGTCTGGGATGTCTTGTTTCCCATTTCTGAGCTACTGTCAATACATTCTATCGTAGGGGTGGGCAACTTGTTTGCCCTCAATGCTACATGCAATGATGAGTGGTGGTAGGCTGGCAAGCATTCACACACTGTCTTGCTCCGGCCTCAGAGGCATCAACACACACACCACTGCTTAGGCTGACCATATGAAAAGGAGGACAGGGCTCATGTAATTTTAACAGTTGTAGAGAAAAGGGAATTTCAGCCAGTGTCATGTGTATGCAATTAGTTCCTGGTGAAATTCCCTCTTCATCACAACAGTTAAAGTTGCAGGGGCCCTGCCTTCTTTTGTATATGGTCACTCTAGTATAGCGCATGCACCATTAACTGTTGTGATGAAGAGGGAATTTCACCAGGGACTAATTGCATACAAATGACACTGGCTGAAATTCCCTTTTCTCTACAGCTGTTAAAGTTACATGAGCCCTGTCCTCCTTTTCATATGGTCAGCCTACCACTGCTACCATTTTGGCATGCAGGGATGGTGTTGCGCTTCAGTTTGAGGGATTAAACAGAAATGAGGAACAGCTGAGCCTGGGAGTGTTTGGGGAGTGGCCTTTCACAGGAACAAGCAGAAGCCAGCTGAAGGCCAACACAGCTGACAACAATTCCAAATCACCACCATCCCCATAAAAGACATGCAAGAATCCAGAACTGATGCTGGAAGCAACTATTGTTCTTGGTGCTTCGTCGCTTGCATACTAGCTCCTTGATCTTGCCTGGACATATCCTGACCTTTGGACCAGACCCTGACTACACTTTGATGCTTTCCTGAACCCAGTATTGTTTGACCTGGATTCTGACGGATACTTTGGCTTTCGACCACGGACTGTTTATTGATGTTTCCCTCCTGCATATTGAGTTTAACGCCAGTAATTTATGACAGATAGGGAGGATTAATTCTCCTTTCACTGTGTGCTGCGATCATTCTGTGGCTCCCCCATGTGCCAATCAGCTGGGAGTGGGGTGGGATGCATAGAATCATAGAATAGTAGAGTTGGAAGGCCATCAAGTCCAACCCCCTGCTCGATGCAGGAATTCACGTTAAAGCATACCTGACAGATGGTTGTCCAGCTGCCTCTTGAAGACCTCTAGTGCGGGAGAGCCCATCACCTCACTAGGGAATTAGTTCCATTGCCGTACTCTCTAACAGTCAGGAAGTTGTTCCTGATGTCCAGCTGGAATCTGGCTTCCTGTCACTTGAGCCCATGATTCCGTGTCCTGCACTCTGGGTTGATCGAGAAGAGATCCTGGCCCTCCTCAGTGTGACAACTTTTCAAGTCTGCAGAAGTTTCTTAACTTTCCTCAGTCGCCAGTGAACATCACGAGAGACTATCATTTTGTTAAGAAATTTCTGCAGACCTATCTTATCAACCCCCTGATGAAGGCCTTCTAAATAAAACCTTACAGGCCGAAACACATTGTGCGTACAATATTAAAGCATTTCAGCATTCCGAGAACTGCTTCTCTCTCCTTTTTGGGGGCACTCACAGAGGATTACATTAGTTTCTGGGCGAAGTACAAAGTGTTCGTTATTACCTTTAAAACCCTCCATGGTTTGGGTCCAGGTTACCTGTGGGATCGCCTTCCCCTGTACAAACTGCCCTGCACACTCAGGTCCTCTGGAAAGAATTTACTACAGTCAGCCAAAACCAGGCTGACAACAGTAATCTAGAGGACCTTCTCTTCTGCCGCTCCCAGACTATGGAATGGCTTGCTAGGAGAGATCCACCAACTTTACAGTATTCCAGAATTTAAGAAAGCTATAAAGACTGATCTCTTCCGGCAGGCCTACCCAGTTGAATTGTAAGAATTTTATTGGTATTTTAATAATGTATTAATTTTATATGCTTTTAATCAGTCTTATGTATTTTATATCATTTGTGTTTGATGTTGTTCCCCGCCTCGATCCAGAGGGAGAGGCGGGTAAGAAATAAATATTATGATGTTGTTATTATTATTATTATTATTATTATTACATGGGTGGCGTCTCGGGGGCACACGTGAGCCTGCAGACCACTGATTGCTAGGATGTGTGGTGCTCTGATTTAACATCAGTTGGAAAAGCATGGGTTTGCACAAGTTTGTTTGGATTGCATACTAAGATGATGAGTGTGGAATTCTAACTTTGTGGGACAAAAAAAATTAAGCAAGTGTGGAGTTGCTTAAAATTTTTCTTTGGTTGTTTTATTGGTGGGCTTATATATGGGGATGAACGAATAAACATAAATTCTGTCTGGCATCATTTTAAGATTACAGTGTTGATATCTGTTCTTCTAACTCTGTTTATGAAAGGTGGCAATTCTCAGCATCCTCAGGGGCATCACCATTCCAACAACACTGCGTAACATGGTAAGAGGATAAAATCATACCACGACAAGTGGAGGGTCGCATGCACACCTTCTTTGGGAGATAGCTAGCATTCTAACCGTTCAGAAGAATGTTCTGGAAGCAGCAATCTAAGCATAATTTTGGATTTTTTGTTTGCTTCCATAGAAAAGACTCCTTTAAATCAATGTGCCCGGCAGAGGGCATTGATTCAGTTTAGACACTAACTGTAGGGCTAACATGCTTATGTGCATATTTATTTAATATTAGACAAGTTATTTTTTATTGGCAATGTAGTATTGACATTTTTAAAAAAGAATATACTGTTTAATTTTGTTTAAATTAAAATCTTTTTTTAAAAAAAGAAATTTCTCATTTGAAAGTTCATATCAGCACAAATGGGTCTCATGAAAGAGAAAACCGTAGTGTGGTAAAACCTTGTAGGTTCTCAAATCACGCTTGGAGAGGTCAATCAATACTCACAAGACCCAGTTTCCTACTGGGAATTGCTGGTGTCCTTACCTTTTCCAGCAATAGTCTCTCAGGGTATGCATACCACAAATATAAAGATGCATAACTTTCACGGCTTCTGTCATTTCATTTAATTTATTACATTTTTATACTGCCCCACTGCTGAAGCTCTCTGGGCAGTTTTACAAAAACTAGAAACCGTTCAAACACATTATACAAAAAGAAAAGCATTTACATTTAAGTGAAGATAACATATATCTAAGACAATTTGTTAAACCATCAGCCGAGATGATCCAAGAATTGATTTAAACTCATTGTATGCTGCCAAATGCCTGAGGGGAGAGGGCAGTTTTAACCTGGCACTGAAAAAATAGCAAAGTCGGCCTCATCAAGGAGGTCAATCCATACCTGGGGGCCACCACCAAGAAGGCCCTCTCTCTTCCAACAGAACCCTAATAAATGTAGTTCTGTGGGGAGGCTGGGAATCTCTAACAGAGAACTACCAGTAGTCGCTCTAAAAGCTTTCTTTACTTGCTTGAAGAAAGCCTTGACCATTAAATACGTTTGTGCACATGCTGCATGAAAGTCGCTCAGAACATTCCATCCCACAGCCTTCATATGAAGAAAGTGATGTGGAGCTGGGCAATCATAGAAAGATGGGTAGACTGTATCCCAAAACCTTTCCTCCATCTCCCCTGTCCTCTCACAGGCTAAGTGAAGGTCCAGACTTACTAGTAACATCCAGGAAGGTGTGGGTCTGTGCCTCCCCAGCCTTATTCCTTGCAAAACACTGAAAGATGCCAGAATCCCCAGGCTGCAGTCCCTGAATTTGAAGACTCCCATTGAGCAGAACTTTGTAACGAGGATTCAGCAGTTTGTGGATAGGGACAGCATCTTTGTACCATACCAGAGTCGGAAGTGGGACACCTGCACCAAACAGAAAGATAGAAAAGTCTTAATGTATGCATGCACACAACACATTGCTTTATGCAAAATCTCCCATTGCCCGTTAGAGAGGTTTTATAAAAATGCAGTGTTTAGTAAATAACTGCTGCAAAGAATACATTATGTGGTCAAAGGGGGAAAAATGCTGTAGGAAACCCACAAAGATTTATACAGGGTACTGTCCTATCCCTCTATTTGCCATAATCAAATTGCATGCCACAATTAGAAGGGGAAAAGCCTTAGATTGGGGGATTTGGTTAATCATGTCAAGTGAGTCTTGGAAGGGCCAAAGGACATAGAAGTGAATATTTGTAAGATCGCAATCCTTTACATCTTTACTAGGACATATATCCCACTGAAGCTGATGAGACCTACTTCTGAGAAAAAATAGGTGTACTGTTTGGAGAGTATTCAGAGAACTTCACATAAGTTATTGCAACAATCCCGATGTTGAGGCAGATGGGAAAATGAAGCTGAGAGATAATGATGTGGATAAAAGCACAGTGTGAGCAAAAGCAGAATACATAGATGATTTGGGGATGGAGCAGACACACACGATCACCAGTTTCATGGAGTTCCAGTTGTGAGGCCAAAAATAGTAAGCAAAGTCACACTGCAAGGCAGGAAAATTCACTGTCATCCTATTGGCTAAGAGTGGCAAGTGATCACCAAATGATGAAGGACAAGGCAAGGTCAGGAGGATATAAGGGACTGAAGGATTTGTGTTCAGTCAAGGGCCCTAATCAGCATATTTTGAAGCTAGAAATGAAATAAATAATAATAATAATAATAATAATAATAATAATAGATAAAGTAAACCTAATTACTTCAATAGAGGAAGAGAATGGCTGTTAATTGATCAAATAATTGGATGAGAAATGTAGAAAACGTAAGACTTCCACTGCAATGAGCAACTCATCCACAGGGCCTTTGATGTTAAAACTGAGTTCACCTGCCCGGAATGGCTTCCCAGTTCAACTTAGTCAAAGAAGAGGATTCGTGTTCACCTGCCTCTATGTGTAGGGAATGGCTCTTTCCATTGCAATGAGAATTTTGATCTCTGCACTCAAAATCTGAACTGATACTGAACTCCGGATCAGAGGGAACATATTTTGTTGGATCACCTAGAGTTCAAAATACTTCCAGCAGCAAGCCGTCACATTGTATGGAGAGTAAAGATCCCCGTGTTTGCTTAGTAGGCCATGTAGACATAACCCACAAATTGTTTATACCAAACAGAAAAAATACAACCAAAAATGAACAACCCAAAGAAGAAATATAACAAATATTGTGTTTTCAGTTTTCGCATCTTTTGGTGGAGAATGAAAGATACATTATTCCCAAGGATAAAGCAACAAACGAGAAAACTGTTTTTTAAAAAGCAAGGGGGGATATTTAAGTGGTCATGAAATTATATTTCTGTATAAGAATATAATCAGTTCCTGAAATCGCATTTGAAGCTTCCATTTTGCTTGAATAATAAAGCTATTTATTGCCGAAGAGAAATATCTTTTGTGTGCTATGTGTATTGTTTGACGTAAAATAGATGCAGTGTACCACTGTGAAATAAACACAATTTAAATTTCATACTAAAGGCCCATCCACAGAATTTGTGTACAGTCTGATTGTCAGAATTCTCAGAACAAATGTTATTCATCTCCTGAAATCCCCCTGGGCAAACACAAATTACCACTGAGTAATGAGGAAAAAGATGATGCAGAAATGGAATAGTCCTGTAAACAGAGGATGTTGGAAATAGTTTGAAGCTTAAATAACAGCATTCCATTAAATTTGACAGAAAACACAATAGAACAAAATCTGGCATTTGGCGAATTCCCCAAATCCCCTCTGACCATTTAACAATGTTAACAAAAAAATTAATCATATTATCAGTAAGATCCATCATTCCAACTGTAACTGAACCAGAAAAACATAGTATCGTCTCTTAAAAATGTTCTACGTTTCAGCCTGCTGAAATGGATGCAGTTGCAAAGTGGCCCCATCCATGTTCTAAACATTCTGAATCCTGACAGGAATATCAAAATGTTCACTGATGACTTAATCATCTTCCTGAAGAAAGCCATGGATCAACCCTCAAATGCTTGCATGAGGCAAAGCCCTTCGGTACTTAACTGAGCATAGCAGTCAATGGAATTCCTATACGCAATGTTTTCCCTGTGATATCTCAAGAGGCTGTAAAAGATTCTGATGATTTCACTAGGTAAGCCACATTATCAGAACTAGAGAGAAGGTGCCTTTCAAAGACCTTTGAGAAAGACATTGGGGAAGAAGGCTATTAGTTAGACCAGGTGTGCAACAGATGAGTGTCTGTAATGATGAGGGAGGCTTGAGAGCGCTGCAGGAACTCACAAATGGATCCACTAGAGGCAGCTGTTGCAGCCATCAAGAGCACAGGGTGTTCGGATTTTTGAAATAACTTTGATGACTTCTCCTTCTCCCCGACTCAGAATTTATTTGGCCTGCCGAGAGAGATTCGTCAACTTAACAGTCTTCCTGATTTTAAGAAAGCCATAAAGACTGGTCTCTTCTGGCAGGCCTACCCTGTCGAATTTTAAGATGTCTCATTGTTATTTTAATAATGTATTAGTCTTATATGTTTTAATCATTCATTAGTTTTATATGTTTTTAATCAGTTTTATGTATTTATGCTGATTTGTATTTAATGTTGTTCCCCCCCCTCTTTCCAGAGGGAGAGGCGAGTAAGAAATAAATATATTATTATTATTTCATCTCTTTCTCGCTCGGTTGCGGGGTATTGTCGTCGGTATGAATTGTTCTGTCCCAGTATATTTTATGATCTGTATTTTCCAATATTGTTTCGGGTAAGTATGTATAGTATGGTGTAGGTTGTTTGGTAAGGTTGAATTTGATGGCCAGTTTTGGGGAATTATTTTTGCAGCTGTATTGTGTCTGTCCGTATAGTCCATTCCTGCCAGAATTTTACATCCTCCTGTTATATCGTCTATTGTTTCTTGGACTTGATGGCATTTCCTACAAAGGTCTGTTGTTACACTGATATCTTTTATGATGTATTTTTGGTAGTTCTTGGTGGCTATAACTTGATCCTTTATGATGATGATGATGATGATGATGATGATGATGATTAAACTACCCATTCAATATATATTTGTGTGTGTGTGTGTGTGTGTGTGTCCCTTTCAGCATGTCTAAGCAGGATTTAAGGAAAAGATATAACTGGTCAATTTTTTTTTTATAGAGAAAAGGCAAGGAGTAAGACTTTTGAAAAAGTCAGTCTTAAGTCATCTGCTTTCACATGTATTATTCCAGCTGCAAAGTTTGGCAGATTAATTGGTTAGATTAAAAAGAATTTGATCAACTAAAATGTTAAACACAATTGATGAGTCAGTGGGGATTATTGTTGTTGTTATTATTATTATTATTATTATTATTATTCCAAAAGTGTAATAGTTTTTAATTTGTGTACTTATTCAAACTGCCCATGGCAAGTGTCTTAAAAGAGGCATTCCCTCAATGAAAGAGACAAGGGGGAATACCTCTCTTAAGATGATGTCTGCTATGAGAAGTGTGTGAAACATCTAAGCTGGGAATGTGGTTGTAGCTCATATGGCAGAGCATATGATTTGCATGTTATGTGTTGCTAAGTGGGAATGTGGTCATAGCTCAGCGGTAGAGCATGTGGTTGGCTTGGAGAAAGGCCCAGATTTCATTCTCTAGCATTTCCAGATAGGGCTGTCCAAAACCTCAGAGAACCGCAGCCAGTCAAAATAGTCAATACTTAGGTAGAAGGACCAAGAGGCTATCTGAGCATAAGGCAAATAATGTCCATTTTCCCCTTTAGAACAATTGGGGAACATGGGCGGGAGGGTGCTGTGGCGCTCATATCCTCCTTGTGGGTTCCCCATCAACAGCTGGTTGGCCACTGTGAGAAAGGAATGCTGGACTAGATCGATCTTTGTGCTCTTCCTTGTATTTCCCCACATGCAAATATAAGCAGATTTAATGCAGTAATCAAATTAAGTAAGATTTCATTAATCGGGTGAAGCATCTAGTATCGCACCCTGTAAGAGCAAACTCGTTTGATGAGTGCTGACCTGACTGCAGCCAAAACAGGGCAAGTGAGAAGCAAGACAGGAGGGATCAACACGTGTGGAGGGAACTCGAGGTTTGCAGAAGTACCAAAACACACACGGAAGGGAGCAAAACCCCCTAAACATCCGAATGAGACCTGAACATACTCAGTAGCTGCAGAATGCTGAGTGGGGTGGGGCAGAGCTGCAGGATGGGAAATGGTGGTAGGGGAAAGGAATGGAGTATCCTTTAAGAGGGCATGGCTGGCTAATTGGAACACTGAACATGAGCACTGTGCACTGCAAGATTTTGTGGCAGGTCTTGTCTATCAATAATAGCCCAAACAGAACATGAGCCATGATGCAGATCATTCAAAGGATGCAAACACTGAAAGGGATACTCCATTGTCATCTTATGTTTCTCAGAAAGATATTAAAAAGCAAGGAAAACGATTCGTACAATCTCTGTATGTCTGGAAGAAAACACCCAGCGTAGAACAGAATGGCACGCAGCATGCAACACCCTTGACATTTCACTGGTGATCTCAGAGGAGTGGATGGCCCCTCCGTTTCCCCGTCAGTAAGCAAATTAATAATCTGTGCTGACCTTATAAGAGCATTTTGAGATATCTTCTTCAACTGTTTAGTTTTTAATTCTGCATGTATTGAGCATTTGAGTATTTGAATAAAAATAGCAGCCCTGGGGGGAAGGGGGGAAATTATAACAACAATGGATAAAATTTATAATGTAGAAAGGACACGCTCCACCATCTTCCACCTCTTAAACCTTGGATTCCAATATCATTTCAAAATGTATCTCTAAAAGTGCTACTTTTACAAAAATTAGATCCATTGTAGTTTGTTTATCTGTTCCCTGATGACGAGTTTCTGAGACAATGGTTAAAATGTTGCTATGATAACCTTCGCAATGATTAGTACATTCCATAGTAGTGGCAAACAAAATTAAGGCTGCAATCCTGTACAATTTTACTAGAGAATAAGTCCTATTGAATTCCATGGGGCTCGCTTCCCAGTAGACATGCATATGATTGCACACTAAACCTGCAATCCTATACACACTTACCTGGAGTTAAGTCTCATTGAACTCACGAGGTCTGTCCTTCTGAGTATACGTGTATAGGATACTTAGATTGTATTTCCAATTTAGTTGTTGGGTGTTTGTTTGCTTGTTTGTTTTGATGAATGATTTCTTCCAGCAGGCCTACTTAGCTGAATTTTAAGAGTTTTATTGTTATTTTAATAATGTATTAGTTTTATATGTTTTTAATCAGTTTTATGTATTTGTTTTTGATGTTGTTCCCCACCTCGATCCAGAGGGAGAGGCAGGTAATAAATAAATTATTATTATTATTATTATTATTATTATTATTATTATTTTCTTGGTGAATTATTGGATTTAACTAAAGCCCCTTTTCCCAGCTCATATATTTAAAAAATCATTTGACCCTCCCTCCCCCAAATTTCTACAGTATATAATCCAAATAATAATCATTCACAAAATCCGTGTGTGTGTGCGTGTGTGTAGCATTTTAAATACCTGCAACTGGAGTTGCGGCCAAGAAATATAACACGGAACTTTGCTCCCGCAGAAATTCCATTACAGTGAAGTAAAAAAGCTGTCCTTTACAGGTTGTAATTTTATTTATAGTTAATCTAGTTGTATCGACTAAATTTAATCTTTGTCTCTCACACTCACAGGGCGCAAAGATGGAATAAATGGGTTTTGTGCCAAAGAATCCCATAGGAGTTGTGACAAATTGAGACTTCCTGCCTGTTTATGGTTAGGGCACCGAGCTGCTCTGGTATGCTCCCAGGGCTATTATTCAAGCACCTGGGCTGGCACTCGCTCGGTTCATTTTATGTCCTCTCCGAGTCAGTGGGTTTCGCCAAGCACTGCTTGCAACAAACAGGAGCAAAGTTAGGACTTATTGTATTGCTACTCACTCCAGCACCGAGAAACCTGGAAATGGAACACTCTTCTAGACAGGGCTTGAAATAAGTGAAGACTGCACAAACCATTCTCTCTACTTCTTCTCAGGTTTGTGTAAGATTAAAGAGATGGGCAGGTCTCCAACGTAAAGTGATGGGCTGGATACACCGCCTCATTTTTAAGGTACCAGAGCTGGGGCTCCAGGCTTTATATAAGAACATAAGAAGAGCCATGCTGGATCAGACCAAGGGTCCATGTAGCAAGCCTTCTTGTTCACACAGTGGCCAACTATCTGCCGACAAGGGAACCACTAGGAGGACATGGTGCAATAGCACCATCCTACCCATGTTCCCCAGCCACTGATGTATACAGGCTTACTGCCTCTGATATTGGAGGTTGCCCTTAGCCATCAAGGCTAGTAGCCATTGATAGCCTTTTCCTCCAGGAATTTATCCAATCCCATTTTAAAGCCATCCAAATTGGTGGCCATCACCACATCTTATGGCAGTTCATTCCATAGTTTAACTCTGCGCTGTGTGAAGAAGTCCTTCCTTCTATCTGTCCTAATCTCCCACCAGTCAGCTTCACGGGATGAATCTGGGTTCTAGTATAATGGGAGGGAGAGAAAAAATATCACCAGCAAGGCAGAATTCTGCGTATTCTGCTTAATTCTGTGCTTTGCTGGTATTCTCTATACCTGCTTTTCCTGAACACCTGTATTCTGGGCAAGGCACTTTTTAAGGCAGGAATGGGCAACCAGTGGTCACTCAGACTACAGATCTTGGATTCCAACTCCCACCATCCTTCCTATTGGCTGTGCTGACTGGGGCCGATTGGAGGTGAAGTCCAACAACAACCACAGGTTGCGCCCAATCTTGTTTTAAAGGATCATGAGCAGCCCCTTCATATTCCCACTCCTCCAATTCCTTCTTCTCTGAACAACTAATGCCATCTAGCAATCAAAACAACCTAAACGATAAAGATCATAAAACACAAGCAGGAGCAAAAATGAAATTAGCATCCTAATAAAGACTAGAAGGATGAGATGCCATATTAAAACAAATCCAGACAATCAGCAGAACATTGGCCAATAAGTGCTCCCTTGAATGCCCTGTTGGAGAAAAAGGTTGCATACAAATATCCTAATAAAGGATTAGCTCCACCCCTCAGAGAAGCAGTTTGTTTCTTAAAGGGGTACTGCCTGATTTGTTGCCACTGGCTCCTATAGGATGGGGGTGGTGAAGACTGCATCCGAGGAGTCAGGTAGCGGCACATCCTGTGGCCAAGAAAGCCCTGGGAGTCTTCTCTGCCACCGAGTCCTTTCAGAGCCAGAGGGCGGGTCAAGGCTGCGGACCATGACAAAATCAACGAGGGAGACCATGCTATGGGCCACTTGAAATCGCAGCCGATTCAAATTTTGTCCCTAAATATCACACACACAGAACTGCCTTAAAAATTCATTCTGGAGGTGCAGGTTGTGAACGCAACACTGCATCTTCTATACCTAAATGCACATAGGGCATGTTCTGAGGAAATCAATCCCTCTACCCCAGAAAATTGCTTTGTGGTCTGTGGTCTAGTCCACGCACCTTTTCTGTCTTTGATTGTTTAGCTGCATGAATGGATCAGCACAAGAACAAGCTGCCAGCGTGTCTTGTTTATTCATTTCAAACATATGTACGCTACCTTTCATCAATGATTGCAAGGCAGCTTACCAAAATTAAAACAAGAAGTGAGACAACATGACATACATACATAGAAAACAGCAATTAAAAATCAGAAAATTTAACATATTTAAGATAGTAAACATGTTTTAAAATGCCAGAGTGAATAAATATGCCTTTTTTGCCCAGAGCCTAAAACCCAGCAAAATTGGCACCAGGCAATTTTGGAATCTCTGGGAAAGGAATCCCTGGGAAGGGCATCCCAGAGCTTGGACGTCACAACTGAAAAAAGCCCTCTCCCTTGTTAATGACAAGTGTGGACGTTCTCATGCAACACACTCATGCAGACCTGGCAATTTGGATTTACAGCAACCAGTTCACACAGTTAGCAAACTAAGAACCCATTTAAACTGTGCAGACGAACAAGCTGATAAGGGCTTTTTCTGAAGTGTTTTTGATAAGGTTTTTTTAAGTTGTGTGCACTGACTCTCAGGCTGCAGAAATCAAAACATTTACCACTGAGTAGTGCCAATCAACCCTGTGGATTTACTCAAGTTTCAGTTTCTGAAAAAGGCCATGGGATGCATTACAAAGGACACACCTGGGTTTGGCAAGGAGCATGAACTCAACAGGGAAACTGCAACGAAGCCCAGCTCCCTGATGTGGGCATATATTTCACACGACATTTTTAGGTTCCTAGAGAGTAGCTGTGTCAGCCTATCGCAGCAAAAGCAACAAGGAGACTTGTGGCACCTTAGAGCCTAACACATTTATTCTGGCATACGTGTTCATGGGTGAGGGTCCGCAAAAGCTTATGCCCAAATAAATGGGTTAATCTTTAAGGTGTAAATTTATAGGTGTACACGTTACAGCCTCTTAGCTGTACACCACCTTGAAATCATTGGGTAAAGGTGGTTCATGCATTTTTAAAATACATGTTATTTATTTATTTATTATTTAACTTATTTATCTCATTTCATTTCATTTCTATATCACCCAATAGTTGGAGCTTTCCGGGAGGCTCACAAAAATTAAAACCATAACTTATATTCCACCTTCCTGCCAAAAATGGCGCTCAAGGCAGCATATGATAAAATGCAGACTGAAAACACAATCTTAATTAAAATGCAACATGAAACCAAATAAATAAAAGACACAATTAAAAATACACCAACAAAAGGAATACACAGCGCCAGCTGATTAAAAACTGGTCAAAGGCAGATCTGCTGATCTGCCGAAGACGTACCTGAATATAAACATCTTTGCCTGCCACCAGAAGGACAGGAGGGAGTGGGCCAGCCTAGCCTCCCTTGGCAGTGAGTTCCAGAGCTTGGGAGTGGCTGCTGAGAAGGCCCTGTCTCACAGCCCACCAAACATGCCTCTGATGGCAGAGGTCCAGAGAGAAGACCCCCACCCTTGATCTTAAAACCCGGGTAGCTTGTGTGGTTATTGTTTATTTGCTAAATAAATAAAGCAAATAAAATAAAATCTGTGAAAAGGCCCAAGTATCAGGTCAGATGCCTACTTAGTGGCTTGGTTTAGTGTCTTTGCAGCTCCCTGTTCTAAATAGATTACACTTACTTTAACAAAAAAATTAACATGCTAAAAGGTAGTAGGAACCAGCTTCTATGGAATTACTCCTGAAGAAAGCATTTCATTTTAAGTGGAATTATAAATATTTGGAAGGTTTGAGTGGCATTCAAACACCTTCCAATTAAATTTTGAATGAAAGACTGCAACTGCAGAAGTGTAACTACACTTGAATGTTCCTGCTGCTGACATTTTCCTCCCACTGTAAAACCTCCATAATTTTAAGAAACAAGGAGCATTAACTATGGCAGCTATTGATTGTTTCTCTACAACCCAAGTGATGGGTCCCAGAGCCACAGTTTTACTTCCATTAATTCACTCGACTCACGACGCTGATCCTTTGTAGCCGACCGCATTTGTTGAACGTAGCCTCTCAGGCAAGGAACAACAAACAGAGGGAAGACGGGCCAATTTGCCCAGCAGACAAGCCATAAGCCATCTTTTTAGATGTTAATTCTGGTATTCTCTTTTCATTTTGTTTTATGTTTTAGACATTGATGTCAGGAATGTATTTTATAAATCAACTTAGGGAGCAATCCTATGGCCCCGAGGCAGAGTCTGACGGGGGGGAGGGGGTGCGTGTAGGATGTCTCAGATTCCTGCATCCGGGGTCAGAATCAGCCCTCTGACCCAGGCATCTGAGCTCCCCTCCTCATTGCAGGTGACCTGTAGAGAAACACACACGGCTGCCTCTCCAGGGTCACAAAAGCAAAGTCGGGTTGGAGGTAATGGAGGTATTCCTGTGAGCGGGGAGGGGAGGAAGCTGGAGAGGCCGGCTTTCTGCTGTTTCCTGAGACCTCTCCAGCCTCCTTCCCTCCCTCAGCTAGATGGTAAAAAAACAACCTCTAGTTGAAATGCAGAGCAGGGAGGCACAGAAGAGATGAGGATTGCCTCTGCTGAGCCACCTGCTCTACACTTTGATACTCACAAGCCTCCAGCTTCAGAAGCTTATGAGTATCAAAGGCAGGCCCCTTAGCAAACCTATGGTCCCTGGAGAGCATCCCAAAGACCATAGGATTTTTTTTAAAATTTCCCCTCCTAAAGCCACAGGCCCTGCTACAACTTCAGGAGGGCACACCAAAATCTGGTCCCTCTCTCCTCCTCCTCGCAGCCGTCGCAGAAAGAATTGTGGCACCTGGTTTCTGAGATCACAAAAAGTGGCCTTGGAGGATCTTGTGGAGGCCTGAAAGGGGGTGGTCTGGTGGGCAGACAGGAGAGGAGGGAGGAGACAGGACAGGACAGGTTACAAAGCATCCTGTGGCCTCTACAGTCCCAGCGCTGCCCACACGCCTCCTCTAGATAGGCTCAGGGGTTAATCTAGAGGGAAAAGAAACAGGAGGACAGAGAGGTGCCTTTGTCTCTCCTCCCACCTTGTAGGCAGCAGGCCGGAAGGGCACTGGATTCCTAGAAGCTTCTCAGTTCGGAGGCTTCTGTATAACAGAGGCACAACACATAGGATCGTATCCAAATAAATAAATAAATAAATAAATCATGCCCCCCTTCATACAGTTACTTCCCGTCACGCCAAATGACAAGTTCAGTGAAGAAGGTAAACAGGAAACAAGTAAAAGTGGTGCCCCATTTTCCGTGCCCCGCTTACCCATTGCCTGACACAGGAGATGCACCGCCTTCTCAACTTCAGCCAAGATTCGGCTTTCTGGCTCAACGGTAAAATATGGTGGTTCTTAAGAGAGAGAAACCAAAACAGTGTAAGAAAATACATCCATTTATGCCAAACGGTCATCTTAACCCAGAGTGCATTGTGCGCTCGGGTTCACACACATACTGCTCAAGCATGCGCAGGGATAAAAACTCTTGCGCCCAAGCTGTCTCTTGGCTGGAAAGAATGCATTTAATACAGTGTTGCAAATGGCCTAGTTTGACTTCTATTTTGGGTTTATGGTTTCTTTTAAGTGATAGCCCCATAAAACAACCTCAACAATTATATATTATGATGAATATGAATTTCAAAGAGCATTGAGCAACTGCCAATGTATATTTAGAGTTTTACACAGCAAATTAACATCAGAGCAGGGGCCGCTTTCATTTTACAGGCGTGAATCAGAGAATATTTTAATTCTCTGCTTAGAAGGGCCATCCCGAGAGGTCCATAAAGGTTTTTATTTACAGCAACACATTTTATAGAAGGGCCTGCTTCAGGATCTATACACCATCCCATGTTGCTTTGGATATAAAGCACCGCAGCACGAGGATAAATCTGTATCAGAAACATAACACAGCAGTTTTAATAACAAGGTAGCAGTAAATAGATTTCATAAGGGTCTTCTTGAATGTAGGGAATTCAAAGTAAGTAACAGAATATCAATTAATAGACTAAAATGGATTGGCGTAACAGTGTGCAAACTTTCCATGTTCATAGAACGCTACAGAATGAGTTCTTTGAAACATAAGAGGATGCTCAGATTCTAGCAACCTAAGCTGGTCCAATAAGAGAGAGCATTTCACCTCCTTTAAAGCTTTTATCCTTTGGGACCAACATCGCAGGAAGTGCAATCAACTGAATTTGTAACATTAACCAACACTTTATCTCTAGGGCTAGAAGAAGAGATTAAAGCTTGTATCAAATAAAGTGCTGGCTGTGGAAATCACAAAGTTCATTCACCGCTGTTCAAAATGTAATTGTGAACCTTCTCCTGAATATAGTATACGCCATTTAGCTTTGCCTCCATCGATGGTGCTGTCTATCAGCAGCGCTCATCAGCTTGAGAAGTTTCTGAATTGTGGCTCCATGCAGGCACAGAGCCCATAATGTGTAATGCACAGAGACCACAAAAAAGAACCATAGCTGTTTCCATGTTTAATAGCTTTTTAATCACATAAATGTACAGGCATTACTGATCTTCAGTGCCTAAGTAGACGATGATGATTAACACAAATAATACACAGGCACATGAAGTGATATAGTTATTGGAGAAAACAAACTGAAATGCTAGACAAATCCTCACTGGTGAGCTTTCGGTCCTGAACCAGCAATGCACCAAAGCCACAAGACCGACAGCACAGAGGGGGCCTTAAGCAGTTTAGTGGACTCTTGGGAGGCCGGCAAATTGTATGCTTGAAAAACGGACTGGAAATAGGATGGAATGCAAGGAAGTTCTATGCACATCAGGCTAGCGAGTAACAAAAAAAAAAGCAGGAGAAATGTCGGGATGCAAAAACTGAAGTGACCTACATCTTTTGCAGGAGTTGTGGAACACTTTGTACAGCAGGCTGCATATGGTAGGGCAGCAGAAGTAACATGTGAAGGGCCTCATTCCTCTCATCCTTGTGGCTCTCCTGGATTCTCCCTCCCTTAGCATTGGAAATTGAGGGTCAGGAATTAACAAGCACCCGGGGTTCTTCCTCCTCCTGCTCAGCCTTATCTCCCGGCAGTAGAGTGAGGGTCCAAACTATCTCCTTTTCAGCCTCCCTCCAATATCTGTCATATAGAGTGCTGCAATTGGCACAACCATGCAAGAGGTTGTGCCTCTCTTGGACAATCATGAGGCTTCTTCAATGTCTACTGGGCGGAAAATGCATCCCTGCTACCCGGGCACTCGGGCTGCAGCTCATCCTATCACTCAGTTGCGATTCTGGAGGATGGTATGGAGAATGTGGGTAGGGAGACATTTTTCTCCCTCTCTCGTAATACTAGAACTTGGGATCATCCCATGAAGATTATTGGTGGAAGATTCAGGACACATAAAAAAGAAGGAGTTCTTCACAGAGTGCATATGTAATTCGTTGCATCAAGATACAGTGATGGCCTCCAATTTGGATGGTTTTAAAGGGAGATCAGACAAATTCCTGGAGGAGAGGCTATCAATGGCTACTAGTCCTGATGGTTCTATGCTGCCTCCAGTATCAGAGGCATTAAGCCTTTGTACACCAGTTGCAGGGGACAATGGACAGGAGGGTGTATGTTGCACTTGTGTCCTGATGATGGATTCTCTGTCAAAAAGCTGGCCAGCCAGCGTGTGAACAGAATACTGGACTAGATAGACCCTTGGTCTGATCTAGCATGGCTCTTCTTATGTCCATATGGAGAATCACATATCTCCTCAAATATGTGTATTCACGTCCACTCGCTAAGGTTGTTTTACTTCTCTTGCAACCAAAAATGGTGGGCAGACAGGATAGGGTACCAGCATCCAGATTGCTTCCTTTAGGAAACAGGGCATGATCCCTGACAAGGATAATTAACAGGTTTCATTTCTGCCAGGATGCCTAATGCAAAACATTAAGGGATTCATGGCACTTAACTTCAAGAAGTATCATGTGGCATTTGCTGACATTACACAACAAGGACAGGGTGACTGCTAATGACATCACAGTGAGGAGGAACATTCAACAAGACTGATCCTAGGATAAGGGGTCATCCAAGGCCAAATCATACAGCTGAAGTGGGAGCTGTCATATGAGAGGCTTGCCTTCCATTGGCGGGAACTGAGCTCAACTGATCTGATGCTGTCTCTTGGCTAAAGGCATGCTATTGAGCACCGAAGCAATAATTCCTCAACTTCAACCGAAGCACATGTTTGTGATGAATCATCCTACCCCAGTGGCTTACTTGTACCTCTGGAGCCTGAACAAAGGAGGGGATGAGGACACCAATCAACTGGTTACAGTTGTGTTGACTCACTGGATCAATGAGAAGAGACCGACAGCTGTCTCGAGAGTGGATGAAGTAGAAAAACAAGAAGGGGCTGAACATGCAGGATGGAGATGATAGAGAATAACTAAGCTGACTTAATGCCACCTGTATCTGATGGTAGTTTGTCTGTTGCTGCCAATTACTTCAGCAGTCTGTGGGAGAGTTCTAGAATGGCATCAAAGTCAGAGGTAAGAAAGATACAAAAGTGAAGTACAATATGGCAGCTTTAGCCTCCTTACTAAAGCAAAGCAAAGCCCGGTCACCATCTGGAGCTATTTGTGTTTTTCCAAATACGTTTGCATATCTACAGGGACTGGGATCATTGTGTCGTCTGCCATAGCTAACAGAAGAACAGCTGTTGGTTGGTGGTGATTGTCTGTTATTAATCACCAAGGCCCAAGTCCAAATGGGTGACCTAAGATGGTGTGAGGTGCTGCCATAACCCATTACCTCCCCCTTGAGGCATCTATTTCACACTTAAATGATCCCTGATGGTGCTTTAACTGAACCAAAGGCTGTTCCAAAAGGCCATTCTAATTCTCTCTGAATGTACTGTGGACTTGAAGGGCATGAAATAATGACAGTTTGAAATTACACAATAGGAACATTTCAGTAGTCAGATCAATGGAGAATTGTGTAACGCTGGCATATCAGCCATATGGTGAAATTGCAAAACTATACACGTTGACAGCAAAACGGTTCAAAGCATTGAAGGGGATAGCGGTTGCTTTTGGGGATCAGGCCAAATGATTCACAATTGCCACAGTCACTGAGGCTAAGAGTAGAAAAGATTTATTATATTAAAGTTTGCCAGGGCTGCTCAGGGCCAAATAATCTTGCTTCAGGGCCTAGATTCAACTTGCAGGCCACCAGATGGCCACCTCCGAGCATCAGGTTGTTGGTGAGAGGGGGTTGGATCCAGACTTGGTCATGCTTAGAGTAAACCCACTGGAATCAATAAGACTTGAGTTAGTCCTAACTTGTCCTATGGATTTAAATGGGTCAACTACTCGGGATGTGTGAATCTGCAAACTCCAGTTGTCGAAGTTCTCCAGATTCTGTCTCAAGTCTCTATCAGATTGTGAGCATTGTTTGTTTTGTTTCTGCATGAAAATCCATCCGTATTTTCACGTGTAATTTTCCAAATGTACGCATCAATTATGCACATCTGTGAACCCGAATGCATTCTTCCCCTACTGATTACATTGGGTTTGTACTTTTGCAAAAGTACGCATTTTCATGCACATTTTTCAGATTGACGCATGCTGTCGAACACACTGTTTTCAGTCCGCGAATCACATGGCAAACTCGGAAATGTATGGACTTTGACTGCCGTTTGCATCCAAGTCCATGATCGGGCAAACTGGGCAATTTGTGATGAAAGACGAACTGAAACAAGTTTCTCATACATGGCAAAGTCTGGATCCAACCCATAAAGTGTGTGACCGACTCCAGCTTGTCAACATGCTTAAGGGGTGTCATGTGAAGGTGCCCTAGAGATACTTGAGGATTTCAATCTTTGTGAATTCAGATATGGACCAATCTGATCCACAGTCTTGGAGATGCTGTGACAAAATGGTGTCCCTGCCTTTATCATCCAGAGACACAGTTAACATGGAAAGCTGCAGTCAGAGACTGGCCTTCTACGCATTCGTTGCTCGGTGAACATTTTGTAAAGGCAGAATGGCTGCAATTCAATAGCATTCTCTGTCCACACTCAAATCTGACCATTCTCTATATGAGTGGAAACTCGTTTGCCGACTCTGAAACCGCAGGCATTATCACCCTCCTTGATAAATGTCAGAAAGAGCAGTCCTCCTCTTCTATCCTTTATACACGGGCTCTCTTGTGTACCCTTAACAGACTCCTTTTCAAAAATGCTGTCCACTCTCATCCTCCTTAGATCTAACACAGATTCTGCCAAAGGGTCAGATCAAAAAGGCACACGGCACTGCACCTTGCTCTTTTTCCACTTTATGACACAATTTGTTTCCAAAGGAAGAAAATACTTCCAGCATACAAAAATGGGATGCTCATTGCCATGGTGGGACAACCTATGCCTGCAGCCACCCAATTCAGGGTGGTGATGCGGGCTAACTGAACACTCACCCATTCACTTTGACTTGGTAACTTCCTTAGGATTTCACCGCAAGAGAGCCCAGTCTTGGGAGCAATACAGGGGAGGCTGGTAGCTTCAATTTTGGAGGAGCGGTGATTCCATTCCAGATTTCAGTTAGAACCAGCCGGAACTCTAAAGGTGCTATCCAAGGTGGGAAAGCAGGTGGGAACCAACACACTCACACTCATGCATGCACTCAGAAACAACTCATGATTTGTTAACCATGGATTTGGTCATCTGAACCAAGCCTATGTCTCTTATGTGAACGTTCACAAGGTATTCCTGTGTACGCCCACAGCACGTAGAGCGCACTGAAATATCCCCACAATCCAATATGATGTGTAAGCTCTTGTACAACACCAGCACTCCATATGTGCATTCAAGGGACCCCCTGTGTATTCAAGGAAGGGCTGG
The DNA here is from genome assembly GCA_029215795.1 of Anniella stebbinsi. Classification (NCBI taxonomy): domain Eukaryota; kingdom Metazoa; phylum Chordata; class Lepidosauria; order Squamata; family Anniellidae; genus Anniella; species Anniella stebbinsi. The sequence goes on from JARDYH010000007.1 coordinate 57,152,907, forward strand.
ATCAGGGACATGCTGTTTATAATGTAAACCAATGTCCTTACTCTGCTTTGAATATTAACAACTATGGAGAAAATTCAAGATAGCTATATGAATACATGAGGGACTACGCAGGTCAAGGAAGCATTCTTTGACATTTTCTCTGCAATAGCAAGGTTTTCAAACACAGAAGTATGGCACCATCTGCCCCAAATTTATAGATACCCTGCTACTCAACTAAAGCAGAATCTCTTCAGTCATCACACCTGCTGGGTCGGGGTGGGGGCTTAAAATAAAACATAAAGAGCCTAATGAGATCTTTAATACAAAAGGATTTTAAATCTATTTTTACCCTCTCTCCTACTTTTGCTTTTTTCCTTCCACCCCGTTGTATCTTTCATTTTCCTCTCTGCCCCAGGTATCACCATTCTTAGCCCTTGACTTTGGATAGAAATCCCATCGAAGTTGCTATGTTAAAGGATAATGTTTGAATTATATATTATATAGGAAAGGGGACAGCAATTCCTTGATAAGAGTGAAATGGTTCTATTTTGTTTTTGTTTTTTTAAGATAGAATAGAGGATTCTCCAGTGTACCATGCTCCATCTTGGAATCGTCCTTACCAAGTGGCCATTGGCAATGAAGCATTGTCCCACAAGGGTATCCCGATGTCTTTGTCTCTTTGCTTCCTTCCTCCCTTTCCCCCTTTGTCTGACTTTTATTTTCAGCCCTGCTTTAAAGCGCAATTGTTAATTGTATGTAGTGGTAGGATTTCATAAACTCCCACTGAAATGGCAGTAGAAAAATAACTATTTAGAGTGGCTATATTAAAGGACCTTCAAGAACATGAGGAAAACGTTGTGTTTTTTAAAAAAATTAGTCCCATTTTCAAATGAGCGTGATGGCAACACTTAATCTTCGGATGGCTAGTAGCACAACAAATATGTTCTTATCTAATCTGCAGCAAATCTTTTCCCCAAACCGCTGCTGGGCCCGCTCAGAAAGATGCTACCCTTTAAAAAATTTATAACAACTGCAGCTAATAAAACCAGAGTTTGGAACCACCTTCGTTTATCTTTGTTGGAACTATATGAAGACATCTTGGGAAGCTTTGCCACACTTGTTGGGAAAATTGCGATGCAGCTAGAGGTTAGTAACATGAAAGGGACTGTTTTATTTTTTGATGCACCGCTGGCACAGCTCACTAAATACTCAGAGTTGGGACATTTTATGGGAATTTCTGACTGGTATGGCTCTGAAATGTATTCATGTGAGAGCGTGCATCCTTTGATTTCTACTGAAATGAAAGGGTGGAATTTAATGCCACTAAGATCAAGGGTATTCACTACAGGAGCATTCTCCCAGCGTTGTAAACTGCAGGTTATGAGTTTTCATGACAGAATTGGATATTGATTATCACCATGATGTGAAACAATGGTTTCTATATGTCCCCCTGTCATGCTGGTTTATGAGATTGGATTGCATAGTTAGTACTTTCCATCCTAAATTTGGTTCAGCAGATTTTTAAGTTGAAGCCATTTTTAACCTCTTAAGGATTTAATAGCATCATCTCATTCTCTGCTGCTCTATGTATAACCGCAGGATCTGCTCATCATAATATAGTACTATATTAACAGAAGGTCATCTGGTCTGCCCCGCACATCAGAAGAACATGTAATTATGGCTGAATCATCCCATTTGCTGTTTTACTCCTTTCCTTCTTTATGAAATTCTTAGCAATATGGACTTTGCAACCTCTCTTGGTGTCCACATATATAATCAGAAGAATTATATTTAACCTCTTCTATCTATTCATTCTAAAACTTACATACTCAGCTTTTCTAATACATTTTCAGATCTATTATTTCTTCTTACAAAATCCACATTCCCTTGCCCTGTAACATCACACTCATCCATATTTATGCTTAGTCTGTTTTAAATGATAATTTCTAGCAACTGGCCTTTTCAGCACGTTATGATTACTGTCTGCAGATTCCTAGATGGCTTCCCTCAAATTTCCTATGCACTTATTACTGTTTGAACCATTCATTTAACCTACTTAAGCCCCAAAATGTAAATGCCTACATTAAACACCCCTCTCCTATTCAAACTTCTGATGACTACTCAGATTTACATCACCTGGAAAGAAGGTTCATAAGAATCCTTCTCTCCAGAATTCAATATGGTGAAGTTTGCTGGAAGGAATCCCTATCCCACAGAAACTTTTATGTCAGTTCTGGAGTATGCCTCTAACATGGCATTTTGTTCTAAGTAGACTTTGGAAACTTTTCTGTATCTCATGACAAGACGTGCAGATCCCTACATGGTGTTATCTACTTGTGTACCTTACAAATATTTTATGCGCACAAAGGGATGAGCATAATTGAGTCCTTAAGTGCTACTAAAACAGTTTTTAATAATGTAGGTTATAGGAGAAACACCTTCAAGAAAGCTCAGAGAGAATGATCCCTTTAAGACAAGGTCTGCTATCATTTTTTATTCTTGTCTACACCTTCCCTCGATTCTGTTCCCTCACTAATTAATAAATGGCTCCGTTCCATTTTGGAGCGCTAGCCTACTCATGAATTATTCTACTACTTCGTTATCTTAGCTTCCTGGTAAAGAACCTTCCTGCTGTTCCAGAAATTCATAAATTTCAAAATATATCAGTCCCGGTTGATACTGGGAGTAAACACTTAAAATAAGACTTGCTTGTTGCATAAAAGGTGCAATAAAAGTAACTGATAACCAGTTTGTTACTGATTACTGATTTCTTTTCATCTGCTTGTTCATTTCATGAGCTCTTTTCATAACTTCCTTCACTACAGCCCTATAAAACTTACATAAGAATAAATAAAATCCCAAATAAGTGTATACAAAGCTGTCATTGGGACTTTTAAAATCTCTCCCCCCCCCCCCCCAGTGTTTGTTTTTCCTGTTTTATCTGCGCTGTACTTAAGTACCATCCCCACTAGTGGAAACAATGCTTGAAATACTGTGGTAGCCAGGATCTGACGGTATTGCAGCAAAATGAAATTAGTTACAATAAAATTGTGGGGATAAAGAAAGGCTTAAATCAAAATCATAAATAACTGAAATTGGCTCCTTCTCTTTTAAAGGAAAGGGAGGTAATAATTTGAAGGAATAAAACTTTAAAAAGCAACAAAAAAAAAGACACTTCAAAACAAATTTCGCAGAGTACATTCTGAAATAAAAGAGAGCAATGAATAAAAGTGTAAAACAACTTTCACAGCCTCCTTAAAGGGGGTCAGGGGAGATCAGCTTCTTGACTTACATAAACCCTTTCAAAGCAGCTGAATATAATAGAAGCCATATGCTACATTTATTGCACTTTAAGGGCTAGATAGACATTTTTTCAACTCTCAACATAGAGGCCAAGGTGAGGGTGTATTTAGTGACCTGGTTCACACATTACAGCGGCAATTCCTGGGTCATTTAACCCCAGAATTACAGGGACAAGCAGAATGTGTGAGCTGCGCACAGGTCATTTACATTTTTAATTAACAACACGTCTCCCTTACAATGATGCCTGAAGGCTAGGAAGATTCTTGTTGCAAGGCTCAAAATGCAGCAATAAGCAACAGGAAAAGACACCTATGCCACACAAGGCAGAGTCCCTTTAACAGGCTCTGTGATGTTATATATAGCTTGCTTGGGGAATGCCTTATGGACACTCCATACATTACAATTTTTAGATGTATAGCCAACATCTTTTAAGTTTATACCCATACAGGTGCACTTGACAGAGGGCTGTGAGTGGCTGCAGTTCCAATTTCCTCTCTGAGGCCTTGCTGGAGGAATGGAGGGAGTGCAAGACCCCAAGGCTTGTGGCCTGTTCATGTAAAGATAAACTGACACCTGCAGCCAATGTCCGAATCACCCCTTAATTATGTGCAATTTGTTTGGCAACGTTCTGAGCTTTAGGACTGTCAGGCATTGGGGCTACGCTGCCTCAAAGGCGCAAGTCGCCATGTGCCAGCCTATCAGCAAAGATGACAAAAATAAAATCAAATAAAAAGGATGTGCCATGAACAGTATTTTGGGGAGGACAGAGGCTCATGGCACCTTTTCCGCTTGGGCCCCAATTTTCCCAACTAGCATTCACAAGCCGAAAACAACGATAAAGAGTCTTGTGGCACCTCAAAGGCTACAGTTCACTTCAACGGAAGCATGAAGTGTTATCCCGGCAGGGGTGGCTCTATATTTGGGACAAATGGGGCAGTGACCCCCTGTCTGTCTCCTACCCACTTGCAGCAGAACCAGGTACATTTGCTCCACTGTTTCCAAGTGCCGCAAATGGTCTTCTCCTTCACTCCTCCGGGAATCTCAGTAGAATATTGAGCATCTGTCCCCTGTCTTCTGTCCCACCAGCCCCAGTGGGCACCAGCCACCACTGTGTCCTGGTTTACAAGGATATATACACATGGGTGGAGGGTGGCAGGTAGGGGGAGATTGTAAACAGTGAGATCAGGGGGAAATGAAAGGCAGAAAGTACAGATAGTGATAATTATGTTTTTAACAGCAGCTATTCACAAAACAGTTGTTGCTTAGAACACAAACATCCTGGTAAACTAAGTAACACATGCAGTGTGATAAAAGTAACTTTTAAAAAATCACACTGTATGTGTTAATTGGCTTACGCAATGCCAGAATGTTTGTGTTATAAGCAACAAGTTTGTAAATGGCCACTGTTAATAACATAATGATCACGGTCGCTACTTTCTGCATTAAATTTTCCTCTGATCTCACGGGTTACACAACCCACCAGCACTGTGTGTACATATACCTGAAACTCAGGATAGCACTTCATGTATCTGATGGAGTGGACTGTAGTCCACAAAAGCTTATATCATAATAAATGTGCTAGCCTTTAAGGTGCCACAAGACTCTGTTGGTTTTTTTCTGCAACTGGCTAGCATGGCTACCCCTCTAGAAATTGTCAAATGTAGAAGGTGATAGAAATAATCAAATATAGAAGATCTGTTGCCTCTAGTATCAGAGGCAGTAAGCCTATATACACCAGTTGCTGGGGAACATGGGTGGGAGGGACTTGTTGTGCCATGTCCTGCTTGTGAGTTCCTGCTCAACAGCTGGTTGGCCACTGTGTGAACAGACTGCTGGACTAGAGGGACTCTTGGTCTGATCCAGCATGGCTCTTCTGATGTTCTTATGAATACTTTCCCCAAAACCCCTCCAGAAATGAGCTGGCTTAATCAGGGCTTCATACAGTTAGAATCCAAGACATGTACGCTGCTTGTTAAGTATTTTACCAACACTGTTACTTCCAGTTTCACGATCACAGTTGAAGATTTACAATGCATTATGAATAACATCAATGTTAAGGAAAAGAATATCCTTGATGAATTTGTATTCATAGAGAAGAAAAGGCTGAATTAATTTGGAAGATAACCCGACGTCACCTCTTTTGTTCATTTTTTCTGGGGAAAAGTTCAACTGTAAGGTCAGAGAAATACTAAAATAGCCATTTCTATTTCTTGTTGTACTTTGGTTCAAAAAAGGAGTATTACCCAGGATAGACAGGAAAGCTTTGGCTCTCTCAGGCTCAACAGGGCTGTCTCTCAACTGCGCCTCACAGATGTACATCCCAAAGTCAGCAGAGGTTGGGTTGGTAATAGCCAGACGCCTCCCAAAACTGCTAACTCCACTGGTTATTTGGATCCCGTTCCTCTTCCAGGCTACACTTAATTTCTCAGTGGGCCTGTGAGGGTAAAAGTCACACCAATTATTACTGTGAATTATGTTATCTGCAGTAATAACACACTGAACACCTGACTTGCCTAACTCTTCCAGGTCTGCAGGCATCTTGAGCACTGGACGCTGAGAAATAAATCCACATGCAACTCTGAGGTCTTATGCAGAAGCATGCCTCATAGAAGGGGGGGTGTTGTGTGTGGTGGGGAATGGACTACCAGAGTGCCATTGAGCAGGCATGGCTAATTGTTATAGCAATGGAACTTTTCAGTGGCAATGATTTGGTTTGCCTAAGCAAAGGGTGCTAAAAATAAAACACTATTTAGGGGACACAGCTGTATGGGAGGTACTTTAATTATAACTCATTCTTGAAGGCTGCATTAACCATTATCAAGAATGTCTCTGCTTTCACAAGGAAGGAGTAATCAAAAGATTTGATTACTCGAAAGGTTTCAGATCCCCCCCTCTCTCTCCTAGGGAGCATGCTTTCCCCCACTGCATTCAAGGAAAAAATTTCAAAAAGCTAATTTTCAAAAAAGCATTTATACTCCTGGCATTTAACATTGTTGCTGTACCCAAAGAGTTTCCCATCAATCACTGCTTGACTTCCCTTGTTCAAACTTATATATGGGACCATGGAGACAGATGCATTAAAAAGTAACCTGATTAACAATGCCATGGTTAATTTTAAACCGGCTAACTAACATTGTAGTCAGGTTACATCTTCGATTTTCTGGTTTTATTGTAGTTATATATAAATAATATTGACACAGTACTTTTTTAATTCTCAGGAAGAATTAACCTATATCACAGTAAAAACAAACCAAACAAAACCCCCACACTATTCTAGAACTCAACTATGTGAAAGTTATTTTTTATTATAACTCAGTTTAGGTGTAGACTAATGATCAGGAACACATCTACTTTCAAAGGGAAGTGGCAAATAGAAATGAAATCCAGCTAACTAGATCCAGATTCCCCACTTCCTAGAAAAAAGGGCGAAATGTGTAATCCTGATTTTATATTACCTTCCATTGGCCACACATTCCAGGATGGCTTCATTACTTCCAGCTACTACACTTGTATTACGTGGAGGAATTACGATGACAGGAGCCACCATGGTGGATGAGGGGTCGTCATCTACAAACAAGGAAACAAATCCAACATGAATATATTGCCGTCCTGGCTTAGTAGTAACATACGCATCAACAATTGCTATTTCTGCTGTCAATGTGGGCCAGGCGTGGAAGAGCAAAACCAACACATGGGCTGACATTGTGGCTGCAGCTTTTATTGGCCACAGCTCAGAGAGGTTGGTGTGGCACAGGACCAGGATCCAGTCATCAGACACTCATCACAGCACGTACCAATGACGTAAGCCCAACATGATACCTGGTAGGCCTCCCAGCCCTCAACTTGGGCTGGGCCCTTTAAGCAATACCTTCACAAACCCTTATGGGGAACCCTAGTATGCAGGTGGCCATGTGACTTCTTTTCCAGAGGATAGTCCTCTATTTGAATGGCTGTCACAGAACTGTCCTCTGTAATGAAGGCATCCTCCATTTGTAGGTCTGTCCAGTCAAAGTCTGGGTTTGAAATAAAGAGCCATCAGAAGGAAGAGTTGGGCCTTGAGGATGTCCATCCATAGCACCTAGATGGCAGATTGCACAAGGCACACAGCTCAACTGGTCACAGTCATCCACACTGTGATAGGTACATTGGGCTTTCTTGGTTGCCTAAACACAAAATGCCATCCATCCAGAGAGTAAATGTTGCTGAAAGTGTCCAAGTTGCCACTATTTTATAATATGTACGATCAAATCCATGAGAATTATATTCAAATGGTCTATTAATCATTATTCTTTCTTTCTTTCCTGTCTTTCGCAAACTCTGATACAGTCAGTTTATGAACACACTCGCTTCAGAAGTCAGTACAGGATAGGCTGTAGAAAAAAATACAAGTACAACATGCAGCCTACAACAACTGGAGAAGAGTCAACTGCAACCTTCAATGTCTGGGGTGGAGCTGGGGGGGGGGGGCTCTTGCAGTGATACCTGATATGACAATAGAGATGTTCCAAAGAGTGTCCCTGTTTTCATCAACCAGCAAAACTTTAAAATGTTATTCCAACTTTACAGTCAATCTTCATTCTCTCATTAGGGAATATCTTTTCAATAGTCCTTTTCTATCACCCAATTACATTATGCTAGGCAAACCCCTTTTATTTCAGTACTTGAAGCTTCATCTCATAAGCAAAATGCAGGAGGGCTCATTCCTGGAGAACAAATAAATTGAGCTCAAACAGTTTCCCCCCTACTACCAAGCACTTTTATTTTTATCAAACATTTGCTGACTTATGTTTTTAAGATCTTTTCATGTTTTGTTTAATCTTACTACTTCCGTGTGGTTTCAAAAGAGCCTGCCAGGACTTGAGTGAGTTCTTTAAAAAGATTTTTATACACCAAGGAACAAATACGAAATTAACAAAGCAGCGTATCACAGCAACTTCAATCCTCTTTCCTTATCAGAAAAGTAAATAACCCAAATCTGCTTCTCTTTTTGTAAGTCTACAAACTGTAAATAATTTAGCTTATGCAATGCTCGGCACACACTAGGGGAAAAAATGGCAAGGAAAAAAACAAAACCCTGCCATCATAGGCTTATTTCTTTTTTAAAATTTCAGTGCATGTATTTAATAAGTGAATTAAAATACCAATATGTTATTGCTTTGCTTCAAGCGATTCATTTGGGGAGGGGGGGGAAACACAGCATTGTTTTCTCTACATGAAAAACAGTATAATAAAAGATTGCTAAAAATAAGGATTGCAATGAAAGAGTTACAGGGGAAAAGAAAATTAAACTGCATCTAAAGCAATGAAAATCCAAACTGGCTTGTCAAACACTCTACATTAAGGTGGCGTAGCATTATAAAATTCACCATTATGAGCCAATGCAATTTAGAACTGGCAACTGGAAGGTTCCAATTCTTTCAATCGCTGGCGCAAAAATCTATCATGAAACGGTTGAGAGAGCAAAGAACGTTTGTGATATATTTAGTTCTCTGACTGCGCAATCCTATACATTGTCTACTCACAAGCTAAGTGCCCTTAAGTTCAGTGGGGCTTACTCCAGGTCAGTGGGTATAGGATTGCCGCCTTAGACATTCGGTGGAACAATGTTTTGAAATGTGACAAATAGGTGAGAAAAACAGAAGATAAATGTGCACAATCATATAGGGGACGGAACTGCTTTTGATTTTTGTTTTACTGCGGTCTTAATATTAAGGATGAACAATGTACACCATAAAAAGGCCAAGATCCAAACAGTTGCTGGGGTACAAGTAAAATTTTTGTTACTTGTTTCTTTGAATGTAAGTCCTGTCTCTTCCCCCTCTCCTCACCTTGCCTGCCCATCTATATACTAAACTGCTTTTTAAACTCCCCACCATGTATATGTATATGTATTATTCTGGGAGGTGATGTTCAAGAAACTCAAGTCCACACACACGCACACCATGCATGTGAAAATAACTGTGTACACTGATGACACTAAAATATATTTCCCTATGCCTTTGACAACAGCATCAGCTAAGGTTACCTGCGGGATCGCCTTCTCCCGTACAATCCGCCCCACACACTCAGGTCCTCTGGGATGAATTTACTACAGTCGGCCAAAACTAGGCTGACAACTGTTACCCAGAGGTTCTTCTCTTCTGCTGCTCCCAGACAATGGAATGGGCTGCCAGGAGAGATTTGGCAATTTAACAGTCTCTCTGACTTTAAGAAAGCCATAAAGACTGATCTCTTCTGGCAGGCCTACCCGGTCGAATTGTAAGAGTTTTATTGGTATGTTAATAATGTATTAGTTTTCATATGTTTTTAATCAGTTTTATATATTTTATATTATTTGTATTTAATGTTGTTCCCCGCCTCGAACCAGAGGAAGAGGCAGGTAAGAAATAAATAAATATATTATTATTATTATTATTATTATTATTATTATTAATACAAGGAGGTCATTGATTCAGTGAGGATCTGTAGAGGCTTTAGCCCTCATAATGTGGCCCTCATAAGGAATGAACCATCTGGTTAGGCTCACCATATTTGACTAGGGCCATGCCTGACAATAATGAGAAGAAGCCCATCACCAGCTCAAATTGCCTGAGCTCATGCCGAGACGTGGAGTGCTTGTAATTCACTGCTCTAGACCTACCCAGTTCCTTACAAGCCCCCTTTCCAAGCCAAATTAGGTAGAAATAATTGCATGCAGATTCAAAGAAAAATCCAATGAAAAGGAACAATTCATTGGACAGAATCATTAAAAAAAACAATGGCAGAATGTTAGGTGTGGAGTATATCAGCCTTTATTCAACTTTTCGTCTTTATTTTTTTATTTTTTTCCCTAAGTTAATTGGACAAGCCACTTGGTTGGAAGTATACAATGCCTGGAGGCGTTGAAGATATAAGGGATTTTTTTTTCTTCATTACAAAAATAGGAATGTGGTATAAATTGAAGTAAGCAATAGGAAACTTGGCTATCGCGTTTGGACTCAGAAATAATATACAATAGACTTAATTGCACAGTATTATGAAGTTATGAAAGAAACTCATGTTTCCATAGAAGCAGTGGGAAAGCAATACATTCATATATGGTCTTAAGGTCTTAAAATAGGTAACAGTACAGTATGACTGGATGATCCAAAGGCCGTTCAATTCTCACAAACTACTTTTGATGGGAACCAAAATGTCCCCTTCTGGTAATTATTCAGAGATGGTATCAAAAAGGGGAGAGGCAAAAGTGTTTACCCATGAAACCATTTAATGTAAAGGCAATCAGTGTTTTTATTGGCTGGAATAATCCATGTGATCAACCTAGGAAACAGAGCACTCATTCTCAGTTGGGGTTTGCCCTCAGTAACGTGATCATGTAGCCAAATCCGATCAGCTCCATGCTGTTAACATAATGTTGTCCTGTTCCCTTTGTGATCGTTGATGGGCTGAGATCACTTGAGGATGGAGAAAGCAGGGAAAAACAGCACCAAAGAAGCAGCTGAGAAGGGGAAACAATGGCTGCAAACATTTATGAAGAAAGGGACAATTAAGGGAGATGGAGGAACATTTTGGCTCTCTCCAAAGCACTACCATTGCCACGTTTCGCCCATATTTACGCCCATTCACCACTTTGATACCCATGTGGGAATTTATTTATCTTTATTTATTTATTACATTTGTATACCGCCCCATAGCCGAAGCTCTCTGGGCGGTTTACATAGGATTAAAACAATTAAAAACAATATACAAAAATTAAAACAGCAAAAACATACAACATACACACAATACACACATACATTTAAAACCGCTACAACAGCCCAAAAAAGCTACAAAAACAAAAACAAACCCAGGCTCCTCAGATATTGCCAAATGCCTGAGAGAAGAGGAAAGTCTTGACCAGGCGCCGAAAAGATAACAATGTTGGCGCCAGGCAGGCCTCGTCAGGGGGATCATTCCACAATTGGGGGGCCACCACAGAGGAGGGCCTTAGATGTTGAATATAGTGTTCAGGTAGGTTCATGTTGGGAAAGGCATTCCGTCAGGTATTGTGGTCCCAAGCTGTGTAATTTATACGCCTTGGGAAGAGGCGTATAAATTTGTGTAATGAAATAATAAAATACAAATGAATATTTCCCCTAATATGATGGGGAAGGAGAATTCTGTTCCTTCATATCACTAGCCATTGGCAAAATGTAAATCTGTATTCATATGGGAAAGCTGCTCATAGTTATTTGGAATGCGTTTTGGGGATTTTAAAGGCTGTTGCTGCTACTAAGTTATCATCTCTGACGCATTGGGACCTCACAGTAGAAGGATCGTCTCCTTCAGTTTTAAACAGTAGCAGTAATTAGAAAGAAATGGTGCATGCTGAAAGGTCAATAGACAAGGCATTAATTTGGCAATAATGTTCGCCTCTACCTGCAATGCCATGAAGACTATTTCTCAGTCCTTCTGTTGCTTCAAAAGGAGCCAAAGAACACATGAGAACATTGTGGTGACCCCTAGCAGTTCAGTTTGGAAGAGAGCCTCTTTGTGCAGTCAACAGATAAGCACAGGAGCAGGGGCAGCTTTATTGTGGTTGCAAAGAGGTGGATATAGGCCGGCCTTCATTTGCTACTTATTACTAATTGCGAAGGGAACAATGTGGAATAGCATTTGTGTTCCTTTCATTTTCATTCATACTGCATCCTAGAAGAAGCTTATTAGCAAAATTAGTCATCTGATAATGGTTTCTGAACATGTGAGGTTAAGATGATGCTGATAAAGACCTAATATATTTCCTTTGAATCTTGACATAACAGTAGAATAACACTGGCTTTTTTTAATCTAATGGAGAACTAATGTGCTTAGGCTACTAAAGAGCGTAGTATGTTGCATTGTTCAATTGTATCAACTCATCAAAATGCCCCGTGACTGGCCTGTAGGACATCAATTGGAGAAGTAGTTATTAGCAAACATGTAACAAATATGTAACACAGAGCCCTATAATTAGGCAGTGCATTACCAGTTTATTTTTGGTTGAAAAAGATAGTTTGCATAACCAATTAGTTTGCACAAACTATCTGGTTGAAAAAGATAGTTTGCACAATCAGTCATACTGATTGGCCCCATCCCAAACTCAGCCTGGATCTGCTTGTAGGTTGTTCACTGGATCCCGTCCCCCTATCCACTCCATAAATGCAGGCTTTAAGTTTAGATTTGTAAGGAATAATGGTCAATATGCCCAACACTGGTTTCACTGCAAAGCAGAAGGACTGAAGCCAAGTCCAGATCACCTTTCTTTAAAAAAACCCACTATGTCCTGCTTGTGCTCCTGTCCCCGAACCAAAGAGTGGTTCAGCGTTAACTAGCCCCATTCCTGTGTTTAGCTTGATGCAATGGCACTGGAATCAGACTTCCCATGTCTGGGGGATGGCACCATGGATTCTGAGGAGGTGATAGAAGAGTGGGGGAAGGAATGACCCTCAGCACCAACCCAGGAGAACCCCACTATCCAGAAGTGCCCAGATCCTGAGGAGCTCTTCTTTGCTACCACAGCTCAGGGCTGAGGAGTGTACTCTGCCACTGGGACTCCAGCCTGGAAACTAAAGCAGCCTCGATCCCATAATGAGGCCTGGAGTCAGGCCAAAATGGATCTAGATAACCCACGTCATCCAGAAGCTACCAGACGGTCTGTCACTTTGCCCAAAAATGGAATATTGGAGACTGGTCAAAAATTATCCAATACAGTGAAGGTTTGGTTCTTCTTCTTCTTCCTCCTCAGTGTGGAGCGGTGGACAAGTTTAAACCATATATATTTAAATGAACCAAATACTAGTTTTGCAACATTTCTCTTCCCCTTTCAAGCAAAGGAGTGATCTCTACCGCTGCCACTTTTTTCAAAAAACAAAAACAAAATGTTTGCACTGGAGCCAACCTCTAACTTCAGGAACATCTGGGGGGCAAATCCCCAATACTGTAGCGTTGAGGAAATTAACCAAGCACGTTATTATATACCTTTCCAGTTACAGCTCAGATCAAAAGCAGGCGCGATTTCTGTTCTCTACTCTAACCTGTCTTCTGACAACGCTTTGTGCTTGCTCAAAGAGCAATTTCGGAGTTCAGACTCTGTCACTGACCTGACCTTTCCCCCCCCCCCCCCCAATGCACAGCGAGGGGCTTCTTTTGGCAAAGAAATGTAGCCTCTGCCATCATCAGAGTTTCTAACATGAAAAATATATATAGCCGTCAGACATTTTATCTAAAGAATGCCCAGGTAGCTTTTCATATAAGTTTTAATATAAAATAACTGGCTGGCAGGAGCATGTAATCTCATTCAACATTAGTTATATGGTGCAAGTACCATCGTTGGGTAACATTATCAATTAGCCCTTCAAAGTTACTCCAAGAACTGTATCCTGCTCCAGACAACCAGAAGGGGGAGCCAGCTAGTTTAAATAATTTTACTCAACCAGCAAAGAAAACTAACGTTATGGTGGGATGTAATGATGTTATTTGCATTAAGACAGCCTTCATTTCAAAAAGAATTTAAAATAGCTGATCAGTGGTATGGATGTTGAGGAGGGCTATATAGTTTTATGATATACTAAAGCAAGAGAAACATCCTTGTCAATAAGCACAAAGTATTCGCTCAGGAGGAAGGAGCAGGCAGGTTTTGTGGGATCACACGGAAATGTTATTTAAAAGGTGCCTTGCTGTACATGAAAATCTAGCGGCAAAGATCAAGAGTCCATTTTCTGGTGAAATGGACAGAATTCTCTCGGCTGAATCTGTCACGTAGCTGATGTACAGTTTTCAGTCCTAGAGTTAACAACACATTTGAGGCATTTTCATTACTGGAATACCGCATTTCTGTGATAATACTTCACTTTTATATAACACCAAAGTGCTTCACATACATTGGCCTCCTGGATCCAAAGAACCACACAATTGGTTACATGTCCCCCAGGAGGGCCGTGGGCTGAGGTTGACAGAACAGTTGCCTCCCTGTGTCACACACCAGATGATTGTTGAAACTCAGAAAACTTTCCAAGGCGATTTGTAGTAAGTTAGAGCTGAAGGGCCTTTGTGGATAACGTTTGGCTCAGTTTTGAGGCTGTGGGTCTTTACTTTGTCATGACAAGGGGATTGTTGGAGGAGGGGGAGGGCCAAGAGGAGCACCAGAGGTGGTCATTTTGCCACTCCAAAATTGCAATCACCCCCCCTCCAAATCTTGCCACTGCGAATAGGGTGGGAGGGGGTATTTCTGCTCAATCCTACTTTGTGATGTGGAGTGAGGAGGATCGATTCAAAGGAAAGAAAAATGCCACAAATCCTACTGCACAAGCCCAAGCCCTTAGTTACAGCTAAATAGTTCTTTGGATCACAATAATCTGAGTAATCATCACAACAAACCTGTAAATTATTATCAATCCCATAGCGCAAACAGAAGACTGAGGCTGGTTTGCCCAAGACAGACTTTCCCAACCTTGGGTCTCCAATTGTTGTTGTGGGCCCAGATTTGGGGAAAGTTGCCTTAGGCAGCACCAGAGAGCACTATTAGCCATGCTGTCTGGGGATGATGGGAGTTGCAGTCTAACATCTGTGGACTTTAATCCTAAACCCAACTGCTGGATTAGTAGAAAAGGTAAGATTTGAATCTGTACACAGCTCAGGCTTCTTACTTACTACACTGCACTAAGGGCTTTTCTACACAAGGCATTTATTGTGTACTCACCATTCCCTAATCACAGTTGTTTACACATTCTTTAGATGATGTTGTGACCTTCCACTTTCGCTTATATTTTTAATGAGGCAAGGTTTTTTTAGAAGAGGAAAAATGCGGCATTTAATTGTAAAGGTGAACGAAACAACTTTTTCCACTCGTGTATTTGGGCTATCCTACTATACAATAGTGCCACCTAGAGATTATGTAGCTGAAAAGCAGGAAAGAAAACACTCTTCATATAGTGCTCAAATCTTAATTCTGCGATGAAACTTGAAGTAGATATAGTGGATTAACTGCCTCATGTAGAAAAGCTCTAACTCTAAAGAGCATTTCTTAGGGTATGTATTCAGTGCATTTCTCCCTTAAACTCTTACCTCATTTATCTATGCACTCGCCACAAACAGATAGGATGGTGAGTGTCTCTTTTCAAGGCTCCCCGGCTAGCAGATTTAAACCTGAACCTTTCATACTAGTTCACCTGCATTCTCCTTTTCAATTCTAAACAAAATTGATCCACATTGTAAATATCTGCCAGTGTGGCTCTTGTAGCTATCTATTCATCAGTTTCCAATTGTGTGACTAATGCTAAAACAAAAATAACCAATAGAGAAGTCAGAAATTGAGAATGTGTGGCTGGGAAAGAAGGATTAAAGGACAACACGGGGACAGGTAGAGATAGACTGAAATGATTGGTTTGTTTGGTTTTATTTTCATTTATTATCTGAAGACATCTCTAATTTTTCGTGGGCTTTTAAGCAGAGATGGGAAAGGATATTTCAGGCTTGGAACCTTACTTGCTCTGATTGCTCAGTTTTCCCTAACCTGTTACCAGCCAGGTGTTTTGGGTTGCAACTCTCACCATCCCTGTCCATTGCTGGCAGGGACTGGTGCTAGATGAAGACCATAAGTATCTGGAGGGTACCAGCTTGGAGAAGGCTGCTATGCATGATGATGGAGCACTGGATGGATGCCTGGGCTATTCTGTAAACTAGATGGTGGTGGAAGGCAAGCAGATTGGCTCATTGTAGTCGGTGGCTGATGACTGTAGCAAGCAGCTCCTCCTTTTGAAAATGTCACACTTTTGCTCACCTGCCTTCCTATGCTGGAGACAGAAAGAACTTTTCATTGGCGCGATGCAGGGCTGCTGCGGGTAAGAGACGGAGGACGGGCAGAGCTGGCTGAGTAAGGAAAAAATGGGTGTTTTTTTCCTTTCTTATGCAGCAGTGGAGGGGGAAATTACTTTTTTTGTTAAAAAAAATGACAACAAACCTTTGGCAGGGGTGGCAGCACAGGGACAATCAGTTTGGGGAAATTTGGGAAGGAAATGATATAAGAATGGAACATGTTTTGATGGGGGATCATATAAGTTTATTTAAGAAGAGCCCTCCTGGATCAGACCAAGGGCCCATTTAATGCAGTACTCTGTTCACACAGTGGCCAACCTGCTGTCGACCAGGGACCCACAAGCAGGACACGAGTACAACAGCACCCTCCTGCCCATGTTCCCCAGCAACTGCTGTATATAGGCCTACTGCCTCTAATACTGAAATTGGGGGGGGGGTTCAAATGTTTGGGGAAATTGTATAAACACAAACACATACATGCATGCATACATACAGGCACACACTTACATATCACAGCCAGGTTATTGCTCACTTACCAAAGGGAACAGTAATGTGCACTCTGGTCCTTTCTTAAGGTTTGAGAAGCAAAAAGCTTTAAATGTCAGGACTAGAGCCTTTATTTTTTATTTAACTTTTTACAAAGCATGACAGGAAGCCAGAGAATGGATGAAGGAAGAGAAGTGACATGAATGATTCACAGCACAGAGGGATGGAGAGAGGAAAGCTGTTTTTAGCAGAGGCATTCTAACATGACCTGAGAGTGGAGATATGGCAAGAGAGAAGGATAACAGGGGAGATGTGAAATAGATTATACAGTACGATGCGGCCAGAGCAAGAAATGGATTCTAAAAGCTGGCACAAAGATGAAAATAAGGACTTTGAAAGTCTTGTAAATGGAGAAGCAATGCGATTTGGAAATGCAAGAAGAGCCCTGCTACATCAGACCAGAGATATATCTAGTTCGGTCTTCTGTTCCCATAGTGGCCAGAGTGATGCCACTGAGAACCCCAGAAGCTGGGTATGAGCGCAATAATGTGCTTCCCAGAAATTGGTGCTGAGTGTTTCTGATCCTGGAGGTAATATTAATGGCTATTAGCCATTCTTAGCCTATTCTCTATGAATTTGTCTGACCTTTCAAAGTCGCTCATTGATGGCCATCACATCTTGGGGTTGCAACTTCAATAGTCCGACCATGTACTGTTTGAAGAACTACTTCCTTTTTATCTATCCCGAATCTCCAACAATTCAACTTTGTTGGATGATCCCACTGGATGCTAGCATTATGAGAAAGGGACCACTTAACTGACAAAGAGAGCCAAGCAATTAATACAGTCTGGTTTCAAAATGTTAAATAAGAACACTCAAAGTTTTATCTGCTGAGGTATGACCACTTCTGGACTTCTTCACTATGTCAGGAGAAAAATAGAGCACACTCAAACAACCTGAAACATAATCCAACCACTCCTTTCTCCCCGATTTCTAGCATGCCTCCATTTTGAAATGAATGGAAAATAACAAGGAGCACATTCTCATTTGCCGGAAAGGAAAGCAAACGCTGGAGAATGAAGTTTGAAAGAGGCATTTGAAGGGTGAGGAGACACTTTTGGATAAAATTGCATAAGAAATTGCATCGGCTTCCATAACAGCTTAACTACAGTGAACAAGAGCGGAAGCAACAGCTGCTATTTGAGCTGTACACTCAGCAGAAACAACATTTCCTTTGACTAACCATGTGTCAGCATGCTTATCCTGTATACTCATTGCTGGGACATCTGTGCTGATGGTACCAACCTGTGGTGCTAATGCAATATTTCATGGCATGATGGCACACTGGCATGTCAGTGAGCAGCCTCACTCTAGGCACATGTGCAAAATCAAGGCCATCCCATTAGGTTGGACAGAAGGATGCCAGGAAAGGGTCATCCCTGTCCTCTCCAGTAGGTAGTTTCAGCTTTTCCAAGAAGTCCTGAAGTTTCCTGTAAAGTGCCTTTCCGACCTGCCCTCAACAAAATATACCATGGATGGGGGCATTGACGGTGTTGCCGCTGCCGCCGCCGCTGCTACTGGTGGTGGTAACAGCATTGAGCACGACAAGCCCACTTATGAAAGCAAACTCCTTTGCTCATTGACTTGTGATACCAGGTGTAGCCTAAGCTTGATTCTATAATGTTGTGGGCTGCTCTAAGCAGTAGTGGGCAGGCCTCAGCTAATTTAACCAAACTGAGGATTTCCTTCAATACGATACTGGCTGCATTCAGACACAGCAATAAGCCAGAATTGCTGAGAATTCTGGCTTCTCACACATGCAGCCTGATTATTCCCACTGTGCTCCTACAGCCAACAAGAACGCCTAAGTACAAGAACTAACTAGGAAGCAAAAGCTTCCCATTGCATCCAGACCCAGCTGGACTCCCAATTTACCATTCCCCTAACAAACCAGTGTCTGAAGACATTTTTCTGTTTTTGGGGATCAACAAGCCAGGGGCTGGGATTGGACATAGTGGGAAGAGCAGAGAAAAGTTCAGAACTGCTACATTTCATCTACATGGTCTAGACCTAGGGCAAGTAAGATATATTGGCCTAGAATTCCCATTGGCCCTGTCTAGCATAGTCAGTGGCAAAGGATGATGGAAGTTGTAAATCAAAACATTTGAAGGGCCACAGGTTGCCCACCCCTAGGGTGACCAACTGTCAGGATTTCCCCGGATTTGTCCTGGTTTTTGTTCTATCCTGGGTGTCAGGGGGGATTTTCTGTAATTTTCTATAATGTCCTGGAAAGACAAGCTTTCCCCTTTAAGGCCACATTAGCGTGGTTGGAGGGAATGACGAGCTTTCTGGAGGTGGGTTATTTCGCTCCCACTGCTCCAATCAGGACCTTACAGGGGAAAGTATGTCATTCCTGGACATTATAGAAAAGGACCCGATTGGAGCAGTGGAGGGCGGGAATGACACACTTTCCCCTCCTCCACTCCAATTGGGTCCTTTAAAGCAGTGGGGGTGAATGACATGCTTTCCAGAGGCCCCGGAAAGCCACTTTTCCACCCCCCACCCCACTGAAGGTCCTCTTTTTTGGTTTCCCAAATGTGGTCACCCTACCCACCCCTCATCTAGATTTAACAGTCAGGGTTCAACACATCTACAAGACCAGTTCTTCCACATGTCTGTCTGCAGTCTGCAATATTAACCAACTGATAGTACCTTATCTGCACACAAAATAATGCCAGCAGCAACATTCTCAGCAGCTGCCTTCCAGTGTGAATCACCTTCCCCAGCCATGTGGAAGCCATGCAAAACCTTTTTGTTCAGACTGACTTAAACTCCAGGTTTAAGCTGATTTAGGCTTTGGTCTTAAGTATACCAACTAAATTTTGTATATTAGTCTTTAAATGTTCAATGTTTTTAATTTTTGTAAACCGCCCAGAGAATAATAATAATAATAATAATAATAATAATACTGGGACAGAACAATTCATACTGACAAGACAATACCCTGCAACTGACCAGACATAATGGTCATAGACAAAAAAGAAAAACACACATACCTCATCGACATAGCAATACCGAATGATAAAAATGTTGTTGAAAAGGATGAAGAAAAGAGAGACAAATATACACCACTGGCCATGGAAGTCAAAGAACTATGGCAACAGAAAGCAGTCATACTTAAAACAGGCTCAATTGTCTGGAAATTCCTTAATCTGTAAAAGACAGCATGACTTGGCAAAGCCCGTCATGTCCGTCTAGAAAAAACACCACGAGAAAGAAAGAGATGAAATAATAATAATAATAATAATAATAACAACAACTAGGGGTTAAAAAATCCCACGGCATTTTAGACGATGCTTAGCATACCCGATTACTTGGCACAAACCACAGGAAACTTCCCTTGCCCCAGCCCAATCAAATAAACAGGAGATGCCCATGATGTCTACCGGGGCCTGATGAAAGAGAACTTAGTGCTAACAACTAGTATGGAGAACAGCCATGCTTCAGTGCTAGAAGATGTACTTGCATGTGTGAAGAGTCAGTTCTATTCATGACACTTCCACTTAAAAACATTGCAGGTGCCAGGCTGGGTAAGACCATGAGCCTTGGACACCCACTGCCAGTTGGACCAGATAATGCTGCCTAGATGGATCAATGGAAGGCAGTGCAGTATGTTTATGCTACTAGTTAGTGGTGCTGGTTCTACTGAAAGAATGGGTGCAAGAACCCCCAGGAGAGGTATTTTGCAAAGGTCTTAGCCCTTAAACCGGATGACTTGCAAACGCAAAAGAAGAAGACTTGTTAGGCAGCACCGCAGAAATAAAACAGCCAAGGAACACAGTATACTTCACATGCAAGTCTGGGAGAACAGCCCAAGCCCATCACATGTCAGCTGGTAGCAATCAAAGGACATTAGCAGAGGCAATGAAAATCCACAGGGAATTGTAGCAGAATCTACAGGGGGATTGCTCCAAAAAGTCTGGAATGTTTCTATACCATTTTAATATACAGTCTTACATATATCAACATGTGGACCTTGAAGGGAGATCAAGACTTAGAGCATAATCCTATGCCTCTCTTCTCAGCAGTGAGTCCCATGATTTAATCATAATCATAATCATCATAATCATGCTTTATAAAGTGTTTAATATTGTTCTAGGCGCTATGTACATTAAACATAAACCAGATCCTACCAATGGCTTACAATCTAATAAGATAAGACAAGACCCAAAAGGAACATTTGGCAAATAATCCAAAATGGGAAATCAGTGCCTGAAGTGAGTAATTTCCCAACCTAAACTGTCTCTAGAAAGCCCACTTACACATTCCCGGAGACAACTATTTACATTTAATAGCTTTTCATACTCGGGGAAAATAGCGCTCAAGTGGTGTGTGCGACTCTTAAAACCCGTCCTCTGATTTTATTTTTAGAATTGTGAAAGGGAGGTCTGGCAGAACAGCGACTGGAAAACCAGACCGAATGCAAGTGTTTTTATGTTGGCTTCTGAAATCATTGCTCACTCCAAATAGCATTTTGAAGCTCAAGGTCAACGGTTGTTGGTTTCTATTTATATAGTTCTATGGGAAACATGCTTCGAGATCCAGATTGCTACTTTGGCTCCCAAAGCTCTGTTGTTGTCGGTGCTTGTTCTAAGAACAGGAGGAGAAGTGAAAAGCAAGGAGCTCCTCCATAGCCTTTCCCCAACCACGCCCAGAAACAAGCACACGGAATGGCTTGCCACAATAATACATGGAGAAAGAGGTTATTGAGGCCTCAGGCCTATCAGCTGACATCCTCTGCCCACCTGACCCAAACGCTTCTCTGCTTCCAAAAGAGCGCATATCTGACAAAAATGCAAAGAAGACGGAATCGCTCAGGTCAAAGAAACACACAGAACGCTTTCATTTGCAAATGTAGTGCAATGTAAAATGAAAATGGAATGAAGCGTAAAAGCTAAGTACGGAGTTGTGTTGGAACCAGAGCTCAGAAATCTTTATCCAGTGCAAAAGAAATAAGAGAAAAGGAAACAAACGAAAAACACACCTTTTAAGCATAGATGCCCCTCCCAACAAAAGTAAGTCTTTTTTATATATACAGCTTTTGTGATCATCAATCTTATGGATAACTTATAAGTTTGACTCAAAATGCAGCAGGAAGAAAAAAATGTGCGCTGAAAGAAGGCACATAATGGTGAATGTTTCCCAACAGCAGATAATGGGCTGGCGAAACAAAGTATACACATTTATTCTTTCATAAATAATTCCACAGATGGATAAGCACTTGATTTTCTAAAATTCACAATAAAACAGCATTTCCCTTGTAGAGACTGGAATGGTTTTTTAAAAAAATATTTATCTATTTATGTACAGCTTGTATAGTCAAACACTGAACTGGAGCATGCAGCCAGACCTTTAAAAGAGAAGGCAGAGGGAAGTTATTACTCAGGGTCTTTTTGTTGTAAGTGATTTTTGTAGTGCAGGCAGCATCCGCATTGTTAAGAATAAATTGTTAGATGGCCCTTCCTTCACCAGTACTCCTGCTCACATGGATGCAAGATGCCTTATCTAGAGTTCGCAGATAAAATGCAGTTCAGTCTCTCTTGGATCTTGTATTGACTCTCTGCTTTCTATTAAAAATAGAGGTCATGTTTTGGGGGGCAATATGGAAGGGAAATAGCTCCCTCTGAACAAAGCAGAGGACCACCCGGCTAGCAGCAAAAGAGGAGCTTGTAGTTAGAAGGAACTTTTGACAAGAAGCATTTTATAACTCTGACCCCAATGGTTCCGAAGAGAAGGGCAAATGAACAGAAGACTCTCAGGAATCAAACTTTAAAATAAAGAAATAAATCAACAGAGTGTATTGCTTTTTTAAAAAATTGGAGATGTAATTCAGAAGTTGGTTAAGGTGCAATCCCATGCATGTTGTGGTGTTTTTTCTGTCTAAAATGCATAAAGTTACGCCCTTAATCATAAGTTTTAGGTTTGTTCTACTATTGATTCACTTTGGTCTGCAATATGCACTGAGCAGGGGGTTGGACTCGATGGCCTTATAGGCCCCTTCCAACTCTACAATTCTATGATTCTATGACTTTAAAACAATCACTGTTGTTAAATATATTTATGTTCCCTTAGGCTACATCCCTAGAGTTATGGATTCTTTGAGCATGGGGAGAAGCCAAGAGAATTTTTATACAGCATTGGAAGGATTGCAAGACTGGATGGCTAAAATGTGCTATCTGTTAACATTTGAACTATCAACAGCTCAAGGATCTCTATGATCTCCAGTGGTAACATGTGGGTTGGATGTATCCCACTGTCAGCCTAGATGTATGTCTAGGTTTTGGTACCTGCCCACCTTCATGTGTCAGGAAATCAGGGCAGTAAGGTAGGTGGACATACCTGCACTTTATTACTATTAATGAAACATGGTTAATGATGCCACCAGGGGGTTATTTATTTATTACATTTCTGTATCGCCCCTTAGCTGAAGCTCTCTGGCCAGCATAGAAAATGCAGAATGCAGTCAGCATTGTTTATCAGAAGCTTGGCAATGACCTTCATCAGCAGGAGAACAAGAGGAAATGCATTAAGGAACAATCCTGCCCAGGAGCATATTAATACATCTCCCACAGAGTGAGTGTGCCTCCCCATTCAGCTGCAGAAGGTGAGACGCTGCCTGTTGCTGACTATGTCAAAGATGCCCGCCCTATGTAAAGTAGAACGGGACTACAGCTGGTCAAGACGGTGCTTGGGTTTTTATACACGAGAAATCAGGCCAATGAAACATTTTTCCAAAGTATAGCAACTGTCATCACCAGTACTAACCCATATAAAAATGGGGATATGTAAACCCATTTCCTTGCATGCCACAGTCCTAATCTGGATCAGGGCCTCTGCAGTGGGAATTACTGGTTACGAGTACACTTACATCAAATGCTAGAACATGTTTAACAAAATGTGTAGTTTGGCCCTTCACATTGTAAATGAAAAATAATAATGTTGTTTTAATTGAGATTTCAATTTTGGTGAGCCACCCAGAGAGCTATTGGGTGGTACAGAAAAGTAATAAATAAATAAATAAATAAATAAATAAATAAAATGTATTATAATTTTACTTCTGTATTATTGAGGTTTAAGCAGTTTTAATCAGCACAAGCTGTCATTAATCTACGTATATTTTAATGGTTTTCTTATTTATTTGCTGGAAGTTCCCATTTCCCAAACACACCAACTTTCTTAGGAGAATCATACCTTCTTCACACATGTTGTCATTTGTTCAAACCCTAGGTATAGTTTGCTGTGAAGTCTTTTCCCTCATGTGGTGGTAGTGGGATACACAACATTCTAATTCATTTAGGAAGTAATCAAGGAGCACAATAAAATTGTAGGAGAGAATGATATGAGCAGCTGAATCTTAACTGCTGCCTCTGAAAATCTGAAAGGTTACACCATCCCTTAAACTAGGCTATATTTTTATAATGTACATTATGGAGAGAGAGAGAGAGAGAGAGAGAGAGAGAGAGAGAGAGAGAGAATTACAAGCATTCTTCAGAGTGTGAAACATGATAATAGCTATTGCCAGCATAATCAAGAAAAAGCAAGTAAAAATGAAAAGAAGTTTATTTTCAAACACCTCACATTTCCCTGCCCTTTCATAATAAGGTCTATCTGTAGGAATGCAAAACATGTAAAATAGAGCCAAGTAGTCATGCTAAACATTTAAGCAGCTAATCTAATTATGCATGAAGTCCTTCTTCCTTAAGAGAGAGAGGAGAGTGTAGGTATAATTCATTACCAGAAAAGAGTCTGAGAAGTCACAACAGCTCTTGGCAAGCACAAAGGGAGCAGCAGACCTGCGAGAGTTTGTTTCGCTGTAGAGATAGGAATCCGAGCCATACAAAACCAACAATGGTAGCATAATATTTAGTTAGTTTAACTATGTTGAGGTGTTTTCTGTGTTTTATAATGCATCTGGACCCCGTCCCTAAGAAGTATGAAAGAAAGTCAACCGAATGAACACCGAAGATAACTACTAGAGGAAATTAAAAATATGCCAACTTCTTCCCTTCCTGCCCAAGTATTCTTTCAGCCCAGCCACTGACTCCAAATGACCCAGTTTAATTTTTAGACAAAGTTTGAAAGTAAGATGTGGGGAGAGCAATCCTATGCCTCCTAGACAGCATTTGGGGGAACACAGGATCCGTTTCCTGGCTCCAAGCTTGAAGGACAAGGTTCTGAGCTGAGAGCCAGGAGGCTGCCCTCCTCTCCCCCATCCCCCCCCCTTAACCAGCATGGAGAGAACTGTGCTGGCAACCTCTCCATGCTCACAAACAGAGCGCAGAGACAGGAAAGGTGTGTGTGTGAAAGCCAGTGGATAGCTGAGTTTTCATCTGCACACTATCCCAGGAGGTGTGGCCCATGTCAGTTCCTACTGAAATTCGCAAAGATCAAATTCCTCAAACAACCCTACTCCCGTTCTGCTTCAGCCCGTGAGGCTTGTCACAGTGAGGGACTAGCAATGCTGGGCCCTATGAGGTCTGGATTATAGGGTGAGCAGTAAAGATATGATTCACACTGAGGACTTGGGGGGCAAGTGAGGTTCAGGCGAATTTTGACCAAGCAGGTGTCAGGTTCCCCAGAGAGGCAGGAACAGTACGAGAACAGCCCTCAGGGGGCTCCAAGTGCTGATGGGGCAGGACGCATGTAAGAGTGCCTGTACGTTGCTCCAACAAGCATCCGATTGTAACTGAGCCTTATGTATGGTATTGCCTTCGTTTAGGCTGGTTAGCCCCACCATCCTATTGACTGAAGCCTTCTCTGCTAGATGGCCCTGATCTGTTTCAGCAGCCTTGGGCTGTGATGACATGGAAGTGGTGACAAGTCTTTATGACTAGAGCTCTCCGAATCCAAGGACAGCAACGCAATCTCCTTCAGACATATAGCACCTTCCTGGGAAACAAGGTCCTAAAAGCTAAGATTTTTTTTAGATTGTAAATCACCTTGCGTGTCTTGGCAGAAAGTTGGTATATAATCTCATCAATATACGTAGACAAATCCCTTTGTAGCATGCCTTAACCACATACTAAAAGACTCCCTAACATTTGCCATTGTTACACAATCTGCACTAAAAGGGTATAAAATAAGGCCATGGTGTACTATTCCCCGCCCCCTAGATGAATTACAGCTGTGATAAGAGAATGTGACTGCTGGTAAAAACAATTGAAGGGGGAATTTGTATTTGAGAAAGCAGGAAACAGAACATTGCTAATACTTTCATCTAAGCACCATTTATTATTACTAAAATTGCTATATATATATGCTTAGATGGCTATGTTCGCTCCAAATATAGGTTTGGGTAATGAAATAGCCACACAAAGACAAATACTTAAATCATAATTGCAGACATTTATTTTTCAGACATGGTGAAGATGCATACCAACCCAAAATTAAAAATGGAAATATCCTTTCATAAATCCAATAGTAAGATCCCACCTAAAATTTGACTCCCAAAGCAATGCCGTTAGATTAATGAAATACTCCATGAACAACTAAGAAAGCCACCTCCAAAAACAATGGAAAATGGAGAGAGAGGGGGGAGGGGGAGAGAGAGAGAGAGAACAGAACTGGTAATCTCTAAATTGGATTACTGCAATGCACTCTACGTGGGGCTGCCTTTGAAGACGGTTTAGAAGCTGCAGCTTGTGCAAAATGCAGCGGCCAGATTGATAACAGGAACCAGAAGGTTTGAGCATATAAGACCTACTCTGGCCCGCTTGCACTGGCTGCCTATATGTTTCTGAGCCCGATTCAAGGTGCTGGTTCTAACCTATAAAGCCTTACACGGCTTGGGACCACAATACCTGATGGAACGCCTCTCCCGACATGAACCTACCCGTACACTACGATCCACATCTAAGGTCCTCCTCCAGTTGCCTACTCCGGGGGAAGCATGGAGGGTGGTAACAAGGTTGAGGGCCTTTTCAGTGGTGGCCCCCCAATTATGGAATGATCTCCCCGACGAGGCTCGCCTGGCACCAACATTGTTATCTTTTCGGCACCAGGTCAAGACTTTCCTCTTCTCCCAGGCATTTAACAGCATATGATGAGGGTTTTGTGTTGTTATTGTGCTTTGACCCAGAAGGATATTGTAATTTTAACTTGTTTTTATGCTTTATGGTTTTAAGTTTTGTATATCGGTGTTTTTAATGTTCAATGTTTTTAATTTTTGTATACCGCCCAGAGAGCTTCAGCTATGGGGCGGTTTATAAATGGAATAAAATAAATAAATAAACTTCAAAACTGACAATCTTGCTGCTGAAATAACGTATTGGACACAAGGTTGAAACATAAACTTAGGATCATCCTAGCGCAGTTTTCTGCGCCCTGCCACGGCAAAATTGCTGCCACTGCAACACCTTCTTTTAATGTAAAATCTTGCTCCTTTGGGGCTTCCAGGACCGTGATTTGGTTTTCAACAGAAAATGCAGCTTTTTTGCTGCCACACCACCGAAATTCAGCACCAAATCGGTGGTGACAATTTTGGCAGCAAGGAGAGGTTCAGCTCTGGCCTAGAGGTACTTACAAAACTTTTAAAACTGAACTCTGAAAGCTGGTTGTTTCTCAGAGATATGAGCAGATGGACTAAGTATTCAAGTCATAAAAACAAAAAACAGACACCCTCAACATAATCAACATAATCAAGTATAAGGTATAACAGCAGTATCAGCAAATTGTGCTGTAGCAGCATCAGCTAAAGGATAATTTGGTACTTAATGAAACATTTAACTAATCCATGAAAGCTAAATGGGCTTTTCACCCTGGATAAACAGGACTGACCATGTTATTTACAATATAATCACAGTTCAGCAAACTTGATAAAAACATTTTTAAAAAACACAGAGAGAGAAAAAACATCAATCTGCTTCATTGACCTAAAAAACCTTGTTTGATTCCATCTGGCACTCATAACCTGATAGAAAATGGAATTAGAGAAGAGACTATGAACTCATGACATTTATTCATGAAATGCAGAATAAAGCAACAACAATGAAACATAGAAATATATATTTAGCCCTGTCATCTTCCATCTATATATCTCAAATTTTTCCACATTTTATTAGAATAGTCACCCAACACTGGAATGAATCCAGAGTGAAGTGTCTGTTTTACACAGAAGACCCGGTCATCATATACAAAAGAGTCTTGACATGTAACCATTTGACATGTCCCTCCCTGAAGTTGCCTTTTACTCTTAGATGGGGCTGCGGGGAGGAATGAGCAAGGGTTAGATTTTATGTGGGCCCTGTGGAGAACTGCAATGTGGCCAGGGCAGTGCCCAAGCTAAATTCTTCCCCTCCCACCAACCTATTATTCCCACCCAAGGCTCACCATAAGGCAACCTCCAACCAACCACTACATGCAGCCCTTGCAACTAGTAAATACTGTAAAACAAGGGAAGTCAAAGTATACTGCAGCTCAAGGATCTGTTGAGTCATCACGCTCTGGCATCTTAAAGCCTGTGTCTGATATACCTGACTCAGGCACATGAGAGTTTCCGGAGTCAAGGTGTTCAGTTGATACTTAAAAGGTGGCGTGGCTCAGCTCCTTGAAAACAGGAGAGGGTAGGTGAATCCTGCCAAAGCCATCACTTTCCAAATTAAATTTAGATTAGACTCTTCACGAATGGCTCAGGGAGTCTCAGACTAGCTATCAAGACCCTGCAAAAGGAAGTTCTATGAGCTTCTCGTGCAATTAAAGAGTCATTGATGACAATGAACCTGTCACCAGCTTCTCTGTTGTGAGTTTAAAATAATGAATGAGACCCATGATCTTAACACCCACCCACACCTCAAGAAAGGTTTAGATTAAAATCCCATAAAAGCTTTTTTTTTATCTGTTGATTTTACAAATGTATGTTCTGCCCATCTGGATTCAAAAAGCCCTCCCAACAGTTCACATTTAAATATACGGTATGTCACAGCTGCAGGCCTGAGAAATATGTAAGAAGTGAAGTGACAATGGCTTGCCCCAACTATGGGGCCTGAGAAATTCTGGGGTGCATTCTAGACTCCCTCACAGATTTTATAATTTAAAATATTCATTTATGAAATGTATAGCCAGCCTTTCCACTACAAATAGTGCTTAATAGAGCAGAACTCTATCCATCTTCCATATAATATTTTGCAACAGCTGTAGTCTTTGTCACACCAATGAGCTATCTCCATAGGAGACATATGTTAGGGAAAATGGAGACCTGCCAATTGACACTAGGCAAACATCTGGGCAGCTGGTGATCATGGGACCACAGATTCCTGGATAAAAATGTCTTGAATATGTAATCCCACTGATTCAGCTCCATGGTTACTAAGTATATTACATCTCTGGCTGATGCCGCAGAACGGAGTAGGCCCGACACTGAGGGAAGTGGCATAGTGTTTACGTTGAGACGGGCCTTTGGATTCTCCTTGATCCTTGCTCCAGCTGGCAAGTGGGAGTGATGTCCACCTCAACTATCAGCTATGTGCTGAATAGGAACTGAGCTCTACACAAATTATTTGCTTTTATAAAATCTCGGAATCTTTTGCGCTCTCTTCCCATGCTGGGCACAATTGACCATTTTTAGAACACAATTTTCTTTCCTTTACTGACCAGATTCAAAAGTTACAGCCACAATTATCACTGCCTCATTGGTGCTCTGTGGGAAAAGCCACCTCAACAAGACATAAGGCATGCAAGTGAAGAGAAATGGTACGTTGCCATTATTAGGGGATATGTTTCAGGAATAAACCTGTTTACCTTGTAGGCTGCATATTAAGAGCAACAGCTTCATTTAATGACTGTAGAAATGCCAAACCTCCTGCCAATAACAACTTGAGTAAGGAACAGGTCACTACAGAATATGTTGTTTATGCATCACCGGCTGCAATTTCTATGCGGAAACAGTTTTAATAGACCCCTATCCCCCATCAGCAAGTTCACGCAGCCGGGGATTTATGATTGCATTATCCCTCGTAACATGACTGATTTACCACATTATTCACAGTGATACATTCCAGAATTCTAATGATAATGAAGGGCTTCATTCTCATGACCATTTTCATCTGTATCTATATCTGTCTATATGTAACACTGCAATTATAAGTGACAGAAAAAGAATAAGACATTTGTTCTGGTCTCAGTTGTAATGGACAACTAAGAGAAATCATTGACAGCCAAAACAGAGAAAGTTGCAGTGGCTGATGCGGTGGCCGAGTATCCTACTTTACACAAGATGGTCCCTCTATTTGAAGGGCTGTCTAGTCCAAGTTTGGTTTAAAGATAATGAACCAAATGAAATGAGAGTAGAGGCCTTTAAATTGCCCATAAACAGCACCTTATCTGAATATAAGAACATAAGAAGAGCCACGCTGGATCTGAACAAGGGTCCATCTAGTCCAGCATTCTCTTCACACAGTGGCCAACCACCTGTTGACCAGGAACCCACAAGCAGGGCACGAGTACAACACCACCCTCCTATCCATGTTCCCCAGCAACTGGCGTAAACAGGTAGACTGCCTCTGATACTGGAGGTAGCACATAGCCATCAGGGCTAGTAGCTGTTGATAGCCATATCCTCCTTGAAGATGTTTACACTATAGCCATTGCTTCTAGGGCCACTATATGGCCCCTAGACAGTGCCTGGGCACCATTGGATGCTGCAGATTTCTTCCTCCATGTCCAGAGACAGAGCTATGACCACGGAGAAGGAGATCCGATTGTGGATCTTCCCTCCCAGCTGCCGCAGAAAACTCTCTCATGAGGTCGCAAAGAGAACTCAGAGGGGGAGAAAAGGGGACATGCTGATGAGCAGGAAGGGGAGAGCCCAGGTCGTATAGTATCCTATGGCCTCTCTGCTGCCATAATCCTATGAGTCAATTAGTTGGGCTCAGATGCCCTTCTAGCTGCATTTTGAATTTTAAACAGAGGAACTCACCCTGACTGTCTCTGGTTGGCAGGGCACAGGATAGGTGGTGGGCTTCGAGCTCAGAGCATTCTATCTATTGGGGGGACAACCCATAGGGTTGTGCCCAGAATGTAATCTGAATATATAAATTAGCATATGACCATTTTGTGCAAATCTATGTCTATTTCTTTCAAGGCTGCCTGCCCTCTTTTCTTGATAAGTGGCCACCCTAATTGCTGGTAGGTCTGATCATTAAAATGGCAAATAACTCGATTAAAAGGAGGACAGGACACCGGCCCCTTGCGTCAATGGACCAGGGTAGCAAACGGCACTTGATGAATCCTGAAAGGTGCTGCCATCTGTGGGGGAAGAACCCTGCTCCTTGGCTATATTATTGTCAGAAGACTCCATTAAGAAAAAACTAAAACAGTACAGAACTTCTTGCCTTTCAAGGCACTGAGAATGGCCTGAGAATTTGCTCAGGATCTGACCGGCCTTCGTTTGGATTTATGTTTTTTGTGATAATTCGTATATGTGGTTATGGCCAAATGCCTAATAGAGATTGTCATCTGTGTTTGTATTTGAAGTCCTGACTGAATGGCAGAGTTAACAAATTAAGAATGCCTTTTTAAAAACCATTATTTTATCTCATTTTCTATCCAGAACCATCTCCTTCTGTTCCTTTGTTTGGAGGGATTCAGTACTAAGGATAAACAGTGTTGTGAGTGTCGTGTCCCTTTCACCCCTTGCGTTATTTGAAGTCAATAAAGAGGTCTGCCATGAAATCAACAAAGCTTTATTCAGGCAATAAACACCTTCTCCCAGCTGAAGGGAGTCTAAGAGTTCTAAGAGACTAGTCCTCTAGGCAAGTTTATGCAAAGTAAGCAAACCAGTTGTTCTTCCAAGGAAAGGGAAATCCCATTTCTTTCAGTATGCCTTCAGGGAGACTAGTTCTGACCAAGCCATTTCCGAGCAATCAACCTGGCCGACCTCCTCCTCCCTTCCCTTCCTTTGCCTCAGCCCGCCTTTCTCTCCTATGGAATCTCGCATCTACCAGGCTTTCCATGCCCTCCTCCTCAGAAGAAGCCTGATTCTCAGCTTGGGGGTTATTTACACCACCAGAGATAAGAGCTGGCAAAGGTTCATTCACAGCTGGGGAAGAGGCCATGGGAAGCAACTCTCCCACTCCTGGTATGGACTGGGACGTCTCTAGCGCTGTCTCTTCGGCCTCAGAATCTGACTCTGAATTATTATCTGACAATCCTTCACCCTGCCCAAGGGAAGCAGGATTAGACACAACAGTGAGGGAGCAAGACATACACCAAGGAGGAATTATGGGGGAAGCAGAGAAAAAGAGGAGGAAGGAAGGAAATTTAATATTTTAAAAGTAGTTTGTTTTATTTTAAAAAGAATCCACTTCAGTGAATCCTTGATGCTGGCGTTTTCCATTTTTCTCATTTTTTATGTTTAAACGTTCATTTAAGAGTTGTTCTTAATGCTGTTGCTGAACACCTACACATAAGCTATTTATATAAAAGATGAATATAGCCTTAACACTCTAGAATTGTGTAATTCACATGTACATCTTATAACTGCAATGCATGTATTGCAGAACCAAACTGTTCTCTTTCACACTTACTACTGCAGTAGAAGTACAAGTCATTGATGCATATTGCTACAGCAAGCTTGGGACAACTCTAGAAATATACACTGCTTCATGTCACAGCAATTATCTGTTGAGCACGAGGGAGAGATTGAGTAACTATACAGAACAAACTAGGGAAAGGGCTGTTTATATTCTGCGGGATATATCCACCACACAAAAGCAGGATCTAGCTCTGTATCTGAGCCAGGTGTTTTCTAAAGGTACGTTTCACCTAATTACAGTAATGAACTTTCTGTTAGCCATCTTGTGTTCCCCTTTGCAAAATAAAGGAAGACAAAACACAGGTGAACTCAGCAGGAATTCAGTGCGCCGCACCTCCCCTCCCCATGGCCTCAGGTGTGGCCTACACTATCCCATGGCCGCAGCAAAGAAATTTGGCAAATTGTTGTGGAAAGCCAGTGGGAAACTACAACGGAGACTCAAAAGTACCCAATTTAGCTTGTTTTCAGATGGGATCTTGTCCATTTGAGTCTCCATAGCAGTTCGCTGCTAAATTTGGGTAACAAATTGCTGTTTTGTTCTTGTTTTGTCACTGTTGCGCTGTTGAATTTTGGCAGCATGGCGGTGGCGGCCCAAGAGATGGAAACTGCTCTCTGGAGTGCCTAAAGTTGCAAACACACCCTGCTCTAGGTCTTTCTTTTACTTCCTGTCCTCAGAAATTATTTCAAAGCTGTTTTAAAACAGACATTTTATACCTCCATTTTTTAAAAAAAATCTAGATGAAGGAATTTGAGTGTTTTACAGAGGCACAGAGGACCTGGACTCCTGAATACTTCCTGAACTATTACGTCAGGATTTTGGTTCTAGCAATATGACCAATCTCAACTCAATTTCTTTATTGTAATAATGTTGCTTCAGCCAAGAAACGATAAAAATATGGGCCCTGCTGGATCAGACCAAGGGCCCATCTAGTCAGCATTCTGTTCACACAGTGGCCAACCAGCTGCCTAGAGGAAACCCGCAAGTAGGACATGAGTGCAACAAAAAACCTTCCGGTCATGTTTTCCAGCAACTGGTGTACAGAGGCTATGGATCATTTGCTGTATTTCACCATTCCTAAGTCAGTAGACATCCCTTTCTAGCAATCTGGGGAACAGTTACTTAAAGAATGAAACATTAACATGGAGAAAGATAAACATTGTAGCTTGTTTGTCATAATATTAGTTCTGAATTCTGCTTCATAGTAATCTCATTTGAAATAACAACAACAAAATCCTAAGTGGCTCAAAGATGTAAAAGTTAAAACAAACAAACAAGGCCAGGAATTGCATGAATTGATTCTTAACGTCCTGTTTAGCTTTTAATTACCCAATAGACAGTAATAGCTCCTTTGGAGCAGTAACATTTTATCGTGTCAATTTGTCTGCCACAAATGCACAGCTAAAAAATCATTATGAAATTGTTCTTGGAAGAAGTTACTAGGCATGTGCTGTGCATGTTTTTCAAATTCTATACCTTAGATTGTGATGGGTTTTTTTTAATTGCTCTTAAAAATAGCTAAAGAAATAAGATTGCTGTTAGGAAGCAGATGAAAACCTTTTCTTTAGATCTAAGATGCCCTGAGATTCACATGCATAAAAATTCTCTTACACTGACAAGCATTTCTTTCCTCTCCTTTTTTGCTAGACTCTCACGTCTTATCTACGCCCATATATGTTGTCCTTTTAACTCCCTTCATTTTTATGAAGTCAGTCACAGGAAACATCGCAAAACATTTCAGAACAAGGAACAAACTGTGAAGCCTTCAGAGAATTGAGAAAATGGTCCACAAGCCAAATCAACATAAGGAGATGTAGGCAAGCAGAAGAAAAAGAGATTAATTCAAAGCATTAACTACAGCAGATGAGCTGCCTTGGACACTAATTACATTAAGAAGAGATGGAAAGGAGACAAGAATGTGAGAAAGAAAAGCCAGATGAGGCTTAATTGAAATCACAGCCTCAAAATAACGAGCAAGGTTTAGGGGTGGGATACGTGGAGACAGGGAGATTTAGTTAAGTAAGAGAGTCCTGCCACCAAACGCTTGGCATCCACATTTAGCGGCGTTGCCAATCCATGAAGACAGTGTAAAAAGAAAAAAACTGAGAAACCACTCTACGGAGAGAGCTTCCTGGACACAGTTGCGTTAGGTTATTGTAGCACTTTTAATTGCATCACTTACAAATATTATCAAATCAATTCACACAAGGGGGAGGAGGCAACGTCTATAAATAGCCACAGAGGGCACCTTTCGTTAGCTGACACCATCCCGGCAGTTTTGTGTTGCCACGCTACACTGTTGACTGCCTGATCTGCAGGCCTCCTGGGGCTGTTGGTTTGCCAGGGTGCCCGTTCCAAGTGCACCAAGGAACCACACTAAACCGATAAAGCTTTATATTTAAAGACAACAACACTTTACTCAAGACCACCTCGGGAGATGCTCTAGAAAAAACAAGTGCTGCAAATGGCTTTTAAAAACAAGTAAGTGCTTACTGATGTTGTAGAGCTATAAACCATTTTAAGCACCGTAATTTCCTTGGTGTGAATGTACCCCAAGGGGTAAACAAGTTGTCTGCTGTGTTCACCATTCAGTCCTTTTCAGGAAATTTTGACAAGTACACAAATTCATAACAATAGCATATCTCTACATCCCTAACATTTTAAGCTTCTTTACCACTCAATTTCCCCTTTTACATTCTGTTGGGGGTTTCCCCCCTGAAAAATTGGACCTAATGCTCAAAGAAGGTCTTATTTCTTCATTGCAGTTCCCTCAAATTTAAGTCAAGGCTTCCAAGCCTTGTGCTGCTAAGTCAAAAGACATTTCCTTCAGAGAACCAGTCCATCTCTGAGCTTGGTAGGTTACTGGATGGGAGACTACCTAACATCCCGACATATCTTGCCCCAAGCAAGCTGGAGGAAGTACGAAAAACAGGAAGATAAATCACTAGGACTTAGCTCTGCTGAAAGTTGCAAGGAGACAGATGTGCATCAGTCAAGATTAGAAGTCAAGAGCAGCATTTTAAAAAAAGTATATTGCTTTATATTGTTGAATATTATAGCAGGGCAAACATTTAGGAGGTGAAAGAATGCAAGGGGGGAATACCTGATTTTATTGAACAAACTTGGTGTTCTGCATGGGTGAAGTCATGGGACCCTCTTTAATGCAAGATGGTAATATAACAAGGAGTGAAGATAATCACAAAGCGACACACAAAGCTTCTTCAGTTATTGCCATACATAGAAATACTATAATGAACTGTTAAGGGCCACAAAACCCTCATACTGCAAGGTAGGAGTAGTCATGAGTTATGCATGGGTCGGCAGACATAATCCAGAATGCCACAAACAAAATCAGAGTAAGGTGCCTACAAAGCAATATTTTGAAACATCTCAAGAAAGAGATATGTGTGATGCACAGAGACCAGTCACTGACTCCATGTCCTCCAATACTGGCCAGAGAAAAATAGGAACCAACACCTCTATCAAAGGTCACCCTGCAAGGTGCACTGCTGCAGACTGCCGAAGGCTATTAACCTCGTCTGTATACTCTATTATGGTGCTCTGTAGGAGCCTCCCCAGAATGGGTTTAAAAGCCAGGAAAGTGGTTAAAGACAGACTAGAAGTGCTTAATTCTCCTAAAATAGATTCATGTGAAATGACAGGTTGTGTATGCATTGCATGATGCCTTCATGTTTGTGCTGCATGTGCACAGAGACAAGATCCACCATCCAAACCAGGGTTTAAACTCTTACGAGAACATAGGAAGGGAGAGGAGTCCTGAAGGGTGACTAGGGGCTCCATCACAGCTACTTTTTTTTCCTGGTTTGCCTCCACGATTTCCACCTCCGTTTCATTAGTATGTCAAGCTAATGGTCCCTTTCACCTGAGTTTGTAGTATCATCACTGTACGAGTGAAACCTCCTTTCGGTTGTTCGCTCTCCCACTCAACCCCGCCCTGCCCCGCCCCACCCCTTCTCCTTCCCCATCCAGTTCATTGGTTGCAACATTGTGATGGATGTGGGTGCCTTCCCGCCTCGTTCTGGCTTTGTTGTCTAGCGTTTTACCAATTTAATGTTTCACTGGCTGAGTGCCGTTTCTGCGGGCAATGAGAGTGGGGTTGGAGCAGCAAAAGTCTGTTCAACTGACTCAGCACAAGCCCGTTTGTGCCACATGGTGTGCTGGAGAAGGAAAACCGCCCCGCCCTCCTCTTTCATCAGCAATATCTCCCTTCAAAGCACCCCCCCCCCAACAAAGGACATAGTGTGAGGACGGCAATACACAGGGGCGGAAGGTTGCTTTAATCCCACATGAAGGAAAGAAGCCGGACTTTCCCTGATCTAGGAAAACACGGAAAGGCAGGGGGAAGAGACGAGGCGACTGCAGGACAGGCAGGACATCATGGGAGTACCATGCTGCAAAACAGCAAACCAGACATGATGAGGGTGCGAGAAAACACTGGTGTGATGGAGCTCACTGTTTCAGCTTGCTCTAATAAAAAAATTAACTAGGCATTGCCAAAGGGCAAAAAAGATCAGTAATTTTACTAGGTACAGAGACTGTACTTAGTAAAAGTTACTCTCCCAGGGTAAATTTATTGGGGTGCAACTCCAGCCATCCAAACATCCAGAACATGATGCCTTGAGGAAAAAGATGGCTGCGGTGACAGTGGAAAACCGAAGATCATATGTGAAAAACACCATTTCTAATCCTACTGCGCTGGAGCTCTGAATAGGAACGATATTCTTCAAACATGTATCTGCCTGGAATCCTGTGCCTTATCTAAGATTGCTAGCTCCAGACCCAGAGAAGGTTCCTCTACTTTTAAGAGATCCAGAGAAGATATGTAGCTTCTTTTGTCACTGTGATGGGAATAGAAAATCTTGCTTCTCTAAAACTCTCAATAAGGTACAGGGGCCTCCTTGTGAACCTGGACCTAATAACTCCATTAGTGCTGGCCCCAGGTTTCGCAGGGCCATTAGGCAAGATACCTTCCATGGGCCTAATCTCTCAGTGAATCTACCTTCTCACCACCGTCATACCTAGCTGCTTTTGCTCCTCAGCCTCTTTCTTGCCATCGCTACCATGTCCTTGCTTGACCAGAAGAGAGCCAGTGAGCAAAGAGGCAGTGACAACTCTTGCCATCACCATTGCCTGGGCCAGAGCAAGAGGTGGGGGTAAAGCAGGTTTCAAAGGAGGAGCACATCCAGGGGGCTCTTGTCCATGGGCCCTTTGTCCACGGGCCCCTGCAGGTGCCTTACTATGCCTATCCTTGACCCCATTTGGTTGGTCACTAGTACACCTAGGGGGTGACCATTTACACCAATTTTAAAATCTCTTCACTGGCTGCCAATTACTTTCTGGGCGAAGTACAAACTGTTGGTTATTCCCTTTAAAACCCTACCTGGTTTGGGTCCAGGTTACCTGCGGGATCGCCTTCTCCTGTACAATCTGCCCCGCACACTCAGGTCCTCTGGGAAGAACCTACTTCAGTCAGCGAAAACTAGGTTGACAGGTGTTACCCAGAGGACCTTCTCTTCTGCCGCTCCCAGACAGTTGAATGGACTGCCGGAGGAGACTCGTCAACTTAACAGTCTTTTAGAATTTAAGAAAGCTATAAAGACTGGTCTCTTCCAGCAGGCATATCCAGTGGAATTTTATAATGTTTTAAGGATGTTTTATGCTATTTTAATAATGTGTACCATGTTTTAAATCAGTTTTATATATTTTATTATTTTTCATATTCACTGCTGTTCTCCGCCACAATCCAAACAGAGAGGTGGGTATGAAATAAATTTATTATTATTATTATTATTGTTATTATTATCCCTGAACTTGAGGCAGAAAATCTCCAGTAAGACTGTTTAAAAGCCTTGTGCCCCTCATTTTGAATCCTACATTTGTTAATGGTCTAGAGAGGTATATTTAAGATACTCCATTTCTGTGGATTTAAAAAGCCAGATGTAGAACTTAACATCTCTGTCTGTCTCTCTCCTTTTATCATATCAACTTTATTAAAAATAAAGAAAAAAGATAAAGGAATATGAATTACTAGATTAAACTACCTGACAGTGTGCATCTTGCCTGGCTTTCCTCACCTCATTCCATCACCTATACACGCTTTTTCTGTATTACTAAATTAGGTAAATTTACCTTGTATTACAGGGTCTGGAAAATAGCACTTCCAAATCCATGCAGACTGTAATATCACCATGGTAATGCAAGGCTACAGAGAAACCTCTCATTTAAAATTTCCCTGGGCCCTGTCGATTTATGGTCCATTAACGAGGATTTGGATATGCATGCAATATGTTTGCACATTCCATTTCACTGTTCCTAGCCTATGAAATAGCTACATAGGCAAAATAATAAAAGAAATATTCTTATAACAAAAGATATAGCAATATTTGAATATTGTAATGCAATCACGGTGTAACAAAACATTCATTTAGCCTAACATTTTAGAGTCTGGCATGTTTTGAGCTTTTATATATGACGGAAATTTTAAATCCACCCTGAGAATAAACAAAAGAAAATATGCAAACTGATAGTAAAAGCAAAAAGAGTTGTGACTGTTTATTTTTCAGACTTGCCATCTTTCATAAGTATAAGAGTTCAATAAAACCATGAACCATTTGGGTATCTCATAGAATAAATATAACTAGGGAGAGTTTATTGCACTCTGTAGAATCTTGTAATCTTCATGCAGTCACACAAGCAATATAAAAAAACAATTTTTATTGTAAATTACATTTTGCTAAAACACTATGATGTATGCAGAAACTACATCTAAGATTTAGTCCCTTGCTTGATCTGGGGTCAAAGAAGTTATGTTTTATAGAACAAGGTTAATACAATAATTTACAAAATATCAGCCAAGGTTCTGACCGGATTTTAATGAGATTTATAAGAAACCATGTAAAAAGAGAGAAAATTTCCCTTGAAGAGCATTCTACAAAAAAAAATCCTTCTCTATATTCTTGGATATTTAACTATTACATCACAGTGTCTGAATGAAAGCTCCTTGAGAAAAACTCTGAGCAGACAGTACCCATGGCATCCTTCTCTCTCTCTCTCTCTCTCTCTCTCATACACACACTTACACACACACACACACACACACACAGGGTTTGGGGCTCTTTCTTTTTGGATTCTGAAACCAGGCATGTGAACCTGAGAAGCCACACTAGTCCCAGTAATGCATTAAACAAGTGAAGAGAACCCAAACGCATGGTTCCCTTTTTGTGCTTTAAGTCCTATAGAAAGACCTGTTTCGAGTTATTGGAGGAATCTACTTAGGGGTGGAGCTCAATGCACTTTCAGCAGCTCAGCCCCCAAGATTCCAGTTCGTCTTCCGCTAGCTGGCCTGACTCAGTCCGCAGCGAGTCAGACCAGCTAGCTGATTTTCAGTGTTTTTGAATTTGCACAAATTAGGGCTGCAGTTTGTGCAAATTTGCATAATTTGTGCAAATGACACAGGTTATGGCTGCAATTTACCCAAATTTGCCCAAATTGCCACTATATTTCGTGCAAATCTCTATATGTGCAAGTTACAGCCAAGATGGGAAAAAACCCTAAGCAAGCATAAAAAGTCCCTGGAATGTAGGGAAAACCTACAGCTCAGTCCGCAAGTACAAGCTGAATTGGACACGCCATAGACATCCGGTGAGCCCCCAAAGGGCCAGATTTCCTGGCAACAGACATCCCTAGACCCACTCCATCTTTCCCTCCCTCCACTTGTTATACACAATAATCTCCTACCCATATTGTCTCAAGTTGAAAGAGCAGCCAGAGTTCATAGGATAAGCTGGTCATAGGAGAAGGATGCAAAAGTGGTCTGAAGCCATCCCATTGCTGCTACTTCATAGCAGTGGGTTGCAGGGATGGATAATGGGATAGAGAATTGGGGCGGGAACAGGGTTACCTAGTGATTAACACCATGACAGACTGTTTAACACAAGCTCAGTTTTGCAATTTTCTTTAGCAACTTTCCCATCACAAGAGAGCAAGACAGTGCACATGGGGTTGTAAATGATGAAAGCATTTTTTTAATAGGATCAAGGGGGGGGAACCTATTAAGGAGCAAGAAAGTAATAGACCCTCGCTTACTGAAGCATACACTCAATCCATACTACATGCACATTTTGGTGAGGTTTAGACTAAGGAATTAGATGTATTCATTTCAATACTTCTGCAATTTAATCATCCAGCTAGCTTTTCTAATATAGACATGATTAGTACTATAATGAAATTCACCAGAAAATACAGAACATGTGCCTGGGCAACACAGCTGCTTTGTAAAAAGCAACCATGAACATGCCAGAATAGTGCTAGTACAAAGCGACAGCTTAACAAAACAGTCTATTCTGTGTTGCTTTGTAGGAACCCCCGGCAAGTGATATCCGCTGTGCAAAATCATGTTAGGGGCGGGCAGTGGTGGCTGGCAGCTCCAATGTCAGTGGCATGGCCAATCCACTCCGAGTTTCAGTCCGAACCAGTCCGAACTCCAATGGAGCTATCCAAGAGCGAAGCACTTTGGATAGCTCCTTTAGAGTCCTCACTGGAACCCGGCAGCAGATTCACCGGCCCACT
Source organism: Anniella stebbinsi (assembly GCA_029215795.1). NCBI lineage: Eukaryota > Metazoa > Chordata > Lepidosauria > Squamata > Anniellidae > Anniella > Anniella stebbinsi. The sequence continues at coordinate 57,193,661 of JARDYH010000007.1, forward strand.
GACATCGAAGCCACCAGCCTGCACTGGGGGTAGGCTAGGGACCTGAGGGGCTCTAACTAAAAAGATCAGGTAGCAGCTGATGGGAAAGTAATTTATTTCAGACCCTAGAGAGCTCTTGCCAGTCAGTATGGACTACAATGGACTAGATGAGCCAGTGGTCTGATTCAGGATAAGACGACAATCATTTTGAAGAAAGCTGATGCTGGTATGATGGAGGCGCTGTTGCTTGTGAGGCGAGACTGGCCCAAGTCCCTTCGCTGCCTGATGCGAAGAACAACATGGCGCCCACTCCCATTGTATGCACAACGAGAAGTTCACTCACCTTTCAGCCCTGGAGCACTTGCTTCTGGGATACGGCCGAGCCAGAGGCCACGGGGGGTGAGAGGAGTCCCATTTTGTGGCAAGGAAGGGATGAATCCCCAGGGGCCTGCTGTGGGTGTCCAGAGCCTTTTTAGTCGAGATTTCTTTGCCTACCTGCTGCGGAGAAGCTGCTTTGGGGTGTCTTTGGCACAACCTGATCTGCCTTTGGGGACCTTGATCAGAAAGGAGGGAAAGGAGATGTCTACCCCAGGGCTGACAAGGGACAACCTGGCCATTGTTTATGATGATGATAAGTAACTGGTACATTACATGTACAAAAGCCAATGAGACTGGCAGATGAATCTGTCTTCAACAGTGTAGGGCTCCATCCGCCTCTGCACCAGGAAGCAGCAAGCTAACAGGTCTCTCGTCCAACCCCTTTGCTGCCCCCTCCCTGCATCTGCCACCTGAGGCGACTGGTTCACTCTGCTTAATGGTAGGGCCAGCTCTGAGTTCACCACATTTCTTTTGCCCACGCTCCTTTCTGCTCAGTTTTTTAAAAACTGTTTACCAGGGGTGATTATCAAGAGGAATGTGCCTGCCCCCCATGGTCATCTCTCACATTCTAGTTTCATCACTCAAAGGAGAAAAGGAGAGAAATGACTCCTCATTTACTGGGGGGAAAAATACCGTTGGATCTCTTTCTAACTAGAAAGCTGGCTCCTTTCAAGTAAAAGAGTGTAACAAAAACCAATCTGTCCGCAGGGATTATTTCTTTGACTTCAATTAAAATATAGTTTGAAAAAACCCGTCTACACGTTGGTCTCTTGAAGTCCTTGCGACATGCAGGCAACTGCTTTTAGGATGGTGACCTCCATGTCCACATACACTTCTTAAAACAAACATGCAAAGTCCGTTTTCAAATCTCCACCCCCTCCTCCTTTTATGCATTCACATAACTACTCATTTTCATTCAGCAGCTTTATGAGGAATGCTCCCTTCGTGTATCTGTCCCATTATTCCCTCTGAGCTGCTGGAAGATTTCAACAGAGCACAGAGCCCTTGAAATCTGAAATATTCATAGGCATAAAATTTCTCTGAAGCTTCTCATCTTGATATCTTACTGGCGAGATCAAATTCAAACAGTGGGACACGATTTGGATGCACACGGACCCTCCTATCGCAACACAATTGTGTGTCATTTTAAGCAGCGCACAAGAGCCTTAACTGAATATACCACATCTTTCTGATAGATTAACATCCTTCTCAGCATATCTGAATGGCAAGAACATTAAACATTTTGTTTTATTAGATTAACTTGATAATGTCTCCCACATACGAATAGGAAGCAAAAAGCAGCCATGGCCTTCCTTCTAAACATCTCTTGGAGTTTTAATTGGAACTTCACACTACCAAGCAATACTGCTGCTTCAAGGTTCGTTTTCCACTCCCCACGCCTGGTAATTGAGATTGTTAAAAAAAAACAACCATGAGATTGCCACATATAAAATAATAGTTTCACCGTACCAGTTAACATCCTTCTACTATTAAACTTGTATTCAAATAAATGTTAACGTTATCTTAGGTAGCCTTTGATTTTCAGGAAAGTCTAGTGATCAGTTCTTTTAATGCTCGGTGCCAATCAACTCATGGTTTATGACAGACTATGCAGTTATTACGAAAAGCACAACAGAAGGGGTAATGGGATCGCGCCCATTGGTCTTGCCCATGCTCCCATATGCATTCAACAAGACATCTGGAAGTATCTACATGTGTACAAACGGTACATCCAATTTGGGGACCCTGTTTCTCCCTGGTTCCTGATTGCGTGTACAATTTGTGTCTGTGTGGACCTTGTAAGAGATACTGTTGAATGCACACAGGACCATCAGGCACAAACCCACGTCCTACTCTGCACGTGCTCATTTTGTTAGCCACCTCGTGTGTGCTTTTAAGCAGAAACGCGGAGGATAGTACTAAATCTTCATTATCTTCCAACTTGCATGGGCATGATCAAGATAAGAATAGCTATGGATTTGAAATATATAACTTGGAAATTGGGAAATAAGTTTTGACTCGGTTGTTTGGTATAGATCCAATTTAGACATCCAGAGCACCGTCATGTCATGTTTTGTGGGATCCATTTCAGTTGTTGTGGCCTGACGATATGCACAAGTTCTTGGAAAGGTCCTGCTGATCCCACATATACTCGACCCTTGCCCTTCATGGCTTGTGACTTCTAGACGGGGTGGGGAGATTCACGGGTGGCTCCAGGAAGTGGTTAATGCCTGTTTAAAGGAGGGAGTGGTGCCTACAGCCTTGAAAATGGGTGTGATGTAACTCTCTCTGAATCTGGAAGTTTTGTGATAACTATTGCACAGTCACATATATCCCCTGCTCGAGAAGGTGTTAGCTGGACAGTTCCAGCTTGGGGAGGCAGATTATCTTGACCCATTTTAATCTCTCTTCCAGGCCTGGGATTGACACTAAAATGGCCTTGGCTGCCATGATGGATTATCTTTGCTGGCAGAGAGACAGCAGGCGTGTATCCCTGTTGGTTCTCCTGGATCTCTTGGTGGCTTTTGCTATTATTTACCATTTTGATACTATAGTACAATGGAGCTCTCTGTATCTGGATCAACTCTGTGGGTTGGGTTGTGTGTGAAATGGTAGTTCCACTCCTACCTACAGGATCCTTCCAGAAAGTAGCATTGGGGGATATCTGATTTGTGTCCTGCAAGATTCTATTCTTTCCCCCATGCTTTGTAATATCTATATGAAACTGCTGTGAGAGGTCATCACGGGATTTGGGATGCTGATGACACCCAGATGCTGGATTTGTGCCTCAGGCAGTAATGGGTTGGATGAGAAAATTAGACTGAATTTCAAGAAGATGGAAGTCCTGTGGATAGGTGATTCTCAGGTCCACAAATTGGGTAGATAGCATGTTCTGGATGGAGTTGTACTCCCCCTGAAAGAGCAGGTGGGGGGGAACACCTTGATCCAGCTTTATCACTAGAAGTCCAGGTGGCCTCAGTGGATTGGAGTGTCTTTGCCAAGCTTTGGGTGATGTGCCAGGTCCAGCCATTCCTGGACAGAGCTTCGCCACAGTTACTCATAGGATCATACAAAGCTGCCTTATACTGAGTCAGATCCTTGGTCCATCTAGCCCAGTATTGTCGACACTGACTGGCAGTGGCTCTCAAGGGTTTCCTCACCCTACCTGGTAAAGCCAGGGATTGAACCTGGGACCTTCTTCATGCAAAGCATGTGCTCTACCATACTGAGCTATGGCTCCTGCTCTGTGTTTGTGTTTGGAGTATTGTAATATGCTTTACATGGAGTTGACCTTGAAGATGATTTAAGAGCTACAACTCTGGAGGGGGGGGTCTGTGGTAAAGGCTTGGGAGGGGGCACATGCACTATGGCCTTTGGTGCATTTTGAAGCACTGCTATATTATATTTTTCCAGCCAATATACATTACATTATAACAGAAAATGGCATCACTTTGTTATAGCAGGGAGGTTTAACAATGCTGGTAACATCATCGTAGTGTTGGATGCGCTTTTTGCTTACCAATGATCAACAAAAGGCTAAGCAGAAAGGTTTAAATGGGTACAATGTCAAGCCTCTTGCAAACACACCCAAAAACAACAAACTGCTTTTGATCTGTCTGGGTAAAACTACTGCAGCGATCATTAGCAATTGGCCCAGAGTTCACCCAGTGCCCTCTCCTCCTTTTCCTGCAGCCTGCATCTCCAGGCATCTTCCAAAGATTCTTCTTGTGCTGTAATTTTCCGCTTCTCCACTAAATCTTTGGAAACACACTGCTGATGGCCCCAGGAGCCAAAACAGCAAAGATGAAGTAAAACAAGAAACAGAGCTGTCTTGTTTAATCTATGAGTGTTCGCAGCCAGGGTTCTGTGTAGAAAATTTGTAATCAGGTGCTTCGCTGGTGATGGTGGGGAGCTTCCATCAAGGCTGGGGCTTGTGTCACTTGCAAGGCTTGTAAAACTATAATTCACAGCCTTCTGCTACCTTTTCTTCTTTTACTTGAGGATTCTCAAAAACATTTTGTGCCACGTTAGTCATCTTCAGAATGTATAGCTGCCACAATTTCCATAAATATAGACCTATTTCCATAAGACTAACTCACAAGCCTATTGAATCCATAATATCCCATTTAGTATTTCCTTAGAATTAAACTATCAAGAATGATCAAGAAACAGAGGCTGGGATTCTCCATTTCAGTCGCAGAAGTTACATTCCTGCTATTCATTCTGCAGTCAGACTGAGTCAATGCTTTGATGTCAGGAGCCACTGGGCTTGAACTAGGAGCCCTGTAGATAGAGCATCAATCCTCTATTCTCTGCACCACTAGGACTGCTGGTCCCAAGAGCACCACTGCTGCAGAAAATGCTTCTGGAACAATAGCACCAATCTGGGCAATGTATCACTAAGGGAGACCACCAAGCTATTCCCCTCTGTGCTTTCAGACTGATGTCCACTGCTAGCCAGCCTTCTGGTTGGCCTATGTGCTCTAGCTTCCAGGCAGCACACAGATGTGATCACTTCAGATTACAGTCACTTTCCACCTCTGAAGCTCAGTGGGAGGCTTTGGGCAAGTCACAGTTCCATCTTACCTACAAGGTTGAGTTGTTGTGAAGCTAAAGCACCACTCAGAGTTGCTTGAGATGAAATTTGTGACACCAATCTATTATAAACCCATCTTTTATACATGTTCATTGTTTTACCATCTTTCCATTTTGCACTGCTCATTCTTCTAAAGATGATAATTAAAATACTGCTGCTGATCTGCGTTTATTCTGGCTTTTAAAGCTGCCATACAACCGCTATTTTTTTTGTCTGTCTCCTGATTCATACAGTATTCTCCAGTGGAGGGTAGTCGCTCTGATTTCGGTGGAGCTGTATTTCCATTCTGGGTTTCGGTCAGAACCAGCCAGAACCCTAACGGAGATGTGCAAGGTGATGAGTCCATTTTGAGGCGGGGGGGGGGGGTTCGTCAGCACCTTCGATAACTCCTTTCAAGTTCTAGCTGGCTCTGACTAAAACACGGGATGGAATCACAGCCTCACCGAAACTGGAGCCACAAGCCTCCATTGATATTCTCTGACCCCCCTTTCCCACTCCGGTTTCTCTGTCACATGTCCCTGCCCACAGTTGAACACACTGAATGTATACAAAGTATATCTGAGGACCTCCCTTGCACCTAACTTGGATTTTTTCCACTCTGTTGCTTTTAGTGCTTTCTTGAAAACAGCTCTAGTCCAGGAAGCATTATTTAACTGACAGCCACAGGTTTTATGGGCGTTCTGTTTTTTTTAACAAGTATAATTTTAATATGGTATTTTAATCTCTTTATCTTTTTTGCTGTTTTACTTCTTAAGTTCACCACTCCAGAATCTGTTTTAGATGCCGAGTGGTATATAAATGTTATAAATAAGTAAATAATTGATGTTTCGTTTTCCTTCATGAGATTTCTTATTCAGCCCATAAATATAATATGATCAGCAGCAGAGATTGCAGAACGACACACATTACAGAGTGATCAATAGACCAATGGTATCTAGCTTCATAGCTTTTCCTTTATTCTGTAGAGCCATTACACCTTCTTTAACCATCATACTACAACCCACATGCTAATTTAAAGCAATCTAAAATGATACAAAAGTGGCAAAAACTAAGAAATCACGGCCTTCTAGATATAGCAGCAACTGAGAATCCAAACTCACATGCCACTTTGGGGCTTTATTGCATTCACCATTTCCCTAGATACACACAACCTGAAAACACTACTCTGGGCAAGTATCCATTAAATTGTGCTCCTTTTTTAGCCTAGCCATAACACAGATTCAATTTCTGGCACTATGCTTTTCAGCACATTGCTATATTTGGGTTTGAAAGAAGCCAAAGAAGTAAGAAGCAAACAGAAGCCCCACATTTCAGCACGCCCCTTATGTTGTAAATCACCCTCGGATAAATATTACCTTAAATACATTAAACAAACAAACAAATAAGATAACCCATGGGAAAAGTAGGGATGCTTGAGGAATTCAATATTTACTGATTCCTATAGGAAATGATCTAATCCGCACCTGACTAATGTACAGATTTGAACACAGTTACCCACAGCATTTTGCACTTCTCAGAAAAACTGCGACACAGTTCTTGGCAGCTTAAATGTATCAAAATACATATTTAATTATATATTTTGAGAGAGGAAACACATATTTAAATAAATACTTAAATATCTTTTAAAAAATCACAGATTAAAGTAGACATGGAATTCAATGAAGTGTAAAAACATACAAAACTGACATGGGACAGAGAAAGACAGATTCTACAATACATAGGGGCGGGGAGGGAATCTAACCTGGATGCCTTAGAATGCCAGCATTGCTGTTTTCCTAGAGATTGGTTCTTACTTGTAGAGCCATTATCTACCTTATGCCTGTTTTATGCCAAGGGTGGTCCATCGCAAGACAGATGTGAACAATCTTAAGCACCATACAATTCCAATTGCACAGAGAAAGCTATTTTTGGGGGTGCCTTTGTCGTCAGGTGCTCAAATGTTGTCGCTGCTGTTCACATTATGATCTTTTTCGACAGCAAAATTCCCTCCCTGTTAGAGATTGGGATACAGCACCTCCATGCTCAGGCTGAGGTGCATCGCCCCTTTGAACACGTTCAGTCCGTATGGAGTCTTCAAAACAGATAGACAAATTGTCTACGTGATTTCTTTTCTTCCCGTTTTTCTCCCCAGTACATCGCTGCAAGAGAACAGAGTGTTTTGAACTAAAGACGACCCATCAAAACGGGCTGAACTCTCCTTGTAGGACTATCCTGTTCTCTTCACTTTCAAACTAGCCAGAGCTGGTCCACTTGGGACACAATTAACCAGGAAGTGTTCCTGTGCAATCCTTCTGAGGATGAAAACATGAATGTATGAATTTGCCCCAATATGTATGTATGTATTTATTTATTTTATTTAAGACACATATAACTCATCATTCTGTCAGCGACCCTTCTAGCACAAAATTGAAGAGCAACAAATGTAAACATATTAACCAAAACACACACACACACACACAAAACACACAAACACACACACACACACACACACACACACACTATATATATATATATATATATATATATATATATATATATATATTCAGGAGCAGCAAATAAAATCTATTCAAGCCAAATCTATTCTTCAAAAAGATACATTTTAGCTGCTTGCCAAAAGGCAAGGTTTCATGACAAATGCATTTCACAGTCCAGACTTTGAAAAGGCCTTACTTCACATAACTACAGAAAAAAGGGATAAACAATGAAGCCTCAGTTGCTGAAGGGAGCATCTGAGCAGGCTCATACACAAGGGGGTGGTCCTCAAGATATTCTGGACCCAGACCATTAAAGGGCCTTAAAGGTTAAGTCCAGCACTTTGAATTTAACCAGGAAGGAAATTAGTAGCCAATGCAGAACAGGGGAGATCAGCCTGCCTCACATCCCAGACCGACACCTGTGTCCTGAATCAACTGAAGCTTCCAAGGGCTCTTCAAAGGCAACCCAATGACTTCCAACCTGAAAGTAACAAGGGCATAAATGAAAATGACCACTGGTCCCAATGAGATGTAGCAACTCTGCACGTTCACAAGACAAAGAATTTCCTAATTTGTCTGCAAGCAAAGCATCAGCTCTACCATTGAACTAGAGGCATTGCACAAAGGAAAAAACAACAAGACTCAAGAACGTCACCCTCTCCCTGCCTCCCTCACACACTCAGTTTGTCTCAGCACCCTCCAAGTATAGTTATCAGGGAATAATCCTGGGCTTTTCTAAAAAAAAAAGAGGGGGGAAAGGAAAAACAGGCACCTAATAAAATTATATTTTCTATAGGACATTTAGCTTGCACAAAGAGAATTGCTCAAACTACAGTTCCAGGGTATATAGTGATTTCATGTGTTTCATATTTATGACAAGCCAGAATTCAATCCACCATAGAATAACATGGGCCGTTCATGTCAAAGTCTTCGTCAATTTGATGCATGGGGTGGGGGGAGCCGAACTGACAAACCAGCAAACATTTAACAATTTGACATGTACAGAAAGTCTCCATTTTAGAATAGTTCCTCTTAGCTGTGGCAGGGCATTCTGCCGTCCGTCCGCCTGCGGGATTCCAGGGTCATGGTTATTAGCCTCTCACATGCCCCATGTACCCATGTCCATTTTTTAATAAGCAAAATCCTGGCCTGTAAAGCCCCATTGAGCAAAATGAGACCGCATTATTGCTGGCAGGCAACTCTGAGCAGCGATTCTGGCCTCTAAATAAAAAGTCACAAGTCCTCAATTCTAAGGGAAAATGAAAGGGAGCATATTTATTAAAACAATAAATCATTGTAGCAGCAAAGGTAGCAAGTAGCACAGGCTTGCATGAGGTAATTTGGGGGTTACACAAGGTTATCACCTCACCAATACTCCATTGGTCTTTCACAGCTAGTCAGTTTAATAGCTTTTAAACGACCTCTTTCTGCACCCAGCAGAACTACCCAAAACAGAATCTAGCATATACTTCACTATCCTGATTGACTTGTTTTCATCTCTGTAGTCTCTGCCTAGATAGCTTCTGTATCTAATCCATATTCTAAAAAAATATGCAACATCAGAACAGACTGGTTAACTTCAACAAGCATTTCTGAATAGGAAAATCACCTATCTATTTATTACAATTTTAGGCCACCTAATAACTGAAGGACATTTGCCATCTCAAAAACAACAGCACTACCGGATTTGGATTCACAGTTACCATCCGATCTGAAAAGCCAATTCATGGACATTTTCTATCAACTGCAGCAGCTGAATATGTCTAGGCTAAACACTGATTTCTACAGATCCTTCTTTTACCTTATTGATCACTCCAGCTGGTTCAGTTCCTTTGGCTGACTCAAGTTGATTACCTACTCCTTCCTGATTCTGGTTTCTTCTCTGGTCTCCTGCAGTCTGCCAGCTATTTTCTGCCAAACTCCTAACTGGGGTTTCATTAAAGGAGAGAAGGAAAGACAGCTAAACATAGCGAAAGAAAAACCCACCGAACAAGTGAAGAAGTGGTTGACATGAAATCTTCTTGATCCACTCTGAAACAACTTCCTTAAAGAGTTCTTTACTTGTCCTATCAGCTTACTGAGAACTCCAATTTCTTTAAGGTCTTTTCTTGTTTGTTTGTTTGTGTGTGCGTGCGTGCGTGCGTGCATGCTTGCATGAATGCGTACGTATATAGGTGGCCAATTTCCATTAGCAATGGAAGAAATTGCATCCCTCAATCTTCCATCACGCACTGACTCCCCTCTTTTCCCATTAAGTTATTTCTAACATTTTATTTCTGCAGCTGCATGTTTATTTTTTGTATATGGCTTAGATTCCCCTTGTAAAAACAAAACAACAAAAAAAATGCTTTCCTCATTGTACACTGACTGCCTTTGCAGATAAATTGAGTGCCACAGGGATCTTAGTAATATTCGTTTCTACTTCATTTGTTAGGTAGGTACAAAAGAACCTCAGAGAAATGAAATGACCTTTCAACTGAATACTCCTCCAGCGTGCTTGCCTGCCTCCTTTCCCTCGCTATGCTGCTGCTTCTGCAAGTCAAACCCAGAAAAAGAAAAGAAAAAGTAAAACAGTGATCATGGAGAAATTCTTTACCAGGGCGGCCTGATTCTTTTGGGAATGGAGAGAGATTGTACAGAGAGTTCTCTTTGGAAAGATGAGACCGCTAAGCAAGAAGAGCAGGGAGAGGTGCAAAGAGGGCCTAGTGGATGAGAATAGAACATAGGAGGCATGGCTATGGACTCTTGGAATGAGCAAGTGTTGGCCTGCATGAGGAAGAAGGAGGAGGAGGAGGAAGAAGTAGGAGGTAACCATCTTGAGTCATAGAATCATAGAACAGTAGAGTTGGGAGGATCCTATAAGGCCATCGAGTCCAACACCCTGCTCAATACAGGAATCCACCTTAAAGCATATCTGACTGCTGCCTCTTGAATGCCTTGAGTGTGGGAGAGCCCACAACCTCCCTAGGTCATTGGTTCCATTGCCGTACTGCTCTAACAGTCAGGAAGTTTTTCCTGATGTCCAGCCAGAATCTGGTTGAAACTTGAGCTCATTATTCCATGTCCTGCACTCTGGGATGGTCGGGAAGAGATTCTGGCCCTCCTCTGTGTAACAATCTTTCAAGTATTTGAAGAGTGCTATCATGTCTCCCCTCAATCTTCTCTTCTCCAGGCTAAACATGCCTAGTTCTTTCAGTCTCTCCTCATAGGGCTTTGTTTCCAGACCCCTGATCATCCTTGTTGCCTTCCTCTGAACACACTCCAGCTTGTCTGCATCCTTCTTGAAGTGTGGTCTCCAGAACTGGACACAACACTCAAAATGACGAGGCCTAACCAGTGCTGCATAGAGAGGAACCAGTACCTCATGCGATTTGAAAGCCCAGGATGATAATTAGTTCTGGATCTAACTGGAAACAAGACTTTGTTCTCTATGTCCAATTGTGCACAATCACCTCAAGATCCTTTAGTGCAAGACTGTATTTAAGTTAGCTCTTATATTGTGCTTAGCTCCAAGTAATTTGGTGCTTCTTTCTGTACCACAAAGTCTGAACATTCTGCCATTCCCCTGGTCAGGACTAGGAACAGGCAAATCAGACTCATTTCCAGACCATGTCACCGTCAAATGTGCTCACTCATATGTCTGTTCTACCCCATTTCCATGTTAACTATGCTTTTGGTGTATTGAAATGCACCTTTCTAAATACATTTTTAATTTTAATGCAGAGCTTATTTATCCTTTGTTAACGTGAAAGCTGTGTTATAAAATTCAGGAAGTGGGAAACCCAATAGATAAGTATTGACCTATACACTAGTCCTCAAACATCTGTAATCAGGACATGTCAGTCTTGTCCGGTGTGGAGATAATGATCTGATCCTGTGTAGAATTCACTGTGCAGCTTCCTGATTCACCAACCAGGGATCCTAATTCTGAATTCACCCCTTCCTTATTCCTCTGGACCATTTCCTGACACCAAGCATCAAACAACGTTCATCTTTAAGGTAGTCTTATTGTTGGCATTCTGCTGCACTAAATTTAGGTGATGGGCCATGAAACTACTTGTAGTGTATGCAATACATACTATAGAAAATGAAATAGAAGAATAGCAATATATGCAACTATATTCCACAGCCCTTTCCAACATTTTGGCATTCATGGGTCTCCATTTATTATTACTCTCATGCTTCAATGGCATCTATGTTCAGATGCTAGTGTTAACTCAAAAAAGTGAAGCTGTCAATTCAAAATGTAACATGAAAAGGGACCTTCGTAGGAGGGAGATCCTTTTGACTTCCAGCACCACAGGACTTCAGCCTACAACACAGTTTTGAAAATAACCACCTCCATCACCACATCTGCCTTTAAAAAACAATGGGGTTCTGTTAAAGGGTTTTAAATATTTGCTAAAGGAAGTCTGTTCTTCCTTGAGCGCCGACTGGAATGTCTTTGATAGCCATGTGGACATTGGGAAATGTACCCCAGTCAAGTCTCTTGTGGATTGCCAATAATAATAACATATTGGATACTGACAAGAAAGCCTGTAGGTTATATTTTGCCTTTAGTTACATCCTTTATTAACTCCTTGCAAAGTAGTGGTGATGTCAATGCAAGTAGGGCTGGGGAATGTGGGACACTCCAGATGTTGTTGAATTGCAACTCCCATCAATATAACCAATGGTGAAAACGTATGGGAAATGGAGTCCAACAACATCTGGAGGGTCATAGATGCTGCTTTTAAATTGAATGCCTTTTTCAATTTGGACTCATAGAAATTTTTAAAACCATTCTCAATATCACTTGAGAAAATACTCTAAGGGCTGTCTATATGGCTTACTTGCCCCAGGTGGCTGTGTGGTCGTTCTACATCAGTTATACAATGAAGCTGCCAACTCGCAGCCACCGTGGACCTTAACCCAACTTTTTCCCTTGAAGTGAGATCACCACCATGTCCTCCCACCATGTGACCTTGCTTCAATGTCACACTGGAGGCATTCCAGGGCAGATGGCAACCACTGATAGGTCGCCAGAAGCCAAGAAGAGGGCAGGGGATGGGCTCAACAGCCTGATTGGACACCGGAGTGCCAACGCTCCTTCCTGGCTCCACCTCCACCCCACAGCAGAGATACTGCGGGATTTTACTGGGAAGAAATGGCAAAGCGGTGCCGTGAAGACAAGCCCTATGTACCTTTGGAGACAGAAACAGTTGAAAGACAAGGGGGAGATAATTTTTAGAGGTCTGAGACATTGTCAAGGGCAGCAGAGAGAAACTGAAAATTTAACCACCATCTGAAGTGGTTTTGGTGGTGGAATATATGGAACCTCTCAAAGTTTTCACACTTCGTCTTTCACCTGGGCCAGACTTATTTTCTTATACCTATAATAAAGCCTGGCCCTATGCATTCTTATCCCACATATATGAACATAGCTTGCTCCAATGAGCGGACATACGATCGCAGCTTGGAACTGATGAATCTTCTAGTTTACTAAACACTGACCAGTAGATTCTGTCTTGGCATAGCAACAACCTTTTTAAAAAATAATAAACTCAAAGTATTTTAAAGGGAATCTTTAATCTTATGCTTCATGAAGCTTCTGTCAGGTTCCTTCAGTGGCAACAACTAAAATACATTCGATTTGGAGTTACAAAATAGATTTAAAATATTTCTACCTGTCTATTAAAAAGCAGTATGCAAGGTCAGGTGGCTTAACAAATATAAAACAGCAAATCTAGCAAGATGCAATATTGATTTTTATTATTATTATTTTGGTCAGTGTGGCAAAACAGCAGCTAGAAAACTCAGCATTGTGATCTGTCGCTGATTTTCCGCATGACACCAGAGAACACTCTTATTTCTAGGAGGCAATAAAACACTTTTGGATCCACAGATGGAACGGGGAAAATGCTAGGTACATTCAAAGCATATGTTGCTTGTTTGCATTACTTCTGCTTCCAGATCACATCCATGCTGGATGGAATATTTTAGATTTACTTTTGTGTGTGTACTGAGAAGGTAAATTGAGCTCAGCTTATCAGAGTAGATACACGAAGCTAAAACCATTAAAAAAAAAGATATAAAAATCCTTGGCATTTTTTACCTTTGATCTGAAATTCTTTAAGTTATGGCTGTGAAGCAATGAGGGCTTTACTTACATCACACATTTCAACTAGAATTTTTAGTAGGCACAGACTGCATAAATAGCACCTGTCTGTACCTACGCATACAGATTCCCTTAAATTAGATCAACATTCTAAATCAAGCATCCGTTTTCATGTATAATTTATCTAAGTCATTTCCATTGTGGTTATGCTACTATTGTTTTGAAATTATATGCCGGACAAAGTATCATCATTGTGCAGTTTTTTCTGAGACAGTGAAGACTGGAGCAGTAGTCTGTGACTGGAATTTCACCGCTTTATTCAGTACGATGCCCTACGTTTAGTCCACAAAAGCCCCTGGACAATAACATCTGGTGTTTTATTACTACCTGTAAATTGATTCCTTTTCATCTGTGATCATTACTTCTCTGTCATCGTCATTAAATGCCCCCTTTTGGTTGCTTAGTTGTTGTTCGCTTCCTCGTATTAGCTGCTTTCTCTCTCCACCTGTATCTCCACCTGTTCTGGCTAACATCTATTTTTCCACTGCGTCCGCCAGGATGACTCAGCTCTACCTTAGAACACGGTTGTTCTCTACAAATTCTCTTTGGTGTCTTCCGTTTCCCATCTCATTGGTAGCACTTTTCTGAACAATCTGATGGTCTCGACTTTATGTCTAAATCTTCCCCAGCGTCTCTTATCACATTAACAGCAACAGTCCTATGCATGTACACACAGATATCTGCCTCACTGAGTTCAATGGGACTCCCAAGCAATGCCAAATTTGGGCCCCCGAGCTGAGGCTCCCCACCCCTGCTGTAAAGTCCAACTTACCACCTCTGATCTTCAGCCTCTACACTCAACTAATCATCTTATATAATTATATAATGTAATGTAAGAATTATCTAAATGTACATAAATGTAATATAAATCATCATCATTATCATCATCTTATTTATTTATTTTTGCTCGCAGCTTCAAACACATCATTTCTCTGTGTGGTCTTTACATTTGTTCCTCTTGCTTCTGGTACTGAGATTAAACACGCAACTCAACTCATTTTTCAAATCTCTTCATGATCTAGCCTTTCTCTGATTTCTTTAATTTCCTGTTACTTACAGGGTGGGTGGGTGTATTGTTTTCTCTCCTTTTTGCTCCTTTAACCCCTCTCCTGGTAGTTTAATCCCTCTTGTCGTTTTCTTAATTTTAGATCCCTTCTCACATGTCCCTGTTTCTCTCCCAACGTGTTTTTACCTCTGACTTTGCCCTCCCCTTCTCAGTCTTAAGCCTGGTTTCTGATAAAGTAACCTCTGCTAGTTCTGCTTTGCTTCACTTTTTGCATCATGTCCGGGGATCATGCAATCGGGGATCTGTTCAGCACTTACTGTCCTCTAGGAGCTTTATCAATGTTTGACGATGAGCCAGGTTTGCTGAAGTTTTTAAAAGGGCATTTAGATGTATCACTTCCACAGCACATCAATGACAGGTGGTGATCTGCAGGGAAACAGCAGCCTTTGCAGGGCATACGATCAAGGATTGGCCTTCCTATCTTCAGCCAAAAAGTGTTTGAGCAATGAAGGGAGAAGAAAAGGCTAGAGGGCAAAATGCAGAAGAGTCCACTGGGATAGTGAAGATGGACTCTCAGGTCAGCGAAGTCCATCATTAAGGCCAAGGTCATAAACTGGAGGTTGGCCGGGCCAAAAGCCGTAAGAGATTATGCTTGTAAGACAAGAAAATTAAAATAAAGAACTAACAGACAGAAACTGAGAGTAAGAGATCCTGGTGCAGTTTGTAAAAGATGTGAAAATCACAGCCCCTAAGATTGTTATGTGCAATTTGGGGCTTGGATAGCTATATGGACAGTAACATTTCCCTTCATAAATTGCCCTGCCGTTTGGTAGCTAATCTGCCTGCCATCTGCTCTGGGGCTACAAAATGTTGTCTTCTTCAGCGGAATGACAACATGCAATGGATAACCTTAGCCATCGTCCATGGGCATCCCCATGATAAAGCAATGCCTGCTGTTCCAACCATTTGGTTTAATAATGCCCTTTTAACTTTTTTTTTAACTTTAGAAGAGATTCTGCTTTGCCTTTACATTTATTTAACAGCTGGAGCCCATTATGTTGTGACAGTGTTCTTTTCCAATGATTGTAGTCCTTAATCATCATAACCTCCAAATTTAGGCTGGAACTGAGGACAGAAAGCGAATATGGCTGGTAATGGGGATGTCAAGTAATTATCTTTTAAATCCCCTGATTTCCATGACACTATGTTCAGACTGATTGTAACTTGCAGCTCTCAAGTGTAACAAGGACTCAGTGAGGAAATGGGAACAAGTTTTTCTCTTTTGTTTTGTTTAGTTGAGTAACAAAACAAATGAGTTAGATTAGCATCAACAACTGTAGCCGGAGGCATTTCTTGGGAATTCATGAGCAACTGGCACATGCAGCCAGAGGCAAAACTTTTCCAGTTGGTCATAACTTCTAAGAAATAACCAAGTCCTTGACTATTTTCACTAATGCTTTGTGCCTCTCCATAAGCCTGAGTCAAAACCATTTTAATAAAGCTGCATTCATCCTGCATTTTCCTAAGGAAGCATTAACTCCATCACGTTTGGAGATTTTCCATGTAATCCCTTCGATAGCAACAGATAATGTGAGCTGTCTTGTCTTCAGATTAATCTACTTCTGTTCTCATAATAAAACAGATTATATGCTTGATGGCGAAATGAAATTAAAAAATAAAGCAGGTGCAATGAGAGCTTACTGCCAGATCAAAAGCTTTAACTACAACTTCAAGTGTAGCTATTAGAGCAAGGAGAAATGGAGTGGATTTTAGAAGAAGATCTCTACAATACTGTACACATTTAATGAACAATTACAATCCTAATTTCAAGCATTCTCACAATAGCCCTGTGAAGTAGATCATTAACATTCCCATTTACAGGTGTGGTAGCAAACTGACAAAGGCCATGTAGTCAATTGATGAATGAGCTGAGACAAACTGAACATTATCCAGCTGATTCAATTCCATTAATGGATGTATAATTTGCCTTCCAGAAAGTTATCGAAAAGTTGGCTTAACAGCTCCATCTTGGCTGGTGTTTCCTCCATGCTTATACAACGTTTTATTATTTACTGTTCAAATGTACATCTCACATTTCCATAGACAGGCTCCTACAACCTATTAAAGTGAGCAGCAAAGCCTCAGATTAAATCACAGGCCAAAGGCCAAATAAAGGGAACTTTAACCTATCAGTAGAAGGTATGGATGAATGAATGGGGAGCCCAGAAGAAACAGGTAAAATAGGGTCAATGAATAAAAGATGGAGTTTGGATTGATATATAGCTGAGTTGGGGTGGGTCAGGTTTGGTGTTCCAGGTGGCTGGAATGCAGCTCATGACATGACTATTCAGGATCATTCTTTAAGTCATGGTGGCTTGTTTGTTCTTGTGAACTGGCCCACTGTCTGAAGTATCTGTGCTGCATGTTCTTTGTTCTCTGCCCTTCCTGAATAAGAGACAATGGGTCAGTTTGCAGGATCAAAGCATGGGAAAACAGCCACAGTGACTTATTTCCCCCTCCACATGTGCCAGTCACACATAGGTTATTTCAGGGTTGTTGCCCCCTCAAATAAGCCTTACCACTGCACCAGCAAGAGTAATTGCTGGAAATTCAGCCAGCATGTGAGCAGCAAACGTGGCAAGATTAACAAGTGGCTTGTTAACCACACACAAAAAACAATTGTGCTGACCACATCAGCCTCTCCCATGATATCACCTTAGTAGACTATTCCTCTGAAAACCCATAGTTAATCTACCTATAAGTTATCACAGAATTGATACTTATTCCTTTGCCTCTAGTTTCTATTTGTGAATATTTCTCTGTGTGTTTTTAATCATAACACATATTATGCCATTCACCTTCCCTACACCAGATGTGAAGGAATGGCCTTTTCCAAGATAACATATCTGTGGGCAAGACTAGAATGCAAGATATCTTTCCATGATGACATAGTTCAGCGTCCCCCAACCTGGTGCCCCTGCAGATGTATCGGACTACAAACACCATGAACCTGTCAGCATGGCCATCCCTGCCACAGCTCAGCATATGAGAGATCAGCTACACTTGCTGCTACACTACACTCCAGTTGTCAAGGTACAAAATCAGGGATGAGGTGGCATGGGATGATCCAGGACTGATATTGCTTCTGAAACTACAGAGGATACTTAAACAGACACCACTGGTTAAATACACATCTGATGCACAGGTGATGCCCAAATCAATCAATGTGGTTGCATAACAGCATGCATGTAGCATGTAGGCATAGGGCAGATCAGATTATTGAAAAGAATCAGTGTTCAATGGCCATAGGGAATGGGGAAAGGAAAGGATTTACTACAGGAGGGTTATATCCATAGGGCATGGGGTGGGCAACTTCTGGCTCTCCAGATATGTGGTCTACAACTCCCATCATCCCCATCATTGGCTATACCGCCTAGGGCTGACTGGAGTTTTAGGCCAAACATCTGGAGGGCCATGAGTTGCCCACCCCTGCCACAGGGAGTAGACTTAAGCATTGGAGACCAGAATGAAGGATGAATGCCTAGCCCTGGATATGTTCCACTTTAGTTTGCAATCCTCTTCCCCCTCCCCTGGGACCGTTTAGTTCATGTCAACACCATTATTCCCCCCCACATAATGACTATTGATTTCTGAGATAGCATGGTTGGGTTGAACAACACCTAGACACCACACGGATCATGGCTTCCCATCACGTTAATATATGATCCATGAAAGGGAGGGAAATTTAGCACTCCAACTCTAACACTGCAGCTGGCCATAAAAGCTGGCACTGTGGTTCAGAGAGATCAGTATTCGAGAGGGATACTTGAGGGATTCAATCTTTAGGAATTCAGATATGAATTCCATATCTCCCAGACTAATGTGTGGATTGGAATTTAGTGAGCAACGAGGCTTTTGCACTTTCTAAACACTCCGATGCACTTCTCAGCTCAGAAAATGTGTCAAAATATTTTTTTGAGAGAAAATAGACTTAAAATCGTATTTTGAAAGAAAATGCATTTTAAATGCATGTTTTAATTCTTATTTAAATGCAATTTTCCATATATGTGTCACAGATTAATACAGAAATGGGACAGAACATATATGAAAGGGACATGAACCACAAATATTTGCCCATCTCCAGTATTCAACCATTCTTATGTTCTCCTGATATTTCAAAATTTGTACATTTACACACATCCTATAATGATAGACATCATACACATATCCTACCATTCTTACCCAGTGAGAAAGCAAGGATGATCTAAGCCATGGGAAAATGTAAGGCAGAAATGAGAAGTCCCAGGGCTTTTTAAAGCAGACAATGCTGTGATTGAAAGACAAGATCAACAGACCATGTGCAAATGAATAGGTTATGACTTTTAGTTCGAAGACCATTGGCATGGCCTTTGTCTTTAAAAAGCCTTCAACATAAATGTTATAAAGCATTTCTTCTTGGTACAAGTGGAACAGTTTGATCAAAGGTTTAATTGCACTAAGGGTTTACTGTTGGCACTTAGCCCAAGCTTCTGACTAGGGACCAGTTCATAGATGCTGCTAAATGCTAATATGAAATGCTGAGAATACTCACTAGTCACTACAACTGGGATGCATACAGCAAGCTAAAGGACACTCCAACATGCACTCTTCTGCATTAACATACTGTCAACCTGAAGTCAAGCCTTCTGGATAATGATGAGCACACATGGATGAGGTCAGCCTTGCATTTGCGCCCTTTTCTCTCTGTAGTTTATTGACGAATATAGCATTTCGGCACCAGGTTAAGACATGGCTTTTTAATAAAGACTTTGATGGCGAAATCCACCAGCCTGCACAGGGTCCTGTTTCAATTGGATTGTACTGTTTTCAAATTTCGTATCGGTTTTAATATAGTAATGGTTTAATTTGTTTTAGAATTGTAAATTTATTATATTTTATAGGTATGATTTGATCTGTACGCTGCCCTGAGATCCTTGTGATACAGGGCGGGATATAAATGTTTGTTTAAATAAATAAATAAATAAATATTTTGACCTATTTCAGTTGAAGAACAAAACCATCTTTCTCCTCTCTCCATTTATTTCTCTTTTGTTAGGTTATGGGAGGGGGGGATTAAAGTAAATGGCACAGTAGACATGATCATGTGTCCTGCAATTCTTCAAGCATTCAGGGTACAGGGTTGTTTGTTTGTTTGTTTTTTAAGTGTTCCTGGCAAATAAATAGCCATCAATTTTCTTGTCAAGTCAGCAGGAATTTGCATGGTATTTTTAGTCCCAAAATTGAGAATCAAGTCAAGCTACCAGGTTCCAAAGACCCGGCATCGTTCCCTCTGGAAGACATATTCCTTTAAAAAGGTCATGCTTTCCACAGCCCTCATCACCCAGCATGTTTCTATAATGGAGTACACAACTTAAGGGAAATTTTCCCTGCCTGTGCATCATTTTGGCAGGATTTCACCAAGGGGACCTAATGCTAAGCGATGTTATGTTTCTGCGTGCCTGTCTGCTGTGGCCTTTTGACTTTCTGACATTCAGGATGATCATCTGGGACACCAATTTCCTCTCTCCCCTCCTGCCCCCTCCCACTGCTCTTGTTCCACCTGGCCTTGCTCTCCCTCTGCATTCTTCAAGTGCACCTTTGCTAATGTGGCCTTCCTGCTGCTTGACCAACTGTTAGAGGATTTACACCAATATTTTCTCCATCTTAGCCTCTGCCGCAGAAAGGGTAACTTCCCCTGCTCCTCTTACCACTCACAAACCCTTTGCTTTTCAGAGGCTAACCTGCATGAAATACATCCCATCTTTCCCCCGCCCCATTATGAAAAGGAACATTCTGTTCATTAAATAATCTTTTCATAATTATGACATCCTTAATATCAAAAAGGCTCAAGAATGATTGACCTTGGCATCCAGGATTAAGGCAGCATTCTTTTTCTTGATTATGAGCAGCAGTACTGTGGGGGAAATTAGAAAGCCATTGAGAGGATTAATACTGCCTTGATCTCCCCCCACCCTGCTCTCTTGGCTCTTTATCTCAAGTGATTAAAATTCTTGAGGGGGGGGGAAACTGGTCATGTAGCATACGCCGGCTGCCATGGATAGATACAGTATCGGCTAAATGCATCAGCTCCCCATGACAGCCAGCGCAAAGGTTAATTATGCATGCTGTATATAGTTTTAATCACTTTAATCAGAGTGCCATTCTGCTCCATCCCAGGCTATAACTTTCCTACAAGCAGGAGAAGCACTTGAAGCATGGCAGTGTTTGTTTAAGAAGGAAGGAGGCGGCGAATCAGGAGAGACGAAATACGGTACATTAGTCACAAACAACAAAGATAATGTTGAAAGCTATTGACGGAACAAGACCAGGGTTATGCGTCTTGTTGTGAATGCTGCTCTAAGGGCAAAGGGTGACTAAAAGGTGTCATGGGGCGGCACCTCTGCCCTGTGATTCTCAGCTTTTGCATCCAAAGCAGTATGGCCAAGCACTGTCCAGTACAGTTTTGCAGCTGTACTTGATCCCTGCTGCATCTCAACTAAACAGTTCCTTTCAGGAGAGGTCAGGATAATGAACATCACATGCTCAGAGCTTGGTCCCACTTTCCCTGATGGATCCAGGCCAGGTATACAAGCCTTAGCTATGCTTTGAATCAGAATACAGGGAGAGACAGCAGGTGTCCAAGCTCTTCTTGCTGAATGACCATAGGGAGGCCAAACCTAGTGGGGACATCTTTCAACTTGAGAAGAGACTCCCCCAAGTGAGGTAAAGACCCAGAGTTCATGGGGCCATTGGCTTTCCCTTGCTGTCCAATCCAAATAGCCAGTTCCAAACAAAGACTACTGACTTGTGGAAATGGAGCACTTTGCTCCGAGATGGCAGCTTCAAACGCTTTTTCATCAGTAGTTAACCCAGAAGGATTTAGAGATGGGCAGGAAGTTCAGTTCAGTAACTTGTCTTACAGACACATATTCTCCTCCAACCCCTCATCTAGAACTCCCATTTCTGATTAGAATTCTCACAATGCAAAATGAACAACAGAAATGACTGAATTGGACACAGAGACTGATATACGAATGCATTACTGAATAGTCACAGTCTCCTGATGTGACATGAAAATTATGGAGTCACCCATTTCAAACATCCATGTTGGTTATGTTAGAGCCTCCTCATTTTGCATGTCGAGTGCACAGGATAACCTTATTTCCCCTCACAAATATGATTTGGAAAAGTGAAGAAATGATGTATGATTCGCTCTCCTCTTGCTCAGAGAAAAATGGGTGGGGGAAATAAATCACAGGCCTGGAGAGTTACAAACATCTTGGGAATATTGATTGGTTGCCAGCAATACTGGTATTATTATTATTATTATTATTATTATTATTATTATTATTATTATTTTGCAATGCTAAGTGTTCTTTATGAAGGCTAATTCTCATTTACTTGCTCATCCTGCCAGCATGGCTCACCCAGATGACCTTTTGAGGAATGTTTCTCCATTCCATCGTCTCAACAGCTCCCAAAGTCTCCTTCACTGTCAACTGAAAGATCCTTTCAAACCTGCCAAAAAATCTCTTGGCCCTCGCATGGCATAGGGAACATTTGAATCCTCTACCTATAAGCTTACTTGTATCTATCTATCTATGCTTCAACACTGCTCAGATATGCCACAGTGTAAAGTCCCAACCACATGAAGTAGCAACAGCTACACCACTATCTGAACATTTCAATGGGGTGACACTCCAGGGCTGATATATAGCAACATCACATGGGGAGAAATCGCATTTCCTTACCATCACTTCTCCACCCCTGTTTCTGCCCCTCATTACTTCCTCTCTCTTCCTGGACAGGAAAGAGGAAGTAAACAAAGACCATGTGGCCCATTCAGGGGCAGTTTTGATTGAGCAGCTTTTCCTGAACACAGCAGGAGATCACAGCACGTTCAGTTTTTTCAAAAAAAGCCAGATTTTTTTGAGGGGGTCTATTTTATGACAGAAAAATGAGCAGAAGGAACGGGAGGTGCATGGGAGGTGGATGCCATCGTCTAAAGGCTGCACGCACATCTGTAAGTGGGCAGTAGCAAGCATGGTATAAAATGCTCGTCTGATGAACCTCATAGAATCATCAGCAACAGTGCCTGGAGTGAGTGAGATCGCAAGTGTTGATTAACACTTGTTGTTTCCCTGTGTCTCATCCTTCTGCACTTTTCCTGAATCTTAGAGGAACTTACGGGTTACATTTTTCATTTGAGTAGCGACTTAACTATTGGAGCCATTAAAACTGCTCTCACTGATCAGCTATCACACTTAGTTTTCTCACAGCAGATCTAAAAATTATAAAACAATGATGAGAAGCAGGTTGAAAGGTAAAAAAGGAATCAGGTTGCTATTCCGTCACATGATGCGGGGGTAGTCAATGTTTGTCATCAGAAAGTCTAAAGCAAACTTCCTCAACTATTGAGTTATTGTATGCAAACAACTACAATTTCTGGTTTTGGTTACGTATTTGACATGCTTTTCAGTGAGATGGTATTACGACATAAAAATCCTTAACAAATGGAAGAAAACGTGAATGTTTCTGACCCTCATCATTGGGTATGTTTGACATTCTAAAACTAAATTGTCATGCAATGAAGAAGGTGCTCCTCGTCAAAACCAAGTTCAAATCATTCATCTTCACACTGCACATTTGAGATGGCAACTAATAACTTTTGTCCTTCGGAAATCAAATACTCCTAGATTACGTGGCTAGCCTTTTGAGTCCCAGAGTCCTCTCAGGTTTTATTTTATAAGAAGTCCTAAAATGATTTTATCTTCCGGTAATTCACTGTAGACCATAAATTAATTTAATGGTGAGCATATACCTGACTATCAAAAGAAGAGCATAAAAATGTGCAAAGGAGAATTTATTTATTTCAATTTATTTTTAAGCTTTAAGATCTGGAGCTGGGAGCCCGTTTTCTCAGTTACGCTATAAATGCACTGTCCACAGTTTAAACCCTTCACAAGAAAAGGACATAGAGCATGCACTGGTTTTCAACAGAACATAATCAGCACAAACTACTTTCTAAAGTTGCTCATTCATAAAAATGCCTCACTCCCATTAGCACAACATCAGATCCTTGACAATAACCTCAATTTAGAATTTGACTATTTGGTGTAGTTTCTCAGACATGCTGGATCATGTCATATTGTAGCAAAAAGTTAAGTACTTAAGACCCATCAATTCCAATGGGATTGGGTTAAATCATGTGTTCTTCTATCTCACTGAAATCAACAGGACATAAGGCATTTAACTTTGTATCATGCTCCTAAATCTTGCCTTATCTAATCTACATGATATAGAGTCTCTGAAATGAAACTAGAGATAGAAAAATGCCTTCCTCACTTGTTATATTTTCAATTGCTGCAAATATTTTATTTGCTCCATTTCTGAGTTTTGGATGAGGCCTAAATATTTCTAATCCAATTATTATGGCCTCCTGTGTTTTAAGAGAACATAAAGCACAAACAAGATAGCTTCCATCAATGCCAAAAAATAAGTTTTTTTTAAAAAAAAAAATAGTGCTCTGAAAATCTGTGACCAAACACCACCATCCAGAAAAAATATCGGAATGCTGCATATCAAGTTATATAGCACAAAAATCAACTGCAGCAATATGAATTATATTATATGTACATTATTTACACGCATGGAAATGCCTCAGCAAAGCAAGGGGTGTGATGACGTCTGTGTTTCTCAAACATCGGATGTGTTTGTTTGGATGCAAGGAATCCTACATCGTGTGTATGCATGTGTGAGCACATGTCTGTGTATGCAAACAAACACACCAGCAAATAGCATAACAAAAACTGCAGCAAAAAATGCCATTCAGTTTTGCCTAGTGCTGCTTTGATTCCCCTTGGAAAAATCCATCTATTGAGAATGAGGAAATGGATTTCCCCCCAGGAATTTTCAAATAATGTCCATTTGAAATTGGCTGCTCTGTCTGCATTTTTGAATTTGGACAGCCCTCTGTTATTCTTGTACAGAACAGGAGTACGAGTTCAAAAACTGAAATGGATCTTAGCCGGTAGGGATGGAGCCAACCTGAGCTCCCTTGGAAAGGAGTTCCACAATCAGGGTGCTACTACAAAAAAGGCCTTGTCTCGTGTACGCACCACCCAAACTAGGGATTAAAAACAGGTGCTTTTCTGTTGACTGCAGATGCTGCAGTTTACATCAAGTAGACAATAAATAAATAAATGAGCACACCAGCAGGGATATCTAGATATCAGAACCTAGAATAGGCTGGTACAGCACAAATATTACCAGTAAGCAGGAGTAGGCCCCTAGCATCGCATCTCCTAGTACGCTACACTGCCTACACTAAAAATTCCCTAGGAACCTGTCGGCAGTTCCATTTCCGCTTCCTTCAAAACATAGCAGCACATCGGATTCTCATGACTGAAAAACTGAATGCAGAAGA
The DNA here is from genome assembly GCA_029215795.1 of Anniella stebbinsi. Taxonomy (NCBI): domain Eukaryota; kingdom Metazoa; phylum Chordata; class Lepidosauria; order Squamata; family Anniellidae; genus Anniella; species Anniella stebbinsi. The sequence continues at coordinate 57,218,717 of JARDYH010000007.1, forward strand.
TAATGGCACCTTCATGATCTACTTTGATTTACTGGAAGTCAAATATTTCGAAAGCGATACTTTGATATTGCAGTGCCAATCAAAGACAACCTGTGCATTAAAAATAAAACCTACTTGGGCTACATTCTACTTAGATGCCAGGATATAGTTTGCTATTTACAAAGCTTTGCTGCTTGAAATGTATTAAATAGCAATTCAGATTAGTCCTCAAAACTGGATAGTCAACCCTTAATTAGGTGTCATCGGTGATGTAAAGTCAACACTGATGAGGCAGCCTTCACTCTCTGCAGCAATAAAGTTAAGTTTCCTTATGTAGACAGTTTCAATCTCATTACATTGAAGGTTTTGTTCAACAGTATTTAATAACCCTAGTGTTATCAAGAGACACATCCCTTCAGTAGAAATGATACTGTTTATTGGAATAAATTATACAGCACATTTCCCCAGAATCAATGACTAGTGACAAGTTTGTTTACTGTTCATTAGCAAACAATAAAATGTATCCCTACGGCTGAATAATACTGAGGTTGCTTGATTACATCTCCTTTCAATTATTGCAACTGACCTATAACTTAGGGGAGATCCTGGCACTTATTCTGAATTTGGTGTAGGATGCGGCACTAATACTTCATTTTATAGCAGATAAATATGCCAGGATCAACATTCTGTTCAACAATCACAGAGAAAATAAGACCACATTTGTAAAATATGTCTGTATGGGGGTGTTAAGGGGTTACCAAGGGAGTTTTATGCAATCGGAGGATTCTATCAGCTCCAAGAAGATACAAAAGATAAGTAATTGCCCACAAGGAGGTGATATTTATCTCCTTTTCAAGCAAATGTCCACCCAAGATAATGAAAGGAAAAGGCCATCCTATACTGTAAATTGTAGGTCTGTCAAACCAAAACAGAGCAAACCAATGCAAAACAAAACTAATCCATACTTTAAAAGTGATCATGCTTTGCTCTGTCAAAAAAATCCAAAATGAATTCTGCTCCATGTTGGGTGCAGTAGCTATCATTCAGCATGCACAGTGGAATGGTGCAGGTTATTTTGTCTGACATATGCAAAAGTTATTTCCACCCCCACCCCCACCCCTCCGCCAATCTGTGATGAAGTGATCATATTGTTTCTCGATCCATGGTGTGCCAAATTCAGGATACTTGGTGCATGGGTGGTTTGGTCCCATGATACTTCTGCATGGTCCCAAGCAGCGATGTGAGCTAAGACACATCTCCAACTGCCTCCTGGTCATTGTGCCAAATTCAATATGTCTTAAGACCAAACTTCTCATCTTTCCTCCCACCTGCCATTGTCTATTCACAATGTTACCAACTAGCTTTGGCTTTAGCTTTGACTCCTCTCTCTCTCTGTTGCAAAGTTTGGCCAATTCTCCCTTTACAACACTGTAAATATATGGTCTTTCCTCTCTGTCCCATGGCAATGTTTTTTCCTGCTGTCTAGCTCTCTGTTGCCTCACTTTGATTCTTCCTATTCAATCAACACTCTGCTGCCTTCTGATTGTCTCTTTCATCACCCTGATTATGTGACAACCCCTTTTAAAATCATTACACTAACTTCTTCTCTGCTCCAGGATCTAGTACAATGCCTTTTCCTACTGCCAAAAGTTTGCCATGCCCTTTCCGCTCCTTATTACTCTGTGCTTCTATCCCAAAACATCCTTGCCCACGATCATTCCTCCAGCTTCACCATCCTTTACTGTCCAAAGGTATTCTTGTATTAATCCTAGATGACAGAGGTTAAAGGTTAACACCTTTATTTTGCCCTTGCTGTTATTGGATGGGGACTGTGAATCAAATTTCAACCACCAGACCTCCCTGTCAACAAACATACCGGTAAGGGATGTTGATGGGATGGAACTGTACTTCCGTTATCATATATAAAAGATGGACTACACAACGAAGCTGATCCATTCACAAAGCAAAATACACATTATAAAATTAGGATCCACCTTGAAAAGCATCAGCCACTCAATTGGTCAAATGAAATTCTCTCTCAGAAAGAAATGACATAGCCTTCTGGATTTTCTCTTATAAATTATAAATCCACAAATATATGAAAATGGATTTTTGAAATCATGTAAAAATGATACAGTGCACAGTAGTTATTAATAAATTGATGAGTAAAGTTAGCAGCTCAATGGGGATGTGAGTAAAATTATTTCATTTTAAACTGAGTGCTTTCTTCTCCCATTGTTATTTTATACACTGGAGCTTACAGTAACCCAATGATTCACTGCCACCGCCACCACAACCACACATACAATTTATTTCTTGTCCCCAGCAACCGCAGTCTCCATCCGTTTCCAGCAGTAATAACAGAAAAGGAATTTACCTCCATTTCACTTCTGTCTTACTTACAAGCATATTACTCATGCACCTTTACAACTTGTACCTTCAATATGGCACCTGTCTTATCTAGCTGACCGCAAACAGAAAATGCTATTAGACCCACCAGGTCTGCTAGGAGGACTGTGATTCTTGAAGATTCAAAGGGCCTCCCAGCTAAGCATTTAACATATAACATGGGAAAAGCCAGCATAGTATCATGTTTTATTTATTTATTTATTTATTTATTTATTTCATTTATATACTGCCCCACAGCCGAAGCTCTCTGGGCAGTTTACAGAAATTAAAAACATTGATCATTAAAAACGATGTACAAAATTTAAAAAGCATAAAAAGCATAAAAACAGATTATAAATACAATATCCATTTAAAACAACTATTCTGGGTCAAACCACAACAAAAACCCTCAACATACGCTGTTAAATGCCTGGGAGAAAAGAAAAGTCTTGACCTGGTGCTGAAAGGATAATAATGTTGGCGCCAGGCAAGCTACTCCCTTATGCCAAAGTGTAAACATTCTTTCATCTTCTACTACTGGGTACTGCTGTTAAACCTGATCTTTGATTTCTCTAGGAGTCTGAATTAAAAAGAGAGAGCGATTTGGGGGGTGAGAAATTGCATATTCTTTGAGGCAATAGAAAGCTGTCATCATGGAACAGGCAGACTGGCAAGTCAATATGATGACTGCAAATCTTTCTGTAATGCATCTTAAGAAGACTATCATGTGCTGTTTCATGAAACTAACATTTTTTAAATTATATTTTGTTCATTTTGACATACCAGTTCTGGGGGGGAGAACCTGAGGTGGGTAAATAATTACAATCGATATTTTCCTTAAGAATCCAGACATACTGTGGCTTAGGTTGTCTTGCACAGTAAGTCAATCCAAACTCTAGCCAATGGCTCACCTATAGCACCAGGCATTCTTCACCAAGCCACAAATTGCACACAAGTTATTTTTATCTTCCTATTGCAAAAGTCCTTGATTGAATATTCGCTTTCAACGTTGACAGGACCTGTGCTCCAACAGCTGCCTGAAATTGTATTTTCAAAAGGAGATTTCCCCTTTTACCCATGAAATGAAATAAACACAAACTCTTCTCATTCAGTAATCAGGAAAGATAATTACACCCCTTGAACTATTTCCCCTTTTCTTCTTATTTAGGTTCATGTCGATTGGAGATGGTAAAATTAGTCCACAGGCTATCTGAAATTTGCTGCTTGCTGATTAAAGCCCTAATTGATTCAGAATGTTTTACAAATCAATCTCTGACAATCTCTGAGAATTACTGTGGGATCACAACAGAAACACATAAAGAAACATTTAATCAAACCTCTCTCCCCCCATTTCCAGCCATCTTGACTGGGTGAGCATAAATCCGTCCCAGTAAAAATGTTCAAGCATGCTCCAACAAGGCACTGAAATGGGTTTTGTCTTGTTTTAGGAGTATGTGTCAGGTTACTTATTCATTGTAAAATTTGGAAAACAGCAGCAGCAGTAGTCAAACTAAGAGAGGAAGAGAAATAATCTTATCACAGGGATCATTTATCTTGCCGTAAGCTCTCTGTGAGGAGGAAGAGGGATCTAGTCCAGGATCCTCCAAGCTCTCCTCAGAGTAGCCTTCAAGAAAAAACAATTTCTGGCCTTATAATAACTTCTCTGTCTTTACTAAAACAAAGCAGGACTGAAGGTTGCATCAAGGACTCTCTCTTTTCATTAAGAGAAAATATTTTCATGTTTTTGAGAAAGCCAGGCTAGATTTCGAAGGCTTAATCTCTTCTCTGACATGGGTGCTTCTAAGTGAGTCCCATTCAATGTACTTTGAACAAATAGTGTCCCCCACATCTTTTTGATGGCCATAAAATATGTTTAAAGTGCAGTTATATCGTAGAATGAAGGCAACTGGCTGTATTCTTAAAGTGTGTCAACTCAACCAGACTAACCTCATATATCTAAGACCTGGAAAAATCCCATTTGCCTGGATCTGTGCGTATGTCTGTCATTCCCTTTGTGGATCTAAAATGTGTCACCCAGCAGCAAATACCTCCTGCTAGCTGCTTGTCACTGGCGTGTGTGTGTGCATGCGCATGGCACGCGCTCAATTTCTTGTCACCCTGGTATTCCAACTGTGGATTCACAGGTCAGATGAGGTAAATCCTTCATTTACATGCTATCCTATGACTGGCGGGTTTCCATCTTCTCCCTCATTGGCTGGTTTCTCAGTCATCCACTTCATTGATTGGAGAAAGCCTCTGGAAGAGTCAAATATTGCACTAACTGTTCCTATTTCATTATGGCCATTGAACAAAGGACTGTCCTGGTCCATGTAGAGCGCCATCACACCAGCGATTTATCGCACACTCACCATGCCTGGTATGTGGTTTTGCAGCACAGTACCCACATGATGTCATCCCTGTCCTGCACCCATCTCGCCTCTCCCCCCTTGTTGCGTTTTATTTTGGTGCGGGGAAAGTCTGGATTATTTTCCCCTCTCACTTTTTCCTATGGTGGGGGCATATACTAATGGAGTCTTGCTGATGAAAGGGAAGGGTGGGGTGGTTCTCTTCCTCTAGCACGTCATCGTATGGACTTGTGCTTAGTCAGTTAAATGGACTTTTTACTGCTCCAACTCCCCCTCATTGCCCACAGAAAAGGAGTCCAGATGAAACCTTAAATCAGTAAATTGCTAGACAACAAAGCCAGAGTGAAGGGGGGGGGGTAAGAGCCCACACCTATCAGAGTACCACAACCAATGAACTGGAGGAGGAAGAAGAAGGGGCAGGTGAAGTGGAAGAGGAAACAAGCGAAAATCCACATGAAAGGGACCATGTGTGATGGAGCCCTTGACGCATTTATGAAATAGAAGTAAAAAAAATGTGGAGGCAAACCAGGGGGGGAAATAGGTGTGATTGAGCCCATAAATGTTTAGGGGAAACCCTGCTAGCCAAGGATATGTTGCATAAACAAGGTTTTTGCTTGTGATATTATGTTCCTATTTTCATAGCCTTTTGTCATTTTTAGATTTTTTTTCCTTTTTAACTTTTAATGTCATGTAAATAATGATTTCCTTAAATAAATTCAATATTAGTTTTTAATTATAATTCTTGGCCTTTGGGTTCGTTCACACTCAGCCCATCCAAGGTACTGTCTTGACTAATATGTTATTTGAAATTTTTAGAATCCCCTAAATATGGTTTTTATTTTATGTTTTTCGTTTTTGTTCTCTTATATGGGCATTTGCAGGCAACCTCAGAGGCCTGATTCAAATAATCAAAGTGGCTGAGTGTTTTTTCAAAACAGGATTGATGGCTCCATGGCAGCCCATAAAAGCACAAGGCAGGAGGCAAAGAATGCTCCGCACACTGCATTAATCACACATGGAAATAATGTATATAGTTTGTTTAAAAGATTGTCTAACAACACTTAAAACAACAACTCCCAGCTACATCTATATCATTCAGTTGTATTTTACCATATCTCTCTCAATGCTGCTAATCAACGCTGCATGTCTGCATAGACAGTCAGCCAGAGCTGCTTTAAAAAAAAACCAAAAAAACCCTGGATTTTAAAGCTCCAGTGATCAAAGATGAAAAGGAGAGAAGTCTTTTACATTGTTGTTCCTAAGAACTCATCAAACCAAGTAGCTATGGAACTAAAGGCAAGGCAAGTCCTTTCATACTCCCGGGTTTGCAGAGGTCAATGTCTCTATAGAACTTTGTAAATGCAACCGCCCCCACCCTGTTCCTCTGCAATGATGATTCATTTCAGCTCACCTCAGCTTCCAGCCTGAAAATGATAACACACTTGTCAGTGTTGAAACCACTTAATCCATACCGGTGCACCATTTCTCTAATAGAAAAGCCTGACTTCCATCTGATATTTCCGCAAAAAAAAGAAAGAAAAGGGGGGGGGGGGTGGAAGCCTACCAGACACTAACCTTAATGATATATTGCACTGAGTAATCTGCTTTCTGAAAGAAACTTCTAAGAAGGCTCGTAAGCCGCAGACGACTTAAAACTGTTTGGCATAATCTCATTTATCAGAACGGACTGTGCAACAACCAAAATGTAACGTGAATCATGTTTGCCTGGATAAATAAAAGCATTCTTTCCAGAGTTACACGGATTGGGTGAGGTATGGAAGCTACTTAATACCTCCCTTACATCATATACATGGAAACACAATAATCAAAAGTTTGCTCAGAAAATGGGGGTTGCCCTTAAACTGGTTTAATCTGGATGAGTAAAAAAATAAAGCCTTAGATTGGGGTTCATGAGAAAACAGCTATATTGCCAGTAAGACACTGCAAGGACAAGCCATTACATGAAGCCCAAATCATAATTTAGTGTTGCAGCCATATCGTCTGTGCATGGACATCCATCCAAATGCCGTTTTCCCACCCCCATTTCCCAAGCTCCAATAGCAGTGATGAGAGAGTACACTGTTCACAAATATTCATGGTAGTCACACTGCACTACCTTGCAATACATAGTCCAGTCGCCCATTATAACTTGCTGCTGACAAAGGGATGCATCTAGTTGGCCAGATGCCATTCTCTGGTGCTTGTAATTACTTGGCAACTCTGCTACTCAGGAACTACACTCCTATGCCTAGAGTAGCCACGTGTCCTACTTTATAGAGTACAGTCCTCTGTTTGAAGGCATTCTTTATTTGAATGGTGGTCCAGGCTGCAGACGGTTTAAAGATAAAGAACCATAAGGGAGACCAGCAGGGGCCTTGAAGTTCCCATCAACAGCCAGCACCTGGACTAAGAAGGCACACAGGCCAGTTGGCCACAGCCTTCCCTACTAGTATATCTTACACAACATTTGTTTCTCATTAACTGATATGCAGAAACTTTAAGTACGCTTTTGACCTGGAATAATTGACCTGATTACTCAAATAACTCTTTGACCCAAGCGACAAGGCTTTAACTCAACATTTTCTCTTTGGATACCATCCAGATCAGCTCAACAACAGTTTTGTATGCCAGAAATCATTGTGAAGCTGCTTGTGCCTTTGTGTGTATTCCCTTTAATACAATTACTACTTTTTACTTATTTACAGTTTTTAAAATCTTAATTATTTGTCAATAACATTTGGCATTTGCATTTCATAATAAGGCATCCTATATTGTTTTAAGAGAGGTGGGTTAGCTATTTCTCAATAGCCTTCCCAGCAAGTTCAACGAAGAAAAACTGTCTATTTCCTAAAAATCCAGGCTGGCTTGAGCTGCTCAAAATTAATTTGAAAGTACATTAAATTAAATATTCTGTGGATCATGGCCTAAGGTGGTAAATGGAGCTAAATGGTAGAAATATTTCACTGTAGTCCAGATTTCCTCAACCCCATCTGGAGTAATGAGGGCTGTCTGTGCAGAAAGGTTTACCGGTGTGCTGTGAATAATCAGTCATAAACGAGCCTATAAATCACATAACTTGCACTGCAGGTTAATCCAGCTGCATTTGGAAGGCTGTTATTAAAAATATGATTGGCATGTGTTCACATCAGAAATATTACTAATCCAAATTGTAGTTCACTAGGGATTAATATTTTGAAAATATCGCCCCATTAAAGATAACTGCTTATGACAAATCTAATATCTATAACAGATTAGATTGTGCTTCCAGCCCTACTGATAGGTTGCCTCATAAAGCAGGTGCAAATGTTGCAGCTAGAAATTGAAAATCACCAAAACTGCTTACAAGATTATTAACAAGAAACTGAAATGAAATACCAGCCAATAACACATTATAAAACAAGATGACTGCCTCACTAAAAATCTTAATTTTCCCAAACTCTATAATTGTGTCTGTCATCTGATTTCATAAAATGTGTATTTTAAAGGAACAGGACTCAGATCAAAGTTATATCAGTATAGATTTACAAGCACTGAAATGTGCACTCAGATGAAAATTTTATCTGCTGCTATCAAGAAATCATATTCATAGGAGTGTCAGTACAAGACTGCCCAGTTATCCACAGTACAAATAATTGGGCCTGTACAACAAATCTATATATTCATATAATTCCTGAGGTTACAGAGGAACATAGAAAGCTGCTTTATACTGAGTCTGACTGTTGGTCCAGGAGCTCTGCAGCATTTCAGGCACGAGTATTTTTCATCCCTACCTGGAGATACTGGGGTTGTACCTGGGACCTTCTGCATGCACGGCATGTGTTCTAATGCTAAGTTACATCCCATCTTCTAAAATGGAAGTAATTACCCTCTTTGAGAAATTATTGAGGGCTCCTCCTATAGTCAGAGAGAGACAACTAAGGTAACCAACCAAAGCACAGAAGATATAGATTTGCTGGGAGAGTGCTTTTGCTAGTATCAGATTAGCAAAAGCAAATAAACTTGAAAAAATGGGGATGGGATAGAGGCAGGATTCAGTCCTTGAATCCATTATAGCTATTGGCTGTAAGAGCTTTGGCTTCAGTTGATAGGCATAGGCATTAGTCCTCCTTAGCCTTTCTCTCATCTGTTGAGGTGCTGTAGAAAGCTTATAAAATGTTCAAACAGCTCAGAAAGAATTATCCAGTTATTGTTTATTTGTTTGTTTGACCATAATTATTTTCATTGGGTTTATCAACAGGATACAACGGTGAAATAAATACTAAAGAAATCAATGAATCAACATAATTAACAAAGAACTCTCGTTTTGAGACAGATATAGAGAGAGAGTAACTCATACGGAAATAAGTTTAGAAAGTTTAACCTCCCCACACAACCCCCCCTCCCAATACCAGTACACAAGTTCAGTGGGTAGAAGAGGGTGTGTGCTATTGGTGGAAAATGGATCAGCAAATAGATGAGTATGCACCACGAATTATCACCATATTGGCCAACAATTAGAGTAAGCATGAATGTAACATGTTATCATGAGTGTTACATGAATGGAATGTCATTAGCATGAATGGATGTGGGTGTAAGAATGAAGAGGGGACTGGTCACAGGGGAAGGATATAATGCACCCACCCCTGCAAATTTACATAGGTCTCCTGCCACAGTCAACATATAATATAAAAACACAACTAACTTGCTATTTCCAACCTCTGTCTCGTTTATAACTCTGCAGACATTCCAGACTCAGGATAAGAAACATTTATTCCATGCCCTTCCAACCATTTCTGAATATATACACCCTCATATATCCTGTAGCTTTGCTTAGCATTCACAATAATTAAAGATCCATGGCTTCTTCCAGTATGGACTCTTTCTAGAAGTTTCATCGACAGGTACAAATGTTAAAACAACAGTCAGAAACAAATAGCTCCGCTACTTGGTCAATCATCAGCTGCATCCCAGTCTATAACAAAGATGTATGAAGTGCCCAAACCCCTTCTGACAAAATAAATTCTACATTATACTTGAGTGCAGAATTCCACAGACACCATGAAGTCCAAAAAGGACTGTCAGAACCCATAATATTCCTCTGTATTAGTCTCTGAAGTGCAAATAGCCCTCTCCATTGATGAGTACGATATCTGATCTTTCGTCCGCTATTTAATCAAAGCCTGTCTTTTTTTCTTTGTCCTTGCTCAACCTGCCTAATGCATTTTTGGAGGGGGGGTGCTAGCATCAGAGCCAATGGCATTAATTTCCAGTTTGAATAGTGAAGCTCTGCATTTCCTAACATACCAAACAGTGGTGACTGATCTATCTATCTATCTCTATCTAAAAATAAATAAATAGAGCAGTTATTGTCATATGTCTTCACAACTACATACTATCAGTCACACACTGACATAGCCTTGCAGGAGCACTTCCTTTCTAAGCAAGTAGAGGTTTCCCTTATAGATTGGTATTGTTTTTGACACAGGTGTGTGTGCGTAGGGTGTATATGCAACATGAAATCCGTAAGCATTTTTTTTCCCCCTTTGAGCATCCATTCTCTGGTGTGTAAGTATTAATGCAAAACTATATATACCAGCAGACACAGCACTGCATTTGCACATGGCGTGCATGAGAAACTTGTCTTTTGGCCCAATTTGCCAATGTACTTGGTTTGGATGGCCAACTTTGCATCCAGTGAGTTGTGCTATCCTTATCAAGATGAAAAGAGATCATTCCCAAATACCAGCTGGTACTCTCTATGATCAGTGAGGTCAACTGCAGCAATTACCTCTGAACTAGTGTCATGGGCATTTAGGAGATCCGGCCTTCAAAACGAACAAGGCAATAGGGAAAAGAATTGTGCGTAAAATTGTAAAGTAGTAACCTCATGACTAGACTACTGTAACACGTTCTCTGTGGGGCTATCCACGTGTGTGGTTTGGAAGCTGCGGCTAGTGCAGAACGCAGTGGCTACGGTGCTCACGGGGACACCTAGCAATGCTCATATAAAACCTGTATTAAAAGAACTGCAATGGCTGCCTGTTAGCTACCGAGCCACATCCAAGGTTATGCTGTTATTCTACAAAGCACTAAACAACTTGGGACCAGCATATCTGGCAGACCGCCTTCCTATATATATATATATATATATATATATATATATATATGGATGACAACTACGATCCTCAGAGGCGGCCCTGCTGGCCATTCCAAGACGAATGGAATGCTGCCATGAAGAACTGCAGCAGTGGACCTTCTCTGTAGTGGCACCCACCCTCTGGAAAACCCTCCCTCGTGCAATTTGGGAGGCAGAAACCTAACATCTTTTAAATGCCTCCTGAAGACATACCTTTTTAAATAGGCTTTCCCTGGTTTCTAATGTAGCTGGTTTTATATTGCCCTTTTAACATTTTAATGTTTTAAATTTATACTTGTTATATTTTATGGTTTTTAATTGTGCACTGCCCAGAGAGCTTCGGCTGATGGGCAGTATAAAAATGTAATAAATACAAATAAAAACAAAGTAGGCTATTTTTACTTCGTCTATATTCCACTCTTCTTTCGACTGAGACACTTATACTGAGCTTTGAGCAATCTTTCAGTCCGGCACTTGGCTTCAACAACTCTACAGCATTGCGTTTCTCCCAGAACATTGACAGAACTGAGCAGTAATGTTACTTAAAGTAAGATGAGTTGCCCAGGGCAAGCCAGTGAGCTTCCTAGCCAAAATGGGATTTTTCCAGAAGAGACAAGCCACAAGAGACGTACAAGTCCATCATAACAGGGTGTCCACTCAATTTACTATTAATGCTGAGCTACTGCTTGCTGTCACATGTATATTGAAATTCCATTAAAAGTGAGAAAGGGATGGAGGAGCAAGCACATCTGGGGACAATAGCAGTGACAAGTTCGGTTCATTGAGGGAGGGGACTCTCTCAGCTTGTTATAGGCGACTAGGGGGAAAGTAGCAAAACGGTTTATTAGAGGAGGAGAAAAAAAGTCTTAACATTATAACCCCTCCGCTTCTGCATGTTTAAATTTTTTAGATGTTTGCCAAAAGTAAAACTATATGTATGTGTTTACATTTGAAAAACCGCGGTCTCAGCTACTTGTCATATATATATATTTTAATGGAAGAATTTAGCTTACATAAGATGCATCCTCCTTGTAGCTTTGCAAAGCACTTCGTCATTAAGAAATAATGAGCATGTAAAGACCAAGTAAGTGACATGTTTATAAGGTACTGCAAACTCTGCCAACCCAACATATTTGCTTTACGCTAGTTAATCATGGAGAATATGTCAGGTATGAATCCTGCTCAGACATGGAGCATGACATGTTTTGTCATCATGTGCAAGGCATTACCAATGGCTCAATCCTCCATGAAGTGCTCCTGCATACGTCCTCTTGAAATGAACGAGTGGTATACCAGTACTGTTATGTGCTCTCGTTTAAATGCATCTTGAGCAGGAGAACATCCTGGCTTAGTGTCCTTAGTAGCAATATTTTGATGTAAATAGCAACATGTGAAATCATATAGTAGATCCTAGCAGGGTGGTGACCAGGGGCCTGGAGCGCTTGGAAATACGAATCTCCATTCATACAAAGTTTAGAAGATGTAGAGCTACTTTTATTGTTCCTTCCTTGCGGGCCTGGCATCAGGGCACTGCCAAGGGCCCAGGTACTAAAGAACCCATCTCTGTCCCTTAGCCTACCAAAACTGCAGCCATCCTCCTCCTCCTCCTCCTCCTCACCCACCCACCCTAGCAAAAGGAAGTGCCGTGGCCAAGCCTGAAGTCTCCGTGGCACATTTTTTAAAAAACTTACATTTTGAGTAGCAGCGATCTGAACGAATCAGACACTGCCTTTGAGGGGGACACAGCCAATGAAAGACAGAGTCACAGTGCTTTGCCAGCAGGACCAGCCAAGTGAAGAGCCCTCACCACCACCACCACGTGAAAAACAACAACAACTGAAGGGCATGGGTTGGTGGGCTGGTGGTAGCAAGCAGCGGGCTTCGAGATAGTATAATTTTTGTGGCATGTGAACCACCCAGAGAACTTTGGCTATTGAGTGGTATAGAAATCTAATACATAAATAAATCTGCTTGTTAAAAAAGAGACCTTCTTCACAAAAGATGAATTTCCTGTGCAGATGTCTTTCTATACAAGGAATGTATGTGCATCATCGTATGTGACATGTCAATAAAACTGCCTGTTTAAAAACTGGAGTTAAGGCTACCTCACATTGGCTCAAACTCCACTAAGCCAGGAAATCGGAAGCTAAGGCTCATTCAGAGGCATCCTCCTGCGAGTTGGCCCAGGCCGGTTTGTGTCTTGTAAGCAAGCACAATTTATGATGTGGCACAACATCATTACTAATCATGGGGCACGTCTGTTAAAGCAATCCTTGGCACATGTGAGAATGTATACAGAGCATGTGTGCCATTTGTTTCACAGAGCTGATCCCCCCCCCTCTGCTGTTTGTGGAGTAATTAAAATGGATATGTTTAAAATCTATCATTTTATACCTGTAGGTGGTGGAGTTAGAAGAAATACTAAAGATCAATATACAAAAGATCAGCGGGAAATATCCAAAGTGGGCATATTAATATGGAGCGCCTTAGTCACTTTCATTTTTGGAGGTTCCACAGAATTCCACATACATACAAACACATTTATTGAGACTTTTTCAGGTTCAGACTAGTATAAAATGTTTGCCTAGGGTGGTGTGTTCTCTTTATTCAGGAAACCAAAGCTGACATATGATTTTTAATGTAAGTCTAATTAAGCTACCTCATAATAGGACCTTACAAAAATTCTAGTTTATATTTACTGCTTGGGTGGGCATGCAGCATTGGAAGAAACTGACAGCCATTTGTTATGGGTTCTTTGTGGTTAGTCATCTAACAACCCAAGGAAATGGTCGCTGTGGGACATTACTATTCAGTTAATGAAATTTCTAGTCCCATAATAAATACTATGTATTACCTGGGATTTTTAACCTTTAACTATAGCCTTGTAACTACTCTAGGAACTCCAGTAATTTTGAGAGTCCCACAGCAGTTGAAGTTATTTTTACAATCCTGCTGTCGACATCCACAAATATCAGTTTTTATTCAATAAATGTTTCTTGTTAGCAGACGGACGCCTGTACTGAGTAGAGAGGGTTTCCATCATCATCATCATCATAATCATCATCATCTTTAAATTATGTTTCATTTATGTATAATAATGTTACTAAATCCAGGAGTAGGAGGCATCTACAAAAATACATTTTAAGATGTCATTAAAATGTGAAAATGCCCATTGCTGTCTTGATGTAAGAGTGGAAACTGCATTTTTGTAATATATAGTTTTAACACTATAGTTTTCCAAAATTTTTATAAATGATTAGGACAAATGAGTAGAGGGAATGTTTATCAAATTTGGGTGGGATAACTAATGCCTTTGAAGATAGAAACACGATTCAAGATGATCTTGACAGGATGGAGAACAGAGATCAAATTAACAAAATGAACTTCAACAGAATTTCAATAGAAATAAAGTTGTTCATTTTAAGTAAGAAGAATCAGTTACACCCCCCCCCCAAAACCACCCAGAATTGGTGGCACTTGGCTTGACAGAAATACAGGTGAAAAACATTTAGGAGGTTTAGCAAATCATAAGCAAAATATAAGTAAGCAGTGTGTTGTGGTGACTAAAAAGGCAGCTGCAATTCTAGGTTGCATCAACAGAAGGAGAGTATCCAAGTCACAAGAAATACTGGCAGAACACCACTCCATTCTGCGTTGTCAGACCTCAGCTAGAGTACTGTATCTACCTCTGAGTACAGCAGTTTAAGAAGGATATCAAAAAATGCATCCAGAGGTGGAAGAAGATTGTGAGTGGCCTGGAAGCAATGTGATACCCATCTTCAAGTATGTGGGGAGGTGTTCCACAGATGATGGAGTACATTTGCTTTCTGTTTCTCCCAAGGGTAAGACCTGAACCAATGGGTTCAATTTACAAGAAAAAGGATGTTGAATTAAGCATTAGGAAGAACTTATTGATGGCACAAGTTGTTCAACAGGGAACAGACTAACTCGGAACATGGTGGACTTCCCTTTGTTAGACGTATTTAAGCAGAGAATAGATGGCCACCTATCAGGGATCCTATAAAAGCATATTTCCTGCACTGGCTGGATGAGATGACCTTTGAAACGCAGTCCAGCTATATATTTCTATTTTTTTCCTATTAGTAAATGCTTTCTTATAATTAGGACAACATTTCAGTGCTTCATGCTCAGTACATCGAAAAAACCCAGAGACAGCAAGCTGACTAAAACATTTGTATATTAAAACCAATTTTAAAGGCGTTATCATTGTGTTTGTCTTCCACCAAATCAGCACAGTTTGTTCAAGACTGCATTTCCCTGGATGGCATTCATAATTGATGTATGTCACATTTTATATAATGATTGCGAGGTAAATTCAATTTTATATTTTCCTTGTTTGTGTTCTCTAAGAAACCCTTATCGCCACATATCAACTCCAGCGCAGAGACAGAGGCTGAATTTGGATGACACAATAAGCAACTGGTGTGTGTGTGTGTGGGGGGGGGAAACAATCGTCAGTTGTATTGACTATCATGTCGTCCAAATGCTGCCATAGTCAACTCAGCGCTGATCCTAATCCACACCACAGTTGATTATTTATTACCATGTTGTGTGGGGAGTACCCCCTAGATGAACAGCTGTAAAGTTGATTATTACTCCACCATTGACTATAGTGTTGTCCGAATTCAGCCAGAGATAGGAAACAAATCACTCCAATGAATGTAACAGCAAAAGTAATTAGAGATTGAGAAAAGATTAACTGCATATGCTAGATTTAAATAAAAGAGTTAGGCTTCTGAAATACAGTGCAAACAAATATAGTTATTGAATGATTTTTTAAAAAAAAAACCTGCCAGTTTAAGCCCAGAGTTAAGGCTATGTCATGTTGACTCCACAAAGTCAAGAAAATGGAAGCTAAGGCTGATGCCTTAACAGATATGCCCCATGATTTCTAAACAATGTTGTGCAATGTCACAAATTATGCTTGTTTACAACTTGCTCTCCATGCACCCACACTTTTCCTTGGTCTCTCAGGCCCAAATCCAGTTAGGGAGGATGGAGTGCCTGGGACCCACAAAGATGTCCCATATTGTCTTTGTCCTATATTGTTTTATGAAGCATCTGAACCTTATCTTATTGCTAGAGGAATCCTCCTGTGATTTGGCCCATGCCTGTTCGTGGTTTGTAAGCAAACACAATTTATGACACTGCATATCATCATTACTGATCTGTTAAAGCATGTCTGTTAAAGCACCAGCCTTAGCTTCCAATTTCCTGGCTTTGTGGAGCTTGAGCCAACATGAGATAGCCTTAATTCTGTTTTTTGTTTTTTTTAATAATTGAATTTCAATGTTTTTTAAAAAGGAAATTTATTATTAATGTGTTCTGGGAGTGGTGGGAAGTCACAAACTCAAAACAAAACAAAACACAGAGAAGCCATTAACTCAGTAGATGTGTACAAATAAATAGGTATGTCCCAGTCTGTTTAGAATGGCTTACTTTTGAGTAGGCCTGCACAAGATTCCAGCACAGCTGTTTCCTTTTCCTCCCTCTCTTCATCAGTGATCTGTCAATCAGTGAGAGTGATGCCCTAAGCCTTCAAAATTACTTAACTCTTATCTCAGTTGACAGTCTCCTGCTACCCCTCCTCTACTGTCAGAAGGCTGACAGGGAATTCAAAACACTGGTGTACCGGCAGCATTCTAGCTTCAGAGTTAAACTGAGCACGTCTAACTTAACTTTGTCTGCACTTGGTGCCATAGGCTTTCACGGGGCGAAAAACCTTGATAAATTTTAAATCGCCATTCAAAATTTCACCAAACCAATGAAAGGTTTGGTGAAATTTCCTTTACAAGTCTGAATAAAGTACTTTAGTAGTCCCCCCCAATTTGAAAGAAATATACCGGCCTTGTCGCTCCCTATGGCAGATATGTGCAAGCATCTTGAGCTGGTTAGAGTCAGTGAGCATTCAGAGGCACTGTTGTGGTGATGGGTAAGCCTGAGCCTCTCCAGCTGTGAGTTTTATGGCCCAGCTCCTGGAGATAAGGGTTACCTTTGAGGCCAACCTTCCTCACACACTTGGAGCTTTACGGCATGATGGAGAGTGACACGAAAGGCCTCCCTCCCCCAAAAGGGTGATGCCTGGGAGATGGTGAAAGTCGAGGCGCCACTCTCAGGCCATGAATGTCTTGCCCGATAAAACAACGGCATGAGACTGGATTAGAGAAGATGCCTGCTTAGGATTCCCCTTTCTGCAGATCTATTAATAAACGTGCCCCTGTTTAAATCCCAATTTTGTGCCCACCTTGTTATTTCTCACACTCCACATTCCTGCAAATATACCGAGCCACAACTTGAGTAAAAAACATTTTTTTTTTAGTTTTAAGTTGCTGTATCTGTGGCAATTTGTATTAGACTGGTTTTAAAGTTTGCACAATCATAGACCCCATCAGGTAGATTATGAATGCCAAGGTTCATGTTATTAGCTTAACATGTGTCATTTTTATAAACAGAATTTTGAAACTTATAATGGCAGAATGGGGTTTTGTTTTTGGTGACTCACATTAACTAAAGGGGCATTCCCGTGCCCCTTGAAAATATCTAGATTGGATATAAATGCTATACAGGGTTTATAAATTACATTTTAAATGCTAAATTCAAAAAGTCAACTTTACCAAATACCTCGAAGCAAATTTTGATTCAGGGATATGAATTAATAAAAGGTTGGACGCAAACAATTATGAGCACAAAGAAAAATAGCTGCTAGTGCTACACTGCAAACACTTGCACAAGACTACTCTATTTACAACTATGTTGTCTATTAAAAACTGCTGGAAACCACGTAACATGAGAAAAACCTAGTTGCACTTAGCAACTGGGCTCCAATGCAAGTCAAAGAGGAGCCCATATGTTTGCGTAAGTGCCCAAGCAGGATCTACTCTCAGTCCACGCCAGAGCCGAAGTTACTTTTTTGTACAACCTCACACTGAAGATACAGGCTGCAAGCACTGGTGTTGTAGCGCTAAATTCAGTGTTCGCCAGTTTTGATATTATGGCTGATGCCAAGGAATGACTTGCGTCCTTTCACTAGTTTTGGAACCCTTCTAACCAACCGCATGACAAGTATGTGACAATTTGCTTCATGGCAAAGCATGATGTGAACCTGGATCTTCCACACCCAAACCCAACATTAGGCAAAGATTCAATTCCTCAAGCATCCCTAGTCTCCATATCTGAGAGATGCGTGAGAGTTGTTCTGTTTTTCCACAATGCTTTCCATGTTTGTTCAACACCTGAAAACATGACTCACGGGTGGTAAATTGCATGGAGAAATTGACCCAAAACAAATATAAGCCTGGCTAAATTGAAAACCAGGCACACACTGATTGTGACTTAGTTTTACTGAATCGCTTCTTCAAATGTCGAACCAATAAATGAACGCTCTCTCTCTCTCTCTCTCTCTCTCTTTAGTGTTGTTTATGTATTAACTCCCCTTGGAGTTGAAAAACATCATGAACTACATCAGTGGCAAGAGTTTTTTTAAAAAAACAGTATTTTTAAACGAACAGTATTTCTGGTGATACTATCCATATAGATCTAGCTCAACTCTTAAACACTTGTACAGCTACTTGAAATTAACTTTCCAGATGACAAAAGAATATTGAATGATTGCTGAAGCATAAAGCAGATATTCGTCTTCCTGACGAGAGCCGTAGACAGAACAAATTGTCGCAGAATTTTTCCTGGAATTTTGCTTGACAGGAAGAAATCTTAAAGGTTATCAAGAAAGTGAGCAAAACGAAATGTCATTATTTTGAAGAAAGATTTAAACACGGCATAACACATAAAGCACTTTGATTTGGGGCTGCATTGGATTCCCATCACATTTGTTGAGAGAACCAACGCTATATAAAGTTCAGTCACACAGCAGATAAATCCAATTCCCTCCTCAACGTCTATTCTATGTACCTTTTCTTTAGATGAAAAGAAAAATCTTATTGAAGCATTAATTTCATTTTAGTCTAACTGATCCATGGAGGTTAAGCGATTGCAAAATCCCCATGGCATGTCTGACAAGTTTATAGAGCTAGCCTAAGTTTGACCCGGGCATTGCAGATCTGTCTTATTTTGTTCTGTTTCTTTCCATGCTGTGCTCCCAAGCTGCTGGAACTCGTCAGGAAAAATCCATGAAACAATGCAGTTCACATACACACCCATCTATATCCTCAACATCTGCTGACTCTGCATCGCCATTAAAAACTCAAAGGGAAATCCTTCCTCCACCCATTGTTGTCATCAACAAGTCCTGATGACAAACAGAAATTGCTGTTTAGCAGTATTTCCTTCCTGAGTTGAAAACGTCATCTTTGATTAAACTATTATTTTATCAACAAAATTGTGATGAGAGAAGGACTGTGCAGGAAAAAAATAACATAACTAAAGAGTGGTGAGGTTGAAAAAAACTGGAGAGCAGCTTGGGACAAATCTTAAGGGAACCGTGTTTAAAAATGTGGCATGCAAATATTCTGTTACCATATGAATCTGCCCTCTGCCCTGAGATTATCTGAGAACATAAAGAACCATCTAATCCAGATTTCTCTTCCTACAGGGGCTAGGCAATTGCATTGGAGAAGCCCACTTCATGTTCCCAAGCAAGGGATGTTCAGAGACACACTCTGATCTGGGGAGGCCCTTTACAGGTTCCTCTCCTAAATAAGGTTAGGTGGGTGGGGACCCGAGAATAGGAATTTTCTGTTCTGGCACCCCATCTATAGAATGCCATCCCCAGCTCTATGCACCTGTTGTCCATATAGGCACCAGGTTAAAATCATTTTATTTGTCCAGGCATGTGGGAGTGCGGCCCTGTTGATTCTCTTGGACTGCTCAACCCCACTCAGCTATGCTATGGGGCTACACAAGTGTCATCATGACATCCATCTCTCTCTCTCTCTCTCTCTCTCTCTCTCTCTCTGTTCTTTTCATGAAATCCGGCTGAGGCAGTGGGTGTTCTGAACCAGTCCCTGGGTATAGTAATAGACTAGACAAGGGCCAATTAACAAAGTAAATCCAGAGAAGATAGAGGTACTCTTTATTGTGTGGTTTATCTGTCCGGTTGAGTGGCAATCAATCTGTTTTGGAGGAGTTGCACTCCACCTTAAACAAAATCAGAGAGCTTCAGCTACTGGATGGTATAGAAATAAATAAATAAATAAATAAATAAATAGGTGCCTGAGTCATCTTCATTTCCTTTTCCCTCCCCATCCCTTTTGTGTTGTGTATTTTTAGACTGTAAGCCTCAGGACAGGGTCTGTCTTACAACTGTAACCTGCCCTGGAAGCTTTAACAGCTGAAGGGTGAAGTATAAATGCTTACAAATAAATAAATAAGTATGGAACGATGGTGCAAACTCTATAAAAAGCCAGATCCATATGTTATTACTAGATAATTTGAGAGAAGACATTCATTAATACCTGGAGTTTTCAATTGCACACTTGGTCAATGTAGAATTATGTGATTACTTTCTTTCCCTAGATATCTGTGGTTCATGCTAATTTCTCGTAATGACATGGGACCAGGGGCTGGTCATGGAAAACATTTGGATAGGTAGACATTCAGAGAAATGAGAGTGCTGTTGGCACAGGGGTAAATTCCATAGGCTACATAGGAAGACCAAGTGGACAAATTTCAACTAAATTAAGTACGGTAGAATGCCTACTATTCGCTTCTAGGAAAGGTGCATTATGATTAAAGACTAATTTAATAATTAGACAAATTTGAGCAAGAGGATATTTAGCACAGTCTCTGCACTGCTGATGCCCTGGGACGAAATGCCTTGTTATTACAAATGGAAACTGGTCAGGCCAACATGACATCCTTATATTTCAAATTAATTACAATATAAGCAAGCCAAGAAATTAATTTTAGTCCCCCTCACTACTTTAATCTTATCAACAGGACACTGGGTTCCTTCCCTTACACTTGCAATGCTTGGGAGGACGATTTATCTTTGTTAAATAATAATTGGCTTTATTATCTTTTGACTCTTCAGAACTGCTGGCTGGCAAGGTTTTAAAAAATTTCATCAATCTTATTTTGCGTGTTTCAAAGCGTGCATCAGGAAAAAAGATGTCAAAGTCTGCAAAACACATTGTATCTCCTAACATTATGAATTGGGCTCGAGAATATCTAATTCACTAATATATCTACTAAGCTGACATGAACCGCTATATTTCATAACTTGAACAAGGAAGTCCAGCAGCAAGGACCTAAATTGCAGTTCCAGATGATTAGTGTTGCAAAAGCAATCCAGGCTGCCAGAAAAGCTTACTGATACTCACCTTTGGCAAACTTGCCTTTTTGGTCATTTACTCAAGCTCCACTCTTTGTGTCTTTTTATAAAACCTTTGGAGAGAGATGTAATGTTGCATTGTTAACTCTCTAAAAGTAGGACACATTGCTCAAGAGAGATATAACTGACTATTAGTCTAGAGATAATTGTCTATCCACTTCAGAGTAATTTTTAGAAACAACCCTTAATTTCCTCCAACTCATCTCCCAATTAAAAAGGAAAGGAAAAACTGTTTTTTAGGGACTTTAGCAGAGCAACTGGTCACTTAGAGTGGGGGTTTATACCCTAGTTGTACGTCACAGTTCCATATGGATAGATTGGGAACTCCATCTATAGAGAGATTATTACGCTTCATATGGGCAGAGAGGTCTGCCCTGTTCTGCCGGGCTTTTATTTATTTTAAATTATTTTTAGGCCACCTTCAAGGGCAAACCTCTCTCAAGGCAGTGTACAAGTTTTAAAAAAACACACAAAAATATACCACTAGGCAATAAATATACAATAAAATACTATAAACCACTGTAAGAACAATGTATACCAATAAACCCTGCAGCCCAGAGATTATGGGAAAGCCAGCAAAAGCTGGTGGCTCTTCAGAGTCTTCCAGAAGACCTGTAACGAAGGAGGGTGACAACCCTCCGATGGAAGATGATTCCAGAGATGCGGGGCCACAACTGAAAAGGTCCTCTACCTTGTACTCGCCAGCCTAATGGCCCTTGGTGGTAAGTAAATGAGAAAGGCCTCTGCTGATGGCCACAAAGTGAGGGCAGGCTAGTCATTCAAATAACTTGTGCACCCAAACTATTTAAGGCTTTGAAGGTGAAAAGCAGCACTTTAAATTGGGCTTGGAAACGCACAGGCAACCAATGCAGCTAGTGCAGTATTGGTGTCATATGAGTAGTTTGCCAGTCCCACCAATATCAGGGAGTAGGGGGGTGCATTCTGCACCAACTGGAATTTCCAAACCATCTTCCCAGGCAGCCCCATGTAAAGCGCATTAGATAAAGCCTGGATGTCACCAGAACATGAATGTCCAAGGAAAGATCCTCTGTCTCCAGATAGGGTCATAGTTGGAGTACCAGCCTAAGCAGGTAAAACTGCCCTGGCCAATGCTGCCACCTGAGCTTCCCCAGTTAGCACTAGGAATGTGTGAATCAGCACGGCTGGAGCTCACTGAAGTTCTCCAAATTCCATCACGAAGGTCATTCCAATTTGAGTCAGTATCACTTTGTGAGCTTTGGGTTTTTTTTCTTCCTCTAAGAAAATGTGCATGTATTTCCATGTGTATTTTTCCAAATACACACATCAATTCTGCCCATTTTTAAAACGTTAAAGTGTATTTGTGCACATAAGAACATCAGAAGAGCCATGTTAGATCAGATCAAGGGTCCATCCAGTCCAGTATTCTATTCACATGTTGGCCAACCAGATGCCCACAGGAAATCCACAAGCAGGACACGAGTGCAACAGCACTCTCCTGCCCATGTAATAGGTGTATATGCGATTACTGCTTTTGATTTCTGGAGGCAGCATAGAGGCATCAGGACTAGTAGCCATTAATAGCCATCCAGGAATTTGGCTAACCCTCTTTTAAAGCCATCCATATCGGTGACCATCGCTACATCTTAGGAAGCAAATTCCATAATTTGACTCTGTGCTATGTGAAGAAGTCCTTCCTTTTGTCTGTCCTGAATCTCCCACCAATCAGCTTCATGGGATGACCCTATTGGGTTCTAGTATTATGACAGAGGTAGAAAAATGTCTTCTTAGCCACATTCTCCACACAATACATGATTTTGTACACCTGATGATTTTGAAGTCTCCTCTACTATTTTTGCATACACTTGCAGGACCATATTCCGCCTGATTGCAAGCCAGGTGAACTTCATTTATGTCTACCAAGTTTAGTATATTTCTTTCTGTTTTCTTCATTTGTAACCTCAAGGCATCCACCTTTATCTTGTTTACTTTTTTAAAAAAGTTAACACCTTAATGAGCATCTCTGAAACCTGCCCTTTTCTGGCACGAAAGCATCATCAAAGCAGTTGAGACCAAGATTCTAACCTCTTTGTTGGCAAAAAGAAGATATTCCTTAGATCTCAAGTTTTTCTGTTATTTTTATAACCATTATCTTTCCCCTAACAGTCAAAAGACCACCAGCATGAACTTTACCCTCCCCTTTAAAAAAAAAAAAAAAACCTCTTCGTTTTGTTTCCTTCTCTATATGTCCATGTAATTCTTTGTCCCCTATGGTGTATTGTAAATGTTTTATTCACATGGCCACAGACTGACTATTCCCAAATGTTAATTAAGATCAGAAAATGAGCTGCAGAGTGCATTAGTGGTTATGTAATACAGGCCATTAAAGCCAGTTTTATAAATGAGCGTCATTAAATTCTAAGTATAGCTGTTTTTCCCGTGCTGCCAAAAACACACACAAACGAGAGAGAGAGAGGTTACAAGCACCTTTTATTCAAGTTTTTTTTTTTTTTTTTTTTTTTTTTTAGCAACTTAGCAAGGCAGAGGGGACCTTAATTATTAGGGGTGTGCATCGGATCGGATCCGATCCACGATCCGAATCCGATCCGACCCAAAATCGGGAAAATCCGATCCGATCCGATCCGGCCAACCTCCGATCCGATCCGATCCGATCCGATGAGGTCCGATCCGGATCGGACGCCATTTTGAATGCTTTTTCCCATAGCCAAGTATTGTTTTACAAAAACGCCTATAACTTTTTCATTTTTAAAGATAGAAGGATGAAACTTGGGCAATGTGGCAAAGTTTCATGTGTGTAACTTTAAAAATGACAAAGTTATAGGCATTCCTGGGTATTTATTAAAAAATTAATTGCCACAAAATGCATGCACCAATCTTTCTGAAATTTCTCACAGATAACTACCCCTAACCAGTCTACAATGTGCTCATTCAGGAAACACTCTCTCGTCTCGATCCCTTTGATCCTTGCTAGTAGTATCCATTACAGGGCTCGTGTTTCCTTTCCTACTTTCACTTTTCAAGCAGAACGGCTGAGCCTAGCTGAGTTTTGCAGCCATGCGTGCAAGGAAGGATCACTCTGGTCTCGATCCCTTTGATCCTTGGTAGTATCCATTACAGGGCTCGTGTCTGCTTGAGTACAAAGTGAAAGCAGACACGAGCCCTGTAATGGATACTACTAGCAAGGATCAAAGGGATCGAGACGAGAGAGTGTTTCCTTTTCTTCGCGGGAAGCGGGAGGGGAAGACCTGGCCTCTGTAGAAATTTTTTTGAAACATGTAATTTAAAAATTCCATAGCCATCAAATGCCTGGACCTATAATTCTGAAATTTCTGACACATATCTACCCCTAACCCATCTACAAAGTGAGCAATGTTCAGACTTCTAACTTTTAAAATAAAAAAGTTATAGGCGTTTCTTTCCTCATTGTTTCAAAAATACCTTGCCACCACATGCCTGGACCCAGCTGTCTGAAATTTTACACACATATCAAGCCAAGTGGTACCTGTAATGTGCCCATGTTTCCTGTTTGTATCTTCAAAAATAAAAAAGTGGGAGGCGTAACTGTATTTACCCCACCACTACCCATTTTTCTAAAATTAATTGCCACACAAGGCAAGCACCTACGTTTCCGAAATTTCACACACATAGGTCCCAAGGTACCGCCTACAATGTGGCAAAGTTTCATGTGTGTAACTTTAAAAATGACAAAGTTATAGGCATTCCTGGGTATTTATTAAAAAATTAATTGCCACACAAGGCAAGCACCTACGTTTCCGAAATGTCACACACATGGGTCCCAAGGTACCACCTACAATGTGGCAAAGTTTCATGTGTGTAACTTTAAAAATGACAAAGTTATAGGTGTTTCTTTCCTCATTGTTTCAAAAATTAATTGCCACACAAGGAAAGCTCCAATGTTTCTGAAATTTCACACACATATCAAGGCAAGTGGTACCTGTAATGTGCCCAAGTTTCCTGTTTGTATCTTCAAAAATAAAAAAATGGGAGGCGTAACTGTATTTACCCCACTACTACCCATTTTTCTAAAAATTAATTGCCACACAAGACAAGCACCTACGTTTCTGAAATTTCACACACATAGGTCCCAAGGTACCCCCTACAATGTGGCAAAGTTTCATGTGTGTAACTTTAAAAATGACAAAGTTATAGGCATTCCTGGGTATTTATTAAAAAATTAATTGCCACAAAATGCATGCACCAATCTTTCTGAAATTTCTCACAGATAACTACCCCTAACCAGTCTACAATGTGCCCAAGTTTCATCCTTCTATCTTTAAAAATGAAAAAGTTATAGGCGTTTTTGTAAAACAATACTTGGCTATGGGAAAAAGCATTCAAAATGGCGTCCGATCCGGATCGGACATCTGGTCCGATCCGATCCGACCAGCCTCCGATCCGATCCGATCCGATCCGACCCCCCAGGTCCGATTCCGATCCGCTATCCGATCCGATCCGGGGGGTCAGTGCACATCCCTATTAATTATCAAGCCTATTTTACAAAGTGTAACAGGGAATCTGTGGCAAAAGCTGCAAGATATTCTAGGTTTGGCTTCTCATTACGTGGCCTGTTCATTAGGCATTGCGTGGCCTGCTTTGAGTTATCCTGCAAATTACCTCAGAGCCCATTCAAATCACTGCTATTGTTTAAGAGTGTTTGGCAATAGCGTTCCTGGGGAATTCCTTTGTAAGCCTTCAGATGAGACTTTCTTTAACATGGACCCCAATTTCAGTCTTCTTGTAGCAGATGGGCCCAAGCCTCAGCCAACGTGTTTCATTTTATGAAACACAATACTACTGTCTCTCTCAACGAGATAGAACAATGCAGCAGAAGTTGTACCTAGCTGTCTCGGACCAGTCAGATAACGGGCAAGAGATTACCATCAGGAAGTGGTTCAAGTATCAAGGTTCCACATAGACCTATCGTCCGATTGAAGTCCACCAGGGGAAGAGCCTTCAGTGTGGTGGCCCCCCTCCTATGGAATTCCCTCCCTCTGGAGGTCAGGCAGGCGCCAACTTTGTTTTCCTTCCGGCGTCTCCTGAAATCCTCGTTGTTCCAGGAAGCCTTTCCTTAATGACCAGCCGTGGTTTATTTTGCACTTTATTTCTTTTAAAAATCTACTTTTAATGTATTTTTATTCTATTTTATTTTGTCCACCACTCGAAATTCTGAATGGGGTGTAGTATATAAATATGAGGGGGGAACCATAACAATTAATCAAGTTCAACATCTGAAATCAGACAATATAGTTCTAGGAACTCTATATATAATACATACTTTTTTGCGTATTTCATCAAGGAGGCCATGGCAGCTTCCTCCTTATAGAAGTATTCTTAACAAAATTCTAACAGTAGCAAATTCCCAATGCATGGAATGGAAAGGATATAAAAATCTAACTTTTTAAAATGTTGATTACAACAATGCATGCATTTCCTTCAAAACGTACCTAAATGTGTGGGGGGCTTTTGTTGTTTTTTAATGAATCACTGCAAGGAAAGAGGCAGGTTAAAAGCACTGGGACTGAGACTGTTTTGCTTAATACACATTTAGAATTCATTCACTATTTAGAAGCTGAATCCCTCTCAGGGTCCTGCTTTTTGTAGGTTACACAATGTACTGCTAAAGCTACTTTTCTGTATGGAATCAATGCCTATTGCACATGATGTGTGAAGCTTGTTTCAGTACGCACTTGTAAAAATACCAATACTCACTTGTCACACTCAGGTAAATAAACGGGCTCGTCTTGTTCTCTCCATTGTTTTCATTGACTGCCTGGACGTAGTAACACCCGGCATCTGCTACTGATGTTGCAAGGATGACCAATTGGTTTTCTAGCGTGATGGTTCTATGGGGAACGGGAGAGGGAAAAAAAAGTGTATTAAATTAGGAAAAGAAGAATTAAGTTGTAAAATATGCACACCCCTCACATCTGACAGACTTCTATGTGGCACTCAGAAGACAAATGTCGAAATGACCTAATGGGAAGAAAAAGTGTTAAGCGCCAAATACATCCATGAATGAGACAGAAGTCCTCTGGAAGGTTTTAAGTTCCTTGGTCTTCCCTGACCCGCAGCTCTTACTGCCTGCCTTTAGTTTTTGCATGATGCTTAATGTGACAGAGCCTAGAATCCAAAGCACTAGTTTAGCCGTGGCCAAGAACCTTTGCATGCTCAGTGGGGCTTTGGAATTGATTATTTATTTGCTTTTTTAACAGAGCTCCATTCCAGATCAGCAATTGCTTTTGAAACTCCCTGTTGATTTCAAAAGCAATCTGCCATTCAACATGAGGGGCTGCTGTTTGGAAAACTCTAATCCATGTAGACCGAGTTCTGCTTTCTTTCCACCCTGACTGTAGAAACTGTAAAAGGAGCACTTACATGGCAAACTACATGAGTTGCTTGAGATCTGTAATCAGATCTCACCCCCAAAAAATCTTTCAACAGCTTCTGCGGTTTTGATTGGAGCAGTTGAGCTGGTCAATGGGTGTTTTAACCCTTCTCCCTAAACTCTATTCTCAATTAAATTCCATCAACCAACCCCATCCATGGAGCTAACATTGCTTTTTTGTTACATTTCTTTCCCAACTTTTTGCCTTTTGCAAGGAACCACAGGTAGCTTACATGGTCCTCCTAATAGCAGCTTCGGTTGAAACAGACACAATTTGGACAAAGAAAACAGCACGGGGGGAAAGGGGTTAACTAGGCTGACCATATGAAAAGGAGGACAGGGCTCCTGTAACTTTAACAGTTGTAGAGAAAAGGGAATTTCAGCCAGTATCATTTGTATGCAATTAGTTCCTGGTGATATTCCCTCTTCATCACAACAGTTAAAGTTGCAGGCACTATACTAGAGTGACCATATACAAAAGAAGCCAGGGCCTCTGCAACTTTAACTGCTATGATGAAGAGGGAATTTCACCAGGAACTAATTGCATACAAATGATACTGGCTGAAATTCCCTTTGCTCTACAACTGTTAAAGTTACAGGAGCCCTGTCCTCCTTTTCATATGGTCAGCCTAGGTTAACCCTTGTCCGAACAAAAATAGAGGCCCAACGGCTAAGGTAAAAAAACAAATTTTTGGTGGATCCTGTCTCACATTTCTTGCATCTTGTGCAGTTTAATACCATTGCATTGTAACATTTAATTCATACAATTAAGGCCATTCCTCTCGGTAAATACAATTTCAATGCAAAGCTAGCATCAAAGAATATTTTTAAACACACAGTTAGTTAGCTCACCCGGGGACGGGGACAACATGGGAAGGATGTGTGGAGAGAAACCAAAGGCAAGAGAATCTCAGGAGGCAAACATTCCCTATTTATGACCTGTGTGGTTATCTCAATTTCATATACTGAGGTTGTACAAATGCCTAATTAACATGCTCAGCTGAGAAGTCATGCAAGGGGTGTGAGGAGCCAAACTTTTACTAATTGACAGCTATAATTGCACCACCTCATAGATCAGTGGTGGAATCATCTCAGAGGATTCAGTAAATACCAGAGTCTAACATAAGTTTCGCTTTTCTTGTTATAAATGCTTCTATAACCTTCCCTTGTAATATTGCTCTAGCTATTTTGGTTCTTGCCTATAATACTAGACAGTGTTCCCCATTTAGTCAGCAATCAGCATCCAGCTTAAAATTAAGGTCTACGCCCATTATTGAACAAATCAAAATCTTGCAGTAGAGATTTCCATACTGCCAACACATGTCTTCGAGAAGTAGAGTCCAGAGAGTGGAAGAATGGGTTTGGAGTAAGATTCGGGTCCAATTGGACATGTTAATCTCTTGCCTCGCTGGAAGTTGGGGAAACAAAGTCAGGGGAGAAAGGTTAAAGGCCTATAATCTAAGGGCAAAGGCCATAAAACTGATATGAAAATTAAAGAAACCCACTGCAGATATGGAATGACAAGGTGGGAAGATTCAGCCAGCGCTTGCTGAGCAATTCACATGGGGAGAAATGGAAGGAGGGAATGTAAGTAATGAAGAGATTGCAGTGATTGAGACATGAATTTACTCTGGCTGCAACCTACATAACTTAAGAACAAAAGAAGAGACATGTTTGATCAGACCAAGGGCCTATCTGGTCCAGAGTTCTGTTCCTACAGTGGCCAACCAGATGCTCCAATATGAAGCCCACAGGTAGGATGGGAGGTCAACAGCACTCTCCCACTAATGTTCCCCAATGACTGATATTCAGTGGTATGTTGCCTCTGATACTGGAGGTAATAAATAGCCATCATGACTAGAAGTAGTCATATCAGTTTTAGTTGATCAACTGATTGATCTATTCATTAAATTTGCAAATGGGTTTAAAAAAAGACCCAATAATTCTGAAACAGGAAGACTAGTTGCATTCTGTTTAGATGTTGCCCACATGAGTTGTAGCAGGCATCGTCTTAGAAGAGGCATTCCTCCTGTGTATGTGTCAGGGCTGTGTGGTGATCAGTCCTGTGGAGTAAGCCAGGGCAGAAGAGCAATCAGGATTGGAGGGCAAACCAGAAAGCAGGGCCAAAGAACAAGTCGAGAGGGTGCGGTTGCACCTGTGGGCAGCTGGTTGGCCACTACGTGAACAGAATGCTGGGACTAGATGGATCTTTGTCTGATCCAGTGTGGCTCTTACGTTCTTCGGAGTCAGGACCAAAGAGCAAAACTAGAAGCACAAAAGCCTCAGGTAGTTTTTGTTACTCAGGCAAAGTTCCTCTGAGTCAAGAAGCTCTCTTATATTCCTTCCTGTCCAGGAAGAGCAAATGGCCAAGCTAGAAAGGTGTTCACTGGGAAGATGAAATGGCATGGCTTGCCACAGGGCACAATGGTCAGCAGTTCCTGACAGTTCCTGACAGCATGAGATGAAGGGGGAATGCCTTTTTAGATGATGTTTGTTATCTGCCTTTTAAGAAGCACTAGCATTTAAAAAGAATAAAATTGATTAATCTAATTGATTAAGCGATTGCAGCCTAGCATATACTAGCACGTGGACAAGAGTTTAGCTGCAGGGACAAAGTTTGCAATATGCTACGCAGTGATGAAAAATCAGAAGTACTCCCCAAAATGTGCCTAAAACAGCTTTCTCAATTGTGGTTCCCATTTGCAGCATTAAAATTAAAGTCCTTAGAAAAAGTTCGCTTTTTCCCTTGACTGTGATAAGATTGTTTTTGAAAAATGTCCATAAATCTTGACAAAGGGACAGTTTCCATTTTCAGTTTTATCTTTTGACTCATGCCAATGCCCTAGTTTTCTAAACAAAAGCCCAATTCTAGGATGTTTAGGTTATTTGACTCTTTGGAGAAGAAAAGGATAAAAGACTGGTTTTAATCTGTCAGTAATTTACCTGTGGCATAAAAAGATAGTACTAGCAAAGAAGTGTGATGTGTCTAAAAGCAGAAGTGTGCCTAATTTAAATATCGGCATGCCAATGAATATGTCACCACCTTGAGTCTTCAGGAAAACAAAGGTGAAGGTGAAATAAACCTCCAATGATGATTTGAAACAGAACCGCTGGATCCAATGTAAGGTTGAGAGGGAAAAAAAAACAATGGCCCTCATACAGGGAATAATGCTTGCTTGCTTGCTTCCTGCCAAATGGCACACCAGGCCTTCACATACATTCTTAAAATACTAACAGAGCATCAGTCCAATATAATAATAAATTCTGCTGCTTTTTAACATTAAAACTATGTTAATCACAGCAGGAAAAACAAAGCAGGCAAATTATTCTATCAGCAATAAGGGGGGAAACAGATTAATAGGACATACTGATGCACTTAGAGGCATGATATTGACACTTGTTAGTTTTTTCTTTAAATCAGCATTCTTCACATTTTTATTCTCTAAAATACGGCACTCTACATGGAAGGTGCCTTACACCATATCAGCTGATTGGTCCCTTTAGCTCAGTATTGTCTACACCAGTGATCTTCAACTGGTCCAGGACTCACCTTGGACTCCCAACCTAAAACATGGGACCCATTTCACAATTTTCTTCATGCTTAACATGGTGGCAACAGCTTTGCCGTGACCCATCTGGAATGATCTCGTGACCCACTTTTGGGTTGCAACCCACCAGTTGAAGTCCACTAATCTACATTCATTGGCAGTGGCTCTTCAGGGCATCCGGCATATGTCTTTTCCATCACCGGCTGCCTGATATTTTTAATTGTACCCTCCCTAAAATATCAAAATGCAAAAAAATGAACCTCAATTCTGTTCTGGTCAGACTTAAATATATGAACTACAATGAAAAGAATTTTCTTTCCTTGACATTAATGAATCTGTGATCAAACATATATGTGAGCAAGCTATGAGTGAGCAAGCGTTAAATATAAATTCGGATTAGGTGATTATTATCTTCCAGAAAATCTTAATAAGCTGCAATGTTGATCACCCATTATTAACTTGCATATTAATTTTAACTAATAACTATAAAAGAAGTGCTGCTGCTCACAAGCCACAGACTGAATTAAATTTTAAGCCAAACATGTTAATTTCAGGGGGGGGGATTCATGTACAAATTAATAATGGCCCACCACCATATTTATTGATATCAAAAATATACCAGTGGAACTGCACAGTTATGCCAACACAATCCTACATCCGAATAACCATAAAATATCCTATTATCCCGAAGACCAGGATGCTCGTTTAGGCTTTTTATTTATTTTTTAAAGGAGTTTTGTATAAAACAAGAAAAGAGGTTGTATCCAATCCTGTCTGTCCACCAGAACAGGTATCACAGGTGGAACGATTTCCCCCGCCACCCTGCAGTCCACTTCCTGCGGATGCTTGCAAGGCACACAGAGGGGTGGAAAACAAGAGAAGTCCCACTAAATTTAACCCAAGATTTCTCAAATAATTGGACTTGAGAGGTCTGCTGTTCCCCATCTCCATCCCAGCTACTACAAGATTTTATATAAATGCTGAAGGAGAGGAATTAGAGAGCACTCCTTACATTTCTTTCCCAAAATTCAATTCTAGAAGAAGCTGGGAGTTCAGAGTTTCCTTATTATTTACCCTCCCCCTTTTTTTAATCCAAGAGACCAACTCCTGGAGAATTAAACATTTGCTAGCTTTTTAGTGACTAGACTGCATGATAAACAGATAATGCTGGATTACTGTATCATAGCACAATAAACTCCAAGTCATAGCATAACCTGATTTAGCCTATACTTATGACAAAGCCATCTGCTTGGGAGCCAAAGTGCATTCCTTTTGTATGTGTGTGTGTGTGTGTGTGTGTGAAAAAAGGTCTAAATAAAGCCCCTTTTCCAGTGTTGCCACACATCTAATACAACCATCAAGCTGCTCTGTGTGCAATACCAAATGCCAGTGTGTGAGAGAAAACATCTCTGTGCCTTATAAAAACTTCAGTTTGTATCATGTCTAACTGGCGCTGATTCCTTCCACATGAGGACTTAGGTGACTCAGTGCGAGTGATTTTACTAAGAAATGAGGAGATTATGGGGCAATGACAATGTAAGTACTCAGGGATTCCCAACAGGATTGTCATCCGTTGGCAAAGTCTTTCTGACATGAGCTTGTCACAAAAATATACTCGTCACTCTTTTATAATTATTCATTGCGTTTTCATTTTAATATTTTCCCCCCTTTAAGGCTTTTTTTTTAAAGTAAGTCCAGTACACCTTTGTGTCACACTATCCCTTAATAAGCGCTTGTTTTTAACTATGTTCTGGAGATAGTTAGGTGCATATCAAGGGTCACCGGAGGAGTAATGTCAGACCAGCTGCAGTGTAGTAGGTGCAGGGTTGGCCCTACCATGAGGCAAAGTGAGGCAGCTACCTCAGGTTGCAAATGCTGGGGGGAAAGGAGTGAGGTCAAGGTATTGGAGAACGGAGCCGTGTGTACCATGGGGCCTGTCCTGCACCCCTAATGTAGTCCGCTGTACTTAGGAGCGGTGGATGATATTGTCCCACAGCAAAATGTCTTGGACTGGCCCTGTTTGGGTGCATTTCACTTCATTCACAGAAGAAGAGAGAGGAAGGCAAGCAAGCAAAAATAAAAAACGCTGGGCAAAATCCAGCTAAAATCTCATTGATTTCAGGGGAAGGATTGCTTAAATTGAAACCAATGGGCAGCTTGCTGCTGAAATCAAGGGGACGTAAAATGCTTAACTTTGGCTGGATTGTCCTGCTGACTTCAATCTTCACCTTCAGAACTCACTATGGGACTGCTCTAAATTTCCTGGAACACGCACTCATCCATTATGAACTCGAATTTTCATGACAGCCATCTTCCACTGGGACTGTCAACTGGAGAGTTGCTTGCAACGATGCTGCTATTTGACATTCATCCATTAATGCAAGACTAGAACAGAAGCATGGCTTATTGTCAAATCTAGAATTCAACTTTAGTGGGAAAGCACAGTGGCCAGGAATTCCTGACCTTTTACAGCATAGTCCAAAACCAGGTGGGAGAGACAACCAAAAATAAGTCATGCAGGAGTTATCTGGAGAGAACCAGGCAAAATAAATAATGTCTGACCTTAGGGCATGGCAAGGTTGGGAAAGGAGTAAGCAACTCAAGAGTGCAATTGTAGACTATTTACAACACGGAAATGTTAAGGATCGACTACTTTTTAACATGTCACCTGTGGAGCCAATGTACAGTTATTTATTTATTTATTTATTTATTACATTTGTACACCACCCCATAGCCGAAGATCTCTGGGTGGTTTACATAGGATTAAAAACAATTAAAAACAATATACAAAAATTAAAACAGCAAAAACATACAACATACACACAATCTATACATTTAAAAACCACATCAACACTTCAAAAACTACAAAAACAAAACAAAACAAACCCAGGCTCCTCAGATATTGCCAAATATTATTAAAGTGCAACTTGGTATGGTTTTGGCTTGGCTGTTAAGATGGTTGCTGCATCATGCTGCATAAGGCTTAAAAGATGTACCATCTAATGGATGAGCAGAGAAACAGTTTCTTTCTTTTCTTAATTGCAGCTGTCTCCTCTACTTTTATATAAGTCAACAGATTGGTGAAATTGACTAGACCGGCTTGCAAGTTATTTCTGTTCTAGTGGAGTTGATGTCAAGGGAAACTGCATTTTTTTTAAGAATTGGAGGGAAATGACAGCTTTCCACCCCCACCTCCCCACACCCCTTTTGAAGAATGACATTTGCCCTTCATATATTTGGACACATATTTATGCACCTTTCCTTTCATGTACTAAAAATGCAATTACAAATACTAAATTAAGTTGCAAAAGTGTCTTAGGGTTGTTGTGTGTATTATTGGGTAATATTTATTTATTCCATTTTATTCATATCACATTTTTAAATAGTATACATAGAATTACTAGACTAGAAAAAAAGGAGAGCCCTAAGGGATCAGACAAAAGGTCCACCTAATCCAGAACCCTGTTTTTCTCACAGTGGAAATCAGATGATTTCCACTGTGAAGCTCACAAGAAGGTAATGAAGGTAATGACCTCCCATTGTTGCTTTCCAGTACCTGGTATTCAGAGACATACATTCTCTGATCCTGAAGACTGGAATAATAATAATAATAATAATAATAATAATAATAATAATAATAGGGATTATAATAATAATAATAATAGGAATAATAATAATAATAATAATAATAATAATAATAACAACAATTTATTTCTTACCCGCCTCTCCGTCTGGATCGAGGCGGGGAACAACAACATGATAAAATACATAAAACTGATTAAAACATAACACATATTATTAAAACTGCATAAAAAATCCTAAAACATCCTAAAAACACCCTTAAAACATTCTAAAATTCCACTGGATATGCCTGCCGGAAGAGAACAGTCTTTATAGCTTTCTTAAATTCTAAAAGACTGTTAAGTTGACGAGTCTCCTCCGGCAGGTCATTCCACAGTCTGGGAGCGGCAGAAGAGAAGGTCCTCTGGGTAACGGTTGTCAGCCTAGTCTTGGCCGACTGCAGTAAGTTCTTCCCAGAGGACCTGAGCGTGCGGGGCAGATTGTATGGGAGAAGGCGATCCCGCAGGTAACCTGGACCCAAACCATGTAGGGCTTTAAAGGTAATAACCAACCTAAAGAGAAATATTATATTAAAAGGATTTCAGCTTTGCTTTAGGAAACAAACAGGGATTCACAATTTCTGTCCTAGCCTGAACCTCTCACAAATTGCAGAAGGAAGGGGGACTTAAAATTGGTTTCAATAAAGGAGTGTCCGCATGGTCTTGAGATCCAGAACTAATAGTAATTAATTTATGTATTTGGTGTATATTGTTATTCTATTAATGTTGTTCCCCACCTCGATCCAAATGGAGAGGCGGGTAAAAAATCAATTTATTATTATTGTTGTTGTTATTATTATTATTATTATTTTCATAATGGCTAATTAGTCTCTCTCTTCCTCTCTTTGTAGTGAAGTAAGTACCAGATTATCTTCTGTTCCTGATCAATGAAAACAGACCTCTGTGTGTGTGTGTCAGCCAGCCAAGAAAACGGCAGTGCTTCGGGCACATTACAAGATCCTGATGAAGGATAAACAACTTACTGAGCAAGAAAGGCTATTCAGAAACAAGCACTTTTCATAATAAGGAAGGGAGATACCAAAGAAATGATATGAAATGAAATGGTTGCGTTTTTGTTATGCTACAAGTTTGCCGCAATTCCAAAAGAGCATAATTATCACCCTAAATCCACTCTTTTATTCATTTTATTTTAAAATACTAAGAGACAAATATTCGGAGCAGGAGACAAAAATACTCATAATAGCCATATTTGAATTCAAGCTCTCAAGTGTTATCCACACATTGGGGATGTTCTGTTATTTGCAATCACAGCAGCTTCCAAATGCACCCTTTAAAATATAACATACAAAACGCAGCCAACAATGGGAGCAACAGGAAAAAAAAACATATCTATTTCCTATTCAAAGGGAAAAGTTTACAGAGGCCAAGGTGCCTATATTTAAACAGAATACCTATTTTCTGTGGTTACTTTGATTGATCGTATACATTCAACTCAATTGACTCCTTAGAACACCTGAACATATAGTTGGACATGAGTTTTTGGGCCCCAGTGCAAACATACAATACAGGTCTCCTCCCCTACACACATCACCATCTCACTCCAAACATACAATTTCATGTGTCATGAAAGAAATGCTTCTATTTTAATTCTGAAATTGTGTGTGTGTGTGTGTGTGTGTGTGTGTTAATGGCCTTTACTATAACATCTGTATTACAAAGCTTGCTGACTACTGTCAGGTTTTGGTTGGTCCTAATAAAGGCACTATCCTGTCAACATGTTGACATCTTTATTCTAACATACCAACGAGTCCACAAACATTTTCTTCAATTTAGCCTCTTCCCCCCACCCCCTTCATAGTAATGGAGTTGCAGGCTGGCCAGGGTTTCCTGCATTTCCAGGCCCCGGTTTAGTGTGATCTTGTTCTCCACTTGGTACCATGCTTGGGCATATCTAGCAGTCACTGGAGAGGAGAACAGTAAGAATTAGTTAAATATATAAGGAATGTTTATACACAATCTGGCTACTGAAACTATTTCCAAATTGCTGGTTTGCAAAGAGAGCAGCCTGAATTAAAGAAGAACACAAAGCCAATTTGTATTTGGAGTTTTGGTGACCAGTATTCAAATACAAATAATGGGGAGCTCATTTTCCCACCACGCGGTGACCTTCTTTCTTCACAGAGAATCTCTCTCCTTTATTATTAGGAAAGAATCTCTTACGTTATTAAAATAGGAGCTGGCTTTCAGATATAGGATGAGAGCCTGCCTGCTATGCTATGGATGTATTCAATTTTTATTGAGCCCTCCGTGGAAGTGATTGTGGTTTCCCCCCCCCCCCCCACTGTTACACTGGCAGGCCCACTTGAAAATACTGCACTGAGCAAAAAGCAAATTAGCAATGGAGTGAACACACACAGCCACCCTTTGTCATAGGGCAACCTAGTGAGCAGATGGTGAATGAGGTGACAATGACAGAGATGAATATTTAACAACAGAGCGATTGTTTTAGTCCATAAACTGAGAAAAGCTTTAACGCTGCCAACCTTGCTTGTCCCACAGCTATTTCGGTTGCCGCATTTGAACACACTGCGGCTGCGTTTGCTTCTTAGTTCTGACCTGGTAAGCGGACTTGTTATCTTAAGAGTTGAAATCATGCTCTGACCTAAGAGGTTTCAGTTCTGCAGTCCTAATGACCCAACAAGGTAAAAGAAGCACAGTGTGTAAAATAGCTTGTTAGGATTTGTTTTGGGGGGGGGGGTGACAATGAGCTGAGATCTTTTGACCAGACCTTCCATCTGCATTTGGCTTGACCCAACAGATACTCTGCCAGCCCCCTGCTTAATTATGAATATAATTGCAGACCTAGGATGCTCTAGATCAAGGATGGCCAATTAACAGCCTAAGATAACTTTTATCAAATTTGAATCAAGGCTATGGTTAAAATGTTTCATATTCTCACTCATTAGACCAATTTTTCAACACTTGTAATTTTTTTCTTGTAAGAGATCAACTTCTGTGGCAAAACATTTCTAGACCTTGGGGAACTCTTTCTAGAATAGCCGCCTTCCTGGAGAATAGAGTTTGACCATCCCTAGTTTGGAATACTATCACAGAAGAGAAAACTACAGAGTGCTCTTACAAGATTACCTTCTCAGGAAATCACAATAGGGGGATTTCCTCTCCCTCTAGATACTAGAAACATTTATCTAACAAACGAAACAAATTCCACACTTATGCTTAATGGCACCCGTCTCCTTAAGAAAGGAAAACTAGACGGCAATTGCAGCTGTTTGCCACAACAGAAACCATCCACATAGGGCTTTAGGATCAGAGAAACTGTGTTCATAGATACTGTAAAGTTGTCTTCCATCTTCTAGGAGACAAAAAAGAACCTAAGACAGGACAAAGAAATCCTCCAACATGCCCCAAGGTTAAAGGTCTTCCATGCACAGTGTTACTTCGGAAGAAGAGTCAATAGTCACTCAAATCAAATTCCTTCTCAGTGTCACAAAGTATATGGCATATGGCATCTTGTTTAAGAGTATGTATCAGGGATCAAACAGTTAAAAGTTCGTGAAGAACTAAAAAGTTGTTAAAAAAGATTCTCTCAATTCTAATCATTAGTATTATTACTATTATAGTTTAATTTCCCCTACTTCTGCCTGATGCCTTTTTGTATGCCTGTCAGGCATTCTGTTATGACTGCAGGGAATAGACAACTGCTACTTGCCTGTTCATTTTCAATTCCTTTAATAGCACTTGGATTACACACAGTGGGTGGGTGGATATTTCTGTTTCATACACCAGTTTTCTCAACAACCCTTTGTGTTGGAATACGTAACAAATCACAATCCCCAGGTCCCTTGAATTCACAGATTTTGCATGAAATGTAGACACAAACTGTCTCCAAATAAGCATGCCTTCCCTGAAATGTTTTCTCCATTTTATTTTCAAGTTCGTCAATCAACTCCATGTGTCTTAAATACAACACACTGGAATGGCTTAAAAGCATAAATACCCACAGTTAAGCAAACGTCTAACAAAATTAATAAGTTTTTAAGACTAATTTATAACGTGCAGAAATCAAATTCGAACAGCAAGATCCATAAAAAATGTTACTCACGATGAAGTAAGGGTGCCTCTAAGAGAGCGATTTAAAGTTCTTTCAAGGCGTATTAGCAAATGTACCTCTACAAGAGCGGAGCGCAAATCAGGGGTCCAGGCGTGTTTTATCTCCGATTATTCGCATTTTTGAATGTGCGTTAAAATAATTTACTGCGGGAGTAAGAGCGCCTTATATCCATGTAAACAGTTTTGTGAGGAGACGTATTAACGATCATATGGTCTTGATGTCATGCATAGAACTGCCCCTTCACTGGGAAAACCTCACACGGGGCCAGATGGAGGTGGTTTCACGAGAAGTAAAGGGGGTAAGAAGGATGTGCGGATGTGAGCATAATTAGCTATCAGCTTAGACATATTGTCCCCTCACTTCTTGCTGAGTTCCTGACATGAGCTCTGTGTGTGTGTGTATGTTTTACAACGGTTGAGCTTGCTGGGAAGAGGAGGGGGAAGAAACGAAGCAGCATCCCCCTGTCTGTTTTGGCATGTGTGTGTGTGCGAGGCACATTCCCATTTACTCCTGAGCAGTTCACTTGAAATGGAAATTGGGCAAAGGGGAGGGGGGGAGAGAGGCAGCCCTGACTAAAAATAATTTTTCAAAGGGTGCTGGAGGGGGAAACTTATGGGGCACATTCCCATTTACTCCTGAGCAGTTCTGGGATGGGGGACAACTTTAGCTGGTGGTGAAATTGGAGGGGAGAGAGATTGCCAAACAGGT
The DNA here is from genome assembly GCA_029215795.1 of Anniella stebbinsi. NCBI lineage: Eukaryota > Metazoa > Chordata > Lepidosauria > Squamata > Anniellidae > Anniella > Anniella stebbinsi. The sequence continues at coordinate 57,258,249 of JARDYH010000007.1, forward strand.
TAACCACATCATTCTCAGCAGGTAACCTAGGTAACCAAAGGGTGCAAAACCTTTTTGGGCAGTTTCCCGGGACAAAGCGCATTACTTTCAGCAACATTTGTATGCATGTCAACAACTGTAAAGCGACTTTCATACAGCCGTATATAGGCATATAGGTATTAGGCATAAAAGCGATTGTCAGGAGATCCACATAATCGGGCAACCAGGCATCAAAGCGAAATCTTGTAGAGGGGGCCTAAGGCACCAAATCATTAAGGGTGAAATCCTACGTATATTTAAACAGAAAAAGTCCTATAACTCATAGCATTCCCCGGCCAGCATGGGAATGCTGGGAGTTATAAGACTTCTTGCTGTCTAAATGTGCATAGAATTGCACCCTAATAAAATATACTTCAACCCCATAACATTCTTATCCTAAAACCAGTGGAAGGCATAATATAGCATCGACACATATTTTCTCTTTCTGTAGTTATCGCCCTGTCAAAAACGGGATAATAAAGATCCAAGAAATGTTTCATATTGCAACCAAAGTCTTTAAGGCAATGGTGAGGGATCTGTGGCCCTCCAGAAGTTGGATTAAAACTCCCTGTCTGAGGCTGATGGGAGTGTAATCCAACAACATCTGGACAGCCACAAGTTTCCTACCCCTGCAGAAAAGCACATAAACAGCAATATTTGCTCTTAAAGATAGCTTACGAATAATGTTAAGATTGATTGATTGATAGAGAGAATATCTAGCTTTTAGAATATTTCTGCACCTCTCTCCTCCCACACAGAGGCAACCATTTCTCTAATGTGCTTTTGCAATGTGCAATTTGAAGAGCAGAAAGTACTATTATTTGGGGGAAAATATTTATCGTGTTTGCAACTTGCCCTTCTCCAAAACCTTAGCACAGTGTGCATGGGGACTATGCCATATTATCCTGATAACAACTCAGAGGTTAGTCAAAGAGATTTTCCCAAGGCTACCAAAGGAGGCCCCAGGTTGTGCATAGATCCAAGGCTCCCTGGTAAACATGTCTCCGATTAACACTCAATTTCTGCAGCTACAGGATGCAGCATCAGCCTGAGCTTGCCGCTGTGGGAAGTATAGTGGCAGTTTGCATTTGAGTACAATCAGTTTCCCAAACTTTTCTGTGTTCTGCCAGAAGGTACTTTTTTATTTCAAAGGGAAGTTCAAGAAAGCTGGGGGTTTTGTCGAGTTCTGGCAATTCTAGTCCTACGGTCCTCATAATTTTTATCCAATATCCTGTCAAATGCATCTCTTCAGGAACTTCGGGGACTGAGAATGTGCCATCCTCAAATAGCACTGATGAAAAGAAGTTGAGAGAAACGTTTTTCAACGCTGCTTTTGCATTGGATAGTTTGAGGACAATTTTCCTCTCAAAACTTTTATCCTTTGATCGTGTGTGTGTGTGTGTGTGTGAGAGAGAGAGAGAGAGAGAGAGGCAGGTGGTTTGGTTAAAGGAAAGGGGAGAAGTGGTGAACGAAGTCTTTTGCCCAACATCTAAGCCCCCATATATTATTTAATAAAGCCTAATTACGTGCAATTTTATGCCCTCTTCTAGACAGGGATAGCTTCGCCACTGCTATACAGGCATTGGTAACCTCAAGACTGGATGACTGCAATGCGCTGTATGTGGGGCTGCCCTTAAGGCTGCTCTGGAAGCTGGAGTTAGTGCAGAACGCAGCAGCTCGGCTTTGTCAGGAGCCACCACCTTTCAGCATGTAACTCCTTTGCTGAGGGAACTGCACTAGCTGCCTGTTAGCCACTAGAACAGGTTTAAGGTTTTGGTACTAGCATACAATGTCCTAAGCTACTTGGGACCAGGATACCTGAGAGAGCACCTTCTCCTTTACCAACCTGCCTAGTCACTGAGGTCATTAGAGGGCATGCTCCTGGTGGTTCCACATGGACCTATGGCCCAATTGGAGTCCACCAGGAGAAGAGCCTTTAGTGTGGTGGCCCCTTCTCTTTGGAACTCTTTGCCCCTGGAGGTCAGGCAGGCGCCAACACTGTGCTGCTTCTGGCGTCTCCTGAAAACAGCTCTTTTCCAAGAAGCGTGCCTCAATGGCCAACCCACCGTTTTATTGGTATTCTGTTTAAAGTAAAGAATTTTAATATCCTGTTTTAATCTTTTTACTGTTTTATTGCTATGTTCACCACTCTGGGATCTTTTTAGATATGGAGCTGTATATAAATATTGTAAATCAAATAAATAAAAACATATCACCTATTTACTCCTGCCTCTGTTCTGTTCTCTGCTACTCTGTAAAATGCTATGCTATATAAATAACACATCTGCAACATTTTTTTTCTAATTACATCACAGGGGATAAGACTCAGTCCCATCATTGAACACAAGGCACTGAGAGAGAGCTTCTCTGGAACATGCCTATTTTCTACAGTCATTTCTGTACAACTGCTGCTTCAAATTTATAATAAGTATCTATTAAATAAAAAGCCAACCTAGGATCAATCAATTAAACATCCACCCACCTACAATATCCTGGTTATAAAATATAATGAGATGGTACAGCTTAAAGATCATTAGCCACAGATTTCTATAAGCTCAAGATAATGTAAAATGTAAGTAGAAATAACACCTATCATTTAAAATCCAAAGAGTGCAATACAAAGATATTCACAAGAACTAGGACACCAAGAAACTATTTAAAATCTTAATAAGCAAACATTAGAAGATGCTTTGCAATGTTAAGAAAATAAGCAGCACTTTTAGGAAGGTAGTTTTGATTGATATTTTAGTAAATCTAATATCCTGTTGAATAGCAGCAAAGTTGGATTTGCAAAAAAGCAGCCTGATAACATTATCCAAAAATATGCTTTCTGTTCTTTTATAATGTTTCCCCCCACTTCCTACTATTGGAATATTATTTTTAATAATACTGTACAAAAAGAGGGGAAAGGTTGATACAGTGTACAAAATCTATAGTATGTAGGACCCAAAATATTCATTGTTAGTAAACACAAAAGAAGAAAGGGGCAGGTTGACCCTTATTTAGCTGCTCATCTAGGAGAACTTACAAGCAAGTAACAAGATTTACTACGTATTTACTTATTTATTTATTACGTTTTTATGCTGCCCAATAGCTGAAGCTCACAACAACATATCTAGTGTGCAGACCACAGATTATAGAAATAGTTAATTAGTGCTTATCCTTGATTTAATAATTTGTGTATCCCTCTGTATATTGAGCCAACGCACACTAGCAGCATTCAAATTCCCTTCCCTACCTGCATAGAACCATGTGGCAATGAAAACACAATGTCCTCGATCTCTTAAACATCGATAGATTAGCAGGTAGGAAGTGTGCTGTGGCATCAGCCACTTCCTCTCCCTCCCTCCTGCCCTGTCCCACATGAACCTCCCCTCCTTTTCACATTTTGAACAATGGTGTAGATTGTGTGCCCATCAACGCAAGCCATGGTTAGCGCTAATCGGAATTGTCACAGTTTGAAATAGGATTTGAAGAGGGTTTGCAAACCTTGGTTACGGGCTACTCATGATTCACACTGGAGATTTTACTATGAATGTTAGTCTTCAGAGGACCCTGTTACCCAAACCCTCGCCCCCAATACTTCACTAAACTAAGTATTTCCCGCATGTCACCATAAAAGAAACAAATTCTGAATACTATTATAATTAAGCTAATCTGATTTCTTAATACTGGTTCACACACACCCTTCCTCTTCTCTATCTAAACAAAAATGTTTGCTCCTGGAAAAATAGATCTCAGAAATTAATCAAAATACTCTGCTTGGGCTTGATTATTCTGTGGCTAAAGCTGATGGGATTACATGGTTTGGGTCCAGGTTACCTGTGGGATCGCCTTCTCCCATACAATCCGCCCCGCACGCTCAGGTCCTCTGGGAAGAATTTACTACAGTCGGCCAAGACTAGGCTGACAACTGTTACCCAGAGGACCTTCTCTTCTGCCCCTCCCAGACTGTGGAACGACCTGCTGGGAGAGATCCGCCAATTTACCAGTCTTCTAGAATTTAAGAGAGCTATAAAGACTGATCTCTTCCGGCAGGCCTACCCAATCGAATTTTAAGACTTCGTTGATTTTAATAATGTATACATTTTATATGCTTTTAATCAGTTTTATGTATTTTATATTGTCTGTGTAATACTGTTCCCCGCCTCGATCCGGAGGGAGAGACGAGTAATAAATAAATATATTATTTATTTATTATTATTATTATTATTATTATTATTATTATTATTATCTCTTGGTTACTGATAACCCACTCTACAGTCAAAATGTAACACTGAACCCTGGGATCCTGCATACCCATCTATGCAGTACTGAAGAAATGTAAGATACAAGGTTAAAGCTCTTGTACACTAGACTAAATACGAGCATTGCCTGCAAGTTAGCAACATGGCCCTTCTGTTTTGGAGCTGTGAACAGAATGCTGATGCTCCTACCTTGCCAGGAACTTTGATAATAGCCATGCCAAGAACTGAATGCCTGTGATTCCAACACAGTCTTCGCTGCATCTGTCTTCACATATTTATCTCTCAACTTACAGACATTTCTGCTGCTGAGGCTTTGGGGATTTGCTCGTGTAATACAGCAAAATGCTGGTGCCTGTGAATCCCCTCATCTGGAGTAGAAGAGGCACCATTACCAAGTTAATGTGCAGCATACATAGTTCCAGCACCCTCGGTCACTGGCTCATCTTACCCACTTCACTCTGTAATGAGGATCTCACTTTACTTGTTCACATTATGTAACAGCAGCATCAGCTATCCACTAATCCTGCAGCACACCAAAACGTACAAGCAGATGCTGGGAAACATTAAAAAATGTCCTTATCTCTTCGCTGCAGGAATATCAACATAAGCAGGGGAACTGATTTCCAGTTAAAAATAACCAAATCAACATGTTTGGCTTCTTAACTAAACTTTGCCAGTGTCAAAAGACTGGTTTTAGTATTCCTGCCATTAGTACGAGGCAAGAAAGACTAAATTATATTTTAAGTGAGACAAAAACATGTTCGCTCCCTTCGTGAATTTCTTCTAAATAGCACCATTACAAGCTTGGCAACTTGCTGTCTATATGATTGCACCTCAAAGGGAGCAAAAGGAGACAGGGGCAAACATGTACTAGCAACACAATGAGGCAACGCATGTGATTAGGTAACTCTTCCGGACCTAACCCATGTGATGCTCAGTCACACAATTGCTCCGGCCTACCAGGAGAGAAAGCACAAACACCATATGAAAGGAAAGAAATGGTAAACTACCAGCATACAACTGTACATTATGGATAAAGCGACCCAGGTCCCCTCTACAAGAGGTCGCTTTTACTTCTGTTTCTCAGATTGTGCACATTACCTTACACGCGACTTTACGCTACACGAGAGACATGGAAGCGCATCACCAGCTCTCTACAAGGTGCTTTAAAGTTGTTTATATGCGGAGAAGCGCATGCAAATGTTGACGAAAGTACCACACTGTTTCCTGGAGGAACTGCCCCCTCAGTGTCCTGCCCGTTGTTAACCCCGCCCACCAGAATGCCCGTGTGTGATGACGCCCCTAGTCTACAAAGCAGAGTAGAAACAGACGCGGTTTCCCCTCACCCATCTCCACGTCAATAATTGAATCCAGTTTTCAGGGCACCCCTTGCTTGCCAGGCACTTCCACAAACAGCAGGCTCCCCTTCCCCACCACCTCGTGGTGCAGAAGCAGGGTTAGGCTCTTCCAGCCATCTCCCCTTCCGTGCCGCCCAACACTCAGCGCCCTCTCAGGAATGGGATTGGGAGGCGACTTTGCTCCCTCCCTTCTTACTGCCGAGCAGCCCTGCCAGGAGGGGCCTGCTCTTCATGCCACGCGGTGCTGCCTTTTGTTCTTCGCCTCGCCGGGCTTTTGGGACCGCCGCCACACAGAGTGGGATATATTTCCCAATAAAAAACATGAGACAGGAAATAAAAAAGAACAACTGGGAGGTGTTCCCAGTGAAGGGGCAGTTCTTCATGCATGATGTCACCACTAAAGTACGCCCACTTTCACCGTTAATGCAACTGTGAGGAAGTTGTTGACATGGACATAAGGCGCCCTAACTTCAGAGAAAACATAAAAGTCGCTAACTAACACGAATCTGATAATGCGCATCTAAGGGGATAAAAATCGCTTGTACGCCTCATTTACGTTCTGTTTGTGTAGAGGTAAAATTGTTAATGCGCCGTGAAAGAGCCTTAAATCTATCGTGTAGAGGAAGCCTCAGTGCACTGGTCAAATCCTGCTCCCAGAAGCTCCCCATTTGGCATCCATCCCAGCCTCTAATCCCAGAGATCTCTTATGGAGGAGAAACGAGCAAGGCAGCTGCAAAACACCCAACTTGGGGTGAGAAGACCCCTCTGGACAGTATTTAAACTGGGCTGCTGTGGCCCCTTGGAGTACAGCAAAAACCAGCACTAACCATTGGAACATCCAGAAGGCTGGGGACTGGAAAAGGACTTACCACCATTGACAAAATCCCAGCACTGGTCTTTTACTTCTCTCAGTCTCTTCTGGAGAAGAGAGGAGGAAGCCAGCCAGCCAGCTGCAAGCCATCAAGCTTGATGAGGGCCCCTCCCTCTCTGAGCTGTCTTCTAGCCAAGCTGCTGTGGCTCCCGAAGTGTGGCAAAGAGGCAATGATAGGTTACCCTTTGGGCCAATTGATTTTGCTCTGTACTTGTATTATCTCTCGATTATTTCACTGAAATACTGAATTTAGCCTAGGCTTATTGAATTGTGGGTTTCTTTGGTCTCATTAGAATTTATTGAAATGGGTTTTTTCCTGTTTTTGCAAGCGTGATGTATTTTGCAAGTGTGGTGTATTTTGAGAAGTTGTGTGAACCATTTTGGGCACAGTTTATGGAAAAGTGGCATATAAATGTAGGCTGACCATCTGAAAAGGAGGACAGCGCTCATGTAACTTTAACAGTTGTAGAGAAAAGGGAATTTCAGCCGGTGTCATTTGTATGCAATTAGTTCCTGGTGAAATTCCCTCTTCATCACAGCGGTTAAAGTTGCAGGGGCCCTGCCTTCTTTTGTATATGGTCACTGTAGGATACTGCCTGCAACTTTAACTGTTGTGATGAAGAGGGAATTTCACCAGGAACTAATTGCATGAGCCCTGTCCTCCTTTTCAGATGGTCAGCTTATATAAATGAAACTAAAGGTCCATTACACTTTCTCCTGTATGAGCCAATACAGAGGCAAGGACTCCATGCCTTTCCTCTCCTTTCATCCTATGAACAACAAGGGCATCTACAGCAGAGCCTTCTACTCATTAGGCGCCTCAGCCACTGGCTCCCAAACTGCAATAGAGTCAAAATAAATAAATAAAAATAAGGCTCTTTAACTTTCACCCGCCCCCGCCCTGCAACAGAGGCATCTAAAGGAAGGATCCTGGGATGAGGGGAAACCTTCACTGTTCATATTGGTGCAAGTGGCAACTAAAGAGCATTTATTCCGTGTCTTGGCTTTTCTGGGAATGAATCAATGGGAAAAACCAATTTTGCTGCCCCTTCAGCCCTTGCTCAGTTGAAAATACAGCCCGTATTAAAAAGTTAGTTGCTGAGCGGGGCCATAAATCGTTAAAGAACTGGATGGATGTTTGGTGCAGTTAACACCATTGCTGATGTAACACTTAACTGCACTTCAGGCTGGCCTCAGGAATTCACGTTCCAGAAGAGACAGGGTGAAGGCGGTGAGGAAGGTGGGGAGCAATTGGGCAGCCGGCTCTTGAGTGGTTAACCGTGGTGAAGCAATCGGCAGCATTAAGTCTGCGCCGGCCCAATTACACTTTTGTCAAAGCAATATGCTAAATACAAACTCTAGTAAAGGAAACATCTTGATTCGTTGTTAGCTGACACAGCTGAGTAGAACCAGTTCAATACTTTGAAAGGCAACGGCGCATACATGCTGACACCATCAGTGCCACAGACACAAGGTGCTGGACTTGTCCGCAACACCGAATGGGCTTTATAACTTTGCCTAGGTATGCAACAGTCAAGCTTTCTATAATCTTGTTTAATACTGTTGCTTCTAAGTGCACAGTACTGTCTCCTTTTACTGAAGGCAGCCAGGGAGATAGATGGCTGCTGAAAGGCCAGGGTTCTCCAGGTGGGCACAGTCCATTGATGTTATTGCCTGTAGCAGGCCCTGCTTGCCATTCACCAGCATTGTGCCTGCAGCACTAACTCCCCCCACCCCACCCCCAAACTTTAACAGCAGCCGCCCAGCCCTGGATGAACCATTAAGCCATAGAAGCACGTGCTTAGGGCACCAAGGGAAGTGGGGGGCACCACAGAGTACTGGTACCATAGCTGTAGCCATCTAATTTTAAGGAATATATAAATATAATAAAAAACAGTTCATATTTAATATAGTTGTGTGTTCTGGCATGGCGGATGATGGCCTTGAAGAAAATTGAGTTTTAATGTCGGCTAAGCACTTATTGAGTCTTAATGTCTTGTTGGCTAAGCAATGGAAAGGCCAAGGGGGCACCATTATTGGGCTGTGTTTAGGGCATCAGGTGGCCTTAATCTGGCCCTGCAGCCACCCACAAGTGGGGATGGATGAATCAGTCTATTTCTGGCCCATCAGTTCTGTATGAGTTCATTCGTAAGTGTGTTCAGTCCAGTTTCCGCCTCCGTGTATGTTTTTTTTAAAACATGGGCACATACAAAGAGCATCATTGGACGGCGTTGTCAAAAGGACCCACGAAAAACCGTGAGTGGGCCATAATGAGTGTGCAATAAAATGCTGGTCTGATGACGCTCAAAGTTTCATAATTTTGAACATTTTTTTCCCATGAAACGTGCATTTTAATACAGTTTACCCCAAAATTTGCATTTTGTTTTATCCTAAAATGGTATTTGGGGGAATAGGGCGTTGCAACTGTATTGCAAAATTGGAAGGAGTTCAAAAATCAAAGGATAACTGTGTTCTGGCTTGTGCATTAATCTGGGAAGTTTGAATCAGATTGATCGCTTAAAAATGTGGAGCAAACAAAATCCTCCAGCATCCCTACCCTCAAATAAAGATGCCTTCCTCTGAGCCATCACTCTGGCAGTTTACTACTGTCTGTTCCATAGTATTCTGCTCCTGCATATGACTATTGCTAACTCATTTATATAGAACAATTCTCTTATATGACTCCTTATTCTGTCTTGGTGGAACTCACCATGATTAGGCATTGTTGTACACACATCTAGATCTTCTAATAAAATGTTTGAAAATCTAAACGAGAAATAAAACCTATTGTCAAGCGGAATATGACATTCTATAGAGCTCTGTGGGAATTGTGGCTATCCTGTTGCTAACATCCACAAGAGGAAGCCTCTTCAAATTAAGTTTCCTGTGCTCTCACATGAGCTGCTAAAAGGATTGCAGTCAAACTTTCTTCACAAGGGAAATTAAACAGTTTTAGCAAAGCTCTGAACGCTGGATGACTTAAATTGCATCTGTGTTTGGGCACTTCCCAGTCAAATAATATAAATGTTGTGGTTTTCGTTATTTATCGTTATTTCTAAGCTGTATGAGCAGTATCCAGGGGGAGGAAATGAATTCTCCCATTTTTTTCCCAATAAAAAAGCCAGCATTTTATCAAGAGTATGGTCTGTGTAGATTTCATATGCTAAACATGGTGTTAACTGCCAAGCTACGAACTCTGCCTGTTTTAAACTCTGTGCCTTTCCTTCTGTACATTAATTTATTTTAAGTATTTGCATACCACTCCTAAGAGTGGTCTGCCAACAAAAAGAATAAAATAACTAAAATGTAAACACACACAAATTAAAATAAGCTAAAAACCTCATAACAGAATGTTAAAATCAGCATGAAATGCTCAAGCGCAGATTTAAAACTGCATCTAAAAAGTTTGGGAAAATATAAAGGTCTGTGCCTGGTACTGAAAGGACAATAATGTTCCTTAAACAACACCTTCTAAATTACTTTACTTTGCCTGCAAATCACAACTGTATTAGGTAACCATCTTTAGCTCCTCTTAAATGTCATGTTAATTTTTCTTCCTATGCTAATTCTGTTGAAGCTATCTCTACTTCATACAAATGAACCAGGGATTTGCATTTTAAGACTGTGAACTGTATTGAGAAATGACAGCTAAAGAGAAGGGATTACAAATAAAATATGGTATTGCAGCCATGATTTCCAAGATGAAGGTTTATATTTCAATACACTTATAAAGCAGAAGATGAAGTAGCCATGGCTGCCCATATACCCCTTGGCCCTTTCCTCTAAAGGAAATGGGGGTGAGGAGAGTCCTTGCAACTGCAAGGATGGGAGGTAAGTAGACAAAGAAGGGAAGACACATGGAAGGAAAGATGGGACCAGCCATGGTTCCTTAATATTCCACTCTGAGAACTGCTTTGCACTGTGGGTTAATTAATCCCTGGGGTTAGTGGCCCATGCAGGTGGACATTTTGCACATTCAAGTGGCTTGTGTTGTGCAAACCCAGAGAGGTTCAGATGGTTAACAAACCACCCATGGGCTGTGTTAGGGGTGTGGGTGGTTTGTTAATGATGGCAACAATCCAGGATTGCCAGGTTCATACAACACAAGCCACAGTTGTGGCTTGAACATGTAAAAGTCACCCAGCACGTGCCAGCATGTATCACAACCCACCCTGGATTAATTAAACCACAGTGGGCTGCAGTGATCATATATTTAAAGATAAATTCCCAAGATTCAGAAAACAAAACAAAACAAACTATCTGCTTTGTGAAACTGTAATAGCAAAACTCCAGTTTAGTTTCTCAGTAATGATAATATGCAAAACATATTAGGGCTTTTCTACAAGAGGCATTTATCATGTGCATGTCATTCCCTACTCACACTTGTTCACAGGTTCTTTAGATGAAGTTGTGACTACCCAACTGCACTTCTGCATCTAAAGAACACTTTTGGCAAACTTTTTTAAAACAAGGAAAATTGAGCATTTAATTGCAAAAACCAAAGAAAACTTTTTTTTGTGCTATACTGCTATAGCACTGTGCTATAGCACAGTGCCACTTAGAGGTTATGTAGAGGAAAAGCAGGAAAGGAAACAATTCTTGAGCAGTGCTCAGATCGGAATTCTGTGACAAAACTGAATTCTACATGAGGCTGGATTAACAGCCTCATGTAGAAAAGCTCAAAGAACCAAGTGCATTGCCAGTTATAGATTTAGGATTGACACTATAGTGCAATCTTACTCAGAAATCCTATTGAGTTCACTAACTGTTAATCTCAGATATATGGGTATAGGATTCTAGCCAAAACAAATATTCAGACGTAGCAGATTATAATCCAAATGAGAACAGAACAATGTCATTTAAGATCCAAAGTAATACAATTTTCTTTATACCTTTGCTCTCTAGGGCCATTAATGCAATGTCAAATTACAATAATAAATAAATAAATTACATATCAAAATCATCTAGGGGGTTTCAAAATGCCTGGAATTGAACCGCAGTGATACTACAGGAGACTAAACTCTTATGTAAGAAAAAAAAATGATGCCTGCACAAACTTTTCCCCAAAAGGCCTATTGCTTCTGATTAGAGCTAACAATTGCAGCAAGACAGCCAGAGAACAATGGATGACAAAGGATTCTTGCACACTTCTTGGAACATTATAGCCCCCAAAGCACTCAGGGTCCATCATTGGGGATCTTCTGCAGGGAGGAAGTTGACAGGAAGCCATACACTATAGCATGTTAAAGAGAAAGCTCACACAAGTGTTAAATTAATAAAGAAAGTTTGATTGCTGCAGTGAGCTTGTTGTAGAGAGGAAAATATCTTACTGGCTATGGGAAGGGTTTTGTTGTTAAAATGGTGACCTTGAATTCAGCAAAGTAAATAAGCAATTTCTACCTAAAAGAAAATTAAGAATTGACAAAGTTCATGCTCAGTGTATTCCATTTTTCCTTCCTCCTCTTCTTATTTTCCTGCAGAATATATTAATACTTCACATTTATTTAGTGCCATATGGTGTTTAAAGTGCTTCATCTACTTTGGTAACACTACATTATCTTCAAGTGAGGAGATCCTGGTTCACAGCTGAGTTTTTTATAATATAATCCTATATATGTACATTCAGAAGTAAGCCTCATTCCGTTCAACGGGCCTTACTTCCAGGTAAGTGATTATAGGATTGCATTAAAAATAACAAAATCATAAAAGTGATTGGAAACAATCGTAAAAGATGTTTAAAAGTCCTGGAAGCAGGGGTGGGGGGAGGTCCATGCCCTGTGCTAAATTGATTATCAGTGTTGATGTCTGGCAAACTTTCCATGGGGTGTTAATTCCACAAATGGGGAGCTACAACCAATTAGTCCCTGCTCCAAACCTCCACCCAGCTCACCTCAGATAGTGGGGGAACCCAGGGAAAGGCATCTGAAGATGACAATCCAGGGACAGTTTCACGAGGGAGCAAAGATCCTTCAGAAGCAATGTGAATGCTTCCCAATTAAAAATAATTAATAATATCCCTGCAAATAGAGAGCCAACACATCAAGGAAAACAGATTCTGCTTAACACGTTGGCTAGGCTGACCATATGAAAAGGAGGACAGGGCTCCTGTAACTTTAACAGTTGTAGAGAAAAGGGAATTCCAGCCAGGGTCATTTGTGTGCAATTAGTTCCTGATTAAATTCCCTCTTCATCACAACAGTTAAAGTTGCAGGCACTATACTAGAGTGACAAGAAACAAAAGAAGTCAGGGCCCCTGCAACTTTAAATGTTCTGATGAAGAGGGAATTTCACCAGGAACTGATTGCATACAAATGACACTGGCTGAAATTCCCTTTTCTCTACAACTGTTAAAGTTACAGGAGCCCTGTCCTCCTTTTCAAATGGTCAGCCTAATGTTGGCTGCAGTGCTGTTTTTCTTCCTTCCTTTCTCTTTTCATCTGGGAGCATTTTAAATGTTACCACCCACCTCCCCTAAATAAGGAAATAAATAAAATGATTGTGAATGTATGCTTAGTGTTTTGTTGAGATTGCTCACTTTGTGGGGAGGACTATAGGTCTGTGATAGAGTCCCCATTCATTGCCTGGAGCTTCCAAGTAACCTTTACAGGAAGTACTTTAAACTCCATCTAAAGGGTTGGCTTCCTTTGTTAAACAGGAACACAGCAATAATATATTTTTATAAACTCATAGGCTGCCCTTCCAGGTCCACCCTATGTTTTTGGTAACCTTTATTTATTTTTCTTCTTAATTTATTTTTAAAAATTCAAGACAACCACGAGCTAAAATACACACTCTACATAGAAAAACAATAACAACAAGAAAGAATAAGAACAGTAACCCTTATTTTTAAATTTGGCCTTAGATCCATGGAGTCCAGTAAGATTCACAGAGAGACCCGACAAGCTCACATAAGCAGTGTGATTTCAGTACCACCTTAGTGGAAGATACTCTGGGCCTGGTTAGCTCTTGGAACTCCCACCTGGGAGCCACCATTAAAGCTCTAAACTCAAGGTGATTTCAGGAGAAGTTGCGCTGGAATAAATTCAGCCTGACCTACCCTAATCTCTTGGATTTGAGTACTCTTTTTTCTGCTCTCCTGTAGATTCCACCTGCTCTCCCCTAGTCTCAGCTTGTTAAAACCTTGCCAGGGCTGAGGAAAGTCTCTCTCTCTCTCTCTCTCTCTCTCTCCCCCTCCCTCTCCCTCTCTCTCTCTATCCTTTTAAAATTTGCCCTGACACTATGAACCCCTATACCTTCCCATGCATTTCAAAATGACACAAAAGGAAAGTATAACTCCCTTCTCTCCTGCTCTTTTTCTCACAGCTTCACAATTCCTGTCGGATGTCAGGTGTATCATAAGGAATTCACAAGGCCGGGAGGCCTTGTGAACTGTAAATTAAAAGATTGGGAATTGTTGTGAGAAAGTCTGTGTCTCTGTAAGCTTATCATCTGTCGCTGTTTCTCACGGGAAGTTTGCTAGCTGAGACCTTGAGCTGGAGAGTTTCCTTGAGAACAAAGAATGTTTGGAAAAGGTGGGGGGTGGCTCTCTTGCAAGCTGTCTCTCACATGGTGGTGTCATCAAGAGGAGGTTGAACTGTGCCCCCCTGTCGGCAGATGAGTCTAGCTTACAGGTCTGAGGACCTGTCTGTCAAGTGGCTTGGAATAAGCCAGGCTTCCAGTCTATAAGAGAGGGGAGCAAAGGGGAGAATCTTTGCTGGAGATCATCAGTTCAACGCTTGTCATGGAACCCCTCGTGTTTTAGATTCTATCTGTTTGGAGATGTTGGATGCACTCTGTACATGCTGAGTTGCTATTTAGACTTGGAATTTCTAAGGAATGTGCCATTGAAAGTGCTCTGAGGCTTTTCATAGACTTGGACTTGTGGTTGCTGTTCTAGATCATGAGTTCTATGGCCTGCGAGACAGCTTCCCTTCATGGAGCCAAAGTTACGAGCAAAGAGAAGTTTCCTAGGCCAACTGTTGCTGTTCTGGGTCATGTGTTGTGTAGGGTGACCATATGAAAAGGAGGACGGGGTCCTGTATCTTTAACAGTTTCATAGAAAAGGGAATTTCATCAGGTGTCATTTGTCTGCGTGCAACACCTGGTGAAATTCTCTCTTCATTAATAGTTAAAGCTGCAGAAGCCCTGCCCTATTAACCAGATACAAAAGAGGGCAGGACTCCTGTAGCTTTAAGTGTTGTGATGGAAAAGGAATTTCAACAGGTGCTGCATGCATACAAATGACCCCTGCTGAAATTCGCTTTTCTATGCAACTGTTAAAGAAACAGGAGCCCTGTCCTCCTTTTCATATGGTCACCCTAGTGTTGTGTGTGATCTGCGAGAGAGCCTCCCTCAGAGCCTTAGCTACAGGCAGGGGGGTTTCCTGGGTCGAAGTTCGTTCCCTGGCATCTTGCTTACGTGGATCAACCCAGTGGTTACCGGCAGACTGGGTCTGGTTAGCGCAAGTCATAACTCTCTCTGCCAGTCTTCACGCACCCCTGTGCTGGAGCTTTTCCTTGGGCTCTAGGCCTGTTTCTAATTGGCCAGCATGTTTCACGTCTGCTAATTGCTCAGATAGGACTTGGTCTATCCTTACATGTCTTCCCCCGAGTGATTGCTGTTCTGGATCGTATCACGCCTTTGGAGTCTACAGCTGCCTGGCCTTCATCAGCTTTATGTAGCTATATGCAAAAATATAACCGTCATGCTTGAATTCCGTGTGATTTCACAATAAAAGGAGTCTCACCGCCTTGAGTGTCTTGTCAATTTGCAAATGTTCGTGAGCAGAAGCCTGGGGTTTGGGCAAGTTCATGACAATTCCTAGATGCAATTCCCATCTTCTTTCCCCTTCACAGAAGCCGAAACAATCCACTGTGCAGCCTTTTTTAAAAGAGTTTTATTGTTATTTTAATAATGTATTAGTTTTATATGTTTTTAATCGGTTTCATGTATTTTATATTATTTGTATTTAATGTTGCTCCCCGCCTCGATCCAGAGGGAGAGGCAGGTAAGAAATAAATTATTATTATTATTATTATTATTATTATTATCATCATCATGTTTTTATCATATTCTCATCCCTCTCTCATCTCTGAGACAGTCTTCACAATTCTATTTCAGTAAAATTCAATTTCTGGAAAAAGTTCTGGTCTCATCTCTGTTGCTCCTCCAAGTATCTTACAAGGGCACCCCTTTGCCCAAAATATCCAAAGTTACTCACACTATGCTCCTTTGTATTTGGAAAATGCACTGGTTTCTAGGTCAGTTCTACCAGACAGGCAGCCAGCATCACAATGGGAAACAGTTCCCCAACACATTTGAGCTAAATTCCCCCTCCCCAACAGTCATTTGAGTTCCAGAAGGGCTCATTACCTGAACATGGAGAAGTAGTTTTTGGATATGTATAGGAGCAAGTGTCCTGAGCATGCATGGTAACCCCTGTATATCATTGAACACCAGATAAAGATAAACAACACTTTCATGCCCTGATTTGAGTGCCTAGACACATCTGACTGGCCAAGGATGGAAACAAATTGCTGGCCTAGACTGACTAGTTCTCCTGCATGCAGGCAAACAACGAATCCCAGCAGTTTTCCTCCCAGTATTAACTTTGGCTCCAAGAAAAAAATAGTAATGGTATTTTTGGTCATCATTTTGTTTATTTGGCTGAATTTCATGGGGCTTAAAGCCCACTGGTAGCACATGTAAACCTGACCCTGTTGATTTACCTATGTCTGGCCTGAAATGGGGGTACCATTTATCTTTATCTTAAGGGGAGCTTCAACCAGTATCTTACTTGAGATAAAATGAGAAGTCTATGAAACAGTTTGAGAACAACTGTTCTAGGGTCTGTGGGTCATGAAGAAATTATGCAACCAGAATGAGATCAGGTTCTATCGGGGTTTGAAAAATGACTGTATTTTTCATAGCAAAGGAAAAGCAGTGAGGAAAAAGTGGTGAGTTGATGATGAGACCCAGTAGAATGTTCTACGGTTGCTGCAGCCACCAAACATAGAATCATAGATAGAATAGTAGAGTTAGAAGGGGCCTACAAGGCCATCGAGTCCAACCCCCTGCTCAGTGCAGGAATTCACCTTAAAGCATCCTCGACAGATGGTTGTCCAGCTGCATCTTGAAGGCCTCTAGGGTGGGAGAGCCCATGACCTCCCTAGATCATTGGTTCATTGTTGTACTGCTCTAACAGACAGTAAGTTTTTTCCTGATGTCCAGCCGGAATCTGGCTTCCTGTAACTTGAGCCCATTATTCCATGTCCTGCACTCTGGATTGATTGAGAAGAGATCCTGGCCCTCCTCTGTGTGACAATCTTTCAAGTATTTGAAGAGTGCTATCATGTCTCCCCTCAATCTTCTCTTCTCCAGACTAAACATGCCCAGTTCTTTCAATCTCTCCTCATACGGCTTTGTTTCCAGACCCCTAATTTTACTAACAGTATGTGGTACTGTTAGTAAAACTTCCTCAGCTGAACAAAGTGGTCATTCAGGGATATATGGGGTAGGATGGGAGAACCGTGGATGTTCATGCTTGCTGAAATTCTCCAAACCTTACTTCAAACCTTGGTTCGGCTTGCTCCCATTCTCGTTCTCAACCTGGTTTTTCTTTTTTTGGTTCATTCAAATGGGAAAAGCACACATTTTTCAAAAGTTATGGATTTTTCAAAAGTTGTGCATTTTTCAAAATTTAGACGTTTTCCAGTTGTGCTCTTTTAAGAATGAGTATGTGACTTGTTATGAACAGCACTATATACATTTTAGTAACAACAACAAAATACTGTATCTTCTCGTCATCAACTCCAGAGGGGTAGCAATGTAACAGGAAAACAACAGAGTGTTTTGTGGCACCTTAAAGACTAATAGGTATATCGTGGCACAAGCTTTTCTATGCTACTGCTCATCTAGCAAAACCAGAGGAGATTGGAGGGCAGAGAGGCAAAGATTGCCTCTGCTGCGCCTCCCACCTTGTAGACTTCAGCATGACAGGGCATAGGAATCTGCGAGTCCCACAAGTTTGAGGGTTTCTGAGCAGCTACGGTGCAGTCTATAGGATTGCGACCTGGCACATGTAGTGGGTGACATTATTGGTCCCTGTAATCGTGTTGCCAGAGTGGATATACGGACAGTGGTAGCATCTCAGTTTGTTGCAGGGTCTGGTTGCTGCATTTTTATCCTTGTTACGTGGTCTGTTGCTGCTTGTGAGTGACTCTTTTAGGTGGTGGGGAGCCGTTTGTAAGCAAGTACAGGCCTAGCATCCAAGCCTGTGAGAAGGAAGTGGCATTCTTCAGGAAGGGCTCTAGCTCGGTGATAAGATGTTTGAGTGGTTGTAGCTGGGAACTGTAGGTGACTGTAAGTGGAGTTCTATTCCTCTCAAACCTCTCAAACATATCATCAATGAGCTACTTCAGCCTCGCCATTGACCTTAAAGTGGCCATTAGTGAGCAAATAAACTTCAAAGGGAGATTAGAACGAGAGACAATTCATCAAGTGGTCAACGAAGTACTGTTCATCAAGAGGTTTAATTCTATCTCCTGGAACTTGAAGCAGGATAAAGTTAATCCCAATGCCAAGATGTCTGTGTTATCACCAACAACTGTTTTGTGAATGTTTTAATAATATGTGTCATGTTTTAATCAGTTTTATGTATTTTATCATGTTGTTGTTCCCCTCCTCGATCCAGACAGAGAGGCGGGTGAGAAATAGATTGTTATTATTATTATTATTATTATTATTATTATTAATGATAATTTCTGTAAGCACTGAACATGCAAAACAGTTTTGCAATTTTATTTCACACATCCTCAGAACAATCCTAAGAAACAGGTGGCTATAATTTTCATTTTAGAGATGCTAAACTGAAGCTGAGAATGGGTAATTCAAGTCCATTCAAGAGGTCCAGGATGGTTTGGGAACTTGAACCAAGGCATCCCTGGCCATATCTACCCATCCAGACATTGTACCTCTCGTTGATGTATGTCACCAAAATGCAGTGACATTTTGCTGAAATGTAATTTTAAAAGCCATTATAATTTCCATGCATAACATGCAGAAAATAAGCTGAATACTCAATACATTGAATACGAAATTGCTCATTTGCACTGCAAAAGTTTTAGAAGTACAGAAAATAAGTTGAATACCAAGAAGTTGAATACTAAATTACTGATTTATACTGCAAAAATGTTAGATTTCTTCCCTTCCTCCCACCTTTTCTTACATTTTTGAAGGCACAGTCATCACTTTTCCATTCAGAACTTACTCACTTCACTGGGGGAATTGCACTGATCTGTGATAAGTTTCGTTATGCTGAACTTCCCAGAAAAAGCACTACCAAGCTGTGTTTACAAGCCAACGTCCTCAAACAATTTTCACATTTTAGTGCAGAACCGTTTTTGGTCTCGAAAAATATGTAAATCTCAGAGTAGGAATGCTCAAAACGTTTTTAGTCAAGCCAAGAATATTGTCATTTACCACATCAGACTATTTGCCCATCTAATCAAGCACAGCTGGCCGTATTACAGAAGGTGCTGACATACTGGTAGAACACTGGTGATTTGCAGTAGATTGGAAAAGGGTTCTGACTCCCATTTTTCCTAAATAATTAAAAACAAAAAGGCTCCCCCTCTCTAACTAAATTAGACTTCTGAAACCATGAAAATAGGCTTGGCAAGGGGGAAAGTGCTGTGCGTGCCCTGCACCTGTCTTGCAACTCTGACTCCAAGGTCTCAAGCAGAGGTTTTTCATATTCTCTGCTACCTGATCGTCCTTACTGGAGGCATCACGGATTGAACTGGAGACCTTCTGCATACAAAAACTCATGTGCTTTGTCATAAGCTATGGCCCCTCCCACAGAGGGACTGAGATTTCTTCAGTATTCATTTTCATTATTTCAAGAAACAGGAATTATGATTCTTTCTCCCTTTAATAATAATAATAATAATAATAATAATAATATATTTATTTATCACCCACCTCTCCCAACGGATTGAGGCGGGGAACAACACCAAACACAAGATACAAAAACTGATTAAAAGCAGATAAAACCAGTACATCATTAAAATACCAATAAAACACCAATAAAACACTTTAAAATTCATCTAGGTAGGCCTGCCAGAAGAGGTCAGTCTTTATAGATCTTTTAAATTCCTGAAGACTAGTAAGTTGGCGAATCTCTCCCGGCAGGTCATTCCACAATCTGGGAGCGGCAGAAGAGAAGGTCCTCTGGGTAACGATTGTCAGTCTAGTTCTTGTTGACTGTAATAAATTCTTCCCAGAGGACCTGAGCGTGCGGGGCGGATTGTATGGGAGAAGGCGATCCCGTAGGTAACCTGGACCCAAACCCCATCATTCCCCACTTGCTCCAATTTGTAATTCAGAGTATCATGTGGCAAACAACAGATTTGCTTACAGCCTTGCCCCCACTCAGGAACAGCGATTTATTGCAAGCTATTTTCAAATCACTGCAGTTCTAATGTAATTGACTTCCACAGCGTTAAGACAGACAACTTGGCAAAATTCAGCTCTGCAACCACAGTATTCTGAATTTTTGACAAGTTACGAGGGATTTCTCCATAGTATACACTCAGACAGATTGTATGTTTATTTTCATATCAATCAATACAGGGGAGAATGTACTGCAAGAAAGGAAAACCCACAGAGTGCTTTGTCGGAAGAGAAGAAAAGGGAACATCAATAATTGAGCACTGTCTTTGTTAATTTCATTTTTACTCACAGGCATTCAATTAAAGTGTCACATAATAAAAGCAGCTGGTAAAATGAAAATCCAAATCCTATTAAGTGTCAAGGATGTTAAACCTACAAAACTAACACATCCCTTAGTCTAAGACTATTTAGCTACTTTATAATGCTGTCAGCAAGTATCCCAACTGAATAGTGTTTCACAGGCAATATTTTGGCTATCAAATAGAATCAGTGAAACACACTGAAATAATGAGCCCCAAAGGGCTCTTTAACCTTATACAATTTGCATTAAATATTTTTGAATTTGTCCATTCTGTTTAAACTGTGATTGTGGTCCGAAATGTGATTTCAAAGTGTTTCTCTCAACTGCTTTCTGAACAAATTTGTTAATCTAGAAATGTTTTCTTTCTTTCTTTTTAAAGACTTCTTTTCTTGATTGTTAAGAACATAAAAACTGTCCTGCTGGATCAAAATAGTGGTCTCTTTTGTTCAGAATCCCATGTACAACACAGGTCAGGCAGATGCCCCTGGAAAGCTCAAGCTCCCAAGCAAGGTGTGAAAGTACAAATATATCCTTTTATTTATTAACTTGAAAGGGATGTTATCAAACTTGTGAAGCATGAATATTTAGCTTCCTGATATCATATAATAAATAGAAGAGTTCTATCAGATGCTGAATTAAAAGATAAATGGAATGCAATTACCTTCCATGGTTAGGATATCTACAAGTTAGATTCTTTTTATGCATAGATCTGAGAAATAAGCATGAGTTAAGAAAAGTAATGGATACAGCCTATTTGTTTATTTATTTATCTTTTTATCTAAAACTATTTCTAATCTGCCTTCCCTCTGTCTCCCTCACTTACATTACTCTCTTGTTATCCCACTCTTGAATTGGCACACATTAGTTTCTATACAACCCTCCTGCATACAATCCTCTTGTATACATTTGCCCCCAAATATGGATCCCTCTATCAATCTGTTCTTCTAGGGTGACATTTCACTCGTTTCTTGGAATGCTCACTGAATGTTTCTGCCAATATACTGGCTCTGATCCTGCAAAGACTGCCTATGCCCCCACAATACCTCAAATCTAATATAAGCATAAATTGTAAATCCTTCACAAAGTCACTTGTCCTCATGTTTATTCTAAAAACTGTCTTCCTTATAAGATTTCAAATAGTGCCTACGATGTCCCTCCAGAGAAGTTCGTATTGATGATTTAATTCTAAAGGGAGAATGCTAGCCCAACAAGGTTTATGGGATGTGATATTTTGTTTTAGTATGAGTTTGTTTTATTTTTCTTGGTTTTAATCTACATTCTTCCAGTAATCTCTGTGCTAACAACCTGCAAAAACAGGAGTGTCACGATGGCAAATCATATCCCCCACAGACACTCAGCTTCATCTATTATCCAGAGAGCAGTTCTCCTACTTATGAATAATAATACTGTATGCACAGAGATTTATGCTCTATGTAAATACAGTATCAGCTTCAAAGAGACAAGACAGGTTGAAAGTTGCAAGCTACAATAGCAGGAGTAGGTCAACATTTACAAGGGTGCTGAAAATAATCTGAGTCATTGCCACAGGGCAATGGCAATTTGGGAAGTGTTTAAGTTTAAGGATATTATTTTCAATATTTCAGTAGACCACCTTGGGTAGATGCAGAAGGGATGTAAATCCGACACATATATTTTTTCACTGAACACTACGTAGATCAATTTATATCAGTAATGAGAAATAATGACTGGTGTTCCAATATGTTTTGGGGTATGCCAGAAAGGACAAGGAACAAACAAGGCACAAGATCCAACAAAGTCAATTGCGGAGGAGCATATTGAAAACAATATGTGTTCAGATGAAAGAGAGTTTAAAAAGGCAAAACACCAAATCATTTGGACCACTATTTACAATCCATTGCATAATTTCTAATCACTGAATGCTACTGAATTCAATAATATATATACGCACACACTTATTTTTCCACATAGCAAAATGTATTGTCTACTTAGAGTGTCATCTGACAGAGGGGAAATTGTGTTCCCCTACCGTTGCTCCCCCCATTTCTGTCCCCCATTACTTCCTCTTTCTTTACATGGGGAAGAAAGAGGAAGTAAACAATGTCTACATGGCCCATTCAGTGGGATTTTTTATTGTGCTGCTTTTCCTGTACACAGCAGAAAATGGCGGCACATTTCGCTTCCAAAAAAACCAAACAAATCAGATTTACCAGGGTCTTATTTTGTTATGGAAAGAAGACCAGAAGGAGCAAGAGAAGTATGGGAGTCAGAACCTATCTACACTACGGCTTTAAAATGGTTTATTAACTGTTTTAAAGCAGTAGTGTAGGTAGGCTCTCAGTCATCGTCGTCAGAAGGACCCATGAAAAAATGTGAGTGGCCAGTAACGAGCATGCAGATGCTCTTAGACTCTTAAGTAGAAAAACCAGTTATAGAATTGGCTACACTTAAGACAAATTCCCTATGACAAGAAATCCAGCCCTGCTTGCAAGAGCCAGGAATGCAGGGTGGCCCCCTTAAAGAACCAACAAGTGAGGCTGCAGGCCATATCCTTGGATGTCTCACACTCAGGTTACTCTCACAATATAAGAAGAGCCTCCCACAAGATCAAGCTGTAGCATATATGTGGCAAAAGAATTGGGAGGCCGATAAAGCAGCAGCTCATGTCTGTGATTCATTGCTAGACGCCAGGTGTGGGGAGGGGGGATGGTGGGTGGATCTTAATGCACTCCCCTCCACAACTGAGATAATGAGAGCAATCAAAGGACTGCGGTGGTGATCACAGACGAAAGCAGCAGGCGTTCCAACCTCGATGACTAGAAGGAAGTGTCACAAGGGGATACCTTGTGGGTCAAATCCACAGTTGAATTACATGAGGTTTCTGAGTGTTGAGATGATGCAGCACAAGAAGCTGGTAGTTTGAGGGTGTGGCTAACAACACTGGCCTCAAACTACATCAAAATTCTTTTGATGGTTCCTTTTCTACTATGAGATGTGGAAGCTCTGGGGCAAAAAAAAAGCTTCTGTTTATCTGAACAAGGACCTTGCTACAAATTATATGATGCAATGAAGAAGACAGAGCTCTTTTCCCATCCGCTGCACTTGAGGGGAGATCTCTAAGAAACTCAGATAATATCCCTCCCAACCCATCTACCGATGCTACAGCTGAAATCGCTAGTCATAAATCTTTCAGCTGCAACAGGTTCAAGGAATGGGAGCACATGTTGTTTGCAGGTAATGATATTTGGACTGTATGTCTAAAATGGATCCGATTACTGAGGCATGAATTCACAGAGCATTCAAGACTGAGATGGATGGAGAATTAGTTTGCATATTTTATATGAAACACAAAGACAGAAGATCTGATCATATTACATGCTGCTAGTGTTCCCCAGATATGGAAAGCAAAGAGTACTACATTTCGTAAGATTCAGTAAGCCACTCTTCAAATACAAAATGTTAAATCTGTTTCTGAAAATTGTGATACACTGTCAGGTACAACAATCCATGGAAGTATGTCAACTTCAGTATAAGAGACCCTGAAAAAATATCCATCGTTTTTGCAAGAGAGCAGAATTTGGAGCTGTCTTAAAAACCAATATATATATATATATATATATATGCACACACACACACACACACACACACACACACATATGGGATGTGCAATGGATCGGACTCGATCTACGATCCGGGCTCGATCCGGCCTAAATCTGAATGTTAATTAACGATTCCGATTTCAAAAAATGGAGGTTCGATTTTTCCAATCCAATTCCCCCCCCCCCCCGGATTTCAATCATGAAAAATAGTAAAATCAGACCTCAATTTATTGTGTTTTCCCCATAGGCTTGCACTAGGGGAAAGAAAGCTTTCTCCCAATGCAAGTCCATGGGGAAAACATGGCAGCGGGTGACTGGGGACCTCCCTCCCTCCCCCCCCACTCATGCTCCTTACCTGCTGCCTCCTTGCTGCCATCCGCTGCCACCCGTTGCCCCAATGTACTGAGAAACAGGGTTTGTGGCCTGCCTCTCAGTAGAGCGCCGGGTCACCCGGCGCTCTACTGAGAGGCAGGCCATGAAACCTGTTTCTCAGTAGATTGGACCTGTGGGCGGCAGCGGACGAAAGCGGATGGCCCTAGCAGGTAAGGAGCACGAGTGGGGGGAGGTCCCCACTTACCTGCCAGGGCCTCCCGCTTCCGTCCGCTGCCGCCCACTGGTTGAATCTACTGAGAAACAGGCTTCGCGGCCAGCCTCTCAGTAGAGCGCCAGGTGATCATCCCGGCGCTCTACTAAGAGGCAGGCCGCAAAGCCTGTTTCTCAGTAGATTGGACCTGTGGGCGGCAGCAGATGGAAGCGGGCGGCCCCAGCAGGTAAGGAGTGTGAGTGGGGGGGAGGGAGGTGGAGGTCTCCACACACCCACCCCCATGTTTTCACCATAGGCTTGCATTGGGGGAAAGCTTTCTTTCCCTCAATGTAAGCCTATGGCAAAAACACCTAAAATGATGTCCGATCCGAAAATCGGACATCCGATTTTCGGATTGGAATCGGATCGCATCCGATCCAGATGACATCCGATCCGATGCCACAGTGCTGGTCCCAATCCCGATCCAATTTTTTGGGACCATATATATATATATATATATATATATATAGTTTCAGCATGAAATGTTCTCATTTTGGGGTGAGAATGTGATGCATCTTGCAAATAGTACCAAACGCTGTAAAATCAGAGTGGGGAACCCCTTTTCAGCCCATATGCAGCATTCGCTTGTGTGGGACCATCTGGTGGCGGTGGGTGCATACCAGTAGCAGGCAGGGCAAATGCCAAAAGTGAGTGGGATCAAAGCAATGTTATATGATCTGTGCCTTCTTTCCTCTGCTTCTCTTTATGGGTCCCCTTCTCTCTCATCCCTACCTCTGTCTGTCTGTCTGTCTGTTCGTCCGTCCATCCGTCCGTCTGCCTACCAACCTACCTTTTCTCTGCCCAGCTTCCCGTCTCTTATCCTTTCTCTCCCCGCATTGTCAGGGCTGCAGAGGAGGCAGTGTAAGCTGATGATGCATGAAGAAATTGCTCCCTTCCTGCATCACAAGCTCACCGCATGGGTGAGGGGATTGTTTTCTCAGTGCACAGCAAGGAATCCAAGTGAGTTGGTGATGCAGAAAGAGAAGCCATCTTCCTGTATCACCATCTTGTCCCAGCCCCTGAGTGCCTCCCTTTTCTCCACTTCTCCTTCCTCCCCTGTGGATCATTTGAGTAGGAAGTTGGGGAAGTTGAAATCTCACCTTCCTCTTGCTTTCCCCCATGCACTGATCAGCTGAGGAAACTGATGTCAAGGAAAGTGTCTATAGGACTGCAACTTTGGTTCAGAACTTTCCTTATTATTCTACTTCTGACGAGATCCAAGAAATCTCACAGGTTACACACACACACACACACACACACACCATGGTAATTGGATGGCAACCTGGATGCCTGCACCCACCCAGACCACCCCCATTTGTGGGCTTTGCATATAGCTTACAACAATTCATATGCAATTAGATGCATTCTCAGTAGAGGAAATCCAGTCGCTTCACAGAAAACAGTGGCTTCACAGAAAAGTGACCGTCAATGTCTTCAACTGCTAGTCTTTGCAGTAATGCCAAAAGTGATTAGGGGCAGAAATAAAATCACAGGGAAAATGCCACCAAATAAATAACAGGCATAACCACTGATGTCTAAAGAGGAAAGTTGGGATGGCTCCCTGTGCTTCAATTCACTTTGAAAGTTTTTTAAAAAACCTTTTGAACCTGTTGTATTCCCCTGCTTCATCCCATCATTATTTCAACACTTGCTGTTCACAGGGAAACAGGTGCTATCTTGTCTAACGAGCATCTCTTGCTTTTATCATCCTGGAGTTATTCATTGTGTATTGTTGCAGCTGACAAAAGGGTTTTTTTAAAATATTTTTTTTGGTTACTTGGAAACCAGGTCATGCTGATATAGCTGCAGTGCTCCCTGAATAACTTAATGCTTTAGAAGAGGGCAAATGTTTGGAGAGAGGGAAATGGAGCAGGGGAATTGTTACAGGGAACTCAGCTTCTCTCTGAGGAATTACAAGAAATTAGCTATGGCCTGAATCCAGAAGCCAACTGAAACAGTCCAGCCTAGAAGCCAGAGTGTGCAGAGTGAAAGGTGATGCCACTGTAATAGCGAGAAGGAAGTTCTGAGGGGAAGGGGAATCTCTGATGGCCACCATCGCTCATTCTTTTAGGTCAGGACATCAAGTACTTTCTTGCCATGACCCAATGCTCAGCTACATTCAAACTGCAACTCTGCATGTAGTTCATTGTTCCTCTTCTTGAAGATTTTGAGGACATGGCACCGATCTCTTCTTGAAGGTTTTGCTCCCCTTGAGTTCTTCCCCATTTTCTGTAGACCAATCTCTCTTGTTTTCATACGGTAACATGAATTTGGATTTGTTTTTATTTTTGAAAAAAAATATTATTCCTCAGCATTTGCAGCTAGTGCCTCCCAATATACAACGTGCATCCTGCACATCTCTGTATGTCCCCCACCTTTCAAGGATAGGCAGGTAGGTTTTACAGAGGGTGGTTTTTCTTTGGTGGTGCCCAAACTTTGGAAATCTCTCCCTAGACATGTTTGCCTGGTGCCTTCATTGTTATATTTGGGGACCAGGAGAAGTCTGTCCTGTTCTCCAGTCCTTTTAATGGTT
Organism: Anniella stebbinsi; assembly: GCA_029215795.1. NCBI lineage: Eukaryota > Metazoa > Chordata > Lepidosauria > Squamata > Anniellidae > Anniella > Anniella stebbinsi. Next base: position 57,285,190 of record JARDYH010000007.1, read on the forward strand.
ATTTAACATCCTTCATCTGCTGTTTCATTTGTTCATGTGGTATTTATTTTCAATGCCATTTGTTTAGGTTTTATTTTTTATTTGGGTTCTGTTGATTGTCTTTTGTAAGCCAACCTGTGGGCTTTTTTAAGCCAAAAGGAATTCCATCAATGATAGATAGAGAACTGAACATCTCCAGTCCTCCACTTTGATAATCATATTGTATTATATTGAGCAAAGAAGAACAACTCCAACATTCCCACATTTTTTCAGAGGTATGGCCTGATTTACTGTCAGGATAACTCCATGAGTGAATTAGTGAGGCCTAAGTGTCTTGAAGCAAATGAGAGGGGGAAATATTTATATGTGCTAAATTGCTTGATGGTAGTTTGAAAGTTATTCAGAAGGAGAAATAGAACAAAATTTGCTGCAGGAAGCAAGCAGTGCATTTGATATCCAGTAACACAAAAAGTTCAATATTCAATTGTGAACTAAGCACAAATCCCCAGAGTGTATAGAAGCAAGACAATTGCTTAAAAGTAATACGTTTGCCTTCAAGTATGTTTCAGTTCAGTTGAATAAAAAGAGATCTCTTTCAGCACAGCTTTCATAGATCATGTAATGCATTACTGATGGCTATTCAGAAACTCATGTTCCAAAACAACCACTATATTTCCCTGCCAAGTAGTGTGGGGTGTGTGTGTGTGTGTGTGTGTGTGTGTGTGTGTATTAAAAGCTTTATAGAAAAGATTGAATGTGCTACCAAAAAGATTGATGTGTGCAAACACACACACACACACACACACACACCCCTTCTAGTACTTTGAATCAGAAGTTTAAAATAAATATTTTGCTTTGTAGATAAATGTATTTAAAACAACTTCTTTTTTGGGAAACCGGAGTTGTTTTCATTGTCCTAGTAGAATCAGTAGTTAGGTGATCGTGCTTTACTAGACGGAAATAATATCAGGCTGCATTGGCTATTAGAAACAAAACAATGATGGTGACATAGCATGTTGGAGTTCTGCTTGTCATTTCTGCCCCCCCCCCCCAAAGTGATTGAATTTCCAGACAGTCCTGTTTATTTATGCAGTCCTGGCTGCCCATACAGCCTGTGTACTGAGTCCTATGCATATAAAAGCAAATACCTCAGAGAACGCCTCACTCTTCACAATGACACTTTGTAACATTTGTAATACAGTCCTCTCAGGTAACAGCTAAAAGAGGTGTTCTTCTAAATGATTTATTGTAGCAGCCAGATCACGAGGCAGCCCTTGAAATACTGAGCCTAGATCCATAAGGAAGCCAAGCCCTGAATGTTTAAAACTAGTGACATATGAAAACCTTAATCTACCATGCATGTATGTGGAGCAGGTGGAAACAATGAGACCGAGACAGACAAGGAAGAAGAGTTGGTCCTCAGATTAAAAACCTGAGTCCATGGAAAATCAGGGTGGGTGCTCAACACCCAACTTGGGGCCAAACCACATGTCACATTATTCATGCATTTTTTAAAAAAAATAAAAAAGTAGTCACTTCTATTGTGGGAGGGGGGGGGATAGCCACAGGCCCCACTCTGGAATACACTCTGAATCCAGTTCAGGAGCCCTTGCCAATTACCTCCCTAACTTCTACCTATTTGCTATTTGCCTCCTGTCCAACAAGTACTAATTACTGCAAATGCACCATCGGGGCAAATAGCATTCAGCAGCGGAAAGTGTCAGCAGGAAACTGTTGTGGGCCACAGATCCAAATTGGAACCCATAGACACTTTTTCTTTAAAAAACAAAAAACAAAGCACCCAGTTGAAGCATGCTTTTAACAAAGGCATAAACAACACAACATGTAGTTCAGCTCTACATTATGTAGCCCAATATGGTTGGTTGGTTGGTTGGTTTGAAGCAAGATGGGTGGGCTGCTCTAAAAACAAGGCAGGAGGGCAGCATGGAGCTTAGTCCTAATCAAGAGGCATTGTCAGTGGCTCAGATAGTAACTGTTGATCATGTTCCCCAGCAGTTTCTTTTCGCAGCATACAGGACTGCTGACAAAGGCACAGAACGCAGCAATGCTGGTGCAATAGATTGTCGTTCCTGATTGCTTGGAGGGGGCAGGGCAGGATCTACACTACTGCCTTAAAATGCTTTATAACAGTAGTGACTACTGTTGGGACCCAGGACACACTCCAGATACAGTTTTCAAACCATTTTCAATGTGTCATATCCTGCTTGGTGTAGCCCTAGCCTAGGTGAACAGGAAGAAATGTAAAGAGGGGTACCAGCATGGTCCGGGGCTCGAGGGGGTAGGGTGCCATCGCTGAGCATGGGTCTCAGCGAGTGGCCAGCAATGTCTGACACCAGCCCGCAACTCCCCTAAAACATCCATCCCCTTATTTTATCCACAAATTAACCACCCCACGTTGATGCTGGTGATTTGTTCCCAACCCATCAGATATTTCCTCTCCTTCTCCTCCTTCTCCTCAGATACCACTACACCTATTGCCTCCTGCTGGAATCTCTTGCCCTCTGCCTGTGTGTGATCTGCCCAGACCACATGCCCATCAGATTCTAACAGCTGCAGCTTTGTCAGTGCTGGCTGCCCTTGGAGCCTTAAGCAGCTGGATACGCTTGCTGGCAGAAGCAGATCCTGACTACCTGGGTAGATCCCGAGCCTTTCTCCCGACAAGCAGGGGGCCGTTCTTGTCGCTCCCTTTCCTGTCAGTCTAGTACATGGCAAACACGTGGCAGCAACAAGAAAGAAACAACAAGACTCTGTAAATAAATATCCAATCAATGAAAAACTCCTCCCCAAAGAAACTTAAAACCATTTTGATGGAATACAATCACCAAAAGAAGTAAATTGATCTACTAAATTAATTAAGTAAATTGATTGTAAAAATTTACAGCCCAACACAACACAGAATAAGTGTTTTGGGAGGCAAGTTACTGAAGTCGATTTTAGCCCTCCAACCATGAGGTACTTGTAAAACTGCCTCGTAAACCCTATCAATAACGACTTACAAGGAAAATAGAAATGCTCTATACATGCTAAAGAGTCCAAGCAATAAACAGAGTAAGTTCCCTCTACCTAAGGACACCAGAGATTTTTTGGGTTTTCCTTTTGCAGAACAAATCTATAGATTCATTCATACATGTACATGCTATATAATTTGCATTAAGTAAATTGACTAGGGTGGGGGTGGGGGGTGGGTTCTTCAAATTCAGCCAAACGCCAAATTCAGAACCAAATTGGACTAGTTCAAACAGATTCAGGAGATACCCAAATCAAAACACAGCTCCACCAAAGAGACCCAAATTCATACACACAGCCCAGTTCTCCATATAAGGAAAACATAAAGGTGGGGAGAGGGGAGAGGAGGGAGTCCAGTTTAGGGGCTAGCAGTTCTAACTTTGAATCGCCAGGGCTCTCCAATCCCAGCACTTTTGGAGGAGGGATGTTGAAATAATATATCCAGGATGGATCCAGTGTTCACTGCTCTTTGCTAGTCCTCTCCCACAGAGCAGGGACATTAAGAGAGGTTTAGTACAGTCCATGGGACCTGGGAGGGTGTAGCACTGCATGCCTGCTTGGAAAAACACTGGATTTTCAAGTCCTTCTGCCTCTGCCACTGTATACTTCACATCAATTTCCTTTTGTGACTTTGGTGCCACTGGAGCAGGGGGGAAAAGTCAATCTCTTTTTCATTCATCGTAACTTCCTAGTCCCTGCACCTATCCTTCTGAAATTTTACAGGTGTCTTGTCTAGGGAAACCTGTATGACATTTTTATACAAATTGCTAAAAAAAAAAAATGGGGGAGGGAAAGTGAATTACTTACATCCCCTCAAATGTGAACACACTCCTTCAATAAAAATGTTCCACCTATCATTCTACCATTTAATGGGTTCTGTAAGTTACTAGGGCCACCTCAGTGTTGTTTTTATTTTTTAATGACTACATCTCAGTCACACACTAAGCATCCAATCCCTGGTCATTATTATTTATTACATTTTTTATTTTTCCCTTCTTCAAACATGTCCAGGGTAATGCATGTTGCTCTCTCTCTCCCCCTCCATCCTCAGAACAACCCTGTGAGGTAGGGTAAGCTGAGATAGTATACTTTCGGGCTGAGTAGCAATTTTGAGTCTGGTCCTAGCCTGACAGTCTAATCCTGCCTTCCCCAACCTAGTATTCTACAGATGTATTGCTCATGCTATCTGGGGATGATGGGGGTTATAGTCCAACACATCTGGAGGGCATCAGGTTGGGGAAGGCTGCTCTAACCACTACACCACATGGGCCGTTGTATGCAAATACAACTCATTCCTTGAGATGCTTGGGGGGGGAGGTTGGGGAAGGGGGAAGATGTGGATTCAGTCCTGATAGAATGGATAGATGTCTGAACAGTGCAGAGAGACTTTGAAACATGTAAGCCCTAGCATGCCCTTCAGTGTTGGCCTTTCAGGAAGCAAAATGTCATGGGCCAGCATTGGTACAATTCTAAGAATGAACTAAATTGTTGACCATTTCCAACAATTGAAATGTACCCCTAATTTGCTGGCTGAGGCAGGCTGCCTCACTCTCCCTAATTCTAAGCTTGGCTTTGTATTGAGGTAAAATTAGCTTCTCTGGAATCCAAAGTTTCTTTCAAGGGAGTCACTTAATCAACTCTATGCTAGAATGGACACCCTTCATCATAAATAACCTGCTAGTCTGTAGGCGTGAGACTTGTGATATCATTTCTGACAGCATTGCAGTTTCAAAGTAGAAAGCCATTGACAAGTTCACTCTACAGGAAAGAAGAACCAAGACAAAGGACAAAGTTAATTAAAGCCATATAATTGCTGTAAAAAAAGTCTTCACAATAGTTGAGAGTTCTGAGACTGCTTTCTCCCTAACACAAGAAAGTAATGCCCAAGCTTTCCCTAAAGGTACACCAAGAAAAGCAAATCGTTCAATGGGAAATTCTTCTTGTTCTGAACTTGGGAAGAGGAGGGAGTCAGACCAAACATTAAAAGGGATCGTTTTGAACAGGGCAACCACCACCAACAGAAGTGGAGCTTTTATCGCTGGCAGAAAGATGAACTGGCTGTTTACCTCCAACCACCACTAAGATGAACACGAGAAGCGTTTCGTGTGAAGTGTATGCCATTCCTAGCAGCCACCCACGTTACTCTATGGAAATCTATTGTGCTCTCCAATAAACACTGTTTTAAGCAAACCAGAGGCTACTTCACATTACCCATTCTAATAATTATGCCCATTATTGTGACAAAAAAGGTGTGGGGTTGGTATCCAATGGTGGTTTTGCCTTTATGAAAAGCACTTCTTCTAAATAAATAAAAAAGTGCAAGCTGTAGACATTTGGAAAGTTTGAGAGTTTAACTTTTTCTCTCATCTTCTGGAATGCAATTAACACCTCTTTCACAGACCTTTTTTTTTGGTACCTCTGCTGTGTTTCCACCTGAATCCAACCATGTCTGACACATCTTTTTTGAGTTCTTTGCACAGATTTTTTTTAAAAAAAATCACACTAAAAGGAAATTCTTAATACAAAATGGAGGAAATAGCCTCCTAAGCCTGAGGATATCTGTCAGTTGTCTTTTAAAAAAATGACTGCCTCTTTTTATATTCTGACCTCTTTGCTGTCCTTATTTCAAATGCTGGATGTCCTTTTCATTTGACCTTCTGCAACACAATTTTACATTAAGCCATCTGATTAAGCCACGAGGTGTAGAATAATGAAACTATGGTCTATAAAATATCCTCATTACCCATTTTGTTTCCTTCTGCATTAAGTTTTGTTGTGTCTCTCATTTCCAAAGTAATAAATCTTGTGACAGGATCATGGTGTCACCGATGCCATTAAGTTTTTTAGCAATGAAAAACTCCAAACTTAAACTGCAAGCACAGCATGGAGTCGAAACAGCAGTAAACCAACTTTTATGAATGCTGCAAATAAAAAAACAGAACAAGAACTGTTAGTTTTACCACTCGTTTCTGTTTGAAGACACTTTGTTTGGGGGGAAATTGTCTTTATCACATGTTATACCAGGGGTTGCAGCAGTAACCTCCAAGAAAATGTATTACCTGCCCAACTGATAGCATCTGATATGAAAGGCAAAGAAGGAATAACATTGCTAAAGACAGGACTGGGTTCCAAAGCAAAGCTGCCATTTCAGATTCTGGAGAGGGGTTGCAGGGTGGGAGAAGATGCACAGCAAGATTCAAGCATCCACGGAGGAAGTGCTCAAAATTAAACTGGAGAAGAAGGAGAGCAGCCACCTGATTCAAGAAATTCTAGTCAATTAATCAAACAAGTTTTAGTCGGTTAGGTGATTAAGTAGTTGAATTTTCTTAAATCTGCATATTCTTGGAACAAATAGTTCTGAATGAAAAGAGTGTGCTTTATGGACCAGGCTGCTAAGTGCCAAGGAAATTGTCGAATTGTAGCCTTACGGCTGGTAAGAAGTGCCTAAAGTGATGTTTTACCTAACGTTTTCCAAGAGGCAAGGTGAGGTCAGCAATGGTCTCAGCATGCAAGAGAGCTCAGAGGTTCCATGCCCGCATCTAACTCCTTCCCAGCTAGTCACCCAAGGAGAGGGGTGGGGTGGGGCAAGATTGGAGTGGGAGTCTATTATAATAGCAATCAAGGCAGACTGGATAGATAGAGGCATTAGACTGGAGTAGCTCAAAGGTGCTTAATGCCAACCCTAAAGCCCGATATTGCCATTCTTGGCTGAGAAAGATCAAGCAGTGCCAGCAGAGAGTAAGGCTATGAATCCCAACCAAATACAGAATAACATAGATGACTTCTTTGAAGTACTGTAATATGGTATTGTCCAAATGTGCAGATTTGGGGATTTTTTTCACGGACCAGTACAGTTGCCCTAAAGAATATGATAGCGGAAGAGTCATTCGAGCCAGCTGCCCTGAAAAAGTGTAACTTCAGAAAGCAGCTAGCAAATTGCCTAGCTGCCCATAAATCACTCCCTGAACATGGAAAACCTGGGTCATGTCCAGAACTCTTCTCTGTGACATGTTAGCTTTCCATGGGCATAAAGCGCCTTCTTTTTACTTGCAAAAACATTAGAGCAAACAATTCCCCCTCCTGAACATTGAAATGGCACCATCCCAGGAAGATTGGGATGCTACATGGTTCTCCAGATCGTGTGGGAACCCCTTAACAAAACAATGCATGGCTTATACAATCTGTGCAGAATTCCCAAGCCAGGAGGTTCTAAACATAGGATTGGAAGGTTTCCTGTTTTCTCTCTCATCCCCTCCCCCCAATTTCAAAGTCTTTAGCATACACTGCGCTACTTCTACAAAACAGAAGGGCTAATACTTGTTTCCCAAGCCCATTAGAAACCAACAGTCACTGTGATGAATGAAAGTTGCATAAATGGAACCACATGGACTTATGCTTGGAGAGACATAATGGGCTGGGAGAATAACAGCCAAAAGCAGGTTATTCACTGTCACATTGTTTTTGATGCATCACTTGATTCAATGTGAAGTGGCCAAACAGAGTTTTTAGTTTTTAGTTTATTTGGGGTTTATTAAATGAATGCACATGGCTTCTGGCATTCATTCTGAAAAAACCGTCACTGTGAGATGGCTGTCATCTGTCCCTCTACAGGAACTGAGAAAACCCTCACGACATAACATTTCTCTGCAGAGCAGGCAATTTAAGCAGGGGTGGTTAGGGTAATCAGCATAAACACCTCGCACTTCTCAAAAGCAATGCCGTCTGCAGCTATTTACACTCATAGCCTAAAACCAACATGGCATTATTATTTAATTAGTTATTGTTTTTGCTTCCACAAGATTCCTAGGCGTAATTTGTAACTGGAGAGAATATTCAATGACAGATTTTATTTCATCATGTCTCTCTGTAGTCAAAATTGATATCCATTTGACAGGCTGTCTCTGTCCTTCAGCTCCAGAATTAACTGTATACAAACTAACAAGCCTAATATTGAAACACACATACACACAGTCCAAATAAGTCATTTGTATTATGCTTTACTTACTACTACTATCCTTGAATGTGTAGAGAGATTAGCTCTATAGATGCTATGAATCTCAAACTGGATCATCCAGCAATCAAATTCTGATGCAATACCATTCACACCTGGTTTCCACTGCGGGTGGTCATGTGTCCTCTTTTATTTGAAGGGCCATCAGAGGACTGTTCACTATTTTGAAGGCATCCTCTGTTTGAAGGACTGTCCAGTCCAAATCCAGTTTAAAGATAAAGAACCATCAGTAGGAAGAGTTGGACCCTGAAGGCACCCATCAGCAGCACCTGGCTGGTGGACTGAGGAGGCACACAGGTCACCTGGTCAGTTTTCCACACTATTGTGAGATGTACTGCATTTCTATTTAAATTATAATAATTATTTCTAAATTAGCATCCATACATATAAGCATATGCAGATTTATACAAATAGGTATTCTCTTATGTAGTGAGTCACAGGCACCTATCCTACTGCAAGCCGAGGTTCTGTGCTTTGCAAGGGCCATCTAGGCTGCAGTACCAGCCTGCCTGAGCATTGTCAGCTGACCCCTAAGCAACAACTCCAGTCCACCAGGCCCTATAATTCCTTGCTCTCAAAGCTTGCTCCTCAGCCTGAGCAAGCCATCTCTAGTGTGAAGACTCTACTTCACTCCAGATCCCTTGGATCTTGATCTCTGCCTGATTTTGACTATGTATCTACTTCATGCCCTGCTGATCCTCTGTAAATAACTTGCATTTTGATTTCAAGATTTGAGCTGATTATGCATCCACTGCTGATCCTTGTTTGCCTGCTATGGAATCTGTGTCCTACTCCTTTGGGATCATGCCCCTTCTTCTGACCCACATTGACAACCTGTTCCCAAGTTCCAGGACTCAACAGCCTAGAGCCGATCCTTGTTGCAGTCTGATATTCTCTCATCCTTGTCAGATATTATACTCTATCAATCTGATTTAGAAATGGATGATGTATGTGTGTGATTCTTCCTGAGACAAGCTCAACATCCTTTCACATCTAGTTATGTCAGTTCAGGTTTTCTTAAACCTTTGCCAGAGCAGCAGAATATTTTAAAGGTTTTCACTGTATAAAAGTTTTCTGTTATAAAACAATGATTCATTGCCATTGGGCCTGATAGGCTCACTTAGATAACTTTAAGATTAAGGCTTTCTTAGTCCTGTGCAGCTGATGTTACCAAAATAGTAACTGGGTCTAACCTACACAGCATGCATGGAGAAAGAAAGGTAACAAAGTACAAGTTAAACCAGGACTTTGCATTGCTTTCACCTAGATATCTTGCTCTCACTAACATCATTTGAACAGGCCTAACCGCACATAAAGGGATATGAGAATAATGATGACTCAAACAATTAAGTGCTTCTCTGAATGTGAAGGGTCTTAATAACCCTATTAAAAAGAATATATATATGAGAGAACAGGAAGATGATCGAGAAGTCACATGTGATTAAATCTCAAAGCCAATAAACCGAATAGAAACTGGGTAGGCTCCTCATTCAATAACATCTTCACCTCCAAGACCCAGGGCCATTTGACCCCAGGACATAAAACCTTAAATGTTAATGTCCTCAGCATTAAATTAGACGATGAAGGCAGGTTTATTGGACTTTAGGCTGAGATAAACAACTTTGTAATTATACTTGTTAATCTTAGAGGGCCAAACAGAGATGACCTTATGTTTTTTTTTCATTACTGGTTCCCAAGTGTGAAGGATATTGGAATATCATTGTGACTTTGGCTGCAATCCAGAGGCCTCAGCTGGATGCACACATGAGATCCTCAAATGCAATCAAGGTTTTCTCGGTCATTTGTGACCGCAATGTAACAAAGGAGGGGATCGGGGTCACCCCACAACAGTCAAAGAGTTATGTGTATAAAGGCTACAATTGGATCTGTTAAGTTAAAACCAACACGGAGTAACAATATTGGTGAAAAATGAGCACTAGACTCCACAGTACGTAAGGAAGGAAAGCGGTGGGTGGTGACACACAGGGATTGAAGACTTCGAAGTCTACCACAAAAGTTGTGGCTTTTCAATAGACTCCAATTCCCAAGGGCCACTGCTCTCAGCCCTGACATGCCGGGCAGCCCATCAGGAGTATGGAGGAGAAAAGAAACAAAACAACAACAACAAAAATCCTTTTCCTTGTTCTTGCTGCTCTTACTACCATCTTCCCCAATTTCCTGCTTGAAGGAAAGAGAAAGGGAGAGAGGTCCTTGGGGGCTGGGAAACAAGAGGGAAGAGGGGATTCTTAAAAGGTTGCCTCTTCTTGGGGGCAAATCCCAATGTAACTTTCTGAGCTAGATTTGGGCAGACTTCTTCGACACCCCTAATTACAGCCTTTTATACCTCCCAAACTTGGTGACTATTAGCCAGCCGAATACAAACCTTTTGGAGCAAAAAAATAGTCTTGGAAGAGGCAGATCCATCTAAAAGCATCCATTTAAAGGATTTTCCTATACAGGGAAGCACATTTATTTTGACTTTGAAACCTCCTTAAAAAGGCTTCAAGCTTGAATGATTTTGTCAGGCATTGAACGAGAGCTGAGCAGTCCGCTTATGAGCTCCTGCTCTCAAAAGTAAGAATTCACAGCTATTTTCCTTGTTGATGGTGATATGATTTAAGGGATGGAAATTGACTTGAAAGGAGAATATGTTGAAATGCATATACAAGTTGGAACTAGATTGTACCTGCCAAGCCGCATGTCTCTTCAAAGCTGCAGACAGATGTTGGAAGCTAAGGGAAGTAGAATGTTCTAATCTCTGCTGCAGGTGGCCCTCAAGTACAAAACCACTTGGGCAAGTAGAAAACCAAATGCCACCTTGTATCCTTTGAAGGCATGATGTGTTGGTTTCTGCTGCATAGGAAGAAACGTGCCCAATGATCCACTCCTCAACGAGAGGTGTTTGCACCTAGCAGAGTGAGCCTCAATCGAATAGAAAACAAGATCTGGGAACCAACCTGCCTCCCATGTAAAACTCCTTGAAACTTTTTCATACAAAACTCAAATGTTGAAGCAGAGTCAATCAGACTCCCTACTACAATCACTGCCGTATTATTATTATTTTTTCTAAAGCGATTCAAGGTTTTAAAATTAGATGTAATGCACCTCTTTCATCATAATAGCTTCCTCAATAAGCATTACAGAAGCTTTGCAATTCAGAATACTAGAGAAGGATATAAATCCTAATTCATTCATTGTCCAACATCCAACCAGATCTTGAATGGATGACCTTCAAAGCGGATAAAAATAAAATAAAATAAAACATGATCGTGCAATAAAATATGGTACCTTTTATTTTATGTTTGCAACAGAAAGCAGGCATAATGAGCCTTCCTAACTTTCATCGGTTTTATACTACACTCATTTTTGTTAAGAATGGCCCATTTTCTAAGAGTTGCCATGCTTCTTTGACTGCCATTCAATTAAATGGAAATCAAAAGCATTTAGAAGCTTACAAGAGTAGTTCAGTTCCGAGCAAGACAGCAAGTACTTATATGAATAGTTCCCCCAAATGATAAAGTTTCAAGAACTCTAGCAAAGCATTCAGCTACTAAGATTTTGCTCAGCAGAAAATACTGAACAAATTGGTGCAAAATAGCAAAACATGTTTAAAGGTTTAATGCTTCCTAGAAGAAAAGAATGTTTAAGTGCAACATAGTTTATTTCTAGTTTTTAAAGCACAGGAGGAAAAGGAGTTTGAATTTCATTTAAAATAAAAGTTATATAATAATACATATGCAATTATTTTTTAAAAACTAAAAAAAAACAACCCAATGTGTTCACGAAAATGTCTACACCATCCCATCATATGAATATGGAATCACAATATTAAATCTTTTCATATTTTGGTGGGTTTTGTGGTTAATTATTTGAGAGAGAAAGTATTAATGCAATGAAATAAAATGTTGCACTTAAGTTTGAAGACTTGCTTCTCTCCACTGTTGGGGTAAAACACTGAACCAGGGCTTATTTAGCATCAAATAGTGTTTTAAAGAGATTTCCCAAAATTAGTAATACTCCTTGGGGAATGGAAATTAAAAATAGACATTGCGTGCAAATGGAATGTGAATGCTCACATAGCGTCAAGGGCTAGTGTCATAGGTAGACATGGTTGGGCACCTGGTGACAGTCCACACACTATCAGGGAGCTACTGACAAGACCCCTAGAGTTGCTTATCTTCTTCACCATTGCAACCTGCTTGTACATCTGCCCATTATTGTGGCTTAGATAGCAGTGGTGGTGACATGGAGTAGTAGTAGATGCTACTAACCTGTCAAGCATGCAAGTGGTAGTAATGATGAGAAAGAGAATGAGGAGCAATTGCAGCTGGTGTCACCATTTGTGGTCAGAGGTGTCCTGCCCAAAGGGCCACAAAAACTTGGATCAGTGACTGATTTGTTCAAAGTGTGTCAAGCACACTTGCTTGAAATGTAGGTGCCATTCAAATGAACACAACTTATCTGTGAGCCATCAGCAGTTGCATCATTGACAATTCTAAGCAATATTGTGCCATGTACATGGCCCAGTTCAGGACTTCTCCTCACCCCCCGTGTCCCACACTATTTGGTTCCTGTGCCCTCTGCCATTTGCTTTCCTTTTACAATAATATTTTATGAGTAAAGGTAGTCAAAAGAAGGTAAGGAGGGTGGGAATTAAAACATGTGTTTGGGGAAGAGAGGAGGGAGAAGGGGTGATTTGGAGACAAAAGGAAAGAACATGTCAAATATGTCCTCTATGACAATGATCGACCTGGGTGGCAAGGGGTCTCTTATTTCTCCTTCTGACATCGATAGCGTATTACTATAATCAGGCTTTGACACCAAGGGTGCCGGCATCAATTTGTCCTGCCTCTGTACTGACTGCAGCTGCGGTAGCTGAATGGTACCTGTAGGTGAAGATGGAGTATGAGAGAAGTCAGTTGGTAGTCTTTTTGCCTTTTTATGGTCATGTTAGACCTTAGAGGCATCCTTCTTTCTCTTTTTCAGTTTTGACGCATTTGAGGACGGTTTCACAGTATTTACCCTTTTGGTGAGTTGAAATGGCAAGGGCTCGTCTTGGAATTGGTAGATAAGGTCAACCCATGGTTAGAGTCAGCACTCTCAAAGGGCTGGAGGGGTTCATGGCCCTTGTTGATTTCGGATCATCAACGGCTGGTAATGCCTTCTTCCACAGGAATGCCCTTACCTGATTGGAACGGTTGCATCCTGTTTGCTTAGAGAAGCTCATGCAATGAGCGCACGATTCAACAATATGTGACTTGCCTAAACACACGAGGCAAAGCGGGTGTCTGTCCGCTGGTGGCAATTTACTGCTGCATTTAACACATTTTCTCAATGGGGTCTTCACTGCCATATGCCCCAACAGTGAAAGAAAGAAATGAGAAAAAAGGGGGGTTGCAGAAATATAGATCGAAGAGAGAAGAAGGAAGAAGAAATTTCTTTAGAATAGCATCCTAAAAAAGTCAATATGGATCAAACGGATTGGAGAGAGGTTTCCTCAACGCGTCCAAGCAAGGTGGTTGAAGAGAAACTGAGGAGATGGGTGGGAACCGGCAGGACATGCACAGTGACATGGTGGGGGAAAGCTTCCTGCCCAAAAAGGTGTTCCTCAGCTTTAGAAGTTTCCCAAAATGTAGCTCCATGCAAGCGTAGAGCCCATATGTGTGATGCACAGAGACAACAAACATATTTTCTCAATCTAGACAATGCTGCTTGCTGCACAGCAATTGATCCTCTTGTTTAAAATCCCTGAATCTCACCCTCTTTTCTTCTTCTTTTGCTCTCGATTGATCCTGACTGTAATGTGATCCCAAAAGACAAATTACCAGGAAGGTTTTATTTGCCTGTCTGAATCTTCACCTTCTCTTCCTTTGCTCATTTGAAAACATGAAATTATGGTGGTGTTTATATTCCTGTGGCTTCTATTATCTCATTCTAAGTGAGATGACAGGTTGACAAAAAGATGGAAAATTTTATCTACTTAACTCCCCTTGTGAAGATGCACAGTGAGGTGAATCTCAATCACAGAACAAATTAAAATATACCCTGTACTCAAGCACAAAAAACAGTCTCCTGAACGTGCCAGCATATACAAGACCATGAAAGCAGGCCTGTCATCAAAAGAACACCGGGATGCACAGAGTAGGCATTTTATGTTATCGCTCTATAATAGCATGCAGAGGAGAAGCAGGAATTAAATAAAACTACAATAAACACAACAAAATAAGCTATCATTGACAACCAAAGAAGCACAGTTTAACTAAAGTAATCCATAGCAACATCCTCAATTCCATAATCAGTCTCATGAGTCCCTATTTACCTGAATGGGAGCTCCAGGTGAGGGTAAAAGACAGATCTCTAGCATGCAACGTATTTCTTCTTTGTTTTTTAAACTAGGTATCCCAAACATCTCCATCCATACCTCCCCCCATTGCAGATATTTCAGACAACAGAAGATCTGAATCACTTTCCTTCCAATATAATAGTAATGTCATACTCTCTACAGTGCGGAAACAATAATTTGAGTGATCTTTATCTATTTGAGCTATGCGGTAGCTTACATATTATATCTACAACAATTAGTTATGGAGCTGACCCACTTACTTAACCTGGCTGGGTTCCTCTGGACACCCTCAGAGACTACATCTTCAGTCAATTATCCTATTAGCAACATATATTCTATAATCTCATCTTCCTATCTGCTTCCCCCAAACACAAGTTGTAATATCATAATATATGTCTGAATACAGACATATTTTATAGCAGACTAGCCCCTTGATGTTTTTTTAAACAAATTGGACAACACTTCAATCAAGGTTGGTCCTTAGAAGAAGTGAAGGGGGGGAGGCTTCTAATTTCACATATTCTATTGCTCTCCTAATGCTCAGGTCAAAAAACGCTAGACTCTAATTTTGACCAGTTTGGTGCTTCATAGCTGCTCCAATCAGCATTTTGTTGTTATCTTTTAAAATTATCTCTCCAACTCCTCATATACATACTAATTTTCAGCACTGGCAGGAGGGGCCGAGGACAAAGGAAATAGCCTCCAGACCTCCTGACGTTGCATACCGCTGCTGCTCTAGAGTTTAATAAGTCATAGTTTCTACAGATGTTTTGTGTTTTAACTCTTTTTTCTGTTGAAATCCTTGGTCATGCTAAAAAAGCTGTCAGCCATTAAGAACACTCAGTATATTGAGAAGCAAAGGTTATATGATGTAGGTCTGGTGACAGCTATTAGCCATGATAGAACCTCCATGTACAGAGGCAGGATGACTCTGAATACCAAATGCTGGGGACAAGCAACAAGGGAAGGCTGTAGCCGTCATTAAGCTTCCCAGCGGCTAGCCCTACTGAGGGAAACACTGGATGGTCTCATCCATCTGGGCTCTTCTCATGTTCCCCTTAGCATGTGAAATCACTCACACTGCTTAATCATTCTCTGTATGAGTACATAGTCGGCAACTACTCTCTCCCTAACCCAGCATGTATTAATTGAAGCTGTGTTCATCTGTGATGTTTTCTCACCATGTTAGAAGGTCCCAGACCCAGAATCCCGGGACCACCTAAGTGGTTTGCTTTCTGGTAATGTTTTTGCCTTCACTTTTCTACTGAAAATCCAAAAGAAAACACCTCCTTTGCAAACAATGGAGATAAATCAGCCAGCTGGAAAAGACCAGCTGTGTTTACAGTCCCAGAGTCTGGATTCTAAATAAAATATGTCACATTACATAATGAGCCCGTTGTGTTTATGATCAATCAATTTCACAATTCAAACCAGAATTCTAAGTCCCCTGAGTAGATGCAGACCAGTCCATCCATCTTCCCTACCAGACTAGTTTCAAAGTGCACTGGAAAGAAAGGGGGCACCCTCAAAAGAACCACTAGAGAGACTGGTTTGGCTACATGGCTCAAAGGAGACCATGGGCATTTCCAGACTGCTTTGGCCTTTGAAACTCAGAGCCTCACTGTCTTATATTGTGAAACCACTCAGAATGTAAGTACACAACAGAACCCAACTTAAGACTCAGCAAGTACTACAGTGTGCCATGGGCTTCTTTTTTTACCACAGGAAATCACAGCCATTACTATCATGTAAAAAGCAACTTTCACACCAGTTGACTTCTGACAACCACCATGGCTTATTTATTATTTATTCATTCAATTATTCAGTTATTTATTCAATTTTTATATCTCACTTTTTAACTAGAGTCCTCAAAACAGCTTACAACAATGGATACATGAACAACCACACACTAAAATAAACAACCAGCTGCACTGGAGGAGGAGCAAGCATCTTGTCTTCCTTCCCACACACTGTCTTTTGGACATGCCAGCAAAGGGGGCTTTGCTTTCTCACTCTTTTCATAGAAACTATATATACTGTGTACAAGCAGACTCTCTGCATGAAGACTGCAGATGCAAAGCCCTAAAATTGTTGTAGTCTTAATTTACTAAAAGGCACATGGAAAATTCAGAGAAATTATGAGTTATTAACTAAGCCACTTTGAATCACCCTAGTAAAGCCACAGGTGCCCCCACCTCTATAGCATGGGCAAAAGATAGTTTATTTATTTATTTATTTATTTATTTATTTATTACATTTGTATACCGCCCCATAGCCGAAGCTCTCTGGGCGGTTTACATAGGATTAAAAACAATTAAAAACAATATACAAAAATTAAAACAGCAAAAACATACAACATACACACAATCTGTACATTTAAAAACCACTTCAACACTTCAAAAAACTACAAAAACAAAACAAAACAAACCCAGGCTCCTCAGATATTGCCAAATGCCTGAGAGAAGAGGAAAGTCTTGACCTGGCGCCGAAAAGATAACAATGTTGGCGCCAGGCGGGCCTCATCGGGGAGATCGTTCCACAATTGGGGAGCCACCACAGAGAAGGCCCTCTCTCTTGTTGCCGACCTCCGAGCTTCCCTCGGAGGAGGCACTCGGAGGAGGGCCTTAGATGTTGAACGTAGTGTTCGGGTAGGTTCATGTCGGGAAAGGCGTTCCATCAGGTATTGTGGTCCCAAGCCGTGTAAGGCTTTATAGGTTAAAACCAGCACCTTGAACCGGGCTCGGAAACATACAGGCAGCCAATGCAAGCGGGCCAGAGTAGGTCTTATATGTTCGAACCTACTGGTTCCAGTTATCAATCTGGCTGCTGCATTTTGCACAAGCTGCAGTTTCCGAACCACCTTCAAAGGCAGCCCCACGTAGAGTGCATTGCAGTAATCTAACTTGGAGGTTACCAGAGCATGGACAACTGAAGCCAGGTTATCCCTGTCCAGATAGGGACGTAGCTGGGCCACCAACCGAAGTTGGTAGAAGGCACTCCGTGCCACTGAGGCCACCTGCGCCTCAAGTGACAGAGATGGTTCTAGGAGAACCCCCAAGCTACGAACCCGCTCCTTCAAGGGGAGTGCAACCCCATCCAGAACAGGTTGAACACCCTCCATCCGGTCAGCGGAACCACCCACCAACAGCGTCTCAGTCTTGTCTGGATTGAGTTTCAGTTTATTAGCCCTCATCCAGTCCATTGTCGCAGCCAGGCACTGGTTCAGCACATCCACAGCCTCACATGATGAAGATGAAAAGGAGAAATAGAGCTGCGTGTCATCAGCGTACTGATGACAACGCACTCCAAAACTCTGGATGACTGCACTCAACGGTTTCATGTAGATATTGAACAGCATGGGGGACAAAACTGACCCCTGCGGAACCCCATACTGGAGAATCCACGGGGCCGAGCAATGTTCCCCAAGCACCACCTTCTGGAGCCGACCCACCAAGTAGGAGCGGAACCACTGTAATGCAGTGCCTCCCACTCCCAACTCAGCCAGTCGTCCCAGAAGGATACCATGGTCGATGGTATCGAAAGCCGCTGAGAGATCAAGGAGAATCAACAGAGTCACACTCCCCCTGTCTTTCTCCCGACATAGGTCATCATACAGGGCGACCAAGGCTGTTTCCGTACCAAAACCAGGCCTGAAACCCGACTGAAATGGATCCAGATAATCAGTCTCATCCAAGAGTGCCTGGAGCTGGCTCGCAACCACCCGCTCCAGGACCTTGCCCAGGAATGGAACATTTGCTACTGGCCTGTAGTTATTAAGATTTTCAGGGTCCAGGGAAGATTTCTTTAGGAGTGGTCTCACTGCCGCCTCTTTCAGGAGGCCTGGGACCACTCCCTCTTGCAAAGAGGCATTAATCACTTCCCTGGCCCAGCCAGTTGTTCCATCCCTGCTAGCTTTTATTAGCCAAGAGGGGCAAGGATCCAATATGGAAGTGGTTGCACAAACCTGTCCAAGCACCTTGTCAACATCCTTGAGCTGCACCAACTGAAACTCATCCAAGAAAACAGGACAAGCCTGTGCTCTGGATACCTCACTAGATTCATCTGCTATAACACTGGAGTCTAAGTCCTGACGGATGCCAGAGATTTTATTCTGGAAGTGCCCAGCAAATGTATTACAGCGGGCCTTAGATGGTTCTACCATGTCCTTGGGGCCAGCATGTAAAAGCCCTCGAACAACTCTGAAAAGCTCCGCTGGGCGGCAGGTTGATGATTGAATAGTGGCAGCAAAGTCTTAATTTACTAAAAGGCACATGGAAAATTCAGAGAAATTATGAGTTATTAACTAAGCCACTTTGAATCACCCTAGTAAAGCCACAGGTGCCCCCACCTCTATAGCATGGGCAAAAGATAGTTGAATGCCATTGACTAGAAATTGCTCCATGATAATAAAAACCAGCTCACATAATTGCTGGTGCTACTGCTGCTCCCTTGACTATCGCCAAGGGAGTGGCCACAGCCTTCTCTCCAAGCTTCCATCAAGATTCATCTTCCATATTTTGATTTTTATGTTTCTATGATTTTAGATTGAAGTGTCTCTTTTTTGCGCAATGGCTATCTTCCTGACTGAGCATGTCAGTGGAAAGGCAGGATATAAATCTCACAAAATAAGTAAAATTATATATATATATGTATGTATGTATGTATCTATGTATGAATGAAGGGAATGGAGCTGTAGCACCAAGGCTTGCTAGTAATCCAGATATGTGGGGAAAGGAAGTCCTGGTCCATCACCTTCAACTGTTCCTTAAAGAGGCACTCCTGGAAAAGTAATTCCTGGAAAAGCAATGATTACAAGAAGATTAGGAATCCCCAGTCATTACAAGATGATTTTTGCCTCAACAATTTCTTGGAGTGAGTTGTATAAATACATGATGACATAAATATGATGACAAAAGGCACTTACTACATCAGGTAATAGTCTTGAGAATTCATAGGGTCCCTCCCATTCTTAAAATCCCTCTCTAACTGCATAACATAGTGATCCCATGAGTTCCTAGAAAGTGGGCAATTCAGAATGGATAAAGCATTTTGGGTTTTTCAAAATAAGCTCCAGTTTTGCTGTCATTTCAAACTAAGTGATAAGGCACTTACTGTCTTTCCTGTTTAGCACTTCCGATTCGACATTAGATCACTCGACACAAACAAACAGGAGTCAGATAAAATCAATCCAGCAACAAGGCTGCCTTTTAAACTCAAAGTAACTGGATTCTGTTTCTGCCATGTAAACAGTTACTGAGCAATATGTCTTTTACAGCTGTCTATTTATGATACAGGTTAGAAAAGAAAGGGGGGAAATCAGTTACTGTGAAGGAAGGGAACCATTAAGAGTGCAAACCTATGCTTGTTTAGACAGAAAAAACATCCTACAACTCCCAGCATTCCACAGCCAAGCATGCTGGGAGTTGTAAGACTTTTTTCTGTCTACACATGCATAGGTTTGCGCCCTAAGTGTCTGAAAAAACACCAACAATAACCTGTTGTGGGTTCATTGCAGAGCTGTGCTACCCTCTTTGTTGACAAAATGCTCTGTTCCTAGGTATGCCCATCAAGAGAAGAGATTTCCAACAGGATTATTTTTCCAGCACATTGGGCTCCATCACACTTTTTTCCCCTTGTTTACATCCACGGTTTCCCTCTCCATTTCCTTAGCGAGTCGAGCGCTGGGCACTTTCATGTCTCTGCATTGTTGTGCTCATGTATCTTTTCACTTGTATCGCTACTATGCTGATGAAATCTCCTGCCCCGTCCCCTACATTCTCCTTCCCCCTGCAGTTAATTTTTAATATTTTTAATATATTTTTTCTGTGCAAATAAAATAGGACGGCAGCCTGAAACTGCGCAATTATGATAAAACAGCATACTATGCTTTCCCCTAAGATCACATTAAACAACATAAGTGAAGAGAAAATATTACAATTCATTTTTGGAGAAGTTTGTTGGCATGGCAAGGGGAAGATGACATTGTTCCGGTCAGGAAACCTAGACATGCCTATTCAAGAGTAAGAACCATAGAGTTGAATGGGACCAAGTCCTGGGCATGGGTGGTGGCGGCCTCTCATCTCTATGGGGTGTTCAGGTGCCCTATCTCCCTCCCCCTTCACAATTGAGCAGAGAACCACCCCGCCCTTCTCTTTTGTCAGTAAGACCACCCTTCGATACACATGCCCCCAACAAAAAAGGGGATGGTCCAATATAGCACAAGCACAGCAATACACGGGAGGGAGGAGCGCCTTTATTGCACACGGAGGAGAAAAAATAGACTTTCCTCACTCCAAAATAAGATGGAAAATGGAGGGGAAGAGGCAAGATGAGCACAGGACAGGGATGATGTCATGTGAGTACTACGCTGCAAAAACATATACCAGCATGGCGAGAATGTGATAAATCGCTGCTGTGATTTGGCAAAATATGTAATTCTTTCTGCAAGGTCACAATCTCCTAAATACTTACTCTTGAATATCCTTGATTTCAGTCAGAATAAAAAATAGCTTGTGAATAATTAGATCAAGTAATTCGATAAATAAAATCAAAGTTTTAACCATCTGTCTCCCAGTGAAATAGATCTGCTCTTGACTGGCATTTTTAAGAAATGGAATTTTCTGTCTATACAAAGATGGCATGTATGTGAGAGGGAACAAGTGGAAGTTGTCCACTAATGCTATGTCATAAACAAGGACGTACTCCTTCACTGCAGTGCAATACTTTTTTTAAAAAAAAAAGTGTTGAAAAACTCAGAAATGTAACCATTCAGAAATGTGTCAGGCAGTTAATGTTATAAAGGTTTCTTTGGGCTTCTAAACGTAACAGGAATTAAAAGGTGATAGAAATGAAAGGAAACAAAGGAAAATTTGGATTAGATGTCATCTAATTGAAACTTCAGAAACTTCAGAACTGGCGTTTGTTAGCACTGTAGAATCAGAACTATTTCTTGCAGAAAAGGGGGAAAGAATACAACAAATAATAGTAATGACATCACTGATGTTCTCCCTCCAAAAGTGGTTTATATATGGCTCTCAGGAAGCACCCCATCCAGAAAGTTTATAAGATTGGGACACAATCCTATGGGATTGCTGTCCTTTGACAGAAACCTCCAAATTTGGAGGCTTCAGGGTATCCAATTCGAGAAGGGGACTGGAATACTCTCCAAGGATCATAGGATTGTTTTCCCAGACCTCCATGGCTTCAACAGTAGAATTGTGTTGCATGCCTTCAAACTATTCTGGAATTTGTCTCAGTCCCAAACCCCGGGCCAGAATCCAGAGTGGAAAAGATCAAGGTATTCAGTTTCATCCCAGGAAGCCTGGCTTTGGGTCTCCTCCACCTTGCCCAAAAATTTTCATTTGATAAAAATGCCAATTTGAGAAACAACGATAATTATTCCAATAGTAAAAAGAAAGTATAGAATAAAATGGAAGAGACCTGGAGGAAAGTCTTAAATACTGTTTTCCTAATGGTGGCTTGGAAGCTTAACATGAACTGGAGACAGACTGGAGAGAAATAACGGTGGCCAGAGGAAATCCACAATAGGGTCTGGAGCCCAGTCCAACCAACACTTTGATGACCTGGCACATTTACCTGTGCATTTTTTGACACGTACGTTTTTTATGTGTACTCTAATGCTTCACATGTACCCACAAAAAATGAGACTTGATATGTGGCTCCAAGTTCGGAGAGAGCAGGAAGCTGAATTCCATGAAACACTGTGTGTGTGTGGGGGGGGATGAAGCACCATAGGAGACTGTGCAGCAGAAGGAAGATAAAGTAAGTTGCTGAAATCTAATTGGTAGAAGAAAGGTGGTTGATAGCAGCTTTGAAGCAGCATACAGATCAAATAAATTAAAATGAAAGGATCTTAAATTTAGTAACCAGGAGATAATTTGTGATTTTGTGAGGTGTCTCATTCTCAATATGGTAAAATATGCCTCATTCTTGCATTCTTTGGAGAGTTAGTAGACAAGGAACAGAAATTTCAATTTCATTTCTAGAGGGCAGTTAAAACAGCATAGATGCCTATCATCGGTAGTCATCAAATTAGGGCAATCTGTTGCAGTACATCAATAAATGGGGTCTTCACAGTTAGCAGTACTTAGAGAAATTTAACTCATGTTAATTGAATGCTAATGATATGTGCAATTATTCTGGATCACAGGGAGCTATAAGAGAGGCTGCCTTAGCATTCAATATGAGTCCTCAAGCCATCACTTGGAAATTTGAGCTAATTGAGAGGCTTGGGGTTTCCTAACATCATTCTCCATCTATTTTGATTTAATAAGATTTTGATATTGTAGCATGGAAGGTCACACTAGGGGAATTTTTTTAAATAAAGTTTTTCACACTCATAGAAGTTTACATACAGAGGTAAGATCATAACAGAAGAATAAGAATCTTCTGGTGTCTAGAATCTCATCTTTATTTCCCATCAAAGTGAAAGGTTGGAGATTGCTGTTTAAATCAGTCTTTTATCTTGGCGTATCTGACAAAAGCAAAAAAGAGTAGTAGCAGAATGGGACTGACATTTTTTACTGGCCCTTCAACTATGCCTTAATATCATCATCATCAACGCACACAAACACACACACACACAAAGAGAGAGAGAGAGAGGTGTTATGCAGCTAATGCTTTTCCTGACTGAATTAGATTAGATTACAGTTAATTGTTGTGCTATAACAAGATTATGATAGAAATAAAATATAAATTTACAATAGGAAGATAGGAAGCTGCCTTATATTGAATCAGTCAATTCATCTATTGTTCAGTATTGCAGTATTGTCTACACCAGCCTTTTCCTACCTGGGGTCCTCTGGACGTTTTGGCTGTCAATTTCCATCAGCTCCTGCCAGTATGGCCAATGGTCTGAAATGCTGGGAATCTATGTCCAAACCATCTACAGCCAACCCTAGCCCCAAAATTACATGTTCTGAGATGTAAATCCTAGATGTTCTTTCCAACAGTCCTTCTTGCCCCGATTATGGGAATGGGACTAGTAATGTGACTTTGGGGACTGGAGGAAAATGTGAAGCATCTCATTGTTACCTTTCTTATTAGAAGTTTAGAGCCATCAAATAAGAAAATACAAATAAAAGAAAATAAGACAACTTTCTTTTTGTGTCTCAGGCTAGGATTCCATTTCATACAGGATTTATGAAACGCATCTAGCCTATGTGCTAAAAGCAGATGGGGCCGAAAGAGTAGACAGTGAAGTTCAAAGAAGCTCATATGGAAACCCAGCAAGTTTCCTATTTTTCTATATTTATGGTGTCAACTTGCTTACTCCTGCAAAATGCTATTAATATTTTTAAGGGGCAATGAATTGTAACCTCTTTTCTCTCAATTTAGTTTTAGTGTCTAAGAATTTATATGGAGTTTGGCCTTATTCTAGCCTTATTCTGTTGGCCTCTTTGGAATTCTTAGAGTGTTCTTACAAAAAACAGAAACTAGCCATTCAGTCCATACCGTACCTGCTTCTGAATTCATACTAGACAAGCTATTTTTCCTTTGCTGTCATTGATCTGTTTCCATGCTTCTAACAAATAAACAAAGATATAAAGCCTTTGTTTTACTAACAAAGAGCAGAGTGTATGTTCTCTGCACCAAGTAAAGAGCACCAGAAAGCAGGACTCTACAAAACTGGGGACTTAGTTCTCTTAGGATATGTCAATTCCACCTCGTAGGTAATGTTACCCAATTTGGCTTCAATTGACTTTGATTACTTAGAACAGTACACAAAATTATCTCCTGCTTTGTTAATATAAAGACTGCATAATTTCTCTCTGTGATCCACCAGACGAAAGGAGCTCATCTGCTTCGATCAGGATGGAAAATGTGGTAAGAGTCTTGAAATTAGACTCAAGTATTTCCGTGTCCCAACCGTCACTATCCCAATCAGACGAAAGACACGTGTAAGATCGAAAACTGGCTGCAGCTCTTTAATTCTTCTTCTTGCAAGAAGTGACCATTTAGGAATCAAAACCTAGAAATGGTACCGAATACATATTTTGATCAACCTTAAATAGAAAAATCATACAAGGATACATGGATCTCTGCTCAGTTAAACAGTAATTGATTTCTAAATTATCTTGAATACACATAGGCTTCAAAGAATCTTCTGATGTGGATTCAGTTAACTCGATCTTTAACTAAGAGACGGAATACACAAACATTGTAATCTTTGCCAGATAGCCTGTCTCCTAAGAAAGCAGAGTTCATTGATGTGTCAGTTCCTGCTTTAACCTTTGTTCTCTGCTTTTAGGAATGTAGCTACTTATCAATTCCCCTACGTGCTTTAACTCTTTGTCAAGTTAACCTGAGGTCTTTCATGAGACACACTTTATTAACTATTATTTCAGAGGCACGTATAAGGGAATTTTGAATTATCTTACTACAAAAACATTTCTGAGAATACCTGGATTTTATATTTCCCAAAATGGAGGATCCAACATTCCCTCCTCCTTCTTCCCAGCATTACCGGGAGCAGAAGACCTCCTGTAACCAACACACAACCTGTTGATACCTCCCACTTCTACATCTTGGGACTAGTTTGAACTTGCAGACAATGTGATTTCACTGTCTAGTCACCTTTTTTCCCCCTGTCCCCAACCTGCCTTTTATAACATCTTGCCTGATGAAGAAATCTGGGGACTGCAAAAGAATGCATATTCATTCATTCATTCATTCATTTATGTACTTTTGGTTGTCCTAGTAAAGGTATTTGCAGCAACACAGGTTTTGGAAATTTTCTTATGGTCAACATGGCTACCTTTGCTTTTTTTGTCAGGAAAAAAAAATGTTTCATTTGAGGAAGCCAATGTATTGGAGCCAAAGTAAGAACATTTTAAAGGGACATTTTCAACGTTATTTTGTTGATTGCTCCTAATACACTTACACTATCTATTTGTTGACATGATCAGTGTTTAAAAAACAGCACAAGGGCTTTTGAATAGGAATGTCTTTAATATATATTAGTGATTACGATAAAACATCAGAAAATAGAGAAAGAAATGAATGAACACATTTGAGAACTACCCACAGATTATTATTTGAAAACGTGTAACTAAAAATTATCCCTTCACTCTAATCTACCAGTTGTCTGAACAACTTAGTGGTTAAATTGAGTTAGTGAATCCACATTAAATAAACTTGATTACTCCAGAATTTATAAAAGCAGAGATATAAAAACATATGGCTATATGAACACTGACACTCCCACAAGCATAAATTGAGAGAATGGGAAAAATATACTCTGTGCTCCTTCCTGCTTTAACTATTTAGTGTGAACGAACATGTTGTAAAGCTCATTACAGTGTAGCTTGAGATCACTTCCAAATCGGCTCTCACCAAAATCCTTATTTCCATGGCTTTCACATACGTTAATGGAAAATAATCTGTTAAACCTCGACCCAAGAATAGCATTTATTTTAGATTAAGTAATTTGTAATGTTTTTAAAATGTGATTGTGAAAGGTTCCTCCTAGACATGTTTAAATGTGAAAGCTCAAATACTGGAGCCTTCCCAACTTTACATTCCCATACAATTTGTAAAGTTCAAAGTCTTTCCACTCAGTTCTCAAGCAGGGCTCATTTTCCCGTTGTAAGTGATCCTCAAATTCATTACAATCTCACTTCAAAAGTGACTGTACTCCTATCTCACTGGTTCTGCTAGGCTGCTCATTTCTCCCTGGAGCTTTTCTGTTTAACTCACTCAGCTACCTAGTTAGATTCACTTGCATCCTAAAAGTCTCTAAAGACCTCCTCCTATTCTTGTAAGTGCACAACTACAACAGCCCTCATGCAACATTATAATGTTATATAACATAATTCTAACTTTCCCCCAAACATTTTAAAAACATTGGCAACTGTGGGGGAAATACTGTTTTAGCTGGAAAGTGTGTTTTATTTTTGATCTTATGCTTTTTATGATTTGATGTCTTATTTTATATTTAAACTGATTTATATTTATTACCTGTAAAACACTTTTATTTTATGGGGCATCATGCATATGTTGCCAATAAACAAACAAACACTCTTGTAGATGGTTTTACTACATGGCTACTTGCAATTTAACACCTGCTTAAACAGCCAGGCCACATGGTGTGGTGCTTACAGTGTTGACCCGTGCAGGTTGTTCTGGTTCTTCCAATATTCTGTTCTTCTGCAACTGAACTGGCTGGAACTTTGGGAGAGATGCCTACTACAACCAAATTCCACATGAAAGCTGCATTGGATTGGTTCCAGCAGCAAGTCTGCTGGACGATTTAGCAATATGGTGTTGAGCTAATGTTGTCCTAATAATTGGCACAGGTTCCTTAACATCATGGTCTAATACGATGGTCTAATATTTAAATATAGTAAATGATACTGTCATTTAAGCGAATGCAAGCTGAAACCCATAAATACAGCACACTAACTTGTACAGATATGCACCAGTTTTGTAGGACATCGTGGTCACTGCTGTGAGACAGGATACTGAACTTATTATTTATTACATCTTTATCTTGGTCTATCACCAAGGAACTTAGGGCAGTATACAACACCTGTGTCTCTCTTTCTGCTGTTAAACATATAACAGGTGGATGATCCTAACAACAATCCCATTTGGTAGCTGAGGGTGAGGTTGACAGTGGCTGGCCCAAGGATATAAGCTTTGTAGCCGAGTAGAGATTTGAATCGGGATCCCTCCAGCATACTTGTATGTAGACCAGCAAGAGGATCTAAGCTTTGTGTAGAATAACTTGACAGCAAATCACAAAGCAGAAGAAAACCAATTTGACAACTGACATTCCTCCAAATACTGTAAATTGCAGTCTGCTGAGAAAGCACTAACAATTATAGTCCTACTGATCTCAGTATATTGACTTTTCTCATAATTAGCAGATGGGAAAAGTCACACAGACTCATAATTGTTATTTTTCATGTGGAGGCAAGAATTATAGTAGAAGATGTTCAGTTGATCCCCTCTTATCCAAGGTCATTACAAGAACCTTACTAATACTACAGCAAACACAGAGAGAGGTAGTGTAAGACGCATTTCTCTTACATATACCCGTTTCTAACCTCACAAAGAAAAATGCAAAGCAAGGAGCAAAGAGGATCCTTTTCAAAATCCATATCAGGTTTTCCTCTGTCATGAACCTTCAAAACATGGTACTGTTCAGTTTCCTCTTGCAAGCACACTTTTCCACTGCTCAAACCAAAATCAACCTGGTTTTTCAGTCCTCATCCCAAGTAGATAAGCATGACTTTCATTCCAACATGCCTTCTACAAAAGACAGCATACTAGTTCATCAGTGACTGTTATCAATAATCAAGCACAGAGAGTCTTGCATCACAGAACAGCATAGCTTGTACAACTTATCTAAGATTTCTTTGACATCATAATACATCTTTAGCATTTGACACTGTAAAATACTGGAAGGCTTCTTTTACTGGTAATAGTTTATTTGCAATTAAATGCTCATTCCAAATTCAATATTCCATTTAGAAAGGCAATTTAGTAATATCAATGCAGTTATCAATCAAGATTTTGAACAACAAAATAGCCAATAATTTGTTCTCAATTCCTCCACTGGTCTTTTTAAAAGGAGAATGTTTCTCAGAGTTGTTAGGATATAAGAGAGTGCACATTACAAGATGCCATGGCTGCTTCACACACTGCATTTTGTGAGTGTGAATGCACACCATTTACATGCTAGAATTCTAAATGACACATATATCCATGAAGTTTTGTTCTCATTAGTGGTTAGAGCAGTGTATTTTGGGATGACGTTCCTGTTAATGCTTGAGGGCAAACCCTGACACTTTTGCCATGGGGATTGTTTCTGTAGCAGCTACTTTATTAGAAGTTTACGGGTTTTTTAAAGCCAAGGAGATGACAGTCTCTCCGCCTTTGTAAAGAGTCAGCGTTCCAAGGTCTGAGTCAGAAGTGTCTCCTAGCAGTGATCCCTGTGACTATGGCTTGGGCAGAATTAAGAAATTAATACGCTATTGTTAGTGACACGTTCCTTGTGCCTGATCCTTAATATCAGGACTACGAGGTTCTAGCAAAGTAAACCCTTGCCAGTGTGGCCTTGAAGGGAGAAGCTGGGAGTTCAAAATTTCTCTTATTAGTGCTCTCTAAGTGGAGGTTGTCTTTCCCAAGGGCCTTAAAAATTTCTCTTATTAGTGCTCTCTAAGTGGAGGTTGTCTTTCCCAAGGGCCTTTAAAAAACCTAGAGCCAGCACTGCCTTCTCTGTCTGCTCTCCAAGTGCAATCTGTGTATAGGCAATTTCAAGGCCCCAACTTTTTAAGGTACTTCATCTTTAACGCAGACCTGGATTGGGAAGCCCTTCAAGGAAAGAACACATGTCATCGGATGGAGAGATTGTCTTCTTTCATTTCTTTTTCTTGCATTTGGGGAAAAGGTATAACCTTTCTGCTTTTCTCCCCAAGAAGACCTCAATTTCCCCTTCATAAAGGGATTGGCAGACTACAGGACCTGTTCTGCACTCCTAAGGCTCTGATTCACAAAGAATGTCACTTTTCCCACTGAAACATGAATGACATTTTTTGAAAAAGAGTACCAAGACCTGATCGTGTGTTGATGTGCTCAAAGACCCTGAAACAGCTGCTGTTGGCAGAGTTTCAGGCGACGCACCTGGTTGAAATTGTGTCAAGCAAAGATGGGTTCTGAAACCCCTTGCCTCTTCTTTTGCCACCTCCGCTGCTAGGAGCACTACATCTGGTCTATGCCTGGCTGCTATTCATCTCCCCAAGGCCATGCACATTGGCGTGGTGTGAGTTCTCCAGATCTAAGGTGCAATGGTGAGATCAGCTGGATGGAATGCAACATGCAAAGGGAGAAAAGGCATCTTCAGGGAGGCCATGCAATGCTAACTGCCTGCTGTTAGGTCAAGTAAACACTGCCTCAGAGGAATAAGAGTTCACCCTTACAAAGGGCTCTTGAGGTGATCTGAATAAGTCTTATTTGTCTCCAAGGCTTGAGGCCCGCTGAGAGAAACAAAAGCCTACTATGTCCGAGAAGCTGCAGAAAAGAGTTTGGTGTTCTCAAAGGCAATGTCCAATCAATTTTGTTATCAACTCTGCCTCTTAGTGGCCCGAGGGGAGTTTAATAATAACCCCCCCTTGTGGAGTGGCACTCAAGATAATCTGAAAAACAAACAAACATAAATTCTGTTGGTTGCCTGTACCTTTGAAACCCATACAATACTTGGATCTGGGAAGAAATGTGAAATATTTGCAGTTCTATACTATTATCAGCAAAGGTATTATTATTAAATGTGAACTCTTGATTTTGTATGCCTCGTTTTGACGGCGAGACACTAAATTAGCTTTTTACATGTTCTCTAAATCTTCAAGAGTATAAGCCTAACTAGGGAGAATATTAACTGAAGCACATTCCTACTCGGACTAGAATGAAAAGGTCACTGTAAAAAAGAGAAAGAAATCAATACAATTGTTCTGCATTGGATTTGGCCAGATAGCGTTTTTTTCCAATATGTCATAACACTAAAAGGCAAAGATTGTATAATTACTTCATATTACTAAGCCCTACTTATCTGTACAGGGTCTACTTTTCAAAGTTTCTACAATCACATGGAGGAAACATCACCCTATTATACCAGGCATGTTAGTGTGGATTCTTTTTAGTTCACTAATCCTTGTGGATAGAGTTTAAAAGTAGTTTATGGCAATTTCAGACATATTTTTGACGGGGAAATTGCAAAATGCTTACACTGGGGTTTCCCACAGCAAATACAAGTGTGGAAATCATACCCACAACTTAGAAGACACTCTTCTAGGAAACATGGGCACAAGTTTAGACCCACACTTGTGGACACTGGTGTTTAAGGTCTGACATATGAGGTTCAAACTTGACACCTTTGTTGCTAGAAACATCAGTGTATACACACAGCAATCAGAGTTGCAAGGTAGCGAGTGGTGCTGCCTTCAGAATTAATACATGCAGGTTGCTTACCTGTAACTGTAGTTCTTCGAGTGGTCATCTGTGCAGTCACACATATGGGCTCGCGCCGACGCCGAGCCTACTTCCGGGAAACTTAGCTAGCTTAGACTTTTGGCGGGAACCCCTCCCCCCACCATCCTACCGCGCATGCTCAGGGCTCCCGCCTCTCCTTACCTCAGTTCTCTGAGACCGCGTGGCCCCATGACTAAGGCACTATTATGTTATAGATAATGAGCATGGCGAACCAAATGACAATCACAACAGCGATGCCAAGTGGGGACGGTGGGTGGGTTGTGTGACTGCACAGATGACCACTCAAAGAACTACAGTTACAGGTAAGCAACCTGCATTTCTTCTTCGTGGTCTCTGTGCATCACACATATGGGAGAATAACAAGCATAGACTTACCGGAGGTGGGTAGGCATGCTGGTCGGTGACGGTGGTTGGTCACTGGCAAATGGAGGAGAGGACCGCTCTACCAAACGAGGAGTCCTGTCTCGCTCTGACATCCAGGCGATAATGCTTCACAAATGTTGAAGCATGAGACCAGGTGGCTGCTTTGCAAAGGTCAGATAGCGAAGCGCCCTGTAGCAATGCCGAAGATGTTGCCTGCGCTCTGGTAGAGTGCGCCGTCAGTTGAAACGGAGGATCCTTATTAACAATCCTATAAGCCAGGATAATGGTGTCCACAACCCACTTCGAGATACGTTGTGAAGATACTGGTAACCCTTTTTTAACGCCCCCATAACAAACGAATAACCTACGAGATTTCCTAAAAGAGTCAGTCCTTAACTTGTAGAAAGCCAACGCCCTCCTAACGTCCAAGGCGTGCAATCTCGAAGACAAGGGGTCTAATGATGGCTCGAAAAACGTGGGTAACACAATGTCCTGGCCCACGTGAAACGAAGAAGAAACTTTGGGAATAAACGTGGGGTCCATACGTAACACAACTTTCTCTCGAAAGAACTGTAAATAGGGAGGATCGACCAGTAGAGCCCCTATCTCTGAAACACGCCTCGCAGACGTGATGGCAACTAGAAATATAGTTTTGAGAGTCAACAAGCGAATATCAACAGTCGCTAATGGCTCAAAGGGTTTGGCAGTGAGGGCTGTGAGCACGACAGAAAGACTCCACTGTGGCACAACCGGCCGAATTGAAGGAAACAAGTTCTGTAGACCCTTTAAGAAGGCTCTTGACATCGGGTGAGTAAAAACAGAGAACCCATTCACCAAACTGTGGTTGGCTGTAATCGCTGACAGATAGACCCTAATGGAAGCCGGTTTGAGGCCTTGGCTATGCAAAGAGTACAGGAAGGAGATAATTTTAGGCATGTCCGATGTGTAAGAATCAAAGCCATTAATAGCTGCATATTCCTGAAAACGGGTCCATTTTCTATTATAGGATAGTCTAGTTGAGGGCTTACGTGAAGCCTCCAATATAGATTTTATCTGTTCTGGGAGGTCGAGTACTCTCCAAGACGCCGGATTCTCCAGGCCGTTAGGTGCAGAGAGTGGACATCTGGATGAAGAATGCTGCCCCCCTGTCGAGATAGGAGATCTGGGCGGCGAGGTAGGTTCCAAATTTCCGCTTTCGCTAGTCTGAGTAGCGACGTGAACCAAGGTTGCCTTGGCCACCATGGGGCTATCATTATAGCGTTCGAATTGTGGCAGCTGATCGTCGCCACCGCTTTCGCCACTAGCGGAAACGGCGGGAAGAGGTAGAGAAGGCCTCTGGACCAGTCCAATTGAAACGCATCCCCCAGCGATGCAATCCCTATGCCCGCTCTGGAGCAATACTCCGGGCAAACTGCATTGGCTGCTGTTGCAAACAGATCGATGTCGGGCGTGCCCCAACGAACGAAGAGACGAGTGAGAACGGTAGTGTTTAGTTCCCACTCGTGCGTGTCCGCGAAAGATCTGCTGAGAACATCTGCCGTGGTGTTCTCCTTCCCCGCAATGTGCAACGCCGACAGGAGTATATTGTGGGAGATGGCCCACTCGAAAATGTCCATCACAAGCCGCAAGAGGCGGCGCGATCGAGTGCCCCCCTCCTTGTTTAGATACCACACCACTGTGGTATTGTCGGTGATAATCCGCACATGATGCCCTTGCAGATGAGGCAAGAATGCCTGCAAGGCTTTCCTGACTGCTAGAAGCTCCAGCATATTGATGTGGAGGTGATTTTCTGAAGGTGACCACCTTCCTTGTGTGAGCAGGTCGTCGTGGTGGGTGCCCCAACCATCTAGAGATGCATCCGTCGTCACTATGCGAGACGGTTCCCGCGGAGCAAACCCCATGCCCTGGGAAAGGTTGTGTACGACGGACCACCACCGGAGCGAGTTCCTGACCAGGCGAGGAATGGTAAGTATTAGCCGGTGCGGGTCTTGCAGAGGTGAGTAACGTTGCAGCAGGAACTGCTGGAGGGGGCGCATTCGAAGCCGTGCCCAACGGACCACGAACACTGCTGCTGCCATCAAGCCTAGCAATCTGAGAATTGCAAACGCTGAGGCCCGAGAATGGCCTTGCAAATTTAACGCTCGCTGCTGTAAGGCGGCGATTCTGTCTGTAGGGAGGAAAGCCCTCCCGACTGTAGCGTCGAGAGTTACTCCTATAAACTGCAGCTTCTGCGATGGCTGAATGATGGATTTCTTGTAATTTATCTGCAGCCCAAGCGACGACAGAAGAGAGATGACGTCGTGGACGTCGGCAAGTGCCTGGCTTCTGGACTTCGAGACGATCAGCCAATCGTCCAGGTAAGGATACAAGTCGATGTTTCGAGACCGTAGATGTGCGCACACCGCCGACATGCACTTGGTGAATACCCTTGGCGCAGATTTTAGGCCAAAGGGTAGGACGGAAAACTGGTACGCGTGGCGCCCAATGAGAAAACGCAGGTATCGCCGATGGGCAGGGTGAATAGCGATGTGAAAATAGGCGTCTTTTAAGTCTATTAGCGTGAACCAGTCGCCCTTCTTCAGCATAGGTAGAACCGACGCCACGGTGACCATACGAAATTTCTTTGGTAAGATAAACTTGTTGAGCCCTCTGAGATCCATAATAGGACGAAGTCCCCCGTCCTTCTTTGGCACCGTAAAATAGCGGGAGTAGAATCCCGTTTTGAGCTGACATCGCCGAACCCTCGTGATCGCTGCTTTTTGTAGAAGGGTGGTAGTCTCCTGTGCCAAAGTCAGTGAGGGTGGCGTAATTTTTATGGTGCCCAGTGGAGGAGGGACCTCGAACTCTATCTTGTAGCCCTCTGCTATGATTTTTAATACCCAAGCGTCTGATGTTATTGACGCCCAGGTTTGCAGAAAGGGCCTCAGTCTGTTGGTGTCGGTGCAGTTGAGAGGCAGCGCCAAGTCAAAGACGGCGTTTGCCAGACTGTTGTTGCTTGCTGCGTTGGTGGAAACGCGGGGCTGACTTTCGAGGCTGATAAGCCTGCGTCGCGGTTGGCTGGTAGCGTTGCGTTTTATCCTGCTGTGATCTTGGCTGGAATGGAACTGGCCTATACCATTTCCTTGGTCGGTAGGATTGCTGAGGCTGTTGAAAGCCCATTTTCTTCGCCGTCATGCGAGCCTTGTGTAAGGTATCCATGGCCGTATCCGTTTCTATATTGAACAGACCCTCTCCTTCAAATGGAAGGTCTTCTATTCTGTTCTTAGTATCCTGCGGTAACGCCGCAGACCGCAACCACACATGGCGACGTAATGCCACTGAACCCACCATGGCCTTGGAAACACAGTCAGTAAGATGCCGTGCCGTTGTCAATTCTTGTTTAGACAAACGGATCGCTTCCGCTTGGAAGACCCTAGCCAGCTCTCTTTGATCGTCGGGGAGATAATCGGTGAGCGATGAAATCTTCTCCCAAAGAAAAAGCTGATAGCGTGCCATGAGCGCCATGTAGTTTGTCACTTTTACACCCAGCGAAGCTGAAGCATAAATACGCCGCCCGTAGGCATCGAGCTTCCGCCCCTCCTTATCTGTTGGTGCGGAATGCACCTTTCCGGATCTGCCCTGCGCCGCCTCCACCACAACCGAGTTCGGCTTAGGGTGATGAAAAAGAAAAGGCGCCTGCGCTTCCCTGACTTTATATATTGCATCAAGTCGCTTGGAGGTGGGTCCCACCGTGGCTGGGTGCTCCCAGGACTGTTTGAGGGTTTTTAATAGAGCTTTGACCACTGGCAAGGTCAGTTGGGGTGATGGCTCTGCATGCATTACATCATAAATCCCATCATCAGACTCCTCAGCCACCTGTTGGCATTCTATATTCAAGGACTGAGCTAGTCTCTGCATTTGCTCCGTGAAACTGCCCATTTCCATTGTTGGCGATGCACGATCTTCAAAACCAACAGTATCCAAAGGCGATGGCTCCGAAGGACGAGGCGATGGGGCGGACGATGAATCCGACGCATACTCCTCAAACGATTGCGAGGGCTGTCGATGTCGAGGCGATCCAGATGGTGTTCGCTGCTGGGGACGAACAGCTGTCGATGTCGAGCTCGTCCGACGCCGAACGGAGGAGCGTTGTAAAGAGGTGGTCCTACGCGGAGGAACCGGCGGTGGCGACTGGTCTCCCTGAATTCGGCGCCCTGTGTATGGGTCAAACCGGTACGGAGCACGGGAAGACCGACGGGAATGCTCAGAATAAAGTTCAGAGTCCCTCGAAGGCGACCTTGACCGAGAACGCGACCTCGACTGGGAGGGACGGTATCGACGTCGACGCCGAGGCTCTTTTTGTTGGCTCGGTAACGACTGGCGCATCGGCATCGATCGGTCAGTATCCGACGGAATGAGAATTGGCATTGTCCCAGTGGAGGGCAGTGAGTGAGAGGGTGACAGAGGTTGCTGCGGATGCATCCTCGGTGTCGAAGGCGTGCGGAGCAGAGAAGAGACGGAAGGCGTCCGACGTCTCGATGTCGAACGGGTCGGTGAAGCTTGCTGCGAAGTCTGCGATGTCGCCGCGATCGATGCCGAACGGTGTGTCAGTGCCGAAGAAGGTATCGGTAACGACGAAGACTTGTGGACCATAGCCACCACTTTCACCGATGTCGAAGACGGCATCGACGACAACCTCGGTTTCGACGATGTCAAAGGCTTGCTTGTTGATTTTGTCGATGTCGACTTCTTTATCGACTTCGATTTTTTTGCCTTCTTTGCCGGGGGTGGCGACGAGGCAGTTGAAAATTCCGTTACCGATGCCGGTGCCGCCGCCCGTAATTGGGGGGAACCCGGAGGTGCTGGGCTTGAGAGGTTATGACTCTCCCCAGAAGTGCCTTTCTTTGCCATTGAGGGACGAGGTTGGTCGACGGCCGATAAAGCCTGAGTCCACAGTAGACTACGGAGGCGGTCTGCCCTATTCCTTCTTGTTTGTCTGGAAAACTTCATGCAATGGCTGCACGAATCAACAACGTGAGCTTCGCCCAGACAAACAAGGCAGAGAGAATGCCCGTCGGAGAGGGCAATCTTTGCCCTACACCGTGAACAACGGCGAAACAATGCGGTCTGCGCCATAAGCTGGCGGCCGCTATATCTACGAACTATAACTAAATAAATATATATATATATTTTTTTTAAACTACTAACTAACTATCTAACTAACACTAATAACGAGAACAGCCTAAGCTAACGAAAAACTATCCTTCTTTCTCTTAACTAGGTACAACGTACCAGAGAAGTCTCCCGCGAGGCTAA
Source organism: Anniella stebbinsi (assembly GCA_029215795.1). NCBI lineage: Eukaryota > Metazoa > Chordata > Lepidosauria > Squamata > Anniellidae > Anniella > Anniella stebbinsi. The sequence continues at coordinate 57,321,219 of JARDYH010000007.1, forward strand.
CTGCGAAGCGGTCGAAGAAGAACTGAGGTAAGGAGAGGCGGGAGCCCTGAGCATGCGCGATAGGATGGTGGGGGGAGGGGTTCCCGCCAAAAGTCTAAGCTAGCTAAGTTTCCCGGAAGTAGGCTCGGCGTCGGCGCGAGCCCATATGTGTGATGCACAGAGACCACGAAGAAGAAATAAGAGTTCAATAGCCTTCCGAATCTAAATATCAGAAACTGTTGAAAAGTATGAAGGGAGATATTTATTTATATTGCACATAAATGTTTTGGGAAGCCAACTTGGGAGGGGTTTTACTCTAAAAGGCTACTTATAAATATTTTAAATAAATACTTTTCCCCCTTTAAATGCAACATTGAAAACAAAGTTCTGACTCTGGGTAGCTTGTATGCCCCAAGCAACCAACAGATTAAGTTCTAACAGAATATGATAGATAAGACAGATCGCAAAATTGAAGGGGAAATAATAATTGCTAGTGACTTTAATCGAGTCTTCAGTATCTTAATGGATCTTTCAGAATCTAAAAATACACACAACTGTATCCAAGACATAAAAAACCTGGTTAATAAATAGGTCTATTAGAGACACTTAGAGATACTGGCACCCTAGTGAAAAGGAGTTTGTATTCTACTCAAGAAGAAGAAGAAGAAGAGGAGGAGGAGGAGGAGGAGGAGGAGGAGGAGGAGGAGGAGGAGGAGTTACACAAGGATGGACTATACTGTGGCTTCAGGAGAAATACTTAAAGGTCCTCTCACAGTAAAGATGAAGGGTTCATAATTGTCTTCACTGAATGTGCCCAAGAGATAAAACTGAAAGTCATGCAGAATCAGAGCACTAACAGTCATGTCAAGGTAAAAGGAGAACTATATTCGGTATTATGGTCCAAATATGTGGAGTCCATAAAGATCTGGGTGCGTACCAACTCAATAAAATATAACTGTGATATCCTATGGTAGAGGGATTTTATTATATAAGTGGTACAGAAGTATCGCAAATAGTAAATAAATTAATAGTAACAGTTTAAATTCCAAATGTATTTTGAAAAGCCACAAAAATTCTGGTAGCATGCCCTTTTCCCACCCTGCCGATACGGCTAAGGCCGGGCAGGCTTTTGTGGGGGGGGGGGGAGAAGGGGGAGAAGGCGGAAGGACAACCCACCTGACCCACCTGCTAAGTGAGGCATGGGCAGGGCTTGCCAGGTAAAAGCAGGCCCTGCACGCAGCCCAGCCCTCTTCCATTTTCCAGCACCCATCCTCCCTCCCTCCCTCCCGATACTTAGTATGGGGCTAGCCAGTCGCCTCCTTTGGAGGGGGGGCTGAGTAGGAATTTTGCCTATCACTAATTGGCTTGGGTGCAGGTTTTTGCCTACTCCATCCTGGGGACTTACACTCAGTGGAGACATTGGGCACCTTTATGGTGATTAGCAGGTTCTGAGGCCTGGTCTTCTGTGGGTTGAGCAGCTCCCGAACCATGTCACGGCCTGGGGACCTCAATGTCTCACCTACTGAGTTAAGTGGCACGAGTGGTGAGATGGGGTGGTTTGACTCCTCGCTTAGCCTAGTGGCTCGCCCTTTACACAGGCTAGTCGCCTGGAGATTGAGCAATTAGATTCCCACACCTTCACATGCAGATCCAGGGAGGGGTGAATTACCTGATGTTAAATAAAGAGGCCCTAGTTTACTCAAGCTCTGGTGTTTAAGTCATTATTTCCTCGATTCTTCCTCCACCCGCAAGTTATAAACTGAAAGACAGTACTTAAGAGCTGTGAAGAAATGTATCACTTATTCACTGTTTGGCTACAACTTGCTCTTGAAAGCTTATGACCTCTACCAAACTCCTCAGAATGGGTTGCATAGCTCATTAATATGCCAGTGTTATATTTTAGACAACACCCAGATTCTTAAAATTAATGGGGCCTTTATCACCACCAGCCATGCAATTAAGACTGAAGCTACTGATACTACAGAATGAACTGCAGAACCTATACCTAGTCATAAGCTGCGGCAATGGCAAAGATAGGTGTACTGCAAATGGTGTGCCATTTTATGTAATTATGGTATCAAAAGGATTGCTTTCAAGGATAGTGCCACTAGTCCTGATCCCATTGGGAAGTCTGTCTAACAGGATAGATCGTGCGTGTATGTGTGTATGTGTTGTGTGTGTTCAGGGGTATTCAAGTTTAATAGTAAAAAATGCAACTATGGCAGGTGAAAGGAAACAGAACAACTGGCATTAATAGCAGCATTTCAAAACTTGAAAGCCATTCTTGTATAGGACGTAATGTGGAGTAAGTTCACAGAAAACACCTCCAGTAGTGATAGAGAATTATGAAAGCAACATCTACCAAGCATGCCTCTGTGGTCTGGGAAGGAAGTGGGGAATTTGCAGATAGGCAATGCTTCAAAGACAAGAAGTGGACTGCTTCTGGAGCGATCTTTTTAATACAAGGTAGCATCCAGAAAAGTGCAAAGCTGAGTGTAAAAGGAGCAGAAAGCCATCAATGGCTTTAAGCATAACATAGCAGGAAGAGCAAGGGCTGAATAGCTGAATCTTATCCAGAATACTCCTATGTCAAAGCTTTATCTTTAAGTATAAAACTGTTTCTGTGGATTTTGATGCTTGCACATTTCATGAGACTGGTCTTAAGAGCTTGCAAGGTGAAGCCTCCACAACGTACATATGCAGTGCTCCTAGAGACAGACTATGCATTTCCACCCCTCAGAGTGCTTCCAGGTGGAGGCTTTTGAGGTGTCAGATGATGCACTGACTTTTATAAACAGAAGCTTTGCTGATCCGTGTTAGTTTAAATAGCACTTTGGGGGCTAGAATGATCAAGATCCAGTCTCACTTGGTCTTTCTTTTTGGCATGGTTTCCCCCCCATTTCCAATTTAGCACTGCAACCACATAGAGCAACAGCTTGGGCAAATGTTTAGAATTCAAAACGTTTTAACTCTCATTGACTTCCATTTAAAAGTATCTCGGTGCAGTTGTCTAATCTTTTATGAATTCCAATTTCTTTTGTTGCTACTGTTTATCTGACTGCTGTTAGGCCACTTTGAAATCCCTAATTTCTTGCACTGTGTTTGCTTTACATTTGCTCAAGCAATGGAATAGTCTGTGGACTAGAAAGGTGTTTGGAAAATTCTTAGAGCACCCTGCATTGGATAGTTCTAACGCATTTAACAAGCACTGGATGTCCTAAGGTATGTGTTCCTAGTTTGTTTGCCTGCCAGTTCTCCATTTGAGCTTTCATTCCAGAGAGTAGTATGTTTTACCTACTGTGTTAAAAACTTTCTTTTTCTACCTCTGTGCTGCCTCTTACTATCCCATCCATTTACTTATATACATTGTTGTGGTGCTAAAGATGGACCAGAAAGGTATAAGAACCTTGCATGTGTAACCCCTATGGAGCCGATGGTTTGGTCCCTTGGGCGAGGTCCTCACTCAGAGGGAGGGCTAGAAAAGAGAGAACTTTAAAAAATGAGAGTTTGTTGGGTTTTGGAAGATTCTGTTTTAATTATAGGCTCTTGTCACCTTGTATAAGGTAAATTGAACTGCTAATTTTGTACAGTGGACGGGGATTTTTTTTTTCATTCTTGATATTTGTCCTAATTATATTATTGCAGGGCTAATACTTTGAACTACTATGTGGAGTTATTGATTGGGGATTGCCTTGAGAAATTAAAGTTAAGGACATTCTACACAAAGGACTTCCAAAATACTCAGCACCTGGAAATACAGAACCACGAGGGACTGGGCTACAAGCAAGAGATCCCTATCTGTTGTTGTTGTAGTAGTTGTTTGGACATAGAAGGGCAAATTGTGGCATGTTTCTGTAAATTGATGCTTACTAAAGACATATTTTGCTCAAGTTATATAATTCATTTGCATGTTTATTCTAATGAAGCCCCATAGAACTCACACGAGTATATGTTATACATGCACCTTCCATCTTTCACATGTGCTCCCAAAGCTGCAGTTTGGAAATTTCTTTCCTAAGGACTATACAAAAGGTTTCCAATAAGAGCTTAGAATAAACATGATAAATGGACCAGATCTCATGGTTTTAATTGGCAAGATATACTATGCAGAAAACCAGCTGATTATGAGTTAGTTCCACTCTGTGAGCGCGCATGTGTGTTCTCGTTTTAGTTTTTAAATTAGACGTATAAATGTGTATTATTTTTTCACTCTTTGTTTTGTTTGTTCTGCAATACTGAAACATGTATAATCTGTGAAAAATGAAAGAGACTGTGTTTTGATGGCACAGACAGGCAGCTTGAGTTATATTAATACAGCTGAATGCACAGCAGCATCGTATCTTCATTGTTTAGTGCTATAAGGTGCCCTTTTAATACAGTAAGTGAAGTCTTGGTGCACAATTTATTAGCCCAGGTTAAAAATGGCCCCTTAACTCAGCTGTTTTACAGCTACAACATTCATGAGTTATGAGTTCTCCTTAAGCTGGATGTCATAAGATATTATGTACCCTTGAGGAATGCAGTCCTTAACCATTCCTGTAACTGAAAGAAAAATAAAACCATGAAGAACAAAAAATCAACAATGAAGCTCATTTCTTCCATCTCTTCAATATTATTATATGCACCTATTCAATATAGCCATCAAAAACGGTAGCCTCAACATTTATCCTATGTCTAATTCAGAATGTTCAGGGACATGCAGTACAACACCTCAGAGGGGTCATAGATTTGTGGCAGATCACAATTTTTGCATGTAGAAATTAATTTTTTCACAATATTTTATTTCTTTTAATTTTTGATTGACCTTCCCAGATGGCAACATTCAGAGGTATAAGGGGCCCTTCCAACATTAGGTTTGGGGTGGAAGAATCACTGATTACAATGTGAGATCTTCCCATGTTGATTGGTAACATGAGAAGTTCTGGGCCATGTGGGAGAGGTCACAACATAGTCTGTTCCTCTGTGTCTTGGACCTTCTGTCATTAACTATGTGGCATGGGAAACATATTTTTATTATTAATTACATTTATATACCGCCCCATAGCCAGAGCTCTCTGGGCAGTTTACAAAACATATGGATGTATGAAGCTAACGTATAATTTTTATTTGTTTTAAATAAAACAGAATAAAAATGTATTAAAATTACATTTTTAAAAGAAACAAAGTGCAAATAAAACCATGGCTGGTCATTAAAGGAACACTTCCTAAAGGCAGAGCAGAGAGTGAGGGAGGAAATTCCCCAAGACTCTCCAAGAGTAAGTGAAGAATCTTCCCAGGAGTAAGGGTGAATCCTCCCAGATTCAGAGACCTTCTTCCCCTTCCACCCCCCTTGGGAAGTCAGCCTTTGTCAGAGGGGGAGGGAGCACCAGAACTGACAAACCCCATAGTTCACTGCTCAGTTAAGCAGGGGGAGTTGAGAGGGGGAGAGAGGTGGTACACGTCAGAAGTTGGGTCAAGAGGACTCTCCATGAAATCTAGTCAAAGCCTGTCAGGCAGGGCAGGAAACCATCTACTTTGTTGATAGGCAACTACTTGCTTTGTTTGACTAATTAGGCTTAGAGGACAGCTCCTAGCCTTCACAGACTCTATAGGTGTGAAGACGTGGGGGGGGGGGGGTTTAACGAAAAAAAGATGTTGTGAATAGCACAATGAGTCTCTGCTTCCTCACATTTCGGTGGGAGGGCTTGGAATCCTGATCCTGGGGCTGGAGCAAATTTGCTCCCGCCTCCAACCTGAGGTCCAGAAGAATCCCAATCATTTCACAAATATTTGTACCATTGGGGACTCTTTTTTCTCCTTTTTGTCATCATCCACATGAAAAGATCCTTACAGAAGAAAGAAAAGTAGAGTCATGTGATAGGTACTTTCTTTGGGGTGTATTAAACATAAGGCATTTCACTGATGTTTAAACTGTTTCTCTCTCAAAAAAATTTTAAAAACCTATTTGCCTTGCATTATAAGGCTGCAAAACCTCTAACTAGATGGGATTTCCTTGAGAGGAAAAAAAAATCCTCCGGCCGATTTCAAACAGACAGACAATGTAAGAAAATCTTGCTGAGACCCTTTTAAGCTCCTTCAAACATGCTGTCATTTCATTCCAAAGACTGTAATTGAAAGTTATATGGTACAAAAATTTATTTATTCCTGCTAAAGGACCATTTAAAATTATCTGAACTAAGTGAAATGTAAAGCTTAAAAAAAACCCTACATTAATAGTTCTACCCTCAACATTTGTTTTACAGGGAAGCTTAGAGCAGAACAATACAATATAATTTTAAAATGAACCAACAAGTTGTTTTTGCTCCCTCAGTGCAGTTATTAGCTGCCCATATAATTAAGTGAATATACCAGTGAGAGAATACACAAAGCAGCAGGAAGTGGAGGCAGGAACAGATGCTTTGTGGGGCTGATAACCCTTTTAGCTCATTGAAGCGACAAGGGGTGGGGTGGGAGAGGGAAGACACTGCCTACCATATTAGAAAGAAAGGATACGCCAGATAGCAAAAATAACAACAAAACTGCCACAGTGAGTCTCATAGTAGATGTGAATCAATCCATGGCTGCAAAGTGCCATCATGCACTAATGACAGACTAACCTCTGTCAGCATTTCATTGAAAAGTAAACAGTGGTAAAGGTAACACCACGAATTAAAGGGAAAGTTTCAAAGGATTCAAAGGGAAGAGGGAGATGCTGCTAACTGGTAGCGCCAATATTCCCGTTTCACTCTCTTGATCATTCTCCACCCGGGCTTGCTGTCTCAACATAGACTTCAGTGGTTTCTTTGTTTGCACCTTTCGCTTGTCTTGCAAAATGCTTCAGCTCTTAAGCTTTTGTCTGGCAGCTCGTTTTGTGATATTCAGATCTACCCATTAGTATTGGAGCACAATTTTCCAGTTCAAATTTCAGCTCCCCGTTCCAAAGATGAGACTGATCCATGAGATCTTTTTAACATCGGTGCTGAGACAACAGCTTATCTTCCCAGAAAATCTTAGAGATGTGGCCTCAAAGTGAGAAGTCATCGTTTTGACACATTTTACAAATGTGTCAAAAGACGCACCCACCCACACCCCCCAAAAAGCAACGTCTGGTGGCACCCCCTCTCCACCGTTACTTTGAGAGTCTTCACTAATTCAGAAATGTTCCAGGGCTTGGGAATATGAAAGAAAGCCAATTTTTTGTGTTCTACTAGAGCCATTGGGAAATATTTTAAAATAACGGGTATCCCTTAAGGCAGTGGGGTATCTGGCAGTATTAGGTGGGCGGATGGGTCAAATTTAAACAGATTAAAAAAGCAATTAGGGATGGGTACTATTAAGTTGCATATCTGTGGATTTTGTTAGAAACCTGAAAATCTCAAGCAGGTTTTTACAGGCCCTGGGCAAAACAGCTACAGTGGATTCCTCTGCAAACCCTTCTGGGACTTTTCTTCTCCCTTCCACATTTCCTCACTATCACATCTCCATCAGTGGCTGCTGCATTGCACTTGCAAGGGATTCTGTATTAGTTCTGCCTGACTTCCTTCAGGTTCCACCGATGGGCAAGTACAATGAGCAAGTGCTGGCTGGGGAGGACAGAAGGGTGCACGGTATTGCCACGGTATTGTGTGAGAAAGATAAAGTGAGTGCAAGCTTTCATTTGGCTTCGAGCCATAGCAACAGTGAGATGGGGTTGGCTGAGAAGAAAAAAAGACAGGTGCTCACAAAAATAATTACAATTTTAAAAGAGTTAAGGTGGCAATTTTGTGGGCTCTGGTTGGTGATGGTTGCCTTTGCCAAGTTTTGATTGATGTTGGGCCTGACCCAAACTGTCATTGTAAAAGCCCCTCAGATTATATTCCTCACCATTGAGTTCTTTGAAAACAGAATGGCAAACCTATTTGCACAGCTTGCCGTGAGTTTCAGAAGACTCCCTAAGGATGCAATCCTGTGCCTGTTTAGGTAGAAAAAAGTCCTTCAACCCCAGCATCTCCCAACCAGCCATGCATGAAAAGATGCATGGCAAGAAAAGGACTGTCTATTAATCTTATATATCAAACTCAGTTATTTCAAAAACAAGACCAATTGGCTGATGCTGTTTCTTCAGACTCTTTTCCACTGTGGGCATTGGTTACAATCACCATGGAATTGTCCAATACTATTATGAAACAAATGTTTGAAGCTAATCATAAAGAAATCTCTGGCTACTAATTGCTGGGGAAATACATCAAGAGGCTTATGAAATTAAATCAAGTTGGCAGTGTAACACCCCTCACTGATGGCAGCTCATCTTCTACTACAGTACCCTCAGAAATAGCTCAGGTGCTGGCACTAGCTCTATCATCTCCCAGCAAGGGGATTAAGTGATAGATGGGTCACTGGGCACTGAGTTGGCCATGTGACACAGTTTCTGAGAATTACAGAAGAATACACATTGCTAGATATAACAATTCATATGGCTATGTAAGAGCAGTTGCTTACACAGCACTCTATAATTACTAATTTGGAAAAATTATCACTGCCGGTGGCACCCTAAGGAGATACCCCCATTCCCCAAAAACTTCCTTTGTCTTTTCACTGCGTTAGCATTGTGCTAAAGTGAAAAAAATATTTCAGAGCTTGACAAATGACTGGCATGAAGTAACAGTCAGCATTTAACATAGCACCATTCATGACAGACATTAATTAAATTTCACAACACTCCTATGAGGCAGGTTTGTAAGTATTAACATATGCCTTGAAGCATGGACCTTGATTAGCTTGATCATTATTTTAGCTTTCACAGAAACGAGTGTTATTAGAGGCCATAAAAGGTTCCAGTCGTGTTTTTATATCCAGTTTCAGCTTTTCATTCAAAGACCTCCTGAGGCAAAGAATTCCACAGGTTGAGCAAGAAGTATTTAGAATCATTATGAATTTTTAAATTGCTCCTTGTACACCTATGACTTGATAATGTAATACTAATGTGTTTCCACTATGCTTTTATGTTTCTGAATAGTCTTATCCAGCTTAGAATGGTCCTAACTATTCTAATATCTGAATATGTTTTTTTCTAAAAAGACCATATCTAGAACAATATGTAATCAAGCCTTGGAGAGGGTGGATGGAATATTCCAAAATGAAATATGAAAATAAGAAAGGCATTTTCTCCTACCAAAATTCAAAATTGTTATAAATTCTACAATGGCTATTAGAAACATGAGCAGTACAAAAAGAATCACTTTATGGTTGTAGAGAGAAAACTGAGTCAGAGGTGCTCAACCTGCCCCTCTATACACCTGAAAACCAACAGGTTTGTGAACAGAGTGCTGGACTAGATGGACCCTTGGTCTGTTCCAGCATGGCTCTTCTTATGTTCTTAAAATTCTTCACAGAGAGAAAGGACAAGGATGTTTCCACCACCTGTTGGATCTCTAAATGATTTTAAGACTAACAGTGTAATGTCTGTATATCTACTCAGAAGAATGTCCCACTTAGTTAAATTGGACTTACTCCCAGATAACTGTATAGATTGCAGCCTACCTCGGAATAGGCCCCACTGAACACAGTGGGTCTTATGTCTGAGTCAGCATGTATAGAATTTCATTGCAACCTTTGTAATGGACATTTTGTATGGAAAGTTTATCTGAAAGTTGTCAAGACCAATAGCTAGTACAATAAAATCGTAGTTGATGATTGCACTACAACCTCCATATTCTCATCCCAATATGTGAGACTAACAGAGGCCAAGAGCAGGAATAAAATGCATCCCTCTAGTTTGCTTGTTGTTTAGGGGTGTGCATCGGATCGGATCCGATCCACGATCCGAATCCGATCCGACCCAAAATCGGGAAAATCCGATCCGATCCGATCCGGCCAACCTCCGATCCGATCCGATCCGATGAGGTCCGATCCGGATCGGACGCCATTTTGAATGCTTTTTCCCATAGCCAAGTATTGTTTTACAAAAACGCCTATAACTTTTTCATTTTTAAAGATAGAAGGATGAAACTTGGGCACATTGTAGACTGGTTAGGGGTAGTTATCTGTGAGAAATTTCAGAAAGATTGGTGCATGCATTTTGTGGCAATTAATTTTTTAATAAATACCCAGGAATGCCTATAACTTTGTCATTTTTAAAGTTACACACATGAAACTTTGCCACATTGTAGGGGGTACCTTGGGACCTATGTGTGTGAAATTTCAGAAACGTAGGTGCTTGTCTTGTGTGGCAATTAATTTTTAGAAAAATGGGTAGTAGTGGGGTAAATACAGTTACGCCTCCCATTTTTTTATTTTTGAAGATACAAACAGGAAACATGGGCACATTACAGGTACCACTTGCCTTGATATGTGTGTGAAATTTCAGAAACATTGGAGCTTTCCTTGTGTGGCAATTAATTTTTGAAACAATGAGGAAAGAAACACCTATAACTTTGTCATTTTTAAAGTTACACACATGAAACTTTGCCACATTGTAGGTGGTACCTTGGGACCCATGTGTGTGACATTTCGGAAACGTAGGTGCTTGCCTTGTGTGGCAATTAATTTTTTAATAAATACCCAGGAATGCCTATAACTTTGTCATTTTTAAAGTTACACACATGAAACTTTGCCACATTGTAGGCGGTACCTTGGGACCTATGTGTGTGAAATTTCGGAAACGTAGGTGCTTGCCTTGTGTGGCAATTAATTTTAGAAAAATGGGTAGTGGTGGGGTAAATACAGTTATGCCTCCCACTTTTTTATTTTTGAAGATACAAACAGGAAACATGGGCACATTACAGGTACCACTTGGCTTGATATGTGTGTAAAATTTCAGACAGCTGGGTCCAGGCATGTGGTGGCAAGGTATTTTTGAAACAATGAGGAAAGAAACGCCTATAACTTTTTTATTTTAAAAGTTAGAAGTCTGAACATTGCTCACTTTGTAGATGGGTTAGGGGTAGATATGTGTCAGAAATTTCAGAATTATAGGTCCAGGCATTTGATGGCTATGGAATTTTTAAATTACATGTTTCAAAAAAATTTCTACAGAGGCCAGGTCTTCCCCTCCCGCTTCCCGCGAAGAAAAGGAAACACTCTCTCGTCTCGATCCCTTTGATCCTTGCTAGTAGTATCCATTACAGGGCTCGTGTCTGCTTTCACTTTGTACTCAAGCAGACACGAGCCCTGTAATGGATACTACCAAGGATCAAAGGGATCGAGACCAGAGTGATCCTTCCTTGCACGCATGGCTGCAAAACTCAGCTAGGCTCAGCCGTTCTGCTTGAAAAGTGAAAGTAGGAAAGGAAACACGAGCCCTGTAATGGATACTACTAGCAAGGATCAAAGGGATCGAGACGAGAGAGTGTTTCCTTTTCTTCGCGGGAAGCGGGAGGGGAAGACCTGGCCTCTGTAGAAATTTTTTTGAAACATGTAATTTAAAAATTCCATAGCCATCAAATGCCTGGACCTATAATTCTGAAATTTCTGACACATATCTACCCCTAACCCATCTACAAAGTGAGCAATGTTCAGACTTCTAACTTTTAAAATAAAAAAGTTATAGGCGTTTCTTTCCTCATTGTTTCAAAAATACCTTGCCACCACATGCCTGGACCCAGCTGTCTGAAATTTTACACACATATCAAGCCAAGTGGTACCTGTAATGTGCCCATGTTTCCTGTTTGTATCTTCAAAAATAAAAAAGTGGGAGGCGTAACTGTATTTACCCCACCACTACCCATTTTTCTAAAATTAATTGCCACACAAGGCAAGCACCTACGTTTCCGAAATTTCACACACATAGGTCCCAAGGTACCGCCTACAATGTGGCAAAGTTTCATGTGTGTAACTTTAAAAATGACAAAGTTATAGGCATTCCTGGGTATTTATTAAAAAATTAATTGCCACACAAGGCAAGCACCTACGTTTCCGAAATTTCACACACATGGGTCCCAAGGTACCACCTACAATGTGGCAAAGTTTCATGTGTGTAACTTTAAAAATGACAAAGTTATAGGTGTTTCTTTCCTCATTGTTTCAAAAATTAATTGCCACACAAGGAAAGCTCCAATGTTTCTGAAATTTCACACACATATCAAGGCAAGTGGTACCTGTAATGTGCCCAAGTTTCCTGTTTGTATCTTCAAAAATAAAAAAATGGGAGGCGTAACTGTATTTACCCCACTACTACCCATTTTTCTAAAAATTAATTGCCACACAAGACAAGCACCTACGTTTCTGAAATTTCACACACATAGGTCCCAAGGTACCCCCTACAATGTGGCAAAGTTTCATGTGTGTAACTTTAAAAATGACAAAGTTATAGGCATTCCTGGGTATTTATTAAAAAATTAATTGCCACAAAATGCATGCACCAATCTTTCTGAAATTTCTCACAGATAACTACCCCTAACCAGTCTACAATGTGCCCAAGTTTCATCCTTCTATCTTTAAAAATGAAAAAGTTATAGGCGTTTTTGTAAAACAATACTTGGCTATGGGAAAAAGCATTCAAAATGGCGTCCGATCCGGATCGGACATCTGGTCCGATCCGATCCGACCAGCCTCCGATCCGATCCGATCCGATCCGACCCCCCAGGTCCGATTCCGATCCGCTATCCGATCCGATCCGGGGGGTCAGTGCACATCCCTATTGTTGTTCACTGCCTTGAGCATCCTCATGAAGGTAAGATGGATAAAGGTAATAATAAAGATGTAACAATTTCTTGTCCCAATTTTAACCACCATGTATATATACAAGAGAGTATTTTTGCCTGTGAAATGAAAAATAGGATATGTTCCCACTATATTTAAAAATATAAATGCAGTGGGGGAAAATGTCTCATTTCCTACTACCCTCACCATCAAGTACTATTATAACCTAGCAAGATAAGGAGAAAAGAGAAACCTGCCATCTGATGTTTAGACTCCCCAAATGGGTTCATTATGCAGTAATTAATAATTTATATTGGTTAGGACAACTCATTCAGTAAAAAAGTTTGGTATAAATTGCATTCTCCTCAATGCTACAAGGCAAACTGGTTGGACAAGTAGGAACCAATTTGTGATATGGCATTGGAATCTGTTGCTCAAAGGAAGTCCACAATCCCATTGGATGCGCCTAAATCAGCTCTTCCAATGCCAGTCTTAGTCCTTCTTACAAATATCTATCTCAGGTGGTCTGAAAATTCCTCCACAAATTATTCAATCTTCATTAAAACCGCACTCCTTTAAGACTCCAGGATGCAATGTCTCTCAGAAATGACCATTCCAAATGCTATATATGCATTCTCCTAGTTATAATGACAATAATTATATATTAGCCTTTCCAATCTAGATTTTCCTAATTTCATTGCACTGACAACTCATTTGGTACTTTTCATTTCATGTACAACTCATTCTTTGCACTCTACTCTCTTATACGTTTAAGAGGGGAACATCCTGCTTTCAACCTTGCAAATTCTGTGTAGATGATATGCACAGTGTTTGAGAACATGGTTTATAAATGTATCTGTTTCTTTTTATTTATAGTAAGACTCTTGGAATAAGTAGAATGAATGAATGAATGAATGAAATATCATATAATCATTCTATGAATCAGGCATAGTCAACATGGCACTCGGGGGCACCAGTGTGCTCTCGGATACTATTCCTGGTACTCGCCAAGGTGCTCTATCCTCTCTACCTTTAATTTTTTTAAAAAAATAACATTTTTTCTTCCTGGGAGTTAGGATCACTTGAAAGTAGCCTCTAGCTGTTCCCATCTTCTTTTTCCATGAATGCCTCAGAGCTGCATGTGTGTCATGTTTCCCAACACCTCTCGCTTTATTGGGAGACAATAAAGAGGTCTGCCGAATAATCCACAAAACTTTATTCAGGCAATGGACATCTCCTCCCACCTGAAGGGACTCTAATTTTCTAGGAACTTCTCTCTAGGCAAGATTATGCAAACTGAGCGAGACAATTGTCCTTTCAAGAAAAAGAGAAAGTCCTTTTCCAGTACACTTTAACTTCAGGGAGGCTGGTTCTGAAGAAGCCTTTGGCAAGAAGCTAGCTGGGCCGACCTCTCACCTTCCTTTTGCTCCGCCCATTTTAGTCTGCGGCGGATTCTAGGATCAGCTAGGCTTTCAGTGCCCTCCCCCTCGGAAGAACACTGATTCTCAGCTTGTGGGTTGATACACCCTCAGAGATAAGGGATGGCAAAAGTTCATTCCCAGCTGGTGAAGAGCCTGTGAGAGTGACCTCTCCCACTCCCCGTACAGGCTGGTATGTTTCTGGCGCCATCTCTTCTGCATCAGAATCTGACTCTGATTTATCGCCTGAAAATCCTTCTCCCAGCCTAAGGGGGACAGATCTAGTCATAACAATGTGGGGCTCAGAGATATTCTTAGAAAATGAAGATGGCCATCCTGTGCTTTCATCTGCAGCACAGGTAGGCACCATCTTTTTGAGGTGGTGCCCAGGACATTTACTCAAACTGCCAAATGTTCCCATGGGCCAAAAGGCTGCCTACCCATTGATATAAATTATAATTCAGCTGCCATAGTATCTCTCTCTGAATACTCTGGCTCAATTCGGATGACACGTTAAGCAACTGAGGGGAAATAACCTACTGACGGTGTGTTAAAGAGGTGGTGATCCACAGACGACATGCTACAGCAGGCGCTGCAAGGAATCGGTAACCACCCCGGTTGCTAATAGCATACTTGGTTCTGACTGACAGCTCGGCCGCCATTTTCTCCGCTCACCGATCTCCGTTAGTCCTCCAGCAGGTATCCCAGAACACACTGCGGCCGAAAATTCATGGGTGCCACCATTGAAGCCAATGCGGGACACGCCTCCCAAACCCCATTGGCTGCCTCAGTCAGTGGGCGGAACTCTGCAGCCTCAGGCAAAGAGGCAGCCAGGAGGAAGGGTAGCACCAGCACCAATACAACAATCGCACCCTACGCGCAGCATTGCCATTCCAATGCTGGCACCCATGCCCCAGGGAGGCACCCTCCACCCACCCTACACAGGAGACGGGGCAGTTGCGAGGAAGACCCACGGCCCCCAGCCCCCCCACCTCCCTCCTTGAGCATCTTCCGCAGACACAGGAAAGAAGGCAAGAGTGGGGTGGCATAGAAAACTTTATTCAGCAGGGAGACCAGACATGGGCAATAAGGCACATGGGCACCACTATGCCAGGGCAGAACCTACGGAGAGGACAGTCGCCCCCGGGACGGGAGAAGGCAGCTGGAAGGCACAGCAGTGAAGAGGGGACGGCCGAGGCCACACCCCCAGGGAGCCAAGCACGGAATGTGCCAAGGGGATGTGGTGGAGAGGGGCGACATGCCAGGGACAGATGCCAGTCCACAGATGGAACCCCACAGCCGACGCTCACAGGGGGTGGGGGTAGCGCAGCCAGATCCAGGCACTGATGCTTTCACGCACCCGGGAAGCCTCCGCACGGGCTCAATGTCCCGCACGTCCACAGAGATGGCATCGGCGTCCTCGTCCCCCCGGGGGAGGTCGAGGTGCTCGGCCAGTACCACGTCCCCACGGGACTCGCAGATGTTGTGCAGGATGCAGCAGCACACCATCACATCCGGAATGATGTCGGCCTACAAGTCTAGCAAGCTGAACAGGGAGTGCCAGCGCTCCTTCAGACGCCCAAAGGCACACTCCACGGGCAGGCGGGCACAGCAATGGTAGGTGTATTTTCGCTGGACATTGGTGCGCGGGTAGCGGTACGGGGCCATCAGCCATGGCTCCAGGGCGACCGCCTGGTCAGCCAGGAGGAGCGGACCCACCGCACAGCCGCACATGGAAGCGGGGCCAGACTTCAGGAAGCGTCCCGATGTCAGCTTGGCAGCCAGGGGGGAGTTCCAGAAGACAGCTGTATCATGGCTCCGCCCGGACACGCCTGCATAGACGTCCATGAAGCGGCCCTTGGCATCTACCACCGCCTGGAGAACCATGCTGTAGAAATGCTTGCGATTGTAGTATTCCTCGCCACGGGTGGGGGGGCCAGGATGCGCACGTGGGTCGAGTCTATCGCCCCCACCGCCCGTGGGAAGCCCAGGGCACGGAAGCCACGCATGTTCTCCTTCTCATCCGCCACCCGAATGACGTCGGCAAGGTATAGCTCATTCAGGACGTGCACCGTCTCACAGAAGATCTTGCAAGCGGTGGACACGCCCACCCCAAAGATGGTCGACAGCGGCAGGTAGCCCACGTTAAACGCCAGCTTGTACAGCGTCAGGGCGAGACGACGGGAAACTGGAATGCTTCGGTGCATGTTTGTACACTCCCGCTGCAGGACTGCAGCCACCTCAGCCACCAACACCTCGAAAGTCGCATGGGACATTCGGAAGTTCCCATGGAAGCGCCCGTTGTCCCAGTCCTCCAAGTCCTGCATCTCCTTCCACACGGCATCCGTCCAGGGAAGCACCCAGCAACGGACATACTCATGCTCGGCAAGAAGCTCGGCTGACGTAGAGAGGGGGGGAGCGCATTGCAGGGCTGTCCCGGCCGTGCCTTCGGCCAGCTTCTCCACAATCATCATGGGCGCCGCATGGGGACGAACCAGTGGCAGGATGGTGGCCTGGAGACAAGGCACGGCCTCCGCTGCTCAGAGGGGCCAGCGGAAGGACTCCGATCCAAACACTGGCTTCACGGGCATGGCCCCACTCAGGCGCCTCAGCCGGGCATGGAATAAGTCCTCCTCGTCGGCGTCGGCATGGTTCTGTGTGGCCGCCTGGATCGCTCCCTGCAAGCAGGCTGTTGCGAGCTCCCTCGGGGACATAGTTGCCAATGCCGAACGGGCAGAAGGGGGGCGGGCAGGACGGGAGGAGCGGTGGGCGTGACGGAGCAGGAGGGAGGTGCGACAAGGCTGAGAGCCTGGGACTGCCAACTACGGTAGCGTGGGAATGGGAGGGAGGGAAGATATGTTATGGCTGAAGCGCACCTGCAAGAGAGGAGAGTGAATGGAAGCGGCCAGAGTGGGGTGCGTGATGGGGAATCGGCCCAGCAGGCCAAGTCTACGCTACAAATAAGGGGGATGGGTGTGCGCCTCCATGCCAGCAGAAGGGCCTATGGCCGGCCATTGATCGGACGGCGGCAACGGCGGACGCTTCGTTCCAGACGTTAAATGCGACGTATGACTTCTCCCAGGGCCACCTCCAGAGCGTGGAGACATCGTGCCTTTTCGGCCCTCCGCTTTCTGCGGATGGCATGGCGGAGGGAGCACATTTTCCCTGGGAGGCGACAACAGTAGTGGGGAGAGGAGGGGGGAATAGCCATCAGTGACACGGAGGCCACAGCAACACCAATGCATCCCGCCCAACAGCCCCGTAACTAACCTCGACGCCAAAGGGCCATTCGGCGTCGGACAATGCTGTCTGCTCGGAGTCCCTCAGACCTGTAGGGCGATACCATCTCGACTGGAGCTGGCTGCAATGAGGGGAGATGGGGCCGGGAACAAGAAGCATCCAGGGTGTGCAACAATGTTGCATAGGGATGTTGATGGACATAGCCTTGAGCATCTAGACCGGGCCGAGGGAGGAGGCGGCCAGAGGGACGGGGATATAAAGGGGCCTTATTGCGTATAGGGGTGGGGGCAACGGAACAACTCAATACCCCTATGGTCCCTTGGCGGATGGGCCTAGGGACCCGTAGGACGAGCGGAGCTTAGGCCATGTCGTCCTGGGAGGGTCTTTCCGCCCCCTCCTCCTCCTCCTCCTCTGCCTCCTCCCCCTCCTTCTCCCCCTCTTCGTCGAAGTCTGGTGGGATGTCGTGGCCCCTCTTCGAGCAGTTGCCTATGCTCCGCAGCTCCTGCCCTCCAGCCACTCCCCCTGCCTTCCCTGAGGCACCTGCTGCTGCCGATGCCGAACATGGGGCCCGATATGCTGCGGCCATTGGCGGGGGCACATACTGCTGCTGTGGCGGCAGCGCCATGTATCCATACGGTGCCATGTAGGGTGCAGGCTGCGGGGGCCCATGGTAGGCGCTGCAAAATGATTGGGCGAGCTCCCTGAGCACCTCGGTTTGGCGGTCGATGGCTGCTGTGCGCTCCCGCATGCCTCGGTCGAAGATGGCATCGATAGCCGCCATGGCCTCAGTCATCCCGGTGACATGGCGTTCTAGACCTATACGCACGTCCCTCTCCGCCTCCCATATGGCTTGGGCACACTCTTCCACAGCTTGACTAACCGTGAGGACACGGTGAGGACACGCTCCTTGGTGCGCCTGGCCTCCTCCTCGCCCGCCATGAGTGTGAACAGGCCGTAGATGTTCTCCTGTTGTCTCCGTCACCGTGACCAACTCCCTCGCCACCTGCAGCCGGTCTGCCCTGCACCTGTTGTGCATCCGCACACACCTCTGCGCATTGGTCAGGGGACGGGCTTCTTTGGATGCGGCCACACCGTCCTCGTCTACATGCGCTGGCAGCAGCTCCTCATCCGGGGGGGCGCTCCCTCCATCGGCTCGTCCTCCGGCTGTGGAGGCCCCTCGATCTCCTCCTCAAGCACGCCCTCCCCAGCCTCAAGCTCAGCAGCCAAAGGCGCCTCTTCCTCCATCGCCTCCATCTCCATGAAGGTGTCATTGGTGGCCTGTGTGTCCATGTCCAGCAGCTCTTCCTGAGACGGTGACAGTTCTGGCTCCAGCACGTCGCCCACCTGTTGTTCCACGAGCTGCTCCATTTCGACCCGTTCCTCCTGTGACACTGGCCCCGTCTCCGTCACGGCATCCAAGATTCTGCATGGGAATCCCTGCACTGTGGTGCTGCATTTCGACGACCCCAGCCACGTATGGGGTGCTGGCACTGGTCGTGGCACTCGCCCAACGGTGGCAGCCACACTCCCCTTTGTGGGAGTCGCCCTCAGACGCGACGGCCCTGGCTCTTCGTCCTCCTGCTGGATCTCTGGCACCAGGGGGTCGGTGCGGAATCCTCTACCTGCATGTCCGCACAGATGAGCCTTAGGAAGGCCTTGGGGCTGCTGCTTCTGGAGGAGGCTGGCGTAGGGGAGATGCTCCTTTAGGTGGTGGCTGTCCTGGGCGGCACGGGTGGCAGCCTCACAAATAGCGATGGGCTTTGGGATGCTGCGAGACGGCTCATTGGCCTCGCCTTGGTCGGTCATGCTTTGGCTGATGCCTTCAGGGCTTTCTTGGGGGGTTCGGCTGATGCCTTCTCAGCTGTCTTGGCAGGGGGGTTGGGCACTGCCTTCTCGGCTGTCTTGGCAGGGGGTTTGGGTGCTGCCTTCTCGGCTGTCTTGGCAGGGGGGTTGGGCGCTGCCTTCTCGGCTGTCTTGGCAGGGGGGTTGGGCGCTGCCTTCTCGGCTGTCTTGGCAGGGGGGTTGGGCGCTGCCTTCTCGGCTGTCTTGGCAGGGGGGTTGGGCGCTGCCTTCTCGGCTGTCTTGGCAGGGGGTTTGGGCGCTGCCTTCTCGGCTGTCTTGGCAGGGGGGTTGGGCGCTGCCTTCTCGGCTGTCTTGGCAGGGGGGTTGGGCGCTGCCTTCTCGGCTGTCTTGGCAGGAGGTTTGGGCACTGCCTTCTCGGCTGTCTTGGCAGGGCGTGTTGGGCGTGGGGCATCACTCCGTGCCGGCGGCCATAGTTTCCGTGCGGAGGGGCCCTCCTCCCGTTGCGCCCCTTGGTCCAGCCGTCCTCGTTGTCATGTGCACGGCGGCTCGTTGGTGGCGACCCCGCTGCCTGCCGTGTGTCCCGGGACAACGTCGTGGCGCTGCACCAGCAGGCGTGCCAGTTCGTCATAGAAGGGCATAGTGAGTGGCTGCGCACCAGTTCTTTTATTGTGGGTAACGATCTCCTTGAACTTTCTTTTAAGTCCGTGGAGCTTGTCCTTGCATTGCTTGCCGTTGTGGTCGTGTCCCCGTTCCTGTATCTGCTTGGCGAGCCAGGGGTAGAGGTGATTGTGCCTGGCTGTGGCCATGATCCTCCTGGCTTCCAGGCTTCCCCATAGCTCTATGAAGTCTCCGATCTCTTCCTCAGACCAGCGCTGCGCTCTGCGTCTTTCCTGGGGGTCCTGGCTGCTCCCCTCTTCAGGGGTTTGTGAGCCAGAGTCCTCGGCCGGGTTGTCCCGAGCCCCCTCTCCCTCTGGCTCCATGTTGCCAGCGGACACAATACAGAAAGGGGGAGGGGGGTTGTGAAACAAGCAGTTGATTGTAGAACCTTTGCTTTCACACAATGGGTCAAATGTAACACTAAACCACTGTTTACCTTTACAAGAATGAACTGTCGCAAACACTGAGCTCATGGGGTCCCTTCCTCCTCCAGGGTAGCCATGAAGAGGAGTTTTAGATTAATCATAGCTTGCCATGTTGTCTGAACCTAGACAAATTGTGCTTAGTTGAAATACGCCAACCTCAAACTATAGCTTATAAAGCTGGGCTGTTTAAAAGTACCATAGTTAAAACTGACCACAGTTTAGTATTCAGACGACATGCCAAACTGTGTTTAATCTAAAATTGAAGTGGAAGTTTCTGATCTCATTGCAGCTATGGATGAGGAGGGCAGGGGGAGAGTATGAGACTCTCATTCCTATAATTCCAAAATATAGTTTAGCATTACATACAAATGCAGTCAGTGTTGCACCAGAAGCTTGCTGTGTCATTATATTTAAAGGTTAGCTGATAGGTGTACTGGCTATGAGGACAAGTGAGATACCTAATCATATAACTCCCAGATTTGGTCCCAGGGCAAAGGGAGCCTCTTTGTTTAACCAAGCATAAGATTATACAAAGCCTCCTGATGCTTACCCTTTCCACTTCTCTCATACTTTCCTGTTTGAAGTCATGCCAAACTCTTTTAGAGCAGATGAGGCTGCTGCAGATAAAGTGCTAAGGCAGCTTAATTTTTTCCTCACAGAAAGGGGAACAATAGACAGGTTTTGAGTTTGGATACTATGATGTTTTATTTAAGATAGGGGTGGGAAATACTCTTGAAATTATTAACAGAGGTCAAGAGCTTGCCCATTCTATCATTTTTGATAAATCCCTTTAGAGGAGGAATAAATGAAAAATTCAACCATTTCACGAATCCGAATCAAGGAACTCCATTTTTTTCCAAGGAAGGAGCAAATATCCACCTTCTTTTGTTATTCCTCACATTATTAATTGTATCGATACCATTTCACACCAATGAATGAAATTTTAGGGATATATAGTTTTTAAAATATTGGCATAGATGGCTCACTGTTTGTTCGGACAATTTAGCACAACAGTTGCATTATTTCACCTTTCTAAAATAATACATCCACCTTGGGCACAACCCAAGGGATCTTTAAAAGTAAAGAAGGAACCTTTAGAACATAGGATGGTCTTCATTCCCAAAACGTTCTGTAGTGCAAGTCCTGCCTGTCATTAACCAGCAGAAATGTACCCAAAGAAAAAGAAAAAAAGAATAATTTTAATAATAAATGAGCACATATATTTAGCTCTAGTGATTATTAAAATCTAACACCTTCTGGTATGTACTGCAATCATTTGTAAAGACTAAGGAAATATCCTTTTGGCAAGTCAAAGCTACAAGGCTTATAACATAACCCACAAAGACTCATAATTTATTAACATATTTCAGTGAACAGTAAAAGAACTCTAAATAGTGTGCTAATCAATAACTAGAGCTAACCATGAGTTGTCCGTTATACATTATCAAAACTGGTATGATGTTTTGCATTAGAGAAATCCATATATTTTTTAAAAGGTAAAAGTACAGTTCTCAATTCTATATATTGGTTTTTCCTCCTCTATTCTAAATCCATGTGGAGTTTCTTCTGAATTAAATTGGTTTATCATGTACTGCAAGAAGGTGACAAGTGATATTTTACCTTTATGAATCTTGATTAGCAAAACCTCTGAGCAATGAACCTTCCTCAAAGAAAAAAATAAAATGGAATTAACACTGACAGCTATAGATTAAAAGCTATCAGGCATTAAACTATTAAGCCTTCATTTCTTTTTTTAACTTCCATAAAAACATTTTCTTTGCAAACCACCAATCCATTACATTATCAATGATATATCAGTTTTACTCTCTTAATGGAAGTCTAAATCACCACCATGTCAGGAATACACTATTTACAAGGTCATATATCCACTCACTAATCCAAACAGGATCTTAAACAAAAAGTGGGACATACTCTCCTCTGAAACATGATTCTAAATCATGTGTAGAACAGGATTCTAAAGTTACAGCTCTAGGGCATCCAGAGGTTATGAGACCCCCGCCCACTCAAATCACATACTCAAATGATAGCATGCCATTTCCTCTTCTTTCCCCAACATTAAATTCTGCGTAGTGCCAGGGACTTGCTAAAGGCCCCACTCACAGGGACAACGTATTTGGTCACTGAAAAATTTTGAGATTTTGATGCCATTTTTTTTAGCCCTTCAAATCGCAATAGCCACTAATGTAGTCCCAGTTCACACACAAAGCACTTCCACATGAGTGTACCCTGGCTACTAGTACTGCCATCCCATTACGCTTCTGAGGCACATGCATGGAAGCTCTCAGAAAGTTCAACCAGCCCTTAAAAAATCACGTCTGCCATTTCCCTCCTCAATATACATTCCAGGCATGGACTGACTGATGCATATTTAAATGTGTGCAGCACTGCAGCCCAATTGAAAACTGAATTCACAATGCATTCCCTCCTGATTCACTATTACAACCTCCTGGCTTTTGGATACGACAGAGGTATATGGTCAAGGGAAGGGTCTGATAGAACTTTAACCCAAGGAGTGTGACTGTGCTTTTCTGAACCCATGTTCAATGATAATAATAATATTATTATTTCTTAATCGCCTGTCCCTCTGGATTGAGGCAGGGGACATTAAATACAAATGATTAAAGAAACAACTTCAGGTTCTGCACTAGACCCTGGCCTGAAACCTGATAGAAAAGGGATACTGGCAACTGGCAGATGAAATGGAATACTGTATATTGCCTGATTACTTGCATCCGAGGCTTTCGGGGAGTCAGATTGTCCCCCTTCTGCTGGCATAATTGCACCACCTGCGGACACCTCATCCTTCTTTCCTGTGGATTATCTGGAAAGAGAACTCCCTCTACAATGTTACTACTTCCCTCTCCCAATGCAAAAAAAAATATGTCTGATCAGCATTGCATGCAGAGACATACATGCTTATTTCGATGAGAAAACACCCCAAAGTATTAGAGGGAAAATAATAAGATGGTGAAGGGGCTTCCAATAATGTGATTCTACAAAGAACTTGGTAGTGGTTATCTATATTAATAACAAATATGTGGCATGATACTTTTAGGGTTGCATTTGTTACTATACAGATCTTTAAATACTATACAATTCTTTTTTTTTAAGTTTGTTATTTATTAATTTGTTACATTTATATCCAGCCTTTTCCTCCAAGGAGCCCAAGATGGCATACATGATCCTCTTCCTCTCCATCTCATCCTCACAACAGCCCTGGGAGATAAGTTAGGATGAGAATCAGTGACCAGCCCAAAGTCACTCAGTGAGCTTCATGGCTGTGTGGGGACTAGAACCCAAACACCCTACCACGCTGGCTCTCATACCATGCCCATCCCCTTTCAAAGCATTCAGAGATAAGCTTAACATTCTCAGTGGCTTGGTCCCTCTTTTAACCACATGGAGAAGATATTGAGGGATGGTGAAGTCAGGGAGTGGCACGCAGAGGTGATCCCTACTGTTATCTCTGAGCACTGAAAACAATGGGGATTTCTCTAACTGCTAGCTTTGCTCACCCTACATCCACCCCAATGGGAGAAGGCAAAGGACAGGTGAAGCCACGCCAGCTAGAGGAGGAGCAGTCAGTTGGGGCAGCTTCACTGACTGGTTTCACAGTTATTTAAGCCTCAGTGGGTTGCGGCGTGTGCCGGGCAGTTTTTGATTATTTAAGCCACAAACATAGCTTGTAGTGTCATCAGAAACTGATGAGGGTGAGTTGTTGGCATGGCTAACAAATCAACCAGGACACATGGGCTGTTTTAGGGTTGTGGGTGGTTTGTTAACCATGCCTACAAGCCACTCTTGTCCGGTTTGGAGGACACAACAAGCTGAAGTCGCAACTTGAATATTCAAAATTGCTTCCTGTGTGCACCACAGCCTATGATGGACGAAATAAGCCACAGTGGGCTGCTTGATTGTGTGAATAGGCCCACTATGGGCTAGCTTCCAGGGGGTGTGCCCCCACCCTCTGATATCATTCAGCCCATGGAGAGCAGGAGGTCATCTTGCCCCCACCCCAAACCATTCCCACCCCTGCTCCAAAGGAATAACAACAGAACAATATAAACACTGTTATGTTTGCCTCCATTTTCCCAATGTAAAGCCATATTGCTCCATGAGCAGCTACAGTGACATAATAATTTAATAGTCCCCATTTAAAAAGTGGGCAAGACTAAACCTGGCAAAGCATTGCAAGCCTGTAACCATTAATGATTAAATACGTGCACCTGTATTCATCTCCTTGTCAGCCTCTGTTCTGAACACATCAGTGATCTGCGCGTGTGTTTGTCCAGGAGGACACTAAGAGAAAGGTTTCTGTCTGATTCACAATTTTTAATTAATATAGTTCCAAAATTATTCAGTACTGGGATTCAGAATTGGGCTTGTTCCAATATCTGCAAACCCTTAAAAAAGGCATTTGTAGTTGGCTACTTGCCTGAAATGAAATTTACAAGCTTCCCAATAAACTCTGCTTTTGGATGCTCACTCCCATTGTTGTTTCCATGGCAACAGATGATGGATTGTCCAAAAATGTGACCTGAAGTTTTAAAATAATCAGAGTTTTGAACCAGTGATTATTATTAAGAGCATCTCACTTTCTGTGTCTAGTGTAGCAGTATTCCCAAAGGAAATGGACAATAATAAATGGTGGCTGGCAGCAAGAAACTAAGTTTTTAGAACTTTGGCAAATGTCATTTAGTACTAAACAAGACAAATTGTTGAGTAATACACCATAGACAAGGAGGATGAGACATTTCTGGTATGTAATTTGTTTCATGCATACAAATTTGTTTCAGACATTATGCATGAAAATAGTTCGCAACAGAAATTTGTTTTTGTTTTCTGTTCAAATTAACCAATGATGCAGAATCTGAAATTTGGTACTGCATGGGCAGTATACGTATTGCAAGAATGGACTGCAAATGTTGACTGCAAATGTTTCTTAATAACCAACAGGCTAAGTTGACAGACACACCCTCTGTTACAGACAGATGCCCAAGAAGGTTAGGAGATTACTCATCTTTATCCCCCGGTACTGACAAAGGGAAAGGAGTAAGCTATATGTAAGTGGAGAACGACAAACTATAGTTTTGAGTGAGGGATTAGAAAGGTTTAGAGACACAAACCAATAGTGCAATCCCATGCATGTCTATTCAGTTGTAAGTCCCATTGATTGTAATTGGAGTTACCCCCATTAGTGTCCTACAGTCCAACACTCAGTGCGTGCAAGACTGTAGCCTAATAGAGGCAGAAAGTTTGGCCATGTAAGATAACCGCATTTGGATATCACCCCCTGGAGGTGTGATGTGGGAGCAGGGGACTTTGGCTATCTGTTGGAGCTTTACCGCCACTTATGCTCAACCTATGGATTTGTAAATAAGCTACAATATTGCAAAAATGCCATAAGCCTCCTGTGACCCCTTTCCATAGGAAAACAAATCCAGGTAAGCACTGCGACCTGGAACTTCTCACAACTTGGAAAAATGTGTGAGCACAACAATATGTTATAACATGATTTATAATTACTCAAATTTTTTTTCCCCAAGGTAACCAAATATGCCTTGGTTTATGGGAGACCTTAAACTGATGGCCCAAGCCTTCCCCAACATGGTGGCCTCCAGATGTTTTGGACAACTCCCATCAGCCCCAGACAGCACAGTCAATGGTCAGGGATTATGAGAGTTGTAGTCCAAAATACGTGGAGGGCAGCATACTGAAGAAAGTGTATCTAAGGTTTACTCAGTGCAGTGCTCTACTGGATGGCTGTTCTGATTGTAATTACTGGGTACAGATTACAGTTGGAATTTGGAGAGAACTGCTTTTCTTAACCCACTTGAAAAGCAATAGGAAATCCTGGGCCAATTGTGGCCATTGCCAGATCTGGCTTCTGCCTCATCTCTGTTTCTGCACACAACTTCCTAATGATGTAGATGTTTGGAGCTCTTCCCACTGCTTGCTAAGAGAAATCTGGGTTTGTCATTCTGGAATCAATGCCAAAGCAACGGGTTTTTTCCCTTTTCTCCTTGTGCTGGTAAACATAGTCCATGGCCTTCAGTTCCATCAGTCTTTGAGGGTTTCCTTCTCTGTGCACCTATTTAAATTGCCAAACCTATGAACTTCAGGGAGATGCTCACACACTCCAGGGAGATACTCACATATACATAATATATGTATATGTTAGTAATGTTAAAACACTGAAATTAATCTTCATAGAATTACAACTTCTGCAAGATTTCTACATATCTTATTGTTTAGGTAAGCTGTGTTGGAAAGGGGCCCTGATGCCTATAACAGTAATTATTGGCTATAGGTATCCTGAGCGAGAATAATAGTAATAATAATAGCCAACATAGTCCTTCCCTTAAGCTATGGCAACACTTAAGGATTCAAGTATTCTAGCTTAGCAGTTCATGAAATGTCCACAGAGCCCAACCTCCAAGGAATCACTACAGTAATCCTGCAGTGCAACAGGATGAATTGGTGTCAGAATAGTGCAGCAAGACATTCTAAGTGTTGGCCTTAGCAGGAAGGTGCCATTTGGATATATGTCCCCATTGACTAAAGCATATTTTTGTACATTTTAGAAATGTACATTGTATTTTTCGCACGTTTCAAAAGTGTTGCTGAAAATATTTTTATTTCCTTTGCAGAATGCACCACACCCAGAAATGTATAGATTTCCTACTGTAATTTGCATCAATTTTTGTATTTGGCTCCACGAGATGTGAATCAGGTAAATCCATTTTAAAAAAAAACAAAAAAACACTCAACAGAGCATCCTTATCTTTTGTTGGGACTCTTAATATGAACTGAATGTGAGTATAACAATGATACTATTGGATATTGTTAACTGACCTAATAGTACGTTTCATGCTCATTTAAACTTGAATCATAATTGTTGAAATGTCAGTGGTACATTGTAATGTATTTGGTATGGATATTGTGTTGTTGTATTTAAATAGTCTATTGTGTGAACTGCTTTGAACACAATATATTTGCGGAACATGCAGTATATAAATCAACTAACTATGATTATGACAAACCTTCTCTGCAATAGAGTTGAGGCAGTGACTATGGTCATTGACTCCAGCAACACATTCCAGAGAAGTAACTGTGTCGATCTATTGTAGCACGAACAAACGTCTTTGTGGTTTTGACATGTTAAAGACAAATGAATAGGTGGTGTGGCAAACTGCTAAACTTTTGTGGTCCAGAGCTCACTTCATCAGATGCATGGCGCCATTACGAGAACAGCTATATGCTGAGTTTGGAGACAAGAAAAGATATTTTACCAAGTAAAGCCCTAAGGTCAAGCACTAGAAGAAATACAGAGCCCAGCTGAATATAAAGAATCCAGGCAAATGAATACAAGATTCAAGAAGCATGGATGTGACTCACTCCACTCCCAGCCATTTGTGATGGGCAGGCAAAATCAACGGTAATAATAATTTATCATTTCAATCCCAGAGGACCTTACAAACACAAAAGAAAAAACCAATACTGCTATCATGAAATACAATATAAAATTCAGAATAACCCACAGCAGTGATACAAATAAACCATTTAAGCTGGACAATTGCATCCTGCTTTGAACTATGCAATTCCAGAGCTCCTTGAGACCAAGTACAGTGATAAATTTCCTAACGAACTCCAATGTAGTAATTTCCCCCTGTAATCTCTGTCCGAAACATTGCATCCCTTAAGCTATGGCAACTCTAAAGTTTGCTACAGGATGTCCTGGAGGATTAAAATGCTTTCCCACTGATTCCTGAGTATTTCCATTTTCAAGTCTGCTTTCTGTCTCTTTATTGTTGTGCTTAGAGGCTGGCCTGCATGGCCTATATAAATGTTTTACCTCCACGGCAGACTATGTGTATTTTAAAAGATAATATATGTCACACGCACATTGAACTGAGTAGTGACATGTTCACAAAAAGAGTTTCCACTTTTTAACTTATTCCAGAAATACATTCTGTGAAGATATTTTTGGAGTGGGTTATTTAAACACACACGCATACCATCCATTTTTAATTGCACACCTGTTACCAAAGGTTCTGCTGCAACCAGGAGCCATGCTTTTAATGCACATCAAAGACTGCCATGAAATTTCAGGCGGGTCATTTACAATTTATTTAAATGAATTTGCAATCTGTTCAGTGAGGGCCAGACACAAAACTGTTAGAGATTCCACTCACAGTGAAGGATCATAGATAAGCCATGGGCAGACTGCCAGTTCCTTTCTTTCTCTCCAGCATTAATTAATGCAAAGTTGGTTTCACATTCTTTGCCATGGACCAAATTCTTCAAATACAAGCTGAGTTTTGTTCAGCACAGCTGACCTGCTACTAACGGGCTGCAAAAGCCAAGCCGCATCACAAACATGCAAAGTTTTTCTTGTTGTTTTGTTTACAAAATCATGAATAAAGCTTTTTGAAACAAACCTCTAAAACCATAAAGCAAAAATCCATAGCAATACTTCACATGACTGGCCAAGCAACTTTACAATCCACTCAGTGGTTTCTGTTTATCTCTAATGGTGGAACTTTTGTCAAGCAATATCAAAATGTAAATAAATGTTCTCAGTGCCGATGCTATTGATATGAGGGGGAAATTAGAAGATGTGATCAGCTCTGCACATGGAAACTCTTAGCATAGTGACCAGCCACATCATCATCCCAGATTGTTTTACAGCCATTAGAACGATCACTTGTGTTAGGCATAGAGGAGATGACAGTGATTGGTTTTTTTAACCTTTGATGTCAGTCTCTTTTCATTTTTTTTTTTGATTAATATTTTTATTAATTTTTCCAACAAACACATACACAAATAAACAATAATGTAACATACAATAACATAAAACCAATTCCCCCCTCAACTACTCCCCGTGCTCCCCCCCCCTTCCGAGACCGTCTCATTATCCTTCATCCTCTTTCCAAAATTTTAATGATTCTTTTGAAGGCAATTGTCCCTTCCCCGATCTTAAAACGTAATTCAAAAGGGGCGTCCATATTTCCCCAAAATCACTCTTCCTGGACATTCCCCTCTTTATTTTCATTTTACACGTCAACATATCATTCAAAGCTAAATCCCAAATTTCTTTATACCACTCTTCTATTGTATAACTTCGTTGCCCTTTCCAATTTTTAGCAATCAGTATTCTAACTGGTGCCAGGAGGTTGTTTACCAATTCTTTATTTATTATATTCTTATTCCTACTGTCCCATATTGCTAGTAGAGCTAGCTTCGGGTTTAATTCCAACCTACTTCCAATTATATCACTTATTTCTTTACCAACCCTTACCCAAAATTTTTGTACTTGTTCACAGCTCCACCACATATGAAAATATGTCCCAACCTCCTGACACCCCCTCCAACAATTCTTGGGCAATTTTTTATCAATCTGGTGAAATCTAACAGGTGTTAAATACCATCTCCAAACTGTCTTATAATAATTCTCCTTAATTCTAATCGACAATACCTTTAACATTCTTCCATTCCAAATCCTCCCCCAATTATCTTCATTAATTTTCCCCCTTATATCTTCTTCCCAAGCCTCTTTTATAACCTTAAGTGAGTCCTGAAATTCTTCCTCTATTAATATTTTATATATCTCACTAGTGAGTCCTTTCTTAGCTCTAGCTTCTTCTTTATCCCACGATTGTTCGATTAAATCTTCAAATCTAGTATTGTTTCTACATTCCTTATTCTTTGTGGTCCAATCCTGTGTCCATTTTAACAGTTGCAAACACTTGAACCACGCTAGCTTTTGTCAGTCTCTTTTCAGTCACCCAGAATTCAGAATCTGTCTGTAACCACATTGCCTGCTTCTGCTGATCTTCAGGGTTTTATGTTCTCACCACAAGATAAATGATAGCTTCGCCACAGACTTAGAGCATCATCAGATGAGCATTTTATTGCACGCACGCTACTGCCCACTTACGGATGTTCGTGCATCCTTTAGACGAAGATGTCCACCTCCCACATGCCTCCTGCTCCTTCAGCTCATTTTTCCATCGCAAAATATTTTAATCTGTCTTTTTTTTAAAAAGCTGAACGTGCCACCATTTCCTGCCGTGTGCAGGAAAAGCAGCGCGATATAAACAGCCTCTGAACTGGCCACGTGGCCATTGCTGCTTCCTCTTTCTCTCCCTGTGTAAA
The DNA here is from genome assembly GCA_029215795.1 of Anniella stebbinsi. NCBI lineage: Eukaryota > Metazoa > Chordata > Lepidosauria > Squamata > Anniellidae > Anniella > Anniella stebbinsi. Next base: position 57,351,517 of record JARDYH010000007.1, read on the forward strand.
GAGACTGTTGCTATTGTGGGACAGCAGCAGGAGGCCATAGCGATGGCAGGGAAACGTGAAAATCTAGCCATCTGATGACGCTCTTAAACTGATGAAGCCATGGCAATGAAACTATCAGAATTTTGTTGTGTAAATATGCTCTAAAGACCTTTCACATATAGGTAAATGGAGACCAGACTTGTTTTTTTCCTATTTGCGATGTCTAGGTGCATTATGATGGAATAAGGAGGATCAATTGGAATTGGAAGGATGTGGATTCAAGAAGGCGTAAGAACTGAAACCAGCCACAGATAATTTCTCTACACAAGCCTCTTCAACATATTAGTGCTATCAGCTGAGAAGAAATAGCAAAAGGAACAGAGAACAGTACAGTAATTGAAGAGACTCCTGGTAAACCATTCCCTATGATTAGAAGATAGGCTGTAAATCAGTCATCTCAGTCAACTCTTCTCCCAACTCCAATCCCACTCCACCATGGCAATTTCCATATATGGATAAGCGAAGCAGATATTTTTTGCAGATGAACTCTCAGTTTTTTTTGTAGCCCACCAAAGCGCATGGAAAGGTTTAGGATGGCCCAGCCTCGAGTTTGGTGACTTGGGAGGGGCTGCCACTTTAACTCAGGGCACCCCAGAGTCTCTCTGAAGCAGCCAAATTCGATTCAGGATTTGGCCAATTCAATGCACATCCTTACGAAAGGCCCCAACAAATTGCAAGATGCTTAAAAAGAAAATGTTTGTAGGCCTTGACCAGATTAAACCCTATCCACGGGAAGGAAATTTCATTGCGTAGGCTTACAAATCTATAAATATAACTCATGACAACAACCTATACAGATCTGTGAGTTTTAATGTGAGTATAGATAAATACTGACATTCAAAAATCAACCCTTGCAGCTTTAGAAGTTTTTTCTTTTATATAAAAAAGAAGCGGTATTATTCAGCAAATGCACCACTGACTTGGCAACCTCAGAATTTATTGTTCATTAAAAATACATGCTAATTATCACAATTTTAATTAAAGTATTATCTGGTGTATGCGAAATGCAATTATGTGCAACTAGCATAAGCTGTAAGGCAGGCTAATATTTGCAGAGAAGTGTAGCACCGGTATTGGTTCAGTACATGTACAATAATATGTGTTTGTTTTCAAGCGAAAAATCAGTACATGGAACATTAATTGCTATCAAAGCAAAACTGGAAACCTAATGTATTACCTAACAGATACTTTTCAGAATTTTATTTTATTTTATTAGCTTCTTTTGCTGTCCACATAGAGGTAACTGGATACAGCTCCATTGTTATAGGCATTGTCATTAAAATCTTTACTATCTGAGCAATGAAAGGAACAATACCCAAAGCATCTTTATATGCATAAAATGACATTTCTGAAGATTTCAATAGAACAAAGAGTTCAGGAATTTCCTTGATAAGGGTCTCCACCAAGGTGAGGCCAACAGCTCAACATTGGTTCCACCACATCTAGCCTGACAAACACTCCTCACATATAAAATGTTTATTCTTTTTTATTACGTAAAGCTGTAAACCCTTAAAGTCACCCCCTCGCAAATAAAATGGTTTGATTACAGCAAGATAACAAATACAAGAAATTGAAGGATATTATAATGTTTAGAATGCATAGAGCACTCCGAAGTTCAAAGCATGGCTCAGTGGTAGAGGCCCTGCTTTGCATGCAGAAGGTCCCAGGTTCAATCCCTGGCATCTCCAGGTAGGGAAGGAAAAACACCTGCCTGAAACCCTGGAGAGCCATGGCTGCTGGGCAGTGTCAACAATACTGAGCTAGATGGACCGAGGGTCTGGCTCAGTAGATGCAGCTTCCTATGTTCCTAAAGGACTTCACATCATCTCAAAAATCTTTACAGTCAACCCGGTCAGGTAGATCAGTAGTATTACCACCATATTGTATAGATGGGGATAAGAGAAGAGTGGCATCCCTATGGCCAATTGATGAGCTCTTGGCAGAGGCATGATTCTGAGAGGCATGATTCTGAGCAATCTTACAACTATTGTCTTAAACCTCACTGATGAAGTGATGCTTAAAACAACTGAGTTTACTTTTAACACTTTATGGAATCTACTGATCACCCTAAAACAAGGATGGGCAATTTCCTGAGATTTGAGGCCCATAATATATGTTTTAGCAGATCACACTCATGAGCTGGCCAGAGTGCTGTTTGGTCCAGTGCTATTGGATGAGTTTCAGTTAGTACAGCTAGAGGATGTGGGCAAAATGCTTCGACAAGTACATGTGTCCACTTGCATGTTGGATCCTTGCCCTTCATGGCTGGTGAAATCTAGCAAGGAAAAGACAGGTGGTTGGATCAGGAAGGTGATAAATGCTTCCTTACAAGAGGGAGGGAGTCCCAGGCTATATGAAAGAGGCAGCGGTAAGACTCCTTCAGAAGCATTCCCTGCATTCAGAAGATCAAAACGATTCTAGGCTGGTTGCACTCCTTTCCTAGCCACCCATGCCCTAACATGCTTGGATTTTTAAAAAATTGCAGTATTTGATATTAGTAGTATTTCAAAATTATTAACCCAACCTCCCTCTGTTATTGCTATTGACATTTACATTTCACTGACAACGCCATTGATTACTCTGAATTTTATAGGATATGTGAAATGGGCAAGTTACTTGGGTTCCATACACCAGATAGTAGCTATAGTCACAAGACTGGCAATGCATAAATAGCCTCATCCTAATAGGGTTGTTTTAACAAGAGTAATGCAATCCTCTGTGGTGGGTAGTGCACATCCACTGAAACATCTGAATGACATGTGTATGCATATTTGACTGGGAGTACAACAGAAAGCATACAGTAAAAACAATTTGTTTATTTAAAAAATATTAAAGAAGATTCAGTTATGTCACTGGGATGTATTCTTTTTAATTCTAAGGGATATTATATATACACAGTACATGGGATAACAGCTAAGAAGTTTAATAGTTGATGGATGTTCTCGTACTTAATCACACACTAGATTGCATTACCTGGGAAGAGCTAACCACCTATGGTGACAGCTGATATTATTCCACAAGCTAGCATAATAATGCAACAAGATTTGAGATGCTTCAACTGTAAATTCATTACACATCATATAAAGATGATAACGTATAAGGGTAAACAGACACCACTATTCTTGCCTGGCAGAGTAAGGGCTGCACAGTGGTGAGGAAAACCGATAATTAAGTAGAAGTCTGACAGTTCCTAAAACATGTTTTGCTGTGCTACTCTGATAAGTACCTTCAGTGTTTGTTTCCAGTGGGATAAAAATCCTCAGACCGATTCTAGTAGATCGTACAATTTCTCAAGGAAAAAAATAGATAGTAATCTTATATGGAACGTAAGGTAATGTGAAGATAATTTTCTCTGCTACTCTTCTTGCAGTTTTGCTATGCAGATTAAGCATGGTTTCAGAATTGCCCTTACCATGTATAAATCTGCCCATTTTTTATTTTTAATTGTTTTATTTTAGGCATGTACACCCAGCCTTACCATCATCTGATGCGCAAGACAGCTTACATGAAGCTATAAAAATATAAATAGCACCTACTTGGAAAAACACATCAATAAAGTATTTTTTCTTTTTGTGTGTGTGTAATACTCTAACACAAAACATTAAAAAGGTTCCTGAAATTGAAATGCATGGATAAAGATATGTTTGGTAATGTGTTGAAAGATATAGAACTATTGAGACAGGAAGCCAGACAGACATGATAAATGCACATACAAGTTCAATCCTAAACGTGTTCATTTTGAAAAAAGCTCCACTGAAAGCAATATGATTTTATTTCAAGTAAACTTGTCTAGGATGACCATGGCATAGAATGTTTACCCCAAGAATGCAGAAAAATCGCTCAGAAATGTCCAGCGGATCACATTTATACTCAAATCCTTGTTCTTCTTGACTACAATAGGTTCTAACAGTGAGAAATTGAGCAGCTTGGGCAGTTTGGTGATTAGTGGATCCCTCCACAAAAGGATAGCTCCATCTCTTCTTAAGGAAGGGAAACCCCTTCATTAGATCCACCTCATTAGGAACAATAGGCTGGCCTCTAATGTACTATTTTTGGTAATGAGATAATGATGGCAGGGCAGCTCCAAGCATTCTTGAGTATTGTTTGGATCTAAGCAAGTCTGCTTTCTGGCCTGATTTTTAGAACTAAACTTCCATTGCACTCAGTACCATTGACCATGATTTCCTCCTAAACCACTTGTCTGGCTTGGATTGAGAGGCATTCATTTGGATGATTCAATAAACCTTATCACAATGTTAATATAAAAAATAGAAACAAGCAAACCTCTCTCTCTCTCTCTCTCTCTCTCTCTCACACACACACACACACACACACACACACACACACACATATATATATATATATATATATATATATATATATATATGGCATATCAGAACCCAGTAAGGTTAAGATAGCTTGGCTTCAGATCTAAATGCAAAAAGTCAAATCCAGATCCCAGAGAAACAGCCTTGGAAGGTGCAGGCCTAACAGGCAAAGCATTGTTCCTTTAAGGGCAATGACTGGAAACCATTCCAGCCTGGAATGCTAGAAGCCTATACTCACTTTTGTTCCATATCCAAAAGAAATAGAAGACAGTAACTGCTTTTTTTTTTTTTAAGTAGGCATTTTTTTAAAAAATACTGGGGACTGTAAATTACATGCAAATCATAGCGTAACTCACTAATGAAAAAGCATGTACCTAGTGAGGTGGGTCATTTTAAAAAACAACAACAACAGGAGTGAGACATTTTAAGTAAAACCAAAAGATGCTGAATCAGTTCAAAAAGCTTAAAATGATAACATGTAATGAAGAGATCAAAATTAGCGGTAAATTGGATTACTACATGGCACAGAAATTGTACAGCTCCATATCACAGTTAAGCAGGGGGGGGGGGGGTTGCAACAGCTGGTGTATCAGGAAATCCAAAAAAAAAAAAATCAGCAAGCACCAAGCTGATAAAAGCGTGCAGAATATTTACTGTAGTTAGATAAAAAGAGAGAATGGTAAGCATTATAGTGCTTCATAGCAACCACAGACATACAAGTACTTTCTGGATAAACTACTGAAAAGATCTTGAGCTCTGTTCCTCACAGCACTGACTGAGCAAGCACCAAGAGAGTATTTATGAACAATGTTTTAAGCACAGCATGCATTAAAAGAACTATTAAGGAGTTCATATGGGAGATGTGTTCCTAGAGAAATGACCACCAAAGCACTTGATGGCATAATTAATTATAAGTACTCCAAAACAGTTTAATGCAAACTCTAATAAATTAGTTTAGAGGCTTGATTTGCAGCCTGTGTATCCCTCACTTTGCCTCCACAGAGCAATATGTCAATGTGGTAATGAAGGCACAATTAAGGAAAAGTCAAACAACCGTCTGTCATTTATAGAAATACACAGGCAGGTGTTTACTCACCAAATTCACAGAGTTTAGCCTTAACTAATGGGAGGAACTAACAAGAGTCAATAGAAGAACACTAGTAAGTAAGCATAAAAGTGGAAAACCTGTTTTTCGTGTAAGTTGCCCAGGAGCTGAGGATCAGCTTTGCTCATTGTTGATGTTGAGTAACTAATAGAAAGATTAGGATATCCCATCGATGGTGTTGGTATGACATCTCTTCCTATGCAGAACAACCAAGTGCTTCCACCACAGGGCTGGCCAATGACCAGACAAGGTGAACCACTTACTGCTAGGGATGTCAGAGGAATCTGGTTGTGGGATGGAGCTTGGTGGGTTTTTGCTGCCTCAGCCCCCAGGACTCTGGCTCAATCATCAATGAGTTGGCCTGACCCGGCGCACAACAACTGGCCCCAACTCACAGATTTTTATGTGTGTGTGTGCAAATCACGATTTGTGCAAAATGGTGTCCATAACTAGCATGATTTGCACAAATTAGACCTTTATGGCCGCTATTTTGCACAAATCATGCTATTTACAGCAGCTATTTTGCACAAATCGGCCCACGGTTTTATGCAAAACAACAAAAACAACAAAAATGTTAAGTTTTTCGGGTGTCAAGAACTGTGGTTAATGCTAGCCACAATGGGTCCATTGCAGGGATATTTTGGGCCCAAAAAGGGACCGATTTCCCCCCGTAACAGACAACCCTACTTGTTGCACGTGGCAGATAGTATCCGCTCCTCTGGTAACTCCCATTTTGCCTCTTGCTAGGTTATTTTAGACCCTTGACCATGTGGTCTTACAGGGGCATCTCAAGTACCATTTTGTTGTACAAACGGATCAAAAAAATCTAGTAAAAATAAATTGAACATCAGTAACCATGTACATGCCTGGCTGTGCCCCCAACTCTAAAGGTTTGTTTGTTTGTTTGTTTTAAATAAGAATAACAAAAGAATACTGCAATGACCACTGTTAACTCTGGTGGCCCCAGAATGCCCATGCCAGCCCTGGGGCTGACACCAGGCCTGTCTTCTGCTGCAAAGGGGACAGAGAATAAAGACCAAATGTTGTAAAAGAAGAAATAACATTACTTGTCAAAAACAGCCTGTAAATGCAGCGGAATCGTAACATTTCAGAAGTCCACAAAATAGGTTTTCCATTTTGAAGTGCACTCTTGGGTTACTTTCATATGCAACGATATTGACCTAATAGGAAGGCCCTATTTTTTATATTAAAACCCCCAATATGCAAGCAATAAAGGTGTAACCAGAGAGTGATCAGATAATGAGTTGTTTAAGTCTGCAAATCTATGCACAATTTACTTGAAAGTAAACCCCACTAAACTCAACAGGAGGAACTTCTAAGTAGGCATTGGTTTGTAACTGTAAATTACCTCCCACCTGATAATACCTTTAAATCCTGTATTAAGTTGGAATGGGTTATAGGTAAAATTACAGAATGATAACTCACTAATCGCTAATAGTTTCTGATTGTACAGGAACTTTTGTGGAGGCCAAGTCAATAGTGTTTTATTTATGTAAAACTGTTATAAAAACTTGGGGCAAATTCTGCATTCCTTGTCTACTGCTTTTTCTGTGCATTTACACATGGATGCAGCAAGTCTGACAAGCACACCTGGCAGAAAACCAGCTCTCAATCAGACATATATTAGAGATGCTGATCCATCCAATGCTGCTGCTGCTTGGGGCCCAAATAGGGCTTTAGGTAGAGGTGGGATGGACTGGATGAAATGGGTAGAAGAAGCAGTGCAGGATGGGCAATAGTGAATGTGGTGAAGGTGCTAGTATAGGAATGTGAGCACAGAGGAAAAAGAGAGGGAAACAGACTTCCAATCCTCTCCAAGGTTAGTGCAGGATCATAAACTATAATATATTTATCTGAAGTAGATAAATTTTGCCAAGTCAGGTTAATACACTGCCCACAAATCGTGGGGTGCCAGTAACTTTTCATACAGGAAATGTGTCTATCAAGCTACAAATGAATATTGCACACTATTATCCTACCACTAAACTACAAAACCAGTTTCCACTAGCATTATAAGCTCTTTATACTCAACGTCCTTCATTGGATCTGTGGATGTATCTATGTGCACTGCTCCATCTGACATCCTTGCCCACACACACTTACATGCAAACCTTGATTATCCACTAATTGCTTACAAAATCACATAAGGGGACTGTTGGAAGAAGAAAATGTGGTCTTAAAATATCCTAATTAAGAGAAAGGGTAAAGCTTGAGTTAAAATCAGATTGGCATTTCAGATATGTTGTAGAATTATAGAACTGGTACACCTAAAGAGAAGACTTAGGTAGCAGAGTGCAGCCATTTCTCTATGAATGGGTGAACTGCTAATTAGACCAGAAGAAATAAAACTGTCATTGCAGGGTAAAGGGGTATAAAACAAAACAAACACTAATTGCCATTTCATTGTCATTTTTCCCCATTTGTAAGTAAATAACAGAAATCATGAAGTTTGCACATTCAGTTATATATTATTTCTTGGATATGCATGTGCCTTTCTAAAAGCATACCAGGGATCAGGCTGATGCTGCAAGGGGAGATCAAAATATTATCATCCAAAAAGTTATTCTGCTGAAAGATTTTCGAACCAATCTTAAAGCAGCCATCTATCTCAAACAAGGAATGCATTAACTTGCTTTATTATATTTAAACCTCAATTGGGTGCTTAAAATGTAAGCTGCATTATCAAGTGCAGTTAATCATATTTCAAACAATAATTGATTTTAACTTACATTCTGCTGCTTGGTATAATCTTGTGCCCGTCTCTAAACCAAGTCACTTGCGGTCTGGGGTAGCTTGTGATATCTGGGAAATTTAGAACTGTGGCTTGCCCTTGAGGTACAGTTTTCCTCTGGTCCACATCTTGGAAATTCCCCATGTCTGCAAAGAAAAGTTAGACTAAGAAACCCAGAAGTTTCTTCTTCCACGCCATGTCATTACTTTTTAGGGGTCACAGAGAATAATAATTATGTTTTACAGCAGTCACTGGCATTGCCATAATTAAGCAGCAAGATATAACAGATCTTATGGTAGTGCTGATGAGTGCAGGTTTGTGGGTGTGTAGCGAGGCATGAGGCAAAGCCCAGTGACTTTAGGACATCCAAGAAATGTCTCAGTCAGCACTGCTGCATCTTTGCATTTCCTTGAGTAGGCGACTTTTCTCCCGCAATTGAAAATTGGCATGTTTCATAGCTGATGGACTTCTGAAACTTTAATTTTACAATATATAAAAACATTCTAAGGCACATGTAAATGGATAACTTTATACTCTAACTATAAGATGGATCTTCTGTCTGGGACTTGAGCAATTAAGGGCATACCTGGATCATTTTCATTTTCATTTAAATCCATCTCACCTTTTTCAAAGCAGCTTAAATTGACATTAAAATCCAAAATATAATGCAAAAATAATCAGTATCAAAGCAAAATGGCAGTGCCATTAAAACCTGCTATGCAGAATAAAAACCGCGGAATAAAACCAATAAAACCATCCACATTAATTATAGGGGGTTAGAGTTAATAGGATGGACTTAGCTGGTGTCTAAATGATAATAGTGAATATGCCAGGTGAATCTTCCTGTGAAAGGAATTCCAAAGAAGAGGTGCCACCACCGAGAAGTCTCTTTCTCCTATAGACACTCATCTAAACTTAGGGAAATCCAGTGAAGGGCAAAGGACATTAGGCTAGAAAACAGGGCAAAGTCTACCAAGAGGTTAGCCCCATTGAAATCACCGGGATTTACTTCTGAGTAGACAAATGTGGGATTGAACTGTAAATTACATATAAAGGGTCTAGGATGCACAAGTAAAGGGGCTACATGCACAAGTAAGAGTGTGAACTGAGTGGGCACTGACAAGTAGAGAAGGCACCAGTTTAAGGTTCAGGGGTTTGATTATGATCCATTTTGAAGAAGCCACACCTGTTTTCAAAATAGTGTTTTGTGTAATGGACAAAGGGGAAGTGGATGAGGGGGAATTAAAATGTCTACTCTACCACATGACTGAGCTGCAAAAGAAAAGAGAAACTAAAGGTCCTGCAAAAGAACTGACCAGACCAGCCATGGAAAATAAAGTCAGTATTTTGAAATGGGCTTTTATCATCAACATGACTTTTCCAGCAACTAAAATAATTAACACTGTATAGTTCACAAAAGTCCATATTTTTGCTTACAAATGTAATCAGATTACCTACTTAAAAAGGAGTATTGAACCATGCAAGTAGTTCTAATTAACCTTGTTGTTATATGATTGGTTTAGCTTTCACAATTTAGACATTTTCTAATTAAGAATTTCTTGCTATGCACCTCTGTTTGCATAAATTTTCAATTCAACTAGTTATTTCTTTAGCACAATGGTTTTCTTTACCATAAATGTTATCTATGAATTCAAGTTTATGAGCCTTTTGCATGTCCATTCTGTATTTAAAGTGTAATATTTTACATATTATTCGTTGCAAGTTAGAAGCAGTTACTACATGGGTGCCAGCATCCAGAAGTTAATGGTAGTTATCAATAGCTATTATTTCTGATAACTATATGATACCTCCAGTATCAGGCGCAGTATGCCTATGTACATTGGTATGCCTATGTACACCAGTTGCTGGGGAACATGGGTGGGAGGGTGCTATTATACCTGCTTGGGGGTTCCATGCAAACAGAATGCTGGACTAGATAGACCATGACTCTTCTTATGTTCTTATTTAACTTTGGAAATTGTTCTGGATTTGTAGGGGATTTTTTAATGGAGTATAAGATACTTCCTACATAAACAGATGCAATCCTATACTAAAGAGATGCCAACTGAGAGGCAAAGGATTTGGGAGAAGCCCTGCTATGATGGCAGAACACCAGCTGTTCCATTGACAAACATACCAATGGAACACGTAAAATGGGGGAAAGTCTTGAGCAAGATGGGGGAGGCACAGGGGAGGATATCACTTATGCCAAATCCAACCCTGCAGCAACACCCCTATCAACAGCACAACTTTACACCCAGCCCTGAACCTGACACAAAGAATATTTCTCCCATTGACATCCATCTTGCCTACTGTCGGATGTCAGGTGCTTCATGGACAATTCACTAGGCTGGCCTAGTGAATTGTGAGTTGAAAGCTTGGCAATTGTGAGAAAGTCTGTCTCTGTTCTGTGCTTATCTGTGGCTGCTAGCCGAGGCCTTGGAGTTCCTTGAGAACAAATGTACGTTCACAAAAGGTGGGGGCTATCTTGCAAGCTGTCTCTCACATAGTGTCGTCATCAAGAGGAGGTTGAACTGTGCGACCTTGTTGGCACGACAGTTTGGATTCCTAGCCAAAAGCCAAAAGCTGCTGGGTCCAGATTCTCAAGCTGGAGTTTCCCCCAAATTCAAAAAGGACTTGCAGTAGCTTCTCCTCAGCATCGAGAACTGTCTAAATTCTTCATAAGAGTAAGTGGATTTCCCTGTTGCTTGGACTTACAAAATTTGCCTGCTTTCTGTAGAAGATTTATGGTCTGTCTGAAGAATTCTCCCCCCCCACCGCCTGCCGCATCGTTCTCGCTAATTTGGACTGCCTGAGAGTTCACTTTCGCTTTCCCAGCCAAAAGAAACTGCTTCAAAGAAGAAGGGGGAAGAAAAGGGGGACTTGCCATTTGTTTCTTTTTGAGCCAATTTGGAACTCTTTTTTCCCCCCTCTTCCTTGCTAAAGACACTCATCTCTGATTTGGGACTTTAAATCTGTTCTGGACCTTTCATTAGGGCCCTGTGCTGGCCTAAGAAGTTTTGATTTAGACATTGCTAACTGTTGAATTTTGCTGTTAATGACATGCCATTGCTAAGATGATTGTGTTCTGTACCAAATGTTTTGCTCTGATTCTGCCTTTTTGTGTTTCTAGCCATGTACTAAATATTTTGAAATGTCATTGTTGATTTTAGAGCTTAAGTCAAATGTTGTCCTGTTTAAAAATTTTCTCCTTACTTGGAGGCTTTTGTCTTTTCCCCTAGCTGTCTCCATTGCATGCCGGAGGGGGCTGGGGAGAAGGGTAAGAGTTTTCCAAGTTGGGAGGCATTTTGGGGAGGGGAAGATGTCGGATGTCAGGTGCTTCATGGACAATTCACTAGGCTGGCCTAGTGAATTGTGAGTTGAAAGCTTGTCAATTGTTGTGAGAAAGTCTGTCTCTGTTCTGTGCTTATCTGTGGCTGCTAGCCGAGGCCTTGGAGTTCCTTGAGAACAAATGTATGTTTACAAAAGATGGGGTCTATCTTGCAAGCTGTCTCTCACATAGTGTCGTCATCAAGAGGAGGTTGAACTGTGCCGCCCTGTTGGCACATGAGTTTGGATTACAGGCCTGAAGCCCTGTCTGTCAAAGTGGCTTGGAATTAGCCAGCCTCCATCCTATATAGTGGAACGAGCAAAGGGGAGGCCCTTTGCTAGGAATCCATCTATTCGACTTTTCGACTGTTCTACAATTACCATCTGTTCTACGCTTGCCATGAAACTCCTCGTGTTTGGGATTCTATCTGGTTTGGAGATGTTGGATGCACTCTGTACATGTTCTGTTGCTATTTGGACTTGGAATTTCTAAGAACTATGCCATGAAAAGTGCTCTGAGGCTTTTCATAGATTTGGACTTGCAGATTACTGTTCTGGATTCGTGTTCTATAGCCTGCTTTGTCTGTATGGAGCCAAAGTACGGGCACAGGGAAGATCTGAGGCTGATCGTTGCTGTTCTGGAATTGTGTGTGTGTGTGACCTGCTAGAGAGCCTCTTCTCAGAGCTTTTGTTACAGGCAGAGGGGTTTTCCTAGGTCGAAGAGGTTCGTCCCCTCACATCTTGCTTACGTGATCAGCTCAGTGTTCCTGGCAGGCTGAGCCTGGTTTGGTACAAGATGGATCTGTGTACTGTCAGACTTCATGCACTTCTGTGCTGGGGTTTCTCCTTGAGTTTTACTTGTGTTCCTTATGAGTCAGTGTGTGTGGCCTCTGCTGACCACATGGGACAGGGGCTAACTCTAAATGTCTCCCCCTGAGTGATTGCTGTTCGCATTAAGCCGTTGTACCTGAAAGCTATCTAGTCCGTCTTCAGCTTCAAGTGTATGTATGCAGAAATGAAACCGTGATGCTTGAATTCCGTGTGATTTCACAATAAAAGAAGTCTCACCGTTTTGGAGTGTGTCAGTTTGCCTAAAGTTCATGTGCAGAAGCCTGGGGTGGGCTTGTGTCACGACACCTACATTGCCACAACAAAGCAAAAGGCATTGTGTAATTCAACATCCAATTATAGCAGATCACCACCAGCAACTCCATACAGGGAGTCCAAATCATTTCAATAACAGGGAATGCAGCATAGGGCTCTATTGCTTGGGCCCCATACCCCATGCTATGTCATGCACACATAGAACTCACAAGTGGGAACTCTGGTGATGGTAAACAGGGAGAAAGGGCATTTTGCACGAAACAGCCTGTCTCCAAAAAACACACACACACACACACACACACACACACACACACAGAGGAAGATGAGCATGCTGTTTCTCTCTGCCCTAGAGCCCTACCAGGTATTCTGTCTTGGGACTCTAGGAAAAACACACAACAACAAATTCCATTCCACTCTGCTAGAACAGAGCACCCCACACAGGCAGGCAAGGACATCCATGATCCCATCTCTCCCTCCCCCTTCACTCTCTTTGTCATATGTGAATACTGTGTCCTATCTGATAGCTTGAACCCTTCCCTGCCCCCCACAATAGCAGGGAGCACATAGGTGTGTTCTCTGTTGGCAGAAGCCAAGTATTCAACTCCAGCCACTGCAGCTGCTGGCCAAATGCTGATGCATGCTTTAGCTTTGCAGGACAGCCTGGAAGCATAGAGCAGAACAAGTGTCACCACATGCATGCACGCATCAACAGACAGAGTTCCACCTGGTGGGAAGGGATATCCCTTTGCTTTTCACAGGCTGCTCTCCCACAGGTACAAGATCCAACCTGCTGCTGCACCCCATTCAATGCAGACTAAGAGGAAGGCCCATCCCATGACCACCAGCAGTGACCAAAGTCCTCCTGGCTGTTGCCGTTCCCCCATGGGGCTGATAACTTACTTGCCTCCTGAACCCTTGCAAGCACCATGACAGGCATTTATGCAACAAATGAAGCACTTCCTTCCTAGCATGGACCTGGCACTGAGCTGCACCTGCTTGCCTGCTGTCTACACAGCCATTGTGCAAGGCAAAGGAGCCGCACTGTGCAGACTACCTGGCAACCTCACACATGTTTCTCTCCCTTTTAGAATCGCCTCCATCCAGGCACCGTTCAGTAAAGACTGTGACATTGATTGCCTCCTGACGTTTGGTGGCTGGGGAAGTCTCAATGGCAGGTGAGGATGAGGGTTAATCCTCAGGTTACAGTTGGGGAGGATTTGGGATTAGAGTTGGTGTCTAGGATGGAGTTTGTGTTTAAATATCCCATGGTGGAGTGTCATGGTGCGCAAACAGCCGGAGTGTGTGTATTTGGGCTGCCTCACTACATGTCTTGGCCCCTCTCCTTGGAGTCTTTTCCTCCTGGGTGGGTCGTGAACCCTTATCCCAGGAGGGCTGTATATAGGTATTCTTTGTCCAAGGAGCTATATGGGTGCTGTGTTGTATATATTCTCCCCTTCTCTCTCTCTGTGTGTGTGTGTGTGTGTGTGTGTGTGTAGTGCTCATAAAACAATACCTGTGAGTTGCACAGGGGACTAAAACCCTTCCTGGAGGGATGCTTGGGTAATATTGGAATCATTACTGGCTGTGCTGCTGAAGCCGATTGTGGGGTTTTCTTCTGTGGTGTGTGTGTGCGCGCACACACTGGGGTATGTCTCCATAGTCATGTCTCCATAGTCATGACTTCATTGGCTGCCTCTGTGTGGGGGTAGCATGGGGACATTGCTGGGTCAATCCCTTATTGGGGGGTTACGGGTGTGTCTGTCATTTTTTTTAATGCCATTTTTTATTTTTTGGTTCTGTGTTTTGCCCCTTCTCTCCCATTGGATATGGTGGTGGTTTAACTGGCACATCTCCACTCCGGGCACACTGAATATAGGATTGTCCCACTAATTTTCTTATCATGTGATTTTGGCACAATTAGTAACTTCAGTGGAATTTTATCATATCTTATCCCTATAATTAAATCTCTGGATCACAATGAGATTCCAAAACAAGTAGTGCTGTTCTTAAGTTATGCTTATTAGGAAACATGGGGTTGTAAAGCTCAAAACAGATATACTTTATTTTATGTAAATATTGTTGTGTGCCATAACCAAAATATCAAAATCCCATGGAGCTGTTGCTTGGCAGATTTCATGGGCTAACAAATATGAGCATGTTTCACTCTTAGTTGTTTCTAAACCACATGCCTAATTTAGCTTATCACTTAGACGTTACTTTTAAAACGGTCTAGCTTGCATAATTCCTGATGCTTAAAATTAACATTGGCTTTGTTAGTACAGGCTCCTGTAGTCTCATTCTCAATAAATCATATGAAAGCAGTAAAATGCTTTCCTTCTAATGCAAGAAGTGCTGTAATGGCAGGCGAATTGCTGTCTCAATCACAGTTACTGCTTAGAGAAGAGCCATTAATGGGGGTTAAGCGGTCAGGAGCAGGTTTTGAAGTTGGCTTCAAATCTTGGTTAAGGGGAAACCTATTGTCAATGGGTAATATTGGCCCACCCATGTACTGCTTAACTAAGATTAAGGGCAAAGGGAATTCATGCTCCTGAAGGAAGGCAGATTGGGAAGCTCTCCACTACAAACCGTGTTTCATGTTGGTGAAATCATTTAAAACCTTAAATACATCACAGTTCCAACAACTTTTCAAACCAGTCTGTGTTGCATATCTGCCAAACAGACATTAGATAATGATTAGCTGAAGAGTTAATGGCTGCTTGGCCAATTTGTAGAGCATTACACACTATTATTCTTGATGATAATATTAAGCTGCAGGAAAAATAAATTCAGCACATTTTCCCTGATGATACCTCTCTTCTCCATTTAATCACTTCCTTGTAAATGGTCATGTCTAATAAAGAATTCCATTCACCCACTTCATCTTCCTGCCATTTATCAAATGACAGCCACTGTTGCTGACCTTCCAGTTAAGTGCCCTGAGGAACAATAATCAAAGTCTCAGACAGAGACGTGTAGAGTATAAACAAATGGTGAAACTTCGTCTTACGTTTGAGATTTCTACTCGTCTTCTCCACAGGCAAACGATGATATGGAACAGGTGGGCAGAGCTTCCCACCAACAGAATTATAAAACAGACTTAAGTAAACTGATGATGTCTCAGTTCCACAATTCTGACACAATTTTTTGAGAATGTCTTCCATTTCAACATTTCCCAATATGGAAAACTTAACAAGCATAGTATAAAGCTCCATGCTTCACAGAATGGCACCAAAACAAGAAAAGTGAGGTCCAAACTGATTGGATATAGCTCTTTTTTAGGTGCTTTGTATGTTTAGCGGCTTCCCAACCTCATTTACACTAAAGGGTGCCTACTCATCCTTGGTGGTCTTCGGCTTGCAAAACTGTAGATGTTAAGAACTGTCTGCATTGCACATTATATATTTTTGGAAGCTGGAAAGATGACTATGTAAGTCTACTCTTAGAATACTCTGCAACGGTAAGCAACCTGGTGCCCTCCAGTTGTGTTGGATGAGTATTCCCATCAGCCCTGACCATTGGGTGTGCCAGCTGGGGCTCATGGAAGTTGTAGCCCGAAGTGTCTGGAGGGCATTAGGTTGCTAACCACTGCTCTAGAGTCTGGAGCTGGTGCCACCGTCTTCTTTTCAGAGACAGTAAGACAGGTCTACGCGAATGGGCAGAATAATGGCTATAATGTTGTTATCTGCACAAATGAGTTTCTGGTTTTATTAAGAAATATTTGAATAAATGCCTTTCACACATACATGCCACTTGAACTTCTGATTTTCTTTGTAAGAGTGCACCCATTCTGTTCCTCACAACACACTGATAAAAACCAGCATCAGATCTTTGCAAGGATGGGATAACATACCTGTAAGACAGAAAGAGACACAGTAGTTAGAACATATACTAGATTTTAGTATTTGTTCTCAAAACCAGTTCAAGCCTCAAGAAGAATATATCTCAGCTGCTCAAAATGATGCTCATTTTAAAGACCTTTCACAATCTAATTCTAATTTTCACATTGCTTCCTACCCCGATGATTATCAGTCCTCGTTTTTTGTATGATTCTAACCTATGCTATATCAAATGATATATGCAAGAATACTAACAGGAATACCATAGCATTTCAGCTTTAATAACAATTTATGAATAGATTGAATTCCACAGTTTGCCTAAAATTATATTGATATGTTTCAGCATTTTCTACCATTCAACATTCCTTCATCTATAAAGCGGGAAAACTAATTTCTTGCCCTGTGGTAACAAAAAGCAAAACAGAAATCAATAACATCAAAACTCCACTTCTGAAGTCTTTTTTTTAAAGTACATTGTATAATCGACTGAACTCATAAAAGTATGGAAAAAAGATAAGGTGCATTGCATATCACAGAGATTCTGCCTTCTTCTTTCTCCTGGTTTTTTTCCTCCCTTCTCTAAGACTGCAAAAAGATTTTCAGAAAGCTGAAGGCAATTTTCTAGAGCCATCATTATCAGTACTAATCTTTAATTTTTGCATCCTGCCATGATCTCTGGTTAAACCAATTTGAAGGCTTTTTATGACACTTCAATCTGTGCCCTGGAAAAGCTCAAAAGTCAGAAGAATACCCAGGTTTCCTGCAATAATACATTATGGTGTGATTGTCATAAACCCAGATTATGAGTATCACGTTCTTCCCATATCCACACAGCACTGTTAGGAACGGTTTTGAATTCTGCCTTTTGTTTTCATACATCAAAGGATGGGCCCAGAGGAGCCCTAGCAGACATGCACATGATAGTTTATTTGTTAATATGTAGTTCCTTTCATTAATTGCTTCAAAGCCACACATGAACAAGTCAGGAACCAGTTTATTTATTTGCAGACATTTCTACCACCCTTTTCAATTCCATGAATTTCCATGGCAGTAAAGCGTATGTTTTTTTTTTAATCCTTAAAGTGTTTTTAAAAATCCCAGTAGATCAATTGCAGATTTTTTTAAAAAATGAGCAGAAAACACAAAGCTAATAATTTAAAAAGCATTGGAAGATAAAAAGATCTTCACCTGGAAACTAAAATTTATTTGATTTGGTAATGGGTGTCACTGAGAAAGTGTGCCTGTGATGGTATCTGCATTGCCTTGCCTCTGATGGTAGGAACAGCGCCAGCTTTGGGTTTTTGAGGGCTCTAGGGCAGGGCCTCACCAGTGGTCCCCCTCCCTCAGTGAGACTACCTTCTCACCACCAGCTGCTATATCTCCATGCTCATTCTCCCCATTGTGACCACTTGATTGCTTGAGTGGCAGAAAGCGACTGAGCGAGTAGGCAGTGGCATCTATGGCTCCTCCTCTCCATCACCGTTTCCTGGGCCAGAGCAAGAGGCAGGTGAAGAAGTGAGTTGCAATGGTGAGGAGGATGGGCAAGTCCAGGGGGCTCATGTCAATGGCTTCTGCTGGGGCAGGTACCTGACCATGGCTACTGTCGACACATGCCCTGGGTAGAACACTCAGAGAAGGGTCTCAGATTACAATCTTAACAGCCAGGTATGTGGAAGCATGTGGCTCCTGAGGTATGTCAGCCAGAGTTTGGCCACCACTGCTATATACTCTGCTTAAATGTCGCTTAGCCGATTTATTGTTCAATTTCTTTCATTACATTTCTTTCATCTGTTTAGACAATCTGAAAATTAGTTGAAAGGGGCAAGTTCAAAGTGAATAGAATATCTGAATGGTCGTATTAATCATTCAACAAACACTAAAGAAAAATAAAGGCAAATTCCCTCCCGTCACCTTCTGGAGAGCTTATAACAGGATTAACAAATCTCTTAATAAAAAGGCAAGGCAATAGAGAATAATACTGAATTGTAATCTTTAATGTTTATTATCCTGGGAGAAAAGGCTTCCCATATATAAAACAAATTTAAAACTGCAAACAGGATGATGAATTGGCACATTTCCCATCAGTCTCCTTTCTCCTCCTGGGTGCAATCTCCACTCCAAACACTGGGTAGTTCCCTCACTTGGTCAATAGAAGAAAGATTGTACTACAAAAAAAAACCCCTTCCCTTAATTGCAAAGGATCAGCCAATTCCTTGAGCTATCTCAGCCAGAAAGTTCCAGTAGAGGCATGAAAACAGTGCTCAAAGAAACCACTCATATCACTCAGTGGTACAACTAGGTGATTTTAGACCCTGGACTAAATAGTCCTACCGGGAAGCCCTTTAGTTACCCATGTGTATTACTTCAGTTGTGAGGCACACAACTAACATTTCTTTTCTTCTTCCCTCCACTGCTTCTATACATAATGATAATAATAATAATAATAATAATAAATTTATTTCTTACCCGCCTCTCCCTTTGTACAATAACAATATAGACCAAATACATAAATTAATTAAAAGAGCATATAAAACAATCAACACATTTTAAAATTCTTGATTTGAAGTTCATCTGGGTAGGCCTGCCAGAAGAGGCTAGTTTTTATAGCTGCCTTAAACTCAGAGAGAGTGTTAAATTGACAAATCTCCTCTGGCAGGCCATTCCAGAGTCTGGGGGTGGCAGAAGAAACCAAAACAACTCTGATAAAATGAAGAAGAAATACTCTGATTTTGTTCAGATATATATACATATATATTAAACTCACTCATCCTGGCTGCAAGAATAAAATGGAGTTTGCTTCTGCTGCCCTGATGCTGAGCATATTCACTTGGGAATAAGCACCATTTTGCTGTAGAAAAGAGATTTTAAAGATCTACAGTAAAAATAAATTGAGCCTCTGTAACATGCCTGGCCACCTGCCGCAGACGATAAAACGCTTTTCAAACTAAGATTAACAAAAGTGTGCTGCAGTGACCAGGGTCAGCCCTGGTGGCCCCAGAATGACCATTCCAGCCTTGGTGCTGGTGCTTTGACTCTGTGGTCCAGCCCTAGCTGCATCACTGTTTCAGAATATATCTATATGGAGCTTAAGAGTATTCAAATTACTTCTTGGATATCCATTAATTTATATGGCCCTTAGAACAGCCATATAAGTTAACGCAGAACAACAGCAACAGCAACTAAGGCCTAGCTAGTTTTCCTAATGCAATATAGGAAGTATATTGCTGAGGAGAGGCCTGAAATATTGATTGATTGATTGATTGATTGCATTTCATTGCTGTCCAATAAATGCAGGTTGCTTACCTGTAGCCGTAGTTCTTCGAGTGGTCATCTGTGCATTCACACATATGGGCTCTGCGCCTGCGTGGAGCCTGTCTTGGAAACTTCTATAGCTAAGGCAAACGTTTTTGGCGGGAACCCCTCCCCCACTGTCTACTGACTCCATTTTCCTGCCTTTCTCTTCAGTTCCAAGAGACCGACTTGCTGGCCCCATATCTAGGAGAGAAACCGCTCGGTATCGACAGTACATTTACATCGACACCAAAGCGGGGATGGTGGGTGGGTTGTGTGAATGCACAGATGACCACTCGAAGAACTATGGTTACAGGTAAGCAACCTGCATTTCTTCTTCATGGTCTCTGTGCATCACACATATGGGTGATTAACAAGCTAAATTCCTGGTGGAGGGTAGGTGTAGATCAATGTTCCCTCACAAGACAAAGAAATTGCTTGCCCCAAATTGCAGTTTGTCCTGGTACAAACAATCAAGTGGTAGCATGAAATGAAATTAAAGGACTTATACCAAATAGCTGCCTTACATAAGTCCAGGATCGCCAATCCCCTGCTAAAGATACGGACTTCGATGCACTGCGCATCGCCTTAGCTGTTACTGGACCAACGAGTTGCAAGCCCTTCAACTCGTAGGGCAGTTTAATAGCATGTACAATCCACTCCACGCGTCACTGCAACTCTTGAGTCTTATGAAATTTGTCAGTTCTAGCCCTGTGTGGAAGCCCAGGTAGGGTGCATCAATACTGAGGCAGCTAATTCACTTGATCTGCGTAGTGTTGATATAGCCATCAGAAAACAACTTTCTAAGAAAATTAATGTGATATCTGAAGGTGCTATTGGTTTAACTGGTTTCAATGTCAGAGATTGTGGCATGACAGAGAAACTCCATGCCAGAATGAAACTCCTAATTAGAGGAGCCAGATTCATAATGCCCAGAGGAACCCCCTAACAACAGGGTTGGTGCAAAAACAGGTAAAGCAGTCAAATACCCGCATATCGACAACTATTTTAGCCCTATAGTGGGTGTAAAGTGTAAGGACATCGTTAAGGAGGCTGAATGGGGCTTGAGGCCCTGAAGATCCATGTATTTAGAAAGGAATCCCATTGTGCAGTATATGACTTCTTCGTTGCCAGGCTACAGGCTGGATGAAAAAATGGAATCGACCTCATGTTGAAAGTAGTTACGGTATTGGGATACCCCATGCCATGGGTCTGAGCATATGCAGGGGCGTAAACTACGGGGGGTGGGGGTGGCAGGGGGGGCAATGCCCCCACCGGGATTTCCCAAAGGGGGCAATGCCCAACCAAGTAACATCAGTAAGCTCACAGCCTGACTGACAGATTCCTCAGTCAGTCTCCAGTTGTCTGTATTCTTATGTGTTTGGAGGCAGTCTAAATTACATCCAAGCACATCCTGCTTCCTCATCAGCTGCCCAGCAAATCTCCTTGCAAGACAAAAGCCACTCTCCTGTTGCGTCAGGGTCAGGCTGCCTCAGATTCATTTTCTTCTACCCACTCAGGCGTTGTAAGACAAAGGATTGCCCATTTAGGAATTACAGTCTGGGTACATCTTGACGAGGGTTTTGCCCCAGGCCGGGGTGCATCCGGAGTGGCAGCAGGTCATCTATATGATGCAGCTGGCATCCCGAAGCCATCCAGGAGCAAATCCCTGAAGCTCCGGTTTTAAAAAGTCAGGCACTTACCATGACTTTTTTATCTTCGGAACTGCAGCGGAGCTGATGGTAACCCGATTGGTCGCCATTGGCTGATATATTCAGAAGTAGAGTGAGCCACACCTGTCTCAGCCACCAAGGGGTGACTATGATGGAGATTGTGTGGACTACACAATATTAATATTATCATACCACAGTATTCATGGAATGAGAGGAAAAATGAGGGCTGCAAAGACATTCCCAGTTGAACAGGAAAGTGTTTGTATGAGGACTTGAGATGGGGGAGGAAGTGGGAAAGTGCATGCCCCGTAGCAAATAGTCTGTGCAAGTACACCGATGTAGGGTTGTTAGATCCAGGGTGAGTCTGGATTCTGTGTTCACTATGAGGCCCAAAGATTCCCCTAGACATCACAGGCATAAAAACTCTCTCTGTTGAAATC
The DNA here is from genome assembly GCA_029215795.1 of Anniella stebbinsi. Lineage (NCBI taxonomy): Eukaryota > Metazoa > Chordata > Lepidosauria > Squamata > Anniellidae > Anniella > Anniella stebbinsi. The sequence goes on from JARDYH010000007.1 coordinate 57,373,415, forward strand.
ATAGCACTCCAATTGTAGCAGCTCTAGGGAGCAGCCCTGTAATTGGCAACTAGCCTGTAATGGCTGTGCTAATTAACTTGGTGGAGATATGTCTACTTTAAGATGCATGTTAGACATCTCTTCTTGGTACCAAGAGATTGGTACCAAAAGAGGCAGTTGAGTCTCACCCTTTGATGTCGATTCTGCCTGCTAGACATCTCATCTTGAAGTCAAAGCTGCATGTTAGACATCTCATTTTGGTACCAAGAGCTCTGCACCGAGGAGCTCAGTACCATGGAGCTCGGTACCAAGGAGCTCGGCACCATGGCGCTCGGCACCAAGGAGCTTGGTACCGAAGGAGGCAGTTGAGTCTCACCCTGCGATGTGGATTCTGCCTGCTAGACGTCTCATCTTGACGTCGAAGATGCATGTTAGAAGCTCCAGTATCGAGAGCTTAGACCTTGGTACCGAAGGAGCCAGTTAAGTCATCGCCACCAAAGGGGCCACCCTCAGTATCAGGGGGACCCTAACAACTGCAGAGGAGTTGGAACCTGGTCTCTCTCTAGCTGTAGAAACACAGGTAGAGAGTATCCAGATGTTGGAAGATCGGAACGACCTATGGTTAGGGTGGGGGTCCGAAGACACTGAGGGGCTCTCATCCATAGAATCGCTCCAAGCGATCAGTCCCCAGAAGTCCTATGTAACCTGGCCTTCTTAAATTTCCCTTTCACTGTAGAGACAGCTAGGGAGTGTCCAAACATTGGATGATCAGAATGACCCATGGTCAGAGTCAGGGTCCGAGGACGCAGAGGGGCTCTCCTCCGTAGAATCGCTCCATGCGATCAGCCCCAGAAGGCTCCTGCCTTCTTAAATATCCCTCTTGCTGTATATATAGCCTGAGGAGCGTCCAAATGTTGGAAGATTGGAATGACCCTTGGTCAGAGTCAGGGTCCGAGGACGCAGAGGGGCTCTCCTCCGTAGAATCGCTCCATGCGATCAGCCCCAGAAGGCTCCAGCCTTCTTAGATATCCCTCTTGCTGTAGATACAGCTAGGGAGCGTCCAAATGTTGGAAGATTGAATGAGGCATGAAGCTGCCATGTCTCCTGTAGATCGAGGAGCCTGTGCCATAAGTGTAACGATTGTCTGGAAGAAACCATGGCTTCTAGAGCTTTTATCCACAGACCTGGCGCCAACACGGTTATCTTTTCAGCACCAGGTCAAAACTTTTCTCCCAGGCATTTCAACAGCTTAAGTTAAGGTTTGAACTGACTTTGTAACCAGGCTTAACAGTTTAAAATGTCTTAAATGTCAGCTGTCTTATGTTTATGGTTCTAAATTTTGTAAACCACTCAGAGAGCTTCGGCTACGGGGTGGTATATAAATGTAATTAATAATAATAATAATAATAATAATAATAATAATAATAATGTAGCGACAGGTTTTGATGACCTGAGCCTCTCCCAAAACAAATTAAACAGAGAAAAGTCTGTCTGCTGGGGAAGCTTGCTGACGCACTTAACACATTTTGAAAAGGGGCCTTAATGGGTGTGCGATCCCTCTCAATGCGATCCAAGATCGCTGGAGAATAAAATATCTAAGAATATAATAACAATAAATTATATTGTTTTAAATGTACGTGTGTACGTTGTATGTTTTTGCTGCTTTAATTTTTGTATATTGTTTTTAATTGTTTTAATCACATGTAAACCGCCCAGAGAGCTTTGGCTATGGGGCGGTATACTAATGTAATTAATTAATTAATTAATTAAGACTAATAATGAACTAAAAACAAAGTAAAATAACTAAAAACCTTAGCACTCTAAAGCTTTCTCCTCAGGAGAAAGACAGAAGTTCCCAACAAGACATCCTTTCAGCAAGGCAGTTGAAAAAGAACTGAGGAGAAAGGCAGGAACATGGAGTCAGTAGACAGTGGGGTTCCAGCCAAAAACGTTTGCCTTAGCTATAGAAGTTTCCGAGACAGGCTCCACGCAGGTGCAGAGCCCATATGTGTGATGCACACAGACCACGAAGAAGAACTGAAGCTTTCTGGATGGTTTACACATTTTCAATATTAATTCATAAATTGCCCATATTCTGCTCTTAGAAAGCTCAAAGCACCTCATCTGGTGATCCTACGTGTTCTCCCATTCCGGCCCTGGCCATTTGAACCATGCTCAGCTATAACAACGTTACAACTTCATAGGTTCTCATTGTCTCTGCACAAGAACTCTTGTACTGCTACTGTATCAATATTTTTGAAAATGACAAGGAAAAGACTGTTCTAAGTAATGCTAACTTATCTCCAAAAGTTAACCATCTTTCTTTCCTAGTGACAGAAGAGTCATTCTGCAGGCAAGAGAGAGGAAGGCATTTTTTATTGTCTGCATGCCAGAAGGGCACTTAAAGTTTCTGCAGATCTGAGCAAGTAATTTAAAAAAACTGACAATTTGTTTGGAGTGGAGTAGCCCAGAAGAAACTGGCTGCTTAAAAAAGTCGAAGACAGAAGATGGATAGTACATCAATAAATGAGGATATCAATGAAAACCATGTAAGTCTTTTGGTTCCTGAACTCAAGCTCTAGAGTAAGGCTGCCATCTCTTAAGTGTCCACATTCAAAATTTGGTCTTATAAAGATCTTCAAGTTGGAATGCATTTTATATTTGTAGATGGCACCTCCAGTATGAATTTTTATAGCAACAATAACAACAACAACGTGAAGTCGCTTTATATGGAGTCAGACAATCTAGCCCAGCGTAGCCTGCTCTGACTGGTAGCAGCTCTCCTGTCTTGGGTCTCTGGCAGAGGTTTTTCAAATAACCTGTTACATGACCATTGAACTGGAGATAACAATAATGATAATAATAATAATAATAATAATAATAATAATAATAATAATAATAGTAATAATAACAATTTATTTCTTACTCGCCTCTCCGTCTGGATCGAGGCGGGGAACAACAACATGATAAAATACATAAAACTGATTAAAACATGACACATCCTAAAACATCCTAAAAACATGCCAGGAATTGGACCTAGACCTGGAGCATTTGCTCTACTAGTGAACTATGGCTTCATCTAGCAACTCCATTGTACTCATGAGCCGAGGTTGCTACATTTTTTTCAATGCTAGTGAATGTTCCATGCTTGAAATCCTAAATATGAGGTGGGGCGGGGGGCGGGGGAGAAGAATGTGTCAACCTCTGCTGGTGTAGAGCTCTTGTGTGGGTATGATAGTCCAAGAGCACGGACTGAAAGTGTAGAGACTGTGGCAATACTCTTGAATTTTCAGGCAATTGGATAATATTTAAAATGGAGATCTGACCTTTAAAGGTAAACTACATTCCAACTTGGTGATCTGTATTGTTATGTGCTTCCTATTTCTCTGAGCAGTGTGAGGTTCCAGGGGGCAGTGCTATCAAATTTGGCTTCTTTTTGGAGGAGAGACCATTGGCGACTTAGGGGACATCATAAAAACTGGTTAATTTACAAACATGGCATAGGTAGAGGCATACAGCATAAGCATGCTAGGAAGCTGCATATCCTGTGCCACCCATCAAAAATCCAGAGAGGAGTACCTGTTTCCCAAGATGTCTTCAGAACCCACAGCTAATTCTCTCTCTTTCTCGGTCTCTCTCAGGACAGAGAGTTATGTAGGAGTCACTCTCTCTAAATGGCTCTCACTTACTAGAAATGATTTAAAAAAGAAAATCTTCTGAACAATTTGTTTCCAACTTCCCATTAAAGAAACTCTACCAGCCACCCTGAGCTCATTAATCTGTAATTTCCCTAACATGGTGTGTCCAGCATTCGTAACAGTATAAAGCTACATTTAAACATTTGAACCTGACAGCAGTGACTTCCCGTTTTCTTCTATGAAAGAAACGTATTGTTGCATTTGTTAAGCATTTCCTCACTCATAGGAAATGATAGGAAAGCCATCATAGGTATAGATCTCCAGCAAACTGCTGGAATTCCTCAATGGTAGCCATGATCTCACCCTCTCAATCCTTTGCCACTTCAGCAGCAATCCTCCCAAAAGTCAAAGTGCTCTCTCGTACAGATTCCCTCCATATTTACATTTTAGCTTGACTATATAAAATGAAGCAAGACTGAAAAGGAAAAAAGTAAGAAAAAAAAGCTGATGAGGCTTATTTCGAACTGTTGATAGATTGTAGGCTGGTTACATTTTACTAGCATATCTTTAACTTACAGAGCAAAGACGTTCCTGGTTTTTAAACAGGTGGAGGACCAGCTATCAGGAGATGGAATATTGCCATCAGCAATATGTACAAGGGAGGAGGTAGAGAACCTTGGAATGATAATTGCGGCGACACTAGAATGTCCTTTTTTCATCTGTGAAATGTTGGAAGGTACACAGGAGGTTGGGAGGAGAAAGTCACAAAATTGTCACATTCTTAAAGAGCACCAGATAGCACTTTTATTTCAACCACCTATCAGCCTCTAGGGAACATTTTTTTAAGAAATTCCTCTACAAAAATAAGGTAATGCATGCAAAGTTATTAAACTAACCATGATTCACATATAAAAGTTGACATCATGATACAAAGAAAAGCTTTCTGACCTGGATAATGCACAGTATGAATTTATTGCAAGCCTGCAACACATAAGGCCCACTGAGTTGATGGCAGCCCCTCCAATGGGTTGATAAACCTCCTCTTTTTGCAAAGCAGAGTGTGCTTTCAAGCACATGGCTGATCACAATACTTGGTTTATGTGCAGCATCTGGCTTGACAGGTCACAAGTAATGCTTGATTTATGATGTGCAATACCAAGGCAAAACTCTATCTAGGCTCCAATTATTTTCTCCCCAAACTCTCAGCTGCCCCTGAATATGCTGTATCAATTACTGAATTAATTCATCTCTATTAGCACTCAATAATCTGAATTCACTAAAAATATGTTAAGGATAACCTGCAACATCATATGTATTAGTTACTGATTCGGGATGCAAATCATGATATTGCTATTGATTTTAACTGAGCTGATTTTAGATATAGTTTATACCAGCCTATATTTACGTAGAAATCCCCCAGATTGCCTACAAGATGAGACTAAGGTCAGTTTTAGCCCAACATTCTTCAACGAAAAACAAATATACTTTTGTCTGCAATGATTTCATCCTAATGAATAAATGCAATTCCCTGCATATAAATTCAAAAACATGCCAAATGCATCTTGGTTTGTGGCAAGCAATTAAAAATAAATAATAGAGCTGAAATATTCATAGTAACATATTTATTCAAACTTTATTGTGAATTTTGATTAGCTTTCCATGCACATTCTGTGTGAGAAGATAAATGCTTCAAGGTTTTGAAACAAGTTAATCAAACCCTAAACAAAATAAATATCCCTTTCATCATGACCCAAGGAACCTATGTATTATACTTTGTCCAAGCAAAAGTATTAAATGTATGGTTCTTCAACATATCCCTATAGTGGAAACATGCAAGAACGCACTGCTTGTTTTTATATTATAACAATTATATTATAATACACTATGCAAGCTCCTGAATTTCTAATGATTTGCATTCTATCCTTTAAATAGAAAACATCTCTCTCTGTCCTCATTTTTGCCTTTCTATCTTTCTGTAACTCCAGTTCTCCTGGGACCTGCCCTTTCAAATTGTTCTACTATACCTCAGTTCTCTTAATATTGTTGGTTTCTACTGAGTGTGTGTTTTTGCTACTGACGGACTGCAGCAAGACACACCCCTGTTGATCAAACCAATTATTGTGTTGACTCAAAATGATACACCTGCTTTCTTCTGTGGTTAATCAAGCTAGCTTCCCTTTAAACAGTATTTTAAATCTCAATTTTATACATTCTGTAGCATACAAATGATAATAAAGGCCTTCTGAGTGTTCAAAGCACATCACAGACACCAGCAGCTTATCAGCAATGGGGCCATATTTTATTGATGGGCCAGTAAGAGTGGGTCTGCCCATTGAGTCATTCCTATGCAAGCCATGACAAGGCATGGCCTTTCTCTCCTCCCTCAGCAGCAACAAGGATGCCTGCAGGGAACAACTGAAACCTGACCAGAATTTCTCTTGTTCAAGGAGAGGGTGAAATAGCCCTTTGTATGTGTTTCAGAGAGTGAGCGCATAATGGAGAAATGTCCTTGGATTAGGGGTCTACGCTGGCGGCTGGATCTGAAGCACCTGGGAGCCTCTGGTTGTTAATCTATGACATTGCTTACTGCAGTGTTCCTTATAATAAACCTATAAGGTATGTATTATCTGCATACTGCAAGTATAGGGCCGACCTGAGAGATAGTAGTTTATCTAAGGCCACTTGGTGAATCCATGGCTTGAAGCAGAGAGTTTCCAGTTGACGGCTGGGACTTGTAGCTACTACACTATGCCAGCTCCCAATGTATAAGCAGTTTCCACACAGTTACCAAGCTCCTCAAGTTCAAAGGGATTTAATTTATATGTCAGTGCCATTTTGTTGCATTATACAATTTAGGTATTCGTATCTCCATAATATTATGTTGTGAGAACAGAGGGTTCCAGCCCAATTATTTGTCATGGAATTCCTTGACCAAATTACTGCATTGACATCATCCAACCCGACTGAATGGATCACATTGGGAAAGCCACTCAACACAATGTAACAATGGTAATCCATGTGCAAAAAACAACAACACACTCTTAAATGTGGATTGGTTATAGAGGGGCAAACTGTCCTACGATGTAGAGAAAGAAAGTGTGAATCCAGTTACGAGGTAATGCTTACTGTAGTGCATTACCACATCTGTATCCCAAAGGGACAGCCTTCTTCTGGGTATCCCTGAACACACAGCCTTTCATTGTGCTGTCATGTTCCTTTTCCCAACCTGGTACCAACCAGATGGTTTATGGCCCTGGGTTGTTTTGCCACTTCCGCTAGCAAAAGGAGCAAAGTGGAAGTGATTAACCCATGGTGACTACCACACTCGCTTGTTTTTGACAACCCAGGTTTTTGTTTTGTTTTTTTTTAAAAATGGTTTTTCGTTGAAACTCCATGTTTTTGCTCCCATTGTGATTTTCTTTTTTGTAACGAAAACTGTGGCAATCAGAGTTCTGGTACAGTGTGAGGAGGTCTAATCCTTTTCTCCAATAGCATGAAATATTCCAACCCAGATCATGTGCTGCAGCAGCTGCCATTACCCATGGAAAAGAAAACTGCTGGGCATGGACTTTTAATCCCTCAGCATCTAATATTGGCTTTGGGGTGGGGGAATGTCAATCTAGATCAGAGCCTCCCATGGCACAGGGAGATTTTTCTACCCTCACCTCCCATGGTGGGGGCAACAGGGGGAAGAGGGGCCATGTCTTGCTCATCCTTGATATACGACAAAGTAATAATAAAAACTTCCAATGATAAAATGATGCCTATATTGGGTTAGGAGTCAGCAATTAAAATATTTTATTTATTCATTTAAAATATTTCTAAGAAGGCCCAAGATATAGGTCTCCATTATATAGCATGTTTGCCCTTGTGTCATTGTGCAATACCGAAAAATATAATTGAATCTACATGCTAAAAGCCATTTACTTGTATTCGCTGGAGAAGGCAGTGGTTTCCATGTCATTACGCAGCCACTTAAATTCCAAAGGCCAGCTTCCTTCTACCAAGCATGTGAGCACCAGACGGTTCCCTTCCAGATGTATCTGAGGCAAACCCGGTTCTGTCTTGAAATAGGGTGCAACATCATCTGAAATATGATAGGGAAAATATGGTCAAAATTAGGAGATAAAGTTACAAAATTGCTCAGCTTTCATGACAAATCATCTAATTATTGGAACATATATTAAAGCTAATATGATGGAGCAAATAGGAGTGGTTTGGATGTAACAATCCTGGCTTCATACACTATGGTTTATGAAGCCGAGAATGAGCAGTAGACCCACAAATTGCTCCCTAGCCCCACTTCAAATGCTGGCTTCAGGTGTTTTTGTCCACCTGTCCATCTGCGGGGTTTGGAACCATGTATTCCAGCTTGAGCAACTTGAAGGACAGTCAGAAAACAAAAATACTACAGTTCTGTGGTAAGGATGCTTTCAGGGAGAGATGACTACCTAGAGCCCTGTATGTATTCTAATAAAAGCAATATTTTCACTACATGACTATATGGTTCTCATCCCAAAGTCTGCTCAACAAAATTTTTACACTTTACTGTATTTGAAATTCAAACCTGAAATATAGTTGTGAAATATTCAAACCTGAAATATTATACCCTGTGGTATAATATTTGGTTCTAGGCTCTTCTACTTCTTACATTCACAAGAATTAAATCCAGTTCATTAAATTCTCTTTAGAAAGTTAGAAAAGTAACCCTGGATGAAATGATTATCACAGCAGGATATGTCTCAGGATAAATGAAGAATTTTGATAGCAGCTTTGAACAAAACATCCTCCAGAACAGCAAGATTAATGTGCCTTTCAACATTGTCTTTAACCAGACGGTCTTAAAATTACATTTAAAAAAAACCCGCTTTGGGATTTGAATGAGAGTTTTTAATAGTGTGCAAGTGTCAGATATAGTTTTGAAACTATCATCAGCCTGTGGATCAACATTGCTAACAAGATTCCATGATAGGAAAGCACAAGCAGGAACTGTAGATTCACTCATAAAAAAGTCTCAGCTTTGGCAGGGAGAAAAAAACCAACAGTAATATTTATTCACACTATATCCTGTCACATTGCCTTATACATCAATAGGAATAGGATCTAGACAACTTTATGAGTGATCTGGTCAAGTCCCTCCTACAATTGCCATGTCAATCACCCCATACAAAATCTACAACCTGCTGGATCTGCTTAAATAAAACACTATATTCCATTTAATTTCTTACATTTCTATACCATCCAGTAGCCAAAGCTCTATGGATAGTTTATAAAGATTATAAACATTAAAATCAGTATTATGCATTAAAATACAGTTTAGCCACATATAAACAGAGAATATATATATATATATATATATATATATATATATATACAAACGCACACACACACACACACAATATCCCATGACCTGATTTAAAAACTATCATACGTTGTCAAATGCCTGAGAATTGCAGAAGGTCTTAATCTAGTGCCGAAAAGATAACAATGTTGGCATCAATTGGGCCTTATTTAGGGTGACCATATTTTGGAAACCAAAAAGGAGGACAACATGGCCGCCCCAAGGGGGCATGCCCACCAACATGGCCGGCTCCCAAAGGAACATGTCCACCCAAAGATGGCCTTGGTCACATTTCTGATTTCACAGCACACAATTAAGGCAAACCTGTTCTACATAACATCTTAATGTTAAAATCACTGAGACATTCAATGTATTTGAAATTACCTTCACTCCTACTTTTGTAGCTTTTGCTGTACTTTAAAGATTTTGCTATACTTTGTGTGATACAGTCTCCCTTTCCCTCAAATATCTTTTCTGACTGCAAATCCGTCATTGGATGACCATAGTCTCACCTTTCCTAACATTCAACACTCTTTCCCCATCACCTTTCTCATATTCATACTCACAGCTTCAGCATACTGCTACCACTGAACAAATGAAGCAGTTGACAAGTACAGAAAAAGCTAGTACAACAAACTAGCAACCTAGCATTAAGAAAGAGTATAAAATACTATTACCCTGCAAGCATTAGCCATGGAATAAAATGGACTAAAGGGTTGTTGTTGTTGTTGTCACTTCTCACTAGCACCTCTTAACTCGTTTCAACTTCTGATTTATCAATGAGAAACTAATCTAACAATGTGTCATTATATCTCTGGTTCATTAGCCATGTAAACAAGACCATGGTCAGTAGCAATACAAAGAAAGGCCAGAACAGATGCCCATTATCACAATGCTAGACAAATATCTCCTGAATTTGCACTGTTTCAGTGTGCAGAGAACAGAAATTTCAATCAGGGACCCAAAGAAAACTGCCCAAAGAAACCTCAGAAACAAGTCCCATTGATTTCAATAAAGCTTACTCCCAGATAAATGAATATAGGATTGCAGCCACTTCACATATGTTCAGCTTACTCTAGCAAGTGCAAGGCCCTCCTGTCAAAAAGAACTATGCACTCATGAGAACCTGGCCTCATGGATCATGCAACCAGCAAGTGCTCTCCAGAAAGACGCTTTCAGAGCCTAGGAGATCCAGAAACACTCAGACAAGCCAAGACAAGCCACACTATGCACTCACATGTTATCTTGCTGGGACAGAACAATTTTGGGAAAAAACAATACTTTGTTATCGACCAGACATTACAGTAATAAACAAGAAAAACACACCTACCTCATTGATTTAGCAATACCTAATGGCAAAAATGTTGCAGACTAGAACCTAGATCTCCCAACTCCCAGTCCAACACTCTACCACTTCACCACATTGGTTCTCAGTGTTACTCATTTGTTGAATAGGATCTAGATTTCTTCTCTCAAGCTATGATTTTTGCAGTGTGGTATTACATTATCAGGATTTAAGCAGATTTGGGGGGGGCACTTCCCCCCCTCACAACAGCTAGTGTGTCTATTGGCTATTGAGACCACTGTGTGGAATATGCTTGTGGTTGTCACAAAAATATCGTGGATTCTTGCTGAATATTGCCTGCGACATCATTATCCATAAGCAACAATTCCTCCCCATCCTACATGCCCCTGCCATTCTGATTTTAGCAAATGCTTTAGAAGCTGTGCACTCCTCCACTATACAAATCCAGTACGAGAGGAGTACTCACATAAACGAACACCAGCAGGGTTTTCCTACACCAAAGACATGCCACCTTAGCAATTATTTGCTTTAAATTGCTCCTTTGCAACAAGTGTTCAAAGGCATTCGTTTAGCTGTAAGCCCCAGCAGGTAAGTCCCCCCTCCACCCGCCCCGCGCTCCTTACCTGCTGCTGCTGCTGGGGCATCCGCTTCCCTCCGTGCTCGGAATCTACTGAGAAACAGGCTTCCTGGCCTGTCTCTCATTAGCGCGCCGAGTGATGACGTCATCACCTGGCGCGCTACTGAGGGACAGGCCGCGAAGCCTGTTTCTCAGTAGATTCCGAGCACCGGTGGGAAGCCCCAGCAGGTAAAGGCCCCGCGCCGCCCCCCCACCCGCCGCGCGCCCCCGTGCCGCCCCCCCACCCGCCGCGCGCCCCCACGCTGCCCCCCCACCCCCCTACCCCATGCACCCCCGCGCTCCTTACCTGCTGCTGCTGGGGCGTCCGTTTCCCTCCGTGCTTGGAATCTACTGAAAAAAAGGCTTCCTGGCCTGTCTCTCAGCAGCGCGCCGAGTGATGACGTCATCACCCGGCGCGCTACTGAGGGACAGGCCGCGAAGCCTGTTTCTCAGTAGATTCCGAGCACCGGAGGGAAACGGACGCCCCAGCCGGTAGGTGCCTCGCGCCGCCAGCCTCCCGCCACTGCCGCGTGACCCCCCCGCTGCCCCCGCCGCCCCCCAGTTGGCCCGGCTCGCCCCAGGGCCATCTGGTCACCGTTTTGGGGGGCTAAATTTCTGGATTTGGCCCCCAAAATGGTTTTCCCGCTCGGATGCGGATTTGCACCCCGTTTCCCGGGCATGTCCGGACAAATCCGGGCGTCTGGTCACCCTAGCCCTTGTTGGGGGGTTCATTTCATAATTGGGGGTGGGGGGCAGCCACTAAGAAGGCCTTCTCTCTTGATGTCACCTTCCAAGCTTCCCTCGGAGGAGGCACCTGGAGGAGAGCCATAGAAGATGAACATAGCGTATGGGTAGGTTCATGCTGGGAGAGGCGTTCTATCAGGTATTACAATCCTGAGCCATAAGGCTTTTATAGGTCAAAAGCAGCGCCTTGAATCATGCTCAGAAACATACAGGCTAGTGGCCAAAATCAATGTTATGTGATCGGACCACCTTGTCCTTGTTATCAATCTGGCCGCCGCATTTTGCACAAGCAGCAGCTTCTGAACCATCTTCAAGGGCAGCCCCTAATAGAGTGAATTGTAGTTAATTGCACTTATAAATCTGTGTCTTCAATTTTGGGATGCTGTGAGTTTTGTTTTATTGTCATATTTTAAGCTGCTTTGGATTTTATAGTTTTATGTTTCATTTTGAATTTAAATTGTTTTTATGTTTATTGTAAACTGCCTAAAGAACTTTTATGTTATGGGGTAGCATGCAAATGTTGCAAATGATAAAACAGAGACATAAGAATACAGAATAGTTATACATGAACCTTTCAAAATCAATAAAGCAGTCCCATGAAATGCTTTAAAAGCATCAAAAGGAGTTCACTTGATTGTAGTCTTTGTTCCTGATTTTGGGGCACATTTACACTACAAACCTCAATAACTTTTAAACTAGTTCAATTGACATTCCTTCTCCCCGAAGAACACTGGAAGTTATACTGCTGTATCAGGTACTTAGATCTTGCTATGTGTTTCTCCATCATCTTCTTCAGTTCTTCCTATAGAGTCTTGCCCTGCTTTTGGTACTACTAATAAACTTAGAAATATGTATATAGCATGTGCAGATAACGTTGCTCCAATAAAAGATTTAATAAAATTGCATCAATATTAACACATTTTACATTAAAATGCAAAGCACATCTTTGTGATTCATAAGAAAAGAGTGCATGATTAAAAACACTGGATATCATTTTGTAACTTCTTAATAAATTAACAATTTCATATCTATGAGTACTGAATATTTGGAATTTGGGGTGAGATGTCAGAAGGCTGAAGACACACTGCTCTATTTCTTCTTGCCACTCTAGTTAGGGGAAGCTATGCAGGCACTGAATCAGTGCCTGGAGGCAGTAACGCATTGGATGAAAGGCAATATACTGACAAGACAGAGGTCTTGTGGGTGGACAATTCTCTGGTCTGGAAATTGGGTAGAGCACCTGTTCCTGATGGGAATTCACTCCCCCTGAAAGAGTAGGTGCCTACTTTGGGGATACGCCTTGAACCAGCTTTGTCACTGAAGGCCCAGAGTGCCTTTGATCAGCTTTGGCTGATGTGCCAGGTATGGCTATTCCTGGAGACATAATTTAGCCAGCAATGGTCTCATGCTCTGGAAACCTCTGGTTTGGATTATTGTGATGAGTTTTATGTGGAGTTGCCCTTATAGCCAATCTGGAAAGTACAATTGGTGCAAAATGCAGCTGTCAAGATGCTGACAGAGATAACTGTCTTGGATCATATAAAACCGATCCTAAAAGAGTTGCATTGGTTGCCTGTTTCTGGGTGAAGTTCAAGGTGTTGGTGTTGACCTACAATTCTCAGTTTGGTTTTTTTTTAAAAAAAATTGCAAAGCAGTAAAGAAATAGAATCAAACTTAACATTCCAGTGATAGCAAAAGCACCACCACCTTACTTTCCAGAGAGCGAGGATTCTCTCCCAAAAAACAGGGAGAGATGTCACAACAGGTTTATTTATAGTCTCCCAGCTGTACATTTTCAGCAGTGTAACCTAAACACTGATGCTACTGGCTATGTTTAAAGCAAAGCACTGCAAATAAGAAAAAAACATAGCAGAAATGCGCCCCCCCTTTTTTTGTAGCTCCATTTTCAAGCTGTAAAGGGGATGGCATGTCAGTTACTTTCAGGAGGTGGTATAAATTTTGAGGGGGGGGGCACATAACACAACAGAACCCCTCTCAGTTCCTTGTTGCTCCCTTCTAGTGTTTTTGATTCCCCAGAGTTCTAGTCTTATGATTGCATCCCATCCTGCAGCTGTTATTTAGACAGAATTAAACACATTAAATGCAATCTCAGGATTTACATATATAGTTTGGCCCTTCCTAACTTGCCAGGGTGAACAGGCAAGTGGGCATTTCATAAGCTTGTACTGAGTTATTGTTCCTTTACAGTAGGCTGTTTCTCAAGAGACATGCCTTTGCACATGTCCATTCCAAGCATGGTAGCTGCTTATTCATGCTAGTCATGTGCCATTTCCCATCAGAAACACTCATCTGAGACAAGAAAGAGCTTGCAGAAATTCTGCTCACACCGAGTTTCCGTATGCCATGCATACAGTCAATTTCAGTACGTCACCCACGGGCAACCCACAGCCCTCAGGGCCCCCTTGTGCAGCCCACCTCAGGTCCCCATACTGCCATCCCAATTTCCTCCCCTATGGTGCTGCCGTTGCCGCAAATGTACTAAAGACAGGCACCCACAGGGATGGCTCTCCTTGCATGCCCATTTCTCCAGCAGAATCAGGCTCCAGAGAGCCCACCGAAGGGCTGTTTGGAAGACTGTCAGGACTGTGGTTTAAATGGGAAAGACGGCGCACAGACAGAGTCATCCCCACACTCAGTCTTCTCCATTTAAATTGCATGCCTCCCTCCCTGCCCAGCTGATTGGCATGGAGAGGCACAAAGTGATCTCAATGCGTAGAGGGTAGAGGAAGAGTGTGTGTGTGTGTACATGCATGTGTATGGCTGCATGGGTATACATGCATGTGTGCACACACATGGGTGCAAGCCCCATTGCCACATGCAACCACACAGGGCTAAAAGTTCACCCACCTCTGAAGCAGAGAATTCTGCTGACTAGAATGATTCAAGTACTTACTGTCTCCTCCACCAGGCCTGTGGAGAGACAGCAGAAGCTTCGTTTGAGGGGGAACCAAAGCCTGAGGAGAGAGTTAGTGAGATGCACACTTCTGGGGTCCCCAGCAGAGTGATTCCTGAGGGAAGGAGTGGTCAGGTCAAGATCTAAGAGGGGGATGCAGCAATTGTAGGAATTTGGAGGATGGGGTAGGCAGTCTGAAATTTTTAAGAACTCTCTTTGAAATAGAAGGTAGCATGCAGGCACGGAGTGAAAAATAGTAGATGCTACAGGCTTAGTGCGCTCAGTAATAGAAGTCTGGCTTCACTGAAGCCTGTGGCAAAATTTCCACTGATATCAAAGAAGTTCTGGCTCTAACATTTTTCTTTAAAACTATCAGAATAATGTGTGTGTGTGTGTGTGTTTAAAAAACACACAGTATGTTTCAGAACTGTGGAGAAAGGTAATAAAAGTTTTATATAACTTAATTATGAACAGTTTGCATGCTATAGCCCATAAGCAAGTAAGTAAAGTTTGCCCCAGGGTGCTCTCAAATCACTGAAAATTACCAGCATGTGTGAAAGGCAGTTGTGGAATAAATCCACTAGTCCAGTTTTTTTTCCTTAGGAAACTATTGAGCAGAGTCAACCAATGAAACTGATGTCTACAAAACAAATATTTATTCTAATTACTTCTTTGTACCCATTTTCATTAGTTTACATCAACACCCAAGTTAATAGAAATATGATAGTACTCGGGGGACATTTTCTTGTTGTTTCTTTCTGGCATAAACATTTCCCCATCTTATTTTACTGCCCCCTACCCAATAATTCTTATGTGTGTCAAAGCTGTTGCTAACAACTTTGGGTGCATTTGACTCTCTACAGATGAGTTTTTAAGAAAGCCTAAGAAATAAAGGACGCTAACAGAGCAACCCTATGGTCCCAGAGAGAGCATCTCAGGGATCATAGGATATGGTGGATCCACCCTTACAAAGCTGTAGACCCTGCTATGACCTCAGGAGAGGAAATCCAAGATTGGATCGGTCCCCCATCAACCCCTTGCAGTCACCATATAGCAGCACGGAAGTTGCTCTTCCAAGGTCACAATAGCAATGTTGGAAAATCTTGGGTAGATGAAAAAAGGGGATGAGATAGTGGGTGAGGAGGGGAGGGAGGAATAGAGGCCAGGGTCCACAGGATCCTAAAGCCTCACCATTTTTCATCAGCTTCAACAATGTTGGTCAGCTAGGTGAGGCAAGAGTCTTTTAGCTAAAAATAGCGAAAAAAAGAATGGGAGATGTTTTCGCTTCTGTCCTCCTTCCACCCTGCCTGACGTCTGCTGGCAGATCATAGGGTAAACAGAGGACTCTAATCTAGGAGCCCTTTATGTGTCAAGAGGAAATCCTTAGGATTGTGCTCTAAATCGTGGTGTCTGAATATAAAGGACTTCCATTATATTCCATAGTGCTGAAATATGGAGATATCCTCTACTATTAAGCGTTTTCAGGGGCTCAAGTATTTGAACTAAAAATTTTGTGGTATGAGATTAAAATTTAACTTGGTGACCTAACATGAACTTTGTAGTGCTCAGGCCTCAGAGTGTGAGAAGGGAATTGACTTCTGTGGAACATCAATTCCTGCAATTGGCAGGCAACCACAGTATGAAGTCTTTTGATTGGCCAGACCTGGTACAAACTCTATGAGCCTGAGCATCTGCCTTTGCCTAGTCAAGAAAGCCACTGAAGTACAAATCTGCAGGTCAAGCACCAGCCTCAGGGATCCTGAGCTGATTCAAGGATGGCCATTCATGATCTTAGCCTGTCTAGATTGAAGTATGGCCACTCATGAGCTTGGCCTGTCCCTGATATAGGGACATCTGCCAACTTTCTATTTTACTCACCATCCCAATAATCTAAGCCAGGGTAGATTACTTGCAGCCATCCAGCTCTTTTTGGAGTCCAGTTCCCATCATCATTAGCTATGCTGGATGAGGCTGACAAGAGTTGGAAACCAAAAACATCTGGAAGGCATAGCCTGCCCACTCCTGATCTCAGCTTTTAGGATGTAGAAGACTAACTTCTAGAATTCAGGTGGCACTGTAAGAAAATGATCTTCAAAATTCAATCTTCTTAGGAGCTAAAGTTTAATAGACCTACTAGAGTACTCTTAAAAGAATGCAGAGTGTTTATAGAATACCCTGATGTTCTGTAAGTTTGATTCTAAACTAAGAAATTTAACCCCTTCAACTTTGGTTTTGATATTAAGCATAAGCCATCAGTTTATAAGTTACACCAACTAACCAGAACACACTAATATTTGTTCGCAACAAATGAAATACTGAGCAAGATTTCAGCATGGAAGTGTTGTATTAGCCATAACAATTTTGAATTCCAATTCTTCCTACTCCTATTTATTAACATTTTAAAGAGAGTTTAGAAATAATTTAACCTTCCTTTGTACATATGTTACACATACCTTTACCTCTGGAGGCAAAACAACAACATTAATCAACAGAAGTATTTGGTAGGGAACATTTCTACGATTTCCCCAGGTAGGAATTGCAGGAGATGAAATTTTGGCACATGGAATAGCAGAAACAGTGCACTAGTAATGGTTTTTAATTCCCAAGCAGAAACTTACATTTAGTTTAGAATTGCTTGATCATCATAGGAATACTTTCTCTTGAACTTAGACATTAGTGATAGCCAACCAAGGCCTTGCACAGGCCAGAACACACAACAGAAAACTACCCCCATTCGCTAATCATGAAGATACAGTCCAGGATACAAATTCACCCAATGGGATTGTTTATTTTAGCTGGAAACAGATCGTATATTTTACAAGAGTTGAAAGTGGTATAAAAGGAGTATCACCTCTCATTGGCTCAATTCAGAAGTAACACTAAACCATGGCTTAGCCTTGTCATGCACTTCCTCCTCTCCACATTCCTCTCCCCCTCATGAACTCCAACTTAATTTTTTTCCATTATTGCCTATAGTTATGGGGTGGGTGGACAATATAGAAGCATACAAAAGTAGCAAAACCTGCATACTAGAGGTGAAAGTAGATAAGTATATACAACTTCAGAAGTGAACTTTCTTTCACAAAGCCTTCAACTCAATGGGGACTAAACCTATTGGCTGTGTCTATACTACATAAGTTTGGCTTAATAATCAGACCTATAAATGAACAGCATGCCTGTTCCTGCTTTGCTCCTCCTGTGTGAGCAAGGGAACAAATTAAAAAGCTGCAGTTAAATACAGCTTCCCATTACCAGAAACTACGGTTAATAATTTCACCCAAAAAAAGAAGAAGCAAGTAGCGATATGGAAGCTAACTTTAATCCATGGCTTCATATTCTGCCTTGTTTAGAAGTCATTAATCATAGTTTCCCAGTTTGGACATAACAGCAAGTTGTGGTTAACCATGCCTACTTGGCTTGCTTCACCATTCATGTGAAGCAGCTGCATATTGGTGCAGGAGGCTCATGCATATCTTGGTTTATTAAGCCAGTATTTGATTGTCCAAAGTGGGCCATTGTCTTTCTCCAGGCACTTTTAAAGACCTTCTCTTGCCAAGCAGAATAGGGATTTGATATTCAACAAACACAAGTCCAAACTTCCCCATGTGTACACAGAAACAACTGACATGTTTGAATCCTCATCACAAATCTGTGGAAATATCTAAGTTTTAGCTGCACTCGCTTCGAGATTATATTCACTCTCATTTAACTGTCAACATCTGCCAAAAAAGTAGGAACAATGACATGTCCTAAAATAAGAAACATATACGGTTTAAAGATGTATTTCCATCTGTATTCCCATTGTGGTGTAACCACCTCATCACTAGCAGACAGAATATATTGTCTTTGTGGTACCATTCTCAAGAGGATTTTTTCTGTCAGCTTTAGCATTTCACTTGAACTTCATTTAGCAGGCAGTCATACAGCTGAGATTCATAATAAGTGTTACTCAAAATGGATATATGGAGTGAGGAGGGCAACATGGCTGTACAGAATTAAAATGTTGCTGTTAGCTATACTGAGTATTAGCTCATGAAGCAATAGCAGTGACAAAAGATGGCTAGGAATATTGTCATTTTCCAAATAGCAGTCTACACGCTATGTGCTGCAAGGTACACATGACATTCACAGATAAATCGGATTCAGTAAAGAACCGTTTACAAGAACAAAGATAGCTATACTGACCCAACAGCTCTGGCTTCACTGGGAACTCTGCAGGTCCAGAGTACCCTGAGAGTACAGAAGATTCCCAATAAGAGATCAGAAAACCCTCCACACCTGTATATGAGCTGTAGATAATTGGATCATGCCCAATATTTCCTTCATGTCTATGCTGGAAATAGACATGTAGTCATCCTACAGAATCACTCACTAATAATCTGATGGGTGGATTCGCTTGATGGTAGAGTTGAAGGAATCCACTAAATGACATTAAACTCAAGTAAAGGTGAGTACAATGCTGAAAAGCAGCATATCTGCAAGAAGTTAGGAAGAACATGAAAAGTATGGTGTTCTCGAGATGCATAATCAGTATATTCTTTTAATCCTTGGGGAATCCATGAACTTTATTCTTGTCTCAAAGATTTAAAGAAGAGACACCTTTGGGGGCATAAGAGAACCTCTAAAAAGTCTTCTAAAATGATAACTTTTTAAACGAGTGCAGACTTGTTTCAGCTATAAAGAAGTGTACCTCGTATTGTGAAGAAGGGATCTGTACTTGGAAACTAATATAGCCAATTGATATATGCCCTTAGCGCAAGTTCACATGATGCTCAGTTACAAACTCTAAGGCAGGTGTGAGCAGCTTGTGGCCCTCTATATGTTTTGGCCATCAGCCCTAGTCATAATAAAGATTTTTTCATCTTGATCAGTTATCTTTCCAGCTTTGAGGCATGGACTTCCAGAAATAAATTGTCCCACTCCAAACATATCAAATGCAAATTCCAGTATTAGCTGGCTAAATCTGCAGTGTGGAAAAGTATGACAAAAAAAAGTTTATTTGAATCAAGAACTTCCCTCCATAACAAAGAGAAGCATATATACAAGCCAATACAGTACTTAATTACTCTCTTTGTAGCAGAGTCTAATACACATTATTACAAAATTACAAAGTAATATGCTATCAGTTTCACGACACATTTTCAATCATGCTGTTAATTAAGAGCAGGAAACTTTCAAAAGCACTTTGACTTGTATGTGTTGCTCTGGAAGCAGAGGAAAGGAAAGCAATTTGGAAAAAGGTGGTGAAATGGACATACAGTCAAATCTTCTTTTGATAAGATTCAACATGCTTTTCCAAGACCCTTCAGTAAATAGACTAGCAGAGTTTGGCAAATGATTCTGAGTTCTCCAGAGGGATTAGATGCCACAGTACATGCTCCAACATCAGATTAGAAAGGTCTTTCAATTACTAAGGGGCACAGAAGAATTATATCACCAGACCTGCACTAATCCGCTTCATCATAACGGAATATTTTCTAATAAAAGGTGCAATCCAAACTATGAACTCAGAAGTCCCTTTCCACACAGGAAGGAAAGTTTGAGAGTTCTTTGGAACGGGATATGCTTTCATCCCTAAGAAAGCTTGAGAATTTACTATGGAGTGCAGATTCCTCTGATGCAGCTTTGTGTGTCGACTTGGTAGGAAACAGAATGCAATACAGACCTTTTCAAACACTGTCTTATGGATAGCATTGTGTGTCTCTGTTTAAATGGCAATTCTTATACGAATGTTCTTTGCATATATAGCCCTTCAGTATGGGTGAAGTCTGAACACATTTCTCATGACGTATATACAGAAACTCCATGAGGCATAGCTCAATAACAAACATAGCAAGGACAGAGAAGCCAGTTCACAACATTCCTTCCCAGTCTCTCAGCATTTTTTACACTCTCACATGACTGAGAAATGGAACCCAAGATGGAGCTATGCTGATTTTTAAAAAGGCTAGTAATATCAGGAGAAGTTTAGCCCCTACCTTAAAAGGTGTTCCATTACTTTTCCCCAAATAAGTGAATGGCAACCCCTTCTTTCTATGGGAGAAAATAATGTGCTGCACTTCCAGGCACAGTTACAATGCAGACAAAATCTGTCTTTCTGACAGTTGGTGGATTGCTCTCAGGGTTGGTGGCTGACCCTGATCAGAGACAAGACTGACAGAGGAAAAGAAACCAGCTGGATCAGGAAGGCCAATGGTGCAAGCTATGGAGGTGCTGAATCCAAACTCAGGACCTACACTGAGCCAGCCTGACAGGCGCCCCTTGAGCCAGAGTCCTCCGAACTGGGACCCCCAGAGAAAACATCCCTTGGAGGCACTGGTTCATTTACACCAGAGGTTTTATTTTGCCTAGTTGCAGGCAACACACAAGGTGGGAGCCAACTGAGAGGTGGCAAAGTTCAGAGGACTACCCCTTCAAGGCTCTCAGCAATACATGAAGGGGAATGGTGTCTGGGACTGCTCAATGGAACTTCCATATACTAAGGCACCATGCCTTTGGGATGAAACTGGGTAGGGTGTTGCCTTTATAGCCTGGTTGTGAGCTGCCCAGAGATATATGACTTGCTCCTGTTGGGAATGCTGGACTAGACCAAGCTTTGAATAGTCAGATTTAATTATTGTCACTTGCATAGCCATACATTTGCTGATGCAATTGTTGACTCTCCTGGATAAATAGATAAGAATCTGTGGTGAGACTCTATAGTTTGGAACATTTTTCAGCATTCCCCAACTTGGGTCCCTCAAGACGGTTTGGTCTACAACTCAGCAAGGCTGATATCAATCAACCATGGTGACTCCAATCATTTTTTTTAAATCAGAACTTTCTCATACTGAAGAATAAAGATCACCTTAGCTCATTTGATAGGATCAGTTCCGGTATTGAAAACTTTAAAATGAAAATTAAGTGAGGTACAGTGCAAGAAAGATTACGTGAAAATGTTGAAATGAAATCTCAAATAGCATAATAGAACAGTTTCGAGATTCAAGGATAATGTATCCACATCACACAACATTTCTGGTTGGGTCACACACACACACACACACACACACGTATATATTCAATTTCTTTCTGATATTATTCTCTTGAGGTATGTCAATCATCAAACTAGAAAAGATCAATACATTCACATTTCATGTAAAAAGTAACTTGACACTGTTCCACATTTTATTTGGTATGCTGTTCCTTTCCCATTAAGTTATCTTCCTTATACACAAACTAGCAGCAACTATCAAAGTGAAAAACTACTATTGTGCATTTACTGAGAACTGATTCTTGCTGTATATTTTGTACTCAGATATGTATCATGAGTACAAAATGCACAAGCCTCCTGTCAAGTATGAAAGATTTATGTGTGCAAAATCTGATGACTTGACTCTGCAACTGGAAGGCCTCCACTTCCAAGTGTTCTCAAGGGACAAGGGACTAATTTTGCATTTGAGCGTACTTGGCAAGAGGAGTACGAAATATGCATAAAATTGGGGCCAAAGTAGACATGACATGAGTGTGTGTGTGCGTGTGTGTGTGTAGAGAGAGAGAGAGAGAGAAGAGGGGGGCTGGATAGGGGTGAATTTCCATTGGGGAAATGGTACAGGAATCATGGATCTTGCAATATCACACATAGTTGCATCCTCAATTAAAACCAAACTTTCAAAATACAACTTTCCAGTTGGTTGCTTTAATGAGACACGCCTGAAGCTGAGAGAAAAAGCATATTGTGACAAAATAAAATTTATAAGGCACACAAAGAGTTTTTATTTTAAAAATCTTCTCTGCGGCCAGATTGAAATGTACTGAGCTTCTTATGATCACCATTCTGTTGGAATAAACTCACTCTCTCTCTCTCTCGGCTTGAGGCTTGCCTCTTTTTCCTTGTTTTATTTGTTTTCTTCATTTTTTTGTCTGTGTGTTTACCCCCATTTCAATTAAACTATATTTAGCCTGTCCATTCTGAAGGACTTGCTGTCTATTAAGGAACATTTTACAAAAGGATGGCGAAAATGCAAGACTTAATTACAGCAGAAGTAATATCTATTAGACTTTTTCCACATGTTGAGAACTTTGCCCAGTCCCATACAAGCTACCCACAGCACAATATCAAACTACTCCATTCGCTATCATTCATATTTCATCTGTACCTCATAACAGCTGGAGCACATGTCCAGACAGAGGCAACATTTAATAAACTCTTAGTATTGACTCCAGAGGAATTTCTGTGTCCCGTTGAGCTTGTGAACTCAAATTCAGCAAAACTGCTCCACAGGAAACAATCATTTCAACTGCTCATTTTTTAAACTCGCTGCTGCATCTTACAAGTGCCTCTAGTCATCTGTTTCTGCTGCATGATACATCATTTAAATGACAATTCAGAAATTGGACCAGATGGATGTGTAACCCAAAACCACAATGATGTTTCCTAAAAGCAAAAGCTATTAATAATCTGAATAGTGTTCTTGGAGAACTAAGTGGGAAAATGGTTGCATGTTCCATTTTAAATTGCGCAGTGTTACAGCTCTTTGTGAATTTGAGGTCACTCTCGTCACCCTCCTCCTGATCGGAAAAACAGAGATATTCTGAAATATATCATAATGGCATGTTTGACATACTTTTTTTTTTTAACAAGATCATGTCACGAAACAGAAAAAAGTCAACCCATTTTACCAGAATCATATCTTTTGTCACTACTACATCTACTCCCTCCCCAAACCCCAAGCATGCAGACAGGTTATTTCATGGAAGGAACACTGATGCCAATCAACACAAAATATTGTGTTTTGTGTTAAGAGCAGTTAAATTATAGCAATAGAATAAAATCCAGCCCTCGGGTAAAAGCTAAGCAACAACAGAAATTAGGAAAAAATAGCATTTTCCAATAGGTATCAGTTGACTCTGATTTGAAAAGTCGTGCCAGATATTTGTTGCTAACCTCATTGAAAAGCAACCTTATCTGTTTATGCCTTATGATACAGAGAGCAGCCACTTACCTTGCACAGCCCTCTGGGCAAAGCACTAAGTAACACACATATATTAGGCTTGCTTCCCTATAGTCTGAACTAGCCTGAATATTTCTTTCAAGCAAGCATGCAGGATAATACTGTTTTGGAAGGAAACACGGCTGTAGCATAAAAACAAGAGATAAGCTGTACATATGTATTTGTTCAGATTTCATAAAAGCATAGATCTGGAAGAGGCCATTTAGACCATTGGATCCATCCCCTGCTTGGCACAGGGATCCAGTTTAAAGCATCCCTGACAGATGGCTGCCCAGTCTCTGCTTGAATGCTTCTAGTCCCGGAGAGCTCACCACCTCCTTTGGCAGTGGATTCCATTGTCTGACTGCTCTTACCCTTAGGAAGTTTTTCCTGATGCTCAACCAAAACAGAACAGGCCCTCTTCTGCGTAACAACCCTTTAGGTTTTTGAACAGTGCTATTCAACCCCCCTCAGTCTTCTCTTCTCAAGGCTAAACATACCCAGTCCCTGCAATCTTTCCTCATAGAACTTTGTTTCTAGTCCCATGATCATCTTTGTTTTCCTTTTCTGAAATCATTACAATTTATCTTCTTAAAGTTTGCTATCCAGAATTGGACACAGTATTCAAGATGAGGTCTGACCACCAGAGTAGAATGGAACTCTTACTTTTAAGTTCTTTCTGAGCTGGCTTCTTCACACTAGGCTTAGAGCAGGTACTAGTGGGCTGCTGCGGACATAATGTTGAAACATAGTTCAGCATCATGAGAATGAGCTTTGTGTCCCCCTGGCTTGCATGCTCTTTGCTTCAGCATGGCCACACTCCATTTTTTAAAAAATTAACCATAGATAGTGGATACAAGCCAACTTCAAACCATAGTTTAGAGTTTTGATAATGACACTTAACCTTAAAATGGAAGCAGAAGCTTCCAGTCTCTCAGCCACATAGCAGGAGGAAGAGACAGGAGGCAAGGCTTGTTCTTGTAATACTAAACCATAGTTCAGCAGTATGTATAAACACAGCCACTGATTTTTAAAATATAAATTATTTATTATCAGTCAGTTTATTTGTGCAAGTGAAAAGGCATTAATAAATGAAGTTACTATGCAAAGAAAGAAAAATATTCAAGGCCAAACTAGAATACATTTTTATTCTTAACATTTAATTTTTTAAAAAATATTTATAACTGCACTTAAATATTATCTATTTGCTCAAGGCAGCTGACAGTTTTTAATCAATCATATAATATTTCAACAAAACACCAAAACAAAACACTAAAACAACAATGCAGAAAATATGAATGCGCCATTCTGTAAATATGTGGCAACCAAAAAAATAAAATATACAGTATACAGATTTCCTTTAAACAAAAAAACAAACAACAACTTCAAATATGGTGAAGTATGTAAGACAGCTAACTAAAATGTGAATTTAAAAAACTCAAACCATTACTTATAAAGCTGCTTTATAAGGACAGTATTGCATATTCCGACTTTCAGCAAAGCATCAGGGTCTTAGAGATTTTTTCCCTTCCAGCCCTGCTACCGGAGATCCTTTTCACTCAAGGTGCCAGGGACTGAACCTGAGATCTGCATGCAAAGCAGGTGCTGTACTATTTATTACTTAATTTATTACATTTCTATAGTGCCCAATAGACAAAGCTCTATTAGTGGTACTTAGCTATGGTCTCTCCCTAAATGTCTTGTCTTGTTTTTAGTAGTAAGGATCAGTATGGTTGGACATCTGCTGAGGGCCCACGCCATGGCAGAGGGCTCACTGACAGGAGTCCCTGGACCTGCTCCTTCTCTTCACTGTTACAATCTGCTTATATACCTCTTGCTCTGGCCCAAGGATGGTGTGAAGGTGGAGCAGTAGCTGTCAATGCCTGCATAGCCATTGTCCCTCTTCCTGGCAAGGAAGCAGGTGATAATAAGGAGGAGGAGCAGTAAGCAACAATGCTGTTGAGTAGGTAGACTCACCACTGAGGTACACATTCACTAAGGATGTCTTGCCCAAGGGCCCCTGCAAAACTTGGAACCCGCACTGTTCAGAAGACATCTAAACCTAGCAGAATTCTACAGGCAAACAGTTTCAGGGGTTAGAAACAGCACCGTGTCTCATATTATTTCCAACTGATACCGTGTCTCATATTATTTCCAACTGATACTATCCAATATTTACAGCTGTGTATTACAGCTGTGCAATATACTCTTCTGGAGTTTAAGAAGAATTCACTGAACATTACATTTGCTTACAGTCACATACAACAAAAAGAGATTATAATATTGAGACCCTCTCTGTATTTACACATATCATTGACCATACATACTTAACAGCAAACATTTGACTGATGTAAAATGGACTCAAATAATAGCATACTTTTATTTACTCATTAAAAAACAAATTAGTTGCATTTTGTGTTGTTTGCTTAACACCTTCAGGCAATGCTTAACAGGTGCTAATTCTGAAATTGGTTTCAGGTGCAAATAGATTAAATTAGCATGTTCCATGATTACAGAAAACACTTACTGGACAAAAGCCAATTCAGAAAGCTAATAACAAAACAGACACATCTTCAATTAAAGCAACACACATTAAATTAATATGTATTACAGAGTTTTTACATGCATTTCTCAATAGCTTGCAGCATCTGGCTTCAATATGTTCATTTACATCGTTGTAATGCATCCTGGATGATAAATATGAAATACAACTTTGTCTAAATTAGTGGCATGTTGATGAAAAAGAAATATTAGAAGAATAATGTTATTGGTAGATAACAATCATAGAAACAAAACTATCTGTTAAAAAGATCTCTTTATGGCTTTTACCAAAAATGCTGTGCTAATAATTAGCATGAACATTTTAACAGAATAATAGTTGAGAGTATAGTTAAAAAGATGGCTTGCTAAAATTCCACAGACCAATTGCACACATATGCTAGCCACAGTTTGCAGTACTGGGCTAAAGCTAATCCATAGGCTACTCAATTACTCTCTTATGGTATATTTTTCATGGTTCATTTGCCTGATGCCAACAAATAGCCCTTACAATCTCTAAAATTAATTTTAGAATAGCAGAGCTGATCTTTTTAGACTCTGCCAATCTCGCACCCAAGATGTTTTGCAGGACTACAACTATAACTCCTGAATCCAATGCAAGAATCTTCAGTGTGGGTTCCATTCAAAAATAATTCAATGTAAATGTGTTCTGACAACTACAACTATTGGAAATAAAAATGGAAAGATACGTTCTTTGAATTTCTAAGACAATGTGTTCTTTAGAAGCCATGCTAGAAAATGTTAAGTACCTCTCAAGAGAAATTTAAAAATGAAATTGATCTTATAAAGTTACTGTCAACTATGTTTATAGAAACACCTTTTTATCAAGGAGAATTGAAATGATAGAAAAACAGTTTAAATTAGGGAAATGCAGAAAGAAAAAGAAGCCTTGAAATCACAAGAGCTTAAAACTATTAGAATGTCTGGGGAATAAATCAAAATTCTATTTAAAAAACTAATATAGGTAAAAGCTTCTAACAGAAGCTTCATTATTCCTTACAGATGTTTTGCCATCAAAATATATGGAAAGAGGACTATTTAGCTTTATGGAGAAAACTGTATTGTGGTGAACTTGGCCTTCTGTCAATGATCCACTAGGTTAAAAACAGATCCATACAATATTTTGTTCAGAAAGGACATCCTGGCACATCCTGTTCTCAAAATCTCATTTAGAATATAGAAGAGGCATACACAACTTCCCATTCAAGTGAACACAATTTGCCTAAAGATGGCATGCATTTTCAAGATTGGATTTGGCCTGTTCCAGTGCCAACAACTCTGATATCTTTGGCCAGACCAATATTCCACAATAGGCTTAGCCAGAATGATCTATAGTTGTACTATAAAAATAAGAAGCAAATTACTGTTGGCTACATTTCTCACTTCCTTTGCCCAGCATTTTCAAGTCTCTGATGGAAGCTCACTACTATGGTTCGACTATTGACAAAAGGGCAGCACACTTTTCTACTCTCTGAAAGCCCAATTGAAGACTGAGGTTTAGGGTTAGTACTCCATTGCAAACAAGGTTTTTAATGTAAAGAATTCATGTGCAACCTTAGCATTTAGTATTTCTCCCTTCCTCTTAACACTAGAGTGATGGGGTCATCCAAAGAAGCTGAATGGTGGGAGATTCAGGACAGGTAAAAAAAAAGTACTTTTTTTACAAAGCACATAGTTGAATTATGGAATTTAATACAACATGATGTAGTAATGGCCACCAAATTGGACGACTTTAAAAGGGGATTAGATACATTAATGGAGGTAAGGCTATCAATTGCTATTACTCATGATGGCTATATATATATTGCCCTCCCATTATTAGATGTGGTATGCACCTGAATTCCTGTTTATGGGAAACATGAGCAGAAGGGTACTATTGCACTTGTCCTGCTTCTGGGCTTTCTGTGAGCATCTGATGTGACACAGAGGGAACAGATTGCTGGACTAGATATGTCTTCAATCCGATTGAACAGGACTCTTCTTATGTTCTTATGCTTTTCTGCCCATGCACTGAATATGCACCTTAATTTGGGTTTGTCCATGACTGTCTGGTTTATTTCATCACACTATGTAGAACAAGAACTGGATGGATTCAAATGGCCATTTAGTTAACTTCCTCCATCCTCCATCTTTTGACTCAGGATCAGATCCCCCTTCCTTGGGATAGACCCACACAATCCAAATCATAAGCACCATAAACAGAGAATTTATGAGCTAAGGAAGGTGTAGGCATAGTAGGGGTCCATCCCTAAACCTAAATATGATCTCATTATGTTCCTGGGTTACCCTCTCTCATTTGTAACATACATTGTAACATAGTTAAAGATTTTAATTTTCCAACATAAATTGAGACACTCTTCATTGAAGCCTAGTTAAAAAGAACATTGCATCTGAGCACTGGAATGTTCAAAAAACGAATTCCATCAAAACACTAAAATTAATACATCTTTGTTGAAAAGGCACAAATACTTTGAAATATTTAAATATTTTGTATTTTACAAGATTTTTGTGACTTTTTACTGGCCAAATATATTTCCCTCCTCCACATACTTTTTATAGTTAGAAATAGGAATTACTATCAAGCTATACCAGAAATTTCAGTTTGAAATAGGAACATTTATAAAACTTTTAAGAAATGAAAAGTCAGTCTTTAGAATAGAAACACAGATCATGTTTCATATTGCAAAGAGAAATTCAATGTAATTATTTTCTTACCAAATATATTCAAATACAACTCAGCCTTCTGATGCTTTGTATACCCACCCATAGTTTTGTATTTCATAATATACATTTTTTCACAAAGAATTCTTTTACAGGGAAATGCAGTGGGGGAACCCATGGGGCTTTTTGTTGTGGTGGCGGCCAACATTTTGAATATTTGAGCTGTGGCAGGGGTGCACCGCAGCTTGTCATTACTTGTGAACCCAGCAAGGGTGGGTTGTTGGGGAGGTTGACAAGCCACCCAGAACCCATGGGCTGATTTAGCATTGCAGGTGGCTTGTTAACCACCCCAGAAACCCACTGTCATTGGGTTCAAATGTAACTACAAGCTATGGTACACCCCAGCTCTGGCTGAAACATTCAAAATTATGGTGGCTGTGATGAGAAGCCTTGCAGACAAATTCATCAGGTGGTGGCTTCTCATTACACATGAACCAAGTCAGAATTAGAATCCAAACAGAACCCATCAGTGCATTGCTCAAAGGATCAAGGATTTACTGTAAGGGAATTCTCATGAAGAAATGAGAGATGTAAAGTACTATTATTACTATTTGCTGCCCATTCCTTTGTTAGGTAGATCACTCATTAATAGTCAAGGATGATTCCTGATTTTCTTTCAGGAGCTGCTTGGTAAAAGTGGGGAATCTCTGCATATTTTGTGAATGAATCATTATTTGCACTTTGCAGAGGGGTTAAATGCAAGTTGTGCATGTGAAAAAAGCAGTTGTGCCAGTTTGCAGTAGAAATGGACAAAGAGAGGAAGAGACCTCTGAGTTTTCAACTGGAATTAGCACAAAATTGAGGTGAAGTCTGAAAAGGGGCTGAAGTTTTTGTAGGACTTCTCATTGGCCTCCACTACTGTTCTGCTTGCATATTTGTAAATAAAGTCGTATTATGTGGACACCACAAGTCTCCTGTGCTCTCTTATCCAAAGAAAACTAAATCTGGTAGTGGTGCCCTGGAGCTTCTTACTGCTTGGGGAATTGGGGAGTACATAAGAATACCATTCCAAAGTGATTGTATTTATATCCTGGCAGAGGATATCTCTTAATCAGAGCTTTACATTACCCTACACAGCACATATCAGAAAATGATATAATCTCATAAACTTTCCCTTTCTCTATTCAGCAAAGATATGGACATTTTTCCCCCAAAGGCTGACTTTACAAAAAGTTGCATAGACCAGTGGTATTCCACATGGCTCAGCAGTTACTGAAAAGGTTCGATTCTGAAAAAGCAATCCAAGCTGTTTTACTGTGACATCGAATTTGCTAAAATTTGATAAAGGCTTTCCCACACATCTGGTGCACAAGCGCGCGCGCACACACACACACACACACACAACTGGAAGCCTAAACAGCCAGTTTGTGCTAGCAGAGTATAAAAAGCTTGCCAGACCACTTCGAGAAGACAGGCATATAAATGGGGGGATTGCTGAGGTAGTCTTGGGAGTCTGCCCCTGTTGCCAATAATAGAGATTGTGGCAGGCTGAGCAAGCACTGAACTCAGACAGGCTCCCTTGACCTTCTCAGCAGAACCTTTGCACATGCCTGCCTGCCCATCCATCCTACTGGAAAAGATGAAGCTCACAGGCTGAGGGCGGAGCCACCCAGCTTGCCCACCTGGGATAAAAGGAGCCTGGCTCTTTGCTCCTGTGCAGTAACTGGTCTGAAATGGAACTACCTTCCAATGTCTGATCTGTAGCTTCAGGAGCAAAAGGGGTGCGTGTGTGTGTGTGTGTGTGTGTGTGATCCAAACGGAGAGGCGGGTAAGAAATAATAATAATAATAATAATAATAATAATAAATAATAATAATAATAATAATAATAATAATAATTATTAAAATTAAGTGGCAATTTAGGGTGTCCAGCAGATGCCTGACTCTGCTAATTCTTGACAATAGACTTGTGTTTAATTGATATATTATTCCTGATTGATACACCACTTAAACATCATAATAAAAATTAAAATGAAGGCTTTTGTTCCTTATTCAAAATATTTAAAATCTATTAGGACATCAATATAACCAATTCAATATACCCCAGAGTTTGTTTGTTAGTTTGCAAGCCACCTGATCTAAGAAATGAGTGTGATCTTAAAGGAAGCAAAACAGTGGCTTATTGAAAGACATAAACTATATTTATGACATCTGCATGGCACCTTAAAAGAGCTAGGGCATTCTAAACGTAAGCGTCAAAATCACTATTCAGCTTCATTCTTTCTGGCAGGGCAAGAAATGGCTCCATTAGATATAATAAATAAACATTAATGTCAGTGAAGTATCATTATGGTTTAGCATCTCACCAAATACATGAGAGAGAGAATAAAGAAAATCAGACTGCATCTATTTAACACATTTCTTCTGAAAACAATTCAATTACCAAATGATAGAATATCTGGAAACGTAACTTAAAGATGTAAAAATAACAAAATAAAAAGAAAGAGTTAAGAGTCCCATAGCAGGGGTGAGGAATGTGTGGCCCTCAAGATATTGTTGGACCACAACGCCCATCACACCTAGCCAGCATAGCCAATGGTGAGAGATGATGAAAGCTGCTGTCCAGCAACATCGGGGGGAAGGGGGGGACTACAGAATGAAATTGTGGAAAGATAGCTCTTCATCAAGGTAAGTAGTCTCAAAGTAAAATATAGCATGAATGTGCACATAACGAAGAATGAAAATATAATAATCCCAGCAGGGTAACTTATTCAAAAAAGTGCTCAGCACAAGTCTTTTGTTGAATTTCATTATAAGACTATATATTTGTAGAGTTGCTAAGGGTTACAACAAGTCTTCCCAAATTGTATGAACATTCATTTCTTGCCAGTTTTCTTAAAAGTAAAAAAATGTAGTAGAATACCATTAATAACATATCTGCCCTTAATATCATACAAATGAAAATACAGAATGCTCATAACAACTCAATTTTCATACTAAGGATATGAACCCTTCTGCCCACCTCCCCAGCACAATCACAAAATGCTGAATGCTCTACTTTGCCATCTGTGTGGTGAGATGTATTCATTTCCTGTGCAATAGTCTGTCTTCCACCGATTTAAAAGACAAGAGAGTGTTTGTTCTTTTGGTTGAAGATACCCTAGAAAAACATATTGCCTTACAATGCTCCAAAACGTCCTTCAGCAGTTGCAGTGTGTGAAAAGGCAGACTCTGAACTACATGGTACCTTATTGTTCATGTGCATACGCTGACAATCAAGATGATGCATCTACTCTCCATTCTGAATTTTAGCTTTTATAGGCTCTAGGGAGGGTGCTGAACTCTGAAGAATGAAATCTCTTAGCAACTCACTTTAACAAGACATCAACAAAGGGAAAACACTGGGGATAAAACAGGGACAGTGGTTTACCAGGAGAAGATATAAGAAAATAGGAAGTATCCCTACTAAATAAAGACAAGTGATGTTGTCAATCTTCTTTTTTCCTTAACTATGGAGATGCAAATTTATGTTTTTTAATTAATTCCTGCTGAAATTCAAAATTAGTCAGCTCATAACAAAGTCAGATCTAGTAGGTTTGTAACTTACATGCATCTCGAACCCTGATTTCATTCCAACAAATGTTACTATTTCTGTAATTCAAACTGAGATTATGAGCGAATTTATACTTCCTGTGCATGCACATTTGATGCTGAGCAGCCACTACATTACTTTTCTACTGTGAACATATTAGGCAACGGAGGGGTAAATAACGTACTGACCATGCGTTAGACAGGAGGAGCTCCACAGACGACACACTGCAGCCGGCGCTGCTCAGAACCAGCAAATGCCCCGGCTGCAAGGAACTTGCGGCGGCCATTTTGGTTGCAGCCTCTCCTCTGTGTGTCCTCCAGCCGTATCCCAGCATGCACCGTGAGTTCTGCTGGCTGCATAGAGCGGCTGGGTTTTTTTGGCTGCTCTAGGCAGCAGAACTCTATTCCAAAATGGAATAGTCCACGGAGAGAGGGGGGGCTGAATTCGGATGACACTTTAAACAACGGGGCTTCAGGCTAAACAACGTGCAAGCCCGTTGTTTCGCTCCGTTGGTTAAAGTGCCTGATTAACGTACTGTCGATTGTGTGTGCGTTGTGTGTTACCCTCCAGACGACACAATAAGCAACACAACTGACGATTGTTCCCCCCTCCTCCGTTGCTTAATGTGTCATCCGAACTGAGCCTGTGTGTGTGATATTGGGCAATCAGAGAAAGGGGCGTTGTGACACATTACGTCATTATCTCCATGATGCACAAAAATTCAAAGACAATTAAAAAACCCCACTGTAATAACAGAATACTTCGATCTGTCTGAATTTCAAATGTTAGATTTGTAACTTAGCAAGCAAATTACAAAATATAGGATCACTATTCAAGTAAGCATTTTCCTTCACTGTACCTCTGTTTTTCTTTCATTATGTAATATGGGGCAGGGAGGGATCATTTATGCCCCTGTAGAACTTCATTGCCTTAATATTATTTATTTATTACATTTCTATATTGACCATTAGCTGGAGCTCTCTGGGCAGTTTGATACTATCACCATCATTGTATTCTGCAGTAAATCATTCCTTATTGTCTACAATAAATTTGCACCAGGCACTGTGAATTGTGTGTGCATGTGTGCGAATTCACTGGTATGTTGTAAAACCAATGAAAAGTCTTTAATACAATGTTAATTAAAAAAGAATGCTCAAAGTGATATAAGGTGGACTGTGTTTACTCATTACATAAAAAATGTGTCACGTTCTTGACAAATCATTCTAGACAAATCATTCTAGACATGTAAGCCCACTAATTTTTGCCTAGTGTAAATGTTATTTAGGTGCAGTAATGATCAGCTTCTCAGTTTTCTTAATGGATTTATTGTAATATTTAAAATCTGAATTCCTTAGCTTTAAGCCTTTTTAACATAATGAATCAGTTGCTTTAAAAACATTAAAAGCACTGGATCAGTGTTATTAGGTTAAATTCGTGGGGTTTGTCCGACATTAATTTCCTTGATGGGGGTTTATTCAATCTGCAATAATTTCAGTAGCTGAATGTTTGCTTAGACTTTCATTTATTTTTGATAGGCATATTAAAATGTACCTATTATAAATCTGAAAAAGAGTATGACATTCTTACATGGCTTCCTTTGGGAATGAAAGGTTATTATCTTGACAACTGAAGTTGGTTTGCAAAGAGTGGAGACCTGCTGTTTGTTCTCCAGCAATGTTCCGTAGCTTTGACTTGTTATATTACTCTCCCTATCATTCAAGTGGGTGTCCTGTGTGCAGAAAAATGCAGGTTGCTTACCTGTAACTGTAGTTCTTCGAGTGGTCATCTGTGCAGTCACACATATGGGCTCGCGCCAGTGCCGAGCCTCATTCGGGAAACCTCCATAGCTTAGACTTTTGGCAGGAACCCCTCCCCCTACCGTCCTATTGCGCATGCTTGGGTTCCCACCTACCTCAGTTCTATGAGACTGATTTGCCTCGCGAACAAGATATGATATTGATAAAGGAAATGTAAGAGAATCGTTTGCATACACAATAAAGCACTCTCTTGACCAAGCCGACTACAGCAATGCCAAGAGGGGATGGTGGGTGGGTTGTGTGACTGCACAGATGACCACTCGAAGAACTACAGTTACAGGTAAGCAACCTGCATTTCTTCTTCATGGTCTCTGTGCATTACACATATGAGCGAATAACCAGCAAAAACTTACCGGAGGAGGGTAGGCTCGCTGGAATATCACTGAAGAATCGAAGAGAGCGCAGCTCGACCAAAAGTACAGTCTTTCCTGGCTCTAACATCCAACTTAAAATGGGTGATAAAGGTGGAAGTATTGGACCAAGTAGCAGCTCTACACAAGTCTGGAATAGCAACTCCATGATTTAAAGCAGTGGAGGTAGATAGTGCCCGAGTAGAATGTGCCTTCAAAGAGTCTGGTGGCTCTTTCCCTGCTAGCTGGTAGGCTAACGAGATAGTTTGCACAATCCATCGAGCCAATCTTTGAGATGAAACTGGTTGTCCCTTCTTCTTTTCACCATAACATACAAACAATTGGTTTGATTTACGAAATCTGCTTGACCTGGACTTGTAGAAAGCTAATGCTCGTCTTACATCCAACGAATGGAGCTTGGAACTCAGAGGGTCCGAGGATGCTTGAAAAAAGGTAGGTAATACAATGTCTTGATTAACATGAAACTCAGAAACAACTTTTGGAAGAAAAGACGGACCAGGTCTTAAAACTACCTATTCTCGAAAAACTGAGTATAAGGGAGTGGATGAGAAGAGCACAAAGTTCAGAAGCTCTTCTTGCAGAAGTAATAGCGACCAAGAACACAACTTTTAATGTTAAAAGTCTCATGTCAACAGTAGCCAATGGCTCAAATGGTTTTGCAGTCAATGCTGCTAGTACAACAGAGAGGTTCCATTGAGGAACAACTGAACGAAACAGAGGATGAATGTTGCGCAGACCTTTTAGAAAACATTTTGACAATGGGTGAGTAAAAACAGAGAAAATGCAGACCAAATCATGGTTAACAGAGATAGCTGCTAAATAAACTTTAATAGATGCGGCTTTCAGGCCAGCTTCGTAAAGAGAATGAAGAAAAACGAGAACATCCCGAATAGGGCATGATTTAGGAGCAAACCCTTTGGCAGTAGCAAATGGAAAAAATTTGTTCCATTTCCTCTCATAAGAGGCTCTAGTTGAAGGCTTTCTCGCCTCCAGTAGAATAGTTTTGACTGCGTGAGGTAGTTCTAGGTCCTGCCATCTGGCCGGATTCTCCATGCCATCAACTGTAGCTGTTTTAGATCTGGATGGAGAACTAAGCCGTGGTTCTTGGAGATTAGATCCGGTAGGAGTGGAAGGTGCCATGTCACTCTGTTGGCCAGATTGCGGAGCGGGGTGAACCAAGCCTGTCATGGCCACCAAGGAGCTATCAGTATGGAATCTGTCTGGTTCCAGGACAGCTTCGTTACTACCCTGGCAATCAGAGAGAACGGAAGGAAGGTGTATGCCAGACCTGTCTTCCAAGTCAACCTGAACACATCCCCTAGGGATGACCGACCTATCCCTGCTCTTGTGCAGAAAGCGTCACAGATGGCGTTGTCCGGAGTGGCAAAGAGATCTATGACTGGTGTGCTCCAGCGAGCAAACAAATGGTGTAATACTACAGGTGACAGTTCCCACTCGTGAGTGTCCTGGAAGTTGCGACTGAGGTCATCTGCCTGGACATTGTCTGTTCCTGCAATATGGATGGCGGGGAGGTGGATATCGTTTGGGATCGACCAATAAAGGATGTCTAAGGTAAGTTGGAGGAGGAGAGTGTGTGCCTTCTTCTTTGTTCAGATACCAAATAACTGTGGTATTGTCTGATAAGATTTGAACATGATGCCCTTTGAGATATTTTTCGAAAGCATACAGGGCCTTCTTCACTGCCAGAAGCTCCAGCATGTTGATATGGTAGTTTTTTTCGAGATATGACAATTTTTCCTGAATCACCAGAGTGTCGCAGTGAGCTCCCCATCCCACTAAGGACGCATCTGTTGGGCCTGGATCCACAAAGGGTAGGCCTTGCACTAGATTGCGAAGGTTTGTCCACCACCTGATAGCCGGGCGTAAGGTTGTGGGTAGAATCATTTTGACCTTTCTTGGGTTCATGGAAAGGTCGAAATTGTTCAGAAGGAACAGTTGTAGTGGTCTCATGTGGAGTCTCGCCCATCTGACCACATACACAGAAGCAGCCATAAGGCCTAGCAGCCTTTGTAAAAGGAAAGCAGTGCTTTGCATTAATTCCAGGATGCGTAACACCAATTTCTGGACGGTCAGAGCCCTGTCTCTTGGAAGAAATGTTTTCCCTAAGGGAGAGTCTAGAAGAACTCCAATAAACTGAATGGTTTGGGTAGGCTGAAAAACCGATTTGTCCATGATTATCTGCAGACCCAGATTCAGCAGAAGGGTTTTTACAGTGCCCACATCTTTGATGGCCTGATGTTGAGAATGGGACACTATTAGCCAGTCGTCCAAATAAGGATATAGTTCTATGCCTTCTGTTCTTAGATAAGCACAAACTGCTCCCATGCATTTTGTGAAGACTCTGGGGGCTGTCTTGAGTCCGAACAGAAGAACTGAGAATTGGTAAACATTTGAACCTATTATGAATCTGAGGAACTTCCAATGAGCAGGATGTATCAAGATGTGGAAATAGGCATCCTTCAGGTCTATAAGGGTAAACCAATGATTTCTCTTTAAGAGAGGGAGGATCGTAGCCGGAGTAATCATACAGAATTTT
Source organism: Anniella stebbinsi (assembly GCA_029215795.1). Taxonomy (NCBI): domain Eukaryota; kingdom Metazoa; phylum Chordata; class Lepidosauria; order Squamata; family Anniellidae; genus Anniella; species Anniella stebbinsi. Next base: position 57,410,478 of record JARDYH010000007.1, read on the forward strand.
TTTGTTAGAATGAATTTGTTGAGGTTCCTGAGATCCATAATAGGGCGAAGGCCACCGTCCCTTTTTGGGACTGTGAAGTAATGGGAGTAAAATCCTGTTGGTAAATCTGAGAGAGGAGTGGCAGTAACGGCACTTTACTTCACAGTGGCGACTTCTTGAAGTAATGCCTCTGACGGAGGAGTTACTTTTATGGCACTGGTGAGTGGGCGAGATTTGAATTCTATCTGGTAGCTGTTTTTTACAATTGCTGACGAAAGAGATTTGACTGATATTGCTTTCTCTGTTGGTACGGAGGTTGCGATGGAGGGGCCTGATAACGTTGCTGACGATCCTGAAACTGACGTTAGGGATACGGCTGCTGTCTAAACCACTTACGTGGGCGGTAAGGTTGTGGCGTGGTTGGGTTAAACCCCATCTTGCACACAGTAATTTTTGCCTTCTGGATAGTATCCATAGCAGTGTCTGTGGATGAATGAAACAAACCTTCTCCATCAAATGGCAAATCCTCTATCCGGGATCTTGATTCCTGAGGAAGGTTAGAAGATCGGAGCCAGGCATGTCTTCGTAAAGCTACTGCTCCAATCATGGCTTTTGAGGCATAGTCCGTTTGGTGTCTAGATGTTGTAAGCTCTTCTTTAGACAGGCGGATAGCCTCTGTATGAAAAACCTGTGCCAGTTCCCTTTGTTCATCTGACAGGTATGTTGTGAGGACATTTTGTCCCAAAGAAAATGTTGATACCTAGCCATCATGGCTTGGTAGTTAGCAACTTTCATCCCTACAGCTGCGGAGGAGTAGATCCTACGACCAAACATGTCCAACTTTCTGCCTCCACTAAGACTGAGTTAGGTTTTGGGTGCACTAACAAAAAGGAGGTGTCCTTCTCCTGGACTTTATAAAGTGAATCCAGACGTTTAGATACTGGTCCCATTGTAGATGGGTTTTTCCACGATTGCTGGGCAGTGTGCAAGAGAGTAGGAACATAAGGAATTGCCAACAGAGTGGAGGATTCCGTATACATAACATCAAAAATGGGATCAACAAATTTTTCCTCAGGTTGTTGGTGCCCTATGCCTAAGGATTGAGCCATTCGAAGCATCTGCTCCGTGAAATTCCCAAGCTCCATGGATGGGGAGGCACGTTCCATAGTTCCGACGACATCATCCAGTGACGGTACCGATGGAGGGGCCGTCGCTACCGATGATGAGTCCGACGCATAATCTTCATCAGATTGCGGTGAGGATGGAGTCAGCACTTTGGTGAACTGCATCAGTACCGAGGCTTTCTGCAGCGGTACCAGGATTGTTGCCGAAGGAGGTCTTCGAGGAGGCTGTGAAGGGATGAACAGTCGATCCGCGAGGAGCCGCTGGCCCATGTATGGGTCAAAAGCATATCAGTACCGATGCGGGTCCTCGAGCTGGTCTCGGCCCCAACAGGGTAAGTTGGAATGTGAATCCAAGGAACAGACGGAGTGATCTGAATATTGGTGCCAGTCCTGTGAAGGCGAGAGAGCGAGACCGATAATGGCAGCAGTTTGAGTCGCACCTAGAAATCCGAGAAGGCATCGCTAACAAACGGATCGACTGTGGTCTAGCTGGCGCGGTTAGCGGCGGGGAGTCAAATATTTCACCTTCCGATACCGACACTGGAGGTGGTCTTGTTGAGAGGTGCGTTGAGCTCGGAGGGCCTGTCATGGAAGGCGGTGCAGAAGGGTGCCCCTTATGGGTCATCGCCGGAGGAACAGGTCTGCTCGGTACCGAGGGCGACCCCGAAGGGGACGGTATCAATGTTCTGATCGGTACCAAGGTCAATTCCGAAGGAGATGATACCGATGGTCTCAAAATGGCGGCTGGGCGATATTTCAAAGATTTTTCGATATGCTTTGCTTTCGCCTTCTTTTTCCGCCTCACATCTTCATGAGGTTGGTTGGTAGCCTTTTTAGCCTTCTTCGCTTTAACTCTGGCAGAAGCGGGAGCAGGCATTGCTGGGTTAGAATGACTTACAGGCAAAGCCCCACGCCCCCCAGATTCCGAGGCGGCCACAGACGTGGAGGGAATTTGAGGTGGGGTATCCACCGCCTCCAACGCTTTTTTCCACAATAGGCCCCTCAATCTATCCACCCTGTTCCGTCGGGCTTGGCGCGAAAAGCTCATACAGTGAGCGCAAGCTTCAACAATATGTGACTCCCCTAGGCAGAGGAGGCACAGTGAGTGTCCGTCAGTAAGGGCAAGTTTTGCCCTGCACCTCGAGCAGGTTTTGAATAATGCTCTCTGCACCATAAGCTGATAATGTAGAAGATTTTTTTAAAAAAACTAACAACACTATACTAAATAATACTAAATAATCTAAGCTAAACTAATTAACTATTACCCTATTTTTTAGAGAAAGAATATGAACAGGGTTCGAAGAGAAGTCTCCCACGAGGCAAACAGCAGAGTGGTCGAAAAAGAACTGAGGTAGGCGGGAACCCGAGCATGTGCAATAGGATGGTGGGGGGAGGGGTTCCCACCAAAAGTCTAAGCTATGGAAGTTTCCCGAATGAGGCTCGGCGCTGGCGCAAGCCCATATGTGTGATGCACAGAGACCACGAAGAAGAACTGGGAGAGAGAGCTGCCATTACTTTCACTTGGCCTTGGACCTAAATGATGGGAATCTGCTTTGGAGCCCAATTTCTAGACCTCCAGAACTGGATGGAATTTGAAACCCGCCCTCTTTAAAATGGCTCATCCCAATACAAGCAAAATCCAGACTCTTCAGAATCTGTGCTTAGGATCATATTACCTTTTGAAGCCCATACAGATATATAAGGAGTAATTCTGTGGCCACTCAACAATGTCTGCAGGTCTGTAGAGTATTTTGGATTCACGAGTCTGAGGTTGGAGACAGTGCTTTGACCTCAGAGGAGGGAATCAGAGCTCCCACCCCCTCCCTTCCCCCTCCCTGCTGGTGCTGAAAGAACCACCCTGGCTGCTCTCAGAGAAGGGAGCATTTTAATGGGCAGGGAGGAGAGGAGACTGGAGAGGCGACTGGAGAGGCCAGGATATGAGTTATCCTGAGGCCTCTCCAGCCTCTTTCCATCCCTCTCTGAAGTGCCCCAACTAGGACAGGCAAATAAAAAAACTGTCTAGGGAAAATACAGGGTGGGAGGACAGGGAGGCAAAAATTACTTCTGCCGGTCCTCCCGTCCAGCATTGGATGACTGTAAGCCTCCCAGTTCAGGGGGCTTATGATCATCGAGGGCACAACTCATAGGATTACATCCATAATAGTTTAGCCAATAACCCCACTTTACAAGTAAGTTCCATTGTTTTTAATGGGGCTTATGTCTAGGTAAGTATGCACAGGATTACAGCACAAGAGTATGTCTCATGAAAAGATTAAACAATGGGAGTAACTTTAACAAAATATTTTTTAAAAGTTAATAGAATCAATTTGTCAGAATACATATTTAGCCAGAATAAAAACAATGAACAGCAAGATTCCTGATTGTGGCAAAGAAAAAAAAGGCTTTGTAGATCATGCTTCACAGTTACCTTTGTAAGCCCATTTTATGTTGTTGTTAAAATTAAATCTGTGGTAGCTTCAGTTTATATATTGCCCTAATACAATGTTGGAATCTATATGGTTTTGATTCAGTATTTATTTTTATATCACTTTGCCAGATGAACAAATGTAGAAAAACTGAGTAATCTACCATTTTGAATGATGTTATAAATTTGCCTCGAAGTGGATTTTTATACTTTGATCTAAAACTATTACCCAAGTCTTGTACAGCATAATTAAATAAATGTAACCAGCCCTTGGGGACCTTTTGCTCCAAAATGAAATTTCAGATCCAAAGAGTGCTTGTAACCATTACTGTAACCGTGTCTAAAATGCTGCTTGTAATTTCAACATGGTAATCAGATCTCCACAGAAAAGCAGGCACTTGTTGATGTGCTTAGATGTCCCCCAGGACATATTTACAACGCCATGATTTGCACAAATCCTATTAGAGCACAATCCATGTTGTAAAGGGTTATTATGAGTTTTGAAAGAGTGCATCAGCAGCAGTAAGGGTCAGCTCCAAAATGAAATGTGGTTTGCTTCCCCCCCCCCGCACTTAATTTGTAATATCTCAATAATTTATAGCATTTGAATTGGTACCCTTGCTTTCTATGGACATTTTCTGTAGTGTCCTTCTGATTGCCATACAAGCCTTGCTGCCAAGGAACATGAAAACAGGTTTGTTGCTTTACTTCTCAATGCATTCCAGCCAATATGTGAGTTATGGATAGATCTAGATCAGAGCTCCCAACCCACAAGGGAATCACTGTTCTGTTGTCTTGGTGTCACTTGAGAAACACTCCAGTCCTCCTAGCAGTACTGAAACACCAGCCTCTGGCAGGTTCAATGGCCCCATATAGCTTTGAGAGGCAAGTAAGATATTGGGACAGAAATGGGCTGCTACTGTAAAAAGACAATTTTACTATTCTAGAGGTCATACGTTCAGGTCAAAAATGCAGGAATTATTCATGACCCTACACTTAGATCATGTGCAGTCTAGAGTCACCAAAAATGGGCTGTCAATAAATGGGTTGAAGATGGTAAATAAAACAGGGAAGCAGACAGGTAAACTAACCTAGGATTTCACTGCAGCTTGGTCTTCTCTTTGAAAGATGAGTTGCTGGATTGAGGAGGAAAACACAGCATCTGAGGCTTTTTAAAGCCTCAACTCTGGCCACACTGGCCCACAGTCACCAGATAACTGTTAAGACAGCAAGTTGCAGCTGGGCTAAGGTGCCATCAGTATGCTGACAACACCCAGCTCTATTACATCTGAATTGGGAGAAGCCATGCACATTCTCTACAGGAGCCTAGATGCATTTATGACTTGGATGAGGGCTAATAAACTGAAGTGAATCCTGCTAAGACAGACTCTGTAGATCAGTGGCTCTCAGGTCCCAGAAGTGAGGTGTTTCCCTATTCTGTACAGGGTTGCACTCCCTCTGAAGGAGCAGGAATAGTCTTGGGGTGCTCCAGGATTTGTTCTTGACACTGGAGGCCCAGGTAACCTCAGTAGCCTGGAGTACCCATTGACTAACTTTGGTTGGTGCATCAATTATGCCAATTCCCAGTCTAGGAGAGCCTAGCCGCAATGATCCATGCACTGGTAACCTCGCAATTAGATTACTGTAATGCGCTCTATGTGGGACTGGTTCGGCACTTGCAGCAATGCAGCAGCTAGGATGCTCAGCAGAGCACCTAGCTATACCTAAACTGTATTATACCTGCATTAAAAGAATTACACTGGCTTCCTATGATCTACTGAGCCATGTTCAATGTTTTGTTGTTGACATTCAAATCCCTAAACAACTCAGGACCAGGATCTCTAGCAAACTGTCTTCCCCTATATACACCCCTCAGATTTTCCAAGGAGGCCTTGATGTTCATCCTATGACCAACAATGTATCATCAAGTAATGGCATATAAGGGACCCTTCTCACTAGCTGCAACTATTCTTTGGAATATTCTCCAATGTGTGATCTGAAACATGGAAACTGAGGTGAACTTTAAAACAACCTCAGAAGATAGGGTTCATATTACACTATTTCTATTAAGGTAAAACAACAATAACAAAGAATGTGTATCCAATCTGATATGGAAGGGAAATCCCTCCTAACTGCCAAAATTTACAGCAAAGTACTCTATACTCATCCAATATATTATCTTCATTTGTTGCCATCTTTTGCTCCTCACATTATTATCCTTTCGCTTCATGATTGCTCCAGTATACACACATGTACACAGCCTAAGCTGGCATGCTTTTCATTTCAGGCACTGAAACAGCATGTTCCTGACACTCCAACAGCTAATTGTATTTCTGGGTCAAAAGACAATCTTCTACACAATGTGTGAAATGAAAAATGACATTAACTATCTGTAGTGAATAAAAACAGCTGAACAAAACCCTGATATCATTAAAACACCTTTCTGTAGACAGATGGCAAAGTTGATCAGGAAATGATGACTGAGTTAAATGATGGCTTCATGTATATTACAAATACTAACGTAAGACATCTGAGTGCACCTAGTTTAGTTCAACTCAGTATCAGTAGCTTATTCTAATAAGGTAAAGCATAAGGTGATGACAAGATGTTGACACAAGTTCCAGTTTGCTTCCTATCCCAAATGAGATATATACAAAATCTGAATTTCGGGCAGCAATGATCAACAGGAAGGAGATAAAATCTAAATAGATGAATCCCCACTTCCACTTTGAGAACCCAAGCTTTAGGTAGACAGACAGGCAATAATAGCTGAAACAAAAGTCATTAAGATAGAAAACACAATTTTAATCCTACAGTCCATTAATATAATAAAATATGAGTACTGTTGAACAGAATAAAAATATGAAGGCCCGGAAGGAGGTCTGGCGGTATTTGTTCGTTTGTTTGTTTTTTCCTGGCCCTTCAAATCTTTAGGATGATATGCATGGAAGCCTTAAGCCACTGAACTGCATAAAATATTCAACCTCATTTGTAAGAAAATACAAAAAGCTCCTGTCATTGCTAAGAACAATGAGCAGTTGTTTTATTCTCAGTGGTACCAAACTCCAATTCTGCTTGCTGTTACTTCTCTGGAGACAGAAATGTGACCATGCAGAGACTCTCTCCAATTTACCATGGGGGGGAGGGGTGGGGTGGAATACATGAAGACTGTCCTCCTTGTAAATATACACAATACAAAATTGGAGTTTACAGATTATTCTGAAACAAAGAGTGGGAGATTGGAGAACCCTGGCAGTTCAAATCTCCAAATAAAAAGTATGTCAAGTTTAGCTGTGGGCTTTAACAGCATCAAGCTTTGGAGGATCAGTTTCTTTAAATCAATTATGATCAATACAAGCCAGATGGCTGGGCTGTCATGCTGTATAGAGCTGTCTGCGTGATAAGGTCACTGCATCCGTCAGTGGGAGATGGCTGCAGAGGCATCACATCTGAAAACTCCCTAACCTCACAGCCCATCTATCTGAGAACGCTCCATCAGGGATTAAGATGTGCAGTGAAGGGGTTACCGTGTTTGACAGTATTTGTCAAATTATTATTTTTTAAACTTTCATGAGGAAATAAAGCACATCAAAGCAAGGCTGCTGTAGTGATAGGCTCTACAGGTTTCTAATGGTCTTCATTAAACTACATATATTTTTAACCCCCCCTTTAAAAATGCTTTTATGTACTTTCCCACAAATTGCATAATCTTACAATACATCATACTGAATACCAGTTATATGGGAAAGCTAGTACTATAATTAAATGTCATTTCTGGGAGGGGACAGACATTACAGGTTCAGTCTTTTTCATATCTAATATTATATTGCAATTTGTGAAAATCATGTCACTCCTGCTGTTTCAGAAACTCACTTTAGAACAGCAGTGGCTTTTAGGAATTTCTTTCATCACAAAGCAGCTATGATTTCTATAGTTATAAAATGAGAGTTATTATGGATAGTGATAGATCGTACATCCCTGTGGGGGAAAATAAGGTGCTAGCAGGTTTGATATGCCTTTAAAGCCACTTAGAACAATAAAACAAACAAGGGTACTTTCAAGAAAGGTTTTGTGAGCATCTACTTTCTTTCATTACTTCCAAAAATCAGTATATGTTAAGGATATTTCTTGAAAACGTTAAGACACATTTCTTCCTGAAGGCAGGTTATATATTATTTCCTTCCCGAAGTCAGGATGAACAGAATCACTTTCCCCTCAAAAAATAGTTTAGAATTAGTAGTATTAGCACTGTTTAAACAGCCTAAGTGACAATAAATATTTTATTCCAGAAACACTTACCAAATATTCAAACATCATTTGACTGGAATATTTCATATAATTTACATTGAATAGATTGCCCAGTGAAAGCTAACTTTCCATTAGCGTTAAGTGTTTTATATGGAACAGACAAATGAGTTCTATTTGTATTTTACAAAATCCTCCAATAAGAATAAGAAGAAAATTATAGTGCTTTCATTGTCTTCAGGTATTTGTATACTCAAAATGTAATATAGAGGATGTGGCTCTCATTAGCTAATTCAAAAGCAAAACGTTTCATTCAAATTAGCACACATTTATTGGACCACATTTTAATCTGACAAAAAAAAATGAGCTCTCGAGATAATTTTATCTTAATCACAGCAAGTCAGCAAATGCCAAGCACTTAATAGTGTGCATGGGAAGAATAAAATGTATCTGAAACATTCTGGAAACAGAACATTAAGGTTTTAACAACTGAGCTAAAAACTTAAAATTGGAGGAAAAGCTGCATTTAAATATATTTGCCTTAATCCGGAGAAAGTTAGTTGCAAGTGAAGAAAGAACCCAAGAGATAAAGACATGGACGCTAGAACTCGGGATAAAGTAGGGCCTCTTTATTTAAACAGGGAAATTCTCCCCTCCCTGGATCCAAGCATGAAAGTGTGGGAATCTTAACAGCTCTTACTCCAGGCAACTAGCCTGCCAATAAGGGAGAGCCACTCCATTGAACACAGGGGTTGGGTAAACCCAACCCCTTATTCAAGCTACAATTCAGTGTATGGGGGACCGGCCTGCGTCACCCCCATCGGTGCTGCACAGCTCCGAGTAGATGAGACAGGGAGGTCCCCAAGGGCAAACCATATCCTGACATGAGAGCTGCACAGCCCCTGAGGAGCAGGACCTCTGGATTGCCTATCACCATTAAGATGCCAGAGTGCTCACCATCCATATTCTGATCTAATGAAATTCCCACACAACCCTGACACCCACCAACTGACTCACTTATCCTTCACTTCTAATGATTAAGCCCCAGTATGGAGTAAGCAAAAACCTATGTACCAATATATGCCAGGGAAAAATCCTACTCAGCCCCCCTCCAAAGAGGGTGATTGGCTAATCCCATAGTGGCTGTTCGGGAGGGAACGTGGGGCCACAAACCAAAAGAGGGCAAGAACCATGCAGGGCCAGCCTTTTAGTCTTGGCCCCACCCTCATCCAAGGCTGCACGTGAGCAGAACATGTGTGCATTATCTATGTGGCTCCTTCCCACCCACAAAGATGACCCTGCCCAAGCCGTAATGACTGGGCAAGAATCAGAGTTGTGTTTAAATCCCATTGATTTTAAACAGATTTCTGACTAACGTTATCTGGACCTGGACTGCTGCCCCACATTATAATGAGTAATAGGCTTTGGTTTATTTGTTTAATAATAAATGAATAGTATTTAACTTTTTCTGTTTGTCTCAGTGGGTCTTGGGAGATATTTGCTTAAGCAGTTATTTTCAGTTTTGCAGCTAGTGCACCCAACGTGCTTTGTACTGCTATTTCCATCTCAAAGCAGAGATGAATACCCCTCCAAGGAACACACAGTTACTATCAGATCAGATGTGTGGTAAAGCTGGCCTAATGGAAGCAAACCTACTTCTTTCCCTCTGTTTTCTGATTTAAGTACTGGTAGAAAGATAACACAAAGGCCTAGTTTGCACATAACAATTAGTGGGCTGTTTAAGCCATGAAATGTTGCAGCCGCACTGCTCTGGGAAACAATCCATGAACACCCTAGGTTGTTAATTGTGATGCCTGAACCTGGCACTCTGCATTGTAGAGGGTTAAACAACCTTTCTAACATAGATCTAGAGTTAATATCCTGGAACTCTCAGGAATTAGTTTCTATAACCCATTAACATGCCTATCCTTCAAATTGCTGTTTCATATTTTTGAAGACTATACAGGGTGCAATTTTGATTGTTTATTTTTTGCACTGTAGATTAGCTTCTTTCATATTTTCATAATTTTATAGAGCTGGGACATAAGAACTTTCCTTTTATTATTTCGAAGTGGTTTTTTTTTACTACTTGGGGGTAGGAATTCTGTCATTTCTCTAATCAATCAAAATAATCCCATAAAAAGCTCAACTAAATCTTTTGAATTTTCTTTCAGGCCTTTAATAAATGTGTACCTGACTATTTCTGTGCAAGAAGATAATGTAATACTACTAAGTAGAGCAGACAGAATAAAGCTGAAAGACTGGGGCAAAATGATCTCTGCTAGGTGTTAGTAGCTACACAAACCTTCCCATTCTCCTTGTGTAGATTATCTGTATCCGTGTATATAGACTAATATAAAATATTGAGTCAAACAAAACAATTAACACCACTATTGATGTCCACAGTAGTTTCTATGGGAAACTGATGCCATATCAACTGCAGATGAGTTAACATAAAAGAATTCCTGAACAAAGCACTAATAACAACTTAATAGAGCTTAACAGTCATTCCCTCATGGAGCCCTGTTTATACAAATGCAAGCACTTCCAGAAATTAACATTGATCCTAGAAATGTCTGTTGCTGGTATTTGTATACTAATACTCTCTTTCTAGTCTCCTGTTTCTAATAAGACTAACTTAAGGGCACAATCGTATGCATGTTTAAGACAGAAAAAAGTCCTAGAACTTCCAGCATCCCTCAAACCCAATATTTGCTCCTCTACTTTTTAGTGTGCTTCTTAACAATGACTTCAACCCTCTGTGTCACTGAGTCCCACTCCCCTAATTCGCCATTTACAAAAAAATCCTTTATTGTTGTATTCTGATGAAGTTATGCTACTTTCATTATCTAGAACGGGCCTCAATAATCTACTACCTGCTTTGGAGGGCTATTGTACTAAGAGCAGTTTAAGTGTGAAATATAGTAGGTCTACTGTCTTAGTATTTACTAGCCACTATAAAAACACTACGTCTGCTAATCACTAAAATAGAACAACTTATTCAAATAAAATGCTAAGGTATTCAAATGTAAGATACAGTTTCCTGGTCTGAACAACAAAAGCAGATGATTGATTCTGCTAATTGTAGTCAGCAGACAATCTCAAGGATTTTGTTGATGCAGTTTCACACAAGGTGGCCATATTATATACCCACTTCCGATACATATATCTGAACTCCCCACACAGGGTGGTAAACCCAAACACTTTCTATGGAAACTAGATGGGACCCTTTCCAGTTTAGCGCTGAAGCCAGAAATCCACAAGTGAATGCCAAAAGTAATTTGAGCCATAGAACTATGGTGCTTTCAGATGGACAGTTCCTAGCACTACCAGTTAAAAGAGATTGTGCAGCTTTTCTATCCATCCTTATTGGATTTTCTCTGGTAAGGAAAAAAACATGGAAGAAGCTATGGGGAAACACAGAATGATTACAGACAAGACTATGTCATCTGGACACACACACATCCATAAAATTCCATGAATGAGGCAGGGTAAAAGCCTTTTTTGCACAAATAAAAGCCTTTTATGGAAACAATCTGGGCCTTATCAGCTAATGAAGGACCACTCTATGAGATCTTAGGATGGTGCAGATGGTATGGGAGAATGTGGTCCTTTAAGTACCTTGGACCCAAGCCATTTAAGGGCTTTATAAGCAATAACCAGCACTTGGAAATGTATCAGTAACCAGTACAGCTGTTCTAAAATGGGCATAATATGCTTTAGGCTATTGGTGATTTAAAAAATTAAAACTAGAAAAATAGCTCAATTATTAACAAGGTGACAGCTTTCATATATGAGCTCCATAATTGTAAAGAAATGTTTCTAAAAGACCATCCTGTTGATTGTCAAGGTGGTGATAATCATTATTACTTTGCACTTATAAACAGTTTAATTAATAGTTCAAGGTGTCTTTTCATATAAATATCACCGATCAGCAAAATAGGTTTGATGAATTGTTGATAGTGCTTGTCTGAACCTTGTTTTAACCAATTGTTTTTACTTATTTGTTTTAATAAACTTAGGTTCTTTTCTTATATATTGTTACAACCTATAGATAGTTATACCCCTGTCTACCTGTATAACTTTAGTATTCAGTGATGCAACTAGGGCTGGACCTTAGAGCCAAAGTCCAGCCCCCGCCCCCCGCCAACCCAGCACACACACAAATGACCACACAGAGAGTGCCAGGTGTAGAATCAAGTCCTATTTTATTTCTGTAGCCATGATGGTGCTATGATTTAAGTGAGTTTAAAATGCAAAATTGCACAGGCTCCGACTTTTTAAAAAAATCAGGGTTGGCAAACACTTGTTCTAACATATCAGGAATGTAGAAGCAGTATTAAAGCATGGAATGGCAGCTGGAGTGGGGTGGGGAGCTATAGAGCTCCCCACTCTTAAGACCATTACGTCCAGGGTATAACTACCTAGCTGTGCAACTGTTAGTATTCTGGAGGAAGGCATGATTGGCTAGCACTATAAACAAGAGTACTCCTGTTAGGAGTTATGACACGCTGCAACAGTTTGCTACACATCTAAATGCAGGTTGCTTACCTGTAACTGTAGTTCTTCGAGTGGTCATCTGTGCATTCACACATATGGGCTCGCGCCGACGCCGAGCCTGCTTTCGGGAAACTTAGCTAGCTTAGACTTTTGGCGGGAACCCCTCCCCCCACCATCCTACCGCGCATGCTCAGGGCTCCCGCCTCTCCTTCTCCTCAGTTCTCTGAGACCGCTTGGCCTCTTAACTAAGGTACAATTATGTCATTAAACAATGAGCATGGCGAACCAATTGACATTCACAACAGCGATGCCAAGAGGGGACGGTGGGTGGGTTGTGTGAATGCACAGATGACCACTCGAAGAACTACAGTTACAGGTAAGCAACCTGCATTTCTTCTTCGTGGTCTCTGTGCATCACACATATGAGCGAATAACAAGCAGAGACTTACCGGAGGTGGGTAGGCATGCTGGCTGGTTACTGGCAAATCGAGGAAAGGACCGCTCTCCCAAACGAGGAGTCCTGTCTGGCTCTAACATCGAGGCGATAATGCTTTACAAAAGTAGAAGCATTAGTCCACGTGGCTGCTTTGCAAAGGTCAGCGATCGTAGCGCCATGGAGCAGCGCCGACGAAGTTGCCTGTGCCCTAGTAGAATGCGCCGTTGTTTTAAAAGGGGGGTCTTTATCAACCATCCTGTAAGCCAGGACAATGGTCTCCACAACCCATTTGGAGATGCGTTGCGGGGATACCGCCAACCCCTTTGTCGCACCTCCATAACAGATGAACAACCTTCGAGACTTTCGAAAAGATTCAGTTCTCGACTTATAGAAAGCCAAAGCTCTTCTAACGTCCAATGCGTGCAATCTAGTAGACAAAGCGTCTGACGACGAACTAAAGAACGTGGGTAAAACAATGTCTTGACTCACATGGAATGAGGATGAAACTTTAGGGATGAACATGGGGTCCAAACGTAGTACAACTTTTTCTTTAAAAAACTGTAAGTAGGGCGGATCTATCAGCAGTGCTGCTAACTCCGAAACACGTCGAGCAGACGTGATGGCAACTAAAAATATCGTCTTAAAAGTCAATAAACGAATATCAATTGTTGCCAATGGTTCAAAGGGCTTGGCAGTAAGGGCTGTGAGCACAACAGAAAGACTCCATTGTGGTATTACAGGACGAGCCGAAGGAAACAAGTTTCGCAAGCCCTTTAGGAAGGCTCTTGCCATTGGGTGAGTAAAAACAGAGACGCCATTAATCAAATCGTGGTTTGCTGAAATTGCTGCCAAATATACTTTGATGGACGCCGGTTTCAGACCCTGGTCATGCAGAGAATATAGAAATGAAAGAATGTGAGGCATATCAGCTGTGTTAGAATTAAAACCGTTAAGAGTGGCATACCGTTGAAACCGTGTCCATTTGGTGTGATAGGACAGTCTAGTTGATGGCCTACGTGATGCCTCCAAAATAGACTTTAGTCGCTCTGGAAGATCGAGAACTCTCCACGACGACGGATTCTCCAAGCCGTCAGATGCAGTGATTGGACATCTGGATGAAGAATCCTGCCATTCTGTCGCGACAGAAGGTCGTGAAGGCAAGGTAGGTGCCATATCTCCTGTTTCGCCAGTCTGAGTAGCGACGTGTACCAAGGTTGTCTTGGCCACGACGGGGCTATCAGTATAGCGTCTGAATTGTTGCGTCGTAGAGTAGCCACTGCCTTGGCTAGTAGTGGGAATGGTGGGAAAAGGTAGAGAAGGCCTTTCGACCAGTCCCATTGAAACGCGTCCCCCTTCGAGGCGCGTCCTATGCCTGCTCTGGAGCAATACGCTGGGCAAACCGCATTGGCAGACGTTGCGAAAAGATCTATTGTGGGTGTGCCCCAACGAACAAAAAGCTGATTCAGAATGGGAGAGGCGAGTTCCCACTCGTGCGTGTCTGCAAAAGAGCGACTTAGAACATCCGCCTTGGTGTTCTGCTTTCCTGCAATGTGCAACGCTGACAGAAGTATTTCGTGGGAGATGGCCCACTCTAGAATGTCCATCACCAGCCGCAATAAGCGGCGTGACCGGGTGCCTCCTTCCTTGTTCAAATACCACACTACGGTGGTATTGTCTGTTAGAATACGGACATGATGTCCTTGTAGGCGAGGTAGGAATGCGGATAATGCCTTCTTTACCGCCAGAAGTTCCAACATATTGATGTGCAGGCGAGTCTCTGAATGAGACCACCTTCCTTGCGTTAGCAGGTCGTCGAGGTGTGCGCCCCATCCGTCCAGAGATGCGTCCGTTGTCACCGTACGAGATGGCCCCCGTGGTAGAAACGGCATCCCCTGGAAGAGGTTGCTCGAAACCGACCACCATAGGAGGGATTGTCTGACCCGCGATGGAACGGTAAGTATGAGTTGGTGTGGGTTTTGTAGAGTTGAGTAATGGCTGAGTAGGAACTGTTGGAGGGGGCGCATTCGAAGGCGCGCCCAACGTACGACGAACACTGTTGCCGCCATTAAGCCTAGCAACCGTAGAATCGCAAATGCCGAAGCTCGAGGATGAGTGTGCAAATGCAATGCCCGTTTCCGCAAGTCGGCTATCCTGTCTGCGGGAAGGAAAGCCCTTCCCTTGGTAGAGTCGAGGGTGACTCCTATAAACTGCAGTCTTTGTGATGGTTGAGTGATGGATTTTTCGTAATTTATCTGCAGCCCAAGCGACGACAGAAGATAGATTACCTCTTTGACGTCGGCAAGCGCCTGGCTTCTGGACGCCGAAACGATCAGCCAGTCGTCCAGGTAGGGATATAAGTCGATGTTGTGCGACCGTAGATGCGCGCACACTGCCGACATGCACTTTGTGAATACTCTTGGCGCTGACTTTAGCCCGAAGGGGAGGACGGAAAACTGGTACGCCTGACGCCCAATGACAAAGCGAAGATAGCGTCGATGGGTTGGATGAATGGCTATGTGAAAATAGGCGTCCTTTAAGTCTATTAGTGTGAACCAGTCTCCTTCCTTCAGCATTGGTAGAACCGATGCTACGGTAACCATGCGAAACTTCTTGGGTAGTATGAATTTGTTTAGCTGCCTGAGATCCATAATAGGACGAAGTCCCCCGTCCCTCTTTGGCACCGTAAAATAACGGGAGTAAAATCCCGCGTGTAGGTGACATCGCTGAACTCTTGTGATTGCTGCCTTTTGCAGAAGGTTGGTAGTCTCCTGCGTTAAAGTCAGCGAGGGAGGCGTAATTCTTATGGTGCCCAGTGGAGGAGAGACTTCGAATTCTATTTTGTACCTTCTGCTACGATGTCCAATACCCAAGCATCCGATGTTATTGACGCCCAGGTTTGCAGAAAAGGTTGTAATTTGTTGGCGATGTGAGTGCTGAGAGGCAACGCCAAGTCAAAGACGACGCTTGCCCTGTGGTGGTTGCTTACTACGTTGCTGGTATCTTTGCGTCGACTTTCTGGGTTGATAGGGCTGCGTTGAGGCAGGTTGGAACCGTTGCGTTTTATCCTGCTGCGATCGCGATTGGTATGGGACTGGCCTATACCATTTTCTAGGCCGGTAGGACTGCTGGGGCTGCTGAAATCCCATTTTTTTAGCCGTCATACGGGCTTTGTGCAACGTATCCATTGTCGTGTCCGTATTAGTATGAAAAAGGCCCTCCCCATCAAAGGGAAGGTCTTCTATTCTGTTTTTAGTTTCCTGTGGTAGAGATGCAGATCTTAACCACGCATGGCGACGTAAAGCGACTGCACCTACCATGGCCTTAGAAACACAGTCAGTGAGGTGTCGTGCCGTGGTCAACTCCTGCTTGGACAAACGTATGGCTTCCGCCTGGAAGACCCTGGCGAGTTCCCTTTGATCGTCGGGGAGGTAATCGGTGAGAGACGAGATCTTTTCCCAAAGAAAAAGCTGATAACGCGCCATCAGCGCATATAGTTTGTCACCTTTACGCCTAACGATGTCGAAGCATAAATTCTACGACCGTAGGAGTCGAGTTTTCGTCCCTCTTTATCCGTGGGTGCAGAATGTACTTTCCCAGATCTGCCCTGTGCGGCCTCCACCACCACCGAATTCGGCTTTGGGTGCTGAAAAAGAAAAGGCGCCTGTGCTTCTCTGACCTTATAGATCGCATCAAGGCGCTTGGAAGTGGGACCCAATGTAGCTGGATGCTCCCAAGACTGCTTGAGGGTCTTCAAAAGAGCTTTGACCATTGGTAATGTCAACTGTTGGGTCGGCTCAGCATGCATAACATCATAAATGCCGTCATCGGAGTCTTCAGCCGCCTGCTGGCACTCTATGTTTAAAGATTGGGCCAGCCTCTGCATTTGCTCAGTGAAACTTCCCATTTCCATAGTTGGTGATGCCCGATCCTCGGACCCTACAGTATCCAAAGGTGATGGCTCCGATGGACGGGGCGATGGAACAGATGATGTGTCCGACCGGTAGTCATCAGATGATCGTGACGGCTCTCGGTGTCGCGTAGACCTGGGCGGTGTCCGGTGTATAGGACGAACCGCTGTCGATGGCGAAGATCCTCGATGTCGAGTGGTGGTGTGACTCAAAGAGGAGGTCCTACGTGGGGGAACCGGTGGCGGCGTGTTCTCTCCATGGAGTCGACGGCCAGTGTACGGGTCGAATCGATACCGACCACGCTCGGAGCGGTGGACGCGGTCTGAGTCAACCTCCCAGTCCCTTGAAGGTGACCTCGATCGAGATCGAGTCCTCGACTGCGAGGAACGAGTTCGACGCTGACGGCCTTGCTGACGGCTCGACGTCGAATGTCTCGCCGCTACCGTGAGTTCGGTGTCCGATGGAATCAGGATCGGCATTGGTTGTGGAGACGGTAGCGAGTGAGGCGACAGATGTTGTTGCTGTGGGTGCGCTCTCGGAGTGGAAGGCGTACGCAACAGAGAAGAGACAGAAGGTGCCCGTTGCCTCGAAGGGGTCGGTGAGACCTCCTGTTGCTGCGAAGCCTGCGATGTCGAAGCAATCGATCCCGAGCGATGCGTCGATGCCGAAGGCTGTATCGGCACCGAAGAGGACTTATGCACCATTGCAACCACCTTCATCGATGTCGACGATGGCATCGAAGAAGGTCTTGATTTTTTTGACGGCGGCGGCTGTATGGCCGACTTCGTCGACGTCGAGGATTTCTTTTGTTTGGGTTTCTTTGCCTTTTTTGCCGGTGGCGGGGAAGAGGCAATTGAAAACCCCGTTACCGATGCCGGAGCTGCTGCCCGCAATAAAGGGGAGCCCGGAGATGCTGGGCTTGAGAGGTCTCTACTCTCCCCAGAAGTCGTTTTCTTCGACATGGCTGGGCGCGGTTGATCGACGGCCGACAACGCCTTTGTCCACAACAGACTACGGAGACGGTCTGCCCTATTTCTTCGAGTCTGCTTTGAAAACCGCATACAATGGCTGCAGGAATCAACGACGTGTGCCTCACCAAGGCAGATAAGGCAGAGCGAATGCCCGTCGGTGAGGGCGATCTTAGCCCTGCACCGCGAGCAACGCCGAAATAATGCGGTTTGTGCCATAAGATGGCAAACCGCCTAATGAGCCTCAAAAACTTAAGCTCAATAACGTTTATTTAACAATAAAAATAATTTTTTTTTTTTTTTTATTTTATTTTTTTTAAAACACTAATGCTATACTAACTAACAACTAATCTAGTAAGAAAACAGCCTAAGCTAACTATATATCTCTTCTTTCTCTCAAAAACAGGTACAACGTACCAGAGAAGTCTCCCGCGAGGCTACTGCGAAGCGGTCGAAGAAGAACTGAGGAGAAGGAGAGGCGGGAGCCCTGAGCATGCGCGGTAGGATGGTGGGGGGAGGGGTTCCCGCCAAAAGTCTAAGCTAGCTAAGTTTCCCGAAAGCAGGCTCGGCGTCGGCGCGAGCCCATATGTGTGATGCACAGAGACCACGAAGAAGAACTTTTATTTTCCAGTTCCATTACTCTAGTATACTTACTCATAACCCAAATTGCAACTTTTCACTCATCAGCAAATTTCAGCATATGCCTCCACCCATCTTACTTATCCTAGTCTTTCTCGGTTCTTGAAAAACTGAGACAGGGTGGGGCTGGAGTGAAATATATTACCACCACCAAAAAACCCCCACCCAACAACAACCAGTGATTTTATTACACAAGTTTCAATGCATTTGTGTCATGCTAGAGAAATTGCACAGAAATTGTATGCCTACTTCTATTTCCTCTCATCCATCAACAGAATTATTTCATTCAAGGACTGGAATGCTATCTAATTATGCTAGTGGGGTTTTATAGGTGTCATTTGCCCTGGCTGCATTAATGTCATACTGACTCCAGGGTTGCTCATTTAGGTGGGAGATGTGGGAAAGATTTTAAAAAATATATAGTTCAGACAATGATACAAAGTTGATTGAGATACAGTAATATTTGGAACCCCACCAGGCCATATTAAAGAATGGAGATAAGCCTTTCCTTTTCATTTATATTTTATCTATAACGTATATATACACAGACACACACATTCCATCTGTCTTTGGATCCTTCACTTGAATTATACTTCCACTTCTGTCTGAGACTATATCTGTCAGATAGTAAATGAGCTTCTGAAGACAAGCAGAGCTACCCTCAATTTCTGTCACACAGTCTATTCCCCATGATGACACACTGTGGTTTTTGTCATATTTAATAGTCCTAATTTGGTTTATCTTCTTAGAAGAGCTCTTCAATCGTTTGTAACTTTGTATTTTAACATTTAAAAAAGCAGATGGGAAGTTCTATATAGAGATAACTGAACTCTCTGGGATTAAAGTCAATTACTGTAAAATTGGTGTCAGTGTTCTGGAGCAAAACAGTTAACACCTGGATAGAGTTCTACAAAAAGCTCATCTTTATGGTACAGAAAACAGAGGAAAGTTCAACAACACCCTTGTTAACAAGCAATAAACCATGTTGTCTCAATTGAGAATGTGTCATTGTGGGTGCTTAGAAAGGGCTTTTACCCTCTCAGCAAAGAAGAGCAGCTTTTCTAGGACTATCAAGTGAAAAATAATTATTTCTCCACCTTTAATTTTCTTTCACAATAAGAACCATTAACCTAAGCATGTCTAAAGTAATTTAACCTTTCATTCATTTCAAAAATTTCAATAGCCCACTACTGATTCTTCAATTACTAACATACGAACTAAAAAACCATGGAAGCTATAAGATGGAATAGCAAACATTGAATCCTATGTTTAGCAAACATTACACTACACCTTAGTGAGATGCACCAAAAGACAGGTTTCTTTTCAGTTAATAGGCATCTTAGAATCAATTTACATTTGATAGTTGCTGTATGGAAACCATTCAAACCCCTGGTTCATGTAACCATTTCACATGGAAGATGTCACTTTGAAAACGTTCTTTGCTTATGTGCTTACCCATGTGCCAGGAGTCTTTACATGCCAATACAGCCATCAGCTGGCTCTCAGAAACCTAAGCAAGCATGCAAATGGTGCCTGAGTAGGTAGGCACACAGGCTAAGAGCCGTTTCAATGTGAATTCCATTGTGTGAAATATTTACAGGGATAAGTGGTTGATGGTTTTCCTACTTTAATCAGTACTAGATGTCAAGAGGAATGATTCCACCTAGTTGACTACCAACCACACATAATGCTTATGCCTTCCTTACATGCACAAAACAGAAAGAAGTAACAGTTTTAAAACGTTGTGAATTCATATCAGCTATTATATGTCTAGACTGTCAGCCACATAACTGAACTTCCTATTTATAATATTGTAATTTGTGGCAGGCCAAAGTATTTGTCCCAGACATTTTTCGCTGTGGGGTGGAATTAGATTAATCTTCAGAGGTGGGAATCTCAAGACCCCAGGGTGAGCAGTGGGCTCACTTTTAAAAAGGCCTTTTCCCTTTCTTTCTTTCTTTCTTTCTTCCCCTTCCCCTTCCTCCTCCTCTTCTTTTAACAGAAAAAGAGACTTCACCTGTGTTTCAACAGGTAGATAACAGTTTTCCATTCTAATGGCAGGCAGAGTGCCCATGGCAACAATGCTACATAATTTCTTTATTTATCATATTATATTTTTATACTATCCAATAGCCAAGGCTCTCTGGGCATTTACAATTAAAACCATAAAATACCACATGACAAGACACGAAATAAAACTTTAAAATGTTTTAAAGTACCACATAAAACCAAAGTAAAACCCAGCAACAGTTACAGCCCAGAGAAAACCTGTGTGAAAAGGTATGTTTTCAGGAGACGTTTAAAAGATGTTACATTCTCTGCCTCCCGAGCTGCACAGGGGTGGGTTTTCCAGAGGGTGAGTGCCACTATAGACAAGGCTTCTCGCGACACCCACCTCCTGGAAAAGTCATGATGAAGTATCATTCCCAGGTATATTTTGTGGAGAAAAGATGGATGCCTCATCCACATTTTATCCAATGAGGAAGATTAGGCCCATTCTTTGTTAACGTAATGGCTGCCAACTCTAGATCAGCGATGGATAAACTCTGGCTTGTGGGCCAATTTAGCCTGCCAGGCCCACCGGCTCTCAGATAGCCCCTACCCCTGACCACCAGGGATGTGGAGGAGGTGGAAGGATTTCCCCTTACCATTTGGGAGAGTGGGTGACATGCTAAGTGTTCCACACGCGCGCGCGCACACACACACACCCTCCCCAATGGAGGAAGGCACGGGGCAAGCAAAGTCTCATCTGGCCTCTGGGCAACAATCCAGCCCTTGGACCAAATATGGTTTCCCCACTGCTGTCCCAGATGCTAAGCATGTTGCACTTTTTTGATCTCATGATTATTCTTTATTTCTGATTTCAAATGTAAAGAACCTTCTGTGCATGATATATATATATAACTGACTTGCCAAGAAGTAGCTATCAAATGTCATGTTTCGAAGTTAATGTTTTTAATTTGTTTTCCATGTTATGAGACTTTACCAAGTATGTGTCACGCTACCAAATAATTGGGTCTATTTTTCATTAAGCTTGGTATATCCAGCACAAACAGCTACACAAAACTGTCTTCAGTGATACATGTCACCTCCAGGCTAACCAGCTCATTTTTTACATGACATAAAGTCAGTTTAGGAAAATGACTTAGCTAAAGAGGAAAAGAAAGAGGGCAGCGGGGAGAGGGAGAATGTGAGAGAAAAGGAACTTCAACTTAATTTTTAAGTGATATAGTGCACTGTGTTACCCTTTTGTTTCTTGAGGGCTTGGAATGTTGTAATGTTTGCTCAAAGACATAACCATTATTAAAACACTGCAAGCCACCGCATGGGTAAACATTTAGATCCTTCTCAAAACAGTGGAAAGATACAGAATAAAAACTAAGATGTAATGAAAATATAGCACTGCCTACTCATTGGAGGTGCTACATTCTTAAGCATTACATTGTATTTGTTACAGAAGATTAAACAGGACCCATTATAATCAGAACCGTTTTAATGAATGAGCATATTTAACTCTCAAAACCGATGCCAGATCCAGGCAAAGTTTTACTAAGAAACACCTGCAACAGACTTAGCAAGACTAGTCACTCTCCTTTATCTATTGATGCTATTGAACCACTCCCATGGCAACACAGGCAAATGAAGTAAAAGTTGCAGATCAAGTAGAGGACTACTTGGCGTTTAGAGAAGAATGGTAACGAGACCTGAAAATAGTAGTGGTACAATCTGCAAGTGATTGAGGAGTTGGTTTTCATAAGCAACTATTTCCTCTCTTCTTCTGGCTGGACTGGGATGCCAGTTATGGTGGCCATACAACAGCATTACAGCTAAGAATCTGAATGTTTTCTTAGGAGGCAAGAGGGCTTGTGACTTGAATATTTGAGCTGGGGTGGAGTTAGTTTAAGTAGCAAATTTTGCTTCAGTGATATTATTAATAACCATGCTCACTCCGATAGCATACTCAGGTGGTGAGTCGGACAGAAATGGAGCCAAAGGAGGCACACTGAGAAACTAGAGAGAGGTATCAGCACAGCCAGAGGAATCCTGAGGTTTGCAAAAATACTCCAGCCCCACAGCCCCAGCCCAAAATGTTTTTAAAACCCCTAAAGGTCAAAAGGAGTTAGTCCTCATTGGAGGACTAACTATCTTCAAAAGAAATAAAATGCTGAGTGCCTATTTGGAGAGAAAACTGGAAAACTGGGGAGGAATGGCCTGTGCAGGACAGCATACCTGGCTGGCTGGAAACCTGAACAGGCACGTTCTTGCTAGGAAGTAGAAATAGACTGCAATAATTTGTTGCATGTATCACTAATATTAGAATAATAATAAGCTTGCTGATGTCAACACAAGCTGAATCCATCACTTCATAGAACAAGTAAAATCATTTGCAATTTAGAACCAAGAAGAAGAAGAAGAAGAAGAAGAAGAAGAAGAAGAAGAATTTCTTACCCGCCTCTCCCTCCGGATTGAGGCGGGGAACAACATCAATATAAACAATATAAAATACATAAACTGATTAAAAACATGAAATTTTGCTGCTCACAAAAATGTATCATGATAAAGATTCAAAGTACAAGATAAATTTATGCAGTTAAGTTTTTGTTTAGATTACTAGACCAAGTCATAATTGATTGCTCATATCCCTAACTACATTAATGACTCCCTAATTAGCAAGACTTATCAGTATCTGTGGCTGGAGGGTTAACGCCTAGTGATAAAAATACAGGTGTGAACTAACTCAATTTACAATATCAGATGATGTTAATGATCTCACACAAAGAAGCAAAGTCCCATGAAAAACAATCTGAATTCCTATTACTACCTACTGACAATCACAGCTTTACATCATGCAGAAATTACTATACTTATCTTCTCATTAGCAACTAATCTCACTCATTCTTCATGCCAAGCCAATTATAAGAATTTTTCCAGGCTGAAATGAATTAATAGGACACTTGGACCTCACTAATTTTTCTTATGATTGAATAATTGATAACTACTTGTACAGAAAAACAACATTGTTGTGTTATCGAATCACTAGAACTAAGGACAATAAAAGCTATAATGTACTAAATTTAAAGTAAACTCAAATACTCTGTAATGAAATAGCCATAACATTTTTCTGGTATACAATCATGTTATATTATTGTAGGGAAAATGAGAAAGAGCAGATCTCACTGTAAAATTAATGCTGGAATATTGCTAAAATCACTGTTTAATGAACAATTTAAAATTATAGGCCAAAATAAAATAAGTGAGGCTGTGTACAACAATAAAAAGAAAATATGTCTGGGGATGAGAAATTAATTTTGGGTACAACAATTGGAGAAAATGTCTTTGGAACATCAGTTTTTAAATTTATAATTGGGACAGAAAATACAAGGTTCCGAAAAGAACTAATGACTGAACTGCAATTAGAAGCCTTTAGGATTTGGAGGGACATGGGTAGGAGGATTCATACAACAACGATACTGGCAAAGTCCCACTTTCTGTTTGTTTAAATTACTTTAATGGATATTATTTGTACAAGAGGTCCACATTTGCTGCAATGTTGGGAAGGCATTAACACAGCCTCAACTATTGTGCAAAGAAATGTGGAAATAATATTTCATTCACGTATGTCTTCATACCTGTACAGTAATGTTTTTTTCTTATCTGGCAACAAATAGGCATTCAGTATTAACTGTAACTTCACAATCACTATTATATTTTGCATGTTGGAGCTTAAAACAATATACAAGTTAATAATAACTAGCTATATGAAGACTCCCTTTTCTGATATCTTTATTTTTAAAGGGAAAAAGACCTCACTTGAATTGAAAACTTAAGAGCTTCCAATTTCATTAGAAAATAATTGTCAACTAGCTTTTTTTAAAAAAATAAAAAAATCTTGCAGTTAACATTTTCAGAAGATCAAAGAGGCCTCAGATACATTTTTATGTGAATGGCTAGAAGAAAAAACAGCCTTGAAACAACCTGCTCAGTGAATCCATAAGTCATCATACAGCAGAACAGAGAATACAAAATCTCCAAAAGGTCAAAAAATGTCATTCACTAAACTCGTTAATTGGAAAGCAACTTTGAAATAACTAGTAACTGCACTGGGCATGGGTCCCACAGACAAGTGTTGTTTTTTTTTAAAAAATGAAGTACTTCAACAACAGGGTGGGAGAAAAGCAGAGCAGGTGAATCACAAGCACAACTGTACGTGCTCATGCTATGCATTATTTGTCACATTTATACCCAGAGTTGGCATCAAGATTAGGAATCATTGAGTAGGCACCTGCCAAGGGTCTCATCCCCATATGGACCCCTAACAAGAGTCCCCTGGACTTGCTGCTCCTCTTCACCATTGCAATCTGCTTCTTCTCCTGTCTCTTCCTCTGGCACAGACAAAATGGTGGTGGGAAGCAAGAAGGCAATGGCATCTACTGCTCCTCCTTCACAAGCAAGCAAGTGGTGGCAATGATGAGAAAGTGGATGAGGTGCAATGGCAGCTTGTGAGGGCAGTGAAAAGCTAGAGTCACTGAGGGAAGGGGCCCATTGAAAGTTGTTTGGTCCAATGGACCCTCAAAAACCTGGAGTCATCACTGTTTATATCCTTTTCCTGACTCCTTCAAGGAGCTCAAGGCAGCTTGCATTGTTCCTCCCACACTATCTTATCCTCACAATAACACTGTGAAATCATAGAATAATAGAATAGTAGGTTGGAAGGGGCCTATATGGCCATCGAGTCCAACCCTGCTCAATGCAGGAATCCACCTTAAAGCATCCCTGACAGATGGTTGCCCAGCTTCCTCTTGAATGCCTCTAGTCTGGGAGTGCCCACAACCTCCCTAGGTCATAGGTTCCATTGTCGTACTGCTCTAATCTGGCTTCCTGTAACTTGACGTCATTATTCCGCGTCCTGCACTCTGGGTTGATCGAGATCCTGGCCCTCCTCTGTGTGACAACCTTTCAAGTATTTGAAGAGTGCTATCATGTCTCCTCTTAATCTTCTCTTCTCCAGGCTAAACATGCCCAGTTCTTTCATAACTGGCCCAAGGTCACCCAGCAAGCTACATGGCTGAGCAGGTATTTAAACCCAGCTGTTCCCAATCCTAGTCCATCACTCTAACTACATCACCACACTTCTAATGCATTGTGTGGGTGCATGCTGATCCCTGGAAAACTGGAATCACATGTCAGTTCCTACATTATACATGATAATACCGTTCAGGTATTTCAGGCCAATATTCTAGATTTCAAAGTCTCCTCTACATTTCCATCCATAATTGGACAACTGTAAACAAAATTTGGATATTCTCATCAAGAAGCAGTGAAAAAGCAAGTTGCTTACCTGTAACTGTAGTTCTTCAAGTGGTCATCTGTGCATTCACACATACGGGGCTTTGCACCTGTGTTAACCTTCATTTCACATTTTGGACTCGATGTCCAAGCTTGAGAGGATTACAGTTTTGGTCATGCAGTTTTGTCATCAATCCTCAATAGGACATTGTAGCACACCTACACTCCTCCAGTAAGTCAGCTTGTTAACTGCCTATTCATACAACCCACTCACCATCCACACTTTGGTGTTGATGTCTCTATTGAAGTCAGTACTGAAGTGTAGTGTTCTTCTCAGTTATACACCTAGCTAGTCTATCTTAAGGAATTGAGGAGATGGGCGGGAATCCACAAAGACATCCGCAACAGGATGGTGGAGGAGGGTTCCCACCAAAACATTCCTCAGCTATAAAAGTTTCCCAAATCGAGGCTCCACAAATGCTCAGAGGCCCATATGTGTGATGTACAGAGACCATGAAGAAGTTCATGTTTCTCAAAGGGAAACTTTAGGAGGGTATTCCTTTCGAAACTGTCCTTTCAAAATTCACAACCTCCACTTGTATCTGTAACTTCCCATTTTTCATACAGAGAGGATAAGAGAAAGAAGATCTAAGAATTCGAAAAGTGTTTTTATAACGGATTAAAGAACCTTTTTAAATTTACACCAGAGCAAGTCTCCTTCAGTTTTTCATGTGATTGGTGCTTTTTCCTTCCTAGTTTTACCAAAATTTAAAGAAACCATGCTTGGTTTTGCTGCATCACTCTTTACGATGTTAGGAAAGCCCAACTAAAGAAAAATAAAAGCACGTGGTTTCTTAAAGGAGTCCCTGTATGAGAGACTCACTGAAGGACACTATATATACTCCATGAATACACATATGCTCTTTGGAGACATCAAAATGTGATTTAAACAACTGCTTTGCTTCTTCACATAATTAAAATGTTAGATGACCAAGTGGATATTACACTTGGAGCATGACTTTATAGCTTCATTCGTCTTTAAATCAGACACTGGTCAGATGGCTTATTATCTTTATATCACAAACTAGATCATTAAATTTTAAAATCTATTTTTTCTGGAAACAGTTATTCCATTCCTACAAATTCACTGGTTTAGACATATGGATTTAAGTATGTATGCTAAATCAAAAATGAAGACTCTGATGCAGGACATCAGACTTATTTAGCCATTCACCATGATGGTTAATTTAAATCCTGATAAAGCCTTCAATCAAGCAATACTCAAATTTTACCTCCAAAAAATCAGCTGTAATGTCATTTTCTCACACTAACCTGTCAGTCAGAATGGCTAAGGAATAATAAAACTGCCATCAGTATATATATATATATGTGTGTGTGTGTGTGTGTGTGTGTGTGTGTGTGTATTCTGGAAGGCATCTGTCTTTTGTTCAATCTCCAGTGAGCATTTGTGTAGTGATTATACTATGGATGAAAGAACAAAATAAAAACTATTGGCTAGTCACACAAAAATTAATGCAAAAGAATGAATGATAAATGGTTAAAACACAGACATGATTTTCTATACAACTACAACATATCCACTCACAGGATGCTCAATGATTCTCTTTTTGAGTCAGAACCATTATAGCCTATCACCACACTGACCAGTGTCACTGGCCATGAAGCACTCATTAATTCTATCCATCTACAGGTGGACTTTGAAGCAATGCACCCAAAATTGCATTGCAAGGTCATTGTTTTCATTCTTCCAGCACCCCACCCTTCTCTAGAAAGCTAGAAGTGCTCCATTTTAGTGAACATGGACGTGCATTCCTAAAGGATTGCTCAAGGCAATTTCATCAATTGTGCTCAAGTCACCCAGCACTAACACATTGTACTCTACTACCCATTCAGTGCTCTCTAACACACAATTTCTGTCCACAACTCAAGCCAGGTAGGTGGCATTGCATTGATCAGTCACTGGATCCAGACATGACTAGCAAGAATCTTAACATTTCATGTCTTCATTTTAACAGCTGTTCTATATGAATGCATATTCTGCCTCTTAAGAAAAGTAGAGTCCTGTGAATGCTATACTGTTCAGCAACATAAAGGCTGACACAGTAGGCTGATAATAGCGGAAGTGAAAAGAGGATATTGCTGGAAATACCTTGTTGCAACCTTTTGCGAACGGTGTCAAAGCTAATGGGAGCAACAAATTTACCACGTGCATTATTCTCAAATGCCAAAGCAGACTTTCTTGAGGCAGATTCCTAAAATGGCTTGCACTTATTTTAGCCTGTAGGTCTGCTATAGATACCACACAGTGAAGAATAAAAATAATAATTAAGCATTCAAACTATCTTATATGCCATATATTTTAATGTCTTGATGTGGGGTCCATACATTCTACATAAAAGAACTAGCATAAACTGTACATACTAATCAAGTGTTTGTGTGTGTACATGTGTAATAATGCTCACAAACACATCATGGATTTGATGTCACAAGGTGTATTGTTCAATCGTTGACTTCACGGGATTAAACAATGTCAAAGTGTATTAGAAAACATCACTATAGAATGACAGTGTAGCAGATTAACAGGCAAACCTGGGTCAGCAAAAGAAAGAAAGTATATAAATTAGTAGATTTCAGAGTCCTCACCAGAAAAAAAGGCTGAGTCACCTCAACAACTGTTACCATATAAGTAACACGAACTAAAGTTAGTGATATTAACACAAAGCATGCAGTTAATTGGTGAAATTTTATTTTACTTCCCCACAGATGTATCCTGCTATTTGTAAATGTTCAAGGGAAATTTAAAGGTAGCACCAAAGAAGACATGGGGATTTCTCATGCTAATTTCCCAGTGTCTATTTCCTTATGACTTCATTGCTTCCCTGATGCCCTGCCATGACGTTGGTGGGCCTAAGAGTTGAGATAGGGCCTCAATATGGAACTCCCACCCAGAGGAAATTTGCTTAGCCATGCCCCAAATTGTTCTGCATTTTAAAACAGGTTTTAAAGAACTGTTTCTTCACATCTGCATATACCTAATTAATTTAAAGTTGGCACAAGGTTTTAAATGGAATTTTTAAAATTATTGCTGCTTTTTACTGTTTTATTCTTTTAAATGATATTGTAGAATTATGGGTATTGTTACTGATTTTGTACTTTTGTCTATTTGCTTTATGATGATTTTAGTTGTTACAGAACCTAGGGAAATGGTATAGAATTATTTATTTTATTTAATACATTTCTAGAAGTTATTTTGGCACCTGAGGCAGAAAATCTACCAAGGTAGATTTGCTCAAATTTACATAATAGAAATATGGAAGACTGCATATATGATTATCACCAATTGGGCCACTTCTCTTCAGTGCTACAGAACAGTTTATCCCTGTACAGTTTCAGGCCACGGGTTCTGATTATGCTCTAAGATGTATCTTGGGTTGCCTGGTTCTGCTATAGAGGTTTCTCTTGATGCAAGACAAAAAGAGATCAGCACCATGGAAAGCTCCAAGTGGTGCTAAGGCTGGTAGCTAGACAGGATTATCTATATGTTGCTCTTAACAAGGTGCAGAGCAAGACTGAGACTTAAATAGAAATGTGGCAGCCTTTTGGCTGGTTGGCTCCACCTCCATACTGAAGGTTGGTCTCCCAGTCTGCAATGATGGGAGAGTGGCTGGGGTATGGTTAATGTTCTCATGGCCGGAGTCCTCAAGAGTTTGAGGACAGTAATGTAACCTCTTCTGGATGCAGGAGAGCTGACAAACTGGGTCCTAGGGAGGTGGAAGCCTTCTGATGCCTCTCTGTGGTCAAGTCATCTCCCTAAACCATTAACTCCAGAGCCTCTTCTGAGGACAAGGGACCTGGATACTGTGCACATGAGGGTTCAGGACCCTGGTCCATGACAATCCCCTTTCCTATGCGTAACTATGAACAATTCACTTTTTTAATGGGAATTGTGTGTTACAGATTACTTACCCTTACTGACATTTTGGCTAAGTTATACGGAAGTGTTTTGCTAATTAAACTCTTGCAGTCTGAAAATAAGAGGCTGATGTTGGTTACTTTTTGTGAAGAACATGCTGCTATTTTATATTTTCCTGACATGATCAATTACCATGTAAAGATCCACAAATTACCAACCTTATGCTGGGTTTATTGACTTTGACCACACTTTGATTTGTTTAGGGGAGTCTTATTAGCTCCCCTAAACTGAAACGTGCCTAATTCCTTTTAAAAAGATCATGCACCGTTCAGGTACCTAACTGACAAACTAATATTCTTTTAAAGATATAGCTAGATGCTACAACTTTTCTTCTTCTTTTACCTAAAAAGTAAGCATGGAGGACCTAATCCAAATTTGCACCCTGCATAGTGGGAAGGGGCTTTTACCCTTTCACCCTTGCTTTGGTCCCAGTCTGGATCAGTACCCACCCCCCATGCTTGTAATTTACTTTGCCAAAAAGTGAGACTTTTAACACAAATGGAACACTTTAGGGGAAATGTAACAGGCATGGGGGCAATCTGGATCAAGACTATTGTAAAGGGCAAAGTGACCCAATCTGAATCGGGTTCTTTGTTTTTACTTTTGAGTGAAAACAGGGAAAATCCCACATAGCTGTTAACTACATCTTTAGCTCTCACAGTTCAGAGTCTGAAGTAGAGGAACAACAGGTCAGCTGTCTGGTGTCTTTTACAGGGGGGCGGGGATAAGATTTCAATGAGATCATACCTTACTTTCTCTTTAATTTAAATTTTACTGCAGCTCAGAGCTAATTTAAGGCACATGTTATGCAAGATTCACCTGTTCAATCTGCTTTCCAATGCAAAATGCCCAAGAGTGATTTGTTCAGTGTAGATTGCCACTGCCATATTAGTTTTAGAAAATAGGAAATACAAAAGTAGTAAGTTGTCGGACACTGTTCCTGCTATATGACATGATGTTTTGAGCTTTATAGGAAAAAAAATAATCAGTTCTCACTGTAGTTTAGAAACGTTTACCAGTATTTCTTAAATAAAATTGCTTCATAAAAGTATGACAAACTTCAGGAGCTTGGATCAACAAATTCATAAACATATTAACTGAGAATCTCTCCCCTTTCTTCATGTCACATCATCTGGAAAATGTCAGCCCCTCAAATGACTATCTTTACTTCAAGTAATTGATCCCTTTTGCTACCTGCTGCTTAATGACTGACTTGTTCACTGGATAAAAGAATGTAACTAATCACAGAACAGCACAAATGTAGTAATTGGACAATCAAGTATTTTATCTGTAAGATTAATATAGAATGACTAACATAAAAGCTCCTCCATTAAATAAAAGGCAGAAAAATACATCATTTAGGATTCTATCATCTCTTCCCAGCCCAGACATATTCCACTCACTCACTGCTGCTCACCATGTGAATAGCAAGCATATAGAAAGGCATTGAGTACTTATGGTATATCAAGGCTACTTAGGGAGCAATGTTATGCATGTTTAGACAGGACAAAAGGGCCTACAACTCCATGCTGGGAGTTATAGGCCTTTTTCGGTCAAAACATGCATAAGAATGCACCTTTTTTTATTTAAAATATTTCTAGATTGCTGTTCAGGGCAGGAGACCATCCAAGGTGGCTTAAAACAATAAAATTGAGCAATACACTAATAAAGCAGCACAGCTTTCATAAAAACAACAAGTATCACCAACAAAAAAACCACATGTCCTAAACAGTACTAAAAAAACTACCACAAAACATAATCAGGGGAAAGTCAGAGTACACAAGCAGGGTTTCACATCCTAAATCCTTGTAATGACAGGGCCTGATGGACCCCCAATGGCAACCCATTCCAGAGGTGTGGATTTCAGATATTTCCCCGTACTGCTCTTAAAAATCCAATCTGTTATAGTCCAAGGATAAAATATGAATATTAAATATAGCTTTGAGATTTCTCAAAAAGTATTCTCCCACCCCCACCCACTCAGGCTTCATGAAGGTGAGGTCATCCCCAGCTTGCGACTGAAAACAGGTTATTCCTTGGTCAATGGAAAAGTGGTGTATTCCTCCATTTGTAACTGTAACATTTACAGCCTCTATGTACAGTGACCCATAGGCTGTTGCACAGTTCTAAGGTGGCTTGTTGCCATGGTTTTGAGCAACATAGCAAGCTACACCAATGAAGGTAATTATGGAAAGCCCCACTGGAATGTGCAGTGGAGGAAATAAGCCTCCATGATCATGTGAACAGCCCCAATAGCTTCAGCTATCATATTAAATAAATACCATGTCAATGGTTAGAGCTTTGGTTTTCTTTCTTTCTTTTTTATAGATAGTCATCAAAATACGCAATGTCATATCTTTTGAGGAGGGGAGAGAGGATGCACAGGTTGTTGCTCCCCCACCCCCTTCCAGCAGATGACATGCTTTTCTGGTTTAAAATTTTGTATAGTGATTTTTAATGTCCAAAGTTTTAATTTTTTGTAAACCTCCCAGACAGATTTGGCTATGGAGCAGTATATAAATGTAATAAATTATTATTATTATTAATTATTATTAATAATAATAATGTAGTGTGGTCTATGGCTGAATCCAATATTATGCTATGGGCCACATAGCATTATCATACCAGATTCCAATGCGTTTTCTCATTTCTTAGAATATTGACACATAGGCCCCCGTTCAGAAGACACCTTAAACCATAGCTTTAACCATGATGATTCAGCCAGAAAGCCAGGCCATGTACTGAAGACACCTTAAACCATGGCTTTAACCAGGGCAAATAAGGAAAAATGCCTTATTCACCATGGTTAAAGTGGTGGCTTAAGGTGTCTTCTGTACATGGCCCGGCTTTCTGGCTTAACCACCATGGTTAAAGCCATGGTTTAAGGTGTGTTCTGAATGGGGCCATAATCTTTGAAAAGCATATCGTATACTCAGAGAGAGATCATCTTCTGACTTCATGAATCCATTTCTTTTTTCTTTTTCTTTTTTTATAAATCACTTCTTAAGATTTCGACTGACTCTTGCATCAGTTAGAGCCACCATTTCCTAGATGAATGTACTCTAAATAAGATAGCATGAACAATGCTTTTTCATGAAAACCCTTAACAAAAAAAGAATAAGGCTCTCCTGCTAAATGAAGTCCAGAATAAATACTTTGCTGCAGATCAGAATTCCTATTTAAATGGTAATTTTAAAGGTATAGCCCAATATTTTAGCAACAGGTTCTCTGGAACCTTTTGGAGCTATCTGTATTATGTAAGCTTTTGGTTATTATTTTCATCTGATGTTTTGGGTAATACATAAAACAGGTAATTCGACGTAGAGTGAGGTTGATGACTTTCACTGTCTTCAATAGTTTCACGCTGCATCATTTTTATCAGAAAATCACACTTGCTCAGACCTAGATTACCAAAAACAAAAACAAAACCTACCTTCATTTGAAAATATTGCCATACTGAGAGAGCTTCAACTATTGGGTGGTATGGAAATGCAATAAATAAATACAAATTTTTGAAAAAGGTTCAATAACCACCCAAACCAGTTTTACACAATGGCTTATTCTAAGGAAGGACCCCTGATGGCAAAACACACTCCAGAAACGGGAGTGTGCAAATGAATGTGTAAACATTGATGGGGCAGGAGGGACCTGTGTCTATCGCCAACTGGGATGACACTCTTCTGTTTCACTACACAGAAGATTTTGGGAAGTTTTTCACAACCTCTGAAAACCACCTTTTTCATCTTCCAAAGTTTCACTAATAAAAAGCCAGCACGGTATCACTACTACCAATCTCAAAAGGATCTCTGCTACTATATAGAAGGGTATGAAGCATTTTCTGACTGTTGTCCCAGCTTGTTGCAGGTATATTTTTCAGGACTATAGAAAATTAGGACATCAGGTAAGTTTCATATGAAATGTCTTATGAGCTCAGTATGAAGCCAACATTGCCTTCTCAAGCCATGTAAGAAACCATCACCAGGAAACTTAATTGTCCTCCTTAGAGAAGCTACCCTACAACAATATGAAACCGTTGGGAGAGATCATCCGGAGGCATGGGGCGGGGTGCTATCATTATGCTGATGACACCCAAATATATTTCTCTATGCCTTCGATAACAGCATCAGCTAAGGATAGTGTGTCTCCTCTGAATGAATGCTTGGAGGCGGTAATGGGCTGGATGAAGAAAAACAAACTGAAGCTGAATCCAGACAAGACGGAGGTGCTTGCTGTCAAAGGCCGCAACCTGGGTTTGGAGGTGTGTCAACTAGTTATGGATGGGGTTACACTCCCCCTGAAAGACTGTGTTCGCAGCTTGGGGGTGCTCCTGGATCCATCACTTCAAATGACAGCCCAAATAGATGTGACGGCCAGGAGTGCCTACTATCAGCTTCGGCTGATACGCCAGCTGCACCCCTTCCTATAGTTGGAAGACCTAAAGACAGTAGTGCATGTGCTGGTAACTTCGAGGCTCGACTTCTGCAATGCGCTGTACATAGGGCTACCTCTGTGCCTAGTCCGGAAACTTCAACTAGTTCAAAATATGGCAGCCAGGTTGGTCACCGGTACACTTAGGGGTGACCATATTACACCAGCTTTAAAATCGCTCCACTGGCTGCCAATTAGTTTCCGGGCGAAGTATAAAGTGTTGGCTATTACCTTTAAAGCCCTACATGGTTTGGGTCCAGGTTACCTACGGGATCACCTTCTCCCATACAATCCACCCCGCATGCTCAGGTCCTCTGGGAAGAACTTACTACAGTCGGCCAAGACTAGGCTGACAACCGTTACCCAGAGGACCTTCTCTTCTGCTGCTCCCAGACTGTGGAATGACCTGCCAGAGGAGACTCGTCAACTTAACAGTCTTTTAGAATTTAAGAAAGCCATAAAGACTGTTCTCTTCCGGTGGGCATATCCAGTGGAATTTTAGAATGTTTTTAGGATGTTTTTAGGATGTTTTAATGCAGTTTTAATAATGTGTGTCATGTTTTGACCAGTTTTATGTATTTTATTATATTGTTGTTCTCCGCCTCGATCCGGACGGAGAGGCAGGTAAGAAATAAATTATGATTATGATTATGATTATGATTATGATTATTACAATGGGGTCTTAAAATAGCCAGAAAATCTTTTTGCCAATTTCATTTTGAAGGAAACTTGTGGAACAGAAGGTCACAATATTAATCAGGATTTCATATGAGTATACTAAAACATAGGAATCCTCAAGCATATTAAGATAGATATAATTTAGAACTATATAATCCAGACTAATAAATAAATCTAGCAGAAGCACAGGTAAACCAATGTCTTCAGGCCTTGATCAGGTGGAACAGCTATATATTAGTTACACAGGGCACTTCCTGGCAAAGCATTCTAGCAGAGATCTCAGCTTCAGATAGGATGAGTCGATCTAAGGAAATTTACAGAAACAACTAAAAGAGACCTTTACTCTAAAACCAGTGAATAATTTGAACAGCACATGCTGAAGAGAATGTTTGACAATTTGACTGAATGGTACCATTCTCAGAGTATCATCAGATTCTGGCTCCAAAGCCCAATGCAATGTAAGGGATTTCCTACTACTACTACTGAATTAGAGAAGGAGGGAAGATTTGTCATGACACACTGAGCAGACAGAGAGAGTATAAGTGATCTTTTCTCCTGCTTCAAAACCCATTATTGAAAGAGAGGCCCTCATTCACTAATTATCTAGCATGTGCAGCAAACCTGAGGAGGAAAAGGGTCAATGGCAATCATTGGCTGAGTTAGTAGGTTAAGTGAATGTATGTGGACTCCCGGGGTTGGAGCCAAACTTCGTCATATACAGAGAAAATCCTTTGAAATCAATGAATCATCACTTAATCATATCTAGAGTAGACCCATTGAAATAAATTGAATGTAAGTTAATAGTGACTAGTTTAAGTCCCATTGATGTGAATGGGTTGCTCTAACAATGACGAAGATTGGATCCAACCCCAGAGCGTCCACAAATTTTCCCTTAACTTACCAACCCAGCCAATGGTTCTCAAATTTCCGTTGCCACACTGAAGCTCTTAGAGACACCTAAAGGACTCTGGATCCCAACCATTGTTAAGAAAATTTAGGTATCTCCACAACATTTCATAATCCTATTCTTCCAAAGAAAGAATTTTCATTGCAAAAAGCAATATTTTAATCGGTTCTCTTGGTGTATTCAATAAAGTATATATAAAAAATCTACAATGCCATTAGAATTCTGCTCAAGAGGCATACTTTTCCTTAGCGAACTATGCTTTTCAAGTCCTTCACAGCATTATTGGGAACTAAACATCCTTATTAACAATAGTAGGTTCTTCACCTGCTAAATTGGTTTACCCCACAGATGGGGCAGTTTAATTTTGCTAGTTCGTAGAAAGCAAAAGAAAAAATTGTGTGCGTTTGCTGCCTACTGATCTATTCCTAACTTTGAAACCATGGGTCGCAGTCAAGGTTCCTCTTGAAAATTACATCAAGGAAAGAGCCAGAGCTTTGTCACTTTTCAAAAGCCTAAGCTATACAAAGTTAAAATGGTAACTTTAAAGTCGGGAGTGTTATTAAGTCTGTCACTTGCTGTCACCACAGGAGCTATCTTTTCTTGTAACAAACACTTATGATGGCCAGAGTTCTTTCGTCTGGGAAAAATGAGCACACCTTTTTTTCCAACAGAAAGTAATATTTCTAAGACAAAACCAATTTCTCCCCTACACAGTTACATAAAGTAATATTAGAACACTTTATTGGATAATAAATGTGGGTTTTGAAGTTAAGAAGAAGTGAGACAAAAATGTTCAGAACTCTTCATTCTATTCATACCCTGAACTGATTTGTAACCCAATTTAGGTACTGATAGACAAACTGATATATGAAAATCCCCAAGCTCTGAAGATTTTATTTAGCATTCTGCAGAATTAAATATTTACAAGCAGTAACGCTGAGAATATGCAGACTACAGAAGCATGATCGGTGAAATGCTTTACTAGAAAAGTAATAGAATGCCATCTACCTCCATTATAATTTGCAATGGATGGCAGAATTTCTTTTGGTGTGAGGAATTAGAATTTTTCTTTTTATGCTACCACCAATATAAATTGCTAGGAACACAACAATATAGCAATCCATATCTGTTATAAGAGCTAATATGCTAAATTATCATTAAAAACAGCTAAAAATCTAGGTTCAGCAGATTGCTTACCATTAAAACCATCTAATGTCTACTGGAGGAAATTTAACTTAGAAGAGTGTGCATTATAATATATTGTTCCATTTTCCATGCTGCCCCACAGAACCTTGCACCCAAAGCTTAGCTTTGTATAAATCACAACTCTCTATTTTCTTACTTCAACAAAATGGCTTACAATGGCCACCATCATTTCAATTATTTGTTAGGACTTTCTTTACAACATCGATCACACAAACAAGCAGTTTGCACCAATATGTTTATAAGAGGGGAACAGTGTAAGTGATTCTACAAAAAGAAAAGGTTATGGCATGATCCCTCTGAGCTATGATCCAAAAGCTAAACTAGCTCCATATACCTGACAGCTTATGAAGTGCATTTCTCAAACTCCACACCCATTCTCATTCAAACTGCTTTTGAAACTGAAAGAAATTTCAAAAGACATTTTGGAGAGGGAGGGCTGCTGTTCAAAGGGGTGAGTGGGAGATAAAATCCCATTAGATGCAGTATTCTGGCTGAGATATACGACATATCCTAATATTCTGCTTTCCCCCAATTTGTTATACAGCTCTAAAAAAAGACCTAAGGGACAAACTAATACCATCATCCCAGGGGGGAAATCACATTTCCTTACCGTTGCTTCTCTGCCCCCGATTTGTCCCTCATTGCTTCCTTTTCTGCATGGAGGAGAAAGAGGAAGTAAGCAAAGACCACACGGCCACTTTTCTTGCACACAGCAGGAGATCATGGCACATTCCTTTTTTTAAAAAAAAAAGTCGGATTAAAAGGGGTTTATTGTGTGATGGAAAAACAAGAAGAAGGAGCAGGAGGTAGATGACGTCGTCTAAAGGACATGCGCATATCCATAAATGGCCAGTAGCGGGCGTGTGATAAAACGAACCTCTTACTCTTTGCATTGATGCCCTACCTCTTTTTAAAGATAATTTCCTTAGGAAACGACAAAATGTCTTCATATGCTATGACTCCAGTCTGCGCCTGCCCCTGAAATCAATACCATCCAAGAAATTCACACAGTAGCATTTTAATTCTTTTTTTAAAATATGTATCTTTAGTTTGAACTAATAACACACATATCTTAGACTTATAATAAATCAAAAGTTATGGAACTCAACTGCCTCTTCTGTAGGAGCTGTAATGAGCCGGAATCAGTCACTCATCCCTATAGCTTACGTGTATATCACATTAGTGGGTACAAAGCCAGCTTTGCTACCAAGTGTACATTAAACAGCCACGCCCAATCACAGCTTTCAGCAGAGTTCACCTTTATGACTCCAAACACTATATGACTGGCACTCACATTTTTCAGTATTCTCTTAAAACTCCTGATGCATAGATTTAAAACTATAAAGTGAACCTCAGAAACAACTGAAAAAGATGCTTGAGAAATGGCCATTACCAGCTGTGATCAGGAATGACAAATATCACTACACTTTCGCTTTCAAGCTAACTGTTATTAACAGCCAAGCCTCTTGTGGAGCCTAAAATACTAACAAATTTATGAGGGCAAAAGCTTTCAGTGGCACTGCCCACATTATCAAATGCAGTGAACAGTGACCTTGAAAGCTTATGACATAATAAATGTGGTCGTTTTTTTTAGGTGCCACAAGATTCTTTGTTGCTTTTGAGTTAGGTGCCACAAGATTCGTTGTTGCTTTTGAGGTAACAGACCAACATGACTACCTTTCTGAATATTATGTGTAAAGAGGTAAACACAGTAGAATACTAATATTCACAACAGAATTACATTTTCCTAATATGCTGTAATCTTCTTTCTTGAAATGTTGTAGTGACTTTAACAACAACAACAAGAAGTCTTACTATTTTCAACTGACCTTCTGGTTATCACAGAGATGTTAAATCATTAGTTAATCAACATCTCCTCCAATATATTAAACTAACCATCTAAAATGTCTCATGAATTAATTCACTGTTAAAAAGTGTTTCCCTCATTAGTGAACATTCTGGGGTCACCCTCTTTTCAGAGTCAAATGTGTGATGCCAGTAAAAAAAAACTTTGCTTATTTTTTAGTTGAGTTAGATTACTAAATTTGGCTACCCATATACAGAAATCTTAACTATTATATAACTTCAATAATATTAATGCATTTAGATGCTGAACTACTTCCTGAAATATATTAGACAAGATGTTATTTTTAAGAATCTCGTGCATTTTTTTTTTAAAAAATGTAAATCACAATTGCTATGCTGTGTATGTTTTGGATGATAAACATCCCTTGTAAGGTGCCAGTGAAAACAGATCCCCATTTAAAAAACAAACATCCTATGTCCATTAAACTTAGCCCCTCAAGACACACTCACTTTATCAATAAAGCTGAAATTCTTTAGTTCCTGCCGAATCAGCACAATTAAAATATACCGGCTCTGCTATTATTGCCTCAAGCTAAAGCCTGCAGGCACAGCATTTTTGCCTTTTTTAATGTTTACAGGAGGACCTGCAGCTGCTGATGTGGGTTTTTCACACAACATCTACAGGGATTAGCTCATAAGAAAGTAGAGAAACATGTTTACTAGGTGCAAAATTGCTCAAAGACCATCAGGGGGCATCAAGATTGGAAAAAATGCCTGTGATGTCTTACCTTTCAGCACTGACCTTTACAAAGAGGAAACTACTGCTGACCCATTAGACTACAATTTGTCCTACCAGGATATAACGTTAGGGGAGTAATGCCAGGATCATTCTTAACTCTTTGAGGAACAGAATAAATGCAACCCTATTGACAAAACAGCATTACTCTCATTGACAAAATCCAGAGGGTATGTTTTTTTACAAGAAATTCCATGATACCAAGCAAAGCTTTTGATTTTCTGTTTATCCATCAAACAGTATTCACATACACTATTTATCGTCACTTTCGAAACTCAAGAGTTTATAATGAATTCAAAGGAGGTGGAGTCAAAAGTATGCTGCACTTGACAAGACATGACTTTTCACTTTCTTTAGAACTAAAACAACTTGCTATTTTGTTTTCATGGCCATTTTAATGTATTTATCACTTTTGAGTAACACCTAGATCAGTGAGAACATATTTCTTACTAAAGTTAGAAGAACATGATTGAAACTTTTCTATTACTCTTGCAAACTTAGTTTCATAGATCAGCACTTTATCAAGATGACTCATGTTCTAGCCTCTATTCCCACTGTATGAGTCCAGTCCAGAAATTTTGCTAGCAATTATCAGCAATGAGAAGAGAGCTGTGGAAATTCAAAGCTTACCTA
Source organism: Anniella stebbinsi (assembly GCA_029215795.1). Lineage (NCBI taxonomy): Eukaryota > Metazoa > Chordata > Lepidosauria > Squamata > Anniellidae > Anniella > Anniella stebbinsi. The sequence continues at coordinate 57,450,437 of JARDYH010000007.1, forward strand.
GTTGAATTTTAAGGTGTTTTTAATGCTGTATTAATTTTATTTGTTTTTAATGTTCTATCTATTTTATAGTCTTTGTATTTATATTTATTGTTGTTCCCCACCTCGATCCAGAGGGAGAGGCGGGTAAGAAATAAATAAATATATTATTATTATTATTATTATTATTATTATTATTATTACTATTATTATTATTACGTCTTGACAACAATGGTATAAAGGCAGCATGGCCCTTGCAACCCTCAGTTCCTCCAACTCAATATATCTAGGGCTGGTTGGGCTGGGCTGTCAAAGTCATGGTGGAGCCTCTTTTCAAAGAACAAACTAACCTTGCTCTCATACTCCCACTGATGAGGGTCATTTATTTACTTACTTATGTTCATTTATTACATTTCTATACTGCCCAATAGCTGAAGTGATTAGAAAGCAGCAAGCTGATCAGCCAAGAAAAACAACTCCGCTACAGCCAGAGCCGTTGATAGTTGCTGCTCTTAACATACAGGCTAACACCACATGGAGCTGAGCCTGTGGCAGAAATTTTCCTTTTTGTCTGCTGCACTGAATAGATGTTGAACAGAATCTTGAGCTTAGATTTTGTTCTACTATTTAAATGTGTAGCTGGCTAACACACATTTTTGCTCAGAAAATCCCATCTCCTGAAAATCTTATTAGAATATTCTTTTGGATGTCAATCGCTACAATTTTGCTTATGCCATAAACATCTCTATACCAAAGGTTTGACAGACTGTAGTGCCTGAGAACGAAAGAAATGGGCTGTTAGGAGAATTTGGAACCCAGCCTGAAGGGCATTTGTGCCAGCAGAGAATCCCTTAAGTTATCGTTGGCACTAACAAGATCAACTGAAAGAAAAGGCGGGATATCTAGGCCATGTACAGACATTCCTTCTGTTTTCCAGAAGTGTGGGTATTGCCACAACTTTTTGATAGCAAGGTATACGGGCAATTGCCATCCAGGTCACATTTCAACTATATATAACATAAACAATGGTAACACTTTCTGTAGCAGCACTGCCTCACCAAGGAACAACTTAATCATTTTACATCTAGTCAGTTTCACTTCCAATGAAATGAAAAGGAGAGGAGACCTCCCACAATGAGCCTCTCTCCCTTACATCAAAGTTGTCATCAGTTTCTCTTAATGTGTAAAATTGGCATCCAGGAGATGCTGGATCGGTGCCTGAGCAACTTCCAATTCTCCTTAAAAATATTATCTACAACTGCCTGAGTGACTAGCAGTTGCACTGCTTTCGGTGAGAATCTACCATGATGAAATTCCACCATCATAGTCTTCAATGTTGATATTGAAGGATGAGAAGAGGTTGACATTGAAGAATCTGAATTAATAGCCTAAGGGACTGCTTGGAAGAGAATGGGATCACTACAGTGGGAGGCATTGATTTAGTGAACCAGCTTAGCTTGATGTCTTAAAAGCATTTCTGAGCACTCACAAGCTTCAAAGTACCTTTTCCCTGGAAATTTATCTATATTTAACTTCTTGGCCAGAATTAATTTGTCTCTGTGTCAAAAGAAAGGAAGAAAAACACAGTATCTTGTTCAACTTGGAACTCAAGAGGTTTAAGAAGGTTGGACCGGGGCTGCTCTTACTTTTTCCTTTATCACATGTCAATTCAAAGGTGCCTAGTCTATGTCTGGGACTTTTTTGCCTGATAGATACAGGAATTGAACTGGATTCTCTGGTTCCCTTAACCCTACTGCAGAAAATTCTGCAGGTGGAAATTGATATTGGGGCAAAGGTAGCACCAAGGAAACCTGTCAGTCTACTCTGAAGCAAAGCTTTGCTCCATGAGGCTTAGCTAAAGCTAGAGGATCTTGTGGTCACATCAGATGAGCTTTAGGAAACCTGTCCTCATAATGAGTCTGTAATATATATTTGATCTGCTGTGGACACTTTATTAAAAGTTATCTTTGTGCAGCAAGTTCCATTTGTTATGGCACATGCTGAAGCACATTCAGTACTGGGGCCCTCTTTATGAAGAACTCTGCCTAGTGAAGTCCACTTTAGTAGAAACCTGCAAGGTTTTTGAAAGAATTTTTTGAATTTGAGCAGAATGTTAAAGCTTAGATTTGCTGATTTGTATTGGGTTTTTCCACATCTGTATTGATTGTGTATTATTGAAATGGAGACTTAATCTATTAGTTGACTGATTATAAGTTTTTTCTATGGAGCTTGCTAATTTTTTTAAATTTATTTTATTCTAAGACCCAGAGAAGGTGAGATTTGAATGGTAAAAAGTTATAGGAGTTTTCAGACGTTGAGGTTCAGTATTAGGGTCAGTAAGGGAGCGACAAAGGAAGTGCTAAAATCTTGTGTTAGCATCAACAGGAATAGAGGGCTACCAGAACCAGAACCTTTTAAATTAATCATTTCCTCACTGGCAGTGTTATGCAGACATAAAGAGGCATCTCCTTCTAGGTGAACTTTAGCAAACCTTTAGTACATAATCTGTAGATGGTATAATATCTATAATAAGTATCATGAGGAAATGTTCTCAAAAGGAGCAACCAACCTAGCCACAGTTAATAGTACAGCTTGCATAATCATGGCAGCCCACCATGGCTTGTTTAGAAGAGGCCATGGGTTGTGCAAGGATTATTTAACCCTCACACAACCCCCGGCACCTGGGTTCAGATGACACAATAGGCTGCAGCTACAACTTGAATATTCATAATGCTTGCCCGCTGCCCCGCACAGGCTGCAGTCCACCATGGCTTTTTTGATTGTGCGAACTCGCCCATTGCATAAGCCACCTTGAGTATTTTATGGCAAAACAAGATAGAAACATTTCAAGGTTGTTGACTGGAGCAGACACGCATAGGATTCCAGTTCTGAAACAACTGCACTTGATACCAATATTTTTCCAGGCCCAATTAAAGTGCTAATTATTTTCTATAAAGCTCTAAATAGCTTGGATCCCAGGGTACTTGAAGGATCTCCCTTTCCCTGCTCATTCAATAAGATCTACTTCATGTTCTGTGGTTGCTTGAGGAATGACAGATTACCCAGTAAACTACATTTTCCACGGAGGTGCCAAAGCTTTGGAATGCCCTCCTTGGAGAAATATAATCTGCTCTGTCACTGCTTGCCTTCCAGTAGGAAATAAAAATTATTTTTATTTCAAAGGGCATCTGGGACTGCTTCTTTGAAGTTTATGTTTTTCCACTGCAAGGTTGTATTTCTTATTTTTACTTCTGTTTCTGTTATATTGTTGCTTGATTAATGTATGCTTTTAATATCATTATTGTTATTTGGTTGAAGGCCATCTTAAGCTCTTGGTGTTTGGGCACAAGATGGCAGGGTATAAATTATTTACATAAATATTGATAGACAAACCAGTTTCATTCCCAAACAGAACATAGTTCAATCTTTGCATTCACTTAATAAATGACCTCTACCTAATTAATTAGTACATAGTGGCCAGTTTCCTGAGAGTCATGCTGCTAACTATTAGATAAGAATGGGAATTGTTGAAGAAGAACTACGAAATCTTGGTTCTCTCAACACACAGGAAGCTGTCCTTTAAAGATACAGCAACACTATTTTATATAACTATTTGTTACACGGCACAATCAAGACTAGGTATTTCAGCTACAACCCGAAAGAACTGCTTAAGCAATTGCCACTGCAGCTCCCATCACTGGCAAAACTGAACAAGAATCCCACTTGTCTACACATGAGTAGAGCTAAAGTAGGGAGGAACATGCGAGCCTCTATGCACCTGTCTCCTTTCCAGATCTCTGCACGTTCAGCATGAAGGTCTGCAAAGGGTTCTGTAGGACCGTTTGGCTGAACATACTTAGAGGACTCCAGCGATCTGGGACCCCACATACATAGTTGTTCCCTACTTTAGCTCTTTTTGTGTGCAGGGAAACACCTGGATAGGACCCCTGCAGAAATCAAAACTAAAAGCAAAGCCCCAGTGACCCAAACAGTTATGGACTAGGTGTAACCCCCACCAGCTTGCCTTATTTCTTCATGCATACAAGCAATTTTCGCAATGCACAAGTTTTATAACTATTCTTTATAATAGCAACATTTTCTAAAAGAAAGAATAGAATATACTTTAAGCAGAATAGTGTCAAACTAACGTTACAAGAATTGTGCTTTGCACATGTTTAAGTGTCATGCTAGACACAAAAGGCAAAAATTGTGGAGGAGGAAATGGAGCGTGTGAAAAAACACCAATATTATCAAACTTACAGAACTCCATAAAGACTCGGGGTTTTGGCAACAATAAACGGCACTTAAGGGGCTTTGAGAAGACTCTTGGTTTAAAAGTGATGAGCATAACGGAGAGCTAAATTGGAATATCACAAGAGAAATTAAAAGGAACTGTAGGCTTCAAATTAAACATTGGTTGAACTGTTCTCATAAAAGACAAGCATTAATGAATATTCATTCCATAAATCATGAGTGTTTGGCTTATAGTTTGTCAGCTGTTTGCACGTCCTACACAATTACTTTAAGAGTTTTATGGATTCAGTTCCATCTGGTGCAAAGAATTTCATTTGTGCCTCATATTTTGAATTCAGAAGAGTACATCGCGATCTGTTTCCCAGCATTTTAGCATAACATTTATCTTTTTAAGCACACATCTTATCTGTTAAAAGGGGAAAAAAGAAAAGCATTGACAGCAACTATGTTTTCAAATGCAGTATATCCTCTTGGCTTCTCGAGAGTTGTTTAAGTGCCCCATTTTTCTGCCTTTTGATAAGCATTGAACTATTTGTTAACCTCAGTCTATATCATTTTAGAACAGATTAGATAATGAGTGAAAACTCACTTTATGAAGGCAACAGCCCAGCCCTTTCTGCATTTATTCAGAAGTTTTGGAGAGCTCGATGAAACTTACTCCCAAAAGCGTACACAGGTTGACAGCCTAAGATTTGCAAGCTGACAAAAGAAGTGCTATCACTCTCTGATTTCTGTAGGGTTCTTCAGGGACACAAGAAAACACAGAAAAATGATCTAAGGAGAGTGTGGCTTTAATACAACAATTTTAGTACCAAACAAATACTTAAATTGAAGCCCATCAGAATCTTTCATGGCTGCCTGGCCAAGAATAGCTTATATTGAAGGAACAAGAGGCTCCAAGTGCTTTTCAAGCAGTGAGGTAAGAAGATCAGCCTGGCCTGAGGTAAATTCAAATACCCAGCTGTAGCTCTGGCTTTGGAAAACGGATCTTCCTTCTCCTCCTGTTACCTCCCCTCCCCTCGGGTGTCTTGTCTTTTTCACTTGTTAGACTTATAGCAGGGCCTCGTCTCTCTTTTTCATTGATGTGAACTGCTTTGGAAGACAATAATTGCCCAAAAAGTGGGATAAAAATGCAGAAAATAAAAAAATACAAAGAGTGCTTTAGCTCTAAAATAAGATCACGGTTAGATCTGAAAGGAAAACATGGAATGTACTTCTAAACATAACAAATAGTAAAATATATGTATTTTGATTTGTAGTGATTCATTGCAAAAATATCAGGACAGGCAACAAATATTAAATCATATAGGAAACTATATATATATATATATATATATATATATATATATCGTTCTTTAAAGTTGTATATTATAACAGTGATTTATTAGTATTTTAATAAATTAATAAAATGAAGTAAACAAAATGAACAACTAAAATGTCACATCCTAGACATTAATTGTAGCAAACTAGCCCAGTTAGAAATAAATAATAATCTTACAATGTTTCCAAAAGATGAGACAGCTCTGGTGGGTAAACAGAGAAGCTTGTTTACAAACAAAAGTATATGTAAGCAAAGTGAATGAAACAGAATGGAGTGTGTGTCCACATAAGGGCATTCTGCTCAACCATTAAGTTCCATCAAGATGGTAAAAGGAAAGATTCAGACTTAAGGCCTGCTCTGAAGATTGGAGAAGAAGCTGCCTGGAAATGGGTGTTTAACCCTGTCCTCGCATGTCCTTTCCCCAGTCTAAATCCTCCTTAAGCTACTTTTGCTCCAAAAGGGAATAAAGACAGGCCCAACTCGTTCGTCTTTCCCTCTCTGCCAGAATTGGCTCAGGCAGATGGGCTGTCATTAGAGTTGGAGGCTGAAGCACTAGCCTCTCTCCTCTTCCTGCTCCACACTTCCCTTGATCACTAAAGATGGAGATGGGAGAGATGGGCTCTTGGGAGCCCAACTATGCATTAAAATAAGGCACACACTTCCCACACACATTATTTAAAGTGTAAACAGGCCCTTTTTTTGCTGCTGTCAAATGTTAACAGTGGAGAGTGGGTGCATCCCCCCCTGTGGGTCTCATGGGAATTGGTCCTGGAACCAATAAAAGTGACTCATTAACTACTGCATTTATATCCAGCTTTTTTCCCTCTTGCAAGGAACCCAAGGTGGCTTACATATTCCTCTTCCTCTCCATTTTATCCTTGGAGAGTTCTGGCTCAGAATGTCTATGTGTTGAGGAGTCTGTGTGTTGGGGGCTGGGTGAGTTATACCGTGTCCTCTTCCCACTATGAAAAAAATTGATCAATACTAGAAAACCCTGGAATTAATGACAGCCATTTAAACAAGTATGTTGAGCTGCGGTCGCTCCAGTCAAGACCCTAGTCTCTCTATTTCTGCAATTCAATCCCCAATGGAAAAAGACACTTCAGTATTTTTCATTTATATTGAGAAGGTGGTACAAGTTCAACTACCAGGTCCTTTTGTTTGGATATGATAACTTTGAGAGATGGCGTACTGTAGTGGCAAAGAGTGATATATTCAGGAAGTCCCCAAGTCTGAATCTTGCTTCTGCCATGGGTTCACTAGGTAGGCTTAGCCAAGTCACTCTCTCAGCTTCAATCCCCACATCTGTCACATATGGGATAATAATACCGACAATTTAAAAGAGTTGTTATAAGGATTACAATTAGTTAATGCATCTCAAGCACTTTTAACATTTGAAAGCACTGTACAAATGTTAAGCAATATCATTAAAGTTTTCTCTAAAAATAGAACCTTCGATTCATTTGTCTACAATCAAAGATGTCACTGTATGACTCATTGGTTGGATGGAATTCCAGTTACAAATATATGACATGCTACTTAGATCTAACTAAAGATAATACGGGTATTATAATATATTGGAAGAATAATATCAATGATATTGTGATATATACTTGCATCATATTAAAAATGGAATAATTAGTTAATTAATTAAATTAGTTATCTCGTCTTTCTCTCATAAAAGAGTTTAAACTTGTCTAAGAGAATAAAATTAAAAGTCAATAAAATATAGAAGTAACATATCTAAACTGCAGGAAAACCATAGATTTCTTAAAATATGAACAACTATGGTTTGATAAATAATGGCTGCAATCCAGACCACAGTTACACATGTACAGGGTCCATATTTAATAGGACATAAGTATCCATAAATAATTGTAGGATGCATAATAACCTCCATTGAGTTTTCCAAGTTTCTATGCCCTTCAGAACACTAGTTAATATTATTAACATTTCAAACCACGGAATATTGTCACAAGCTCTGAGCATTTTTTTTTCAAAGTCCATTAGTTCAAAGAGAATCTAACTGAAAGAAGACAACCCAGAGTAAGAGTTTTAGGAGCACTTGTCTTTTATATACTTTCAATTACAGATACACAAAGATGGCAATGAATAAGAGATAAAGGCCCATACAAAAATAATTTTAAAAAAATAACTTTTCCAAAGAAATTTTCTATTCACATTAAATAAAAACAAGGTATAAATACTGAATTGCTTTCAGTAAGTATTTTCAACAGGGCTGTATTAAATTATATTTTGAAGTCCCCTTAATACCCACCTTAAAGGGTTTCCTCCTACCAATAGTACATTTTCAAATATACTGAAGCAGATTGGGTGTTGCCAATATCCAGCTAAGAGCCTGAGGCAAAAGAAGTGCAATTATTACTTCAAACAAAGGATTAAAACATCCAGTACTGCAGATAGCTAGTTTAGATGTCTGAACATCCAAATGGCAGATTTGACATAAGTACATTTATATTAATGGCTACAAACTACTCAACTACTGAATGTTTATTTGATTAAAAGATATTAAAGATAAAATTAGTATTCTTATAGGGATTAGTTCCTTTTGCTCCCACATTAGTCATAAGTTAAATGCATCTTTCTGCAAGTCTGCAGTATGTTGTGATGGCCCGTCGAAATATTAAATTCCAATAGAAATTATGGAGGCGAGAGCAAGAAACGCAGCTGCTGCTTTTGAAGACAGTCCTGAAACTGCACATGTAGCAAAACCTGGCAGTGAGATTGTTAACTAGGGCAAGGCTTTCTTGCCTACACTGGGCTCTGATTCATTTCTAGGCCCAATTCAAAGTACCAGTTTTGACTTCTAAAGCCCTGCATAGTTTGGGAGCTGATTACCAAAGGAACACCTCTTCCCTACCCATGCCCCAAAATCATCAGTAGAAGCCCTTGTTTGAATGCTCTCCTCAACCTGAAGTCTAGAAAGTGGCTTTAGGGAGAGAGCCTTTTCAACTGTAGCCCCTTTATGAAATGTTCTCCTGACAGAGACTCATGTGACTCCTACTCTAACGTTCTTTGAGCACCAGACTAAAACAATTTTTTCTTCCAGGTCTTTTTATTTCTATTGTATTAATCTGGTTTTATATTGTGTACATCTTAGAGAATTGTTAATTCTAAAGTGACTAATAAATATAACAAATAAATAAATAAAAATTATACCTTGGTGGACAACCTTCCTGGAAACGGGACTTATCTGGAAAGATGGAATGAAACACAGTGGACCCATTCTCCATATATATATATATATATATATATATACTTAGAATGAGTAAATTCCAAAGTGGAAAAATATCCAAAGAAAAGCCATAATGATGGATTTGGTGACTAGTGGCCTTGGCTCCCATTTGCTGTTCCTGACATAACTTGGGTAAACGGGAACTTGAAAATAAAAGACATAAACAATTGATCTATGCATCTTTCTAATCATCTACTGGCATTCAAGGTGCTGCTTTGCTGTGATTCCATTCCTTACCAGGAAATTTCAGTAGATGGTGTTGGGGGCTTACCAACTCTGACTCAGTGGTAGCGTAGTTGCAGAGTCTTACAGGGTTCTGTTCTTTCACCCATTATATTTAACATATTGGAGAGATTGTCTAGTTGAGATGTTCATCAATACAGTCTGACAGCTCAGATATATTTTTCCTTTATATTAGATCCAAGTTAGCAGTTAGATCCCTGTGAGTCTGCTTGGAGTCAGTAATAAGACTGGATGAGGTTGAATAAATGGAATTTCAATCCAGGTAAGTCTGACTTGCTTACTGCAGGAGGCAACCCAGCAAGACATTTTCGATCTACCTGCTTTAGGTGGACACTCACACACTTGAAAGATAATATTCACAACTAGGAAGGCTCAATGTATCTATAGCCGGAGTTTAAAAGGGCCCACCATTGGATGCCTTAGAACACAAGGATAAGTTGCACAAGACAATGAAGAAAGTACATCAGTTTGTAAAGGAATTTCTCTTTTTCACGTGTGAAACATAACCACTGTTGAAAAATTAAAACTGAAGGAGGGAAGAAAGTCTGAGAATCACAAGGTTATACGCAATTAACAGGAGCTGCAGAGCTTGAAATACACTTTTAACAAAAGCCAGACCAGAAGAAGCCAAGAGGCAAAGACTTAAAGTAACATTAGGGATAAATATGTGAAAGTTAAAATCATGATGTTTCATATGTAATCCATACAAAAGAACAGGTTTCTCTGTCAATGTTGATGGGATGTTTGTATAAGAACAGAATCTCTCTACTTTTATGGTATCATGAGGCTTGTTTCTGCTGCTCGTATTGATTTCGTGATTTGATTGTTTCCTGTTTTAAAACTGATTTTTAGTTTTACTGAGTTTTGTGTGTGTGTGTTCTACTAATCTTGTAAAGCTTATGTATGTAAGCAACCTCAAGAGGAAGGAAAGGAACCTTAATTTTGCCACCCCTCCTCCCAAAAGTATCCACTGGCCATAATAGCAAATATATGCCACTCAGCAGGTCTGGCGAGATCTAGACATTACAACCTAGACGTGATAGCAGTGCATCTGTCTCCCTTACATTCGTCCCAATCACATATGGCAAGGATAAGAAATTACAGATCTGAATTAAACAACAAAAGATGATATGTGATGGATACTACTTTCCTCTGGACTCGTGTTGTTTTTAAATGGATATTGTATTTATAACCAATGTTTTTAATTTGTAAACCACCCAGACAGCCTTGGCTATAGGGCGGTATATAAATACAACAAAATAAATAAATAAATAAATGTTCACCCAGCTAGGCTCAATTTGAATAGTGAAGCCTGGTTGAAAGAAAAGTGCTGTCAGATGGTAACCTGAAGGGAGGTAAGCAGTGAACAGGGGGAGGATTCATAACTCTTGCTCAGTCACAAATCCCATCAGCTCTTTATATGTAATTGGGGCAAATCCACATTTAAAGACGTAGGTCTGGGGCTAGCACATCATATTTGGCTTTTAATCCATGACTAAAAAAATATAGGGTCAGGTTCTGTCACACAAACATGGCCCAAATTGCTACATTTAGGAAAAATCTCTAAGTCGGTACATAGGGAAAGAGTTCCCTGTCCAGTCCAACTATCACATCAGGTTCCAGAGAAGAGGAAAGAGAAGCAAGACTATTCCATTGCCTCTGCAGAGAGACCAGTAGGGATGTGTATCGTATCGTTAAAATGTACAATAACGATACGATAAGGTCGTTATCGTGCATGTGTTTAACGATGAAGATACAATAGAAAAACCTACGATAACCATCAGAGACGATAATGTTCGGGCAATTTTATCGTTTTATCGGACTGCCATATAAATATACCTATAACGCCTGTATTTTAAAAGTTAGAGGCTTGAAACTTGGTCACAGTGCTTATGGGTTATGCCTAAGTATGTGTATGAAATTTGAGATTGATCCCTCCAACCCTCGATTTTATATGAATTTATTAAAGATCGCTTCTGTTCTGACAGGCCTGAATGAACACACGTGGCGAGCTGTCATTCTGATCTGTCAGAACTGAAACGATCTTTAATAATACACATATGTGCCAAATTTGAGATTGTTCCCTCCAACCCTCGATTTTATATGAATTTATTAAAGATCGTTTCAGTTCTCACAGATCAGAATGACAGCTCGCCACGTGCGTTCATTCAGACCTGTCAGAACGGAAACGGTCTTTAATAAATTCATATAAAATCAAAGGTTGGAGGGATCTATCTCAAATTTCATACACATACTTAGGCATGCCCCATAAGCACTGTGACCAAGTTTCAAGCCTCTAACTTTTAAAATACAGAAGTTATAGACATTTTTTCTTTAAAAATAGGGCTGCAAAAAATATAGTTTTTTCACAATAATTATTGTGAAGACAATACGGTTCGCCTACGATATGACTGAAGACGATAATTTTTTTGGTCCAAAATGACGATAACGATAAACAACGATATTTTTTGGCATGCACACCCCTAGAGACCAGCTACATTTTGCCCTCTCTAAAGTGTCACTCAGCAGCATCAGCCATTCCATCAAGTTGCAGAGCAGAAGGAGAGTAGAAGGGCTATTACACTGCCTTTTCTGAGGGATCAGCTACCTGTGTCTCTTCTCAAATTTCATCTAGCCAGCAGCCATTCCATTAGGCTACCTGAACTGTTTCTATGCCAACTGGTCACAGTAAGAACTCCAACTTTAAAAACTGGTGCATGGTCTTACTTCTTTCCTTCTCCCTCCTCATCCCTTTTTCTTTGCATGTCATGTCTTATAGATTGAAAGTTGAGAGCAGGTACTATCTTACTACTGATATTTGTAAGCCACTCTGGGAGCTTTCTTTTGCCAAAGAGTGGGAGAAAAAAGGCTTCAAATAAAAAAGTATTAAAATGTGCCAGAAGTTAGAATTGCATACCCCCAAACCCACTTCTAATGTCTATTTAACATGAACGTCCTTTTCTCGCCCATTATACTATGTTTATTAGTTTTACATATTTGCAAGCTAATTACATCCCCCGTCAGTAAAAGAAAACGAATTAACATTAGGCCTTCTTTATTTTGCATGAAAGACAAATAAAAGACCTCTTTTGCCAGCCAAGCCCTTTGAATGGAAAATTAGAAATTTGTTCAATCACAGGTTCCTAAAAGACCAATTTTCCTAAATGAGGGTATACCAAATGTTTAATTGTACGATTCATGCACAGCTGAATAAAGAGCCAGACACTGGATAAAGCTGTGAATGACAAAGTCACATACATTATATTAGATGCTTCATTACAACACGAAGTTAATGAACACCAAGGATTTATCAATCTGACAACCTATTAGAATGAAACACAAATATGAAAGTTTCTGTTATAAATCGTTAAGTAATGTAAAATGACAGAAAAATCTTCAAAACTACAAGAAATATAAGCTAGAACATCTAGTTTTAATAACAGACAAACTGACTTTTCAGCATCAAATTCCCAATCATAATTAAAACCCTGTCTCTGTAAGACATTTTGACTATGAATTCCATTTTACAAATTACTTAATCTTTTTTGTGTGTGCTAATAAATGTTCTTGGCTTTAAAAAAATTAGAACTGAAAACACACTCTGGAAAAGTTACAGAATCCATTAAGGATTCTCTTGGCTTACAGTGTTAAGTACAGTGTAAACCAGGCTTGGCAGTCCCAGATCTCAATCAGTGTCTAGATGTGAAGACAGACATGATGAAAACTAGCAGTCTGAGGTTGAATCAACATCAGTGATAATGTTTGGGAAGTGTGACACATAAGGGCTCCACGTTGTTGTCCACCAAGGAGGAGACAGCCCGGTGCATAGATACAAACCCTCTTTAGCAGCTACAGGGAGAAAAATCCTCACAATAAGGCCGACAGCATCAGGCCTTTTAACATACAATGTGCTCAATGCGAAACAGGCCCCTCCACAGTTGCCACCCAGGGTCGGCAACCTCCACTATTAATTTGCAACATTTAGATACTGCTGAATATAACAGAATCTCTAGGCGGTTCTATATGAATCTGCTGAGTGAAGAGACCTCCCTTTCCTTGAAGGTCTCTGACCAGGGCCAATTTCAGATGGTGGCAAGGTCAAATATTGGGAATGCAGTACCCTGTCTTCTGACAGTGATAACACAACGCCAACAACATCTGCACTAGCTACCAGGTTCAATTCACAATGCTAATTGCGATTTTTAAAAAACCTGAAATGGCTTGGGTCTTGTCCATTTCAGGGAATACATCTTTCTGTATGATCCAACCAGGTCAGCTGAAGATCAAGATTACCATTTGTGTACTAACAGCAGACAAGGGCACAAGAGAGACACTCTCAATGGTGAGAAGAGTTATAGAAACTCACCCAAAAAAGACTGTCACAGCCCAGCAGGTTTTAGAATTTTTACCTTTATAACTTTTAAAGTAAATGTTAGTATTCTTTAAGCTACTAGTGCAAATTCCATGTCATCATAGAGGCTAGTGGTTTGAGAATGATTGGATAAAAATATGTTTGCCCGTTTCCCTTGTGACTTGAACAACTTCACACTTTTAAAATAAATGTACTACAAATAAACCAGCAAAGGTGAAAACAAAAAAAGATGTTCTTTTTAAGATTGTTTACATTTCTTAAAGTTTGAGGTAGAAATCATGTGATTAAGAGTTTTCTCTCTCTCTTTCCTCTGGTGTCCCTTCAGATCTTTCTCCCCTCTTTCTCTTTCTCCTTCTCTAACTAATCACCAGCTGGCTTTTCTTCAGCTCATTTCCCAACATTCTGTGGCTATCCTTTCATTGGGTCAGAACTCTAAAACCTCACAGGAGTAAACATTATTACACATGCATACACACATTGTGTCACATGTTACATTACACGCACAGTGTGGGGCATATGCATTAACTTTCCCTTTATCTCATCCCTCTCCCTTTCTGAGCCACCTAAATTAGCTCAAGTTTGGAACTTCTTCAAAGCTTTAAAATTTTCTGTATGTCTACATTGCTCAAGCTTCAGTTTGAAACAAAAATGAGCAAAACCGGTGTCATAGAACTCAGGTAATAAGTCTTACACTACCTTATTCATATATAGGACCGGTGTTACTTTAAATCAATGGTGTTTTGTTTTTTACAGAAGCGTTCCTCAGGTTTGAGATTCTGATTAGCACCTATTACTTGTGTGAGATCAGGAATGTGAAGCCAGATTTAATCCTTTCTGCTCTCCCCTCTCAGAACTGCTTAATTTAAATGTTATCAAGAAAACTGAATATCTTTATCACAAACATGAAAACAGCTAAATTTTGCCATTTGTCCTTTAGGTCATAAGCATTTGTCCAATAAAAGCTTCTGGCTATGCAAATTATTCAGATGGTACTGGATTTTAATGTGTTCTATGCATCAACAGTGCTCTGTACTCATTAACCTTTTAGGACTAGAATAATTTGTATAATTAGCCTGAGGGAAATCATTTTTCTTGGGTGCATAGTTTTGTGACTATTTTGGGAAAATTACATATTTTAAACTTCCTGAAACAATAATTTACTAGATGATAGGTCAAGAAGTATATTTCAACTTAATCTAGTCAATACCAATAATATGCAATTAAAAGTCATATTACGTGCCTTTAATATCTTTTTAACCAATGGGAAAGGAAAAATATTATAAAGTTTCTTCTGTATGTCTTTTTATAGCAACAGCTCTTTAAGAAGAGATTAAAAGGTTTGAAGACAAATGAGACCTATCCACTGATAATAGCACTTTACTTTCTAAAATTATTTGGAATGCAAACTGCATCTCCTATGAAACACAATGTCAAACTATTGTTTTAGAAGTATACCGTATTTGTTGTATCAACCATCATGGTCATATCAACCACAAATGCCAACCTATTTTAATCTTGCCTAATTCTTTCTTACTGGTATGTTCAATGCAATCTGCCTACAGATCTGATACAAGTTCTGTCTCAGATGTCAATGCAATCCAGTTTGGACCATGCTGAATAGTTACAAAACTCAAAATGCCATGAAATATGCTGGGAAATATTAAAATTTACTATGCATAGGCAATAATGTGACTGATAACTTTCATTTGAATTTATATGGCCCCACTGCAGATTTATTTTATACAGCTCCTGCAGCTGTTACATAAATATTTGTAAATGTTTTAAGGTTCTGTTTGCTTACATAATACTCTAGAATTTTCCAGTAATAGTTATCCATGAAGATAGATACAGATTGATTTATAGCGTAATATACAATGGTGAAAGCTCCTTTCCCCCCCCTAAAATGTCCACAAAGTTTTCAAGAAAGACAGGATTTTAAAAAGGCTTATAATATCAAAACAAAAATCCAACGTAAACTACCTATAATGGGAAAAAGGTATTTATAAACTTTTAAAAAAAAAACTGTAAAAATATATTTTGCATTTATTGGCAGGTACATCATCAAGTACAGTACAACAGGTGTCATTTAGGCAGGGAGAAGCCTATAAATAAATGATTTAAGAAGCTATAATTTGGAAGGCAAAAGGGACTTCAGCTGAGACATTTTTTCTTTCTTTCTTTTAACCCCACCCTCTCCTCCCTCCATGGGGCTGAGGATTTCAGCATGAACACAAGAGGGGGAAAGCTTAAATCCCCCTTCCGAATTAATAGGTTCCAAATTGGGGCTGCATATGCTTAGCCAGAGGTAAGTCAATCCCATGCACACACACATGGTTGTGCTATCTTGGCTCATAAGGGGATAAAGCCGGTGACTGTGAAATGACATGCCAAACTGGAGAAGGAGGACATTGTGAGGAGCAGTAAAGTTTTTCGCCACTCTTGCCAGGAATCTTTGTAACGCTTCAAACATGCCATGCAGAACCCATGCTGCTGGGTTTGCACATCACAACAAGCCACTCTGAACAAGCCAATAACAAGCCATGGGTTCTCAGGGTAGCTTGTGCAAAGTTAACAACCCATGCTTAGCTGTCGTGCCAGGTTCAGACAACACAACAAGCCATTCTAAAACAAACAAGAATGACAACCCACCATGGGTTGTTATGTCATGCAAATCAGGTCAATATTTATTGTGAGCCATTGAGGTGCAGTTTACAGCAGAGAAACAGCACATAAATATACTAAATAAAGAAATAAAGGAGGTAAGAATTAGCAAGAATGCTACATTGGATAAGGGGACTTCCATGACATCAAGTCTTCTTTGCCATAATTACAAAAGGCACAAGCTACTCAGGTAAGCATATTCTTTGCAAAGGTGTACTGATTGGGACACGTTAAATAGAAAAGTAGCAATGGTGTTGAGGAAGGTTCAGTAATATACTTTTTATTGAAACACCTGACAGGCAGGGTTGATAATGAGGCTGGAGAGAATATGAGAATATGTGGCCTAAAATAATTTCAAATAAATAAATAAATAAATAATGTATGACCAATTGCCATTAAAAATCATCAGTGTGGCCCTTCTTATGGGTTGGCGATAGTATGTCTGGTTTTGTTATTTGTATCTACACTGTCTTCTCTAAGAGCTGCTTTGAAGCTGTAACAGTTGGAATATTTATTTTGTTGTTTATTAGTTATCTGCTTTTCTGGGCCATTGGGCCTCATTTTATTTAATTGCTTTAAATTTGTACAGCTTTCAAATCACCTACCAATGGGGGCTTTAGAAAATAATAGAAACAAAACCTCCAAATTGCTTGAAGCTTTGCCAATGTATTTTCATTTCATAAAGCTCTATCCAGTCCAAGATTCTGGCTAATTCCCTCCTGGAATAGGTTAACAGAAGATGCTCATTTTCACTATCAATAAACTGTGAAATGTATTTTAACATGTTTTAATTATAAATGGCATTCACAAGGCCTGTATTTGTGGGCAGGCTATTCTCCTAAAAGATAATGTGATTTGTAATGCAAGCAGTGTGAAAATCCATAGTAAAATAGCTTCCAACTTGGTTACTAATGATGGTTTAACAGCCTGAAGAAAAATTCATTGAATGTCTTAATAGAAAGGGTTTTTTTTAATTTACATTTTTGTTTGCGATATCATTATTTAATTAGTTTAAAGAGTCAACTTAAATCTGCTTTAGAAAATGTTTACATTTCAAATCTACAAGTAGTTCTCCAAGATATCAAATAGCATGTGTATTAAGCTTTTGAAGTCCTCTGGCCAGTGTAACCTGTGGTTTGGCTTTTTTTTTATATAGCATGTTATTTTAAAATTGGAACAAACAGCATGCTGTAGAATCGTCAGAGGTGCCCATGGCCCAAAGAGGTTACCGACCCTTTCTTTAGAGGGAAAGTGACACAACAACAAAAGGACTTCTAGAGTATACTTAGTAACTTAACAGGTTTGAGGATAGGAGTTTTTATATCCACTTATTTGGGAGTAGCCCTATGGAAGTCAAGGGGATTTACATTTTGGCTCCTTCCCACTACACAATCATCCAAATCCAATCACTGCCTCCAAAGGAGCTAATACTAAAACTTAACATTATACATTTTTTAATTTACTTTAGTTACCTTAATTAAAATATTTATAAAGAAATAACAAAATGGTCAGAGCGACTCACAAAAAGAAATTAAAAAACACATAATTAAAGTATAAAAATTGGGGGGTGGGACAGTCACAGAAAGTAAGAACATCTTGATGCTAAAGCAGATTAAAAGTCCTTGGAAAATAAACGTTCCTGACCTGTTACCAAAATGATAACTAGGTAGGTGCCAGGCAAGATTCTCTGGGGAGAACATTCTACAGCCATCCCTGCTACCCCCAAATCACTCTTTCCACCCTTCTTTTTCTTTATATAGGGAATGCAGAAGTTGGTGGTAGTAGGAGCAGCAGCAGCAAGAGAAGGGAGACTCCCTATCCCAAAGGCTACCACTCTCAGTCCTGATGCACTGCTGAGTGTGTCCAAGGGAGGAGAAGGAAGGGGGAATCATCCTTCACTTGACTCTTACTGTTGCTGCTACTGCCCACATCTTACCTGCTTGGAGGTAAGGAAAAGGCTAAGGTGGATAGGGTGCCTTAGGGGCTGCCAGAAAGGAAGGAAGGAAGCCAAGAGTCCTTCATAGCCTGAATATTGATTGAAGCTGGAGAAAGGGATATGAGGTTTGGAAAGGGTCTTAAAAGCCTTTTTCTCCTTGGGTCCAACCTTTTGAGACCCACAGAGGTTTAGTTCTAAGCTAGGCTCAGGCAAATACCGGCAACATCCCCACCAATTACTACCAACCTAGCAACAGCGCTATTTGAACGACCTTGTAAACAATAATACACACCTAGTACAACACCCTCTCTGAAAGACCTTCAAAAAGAGGAAGGTTTTCTATAGGCATTCTACTAAGCAAAGAATAGTTTTCAAAGACCTAATTAAAACTTGTCACCTCCTTCAAACTATTTCCTTAAAAACTCAATTCTGCCAGGCCACTCCTAGGAAGGCTGAAAATGTTATGTTGATCCAAGTACTACAATGTAACTTGCATACTGTAGACACCCTAGATAATCACAGTTCTTGTTTTCTCCCATTTTCACTTAAGTTACTAAACCTTAAGTGTGCATCATGGCCAATTTATACTATGAGCACAATTTAATTAAGGAATTTGTGTTGAGGCGGAGATGGAACAACAAGTTGAAGTGGAGGCTTCTTTACCATTTCCACTGCAACCATTCAAACTGCTTAAGGAGGCAAGCTGCTTCCAGTGTATGAGTAGTTGACATGTCAAAGAAACCCTCAGTTGCATGAAGTGCCCCTGTACATTCATATAGCTTTGAAGATCACAGCCCAAATGATATTATTACTGTAAACTGCTATGACTAGATGCCTTCCTGACTGAGTGGGCAGTTGGAGCCATTGTTTGTGAAGCAAACAATTTGCAAAGCAACAGGCTCGAAAGCTTTTGTGGAATGAGAGAGGGAGTTGTACCTTTTGAAAGGCTGCAACTCAGGAGTAAGGCACGCACTTAGGACTGGGAAAGACTCCCATCTGAAATCGTGGCATGCCACTGCCAGGCAGTGGAGACTAGGGGCAGACAACCTTTTGAGCCCCTGGGCACATTTGGCAATTTGAGAAACTCTCCTGGGCCTCACTATAAAATGGCCTGCCATGGAAAGCATGCCTAGTCACAAAAGGCAAGTAACCTGACCTAAAGACTGAGTACAAGGCACAGGTTGGGTCTGAGCCCCAGCACACTAAATAACTGCTTTAGGACCGATCTGCACCAAGCAGGATACAACACTTTGAAAACATTTTGAAAACTGTATATGGAGTGTGTCCTGGGCCCCAACAGTTGTCACTACTGTTATAAACTGTTTTAAAGCAGTAGTGTAGATCCTGCCCCAGACTCACAGAACCAACAGAAACCTCTCAGGCATTTGGCAATATCTGAGGAGTCTGAGTTTGTTTTGTTTTGTTTTTGTAGTTTTTTGAAGTGTTGAAGTGGGTTTTAAATGTACAGATTGTGTGTATGTTGTATGTTTTTGCTGTTTTAATTTTTGTATATTGTTTTTAATTGTTTTTAATCCTATGTAAACCGCCCAGAGAGCTTCGGCTATGGGGCGGTATACAAATGTAATAAATAAATAAATAAAATAAATTTCACCAAAGGGTAACTCTTTCTCTCTCCCATCAACCCCATTTGCCAGCAATCACATTCCCCCCATATCTTTTTCTCTCACACTCTGGATCACCACCTATACAGTCTCTTTCTCCCTGGCTCATCACCCACAGACTCTCTCTCTCTCTCACACACACACTCACACACACAATCTTAACAGGGACCAAAAGTGGTATCCGAGGGCACACCTGTGCTTGTGGACACTGCTTTGCCTACCCCTGGTATAGACAAGAATTTGCCAGATGGACCAAAGGTCTTGCTCCGTATGAGGCAGTTTCCTATATCCCAGTACTCACTTTAATACTTAATCAAGAAGGAAATAAGAATATTTAAAAATGATAGATTTCAAAACTCTTTATCATCCCTAAAGACATAGGCTGGGCAAAATTATCAGGCATATATCAGGCAAAAAATCTGCTTACTGGAGAGTGATGCAAAGAAGAAACAGAACTTCAAAAATAGAACCTAACATAGACTGATAAATAAAAGCAGCTATACATTCTATGTTACTATACGTGTTCAATGAATTAATACATGAAGTTGTCTTCTAACCATATGTCAGTATTTTATTGTAAGCTGCTTTGACAACTCTTGTGGTACAAAAGTGGCTTAAAAGATTAAGTACTAACGAAAGTATGAGCCCGGTATTGTTGACACCAATTTCAGGATTTGGGGCAGAATGTTTTCCAACCCTACCTGGTGATGCTGGAGTTTGAATCTGGGACTTTCTGCATGCAAAGCATGTGCTCTACCTCTGAGTCATGTATAATTTTTTTTTTAAAAAAAACACCATCCAAGACATATGCAGTACTTGTTTGAGAACAAAGGCTTTACTGAATTATCAGGGAGTTTTGTCTTTTAATTATTTTTATCACAAGACTAAAGTCTGAATCAATCAACAATTATTTTGATAATTTGAGGCAACGCCTGCAAATATCTCTTGACAGTCAGCAGCCAAAGCTTTCATCTCTGTAAAGCGTGTCAGATGTTATTAACAAACGCTGCAAGATTTAAGTGAGCACAAATGCATTTCTTCTACTGTCTGAATGCATTTTGCTACAAATCTATGAATCATGTCTGTTAAATATATGCTAGGATGTTGCAGTTGTTACATACTTGTCCAGAGGCAAAGTCTCTTTTCTTCACATCTCATTACCTATACAATCACATGTTCTTAATATACCAAAGTTTCCAAAAATAGTAAAGTATTGCATCTTTTGCACAGAACCTAAAAGGCAATTAGAAAAAAAAATACTTTCAATTGTTTGAAAAACAGAGTCTTTTTACAAGATGAGATGGACAGGTTTCTTTCTATCCCTTGGGGCTTAACATTTCATTACCTGTCCCTTTTTCTTGGCACAACCTATGCTGAACCATTTGTCCAACTACCCTAAATACCATATTCGTCTCATACTTCCTATGTTAGAGGAGAGCGCACAGAATTTCATGTGTGCATGGAAAAAACTGGACTGCCTCCTCCAGCAACCACTGAGCTTCTGCTGTTGGTAGGGGAGCCAAGGAACACCAGCATGCAGGGCCCTTATTCTGAAGCATAGACAGTGGAAAACAAAGCAAAGGAACTGCTGAAGAAATGCTTCAGGAAAACTCCTGAAGCTGAGTCTCCCAAATGGTGAAGTTAAAGACAAGAGTGCAGTACAGAGACAAACTGCACAGACAATTCTGTTTTTACTGATTTTTATTGTATCACTTTGTGTAATTTTTAACTTATACACTGCCTAGAGTGCCACTAAAGGAGGCCTAAAACTAAATTTTAAATATGTAAAAAAATGCCTTGAAAGCATTTCAGTGACATTTTACAAGCATTTGACAAAAAATTAAGTAACCAATTACCCTACTTCCCCCAACCCCGGCAAAATATGCTACTCTGTGTTTTAACATCTATTTTAATGTAACGAAGTTTTAACTGGCTATTTTTATATTCTCTTATTGGATGTTCCCCAAGACCTGATACTTCATTCGAGACAATACAAGATACAGATTGGCACCATTCTGAAAGAGGTACACTTATTGTGATGCTGGCAGGTGTTTTTTTTTTTAAAAAATTACTCCTGTGACAGAACATACTGGAGGCTTTCTCTTCTGGTCTCCAGAATTACATTTCTGATAACCATTGGTGACTGAATTTGTAGACTCCTTGCGTTTTATCACTAGCATGAACATGAGGAATATGAGGAGTACCTCCTTAGCTATTATTTATTTATGGCTAATAGCCATTGACAGAGCATCTTCCCTTAATTTGACTAAGCTTTTAAAAAGCCACACATGTTAGCAGCTATCACAACACCCTGTGGCAATGAATTCCATAATTACATGCTGTGTGAAGTAATACTTCCTTTTGTTTGTACAGACTGCCAGCCGATGTTCTTGAATGATGGGAAAGATCAGGCAGGAATTGCGCTGGGAATGAGATCTGAGCTCCTTCTAACCCTGTGATTCTAATCAAATATTTAACCATACTAATTTTCAACAAAAGACAAAAGTCTCAAATCAATGTTCATTGGAGCACTGATGCACAAACTTAACTTGTACTTGAGAGGAATCTTTCCTGTTCATTTCATTCAGTATCTGGAATGAAGATGTACTCAGAACACTATTTGATATAAGAGAATGGCAAAAACTCCTGCTTGCTTGAGAACTCTGACCATGCACAGCGGTTTCTGCAAGGGGCAGTAAATATCCTATGTCACTTTACAAACTCATTTATTGTAGAATGCAAGAGGCACTCTGTATGCAACAGGCAACTTCATCAGATGCATGAAGCCAACTGAGAAGGTCATTCGAAGATTGAGATACTCTGGGGGATAAATAAAATTGAAAACTCATTATTACAGATATACCAGCACATGGTAAGTCTTGAGGCACCAAATAGGTTATGAATGTGAGATAGTTTACTTGTTGCACAGCAAGGTTCATACATATACCTTTTCAGGCTCTGGGAGATACAACCAGCATACTAATGAATTCAAATTCTGAATCCTCCTTCGATTGTTGCCCTTTGAAGTTCTTCAGCTTAAGCATAGCGACCATATGTAATGAACCTGGCTTATATTGGCCATGATTGCTAAGATTTGACTACTGAATGTTACTAGTTTCCATTTGAACACTGCAAAACTCAGTTTTGGGAAACAGACAACAAAGGAGCCAGCAAAAAAAGGTCAAACCTAACCAGGGCTGCATACCCCTTTTTTCCTGTCACGGATCACTGGTCCTCATAGGGAAAACAGCCCACCCTTTTCAGCACATTTTTTCGGGGCTTTTTCTGCACTCCCTCTAATATGCTCTGCCCCTGAGCTGTCCTACACAAGACATTTATTGTGTACTCACCATTCCCTACTCACAGTTGTTCGTTCCTTGTAATACTTGTTAATAGGTTCCATTGGAACCAACGATGGGGGCTTTACTTCCAAAAAGACAATGTAAAAATATATGCTGTAACTGCCCAATCCTATGCCTGTTTACTCAGAAATTCCATTCTGTCCAATCAGATCGATCCCCACTTGTGCTCCTAGTCACAAGCAGTCATACAGCAAAATCAGATGCATATTTCGCCTGAAGGTAGTCCCACTGATTTCCATGGGCCAAACTCCCATGCAGATGTGCACAGTACTGGAGACCTAGGTTGCAATGCTAAATTACTGTGAAGTTCAGCCCATTGAACCTAGTGGTATTGTCTTCTGAGTAAACATGCATAAGGTTGCACTGTTAGTTTTCCTGCCTCCACCATCACACACCTATTTGGGAGTCTGATGTGGAGACTGCCATGTGAGCAGTCACCTCTCCAAAGCTTCATGATGCAATGAAAGAAGTGACAGGGCAATTCTTCCTGGTGTAGGTGGTTGCTGGGGTGAGGAAAGAGAGATGGGGAAGGAGAACTTCCGAGGGTCAACTCCCTATGAGGAAAGATGATAACAGCTGGAATTGTTTAGGTTAAAAAAAGGTGAGTAAGAGGAGACGTGATAGAGGTGTACGGAAGTATGCATGATGCAGAGAAAGTGGACAGAGAGATGTTTTTCTCCCTCTTTCACAATGCAAGGACCCAATGGGGTCATCTCATGATGTTGATTGGTGGGGGAATCAGGACAGATAAAAGGAAATACTTCTTCACATAGCACATCTGAAGGAAAGAGAGCCCTTTCCTTCCAGGTGGGCACAGAACTCTTTAACCGAGTTCTCCCCAAGCCCATCTCCCGATCCCAAGGCTAAATAGTCGAAGCCAGCCGTCGGAAATAAACACACAGGTTAAGGACTGATGTGATTTATTGAGAATCTATTAGCTAACCATGTAAGGCCCCAGTCGGTCCAATAAGCCGTTAAAATGCAAGCCAGGAAAGAAAGGGAGGGGCAGCGGGGAGTGGGAAGTGGGGGAGTAGGATGAGGTTTGAAGTAGAAGTTAGCAGCCGTAAAGCAATAAAACAATAAAACAATTTAACCCACACTAAATCACACTCAAAGGGTGACAAGCCTTTTCCTGGAATGTGCCAGACCTGAAAACAATAAAACTATATATTCACCAGCATCACCTTGCTGAATAGGGATCCCTCCTTCCACGCACCAGTCCAGGAGAAGATGGCCTCCCCAGTGAGTATTCCCTTTATCCCTTTTTGGGTTAGCTGGTATCGTGACCAGCCGAAACCAATCTTCGACCGTCCCACTCATGCCACCGGCCCCCTCCCTGCGAACGGCCGTTTCCCACAGCTGAAGCTTTGGTAGCTCACTTCCAATTAACTCCGACCTTGAAGTTCGGACCTGGCTGGGCCTCCCAAGACAAGCGTAAGAGTACCAGGTGTGAGTGCTGAGAACCAGCAGCCTGAAGTCTGACAACAGTCCCCCTTTGGATTTCCCCCCTCCCAACTCCAAGGCCCCTGACCTGCAATGTAGGCCACCCTGCCCATCCCCACCAGATTGTAGTCTCCCAGGCCCCTTTCTTCACAGCACATAGTTAAACTATGGAATTCACTGCCACAATATGTCATGATGCCAACCAGTTTGAATAGCTTCAAAGGGGGGTGGAAAATTCATAGAGAAGAAGGCTATCAATGGCAACTAGTCCTGATGACTATATGGTACCTCCAGTATCAGAGGCAGTAAGCCAGTTGCTAGGAACATGGGCGGGCAGATGCTGTTCCACTCATGTCCTGCTTGTGGGTTTTCTGTGAGCAGCTGGTTGGCCACTGTGTGAACAGAATGCTGGATTAGATGAACCCTTGGTCTGATTCAGCATGGCTCTTCTAATATTCCTGGAAAGCCACTTTGGTGGTCTTGGACTTCAACCTAGCAACCAATATTGGCTTCCAGGACATCACTATTACATTTCCCCACATCACTGATAGCAACACTGACTTCTTGATGAAGTGTGGAATTGAGAATCCTGTCCAGACACTTCCAAACATTTTAGTCAAAAGTAAAAAAAAAAAAAAGCTGTCAAAGTATATTGGTATATTCATAGAGAGAAGCAGCAGCTTAGAATTCTCTCACTCTCTCTTCTAACGTGCAGTTCTGGGCACCACACTTTAAGAAGGATGCAGACAAGTTGGAGCATGTTCAGAGGAGGGCAACAAGGATGATCAGGGGTCTGGAAACAAAGCCTTATGAGGAGACACTGAAAGAACTGGGCATGTTTAGCCTGGAGAAGAGAAGATTGAGGGGAGATATGAACGCACCCTTCAAATACTTGAAAGGTTGTCACACAGAGGAGGGCCAGGATCTCTTCTCGATCAACCCAGAGTGCAGGACACGGAATAATGGGCTCAAGTTACAGGAAGGCAGATTCCAGCTGGACAACAGGAAAAACTTCCTGACTGTTAGAGCAATACGACAATGGAACCCATGTCCTAGGGAGGTCGTGGGCTCTCCCACACTAGAGGCATTTAAGAGGCAGCTGGACATCCCTGACCATCTGTCAGGGATGCTTTAAGGTGGATTCCTGCACTGAGCAGGGGGTTGGACTCAATGGCCTTATAGACCCCTTCCAACTCTACTATTCTATGATTCTACATGAATTATTGCAGACCTAATTTTAGACTAAAGGAATAGCAACTACAGATGGGAGAGCCACTGGGTCACCTTGTCAATCTCAAACCAGTGTGAGATTGTTCTCTACTGTCCTTTGCTGTAGCCTAGGTTTAAATTAGTCATTCTAGGCTTTTGCTACTGTCCTTGGGAGATTATTTCATAGGATTAAATACTTCACTATTGATTTCTCACATTTTAATGTCCAATTTTCTTTGATTACAACTTAGTTCAAAACCAGAAGGCCATACTAGATAATTATTCTTTCTCTTTACTTTTTTATTCTTAGAAATCTTGCAAATGTTTTACACACCACTGCCACTTATTCCCTGTCATGCTTTATTATTTAGAATTGCTCCACATAATACCTACAACAAATTCTATTTACTCTAATGCAAAGCCCCCACTTTCATTGGCATTTCTTCCTTGAGGTAGCTATTTCCCTACTTCCAGTTTAATGCTACAGTACTAAATGAGCCATGAGGGATGCTGCCATCTGGACACAGTTTCTGAAGCGCTTTAAGTTATATAGAGAATTCTATGCAATTTTAACATAGGCAATCAAGACAAAGACACTGATATCCTGATCCAAAAACTCTTATGTGGAAGTAAGTGCAATTGAAGAATAATGCATGACATTAATGAACAAAACCAAAACCCTATTAAAACAAATTTATGGACAATAGCAATGGACACCTAAAATAGAACACCCATGTTTAGAGGCAGTATACATTTAATTAACAGAGGCAAGAGGCAAGCAGCAAGTGGTGGTCAACAGTATCACCCCCTTCAGCTTGTGAGTTTCTTAGGGGCATCTGGTTGGCAACCATAGGAGGCAAAATGCTGGATCAATTGAATCCCTGGTTGATCCAGTCATGCAATTCTTACAATCTTAGTGAGACTTCCTGTCAACCATGCCTTTTGGGTCACTCTGCAAGAAACTACATGCTCACATTGTACCATTCTGCAACATTAACTTACAAGAGTAAATTAAAGGGGTATCATCAATATAAACTGCCAGCTCAAATTTCATGAATGCTTTTTTATTATTGATCAGCATACTCAAGTAGGATTAAAAGGCACTTGAACTGAATGAATCTATGAAACTTTAACAAGACCAATGGACATGCAGGACTCCTAGTCGATTAGTCCTATGAATATGAGGCTACAAGTTGTTCCATGTAGATTGGTTCTTTTGGGTCACATCTGTTTACACATGAAGTTAAATCCACTGAACTGTCATCTTATATCACGGTTTAAGGGTACTGGGACATCATTGCATTATTTGTCCAGAATGAAACTAATATAGGAGATACCAGCCCTTAAGGGAACTCTCAACAATGCTGTAGTAAATATATCTGCAATAAGACAGTTCTGGGGAAGTGGTAGAATTCAATGTGGATAGATGCCAGTATATCAGGGCTGACTTTTGAACTCAGGTATGCACCAGGACAGCACAAGGATCAGAACACCCTACTAGAGGCACATACACACCTATAATTCATTCATTTGAACGGACATAGAAGCAGTACCAATTATATGGTCCAAAAAAGAAATCGCCGCTAAAATTTGAGAAAAAGAAAAGAGAGAGCCATAAAACAGCTGAGTTAACTTAACTTACAAGAATATTCTGTAAACACCAAAGAAGCAACACTAATCCAATTCCTGAAATAGCTGTAGATTCATAGAATTATATTGAAGTTCTGAAATGTTGTGTTCAGCTATTTAGATTTATTTTAAATATCTAGCTAGCGAACAAGCCTTAATCTAAGTTAACAATATGGAGCCAATATTTTGAAAGTTTTGCAAGAGTGAATTAATGCGATACCATGAACATAAATAAACTGTCATCCACTCCTGGGGGGAGAGAAAACAAGCTTTTCATATAAAACAAAAAAATCGAATTCATATAAAACAAAAAAATCAAATTCCCTATGCATATCTACTCAGAAGTAAGTTCCATTGCATTAAATGAAACTTACTCCCAAGTAAGTGTGCATACAGTTGCAAACTTAAGATTTTATTAACCTCTCAGATGTGCTCATTTTACCCTAAAGAGGTAGTTTTAACTGGATTTCTCCTTCCTCATTGAATTCAGACTCCCTCTACTGGACTGCTACAGAACATGCTCTTTATATGGTTTATTTTGGCCAACATTTATAGTCAGTTAAGTGTAGCTGAATGTATGGATTTCCCCCCACTGGCTGGTGAAACCTATGTTTCCCTTATATCAGAGCAATAGTCTTGAGTGTGCAGCTCCTGCAAATCATTCTGAAGAGACAAATGTGAAACTGTATGTGCATGCATCTAGATCTGATTATGCTAAACTGCTTCTAGTTTCTCGGTAACACTATTTTGTGATTCCAATTATGCCCATGACTTACCAGATTTTGTATCTGGCTCTTCTCCCTAGTTCCAATTCAAGAGGGCCAGTCTTTTCAAAATTAACATTTGATGGGTGCTACTCAAGGAAGAGATTCTAAGAACACTTATGAAGGCACAACACTTAATTCTAACTTGACAAATCGGTTCCCTGTACTGAAGTGTTCAATTTAGTAATGTGGGGCAGGTGTGCTTTATTTATACCTTTTGGGTGGAAAACTTTCCATTTCACAAGTTCGTAAGTAAAAATGAATGTATGCCAATTGCAAACACAATATTAGGCAAGCTTGGCAGTTTCAGGGTTGGCAATTAATGTGTCAACAGGTTTATTAAATTTGTTTTTTGTTTTCTTAAATGCAAGCAATGTAAGTGAAGTACATGTTATTGTTTTGCATTTTTACAAGTATTTCAATAGAAATGTCTGCACAGTATAACGTTTACAACGTTTAATTTTTTCCTCAAATATTTCAGATCAAATATTTAAGTAATGGAACAAAAAAATTAACATGAAGGACTTTTGTTTAGCTTATATTCTTACTAAATACAAGTAAAATAAACAAGCTAAATTTGAACACACTAGGGCAGGGGTGAGCAATTTGTGGCCTTCTGGAGTTTTGGCCTATGGTTCCCAGTAGCTCTAGCCAGCATGGCCAATGGTGAGAGGAGTTGTAAGCCAAAACATCTGGAGGGCCACAAGTTGCCCATGCCTTCTCCAGGGCATCAGAACACTTTCTGTAGCAAACTGAAAATGTTCCCACGCAAATGATGCTATGCAAATTAACCTAATTTGCATCAGAAAATTTTCCAATTCAAAATTTTCCATAAAGTCCACATCACTGGTTCAACTCTGACATAAAAGCAGAAAAGGCAAAGAAGATTATAAAAATCACTACTTCTTCAGGAACTCTTGGGTTGCCTGATATACCACTTTTAATGTATGGAAACCTTTTACTATAAAAACACCTACCTACTATTAACATCCGTTGTACAAAATTGGTAGGGATAAAGCTTAAATCAATATTCTTTTTGCCTGAAAGATACTGACAGTCCCTACGAAATAAGCCCATAGGACCCTTGCAGCCGAAAAAGTACTGCCTTTGAATCAAAGTGTAATCTATGTAGTGAAAATTTTATATTTAAAATCAAAAATCAAATGGAATGTCAATGGTACTCAAAGGGTAATTAAGACAATGATATGTGCAGTTTGGGAAAACTCACAGATACAACTTGTGTGTGATGTTGTCATGAAAATGTCGATACAAGACCAGAGAACATTTATTAATTTAAAAAAAAAACTTTACTGAAAATTGCACATATGCTTCACAATATTGCTTTAGGCAATAACATATTGCAGTATCCTGGTTGTACATCAATATTAAAGTGTCTTGAAAAAGAAATCCCATGCTAGTGTAAATATATGTATTGTATTAGGTTGAATTTCTGGCAGTCAGCTCCCTGCATAAGAATTAAGCACAATAACCTTGTGTTTTTTAGAAGGTTCATTGCCAGAAAATTTGTGATGAGGGGTCATGAGGGTGTAGTGTGAGTCAATGTGAAATAGCATAAAGCTAACTATGAGCACTCTAATGTGTTTTCAATTATTACAACTTACTGTCATGTGATGTGCCCATGTTGGGCCCATGTACGAATTCACACATGTTCCAATGAGACCCACACACACTTATAAGGAAGCTTCAGGCATTGGCAAATAGAGCATCTATGGCTAAAAAGGCAATTCCCACTCAAAGAGATCCACACTCGACATGGTTGAAGAGGATAACAACACAATAGCAAATTTAACCATTTAGGGAGAATTAGTTGAGCACATGGATTAGTTAACCATCACACCAGTTGGGGATCCTCCAGCCTTCATTAAGAATTATATCTTGATGGGGAACTTAGCTGCATTGTCGGTGACACTGGGCTCTAGGTCTAGAAGACACATGCATAGGTATGCTGCTTGCGTTGATAGGGAAGGAGTATGTTGTGATGATAAATCAAAGATGAGGGGTTTGGGTAAGTAGGAGCACTCCTGGGAGCCAAAGGGGAGGAGCGCGCAGGACTGGAGAGGAAGATCTGGAACGGGGCAGAAAGAGCAGGTTGAAGAAAATCTAAAGGGAAGGGGGATCATGCCTGGCTATTCTGGTATCCACTCATTGTCATTTCCAAGACCATGGGAAGAAGTCGCCTGAGGTTTGAAGCATATGTAGCATACACAGAGAGCGGTGGGGGGAGGGTACAATTCGTACGAAGAACCTCCAAGTGCAGCATATCTTTCCCTGGGCTGAAGCCCTTTCCTGCAGATGGGAACTAGTGTGTGTTGAAACTCCTGTTTTCAAGTAAGGGGGGGGGGGGGGGGGAGAAATCCCTTTAGAATTAACCTTGTACTTTAGTTCCAAATTTTAAAAATGTTCCATAAGCATCAACCTGTTGTGACTCTCTTAGAATACTAAATTATCAATAAAATAGAATGCCCCTGATAAAAGACTGAACCAAGGCTATTCCATTATTAGGGATCCTGGAGCCACCACAATTTGGATAAAAATAGATTTAGATGGAGAAGCTTGCCAATGGGTCCTCCGTTGGAGTTTCCAAAAAGAATCCAGAAATTATGTGTTCTGTTCGAAACTTTTTGATAGCAGCTTCCCAGTGTTCTATGCTCCCTGTGGGTTTCAGAACCAACAATTCATATTTTATAGAGTTGGGACAACTCTATTTCAGAGTCAGGTCTATATTACTGATGCTGTGAATATAAAAACTGTAATTAACACCAGGTGTGTAAATATACAGTATGTTCAGCTGTTGCTATTACACTGCTGAGCCATCAGCACGTTTAGCAGACTCATATTTGATGAGTGGCTCCAATGGATGGTTAAACACCAACTGCTAGGTACATTGCTAATAAGAAGTGCAATATTTTCCAGAGTAGTAATACAGTGGCTGTTTTTTTTCTTTCAAACAGTTGATAGAACAATGAAAGAAGGAAGCAAAGTTTATCTTGATTTCCAACTTCAACACCATATGCATGTTTTCTGTGAGGAGTACATTTGGAATAGCATGGACCAGAGAGAAAGTATTTCACACAAAAGCTCAGTTTTTAACATGAAAAAAAATCACACCTTGTTTTCATTTAGCTGTATTAGCTGAGAAATCCTATGGGGTGGGAGAGGGGAAATCTGTGGTAGAAGAACCACAGCTTCCAAAATCCTGCTGGCCTTGTGCCAGTCAGTCCAAAAGTTGGGAAGGCTACAGGAAAATAAGTATACCAAATCCAAGGCTGGCATATTTTCCCTCCCTTGTCAGGGGAATGGGAAGGCTTTGTGTTTGTAGATCAAAAGTTTCCCTCAATCTGCCTCTGATCCACCCCAGACCAATGGTAGAAGAGAGACGGCAGCTGAAGTTTCCGCCACTGCGACAAGGAGGCCACCAGAAGAGGACCTCCTCCCTCTCTGGCCCATGGAGAGAGAGGTCTGTGATATCCTATGGCCTCTCAAATACCATCCCAGGAATCACAGAATTACACCCTAAATGGCTGAGATATTTTTCAGAACAAATCAGCAATGTTAAAATAAGTTAAAATGACCACAAAACCAGGTAAAACAAATGTATGAAATGATAATGAATAGAATGATGTCATATCACTTCAAATTCTGCACAAACCCATCCAATGCTTTCATGCACAGATTGAGAAAATTAAGATGGCACTGAAGAATATCACCCATCTCCCACCAGCAGCTGGAGCTAACTTGCCAATCACAATGGTCCTATGAACAATTGCCACACTCTGTTGTCACAGTACCCAAAATTATGATCTATAGTATCAAAGGTCATGAAAACCTGAATAAAGTAAAACATCATCTCTAAATCTTCAAGAGTAGACTGTCTTTAAAGGACATTAAGCAAAATCTCAATAGCATATTCAAGAAGAGTGGTCCCTCTTAGGTCTTCTGGTACATAAAGAAAAGAAAATAAGGAGAGCATGTGTTTTATAAAAATCCTACTATTCTACTTTGAATTTTGTACAGTTAAGCTTTGTGAATTCACGTATAGGTGTCACGGTTCTATGGATTCTTTCCCATAAATCAGCATTTTCACCCAGGGTTCTGTAAAACTTTTGAG
Organism: Anniella stebbinsi; assembly: GCA_029215795.1. NCBI lineage: Eukaryota > Metazoa > Chordata > Lepidosauria > Squamata > Anniellidae > Anniella > Anniella stebbinsi. Next base: position 57,482,614 of record JARDYH010000007.1, read on the forward strand.
TTCTGCAAGCAATCCCCCACCACCTCCAGGGGTTCTACTCAACTTTACAACACGGGCACTTAGCTTTCTTCTCTTACACTGACCAGTCACCTCCACTCCAAAAATAAGAGTGTCCATGAGTAACACGTGGCTTAGTCTAGTCTTGTGATATAGTCATGATCCTGAAGTGATCCTGAACGTTCAGAAGTCAGTCAAACATTGATCTTGTTTTAAAAAAAATAACATTGTCACTAGTTGCCATGAGTATTGCATTAGAACAGGAGGAGTGGCTGTAAATTGAGTTAAATACATAACCTTATCCAGGTATGATGTCTAGGGCAGAAATTCACCATTAGGCAAAGCTCAAGGGAGAAGCTTGATGAGACTGATCAAAAGGTTTATTCTAACTGTGGTCACTTTAAACAAAACCAGGATCTAACTCTTATGTGAAATCCTAGTTTGTTAATCACCTTGTTGGATTGATACCTGCTAGACAGAAGATTTCCATCTCTGAGGCTCTGAGGTATCCTATGCCCTGCCAGACTGCAGGCAGAAGGGCAGAAAGAAGAACAGAGGTGATTTTTTCTTGCCTCTCCATCCTCATTTCTGTAATTTTACCTCTAGAGGGCCTCTGAGCCTATCTAGCAGAGGTGTGCTGCCTGGGCATCAGGCTGAAGAGGCCATAGGCTTTTGTGTATCCCAGCCTCCCCTCTGTGCCAACTGGAAAGCCCCTTTCTGAGCTCTCCAAGATCATCCGAGGCCATTTTTCCAACCTCGAAAAAAAGGCAACACAGTTCTTTTTACAGCAGCTGTGAGTGGGGAAGGATCTGCTCTCGAAGCCCTTCTTCAGAAGTCATACCAACGTTTACAGCTTTGTGAAGGGGACTCCAAAGAATCCTGTGGTCCCTGGGATGCTGTCCAGGGACCATAGAATTGCATCCTCAATTTGCTATAGTAACATGCATTGTAACTTTAGGGCCTGGATTTTCAAGTTAACCATTTTGTGGTCTGGTTGAGCAGTCACAAACCCATTTCCAAGTAACAAAACAGAAATCCACCTGCTAGTTATGCAAATCTATCAACAGACCTAACAGTAATTCCTTAAATTTAGAAAAGGAATTCTGTCATGTTATAAATTACCAGTAGATAACTACATCTGTTCCATTCTTGAAGCACATTGAACTATTTCTTTCATTTACAAAAATTGAATTTGTATCTATACAAATGTCAGAGCAAGAGTAATAAAAGCAGAACAATGTACACATTGATATATTAATGAATGGGATTAATTCTTATAACTTCAGCAATACTTATTAGTAGGCCTTGCTCTACACATTAATTATCTGTACAAAAATGAAGCGCTTAGATACTGTATTGCAGCCAAAAAACATGCTTTTAGAATTCCCTAATAAAATATACTAAGAATTTCTATTATATTAAAATATGAATAGTGCAATGAGAGTTCAATAAATTTTCAATGAGTCATAAAATAGTAAGATAACAATGGCATATAAATTTGATTTTGTGACACCTGAATTAATACAATGTATGTGATAAGCAGCATTACAATTAAAATTAAAAGCAGATGCATCTTCAAAGAGCATGACAGTTACCAAATTTTTGGCTTTTAAGAAATAAGTTGGAATTACAATGAACTTATTCTTAGCGTAATTTTCCTTCATAACTCACAAGATTTGTTTGTAAATTCACATACAGTGGCCAGACAGAATAGGTAAATTCTCTATTAAATTATTATTCTTGCTGGTAATTAAGAATAATTTAATTTGGGTTTTCTTTTAAAAAAATTGCAAGAAGTATGTCTACATTTTGTACCACAGTCAAACCAATTCTTATATATAATATAAACTCCCAAAATTTGACATTTAGTACTACATAAACATGGATCATTAAAATTTACTGGTACCTCCAATAAGGCACGTCATACAATAATTACATTAAGCTACTGGACTATTAGAAACTGAACTGAAAACAATACAGGCTATAATAATTTGGAAAATCATTGGTTATACTGGTCATAATATTAAGCTATTTACTTCTATATGATTTCCCCAACATGACTTCATTTACCTACAAGTTTTTATGTATGTATATTGGTGAGCAATAGCAGAAATAACGTTGAAAAGTGAAACCATGGTGGAATTTCTTAGTTTCTACAAAGCAGGCATGACATAATTTTTTAAAAAGGAAAATAGTAACAGTTGGATTTTAGAGAAATCAATTTCAACACAGATTTGAATCATCTACTCTCTCTACCATTGCTTGGTATCTTAGGTTTCCCAATTCTATGGATTGATTTAAGCTGCTAGTGTGCAAGCAATTATGTGGGCTACTGTCGGTGATGTATAATCTAGTGCCTAGGAAGTAGAGAAGAGCTATCTGATTCTACCTTGCTTGTCAGGTATGCAGGGCATGAGGAGACATGTCTCGCCAAGTGCCGTCTATTGAGCCCCCAGACACCCCCCTGACTCCAGCAGGCTTACCAGTGGCAGTGGGTGGCAGGAAGTAAGGCAACTGTTGCAGCTCCCTGCCTTTTTAAATTTCTCACATTGCTCCGGTACAGCATAATTACAGGGCACTGTTGGAAATTTAATGTCAGGCAACTATCTAAATTCAACTAATTCCACCAAAGAAGCCTGAGCCCAGGGAAACAGGTGGGCCAAGGGACCAACATCAGTACATTCGAGCATATGAAAGAAGACTAAAAACTGAAGTGCCTCTCCCAGAGGACATGCCCCCTTCTTTATCAAACTCCACCCCTCCTTCCTATTCTCCCTCTTACCCATAAAGAACCATAACGTATCACAAGCACCAGTGGGTCCCCCCCCCCCATGCACTTGGGACACGGCAGCTACTCAAGCGTGTCAGGTCCTGATGCTGTCCCTGCAGGCAAGCCCTATGCTCTCCCACATCATCAATTTGTGTGCATTTGTACTGACACCCACAGCTTCCTGGGGCACAAGGAAACTGTCTCCGCTATGCTACTAAAATGAGGTATGTGCAGGGCAGCTATGCCAAGCAAGGGCTAGACCAATTCTAGCCCACTTGCATTGGCTGCCTGTACATTTCCAAGCTCAATTCAAGTCGCTGGATTTAACCTATAAAGCCTGACATGGCTTGGGACTGCAATACCTGATGGAGCGCCGTCCTACCTGGTCACTACGATCAACATCTGGGGGCCCCTCTGAGTGACACCTCCATGGTAGATTCGGAAAGTGGCAAGAAGGGAGTGGGCCATCTCACTGGTGGTTCCCCAGCTATGGAATGAGCTCCCCACCAAGGCCTGCCTGGCGCCGACACTGCCATCTTTTCAGCGCAAAATAAAGACTACCCTCTACTCTGAGGCAATTAATGGTGTACAATGAGGCATCTATGTCTGCTGTTTTAAAACATGTAAACATTGTTCATTTAAAGTTTATTTTAGCTGTCTACTTTGTTTTCATTTTTTTATGTTAAAAAATTTAACTGTTTTTGTTATGTTGTATTTTGTATTTTTATGAAATGTTATAAACTGCCCAGAGACCTTCGGCTATGGGGAGGTACAGAAATGAAATAATAATAATAATAATAATAATAATAATAATAATAACATCAATAACAACAATAAGCCTGCCAGTTTAAATCTCCCATTGATGGAAGTAAAGTGTTTATACCAGATCCTATGAGCTGCTACCTCAAGTACAGTGGATCGTAGGATCTGACCATCATCAAATTATCTTTCACAGTAATTACCCATGACAGAGGCTGTGAGTTTCAAAACTATTGCTTGCTTGCTGCCATCTCAATTCAGAGCAATTCTTGAACAAAATGGAGATAAACAGAGAGAAGAGGATGTCCTCAAAGCTAATACTATGAAAACTGAAAACTGACATCTTCACAAGAAAGCCTTTGTTAACAGCACACACAGTGCACACTTCAGGATGTTGCAAATGTCATTTTCAGCATCCACTTACTGGGTATTTTTGTCTTTCTTGCTCCAAGCGATTTCAGCCAGTTCCACTGCTACTTCTTTCAGTGCTAGTTGTGTCAAGTTTTAATTTTTTGTGGGGAACAAATACAAGATGTTGCCTTAGGAAGAGTATTTCCCAACTTGCACTTTCCTTTTGGACAGACATATGACAAAAATGCCAGAAGAGAAATAAAGTTACTTCTGACCCCAAGTGACAGAAAGCATCTTTCGAGCCATGAAAAAAAATCTCTAGCAAAGATGCTTCAGATGTTCTCATATTGCATGTTATTTTTTTAAAAGAAATGTTAAATAAATTTGATAAACTATGGAGAAATTTATTTTGTCATTTGTGGTTTTTCTACCGAAAGTAACTTTAGTTTTGGGCCTGGATGAAAAAGAATTAAAGGACTTTGCTATTCTCCCAGTAAAAGATTATTATCTTTGCATCTCGAGAGCAAATTTGCTTTATTTAGATGATAGAAAGCAGTCCTATATATGAATCTTCTGTAGGTAACAGCAAACTCAATATTCAAAAGTGACTGACAGCTGGATAACCTAACTGTGCCCAGCACCAGTATAAGCTGACAGCTGGGGAAATAAAGGCTGGAGTATGTCATAATTTCCAAAGCAGTAATGCCTATTTGTTTCATACTGCAATGAATCTGAAGTAAACATAACATGCCATTAATCCAAAATGAATGACAGTCAGAAGTTATTTCACCATAGTGAGTGTATAAACTATTTTTATACAATGTTGAGTGAATGTGACACACAAGGTTTAGGAAGACTCAAAATAAAATTATTAACAGAACTGCACACAGAGTTGACCCAAAATATTTTGCTGCCCCCAAGGAGCTGGAGCAAGGAATCCAAGAGGGAGACCCTGAACTATCACAGAAGATACTGGTGGGGAGATGCCAGGGGATAAGATGCTGCTTTGCAGGCATGCCTAAATATTGCTACCACAAGTAATTACTTGGGTTGCTTGTACACTCAGTCCAGCCCATGAAATGTTTAGTATGTGTACAGTGTTTAAGGAAATAGCCAAGTTCCAAAACAAAACAAAACATGTTTTTAAAATAGGGTAATTTATTATTTTCAACTTCTTTTTAAAAATCTGGACTAGTTACACATATCTGAACGTTTTTCTTTTTCCATGTAAGAAGTCAGTGAAAACCAGCCACTGTCTTGCAATTTATTGCATGAGCCAGGGTGTCTGCGTCAGAACAGCTTTTAATGGAATTGAGATTTTTGCAGCAGACATATCATGAGTTAAGGATGACATATATTTGCATCTTACTCAGCCATCAGAGAAGATAGTGTCTTGTTTGCACTGTGCAAATTGAAGATAGTACTCTGCGCCATGTTGAGTTACCTGATGCAGCTAGAGTGGGGAACAGATCCACATTGCTAGCAACAAACCAAGAGAAAGCATTAGAGTTTCATTTGAATCCTGATTCTGTCCTCTGTGGTGCTCGCTATACCTCCCAGCTTTGTATCATATGCAGATTTGATAAGCAACTCATCTACACCCTCATCCAGGCCTAGGAGACCTCCACTCAAGACTCCCTTGAAGAGGATTCAAAGCCATTGATGAGCAGTGGAAGCTGTGGCTAATCTGATTGGTGGGACGGTGGGTGAGTCAGCAGAGGCAGAGCAGTCTTTTGAATCCCCATCAGCAACCAACCCATACTACAGAAAGGGGAAACTGTGGTGCATGAATTTTAAGATCTTTAGTGCAAAGGGCAGGGTGGATTCACACAGCCACACAAAATCACTCATTTTGACCCACACTGTCCTGCTCCAGGAACAACTACCAATCCACAGAGAATTCATGTCTTCAAAACAGTGGTGGGAAGCCACAAGCCATACAAAATAAGATCTTTCATCATCCTTGATAAGAATAAGAATAAGGAGGAGGAGGAGGAGGAGGAGGAGGAGGAGATCCTCAAAGCGATAACACAGAAAAATCCACGGCAAAAAGGGACATACAGAACATGACTGACAGTGGCTCCCCAGAGTTTCAGTCAGAATGGATCCTAAATCTGATCCAGCATGGCTCTTATGTTCTTATTACCTTACTAGTCTGTCCTCATCCACACCACACAATCTAGCTAATGAGGGACCAAGTGTGGAGTCACAGCTTCACCTAGGGATCTCTTCAGGTGTAACTGACACCAGTAGAAAAAAGGCAGGGCAACCTGGGAGCAGGCTGAATTTGCTGGGTGGAGATGATAAAAAGTTGGGAATAAGAGCTCAAACTGCCTTTAAAAGTGCAAAGTGATTAGACTAGAAGGAGGAGGGGGCAGTTTCAAAGAACTGCTACAGAGAACTGGAAATGCCACAGCCCTCAAATGCTGCAAGGAATACAAACGATGTCAGACAAGGTGGAAACTGGAGGAAAGAAAGGCCTTCAGAACCAACAGGAAGGACTCCTGGGAGCCACCTCAATAATTGACAAAAATCCTCACCTGTTTTCAAGCAAACCAGGTGCTGACAAAGACCTCAGATTGGCCGCTGGCCAGGCTAGGTGAGTCAGCCAAGGCAAATTGAGCTGAGACCTGCTGAAGCTACACATTGTGATCTATGTACTGGCTCCAAATCAACCTTTCTGACATGTTTTTCCAGCACTGCAGCGTAAGAAAAAGTACTCCTTGGCCTATCAGGGAAAGGAGAGAAAAAATCCCTCTCTAAGAGGTGACCTGCTAATCAGCTCAGACGATCCTCCAGTTCTTGAATTGATGAGTGAACTGAAACAGAAGGGGATACAAGGGCCTTAAATCTGTAGTCCTGTGACACTTCCCCATTGACAAACCGGCATAAATCCATCAGTAGCCAATTCTCACAACCAAGTTTTATGCTGCATCATATTTTATTGTTATTGAATGCTTAACTTGTTTTTATGTTGTAGGCTGCCCTGAAAACCTTTTGATATAGGGAGACCTATACATGCTATAAGTAAATAGGTTATGTGCTCCATCCTGGCTAAAGGGTGGACGCAAACCTGCCCCCTGCACAATGCAATACCTCTGCAACCACTTTTTATTCAGCATATGCACCAGCACTAGGGTAAAGTATTGAATTCTCTCATTCTTCCCATATACAAAGTAAGACATGCTTGCAACAGAACCACAACTTCAAGGGAAGAAGCTTGGAACCTACACAAGAGTTACGACTGTAATTTGATTGCACTTAAAAGTAATTGTTGAAGAAAATCCAAACAGACTAAATGTAAAATGCTGGTTTAGATAGAAATATATTTTGAATAAAAGGTAAAGACAAATATTTACATGGATTTCATACACTGAGATACATGGCATCCAGTCAAAGGAAACAGCTGTTTAAATATTTCTTTAATCAATAACTTACAAACAATAACAATGAACTTCTATAAGGATCAGCTGCATATTTTAGTTTATATTGTCATACTCAGGGTGAATAGTTGAACAGATCTTATGGAAACAGGAAAAAAATTGTGATTAGCTGGTACAATGTAACCTTTGGTCCTCTAAACAATGACAGAATAAAACTGTATGCATTTCATGATGATAATACAAGCTTCAAGAAATGGGAAAGGTTAATATGTCTACAAACAACTGCCATGCATAAAAATAAACTTCTCCAGGGATAGCAAGAGCGAAACAAAATGGCTGGAACTGCAATATTCCACACCAATTCAAAGTAACCATCAGAGAATGTAAATACTTGATTTATACTTGCCCTATTCAGGGCAAATATTATAGCATTAATGGTTTAACACAAGGATGGGGAACCTTTTTCAGTTGGAGGACTAAATTCCAATCGGAGAAGGTCTGGGAAGTGCACTCTAGTGGTAGGCATGGCCAAAGGCAAAGTGGGCAGAGCCACAGGCAAAGCATGAATAGTATCCTAATATCAAAGAGGGAGGGAAATCCATATGAAAGCCTACCTACTCAGAAGTAAGCATGACTTTATAAGTGAGCATGAACAGCACTTTCAGAAGTAAGTAGGACTGAAAATCTTTGTTGCTCAGAAGAAACAAATTCAAACTCTTAATACCATCCCCACCAAAAAAAACACACCATACATTCATTCATTATCGTTACTAAGGTTGGTAAGTAATGGTCAAGTGGGAAGTACTAGTAGCTGCTCCATGGAAAAATACAGAGCCCCAATGCATCTGGAAACTAAGAACGCCACTCTGGAGACTGCTAAGAACTCTGAAGCCACCCAGAAAGTAGCAAAGATTGCCAAATCGATCCAGAGATTTCCTAAGAACTTTGAAGGGCTCCAGAAATTAATATGTCAAGAAGAGGCCAGGAGGAAGCTGGAGCAGATGAGAAAAGTATATACCATGTTCCAGCAGTCAGCAGTAACAAAGCTAAACCCTTTGAAAAAAGGAAGGTAAGGGAGTATGATGATGAGAAAGGGTGTGCCAACAGAGTGAGCCTCTCTGTACAGATTGAAGAGTCTCACAGACCTGATTAGGCTTGCGGGCTGGAAGTTTCCCATGTCTGCTTTAAAACATCTGTTGTAGCAACTAGAACTGTCTGTCTGTAAAGTACTACATTCAGTGTTCGAACAAGTTGCACAGTAGCTGGTAATGGGCAAATGTATATATAGTACCTGATGAAGGTCCATTATTGTAGTGAAAACTGATGTTATGAAGAGCAAATTGTACTTATTTAAGAGCAGCATGTAAACTTGGGAAAGGGGATACTGCTAATTTTAGGAGAAGGGTATTGTGCTATGTTTGTATACAACAGATCTTAGCCAGATTGTTCACTGTATTGACACGTATGCGAAATGCCACCAAAATTAACAACTCATTATTCCCTTCAACAACTTCCTATATAAATAACTTCTGCTTACTTATAAAAGAGCAGCAAATATCTAAATTCTAGTCAGTAAGATGAGACCTAGAAGATGTTCTCGCTCTTTAATAACTTGGTGTCATCTTATATTGCTGAAAAATTATGCCTGGGACAGTCCATCACAAAACACTCCTGGTGATTATATGTGAAAAAAATGTTCCAACCAAATAAAATCCTTGTTTCAGTTAAGGTCATTACAGATATATTACAAGAAGAAGGAATAACACCCCACCCCACCCCACCCCACCCAGGAGGGTCCGTGGCCACCATCTCCAGCAGGTGCCCCAGAGAGCCGCACCAGCTGCTCTCCCAGTGTGGCATTGGTTGCATCAAGAGAGCAGCTGGAGGGGCTATCAGAGCATCCACTGGCCATTTGTTTCTCTAAGTGAGACTCTGTCTAGGGGCCATAGTACTGCTCCCTTATTGGCTTGTGTCTCTTCATGCTACAGCTCTTTGGCATTTCCATCATTAAAGCAAATATTTACCCCGTCACACTTTACCTTTTCTCCTTCACTTCCCTCTTTGGGTGCTAATGTAGCTGGCTGCAGTTTCCATTGGATGTTGCCTTCTTCTAGACAGATGTGCTCACCAGCCTAAAGCGCTGCTAAGGAATTACTTCCCAGACTGTTGAATCCACTGAATCCTTTGAGTGTATGGTGGGAGGGAGGAGTGAGCACCCAGGTGAGTTAGTATTTGTTTTAATTGACTTGGTTGTTTTAAAAAAGAAAAACTTGTTTGCAAGGCTGTTGAAAAGCAAACACTATTCTTATTTGTGATGTCAGAGTGTTTTATGTGCATGAAAGTAAGGGGAAATGGAGGGAACAGATGGAGCTAATTCTATCTTCCACCTGACTACCTGCATTGCCAGAACCTAAATAGACAAGGAGGAGATCCTGCCAAGATGTTACATGAGTGGACAAGCACTGTTGGAGAGGATAGAGTACCGGAATCACAAATGGATGAATTAAGTTAATTAGGTCACTGCATCCCAGAATAGAGACAGAACCATTACCATACTTGAAAGATATTAAAACCAATAGATAGCGATAAGGGCAGATATTCCCCTAACTTCTATTTGTCCCGTATCCTATTGTCTTCATTTTAAACCTCAAGGCCATTAATCCTAAACAATATCCCACATGGATCATCCCTAGGGTCATTCCATTGGAAGCATTCTCCATGGATCCAGAGGACATGAAGCTGGCCATATACACTAGGATAAATGATAACTATGTCTGTTCTGTAAATAGATGGACTGGCAGCACATATAGAGTATTAAAATGGTTTGTTGTCAAAGCCACAACATTCTGAACTAGCATAATGAAGAACAATCTGTTATATTTGAATACAGTGAAGTGAGCTCTTCAGTTTTGCTCAAAACCTTTGGAACAGAACCACCTTGCAGTGGTTGTCTTTCTAAACTCCATAACCATATTCTCTGAGGCCCAGTACCAAACTAATCTCTATTTTGTCACATCAGAAATAGTATTATTTGCCATATAGGTTATGTGATATTGCCTTAAGCCTGGGGTATGAAAGAAATGCAGCTGTCAAAGACAATAACTATTTTAAATAGCATGCTGTGTCCACCGAACGCTAAAGTGTAGGAACAGAGCAATTCTTTAAAAGCAAGTCAATATCACTTATTTCTTTCAAAATAATTTCAACAGTATAAATTCTTTTTTAAAAAAACAACAACCATCCACCCGCATAATCTGCAGATATGCATTATTCCTATTATGCAGAAACTTCAAACGATCCCTGCATTATTGGTAGAGCAAATCGTATCTCTCTATCTCTTATTTTTAATACAGTTATCAGACAGGGCTGACCCTTATCTTTGCCACTATTACTCATATCATGTGCATTCAGAGTCCACTTTTATTACTTGTATACAAGTGAAGATTAAGATCAGGGTGCCATTGTGCAGATATTATGGAGCTTAAATAGACAGAAGTAGGATGCCTATCTAGAAGTTATAGGTGGAAAAGTTGGGGGGGGGGGGAAGGATAACAAAGAACTCTTATGGTAGGGTAGCCTGGCAGCAACATCAGAGATGAAAAGCACAACCTGAACATCACACAGGGAGCTGCCTTATACTGAGTCAGACCCTTGGTCCATCTAGCTCAGTATTGTTGACACTGACTGGCAGTGGAGACCTGTCAGGAGTTGCTGGGGATTGAACCTGGGACATTCTGCATGCAAATCAGGTGCTCCACTACTGAGCTCCAGCCCTTTCCCGTATGTGTTACAGGATAATAAACATTGCATGATTTTGTAATAATAACTTTAATGTGTCAGATTCTATAATGTTATCACTAATCACATGTTTTTTCCAAAGTAAAGGCTGAAAAATTATTATTATTATTGTTCCTTTAATTTTGGAGGTTCATTATGGCTGTAGGGCCAAAATATCTTTTCTTTTACAATCCAGGTACAGGAATGGTAAAAAGAAAAAAAGGGGGGGGAGTGCTGCCTTCAACAGAGATTAAAGCTCAAGGCAATGTACAAGAGTAATTGGTGCTTGGTAGAGAGACTAACATCCACGGCCTGGATATTTCCACTTGTCTCACCCATCCTCCCAAAGCCTAATACAGCTGCTGCCTTGAAGACAATGCTCGAAAGATGCTTAGTGGAGGGAGATTGAATAATATAAAAACTGCGAGTATATGCAGGGCTTGAATGAGGTGTGACACTCTTTACCTCGGCAGGTGAGAAATGTGAAAGGGACTGAGGAGATGCTGGTGAGACTGGGAGGAAGACTACAAAAAATGAGCAGTGTGGCTGCCAACCAATGTATGCAAGTTAATTGGGGAGAACCCCATGTGGCTTTTAAAGAATGGAGATCTAGTTGGCCTTGTATTTCCGTGTTAGTCTTTATTCCCTTTCCTGTTTAATTTTAAACTGGCAGATTAGGTCAATTCATTTGTATTGTTTTATAGAAAGTTGCACGGATTTATTTCTTGATTTATTTTTTTATTATACAGAGCAATTCTATGGCCCCTAGACAGTGTCTTCCACACCTGTAGACAAAATTACAACCGTGGTGGAGGAAATCTGATTGTGGATCTTCTCACCCTCTCAGTTGCCATGGAAAATTCTGCAGCAGCTCCTCTTTCCAAGGTTGCAACAGAGGTCAGGGAAATTGGAAAGGGGGAGTTCCAGTAGGCAAGTAGGGAAGGAGAGAGACGCAACTGCAAGATCCAGATACCTCTCCCTCACCTCTTTCTGCTCATTGAAAGGCAAGGATGCTACATGGGCTGAGAGAACCACCTAGCTTGAAACAAGAAAAACAGAGGAACAAGAGCCTGCATCTTCCTCCTGCCCTACCTGGCTTTTGTCCAATCACTTGATGATACTACGGCTATTTGTAATTGTACTTGCGTTTTTCTACCCGCCTCGATCCGTTGGGAAAGGCGGGTAATAAATAAATATATTATATATTATATTATTATTATATTTTAACTGTTATATTTATTGCTATTCGTTTGATATGTTGTGAGATCGTTTTGCCATAATCGGAAACGCACCATACAAATAAACTGATAAAATTATTATCATTATTATTATTATTTACATTTATATACCACCCCATAGCTGAAGTTCTCTGGGCAGCTTACAAAGATTAAATGTTTATTTATTTATTTATTACATCTTTATACTGCCCATCAGCCACTCTCTGGGCAGTGCACAGTTAAAATAGAAATTTAAACACCAAAAAGTTATAAAGGCAGCATAAAACAAGCTACATTACACAGGAAAACCTGTGTAAAAAAGTATGTCTTCAGGAGGCATTTAAAAGTTGTAACGTTTTTGCCTCCCAAACCACACGAGGGACGGTTTTCCAGAGGGTGGGTGCCACTACAGGGAAGGCACCCACCCTCTGGATACAAGATATTGATGATCAGTAACATCAAGTATATCTATTCATCATATTAAAATAAGAGAGCCAAAATATTTAAGGTGTTCTTTTATTGGAGCAACTCTTGGGGGTAGTTTTTACTAAAAGCTGGTGGTGTCTATATGCATACACATATGTAAGATGTGCAGTCTTTTAAGTTACAAGTGAGTACAAGTGTTGGTTCAAACTGGCTGGTGTAGTCCAAGTGATTTTTCAAAACGGCACAACATTCATTTTAATTCATTTTACCATCAAGTACCATCGAGTACTGAGAATACCAAGATAAGGGGATGAGGAAAGACACTCCAAAAGAAACCCGCTTCCAGCAGATAGCATTTTAACATGATTTATTTTTATTTATTTATTTATTTAATTTCTAACCCACCTCTCCATCCAGATCGAGGCGGGGAACAACAATAAATATAACTATGAAAATCATAAAATAGATAAACCATTAAAACAGATAAAAACAAATACATTATTAAAAACATCTTAAAATTCAACTGGGTAGGCCTGCCGGAAGAGAGCAGTCTTCAAGGCTCTCTTAAATTCCAGAAGACTGCTGATTTTGTCGAATAAGGGCAGCTCCAACTTTACTCTGGTAAAGGGCTGGACAACAAACACATGAACTGTGGGCGTAATACATCTGTGTACACTTGTCTGGAGAACCTGGGTTTTAAAATATGTGTAAATACCTGTATGTTGCCCATGCTGTATGCCAAGGGTGGGCAACTTGTGGCCATCCAAATGTTTTGGCTACAACTGCCATCATCCCTAACAATTGGCTATGTTGGCTAGAGTTGGTGGGAATTGTAGACAAAGCATCTGAAGGGTGATGAGTCACCCATCCCTGTTTTATGTGTTTGCTGAGGGAAACAGACATGTAATGGCAAATATGTTTTTGTGTGTACACTGACATCTACAGTATGATGCTGCCCTAATTTCACAAACCGAAACCAGTGAAATCAGGTCCAGGTATGAGCTTCAGGTTCATTACAATGTCCTAGCACTTCTCTGCAGCTCAGGATAAAATCCAAGCTGAAGAAAAAATCCTGGCTTACCTATTCACCCAGTGGGGCTACTCCAATCAAGAAAAGCAAGAAGGAATGGGATCTCATCTCTCCCCACCATCTCTTCTCCAGCACACTGGTAGCATGCCAGAAAAAACTCCACTGGTCTTTGGGAGAGACAGTTTTTCAAAGGACTACTGCCAGAAGAGTAGCAAGACACTCAAGCAACACAGGGACCATACTAGATTGCAGTAGAGCATCTTCATATCCTGCTTTTCATTGGCAACTATCCAAAATGCATAACTGAGAAAATAGTATAGGTTGGGAATGGCAACAAATAAATGCTGAAAATAGGTTCTGCTATGAAGATTTTAAGTCTCTGTTAAAAATGAAATCATATGTGATAACTTAAAGGTTATGATATCCTCTGCTCTGCAGTTATTGACATCTCAAAGATGTTTGCCTTTTGCATGATAACAAGTCTGAGTTTATTTGTAAATTAAGTACTATTTCCAAATATGCCATCATGTGTCAAATGCAGCTTCTCTTTTATATGAACTGGAGAAATTAACTAATTAAACATTTGCCAAATCAACCAAGTCAAAAAACACAGTATCTTAAAAGCTCCTTTGGTTCCATAAGAATATGTTCTTCTATCGTAAATATGCTTAGTTCTAGCAAAGCATAATGGACATTAATGCTACTTTAAATAAGCATTCAGCTCCTTATACGCTTTTACATTATAGATTTGATCATGGCATTAAAAAATCACACTATCATCTCTTTTAACCGAAGAAAATCAGACAAGTTCTCTTTCTTTAAACATTAAAGTACAGTTTCTCATTAAAGAATGCTTAAAGTTATGCACTGGGTTTTTGTCTCCCTTAAGGCACAATCCTATACATTTTTAGACAGAAAAAAGTTATACAACTCTCAGCATCCTAGGAGTTGTAAGACTTTTTTCTGTCTAAACAGGCATATGAACACACCCTTAAAAACCAAACCCTAGCTATTGCTGTAAGTGTCAAAGAAAATAATATATCTAACTTGTATTTCAATTCTTAAAAAGAAACTTCTCAACACTGAAGGTCTTTTCCTATTCCTTTGCTTCTAAGAATTTTCACTCTTTTAAGTAGATGCACGCTCGACTATGATCATTTCCATTCAAATTTAGTTCAAAAGCACTGTAATATATTAATATATCTGCCAGTCTTTCAAGAGACATTGTATACACTAAAGTTACTCAGTCCCAGCTCTGCAATGCACTTCACTGTTGTCCTCCACATTGATGCAAGGTATCTGCAATCATGAGAATCTTGTTATCAAACTTGAGCCTTATGCCTGAGTACCCAAACCACAGCAATACAGTACTCATTCCCATTCTGTTCTATATAATGGGTAGGTAACTTGAATAAAACTAACAGTAGACAATGAGATGGCTCTGATAGCAAGATTACCAACCATGGCCTCAGCAGTTAGAATCTCAAGTAGGTATATCACCCACATGGGTCATTATTGTATATTCAAAACCATACGCTATATTAGAAGAATTAGATATATGACTCTGATTTCTATTGGAAAAATATTATCTAGCATCCTCAAATCATCCTTTTTCTGTAACTGGTCATATATAAATATCCTACACTTTAAACTAACATGCATTTCAACATACACACAAGTGAGCAAACATGCCCATAAAATAGATTAACTACGTTGGTCAAAACAATGTACGCCACAAAAATTAAACTTCATCTTTGCTAATATAAATGCTAATATAAAAACTACCATGTTTTCTTCTCCGGCTCACAGTGGCAACACAAATGTATTCTGATTAGTGCTAGGAACAGAAATGAATAACTGTTAGCATTTATATTTTCAAACAGCCATTCTTCTCCATCCTTGAAGTCTTTGGTGCAACCTGAGATCTTTTTGCACCAGGCACGGCCTAATCTATGGCCAGATCTACACCAAGCAGGATATAGCACTATGAAAGTGATATGAAAGCGGGATATGGTATGTGTCCATGGGCCCCAACAGTTATCAGTGCACTTCATTATCAATATAAAGCAGTAGTGTGGCTCCTGCCTTTTATATACCGCGCTTTCATACTTTCATAGTATATAACACACTTTCATCCTGCTTGGTGTAGACTGGGCCTAATTCTGCATAACAACAACACCATTCAATTATAAGACTATCATAAACAGAAGATTAGAGCTTTTGCATCTTGTCCAGCAACATCCTTTTCTCTCCTTACCCCTTTGTATTTGCTTATGCAGCCTGAAGAGATATAATGAACTCAAATGCTTGATCACTACTTTTTTGATGTTTTGTTATTTTTAAAATCTTTTTTTCACTGATCACTACTTTGTGATCTTTTAGTTAGCCCTAATAAAAGTATTACTCTACTAAAGTTGCCCTAATGAGTTATAAACATTAAGTTTTCCTTTTCAGTTTCACACCATTTTTGTGTTTTGATTAAGATTCTCTTCAGGAGCCAGACTTCAACCAGTTTGCATCCTTTTGATTCAAAGAGCTTGCTACCTGATAAGCTTTTCCATGAAGGTAAATTGCCTATTTGCTCTTCAGTCTTCTTGGAAGGGCTATACATTTATTGTTTTTATAGAGCAATTTAGAAAATGTGGAGCATTCTAACTAGATATTTCCTGATCTCCGTGTTCTGGTATTATTCTAATATATACTCCACACTTCCAAATAAGGATACTAAGTAAGTGTTAGAATATTTGAAAGGGTAGAGTGGAAAGGCAGGATATGTCAACCCCAGTAAACACAGCATAGAACTGAGATCCAAAGTAATTAATCACAGTTGTCCTGATGTTTGACGCAAGTAAAACAATCAGAAGGTACCAATTTATAGTGTGGCTTACATTAGGTGAGGATCAATGTAAAAATAGGGTAACCAACAGTTATTCTAAATAATTTAGTTTATCAATGACCTGTGGAAATGCTGGAGCAAACACTTTGTAAGGAACCCCGGTTAATTCATCAGGTAGGACACCTTTATTTACCAATTAGTCTATTGGATGGCACCTAGTACCTTTGTTTCTAGCTTCCAGGTTCTCCAGTATCAGGGCTAACTGGATAAGGAGAAAGTAAAGGGCAAATAGACTACATAGAACATAGAACATCTACGGGTTCAGAGAATTTCAAAGAATAGCAAGGCAAGGAGCAAGAGCAAAAATGAATAGGCTTGGAGGGACAAGCACTCAAAGCAGAGCTGTTGACTAGCATGCCAGGAGTCTTGTCCTGCTTCCTTTCATAGGAGATATTTGGGGGGGGGGGGGGGAGAACCAGGAAGTTGAAGGCAATGCAGGGCTCAGAAATTATTCCTATCAATTAGAATCAGGTCAAATTTTAATCTCGACCACAATGTTGGCTTTGGGCAAAGGACCTCCTCTGAGCTGAGCCTAACCTGCCTCAAAGGGTAGTTGAGAGAATAAGGTGAGATGATGTAGTGTAACAATTCTGAGCTCATTGGAAGAATAGGAAAAGCTATCTAAAAACAGGAAATGTAGGACTTCTATCTTCTTGGTTTCATTATCAATTATCACTAATGATCAATTTTTAAATTTTTCTTCTTCTACATTTTGTAAACTGTTTCAAAAGACTTTCTTCCGAAGAGGTGATATAGAAGTCTGTTAATCAATGTTAGCCAAGGAACTGCTAGGAGGTTGCCCATAGTCATTTGAGAGAATTTTGAGCTAATCAACAAGTTGCTTTCAATATTTAGTGTGTATGCATAGGTAATGTGTTCTGTAGCTATATGCCTTTATATGCTTTAGTTTATGTGCACAGCAGAAATACACTGCAGGGACTCATAATTAGCCCATGTTAAATCATTACTGTGTACCTGCTTCTATTATAAGATGTGACCCTCAGTCTGTATATATCTTAAAAATTAAAAATAAGCTTTCAGGAAGATTCAAGAAGAAGGCAGCTCCAGAAAAGCTGTTCCCTGTGTGTGGTTTTAGGAGTGCTTTACGGATGTCCTAATCCTGCTTTAATGGCAGTGTCACCCCAACCCAAAGGTCCTTGCATATTGCAGCAGGCCACATGCAACTGTATGAGAATCTCCACGCATTTGCCTGTGAAACTAACTATTGGTCTTGGGACCAAAAGGCAGAGAAAGTTCAGAAGGGGAAGGCAAGTTCAAAAAGTTAGAGAAACACTGCCCTCTAGGATATCTGAAATCACACTCACTAGTAGGAAAGGGCTGGGACATCTCCAGGGAAATATAAATTCTGAAATGTGTTTATATATCACATGTGGGAGTAAAGGAAACTTCTTTGTATAGTCAAAGATGTGTTTCAACTGGAGAAACATACTGTTTCTGACAGATAAGTTGTTCTCCCACTGATTTCAAAGTCCCTTCCTGATATTAAATAAGAGGAAATTAACACAAATCCCAAATTAACTCCATTAGCCATTACAAAGAGTATGGATTACTGGCTTTAACATTATGATTATGGCAGATTAGAACCTGGAGAGCCACAGGGCTAGTTTCAGAAACCCAAGAGGAGTGGTGGTATACTTTTATATTTGTTTTCAACAGAAGCTGCTATGTTGAACAGCAAACAACATTTGAAATTGAGAGATGTTTCAAAAGCGGATTGTGATATGGCAAGGATATTTGATGTTCAAAGATGTTCAAATCAAAAGTCCTACTGGGTGTATATAAAGGATCCTTGCCTCTATTTGTAGACTAGCAGCATACCCATGTGTCCAAGCAGCCAGAAGGAGCGGAGGAGTGTAACCATTTTAAAATGTGCATAATTGATAGCTTCCTCTCAAATGCTGGCCTTAGAAACTAGAAGGTGATATATTGGCGGATCATAGTACAGGTAAAAAACTGTTCCGGTGTCCAATATTAAAGGCAACACTTCACTCTAGTACTTGTAAGTTCTCATTGTGATGCTGATTAATCCATTAATAAATATCAGTAATACAATATGTAATCAACAATAACTTATAAACTAAATAGACAGGAAAGTCTCTTACCCAAACCAAAAGTAACTGGCATTAATGTTTTGGATTCTTGTCATCTTTCCATGATGGACTATTTCAGATTGCAATCTCTACGCTGTCTGAAAAATGGTTGACCATTGATAATCTATAGTTTAAAATGCAAAATAGTTTTCACTAACTGGAGTATGAAATATTTTGTCTGAACAACCAAATGAATAGCATCTATGTTGTATGCCTGCTTCATTTCAAGAAATAATGTATGTGAAGATCTAGTGTCATATCATAATATTTATAGGTAGGTTTTAATAGTCCCCATATCCACATTTCAAATGGTGTGCTTTATTTTTGTTATTGGTTTGCAGTAAGTTTACATTTGTTGTTTCATTTGTTTTGAGTTGATAAAACGGTTACAAAATACTCCTGTACTCCTAACCACTTCATCAATCCATTTGATGCATCAATAGAAGCTCCAGACCTTTCATTTTCAAGATAAATTTCCATCCCAGTATGACACCTTTTTTTGAAATATTAATTTCTAATACAAAATAAAAAGCAGCGGAACACAAATCAACTCAGAGGACAATGAAACATGGTCTGTCACAATTTAAACCTCAAGTTAAGTTCACTGCAATACAACATGAGGTCTTCTATAAATGATACCTTTCAAAGAGCTACAAAAGGAATATTTTATAACAAGGACACACTCCTTACTTCCTGAAGTGAGGGTTTCATACTTCACTGAGTCACTTGAACAACAGCCGCAATGTAACACAGTTGAATCTCCAGTTGCTTCAAGGGCAATTCTAAACATAGTTACTTGAGAGTAAGTCCCATTGAGCTCAATGGGATTAACTTCTGTGTAAACTTGTTTTAGATTTCACTGCACACTGAACATCATAAGAGTTTAAAAATAGTGGCCTTGGCTTCCTTCACAAGGTGAAGGTCATTTGTTTTTCTAGTCCATTAGTACTATCTGAACATTTAAAATTTTAAGCTTCTCTTAAAGCTACATAACATTTTAAAAGTTAAGATGTATAAATCTTCTAAGTTTAATAGGGCATTCAGATCCTAGGCAGTGATTCCCACTGAATTCAATGGGGCTTACTCTCAAGTAAGTGAGCACAAGACTGTTGTCTTTTTTGTACTGAATGCACACAAATCATCCATTACGATGTTCACTGATAGTGTATATACTTAACTGAGTATATGCACTTTCCATGCAAGTTGAAGGTTACTTTCACTATTCATCCATACAAAACAATATTTTTTTAAAAGGTCACTTTAATTGATTCAGTCATATGCATGTGAAACTGGCTTCACTGCAGACTTCAGGAAATCCAATTTAAATAGCTGTTCAAATATTTGTCTGGCGAAAGGTCACGATGGTATTTAGCACCCAAAAAAAAGAAAAGAAAAAAAAGGAGTACACAAAAATGTGAAGTTTAACTTGCAAGAGGATTACAGGAGTATTTGGTATAAACGTAGCAATACTTCTGCAAAGGTTTACAGGCCCCAGTACTCAAATAATTCAAGGTAAGGAGGGATTGAAAGCATACACAATGGGATAGAAGCAGCACAGTGATGGGGTTTGAGGCAATTAGCATAGAATATCTTAGCCCTGTTTTACACCCGGATGGAAAACTTCAGAGTGGAAAAGTAAACGCTAACAAGGCAGGGCCAGATCAGGCTCACTTACATCGTCCCTCCCCTTACCACTCAAACTGTCCAATTACTAGCGCAGTGCTCTTCCCTAGGAAATTCTACTCCAAATAAAATGGGGAGGAGGTGGGGGAAGGAAATTCTGAAAACTTCTTTTGGCAGCAGTACGATCAAGATTCAGGAATACTCTTACTACATGGGGGAAGGGACAAAAACATTTGTTTCTCATTAATTCTCTGAATTGTTAGTGGGCTGTGATCAGTCTAAAAAACATTGGTAGATAAATCTAACCTGACAAGCTGGGGAAAGATATGACCAGGAAAACGCTTTGTTTATGATAAGGAAATGCCTGGGCAGAATGGACGCCCACTTTCCCGAGCATGAGTAACTTCTACATGCTTCCCACTAACTCACCCCCATTATAGACCAGCAGAGTGCCCAACAGAGCATTCAACCCAGCAAGACAACAGGCTGACAAATCACTCCCAGCAGGAGTACACACACACACAGAGGCACACACAAAAGTAGAAGCAGCGCTTGTTCATCAGGTTGTTCTGCATAACCATCTATTAATAATAGAGACCATGCTTTAATATAGATTTTTCCCCACTCCATCGAAAGTATTATTCAGAATTGGCATAGATTTGGCCATTAAAACTCCACAGTCACACACACACACAAAGAGAGAGAGAGAAATGAGATTCAAAGTGGATCTCTGAAGTCTGTTGTTCCTTTCCTTTGCTACATGACCCATCATTCAACTATAAATGTCCTTGATGTGGAAATGCGGAGACACGAATCAATTGCACCGTTTGTCTGTGTTAAATCCTTGTTGCTGGCAACCTGAATGAATAGTGCTCGAACCAAAGCTCAAACATACAATGGTATTCATTTTCTCTCTCTTTTAAATATGCCTGATTTAGTCCTAGCTGGCAGATTTATGGGTCTGCTTCTCTTGACAGTTGAGCTCAGTGTGTGTGTTGTGTGTGTGTGTGTTTGTGTGTGTGTGTGTGTGTATATATATATATATATATATCCAGAAGTTAACTCTTCCCTTGCCTGGAAGTATCAAATTGCAGATTCATCCCCAAGCAGCTAAAGGTAAAGATTAGTGGAGAAGCTCAGATAGGATTACACCAAAGGGGGAGAGGAAGGGGAGGGAAAGAGATCTCTCTGGAGAAAGGATGCCAAGATGTTTATGGAGACACAGCCTTTTTGATACAAAGCCCATTGTTAAAGAGAAAGGCTGCAATGACAGGGCTGTCTCTCTGATGTGGAACATAAAGCCAGCAGGGCTGGATCTATCTGTCCCCCTGAGTAGCAGAATGTTTGAAGGCTTTTATGCAGGAGAGGCAGGCAGAGCATCTCTATAACCAAAGAAAAAACGTCTCCAAGCAGCCTTACCTTGCGCCAGAGCTTGCAACATGTGGAGCTGAAGCAAGAGAAACGCCCACCATCCCCGGCAGAAGAAGAAACAGAAGTTTAACTTGATCATCGCTCGATCTCGCCAGCTATTCCTCTGTGGGGTAACGTCTCCATTCACCCTTCTCCGGGCCACTATTTCCTCACCGACCCCATCAAGGCTATCCAAGGGTCGGACACTTGGGCTGGTGCTTGGATGGAAACTCACTCCACCCCTCAGAGAGTCCGTGTTCCCATGGGCGGGTCGGGGAGGTCGCCCACTGTGCCCCTCCTGAAGTTTTCGGGGGCCACGAACCCCCGCCTGGAAAGCGCCGAGGTCCCTGCGATTCGTGCTCACTTTGCATACCCACCCAAAGCAACAGCATTCCCTGTGCATGACTGTATTGCAATCGCCGCCCGAATCAATGTGTCTCGTGGAAGAACTCATTGCACCAAAACAAGCAGGCAGAAATGTAAAACACATGTTTCCTACGGACTCCGTCACCGCCAATGCCTTAACACCAGACACACACAGCGAGAGACAGAGAGAAAGGGTAAGAGAGACTGTGTGTGCGTGTGTACATCAAGTTTACTGGCTTCAGTATTTCAGCAGACAGGGGTTCTCCATCACCTGGCTATTAAAAGACACACACACCACGGAATGAGGAGGAGAATGATCCATCTCAGCAAAGCACGGGCAGACAATCCGGAGAGCACCTTCCATACCGCAAAGATGACGGAAACTGGGCCCCCTGGTGATTAAGCACGGAGAAGGTTTCTGTGCCGTCCGCCTTCATCCTCTCGGCTTTCTCGCCACAGCAAAGACCCTGCAAGTGAAGTTCTAAATTCTTAGCGAAGTCATTAAATCTCAGCAGAGCCGGAGACGAAAAGGGACCCTGTCACTCAAGGAGTCATTCCATACCCTTTCCAAAAGATCAGCCAGGCGCGCTGACAGGTTTCGGTTCTCCCAATGAACGTCTCCCCTGCCCTTTCGAGAGCACCAGAAACGCTTAGGATCAATCCGAGGTCTTCTCTCCTCGCCTCCTTCAGAGATGGACACAGCCTCGCCTTGGGCATCCAGGGCTTTTCAGTTTCCGACAGGCTGGAAAGATCCACAGCCAGGTAAACTGAACCCGCATCGGGCTGCTCCTCTTCCAGCGAGATTTGCAACGTTACCCGCCAGTGGGAAGGGATGAATGGGTCTCCCTTCTCTCTCTCTCTCTCTCTCTCTCTCTCTCTCTCTCTCTCTCTCGCCTGAACTCTCTTGCAAAGGTGGGGAGAAACCTGATCAGATTTCCCTCCCAAGAGAAAAGGCGCTGGAAAACAGGAAAGATCATAAGCTCACCTCGGGCTCTGAGCCATGTCCAAAGGGGAGGGGGGGGAGAGCTTCCTCCTCCTGGGTCAATTGCAGAGATCGCCAAAGACAGAAAGCCCACAAACGGAGGAGGATTTCAAGTGACGAAGAGGAGGAGACGTTGCAAATCGCCGGAAGAATCAGCAACAAGGTGAGATCTTCTGCTTCGCTGGGTTCCCTTGTTGCACAAGCCCGGAGGAGGGGGGATCTCCGTGCGCCTCGGTCTCACGCAGAAGCTGCAAACACAAGGAAGGGAGAAAGGAGCTGCAAGAGCTGTACCCAGCAGCAGAACCAAAACATCTCCAACATCAACACCCCCCCGTCATTTAAAAGTGCTTTTTAAGACTGCATCTGCAGCATGCGAGCCCACGGTCGGGCGGCTCTTCTCCATCCTGTTTTAAAATGGGAATCCCCCACCCCCAGCCCCGCGCTTTCAGTATTTATTTTTAACTCTTTCTAGGCTGTGCGAAGCTGACTTCTGGGACTCGCCTGGGCTGCGTGGATACCAGGGGGAGCATCGAATGAGGATGCATAAACAGAGGAGATATAAACAAACAGCCCCTGGCATCCTCTCCTTGCAGCTTGCAACAGCTGGTGAGAACTCAAGGCTGCAATCCTAACCTGTGTGCAAGCCCCATTGAACTCGGAGGGGCTTACTTCTGAGTATGCATGCCCAAAGTAGGGCTGCGTAGTAGTCAGAGTTAGCAGCCACTGTTAGTCCTAGAGTAGACCAGTCGAATGGGACTTAAGTTAGTCTTGACTAGCCCATGTCTCCATCATTTCAATGGGCCTACTCGGAGGGCAGCATCCACTGTCCTACTCAGAGTAGACCCATTGAAATGAATAGGACTTAAGTTACCCCTGGCTAGCCATTGTTTCATTCATTCCAATGGGTCTACTGTAAGTAAGTGTAACAGTAAATACTACCCTCAGTCTCCCACACACATAGTGAGGCCTTAATCTTCTCCCAACTATCTTACATGTAAAAGTCCCATTGACTTTAAGGGAGGTTGCTTCTGAGGAAGTATGCTTTGGCTTGCAACTCTCTGCAAGTCAGCCCCATAGAATTGAAAGGGTCTTATTTCCATTGCACCATGCTTATAGGAGTGTAGCCTCAATTTCTGCTTCTCTCCCCATTCCCAACCTAACATCTCCTTCCACCCCAGAAATTTACCCCCTTCCAGATCCTTCCCATTTCCCTGCAAGCTTTCTCTGGCCTTTCCAATCTTCCTGAGGTCTCTACTTCCTTCTCCCTCAAAGGCCTCCTCCACACGAGACGTTTAATGAGCCTTGAAGGCTCATTATAAATTTTACCTACACACGAGCGGAGCGCAAAACGGGCGTACAGGCGCGTTATCTCCCCGATAATGCGCATTTTCGAACGCGCGTTAAATAGCGACTTTTATTTTGCTCCGGCCGTTAAAGCGCATTTTCGCTGTGTGAACAAGCGATTATGCGCATTAACTACCTGTAAAGTGCTTTTTGGGCATCTTTTAATGCGCTTCGCCGCTTCTCGCCGCCTCCCGTGCAGAGGGATTAGGCGTAAATGCGCCTCCGCGAAAATGCGCATAATCCCCGAACCGGGCGCAAAAGCGCATCCTTGTGGAGGGGGCCAAAGTTGGTTTGCATTAAGCTCCCAGGGGGCGTCCCCTTTTCTCACTCTACCCTACCTCACAGGACTGTTGTGAGGAAAAAAATGGAATTATGTAATAAAATTAACCTATGTACGCCGTCCTTAGACCCTTGAACGGAGAGACACGATACTAGTGTTTACAAATAAAGGTAATTGTTTCTCCTCACGCAGTTCCTCGCTCCCATTAGTTGTTTGGTCTCTTGGTGCCACCTTAAAACACCAAATTTATCCCAACAGCAGTGGGCTGTAAGCTAAGCAACACTATTCTTTTAAGGTGCCACGCAAAGACCAGGTCCAAGACACTGTAAGGCAACTCTGAGGGTAAAATCCAACCTAAGCCCTACTCAGAGAGTAGACTCGCTGAAATGAACGGGATGACTAAATTAAATCTCATTCATTTCAGCGGGTCTACGCTGAGGGGGTGGAAAAGTTCAAATGTGTCCTAAATGGAAACAGCGAGGTTGTGTGTACGTTTTTTAAAAAACCTAGTGTATAATATGGCATAGGGGAGTTTATATACAGTCACACACTTTCTGCCGCCACTCCTTTGAGAGGGGAGGCGGAGAAACGGCTCCCCGCCCTCAACGCCCCTTCTCCCCTCCCCCCGCCCTCACGACGGCTCGAGCGCCTCCAAGCCACCGCCTTGCCGCTCGGCGATTGGTCAAGATGGCGCGTGAGGAGAAAGGAGGCGGGGGAAGCGATGAAGGAGGAGCGGGAAAAGGAGGCTCCCGCGCGCTCTTTTTGCTGTCTAACGGCCGGGCGCGCTCGCGCCAACGAGAGCACGCACGCGCACTCGCTCCCTCTCGGCTTTTGTACTGGCTGATTGATCGATCGCTTTGATCCTGGCTGCCTCTTCCCCCACCCCCTCCATTAGTTGTCGCGTGGACTGCGCCCCCTATAGGTTCGCAGGCGCGTACTGCAGGAGCAAAATAATAATAATGAAAGTAAATAATTATTAATAATAGACGAGGAAGGAGGCGACGACGGGACTCCAGGCTACACGTTTCCTGCCTGTGTGTCTGGTTGCACCCTGCAGCCCTTAAATTGTGCAACAAGCAAAATCTGACAAAAGCCTGGAAGAATTAGAAGTGGGAGTCAAAAGCTTTTTGCAAATCTCTTTTTTCCTCCTTCTCTCCCTCTTTTTTATTTTTTTGTGTTTTTTTTTGCTATGTGCTGCTGCTGTAGCATCGCCTGCAGGGCCTTGGCAATGCTTAAGCGAGTTCTAGGCTTGGTCTGTCGTTTTATTCAACAGGCCAAGTGAAGTTTAAGCCTTTCGCTTTTGCAAACAATGGGATTTTAAAATAAAATAAAGAAAAATTAAATACCTTGGCAAGGTATATCGTGGAGAATTCATTCGGCAGAACTGAGCCCAATGATCCCACCACCGTATAATTCCCTCCACACTTCTTTGTGTGTGTATTATTAATGGGTGGCATTAAGAGGATTTGGCAGAGTGTTTTGAGAGGCATTTAAATTAAAGCAGTGCGCGCTCTCTCGCTCTCTCTACACCAACTTCTCTCTGAAGCTTATAGAATAAACGGTACCACCACTCCCTAGGGATGTTACCTGATTTGCCAACCCATCATTCCAGGCCCATTTTAATTCTTTTTCCAGTGCCAAGCTGCTCATAGGTTTCCGCAACTGTCACCCCTTTACAGTCTACACTTCCGTAAACACCTTTCTCCTCCTCCCATCTTTTGGTGCCACATTTCGTTCGTTAACTCCATTTGTTCACCTCTCCATCACAAAGCTGAAGGGAACTAGATGTTCAGGAGAATAAGGGCCCTTGCACCTTGGCTATTTAGTTATTTAAAGCATTTTGTGACTCAAAACTTTTCTACCTGTGTATCTGAAGTGCCACTTGATCATCATCATCATCAAAGAACACCCTACATGCTATTAAATAATTAAGAGAACAATTCTGTGGCCCCTAGACAGACTCTGGGTGGCCACAGGATACTTCAGATGTCTTGGATTGGAGACAGCGTTCCAATCTGGACCCAGGAGTTTGAGCATCCCTCCCAGCCAGCAAGGAGAAAACAAAGGTGACCTTCAAGGGAAAGGACAAATCTTATCCCCAAGCCTCCTTACTTCAAAAAGAATCTGGAGAAGGTCTCAGAAGATGTTAATACCAATGGTGAGTTGATAAAGCTATTGGTGAAAGATGGGAGACGCAGTCCAACAACATCTGGAGAGCCACACGTTTCCCACTCCTATGATGTCTCCGAATCCTTTGCAACATGCAACAGCTGCTGTGAAAGGCATGGCAATGTGCAAAAACGTATCATGAAGAAGGAAGTTCAAAACCTACTTCCCCAGGGAAAAGAAAAAGAAATACTGACAAAAACATTTTTTCAGACTTCCAGCAAAACTTTTAACTCCCATTGATCCCTAAGAATAGTTACATGGGAGGGAAGGGTGAAGTAATCCGCTTTCCTAATGCAGTAACGGATATGTAATAGTTACAAATTACAGGGTTCTGCCCCAGATATCTATTTTGGCTAGATCACAAACTGAGCAGAATGGTGCAGCCTACTGATTCCCTAGGGAAGAGCCTGTATTTTACAGCTTCGGCTGCACAATTACCAATAGTTAATTCACAGCAGCCGGGAAGAGTTACCTTTATCATACGGGTTTTTAGGTGCAGGCAAGATTTAATTTACCTTAGCTGGGAATGCAAAGCACCCTTAATTGGGTTTTTAATTACTACTAACAAAGAGTATGGCAGGAGAAAAATCTCCTTGCTAACTAGGTTTTAAGTTTTCAAGGTCAATTGAGAGCGGATGGACCGGATGCTCTTTTTCTAACATGTGCTAATTTAGACCCTAAACCAGTACGGAGAAGCATGATGTAACTACTGCAAAGTTGTTTAAAACCATAAAGAAAAGTTGTGTGAAAGAAGAAAAGAACATGTACAAAGCCGAGTATTATGAACTCATTTGGGCTGGTTCACATTGGATGCACTTTAGGAATATAGAGAGCTTCTGTCACGTCACAGGGGCTCCTCCCCATCCACTGCATCCGTAGTTGAAGCACATCACATAAACATTTTTGTGTCGGTATGACTGGGCCACAGTCCTGCATCCTAAGACAGTCTTTCTCAAACTGTGGGTCAGGACCCATCAGTGGGTCTCGGCCAATTTTCAGATGTGTCCCAGTGTGATGCTACAGATTGGTCAGTGCTTCTTTGCCTGACTGTACTGTGCATTGTGCCATGGCCATATCATGCGCAGTGCATAGGCACCTCTGCTTTGGTCAGTTGTCCTCACTGACACCCAAAGCTTCAGCCTGTTTTACTCTGGTTTGAAGGAGACACCCAATATGATTAATTGGTTGCCTCTACCCAATACAGAAGTAACAAGGAAATAAGGTTTATCTGGTAGCATAAAAGGAAAAAGCAACATATCGGATTTTGTTTATCTAAACAAATAAAATTTAATACAAGTAGTGTTATATATTGTTATTAAACTATAGATGGTCTTATCCTGCCTACCTACTCTACTCCTTCTGAATCCTATTACCAAAACCCCAACTCAGTAGCTGTATCTTCTTCAATCTCTAATGCCTACCTGACATCTATCAGTTTCTCTTTTTTAAAACCATGGAATCCTCCCTCCCCCCCTCTTATGTATTCATAGAGAGAAGCAGCAGCTTAGAATTCTCTCTCTTCTCTTTTTACGTGCAATTCTGGGTACCACACTTCAAGAAGGATGCAGACAAGTTGGAGCGTATTCAGAGGAAGGCAACAAGGATGATCAGGGGTCTGGAAACAAAGCCTTATGAGGAGAGACTGAAAGAACTGGGCATGTTTAGTCTGGAGAAGAGAAGATTGAGGGGAGACATGATAGCACTCTTTAAGGATTTGAAAGGTTGTCACACAGAGGAGGACCAGGATCTCTTCTCGATCATCCCAGAGTGCAGGACAGGGAATCATGGGTTACAGGAAGCCAGATTCCGGCTGAACATCAGGAAAACCTTCTTGACTGTTAGAGCAATACAACAATGGAACCAATTACTTAGGGTGGTCTTGGGCTCTCCAACACTAGAGGCATTCAAGAGGCAGCAGGACAGCCATCTGTCAGGTAAGCTTTGAGGTGGACTCCTGCATTGAGCAGGGGGTTGGACTAAATGGCATTGTATACCTCTTCCAACTCTCCTATTCTATGACTCTTTTGATATGTTACACTAATGCTACTACTAGCAGCAATAATGAAAAAAGGAGGAAGAAAGTAAGAGAGGGAAGCTGCTATAGGAAGAAGTGAATGTAAAAGCAGAAATAGGGAGGCATGAAAGCAACTGGCCATTGGGTATACAGAATAATAAAGTGTGAAAGAGGGCAAAATAAATTAGAGATGGGTAAGAAGACTTTGAGAGGAAATCAACCAAAATAGTTTTCTGTACTTGGAGCAGGGGCCCTTAAAGCTTTTCGGCCAGTCAGCACATCTGGAATTTTGAGAGAGAGATGGGCACTCTCACAAAATGGCTACCATAGAGGCTCCTGCTCATTCATAAAATGACTGCCATTCATTTCTTTAAAAAGGGGCATTTTGCAGAATGTTTTCCAAATATTTTCCACTTTCCCCCCCCCCCCATTCGTTGTGGTCAGCATTTTGGGGTATTGCCAGGTGGGAATAAAAATGGCGGCCAGACTGCCCACACAGTCATTGCTGTGTTGCAATAACAGCAACAAGAAACACAAGAAAAAAAGATGCCATCCTGTAGTCATGCACAGTTCTGCTCCAAGGAAATAGTTAAAGAATTTCTCTTCCCCCTGAAGAACATTTGATGAAATGATAACCCAAACTTTACTACTTGGAAATAGGGTGGAGACAGCTTCATTTTAGACAGCTCTAAAAACAGTAAGAACAATAAATAACTGTTACACAATCATACTAAGAACAGGTGACAATAAAACATTATGTTAAGTTTTTCAGTGTTCCTAAGCACCGATTGCTTCATAGCAAATGAGAAAATTAAGTAGCTCATTTATTCACCATGTCAGTTTGCAAGGATGAGGGAAACACAGCAACTGGGAAATTATTTTGAGTTTTCTAATTCTTCTGAGCATTAGTTTAACTGTTATATTTACTAGATGTCCTTTACTTTGAATTGCGAGCCGTGCAGCCTAATCCTAATCAAGTTGACCCAGAAATATGACCCAGAAGTACATCCCATTGCTTTTTCAATGGGAAATACTTAATCGAAATATAAATAGGATTGCATCAACAACTCAATTTCAAAAATAACTCAGAACATATATGGAGAGGGAGGCTGAGATCCAAGAAGCTATTTTAGGGGAGCCTGAACTTTTTATCAGCGACCAGGAGAAGAATTTAAAAAAGAAAAACCAAATTCTTTCAAACAACAGGCATCAACGCGAAATTGCAAACTGTCTTTGAAACTTGTCTAGGTTTTGAAAATAGCTTGCCCCATGGAGGAGTAAAATGCTGCTCCCAGAAAGAAGCCTAAATAATTCCATTTCAGTATGCAGAACCAGTGGCAAAGTTCTTTTAGTCCTGGCCATATATGGATAGAAAAGGAGAGAGTTGAGCTAATGGCATGACCCTAGCAGAAATAAGGAACTGTATGAGAAAGGAAAACATCTGTACTAATGGGGGTGGAAGGGGAAATCACACAATATAGGAAATGCAAAAAAATGACTGACAAGGCCTCAGTATCCCTGGAACACACAGCCACAACCCACCAATCAGGGCAATAATCTCCACATACACCCAGAGAGAGCCAATGAACTGATGATGATGATGATGATGATGATGATGATGATGATGATGGCTACATGCCCCTGCATTGCAACAAAACAAGCCCTCCATTGCATCTTTTGGTAGGCAGCCAACTGATCTATTGCATGTGGTTTCAAGTTTGGTAACACCTACATGGATGAATGGGGCAGTAGAACCCATGGAACTTCACCATAACCTGGTGGGAAGGCACTTCAAAGGTAAAATTGTTCATCTCTGCAATGACCTTCATCCTGCAGATCCTGTTCCTGACTGTTTTGAGTCAGACTCAACTTTCCTCTTCTCTCAGGCATTTAGCAATATCTGATGACCTTGGGTTTGTTTTATTTGTTAGGTGTATAGCTTTTTAAAGTTATTACAGTAGTTTTAAGGGTATGTGTATATTATGTGTTTATTGTATGTTTTTGCTGTTTTAATTTTTGTATATTGTTCTTAATTGTTTTAATCTTATGTAAACCACCCAGAGAGCTTCGGCTATGGGGTGGTATACAAATATAATAATTTTTTAAAAAACATTAGAGTAAAGTTAGGGGCAATCTAAAGGCAAGTAAGTAAACAAGCAATGGTCAAAGTTTTACCAGACAAGAGGAGCATTCCAATAGAGAGATTGGAGCAGCAGCCAACATCCAAACACAGATAAGCAGTCAGATACAAAACACAGTCCAAGAAGCAGAGTCCAGCAATAGCACAAAGATTCAAACATTAGTATATAGACATTATTTCCAGCAAGTGGTGTCTGAAGGCTTTTGTAGCCTGAGCTTCCAGGGCCCCACCCATGGCTCAGCTGCAGTTCATTACAAGCCCTCTGGTCACAGTCCTACTCATGAGGAGTGCCTTGCTCCTGAGAAATCCTTACCTCTTGAGGAGTTCTTTTTTGTAATGAGCACTTCTCAAAAGAACCCTACTGGTCCACCTCTTGAGAAAGTGATGCTGCCATGTCCTCCCATTGGGTCTCCTTTTTATCTTTATATAAAAGGATCCCAATCATGGATCAAGTCAGCATACTGCTGCTCACTGATACTGTGATTCCTTGACCTTTTTTTGGCTTCACAGCAACCAGCCCAGCTCCCATTCTATTCACCCTTTTACTTCACTGCTTCCACCATATAAAACTGCACCTTACCTCAAGTACTTTAAGAATGCAATCTAATTTATGAAACAAAATAACTTTTATTTAACAGTATGTAAGTTCATGCAGTTCATCAATCCTATGGTTTCATTTGTCACAATACTTGTTTTGTTACAATGCTGTATCCTATGTTTCCTCGCCTACTCTACCCACTAGTCTAATCTATCTCCTCCTATTCCCATTTCCCCCAAAACAACAAAACACCGTTGATCTTTCTCTGATCTAAACCCCTCAGCAGATAAACCCAGGCTCTCCTTTCACTCTGTCAACTCTCCAAACACAACTCCCCCCTTCCAACAGCATGAAGCACTTACTATTCGAAGCCCAAACAGCACTTCCATCATAGATGAATAGCAATGAACAGTCAAACATCACAAGCACTTATAGCGATTAACAGTCAAACATCACAGATGCTTTCAGGGTCTAAGTGGTCACCTGGTCTCCAGCTTACTGATGGAGCTTTCCTTCACCTGTGGAGACGGATCCACAGTCTTCTCTCTCTCTCTCTGGGACCTCCAGCTCCTCCTCTGAGGATTACTTAGGCTGGCCATATGAAAAGGAGGACAGGGCTCATGTTACTTTTAACAGTTGTGATGAAGAGGGAATATCACCAGGAACTAATTGCATACAAATGACGCTGGTTGAAATTCCCTTTTCTCTACAACTGTTAAAGTTACATGAGCCCTGTCCTCCTTTTCATATGGTCAGCCTAGGATTACTCCAGTGGAGGCATGACATGGAGTGCCTGACCTTTGCCCACAGCAAACCTGTCTGCTCCCTGTGTGTGGGTTGCAGAAGAGTGTTGGAGCAATACAGGACACACCGTATTCACATTTTTATTTTATTTTTTCTTTGTTATATTTATATCATGCCTTTTCCTCCAAGGAGTCCCAAGGAAGCGCACATGATCCTCCTCCTCTGTTTTATCCCCAGAACAAACCTGTGAGGTAGGTTAGGCTGAGAGTCTGTGACTGGCCCAAGGTCACCCAGTGAGCTTCAAGGACAAGTGAGAACTAACTAGAATATGGGTCTCCCCAGTTTCAGTCCAACACTCTAACCACTGCACCACCCTGGCTTTCTCTGACAAAGGTAGTGTAAGCGGAGAGATGGGAGAAAGTTGCAGCAGTTATACATTTTGCCCCTCTTCTCTTGCTTGCTTGTGTGGGGTGCTTTCTCCTGGCATCCCCAGTTGTTGGAGTGGAATGGAGTTTGGTGTTGGATGTTTGTATCTAGAGTAGGGTGACGAGATAAAATCCAGCTCAGGGCTCATGTAACTTTAACAGTTGTAGAGAAAAGGGAATTTCAGCCAGTGTCATTTGTATGCAATTCGTTCCTGGTGAAATTTCCTCTTCATCACAACAGTTAAAGGTGCAGGGGCCTTGCCTTCTTTTGTATATGGTGACTCTAGTATAGCGCCTGCAACTTTTAACTGTTGTGAGGAAGAGAGAATATCACCAGGAACTAATTGCATACAAATGACACTGGCTGAAATTCCCTTTTCTCTACAACTGTTAAAGTTACATGAGCCCTGACCTCTTTTTCATATGGTCATCCTAGCCCAGCATAACTAAAATGTTTAATTCTATTCTAACAGTGAAATTGTATATTTGTTTATTTGGAAACAAGTCCCACTGTGTTCAGTGGAACTTACAGCCTAGTAAGTCTGTTTAGGACTGCAGCCTAAATCACTCACAAGTCTTGGTTGGAGATTATATATATATATATATATATATATATATATATATATAATAAATAGAATTATGCATTTGTCATAAATGACTAATTGGTACTGACTCATGCAATTATTTTGAAAAATGCCACCACTGTTATAATTTCCCCCTTCTCAACCAATGAGACTCCCATGGAGAGGGCTATTGTGAACGGAGCTGATTGGAAATGCTCCTTCCTTGCAACGAAAAATGTATCCCTTCTTATTTTCATCAAACTCTCTCACTTGCTCTAATGAATTGCAAGCGTGTCAGCTGTACCTGGGACTAGTTTCCCAACCAGGAGAGCACTTTACTCCAGTTGCTTATTTGAGCCGTATAATTAAAACCGAGTCATTTGTCTTCTGTCCATTCTTGGGCTAATTTTACACCTGCAGGTGGTATTATTTCCACCACTGCCATCACCACCAATCTGCTTCTTTTGATGATGTTTTTTACAGCGTTCGGCGAAATGGAGTGTTGAACAATGATTAGCCATAAGGATGTTGGAGGATAAAAACAACAGCCATGAAATCCTGAGCTGGGATTAGTTAGTATCATCCGTGTAGTGTTACCTGTAAAGTACACTGTTTGCTGCCTCTTTTGATGCAACAAACCAGACATGCCCATTTATTAGGATCAACTTCTGAGGCTGTTCTCCAGGTGCCTCTGTTATCTCAGGAGAGGCAAGTGGCAACTGGGAACAAGGAACAGGGCCTTTAGGTTTGTGGCACCCCATCTCTGAGATACTCTTCCCCCCTCCCCCGCCAAGATGTACTGGGTACTCTCTTTTTTCCAGCACAGGTGAAGATCTTTTTTTTATTTGGCCAGGTCTATTAGATCTTTAAAACCTTTTAGCTCTGGTTTCTATGCTGTGAAAATGTTGCTGCTCTACTGTTTTAAACCCCCCCCCTTTTTTAATGTTTATTTTAAGCTGCCTTTGGAGTTCTTCAGATCTGGAAGACAGGATATCCCAGATACGATAAATATAAAAATAAATCCATGATATTTTCTATTATGATATCAGTTTGAAGATTTTTGGAATCAGTTACCGAAGTGCAGAGAATGTCAGCATTGTAATACCATAAGCTGATAAGTTGGCACTTATCTCACAAAACACTCTCTGGAGAGCTCTGCCAAGAGACATCTTTGATTATTTTGCAGTGACAGGTAAGGACTCACCTTTCTCTCAAGTTTCCCTAGTTACTGATTGATTTGAGTGTACATTGCTGCTGCTAAAACAGCAGCACAAAATATCTAAAATAGCAGCAGCAATAAAGATTATGAAATAAAAATGGGCATCTTTTCATTTAAAAGCAGGTTGGAACATCCAGGTATTGAGGGCCTGATTAAAAAAGAGTCATGAAGGGAGCCAGGCATATATCCTGTGGTAGAACATTCCACAAGGATGGGGCCTCTATAGAAAAGCTCCTATCTGATATGCCTGCTAAGCTAATAGCGCTTGCTGGCAGGGATATGAGCAGAGTATGCACGACCTCTTAATGCCTGAAGGAATTGTTTACTTTTATTGGACCACACTAGGGCTTCTCTAAATGAGTGATTTATTGCATGCTCATGAGTAGGCACTCACAAAAGTTTGCGAGCCTTTTACATGATGTCGTCAATGACCAGCACGTCTCCCATGGTATCCCCTGGAAATTTCACCATGAAAAGACCCACTTTTAAAGTGGTAATATCCTGAAAGAAGTGGGATCTTCTACCACTAGATGGTGCTGTCTCATTGAAGTGAATGGAGGGGAAGTATTCAATTCAATTCAAACCATGTGGTTGCTCCTCTCGCCTCTGCAATGCAGCCCATAACAACTGCACCAAATAATAGGAAGCACAAAAGCCCTAGGTAAGCAACATGATTTCCCCTTAAAGTAGAAATATTTCTAGTTTCACACTCCAAAGGAAGTTTTGAACCTGCACTTTGGGAAGACTACCCTCCCATTTGGCAGGGGTTTTTCAAAACTAGCTTCTGATAAAATGTGTGTAAGTCTGCTAGTTACATATAAAGCTTGTACTGTTCATGTTAGCTGCAACATGACTTGAGGTTGACAAATGCTGGATATCTTATACAGGTTATACTATCCAAGGATGGCACAGTAGAATTTGGCAAATAGCACTCACTGAGAATTCAACCCATTATAGCGGGTTTGTTAGCAAAGCAAAATGAATTTATAAAAACATGGGGTAGGATCCAATATTAATCAGTCTTAAGCCCCATTCATTCTGATGGGTCTAATCTAAGTAGGACTCAAATATCTTTTTGGAAAAATGCTTTTACCTGGACAAAATCAGTACTTTCACTTCATTTAAAACAACAACAACAACAACAAAGGTTTAATTTTTGGCTGTAAGAAGCCGTCATTAACTGCCTTTATGACAATGTTATTCTGCTAATTGTACTCTAAGCACTGTTTGTTTTCTGTACTGTCATTTGCAAAATTATTATTTTTAAAGGGCTAAGCAATAAAAATGTTTTTTTAAAAAATTTCACTAGGCATAATTTAACTCAAGTAGCTTTGGGGATTCAGGTTATCATGTGCAGTCCACTCCTGTGCATCCTTACTCAAAAGTAAGTCCTGCTGAATTCAGTGAGATTTACACAACAATCCTCTGCATGTTTATTCAAGTAAATCCTACTATGTCCAATCAGTTTTAATCCTTAGAAAGTGTGTTTAGGATTGCAACCTTAATCTCAAGTGAGTACGCACACACTCCTATGCACGTTTACTCAGAAATAAATCCCTTTAAACACAGTGGGGCTTTCTCCTGAGTAAATGCAAATAAAATGTATAGCACTCATGGTGGTTGTGCTTTTTGTCAGGTTAACGTTGCCTTGAGAACAGGCTTCATATAGAAAGGCAAATTAATATTAATATTAATAGTTCTGAATTAATCTAGGGGGGAAGCATGAATTTCCCCCCAATATCTACAGCCTTCATTTTGCTTCTGGAGTCTTTTGAGTCCTACTGTTTATTCCTAAACTTCAGGCTTGCTTTAATAAAAAGCAACTGATGAAATACGTTTCCAGGACAAACAACAGTATTACCTTAATCACATGGTTGTCCCAGAAGACTTGATTACTGCCATTAACAGACACTTTCACCTCTCCCTGGAGACAGAGATTTAGAAAAACAACAGCAATGTAAGTAAGAAGTTGGTTGGTTTTAAAAGAGGATTGTTCTTTGGCTCTCTAAATCAACCTGAGTGCTATAAGTGATCTGAAGGTACTGGACGCTTCCTAGACAAGGAGATATTCCCAGAGGCCAAAGGCCAGCTGTTCTGCTTTTACTGTGTTCTACATCAGTAATAGCAAATGGAAAAGAATGGAAAAGAAATATCCAATTACACTGCTTGAAATCCTGGGAGGAGCATTAAAGCAATGACCTCACCATTCTTCTGGAAGGCTCTTCCGCACGTCTGTTGGGAACAATTCACAAGAAGAAATCTGAGCCTCCAAACAGAATTCTAGTGGGTTTAGAAGTCTCCAGTATGGTATCAATTAACTAGTGTATTGACATATTGGGGTCCTCTTATTGTTTCATAAAGGAAGCAAATTAAGCAGAGGAAATAAGCTCCAGTCCTGGGCGAGGTTGGGAGGGGGGCCAATACTTTAATTTACAGCTACTAAAATATTCAGAGTTTTAAAGAACCTCAGCTTGTAGCTCAACATGGTAACAAGGGTATATCGAAAGTAAAAGCAGCTATATTACTAAGGCACAGCAGTAAGAGTGAGGGCAAAGAGAGAAGATTGAACCTTATGCTCTGTTTCTTTTATGGATTTAAGACCTGAGCTTGTCGCATTTTTGTCAAAGCTCTACTTAATGTATTCCTAAAGTCAGCTGAGTAGATTTGGACAGAGTCTGATGCTCTCCTGGATAAAGCAAGTGGCTTCTTTCCATTATCACATCTTGTGTATTATCCCAGCATTAACACAAGCCCATCCTATTTCACTGTTGAGGATACATTTACAGTGACCTAACCACCTTGTCCTGCTAGTTTTGCGGAGTAAAAGAGGAAGTGGAAGTAAGATAAAGGATCGAGTCAATAGGTCCTGCTGTTTTGAACTGTTAGACATTTGAGAACATTCTTAGAGGCTGCAGGTGGAAGACTCTACGCCAGGCAAATTTAGATAGTAAGGAGTAAATGAGTGAGCAAGTGAGAAAGATCTATGGCGTTCAAAGACCAGTTAGTCCGAACATCCAACAGTGGGACCAAATGATTAGCTTTTCATGGTTCAAAAGATGCTCTAAGCACAGGCGACCTCAATGTATTGAAGAATGGCTAGTATCATACGCAAGTCACAGGAAGGGTAACTACAGACCAGGGCCTCATCTACTCCAAGCAGGATATAACACTATGAAAGCGGTATATGGTATGTGTCAATGGGCCCCAACAGTTGTCAGTGCACTTAAGTACCGCTATAAAGCAGTAGGATGGCTCCAGCTTTTTATATACCGCTTTCATATCCCTTTCATAGTGCAATATCCTGCTTGGTGTAGATGAGGCCTTGGACTAAACTTATAGGGTAGTTCAAATTTTCATGTTCCATTTCTTCCACCATGATATCCACTTTGGATCTTCCTTTAGCATCTACTTATTGCTCCCTGAAACTGCTTGGGGATCAAGATTTTTAAAGGTAAATAAAAAAGCCAAGTATTCTTCCAAGGCATTATCCAGCCAACATCAATTACTTTTAAGTATACATGTACATCAACAGGAGAGACTTAAATCTGTGTATGACTCTTCCATTGAAATCAGTGTGATGGGGGAAAAGGTCTTTGCCTGGCACTGAAAGGACATTAGAGTAGGTGCTATTTTTATTTATTGATTATTTTTCTATACTGCCCAGTAGCTGAAGCTCTCTGATCTGCTCTCTCCTAGGCAGACCTCTCTAGGGAAGATATCCCACAGTTCAGGTTGTCATGGAAGTTCAGAACACCAAACACAACTCGGGTTGCTTTCTTGCTCAATCGGCCTTTATTTCTTATCAGTAGACAGACCACACACTGCAGTGGAGCCTCTTCGACATGCCGAAGAAGAGAGTACCACCCAGCTGCTGTTAGTAACAAATATAGGTTAAGTGTCATCATTAAGCATTCTAAGATTTTAAGAAATCTGGTTACAGCTTACACTGATGAGACTAGGTTATTACTATCCATTCGCTAGCAGCTTTCTACTTCTCAGCCAAAAGCCTGTTCCGCACTTTAAGTGTTTCCCACAGGAAAGAACAGCTTCTTCACATATAGAGGCCTTATCAATTTACATTCCAGCTCATAAGTTATATTTTAACTCGTGCAGTTACTTGTACTGTCCAGCTTGTATTGTCTTCTAGTAGAATTCCATCACTTACTAAACACTTTTATTAAAATTCCATTACAAGGTGCAACCACTAAAAAGGCCCTTTCACTTGTATGATAAGAATGAGTGGCATATACCATACTATGGATATGTTGCTAGGTTGCCAATATGTGAAGTCAACAAATACTGGGATGGTCCTTCACTAGAAAAAATATTAGGGAAAATTCCCCCCCAACTATAAAGACTGTCCAGTATATTCCAGTGGCCACCAGTTTAGATGGCTTTTCAAAAGGTTCGATTAATTCATGAAAGATGTAAGTTGTCCCAAAGCTACTAAAAGTGCTAGCAGTATGGAACTATAATGCTCAGAAGGAGTATCTGTCTAACAACAAGATGGTAGAGGCAAGCATGGTAGAGGATGGCCATCGATTTTATCCCTTGGCTATGAGCGAACAGAGGCACTCTTGGATTGTTTATCATGGAAATAAAATGCTCAGCTTGGTATAAGTTAAGTCTGGGGAACCTCTGGCCCTCCTGATGTTAGACTACAACTCCCATTATCCCTCACCACTAGCCATTCTAGTTAGGGCTGATGGGAGTTGGAGTCCAATAACATCTAGAGGGCCACAGATCGCTGACTCATCTAGAATAACGGAACGAAACATGATGTAGCAGTACTTGGATCGAAGACCACCTGAGAACCTCCTGTACTCTGCCTTAAGCTCCAAGATGGGAGAAAAGGTGGAATATACTAAATAAATGAATTAGTTTGTCCTTGTTGGTTTAAAGTTTCCTAAAAAGTTGGGGATTAAATCTCCCATCCCTCTCTATACATTCCTTCCAGAGCTTCCTATAAAAACCAGTTCCCTGCACCAAGGGACAGATATATTGCTAGTTGTTGAGTAAGGGACACATGTTGGGACACATGTTGTGTTAGAGATAGACATGGATCGTGGGGTAACAGTTCTTCAGGGATGCCATCAAATGTTAAAACACTTCTAGTGAAGTAAACTACTCCTACTGCCATTCACAAGGAAGGGCACCAGGTGAGATTTTGTTATTTCAGAGTTTATGCCCCCCATTTTCAATTAAAACAATCAAAGGTATATAAAGATAACCTATTTTACAAAAAGGCGTTTTGAATCCATGTGTGGTGCTGTAATTAATTTAGATGACAAATGCCCCAGAAAAAAGAACGCATTGATTCCATTACTACCTCACTGCCTTCCTCTGAATTGCTTGACGTGTTTCTAATAGAATAACTCCTTTTAAAAATCAAGTTTACCTCAAGGTGATAAAGAGATAACGGAG
The DNA here is from genome assembly GCA_029215795.1 of Anniella stebbinsi. Taxonomy (NCBI): domain Eukaryota; kingdom Metazoa; phylum Chordata; class Lepidosauria; order Squamata; family Anniellidae; genus Anniella; species Anniella stebbinsi. The sequence continues at coordinate 57,522,572 of JARDYH010000007.1, forward strand.
AAACGGATGAAAACAATTACCACTAGGGCTCAAACAATCGCATTTTACTGAGAGGAGATAAAAACCAAACACCCTAGCCATATTATTACTGTAATTGTCTACAGTTTGCCCATTGTAAAATAAACAGATCATGAAATGAGGGAAGAAGTTTTAAAATACACATAGAAGGTGGTTAAAGCAATTACAGCACAGGCCGCCTGACTTAACTGTAAATTATTTTTTCATTCAGGGAAATGAGAAAAGGTATTAATTAATAGTAGTTTAGGTGGAGATTCAAATCCACTGGAATTTGTTGTAAGGCTGATTTCAGCAGACAGCTTTAGCCCAAATAAAGCGCCATTTATATTTTAATGATCGTCTGCTTGTTAGCTAATCTTTTCTGCACGGATCTATTCATGTGCACAAAAGATTAGCCAACCTTTCGAAGCATCCTCCAGATTTACTGACACCTCAAGCTTAGACATCGGGTTGAGATCTCATAACTCCAGGTGGCAAAAGAAAAACTCCCCCCTCCCCCCCCAAAACCCAACCTGGAAAAGATCATGTGACTCGTGGGAGATGAACTGATGAACTGATGGGCCATCCAGTTGCCTTTTACAAGTTCTGGGGGCTTGATATTAAAAAAGAAAAGTATTTTCTATGTTCCCTGGTCATTTGGCACAGCTAGGTTGCTTGATCGGTTCTTTTCCTCCAGCAGCAGCCAAAATAATTTATTTGTCACCACTGTTCTCCTTGGCTGCATCCTCGTGTATTTCAACTTGCCCCTTCCGTGAACTGACTCTCCATAATTTAGCTGGAATCTCATCTGCACCTTTGCTGCTTTTCAAGTTGGGTTTTTCCCCCTAGCTGCAATGTGCTCAAAAGCAAGCAGGTTATCTAGCTCTTTCTATTCCTGAATGCAACTGTTTACAGAGGCCATTTTATACCGTCAAGTAGCAAAGTGTCCCTGGCCTGTACAAGCTTAGCTGCAGGCAGTATTGGGCCATTGTATGTTTGGGTTTTTCTCTGAGGAGTGCAAACAGGGCCGGCTCTACCATTAGGCGGAGTAAAGTGTATCCTCCTCAGATGGCAGATGGTGGGGAATGGATAGAGGATAGAGAGCGGCAGCAAGGTGTTGGAGGACATGTGTTCCAACATGAAGTCATAAGCAGCAACGAGCAATATATTTGTCCTGCCCTGATCCACCTAAGCTAACTATCGGGTGTGGTGAGGATGCAATCCCATCAGCAGTGTTGAAGCAAGATTCAGTTGCTAGTCTGGTCGGCTTCTGTACAATGTACATGGTTAGGCTGACCATATGAAAAGGAGGACAGGGCTCATGTAACTTTAACAGTTGTAGAGAAAAGGGAATTTCAGCCAGTGTCATTTGTATGCAATTAGTTCCTGGTGAAATTCCCTCTTCATCACAACAGTTAAAGTTGCAGGGGCCCTGCCTTCTTTTGTATATGGTCACTCTAGTATAGTGCCTGCAACTTTAACTGTTGTGATGAAGAGGGAATTTCACCAGGTACTAATTGCATACAAACGACGCCACCTGAAATTCCCTTTTCTCTGCAACAGTTAAAGTTACATGAGCCCTGTCCTCCTTTTCATATAGTCAGCCTTTACATGGTATGTGTGGGTTACTTTGGACATTTCCACTCAAGGGGGAATAAATTATTTTGTGAATGAATGCAAGGAGTTCACTCTCCCCCATCTTTCAGAAATTCAAGCAGTCTCCAGTGGTACAGTCTAGGAAGAGCTCTACCACTTTATTCAAGCGACTGTGTAAATTGCAACTCAGTCCAAGTTATTACACTAAGGATGCAACCCCATGCTGTCTAGGGCATGATGGGAGTTGTAGGACTTTTTTCTGTCTACATATGTATAGATTGCACCCTTCGTCTCCTTTAGGGTGACCAGATAAAATCCAGCTCAGGGCTCATGTAACTTTAACAGTTGTAGAGAAAAGGGAATTTCAGCCAGTGTCATTTGTATGCAATTAGTTCCAGGTGAAATTCCTTCTTCATCACAACAGTTAAAGGTGCATGCACTATACTAGAGTGACCATATACAAAAGAAGGCAGGGCCCCTGCAACTTTAACTGTTGTAATGAAGAGGGAATTTCACCAGGAACTAATTGCATACAAATGACACTGGCTGAAATTCCCTTTTCTCTACAACTGATAAAGTTACATGAGCCCTGACCTGGATTTTATCTGGTCACCCTAGTCTCCTGCTTAGATTGAAATCTTCACCTAGATGCCCTTTAACACAAGAGTAGGTAGAAGATAGATCTACAGATGTTTGAGATTTGAAATCCCAGAAGCCACAGTCAGTATGGCCAATGGTTAAGAATGCTGTGAGCATCCCTGCACATCCCTGCTTTAGGATCCCTGCTTTAGGAGACCAGGTACCAGCCCCGTTCCCCCACCGCCCTCTGATACAGAACCGTGGACTGCTCACACACCGTCGTTACAACTTAGATTCCATTTCCACTGTTGCTATTTTATAGAGGAACATTACATGATTTCCCAAGAGGCTTCTTTGCCACTACTGTGTTGTCTCATCGTCTGGTTGGAGATTTTATTTAAATGTGTTACAAAAGTAATCTGGTAGCACATGGTTGACTCTAATACAGACTGTCACTTTTAGTAGGAAGGGAAAAGTTTCTGAACACGTATCTTTTGCCTGGAGAAAAGAGCTCCATTGGTATATGAAAAAACATAGCCAGTTGTAGCATTTTGCACTAGTTTCATATGAAATTTGATTAAATGGAAGGATTGATGCTGAAGTTAAAATAAATGAATAAATCTTTAAGCAGGAGCTGTTAAAACTGATGGTCACGCCTTATTAAACATACCTAATTTTTTTGTTTTATTTTTTATTTTTAGGTTTATAGCTTTTTATTTTTAGGTTTATAGCTTTTTGAAGTTATTACAGTGGTTTTTAATGTATGTGTATATTGTATGTTTTTGCTGTTTTAATTTTTGTATATTCTTTTTAATTGTTTTAATCTTATGTAAACCGCCCAGAGAGCTTTGGCTATGGGGCGGTATACAAATGCAATAAAATAAATAAATAAATAAATAAATAAATTCTAAGCATTATTTTGTCATACGATGCTGCAGGATATAGAAATGTTCCGTAATTAAAATGCATGCCAGCCATACTCTTTTTCTATTTCCAGATTTGATTGTGTGCCATAATGTAGGAAAGACAAAGACGATGAGAAACATAACACAGTACCAAAAAAAAAAAATCCCAAGAAAATAAACCCCAGGAGGGATAAAACAAAAATTTCACAGAAAAAGAAAGAAAAGAAAACTAGGCATGTATGTTTTCATCCAGGAGGTTGGAGCAGAGCCAGCATCAAAGGTAGGCATGGTAGGGCATCTACTGAGGGCCCACCCCTCAACAGGGGCCCACTGATGAAACCCCCCGGAACTTGCGCCTCCCTTCACCATGGCAACCTGCTTCTTCACCTGCCTCTTGCTCTGGCCAGACAGTGGAGGTGCTGAGAAGGAGGAGCAGAAGATGCCATGGACAACTTGCTCAGCGGCTTTCCACCCATCTAGCAAGAAAGTGGTAGCAATGATGGGGAAAGAGGAGGAGGAGGAACAGCAGCTTGGTGAACATGGCGGTGAGAAGATAGACTCACTGAGGAGGGCCCCCACTGAGCGAGCCTTGCCCCAGGGCCCTCCAAAACTTAGAGGGGGCACTGGGTTAAGGGAGAGGAGGAGGGCAAGGAGGAGGCAGAGAACATGGGCAACACCATCACTTCTCAGGCAAGACGCTGTACTCTGGGCAACTTTCCTGCCTGAGAAGGAAGAGTGACAGCTATCCCTATTCATGCCTTTGGTGCTAAGATGTTCCTTCTGACATGGGGAGGTTCACTAGAGCAAGGCAACCTGGTAAGGAAGAACTTTGAAGTCTGTCTGTCTGTCTGTTTCTTTCTCTCTCTCTGAGCCTATCTACACTACTGCTTTAAAACGGTTTATAACAGTTTTGACAACTGTTGGGGCCCAGGACACACTCCATATACCGTTTTCAAAACGTTTTCAAAGTGTTTTATCCTGCGTGTGTAGATAGTCAGTCTCTCTCTCTCTCTCTCTCTCTCTCTCTCATGCATGTAACCTGGAGTTACTTAAAATCAAACTCAGATGGCAGGAGGAAGGTTAAATTCAGCTTTATTAGAGAAGAACAGTGCTGTGGCGAAACCCCTGGTGCCTCCTGGCTAAAATTCAGGGGAACCGCCCCTAGCCAACAAAACAAAGGCTTTTTACCCTTTTGGCATCAAAAAGAAACACGCCTCTCTAGTGACGTATGTGAATAGAAACTTCTTACAACTCAGAACTAGGGAGTAAAAATTAACACTTCTATTTGCAAGCGAAGATACAGGAAAGCAAGCAAGCAAGGTCATTCTTACATTCCAAACATGAGATAGAAAGGGGCCCTTTGGCTGGTAGAAAACAAAGCTTTCTTTAAACCGGTTGGCTTCTCTCCTAAAGCTGGGTACTTTGACACCTCAATGTTGATCTATTGTCTACAAATCACCGGTACTTGAGACCATTTGCCTTCCCTTCCCTGAAAGGAATCTCAAGGATTTACATAAGATTTGTATCTGGTTGATTTACTGATTTATAACCCAATTTGGGAACTTCAGGGAAAAGAAGCAAACCTTAATTTTAAATTCCATGTCACATGCACACACACCATTATGTTGCAGGGCCCCACTTGCAATGGTAGCCACATGCACAGGTTGGTGAGAAGTGCATTCACACAACACAATTAGATGCATTTCGAAAGTTTTTAACAAAGCCAATCACCCAGCTGAAAATATTTAAACAGGAAGTAGTTTGGCCTGTTCCACTGGCTGATGGGCTGCAGGGAAAAACCGATCTATTCAAAACATGTCAGGGTTCTCTTCTGTCCATGTATACTTCTGTAGAGGATTGCAGCAAATTTCTCTATCATGCCATGTCCCCACTTTGCCTTGTTGTATGTAATGCAAACTACAATATGCTTTCTCCCCCAGAATTTTTTAAAAAACAAAAACACCCATCCAAACAGTTACTGCACGTAAAAGAAAAATATCATTTTAGGTTCAGGTCTTTCTCTTTTGCCTATCTCTGGAGTTTCGGACCTTTCTCCATAGTGGTAGAGGTTGTACATTGCATGCAAAAAGCCTCAAATCCCATCCTTAGCATCTCCAGGTCATATTGGAGAAACCTTACCGAAAACCCTGGAGAGATGCTGCCTGTCAGAGCTGATCTACACACTAGCTTTGTAACATTTTATAAGGGTTACGAAAACTCTTTGGGCCACACGACGCACTCCCTTGGACGTTGTATACCCGAGGTTTTTTAAAACTCACTTCAGCTATATACAATGGTTTTTACTTTTAATAACTCGTTTTAAGTAAAATAATGTGTCCTTCCCTACTGTTTGTGATTTGTGGGGGCAGTGCTTTGTTTACCAGCGCCCAAATACTTAGCCGTTGATTGGTGGGGAAGAAAGAGGGGCTAAGGAGGAAGTGGGCGAGTGAACTACAACACTCACAATGCTTAGCCCTATACTCATTGAAAGCTAGGGAATGAAAGGGGAACTAAGGAGGAAGTGGGCGAGTGAACTACAGCGCCCACAATGCCTTGCCCTAAACTCATTGTAAAAATGAAAGAGACGGACAGAAGGATGTGAGACTACACACACCACTTTGAAGACTGAAGAATTTTTCTCCTGTAACATGAGTACTCCTTAATGTGGCCTAAGACGTTTTGGAACGCACCTATTTGGAACGTTTTAAATAGGTACTGTGTACCTATTCCAAGGTACTGTGTAGATAGGCTCTCAGTGTTGTCAATATTGGTTAGACGTACCAATGGTCTGACTCTGACTTTTGATCAAAAGTGAAAAATATAGGATACTGTGTCTTTAACTGAGTGAGCCCATCAGTCCATCTAGCTCTGTACTGATACACTGAGGGGCCTAGAGGGATCAAGGTGTTCACTCTACTGTTATTATTTTGTGGTGTATAGGAATGAATAAAAACTGTCCAACGGGAGAATTACTCTGCGGCCTCATATATAAAAAGTCAAAATATATAACTGCAAAATGTGCTTAAATGAGTGATCCGGAGTTGAAGGGGCGTTACAGAAAACTGCCCATTGTTTCTGAGCCGTTGTTGAAATTCCAGACCTTGGGCCACCCACCCTGGACTTCCTTAAGCTCTCAAGCAATTGTTCCCTATGAATGGGGAATGTTCTAATATATTAGGAATGCAGAGGCAGGAGCAAAGCTTAGAATGGAAGTGGGGAAGAGGAGAGAAATGTTAGTTGTATACTGCACAACTGAAATAATATACACGGTCTTCCAACCACTTAAATAATATACACGGTAATCTAACTTACCCATCCCATAAGATCAGTCTGTCCAGAGTCTAAAATTGCTTAGCTGCACTACTGCTTGAAGCCAATCTACTCTGCCTATAAAAGTCTCATTAAGGTGAGTGTGACTAGCACAAGAAAATCACCATTTGGGGAAGTCCAGGGAAGAAATGATAACCTTTCTAGGCATTTGTATTTCTTGATTGTTTCTGTGATGACCATGGATGGATGGTGCCTCCTCCACAGGGCTAGAATGTGCAGATATCACGCTGCTATGTTGTTGTTTTTAATGTTGTTTTCAATGTTCCCCTATGTTTTTATTCGATTATGGTTTTTCATGTTTTGAACTTTTTGGAAATCATCTTGGTGGATCCCTGAACGGTGGTATAGAAATACAATAAATAACATCATTAGTAAATAAACACACCAACAGACAGTTAAAATACACCTTCCCCACATTAGGTCTCTAAGGACCCAGCCAGCACCCTAATTTGCTTTTACAAAGCCCAAACGCAGCTCTCTATCTGAGTTCTTCTCCAGTCCTTCTCAAAACTGCTGTCTCCCTTCACACAGAGGTATCTGGATTACATCATCCCCAACAAAAAGGTAGCTGGTGGGGGGAGACAGACACACCCTCTCCCCCAATAGCTCCCACCTTCCAGAACAGTCTCCAGATATTTCCTGTTCATTGTGGGCCATTTATCTGCAATTTCCCTAACAACGGAGAAACTGTCCAGAGTACTTAAGGTAATCTCCAGCCCTCTTTCCGGTTCCATTAAACCTCTTCTCAACAACAAAAAAATCACTCTTAAGCTTCCAGTCCTCACTATAAAACTGACCTCATGAAAGGCTGCTGTTGCAATCCATAGGGCTTGGGGAAGTCGGAAATTGGAAGGAGTCACTTGAGAATCAGTGCTGTATCTCATTTTCGGCATGTTTCCATCATAACACTATTCAGTGTGCATATTATCAGGAAGCAACAGAATATCATATTGTCTGTTGTTGCATCGTGTCTTGCTTGTGGGCCCCTGGTCGACAGCCGGTTGTCCACTGTGTGAACAGAGTGCTGGACCAGATGAACTCTTGGGCCAGATCTACACCAAGCAGGATACAGCACTATGAGAGTGGTATGAAAGCGGTATATAAAAGGCAGGAGCCACACCAAGCAGGATATAGTGGTATATGGTGTGTGTCAATAGGCCCCAACAGTTGTCAGTGCTCTTAAGTACCGCTATAAAGCCGTAGTGTGGCTCCTGCCTTTTATATACCGCTTTCCTAGCCCTTTCTTACCACTGTATCCTGCTTGATGTAGATCTGGCCTTGGTCTAATCCAGCAGGGCTCTTCTTATGTTCTTTTCTCCTTTACAACAATAGGGGGAAAAATCATAGGCAGACTGTGGATTCTCTGCTGCTCCCCGATTTTCCAGATGAAAATGGAGTGTATGTTTTCTGCACAGCTCCTATGGGAACCATTGTTTATCACTGGGATTTTTTTAATGTTCCAAACACACACACACACAGGGCCGGTTCCAGGTTTTTGCTGGCTCTTGGGCAAAGCACCCTCGATGGAATCCCTCCCTCAGTGAGCCAACTTTCTCACCACGCTTGTAACCAACTGCTCTTCTTCCTCATCATCTTTCTCATCATTGCTTGCTTGGCAGAGAGCCCGGGAGCAAAGAGGCCATGGCATCTCTGCCCCTCCTCACCACCACGCCATTGTCTGGGCCAGAGCGAGAGGCAGGTGATGAGCAAGCAAGTTGCAATGGAGAAAAGGAGGCGCAAGTCCCGGAGGCTCTTCTCAGTGAGCCTGTTACAGTAAATAATCGGAGTCCAATCCAAAGTTCAAGTTCCAAACAGATAGCCTTTATTTGCTAGCAAAGACCACGGTCTGGAATCGTTCCACAGACTGCAGCCCCACCCTTTGGGTGACCCCGTCTCTTATACATTTCAAGCAAACAGGAAAGAGCATGTCATACAACAGGATGGTGCGCGCGCAACATAACGTTATGGTAGCCTAGGTGTTTCCTTATATGGTCTGGAACGGTCTGTTACTTCTTACTAGGCCAGGTCACATGGTCTGTGGTCTGCATGCAGTTACAACAGCATAGAAGCTACTTATAAGAGACAAGGAGAGGGACAATAAAAAAATCATTGTTAGGAGGACAATTAGGTTAAGGCCATACAAAATGGAGTCAGTTAGGTTCAAGTTCCTCCTCATTCCCCCCTTTGAAACTCCTTTGTCCATTTACTAAGGAGTTTCACTATCTTCATCTGCCATTGGTACAGGGTGGTAATCGCGTAAAGCCATTAGGTGGACAGCCGTGCGCCGGTCTGCTATCTGTTCCACCATTCCGCGGAAGCTCTGTAACAACAAGGGCATTAAACAGGGCAAGAGGATACAGATCAGGAGTCCTACAATTACTATCGCTATAATCTCTTTCAGCCCCCCCTACCCATGTAAACCAGGATCTCAGTTTTTCTGTCTATTCAAATCTTTTCTAAGTCTGTACGGGAACATGAGCAAGCTTAGTTATTTTACTGGTGATCTTTTCAATAACTTTTCTATTATCATCAATATGCAGACAACAATTAGTGAGATTAAATTTTCCACACACACCGCCTTCAGTAGCAAGCAAGTAGTCAAGAGCCAAGAGCCAAGCGGTTCTGATACACAGCATTTCGCAGTTAGGTCTGGGTTTTGGATAGGACATTCAGTACTCTTGCAGTTTCATTGGTTATTAGTTCTAGAACTGCTTGCAAACGTATGATTCTGTTAAGCATATAAATGGGGGTTCTGTACCCCAACATTCTATCTTGTGCCAGGTGGCAGGGCCATAACACTGAACAATCCTCTCAGGGGGCCACTTATCATCTTTCCAGTCCCCAATTTTGACATTTGGGGATATGCTGCGTTTGTTGTACGCTGGGTGGCCCAGACGCACACCTTCTGATAGGGGAACCAGAAAGAAGGAGGGGCGGATCTCTTCTAGACTGCATGTGCCTGCCCAGGGTTCAGGGAGTTCAGAATGAGCATACTGCCCACAGATCCAATACAGTCCCTTGGGGGCCGGCCAATTAGAACTCTGACTTTGGGTGATGTTTATTCGGGACAGGAAAGCCATTCAGGGTGGTGAGTGACTGACAGGGGGTCTCTCCAATCCTAGGGGCTGATGGGTGTAGGCGCTGGAAGCACCACCGACCCACAATGGTGTCTTTTAACATCCACTGGCTGTGAGGATTTGGATCCTTGGTTTCGTTATAAGGCTGGCTGACATTCAATTCAGCTGCCTCCCATGGCCACTGGTTCCCCAATTGGGTACATCTGCATACATAACAGTTACTGACATTGAGGGAGCTAACAACAGTCTCAGCAAAGGTGAAAAATTACTAAATTACATCTCTGGGCGGTGCAGGGACTTAGAACTGGAACTTTGGTGAGGCGGGCATGTGGATTCTCTCGTGTTCTTTTTCTCACGTGGCCCATCATACACAATTCTAATAGGGACATTCATTGTAGTACTGTCCCCTGTCCACTGGGGCCTCTGACCTCGAGACTCCACTGGGCAGGGGCCTCCTTCGGGTTGAAACAGGTGATGGCACTGTTTTGTATGCAGGCGGAGTAAGTGACGTTCTGAAAAGTGCACGGTTGCACTTTGCTCTTACACTGGAGCCTATTCTGATAAATGAGCATCTATTTGATCTGGTTATGCAATTTGACAGTCTGAATACATGACTGACAGGGAGTGACATCGCTTGAGGCAGGGGCAAGGATTAATAGGAGTATTAATACTGAAAGTCTTTCAGGAGTCTTTGGGCGGTGTCCACTTCCTCTATCCGGGATGGGAAGGGATGCAGCGCCCCCAGTCACTTCGCTCCCTCGGGCACCGGCCCTGGGGAGGCTTCTCCTGGTAGGCAATTTCTTCAGCATCATGTTCAGTCGGTGTTGCTTGGCAACTTGCCATTGGTTTGTATGGGCAGCTGCTGCTGCTTTCACACGGCTCCAATGGATCCAGATGGGGTTCTTTTAACTTTTAAGGCAGTAGGAGTAATCAGTAAAACTGTTAAGGGGCCATCCCAAGTTTTTCTTAAAAGATTTTCCTTATAACTTTTGACATGTACTTGGTCCCTGGGCTTAATAGACCAGTTCATAAGGGGTCAGTCTATTGGTTCTTGATGTACAACGCATGTGGAGCAGGGCCACGGACAGCAAGGGACTTCTGCTTGAAAGGCTGCTCTGTTGTCACTGTTTATCTGCAGGTTTTTTTAATAAGTGCTTTGTCACTTCTTTTGAGCTTCTGCTTTTGCAGGCCAGGCTTCTACTCATCCAGAGAAAGTGCAGACGGCGCTACTAGGAGGAGCTTGTAACCAGCAGCTGGTGGCATGTGTGTGAAATCTAGTTGAAGGGACGGCTGCCTCTCAGTATTTGACCAGGCAATGGGACTGGGCCTTTTCTTGGGTTGTTCTTATACATCCTCTAGAGACGTCTGTGCAGAGGCTGGCCAGCTTCTTCAGTGCTTCCTTCTTTCTTTTTCATTTTAAGGCACATTTCTGGTAAAAGGATGTGGTTTCAGTGTAATATGCTGACAGGAAACGGACTTCGCTGTAGTTTCCTTTTTGATTTTGCTCTGCAGTAGATAACAGCTCTGGTTTCCAAACAGCTTGAAGGAGCTTTTGAATTTTTGTAGAATGGACGATGTTTTTTTTCTCTCAGCAGTCAAGAATCTTCGCTCTCGGTATAAAATCAGGTATGACAAAACTGCTTCTCTTTTGCATTACTAGTTCTGCTTTCTGGGCAGACGCCTGGGGGCAGGGACTCTGTCAGTAGAATCTCATTTTCAGTGACTACTGCGTAGTCAGAGTATCTGGTTTCATTTCGGACAAAACTGCTTCCTTCTGTAAACAAGGCGACGCTTCCAGGAATTGAAGTGTCTTTAAAATCAGGTTGACTGGAATGCACGGTTTCTATAATCTTCTGGCAATCATGCAGGCAGAAGCATTTAAGGTGGCAGGGTTCAGAGTGGATTTTCACACAGCAAGGCACGGTACTTTACGAGTCGTGAATTGGTCATTCATCTAGGCCCCTGAGTTTCAAGCAGCGCTTTAGCAGGCATGCAGCAGCAACGTAGCGGAGACAGCCGGGCCATCCGCAACTGACAGGATCAGTGTTCTTACTTAGGTAAGCAACAGGGCGGTTCCAGGAGCTTATGTGCTGAGTTAGGACTCCGACAGCAGTTCCTTTTCTTTCATCTACATCCAAGTGAAAGGGCTTGCTGATATCAGGCAGTCCTAGGGCTGGGGGGCTGGTAAGAGCAATCTTCAGGTCTCGGAGGCTGTGGGTGGCTTCTGTTGTCCACTCGAGCAGGGCTGACTCAGGTAGGTTGGTTTTCAGGAGTTCATAGAGGGGCTGTTTTAAGGCTGCATGATTCAGGATTCAGATGCAACAATAGCCGGCCATGCCGAGGAAACTCTGAGTTCTTTTTCGCTGTTGGGCTGTGGTACGCAGTTGATGGCTTGGGTTCGGCTGGAATCTCATGGATTTTCTGCATGTTCATCATTGTACGCCTGCCTTTCTTGATGGCATTAATAAATACTTGGTGGTAATCACGCTGATGTCTGCGTCCTTCTGTAGTCTGTATGTTCCATCGAGGGTCTAATCTTGGGGCATAGGCGGTGTTGCTCTGGTTGGGGTCGGGGATGCCTTCTCTCTGGCCCCGTTCTGTGGCTGCATTTTCGAGATTAGCCTGGGTCTGTAGTCTCTGTTCAGTTGTCAGGAGATAACCCATGAGTTGTTGAATGTCAGTCCAGGTTGGATCATGGGCAGTTATTACATCCTCAATCATGTCTACAAACTTCTCAGGCTCTTCTTCATAGGAGGGTCCGTGGTTCTTCCAGTTCAGGAGTTCAGTTCAATTCAATTCAGGAGTTCAAGAGCTCAGTTCAATTCAGGCAGTTCAGTTCAGGAATTCAGGAATTCAGTTCTGGAGTTCAGTAGGAGAGGGGACGTAGGTCTGGTACGTGGACACATTCGTGGCAGGGTCGGTGACGGCAGGAACAATGGTGGGACTCTCACGGACAGGGAAAATTCTTGTCTCGGTGCCTGTGTTAGCAGCCAAATTTCTGAGGTGGAGCCGGCTGGTGTGGCAGGGTCCGGAACAGGTGGGTCAGTTTCTCGACTCTCACATCAAACAAAGAAGTGGGGTCTACAGGTGCAGAGGTGACGGCTGATGGCTGGGCAGTGGAGTCTTGGGACATCGGAGAGGGAGCCAGGATGTCTGATCCGGACCTAGGGACGTCTGGGACATCAGGAGGTGGCAGTCACAGGAGCCTTGCGTCTTGGGGTCTTTTTTACTTGGTTCATCATGATAAGGGCTGCATCTTCGGCCAACTTTTCGTGCCTATGGTGGGGGGTGTTTGGCTACTTTCAACTAGCTCTCTGTGCATGGATTGTTCTCTGAACTGAGGGCCCCCCCTTTCTATGATGGCAAGGTTCTAAACTCGGGAAATATAGGGCTCAGAGGAAGTACCTTGGGGGGGTCAATTCTACAAGGGGTCCTAGAGTGGGTCAGTCATAATAGCACTTTCCATAGTATCTACATTGGACTTAGTCTGATCAAAAACTTTACTGAAATGCTTAATCATCAGGTTCAGTGGGGTCAAAAAAAAAACCTCCCTCCATCCTTTTCTTGACTAATACACAATATAGTCAACCAGACAGACAATACACAGCAGGGAAGATTGACAGGGAACCGTCTGACTGTAGGAATTGGGGGAGTCAGGCGGCTGATACAGAGGAATGCAATCTCTTCACTACCAGCCCACGCTGCCGGCAATTCAAGACACCCAGAGGCGTCCCAGGGCTACTGCCCAACGGTCAGCAATGGAAATCAGGCAGTCATACACAAATCAAACATCCAGGACGACACCCGTCCTCCCAGACCTCCCAGTTCAAAGAAACAGAAACAGTTTACCGTTACGGGGAGATGATCAGGCTCCCCCTTCGACTCTACTGAGTCGGTCAGTACAGACAGAATGCGCGTTTCCAGTTACGAGGGTTGATCAGGCCCTCCTTCGACTCTACTGAGTCGGCTGATACAGAACAGAACAGGAAGTTTCCCCTTATACTTGCCTGGTTCAGATGTCCCAGCGCTGGGCAGAAGGGTATCTGCACTGAACTTCCGCTCGGTCCGTTTTTGTTCCGCACTGTCCCCGGACCTGCCACAGAACCTGAATGGGCACCAGCTAAAGGCTGGAGGCGCGCTCCCAAGGAGGGCCACGGCCGGTTGGGGGCCGCGGGGAACCAAGCGGAAGCGGGGGAAATCTCCCTGGTTGGGTTCTCCGATTATCAGGCGGGTCTCCCAGTGAGGGATGATTCCCGGCCAACGCACCAAAATGTTACAGTAAATAATCGGAGTCCAATCCAAAGTTCAAGTTCCAAACAGATAGCCTTTATTTGCTAGCAAAGACCACGGTCTGGAATCGTTCCACAGACTGCAGCCCCACCCTTTGGGTGACCCCGTCTCTTATACATTTCAAGCAAACAGGAAAGAGCATGTCATACAACAGGATGGTGCGCGCGCAACATAACGTTATGGTAGCCTAGGTGTTTCCTTATATGGTCTGGAACGGTCTGTTACTTCTTACTAGGCCAGGTCACATGGTCTGTGGTCTGCATGCAGTTACAACAGCATAGAAGCTACTTATAAGAGACAAGGAGAGGGACAATAAAAAAATCATTGTTAGGAGGACAATTAGGTTAAGGCCATACAAAATGGAGTCAGTTAGGTTCAAGTTCCTCCTCAAGCCCCTGCTAGGATGTGGGCCCTGGGCAAATGCCCAACCATGCCTGCCTTTGATGCTGGCCACACACACACACACGCACTTTGACCTTGGAGTTATCCAGAACAGAAAATCCCTTTCTTTGAATCTAAGGAATTATAAAGTAAACAAAAGAAGACATATTCATTCCAAATGCCTACAGCGAAGTGGAGAACAAAGCCGTGCATATTTATGCTTCCCTTTATTATATATATATATATATATATATATATATATATATATATATATACAATTGTGTGAGTACATACATATACATTTGCTCAAGAAACTCTGTGAAAGGAGAGATTGGAATTTAAACCTTATGAGAAAAATCTCTTGATGAAATGAGGTTTGTAAAACCAGATATTACAAAAATGAAATGTCATTGTCCAGTCTTCTCTTCAACCGAGGCAATTGGTAGTAGCAGCTGCATCATTTCTTCCTTGCTGTCTTTTCAGATCAATGACACAGACCTGCATATTTTATTTTTAAATTTCAAAGGTTCCCCGTATTTCATTTCTCCAAAGGAAAGAGATCCACAGAATGCCTTGGACATCTTACAAGTACATATCAATAAAAAATAAATTGCACCTGAATGCTGGCAAAATTCAGAACCATATGCTCAGGGACTTGTTCCATTCACTTGTAATTAAATTTTTACAAATTGATTTATATATATATATATATATATATATATATATATTCTCTTGTACTTTATTGGTGCCTGTATTTCGTTTTAGACCAAGCAAGAGGCTTCGAGAACATTGGCACCTTGATGGTGTTTGATTCATTTCGGGGAACAAAGAGGGATGCTTTTATATATCACAAACTCAACCCTGAATTAATCCATTGGAACATCAGTGTGTGTATGTCCGTGTGTGTGCATGCAGGCAAATATATATGCGGATATACGCCCTGGGAATGGAAACCAGAAGGGAAGCAAACTCTGGTTTCTGCCATCAACCTGGGGCCACTGGGAGGCTGCACTCTGTGAGCGTCATCACACGGGGGAAATCGTGTTTCCTTATCGTCACTTCTCCACCCCCACTTTTGTCCCTCATTACTTTTTCTGCCTAGAGGGGAAAGAGGAAGTAAACAAAGACCACATGGCCCATTCAGGGGCTGTTTTTAACACACCGCTGTTCCTGCACACAGCAGGAGATTGTGGCACATTCTGTCGTTGTTGTTGTTTTTTTTAAGTTGGATTAAAATGGGTCTATTTTGCGATGGAAAAGCGAGCAGGAGGCATGCAGGAGGCGGACGACGTCATCAAAAGGACATGCACACATCTGTAAGTGGGCAGTGGCGAGCATACGATAAAAGGCTCATCTGATGAACCTCTGTGCTTCCCTGGAATAACAGCAAGCCAAGGGGAAGACCAACCAGGCCCATCTATTGGCAAGAGAAGGAGCAATTGTAGGGAGCTCAACTCCCCCTCCCTGCCAGAAAGAAGACTCATCTCTAGCTGACAGTTGCTCTGCTGGGATTGCAGAAGAACAGGGAACAGACGCTTTGACCCATCCATCAGCCAAAGCAACAAGAGCCACCAATTGCTATTCAAAGCAAGAACGCCAGCAAGGGAAGATAGGCCTGCCCTGGCACACTTAAAAGCCAGTGTGTAGTTCATCACCTTGTCCTGGCCTTGAAAGATGGATTTTCCCCCTCCTTCTTTCCCCTCCTTTCTCATTCCCTGGCGTGTCTTGTCTTTTTAGTTCGTAACCGTGATGGCAGGACCTGCCTTTTTTAGTATTATTGATGTGAGCCGCATACACACACACACACACACACACACACACGCCAGGGCTGAGCCAAATACTTCCCTTGTTTGATGATTTCCAGCACTCCTTGCAAAAAGTTCCACCTGTTCCTTTACACTGCCCTCCACTGCTCTCCCAACTGACTCAAATTGCCCATCACGACATCATCACATAGCCAAATCAGATTGGCTGTATGGTGCTGTGATGTCATCCCATTCACTGCGTGATCCCTGGTTGAGTGAGATCAAGTTGTTACCTATTGAGGATACATTGCTGACAAAGGCATTCCTCTATAGCCAAGTCCTCTTGACACCGTCCAGTTCACTATGTGATCCCTTCTATAGCAGCGAAAAGGAAGAGGGGGAAAGTGGATACTCACACAAAGTGGTTTGGGGGAAAATATTTCCACCCACATAAAAGTGGCCATTTCTAACCTAAAATTTAAACTTGGACAATATTCAGCATCTAGCAGAAACACAAAAATATTTCTCTGCAACTTATACTACCCAATCAACACAGATGGCCAAAAAGAAGCACATTCAGATGGTCCGGAAGCTGGTATCAATCGCCAATTCATTCACTGCTTCCTGATGAAGGTAACATGTTTTCCATAACAAACAGGTTCTACACCAGGGATGAGCAGAAGACGGATTTGAAATTACTGGTGGATCTCTTGGTGATTTTTAGCAGATTGACAAGGATTTCTGATTCCCAGTTCTTTAACAATAGCAGCAATAAAAGCATTCCCCATCACCACCACCCTAAATTATACTGCTGAAATGAAGAGAGTGTGAGGAAACCAGTCCTGGTACTGATGACAAATTCCTGGGCTCGGAACTCATTTGTTCTAAAGATAGAATCCAACTAAAGCCTTACTTGGAGTAGACCCATTGAAATGAATGGGACTTCATTGGATTCTACCCAATGTGTATATGTTTTGCACGAGGCTTTGGGTGGTGGATTCCAGGGTTCTGGAGTGGGGGAGTTGATCCTGAAAGCATGCAGTCTGCCCACCCCTATGATTGCACAATATGTACATTACAGGTATCAATATATTTCCCCTTGAAAAAAGGTAGAATTAAGCTTTGAAGAGAAGATGGATCATTTTGGATGGGCAGAGACATTGCAGTTTTGGTGACCAAGCACTTGCATGGAAAATAATTTTTGATAAAAAGAGAACATCAAACCTTCAATTTTTATGTCCATTCAAACTCACTACCTTTCTACATTGTTAAGTATGGTTAATGTATTTGTACTGAAGGGTTTATAAGAGCACAGTCCAATAAATGAATAACTTTTATTCCTGGGTTATTACTATTAGACATATACTCCCAAGGCAATGCAAAGGTGAGTTTACAGCTCTTCCCAACACTTCTGAGGTCTTTACACACACCTCTGGAATAATGTGAAGTTACGCTTCTAGAAGATAGTGCAAAAGGAACAAGGGTGAAATCCTGAAGGAGAACTTTATGGCTAGTAACATTTGCCATTATGATTGCCAGCGGAAAAGTTAGAGCAGCTTATGATTCAATGTAGGAACTGATCAACACAGGAGTCAGGGCAAAGATTCTACTGCAATATAACTATGGTATAAAGCATCATACATCAAGAGACAAAAGGCAGGGTTTTCTGCCTCTGCATAACACCACAGTATAACTGATTGATTAGAATTTGGGAAAGTGTTTTGTTTATTGGTTTATCTGGCCTCTCTCTTGAAACATCAGTTTTAGGTGCAGTAAGAAAGATACTGAACTTGTAAAAATGACCTCATCTCACACTGCAAAACAAAACTAATTTAGGGGTCGGGGGGAATGTGTGAGTTCACTGGTGCTGTGATAGAACAGCAATTTCCAAATGGAATAAACACATTCGTCCTCAGGTGAGATGCTTGCACAATTATACTGGAAATAGGCCTGGACAAAGATATTTTGGAAAATCTGAAATCCCCTCTTCTTGCTGATTAACTTGGGGCACAATTAGAGCAAAGGTCTTTTATACAAGCCCCATTGAAATGAACAGGGGCCGCTCAAGAATATCTGTCACAACCAGCTGAAATTTCCCCTTCATTTTGTCACCCCATTTGCAGGCAGTGAAATAGGAGTACATTTATGCTATTGAAGAGAGGGTGGGCGAATCAGGATGGGTTGCCAGTGGTGTGTGCCATTGCAGGTCATAGGTCCTGTCAATGCCATGCTGTGCTCAGTTGTGGCAAAGGCTTCACATCACTTGGTGTTGCTGTAGCTTGGGCTGCAAGGTTCTACTATGAGTCAGATTTTTAGCAGGGGTCTGGGTTGGTCAAGGTTCACAGGTAAACCAGATGGGTATAGATCAGCACCACAGAAAGCTCTAAGTGGTGTTGAGGCTGGAAGTTGCTCCAACAAGGAGCAGATCAAGATTGGGCCTTAAGTAGGAGTTTGGCTTCCTCTAGGTTGGTTAGTCCAACCTCTATTGTGACTGAGGCTTTGTCTTTTAAAGGGGCCTGGCCTGTTTTAGCAGTTTGAAGCTGCAATGACATGGGAATGGCTGTGGCATGTGAGGATTGTCAGGTTGGCGTCCTTAGAGTCCAATTATAGGAATGCTACCTTTTCAGGATGCTGAGATGCCATCCTCTGTGATCTTTCTGGAGAACTGGGTCCTAGTGAGGTGGATGCCCCATGACACCTTTCTGTGACCAAGTCCTCTCCTGGCACCGTTAACTCTGGAGCCTTGTCTGCTGAGGACAAGGAGTCTGGATCCTCTGACAATGATGGTTTGGGGTCTTGATCCATGACACGATGTGGAGAGAATGCTTCCCAGCATTGCCCATTTTTCCTTTCAGAAATCATCTGGGAATAATACCACTTGATGGCGTAATATTGTCCTCCAGGGACTCCTGAGAAGAAAATAGTGATGGTCAGCTCCTGGGAAGAGTTCTTTTTGCTGTTGCCACTGCAAAACTGATTTTCAGTAGTAGGAATGGCAAAGAAAGGTGAGCAGTTTCACCCTCCTTCTCCCACCTCCCCACCGAAAGGTCTTGACTGATGTCCTATCTACAGGAGGCTGGGCTTGAATAGGGAGTGATGGTCTGAAGATGAAAGCCCCCAAAGTCCAATTCAGGCAAGGAGCAAGTTCAATTCAGTCAAAGGTTAAAGCCAGCAAGTTCTCAAAGCACCGTGATGGAAAAAGGATTGAGCAAGAAGGGTGGTCAAAGGCAGTCCAAGATTACTAACAGGAGTCCGGCACGAGAGGTCAGTTAAATGGATACGCAAGCAAATGAAGAGCTGTGGCAAGAAGGGGAGGAGGAGGAGGAGGAGGAGGAGGAGGAGGAGGAGGAGGAGGAGGAGGGGAGCCCACAGCACATCCTGGCTCCCCAAAAGTGTCCTGGAATGGACACTTCCAGCACCGATCCGTGGGATTGGGTGCAATGACATCATAACATCCTCAGCATCAATGTTGCAAGATGTTCTGGTGCCATGACCAGAAACCCTTGGAAACCATATGATCCTTGCAGAACTCCAAAACTACTCTTTGGCAAGATCAGGGACAATAAAATGTTGTTAGTATTTTCAAGGTCAAACCATAGTTCTTGCTATGAAAATATAAGAGAGAACCACATTACCTTGTCAAGTTAATACAGTGTGATAGACTCTCTCAGGCAGCACATTCAGAAAGACTGTAAACGTCTAATAGATTTAGGGAAACAGTACCTCAGGGAACATATTAGAAAGAAGCCATCAATGGATCAAATTGCTCACTGACTATTACTTATTGGGGACCAGCATGGTTTTCAATTATTGCTCTCTTATCAAAAGCCTGAAGACAAATTGCATGCCTTAGATTATCTTTACAAGAATGGGTCAATAATTTCTATTGGAGAATGTGCAGCGTGTTCTGTGGGGCTGAGTCCCCTGCCTCCCCCTGAAATACCAACATGAGCAATTTGAGTAATTTCAAATGCTGTAATTATGTTCTCGGGAGCATTTATTTTATTTTTGTGGCCAAATAATTTTCAAATTGCTTAATATGCTGTTTATCCTCTGTCATTCTTTGGAGATGAAACTGGTCATATCTGCAAAGTCTTACAGCCGCTTCCTTTTAACAACAAAATGACTTTAATTATAAAACATGTTTATGGGGCGAATCACATTAACCAAACACCAAGAAATCGTAAACTGTGCAAAAGTTTGCAGACTGGATCCAGGATCTGCCTGCTGCGAGAAGCCAAATTCTGGGATAGGAAGAGTTTTGCTCCTAGAAGGTCCCTCTGAAAAATTTTGGGGGTTCTTCTCCCACACCACAGTTCACCCATTCAGTAGGGTGACTTGATTCTCATTATTGTGAACTGGAGTGGGGTGCTGCCAAGCGAAAGATGGGGCAGGGAAGTCCACTTCCATCAGTGCAGTTAATCCAGTGTAAATCTGGACTCAACTCCAATAAAAAACAACCAAGGTTGTGTCCCATGGGAATACCGATTGTGGAATAAATTTGCTTTGGATCTCATAATTATTCCACCGCTGATCTTCAGATTGAGCAATAAATGTTTTTGGCCATTTTTTTTTTAAAAAGTTAGTATCTTCACCGCTTTGTCTATCACAAATTCTTTTATCCCGATTCAGCTCTCATCAGAGCCGTGTCAGACTGAACCCACAGAAGGGCTGGGAGAAAACAAGGGAAGGGGACTACCTGTCCAATGCAAGATGAAGAACAAGGGCAATCAAAGACACATTCTTCAGTACCCTGGACAGTACCCAGGAGGCAGACAAGCCGTTCCAATTGGTTCCTAGGACTTATGTCCTTCCTGGGACGATCTACCTAGACTCTGATCCCTTCTAGAGTAGCGCAGGAGTTCTCTTGCCTGCAATCTACCACTCCATCACCAACCAGCGCTGGGTGTGTTGTCCGCAACAGTGAGTGTGTACTGGGGAGCACGGGGGGAGGGGCTGGTGCTGAGGGTGCTGGGCTAGAAGGAGAACCCAGTTCAGGGATAGCTATCTCTGCAGGTCACAGCTCCAGGCTGTCTGGCTTAAGGGAGTCCAATTTGTTGCCTTTGGGCTCAGTACTGGGGACTGAGTCCATCACTCCATAGCTTATGTCACTGCCCCTCTGGTCCAAGCTGGCCCCTTTCTTTTGGTGCCGGTGTCCCAGTTGCTACTTGCAGTTGGGTTGTCACAAGCCGTGAGATGACCTGGTGCCCCTAGGCACACTGCTGCCTCCCAGCCTTAGTACCCCATCTGCAAAATGGGGATAATAATTCTGAGCTACCTAACACCGTTCTTGTAAGGGCTGCACCTACCAACGAGGAGTTCCTTCAGATGGCAAATCTCCATTTTGAGACTGCAGGCATCATGGCCATCATACGTAGCCAATTGTTTGGACTGTGCTGTTTCTTCTCCCGTCCCCTGCTTTTTGTACCACCTCGCCCGAAGAAGAGGCCTGGAGAACACAAAAGCTTGCACATTTTTATGGAAGTTTGGTTGGTCCTAAGGTACTGCCCAACTGTGACTATGTTGATGTTCCTTGCTTGACACGCACACTCATACCCCCTCCCCCCCCACAAACACTTGCAGAATGCTGGTCTTGGCCTCCACCTGGGCCCATGGTTGTGTTGAGTGGATAAACCCCCCAACTATGATAGTTTATTCAAGAAGCATGTTTTAGCCATCGGTGCCCAGAACCCAGGACCTAAACAAAGAACTGGCTAAAAGGTCGCCCCCACATTTGACACTTGTAACTTTAGCTGTTAATTGGCTGGTGTTGCATTAGGCTCCATGCCATCATGAAACCCAGTGGTGTTAAATATCTCCAAACTTCGGCACTAATCGTCTGCATACTAGCCCAGTCTAATAGCATTGCACAAATACCCTCACTGCATTTACAGATGTTTCACAATGCAACTACAGGCGACTTCGTAGGCGACTCTAAAATAGCTAGACAAGGAAGTCTGCATTCCATTCTTTGTTCTCTATATTTATTCCTTCCCCTCTATTTTCCTTTTCTCATGTTCCCTGGGTGTAATTTTGATCAGAATTTCCAGTCAATGAGAGTTCCTTAACTGCTACTGAAATTGGAGGTGTTTTTTTCCTCCTTTGATTCTTATTAAATTGTGGGTTCCCCCACCCCCTTTTCTTTCATTATGCATGTCTCGGTTAAAAGGTTATTATGTATTGGCACTCAGCTATGTTAACCCCATTATGTTCAGGCCATTTAAATTCCTGAGTATCTATAATGTGCAACTTCAGAAGAAAGGAGGGGTGAGGGGGAAGGTTGATACTGAGAAAATGGGTGACTATATGGGATAAATAAGCATCCCGTTCCGGAGCAATTGCAATGTATGAGGTGCAGCCCGTGAACTGTGGCTCTCATTCATTAGTAAATTGTTTTCATAGAAATGAGCCATTCCTTTTAATCTTCTGCAGGATACTCGTTAGCAAGATGTCTAGACAATTCTGGGGTAGGGTAGGTCTTTTACAAGAGCTTCTTAGCATTTTTAAAACAATGGTTTGCGAAGGTCTTCGTATTCACAACATGTTTCTAAACACCCGTTTGTAGTGGAGTCTGGCGGCTCTACTTTTAGTGGGGTTAGGAATCTATTTCGGGTTTAAGTCAAAACCAGCCAGAACTCTAAAGGAGCTATCCAAGGTACTGAACTCATTTTGGGGTTAGAGTTCAGCACGTTCGATAACTCTTTTAGAGTTCTGGATGGTTCTGACTGAAACCTACCAAAATTGGAGCCGCCAGCCTCCATTGACCATTTGTCCATTGACCATTTTTTTAAAAAGCTAGTTTTTTATTATCCTGGTACAGCAGAGCTGGAAGGAGGCACTTTCTGGCCTCTGCCTCTGGCCCAGGAAGATAAGGCCACTGGAAAGTTTCAGTCTCTACTTTCCAAGAATAATATCATAGCAAGGGGAAGACCAAGCTGTCCTTATTCATTGGCCAGTGCAGGAGCATTTGTTTGGACGCTTGCTTTCCTCTTCCCTCTCCATTCCTTTCTCCTTTTATGTCATGTCTATTAGACTGTGAGTATAGAGGCTGGGGCAGTCTTATCTTTTAGTCTCTGTACAGTGCTTAGAAAGTTTTAGGGACTTTATTAGATGTATTAAATAATAACACATTGAGCACTTCAGTAGATATATTAATTAATAATGGCTGTGCATTGCCTTGATGGCTTTTCTCAGAATACTGTAGCCTGTAAATGTTAATAGCTTTAAGGTGGATTCCTGCATTGAGCAAGGGGTTGGACTCAATGACATTATAAGCCTCTTCCATCTCTACTATTCTATGAGGCTATGATAATTCCTGCATCCTTGGAAGAACTATACTCTTCAGGCACCAGTGTAGGGACGGAGCATCCTGTTGATGGCTGATTATTTTAGTCTCTACAATGAAGTTGTCATCACTTAGCAATAAGGGCTTCTACACAGCAGATGCATTCGGATGGCGCGGGCTGATTGTTTGGGTTGAGGTGCACGCGCCAAGCACTGAATGTGCTTCACGGAAGAATTTTGTAGGTGGCAATTTGTCACGGACAGCAAAATGAGCTGACAGGCTCCTGGAGAGCTTGCCAACTGTGGCAGCTGCAGCAGGGGCTTTTTTAATTTTAAAACCCCTTTTCCTTTTTTTGCCGCCACCCCAGGCGGTGGTGGCAGCCAAGCTCCTCTGAGCAGCTGCCTCCTGGCTTCTGCCTCCCCCCCCTCCCAAACTTCCCTGAATATAAAATGCCCTGGAACAGTGCTATATATCCAGGGGATTCTGGTGCTGGGGAGTCTGCCAGAAGGAGCAACATTGTCACCTGTGGCTGTGGTGGAAGAACGATGAATGAATGACAATGTGCCACCGCTCCTCCTACTCCTGGTAAGCCTGTCGCTGAATTTTGCTGCTCCCCCTTGAAATCGTCCTCCTGATTTGGGGTCCCCAGATTCCCCTCACCCCACCTCCAATTGGAGCTGAAAGATCTCCACTACTGAGCTATGGTCCCTCTCTAAATAGGAACACAGGAAGCTGCCTTTTACTGAGTCCCTTTGGCCCACTTAGTATTGTCGACACTGACCGGCAGCAATGGCACTCCAGGGTTCCAGGCAGCGTATTTAAGAGCATTTGTTTTGGTTACTCGTGGCTGAGGGCGGGGCTGCCCTAGGGCGGCCACTTATGGAGTGCCAAAAAGGAGGACATGCATCTCCAAAAACCCTATAAAGCCTTAGTTGGCTTGGGACTACAATACCTGGCGAAACTCCTTTCCTGACATGAACCTACCCGAACACTACAGTCAACATCTCAGGTCCTCCTCCGAGTGCCTACTCCAAGGGAAGCTCGGAGGTCGGCAACAAGGGAGAGGGCCTTCTCTGTGGTGGCCCCCCAATTGTGAAACGATCTCCCCGACGAGGCCCATGTGATACCAACATTGTTACCTTTTCAGCACCTGATCAAGACTTTCGTCTTCTCTCAGGCATTGAGCAATATCTGATGAGCCTGGGTCTGGTTTTTTTTTTTTTTTAGGCTTATAGATTTTAAAGTTATTATACTGTTTTTAAATGTATGTGTATATTGCATGTTTTTGCAGTTTTAATTTTTATATATTGTGTTTAAGTGTTTTCATCTTATGTAAACCACCTAGAGAGCTTCGGCTATGGGGCGCTATACAAATGCAATAAATAAACAAACAAACAAACAATGGAGCTATCCAAGGTGCTGAACACAATCCGGATTCACAGTTCCCACTGACATCGGAGCTGCCATCTTCCACTGGGTTGGTTATTTTTAAACTGGAATTGGACAGGGCCGCTTTTCAAACAGTGGATGCCTTCAAACAGAGGATTGTCCTCTGTAAAGAGGCCACATGGCCACCCTAGCTCCCTGCCACCTCTAATACTTCTGCATTCACTCCTATGGGAGAAAGCAAATTGAACCCTGCAGATACATTTGGAGACAGAACCTATCACAAGCTGATAGGCCTGGCCTCTGCCAGAAGGAATGCCCCAGGGGGATACAGCCTATTGCGTTCCCATATCACAAGGTCCCGGCCGTCCCTCTGCACACGTCTTGCCCATCACAATGACTAGGATCTTGCTAATACTAAATAGCATGCACGATTCCTCTTGACAGCCGTTGGAATTATTCCAAGCATGAAAACGCCGCACGTGAATCAAGATTTTAGGCATGCGCTTTCGCTCCCCCTCACCTTTAAATCAGTAAATTATACAATTTGGACACTGACTACATGAGCTGATTAACGAGTGGGAATAAAAAAGAAAGGAAAGAAGCAGAATATTTGAACTGAACTGAATGAGAGAATTACAATATTTCTCTAAGATCACTTAGATCAAAAATACATAAGTGTCGCAGAGCTTTTGCTTTGAAGACTCTCCTGTATTCTTTTTTTCTTTTCTTTTTTGGAAATAGCAAATCCAGTCTCTGAACACGACCAAACACTCCTCAATTATTTCAGCTAACCTGTTGATTTTTAGAGTTGCAGTCGGAACGGTGATCAACCCAAGGAGCTTTGGAGGGGCAAATAGCCACCTCTGATTTGACTCTAATTTTGTGGTTCCCATAACAACATCCAAATGATAGAATGCCCTGTCAAAGGACTGTATGTTCCAACGCCTCTCACTAAGTCTAACAGGACCCAGATGCTTAGAGGAGAGTGCCGTGTCTTCCT
The DNA here is from genome assembly GCA_029215795.1 of Anniella stebbinsi. NCBI lineage: Eukaryota > Metazoa > Chordata > Lepidosauria > Squamata > Anniellidae > Anniella > Anniella stebbinsi. The sequence goes on from JARDYH010000007.1 coordinate 57,548,146, forward strand.
TGTTTCCTGCAGGAAGACAGATGCTCCAAGCCGATTCTTTGCATGATGAAACCTACAGCTAATTACTGTCACCATTTTTTTTCCCAGTGACAATGGCGCCACTAACCCATCACACATTGTTTGGGTTTCAGACACTTTTTAGCCTACACAGTGTGGCAAATCATCATTGCTCTGTGGAATGAATAATCCTTTGGGTATCATCGAAGCAAAGTTAAGCACTGCTGAAGGTATAATGAGATGAGCCATTAATTGTATGTGCAGATAACTGTATCATTAAAAAAAAAATAGCAGTTGCCTGGGAAGCCTTGTGATCAGGATTGGGACCACAGTGCACAGGGAGGGGTTAACCATCCACCCCCCACTCCAGTATTGATTGCCGCCACCACCCTCCACAAACCTGTCATTTGCCCCAGAAGAGAATCATCCATTGGCACCAACATGTAACCTCTTTGGAATACAGCAACCTTGTGATTATGTCATTGAAAGATTTATCTTAAGAACATAAGAAGTGCCATGCTGGATCAGACTGAGGCTGCATCTAGTCCAGCACTCTGTTCACCCAGTGGCCACCCAGCTGTCAACCAGGGACCAACAAAGCAGGACATGGTCCAACTGCACCCTCCCACCCATGTTCCCCAGCAACTGGTGCACAGGCTTACTGCCTTGGATACTGGAGGTAGCACATAACCATCAGGTAGGGTGACCAAATAAAATCCAGGTCAGGGCTCATGTAATTTTAACAGTTGTAGAGAAAAGGGAATTTCAGCCAGTGTCATTTGTATGCAATTAGTTCCTGGTGAAATTCTCATTTCATCGCAACAGTTAAAGTTGCAGGCACTGTACTAGAGTGACCATATACAAAAGAAGGCAGGGCCCCTGCAACTTTAACTGTTGTGATGAAGAGGGAATATCACCAGGAACTAATATGACACTGGCTGAAATCCCCTTTTCTCTACAACTGTTAAAGTTACATGAGCCCTGACCTGGATTTTATCTGGTCACCCTACCATCAGGGCTAGTAGCCATTGACGGCCTTCTCCTCCAGGAGAAGGCCATCAATGGCTGCTTCATAACTGTTCTTTTACTTTAAGAGTTCTTATATTTTGTGTGTTCTCCAATGTGATTCCTTCCCCAAATGCTGCTCTCTGGATGTTCTGGACTTCAACTCCCATCAGTCCTAGCCAGCAATGGTGAAGGGTCAGGAATGCTTGGAGTAGTAGTCCAAATCATCACTTGGTCACAGAAAGCTGCAATAAGGTTTAAGGACTGGGGGGACAATCCAGAGGCTTCCTGGAAAAAAGTGAGGTTTGGAGAGGGACATAAAGGTTATAAGGGAGATGGTGACATGGAGGTGATGTTGGACACAGTTCCAGGTAGAAGGGGAAGCAAGGGAAAATGGGTGTTATCCTTCCCATTGGAATCAGTAGACACAAATCTTGATGTTGGTTGGATTATGCCTTTTGTATGTAATCTAGTTTTTAGAGCTCTTCTCTTGCAGAAAATGACATTACTGAGGAGGGTGATGGACTCAAAACTTCAAGCCTTTTCGCCCCCAGTGTGGGGAAAGGGGTTTCAGGAGGTCAATCAGATGATGATGATGAATAATAATAATAAGAAGAATCATAATAATAAGAAGAAATTTACCAGCCAAGACAGGAAGCAGGGAAGGAGATCCTCTAAGACTCTTCGGGAGTCAAGGGGGAATCTTCCCAGGAGCTTATCGGAGAAATTGCCAACAACTCAGAGCCCATGCTCCCCTGGTCCCTGGGAACTCAGTCATTGTCGGAGGGGGAGGGGACTTCAGAGTTGAACGATCCCAGAGTCCACCACTAGGACAGCTTGCTAGTGGAGGAAATGGGATAGCTTCAGCTTTGATGCTTCGCAGTGCCACCCAAATAATGGCAGGAAGAGAGGCTGAAGTTCGTCAACCCAGAGGGATCAGGTGATCAGCAGAGCAAACAGAGGCCCTAATGGCCTTAGATAAGAAGCTTTTCACTTGGCTTTTCAAATGGTTTTTATGGTTCCTAGTGTTATTTTTCATGGTTCACTACATTACTACAAGTGCACATTAACACAAGTGCACATTTCCTGGATCGCCCCTTTAGAGATCTGCCTGGTTCTGACTGAAACCCCGGAGCAGATTCTCTGCCCCGCCCGTCATCGGAGCCACCAGCCTCCATTGGCCAGAAGTTTCCTACTCCTGATCTACAGCAATACAGCAACGCTGTCGTGCAAATCTCTTGCAAAGAGTCAAGCTACTCAATTACACCCATTGGGATTCAGCTTCTTGCTTCCGCCAAGTTATTTAAACTGTGCAAAGACTGAAACAGGCTGCAGCGGCTGCATGGAGCCAGTTGACATGAAGGTGTATCCTTAGGTCAAGTTTGGCACGATGTAAAAACTCAGAAAAATTGACAGCGGCTCTATCCCTCACTCGCCTTTCCGAGCTGACAGTTCAGGTAGCTTTTTCAGCCTCTGCATTTGCGGGAGACACCAGTCAGCAGAGGAATGAATGGCAGGGTTTGGAGCATGGTTTTGTTGATGCTGCTGGTAATGAACATCACATCTTCCAAATGTCTTCAAGCACATTCCAATGGCAAAGATATTTAAAAACAGCGCAGCAGCGGCGGCAACAACTGTGAACAATAGCAGTAGCCATAATCCTTCATTTATTTATTACAAGATCCTCTCTCTCTCTCTCTCTCTCTCTCTCTCTCTCTCTCTCATCTATGTGTGCCTCTGTGAGTGTGTGTGAAACTTGACAGCTCGATAGCAAAGGTGTCTTGCCCTAGAGCTGCTGTGCGGATGCTTCCTATGAGACAGAATGCGCGCACACATTTAAAAACAAACTATCTCCCACCCCCACCCCCCAACAAAACCAATGTAGTTGCTGGAATAAAAACAGACTGTTTATCATGCTGCCTGTGTTTACCACCTCGAGTGCACAATTCAACAGCTTTGCAAAATTGAATAGTATATGCTCCAGTTCTCCCTTGGAATGTGGTGATTGGAATGGGGGTGTTTTATGAGGGAGGCATTGTATTTCTGAACAGAAGGAGATGACTCTTTGTTCAGCCGGTGGGGGGGGAGTCTTGCCTTGAGCATTATGATTTTTCTACCTACTCATCTGTTTATGCACAAGGGCCCGTTGAGAACATGATCAACCATCGTCCCAAGCGCTACAGTATAGGTGTGTCACCTCCAAGACCACCTTTACTTTAATATGAGCAGACCTCGTTTATTAGTGCTATTTATCACTCCAAGTGTGACTTTAAAACAACAACTACAAATTGTTTCGCGTTTTGGAGAAGGGATAGTTTTAAAACAGTTAAAAAGACTAGATATGGAATGAAATACTCTGGACAGAGAAGGCTGCAAGATAAATCCTGCAAAGGAAGGGGGGGGGGGAATGCTGGTTAGCTAAGAAGGAGGTTTAGAACTGATTTGGGAACAGACATGTCTCTCTCTCTGTGTGTTTTTAAAAGCTGTACTCTGCTCTGAGTCCTCAGGCTGGCAATGGGTAGAAATCCAGATAAGTGGAAGGCGAGAGAGAGGGAGAGAAAATGTTTAGAATTACTTTTCCTTAGGATTTATCTGTAAATGTCAGAGTTGCCGGGTTGCAACCTGGAGTTTCCTTTTCTACCTTAAAATCTGTTGCTGAAACCATGGGACGAGAAAGTTGCCACTGCTTCCCCCTGTTTCTCCCCACCCCACCCCATTTCTGCCTCTCACCTGCCTCCTGTAACAAGCTGGACTCAAGGTGTGCTGCATAGCAGGCGGATGTGAGGGCCAGAATGAAAAGATGGAGGAGAATGGGCAAAAGAAACTGCATCATCTCCTAATTCAGCAGCAATTGCAGGGAGACTCTCCAGGTTGTGACCTGGCAACCATAGTAAAGTTAAGTTAGCACTAGGATTCAGTGGAAGATGCTAGGGGTAACCTCACCCAATGCAAAGAAGGAGGCTGTTCTACTATGGCAAGCCACAGGTACAAATAGAGAAAATGGGGAAGGAGCAGATTTAAAATGTATTCATACAGAAGTGTATACCTAAACATGTGAACGGCTTCCATTAGAAAGCCCTCTGTTTGAAGCAGGCATGGGGGCATCACATTCCAGAGGGCCTTGTCTGTGGTGGCACCTCAGCTGTGGAATTCCCTCCTTAGGGAAAGTTCCCTTGGCACCACTATTGCTGTTATTTCAGCACCAGGCTAACCCTATCCTATTTTTCAGTGGAGGCTGGTGGCTCTAATGTCAGTGGCATCGCTGACATCAGAGCCACCAGCCTCTGCTGCTATTTTCTCAAGCTTTTAAGGAACAACAATAGCTCCTTTTACAGTTTGCTGATAAAGAGGGCCATAGTTCAGTGGGAGGGCACATCCGGGAGGAGAAGGCTATCAATGGCAAATAGTCCTGATGGCTATGTGCTGCCTACAGTATCAGAAGCAGTTATCTGCAGTTGCTGATGAACATGGGTGGGAGGGGGCTGTTGCACCGTGTCCTGCTTGTGGGTCCCTGGTTGGCAGCTGGTCAGCCACTGTGTGAATAGAGTTCTGGACTAAATGGACCCTTGCTCTGATCCTGCATGGCTTTTCTTATGTTCTGATGCTTTGAATGCAGGAGGTCCCGGGTTCAAGCCTCAGCATCTGCAGGTACGGCAAGGGAAGAATCCTCTCTCAAACCCTGGAGAGCTGCTGCTGCCGGTCAGTATTGACAATGCTGGGCTAGATTGACCAAGGGTCTGACTCAATAGAATGCAGCTTGCTGTATTCCTGTGTGCTTTATGCAGCTCTTTTATTGTTCCCCAAATAAATAATTTAATTTCCAAAGCTTAATGACACTTTTCTTCTCCTTTAACTTCTTTTCTATCAACGGTGTAAAACATTTTCCATTTGCCAACTGCATACCATGATCATAAATTCATTTTACAGTGATGGGTTCCATTGACTTAACTCAGCACACTTACAATTCCCCAAATTAACAACGTTCACTTTCAAAGTGCATTCAATCTGTGCTATTATTGTCGTTTATGCTCTTACGGAGTCAGTCTTGTTTGGGTTTGCTGTGATAATGTTTATTTATTTATTTATTTTGGACCCAAAGTAAGCTACCCTGTACGTTTCTTTCAGAATGGGAAGGTGGGAGATAGATCTCTTGGGGACGGGTGCATTCCTCTGCATGTTCAGTCAGAAATAAGTCCTCCATGTCCCAGTGTCCCCCTGCCAGTGCAAGCCTATACATGTCTACTCAGAAGGCAAATGAGTTAAATGGGGCTTATTCACATGAAAGTGTATGTAGGATTGCATTGCTCAATCAATCAATCAATCAATCAACCAGTCAAGAAACTGTCACCAGCAGGAGCCATTCCAGCAGGCTGAAGCACAGAGAGAGTGGAAGTGCGGTTGTTCCACCAGCATTTCTGAAAGAGCACATTTTGCTTATTTCCTCCTCCCTCCTCACCCTTTTTTCCTTTCGTGTTGTGCCTTTTCAAATTGTAAATCTGTGGGCAAGGATTATCTTCTTTTTATTATCAGTGAGGAGCTTTAAATAAATAGATAAATATGTGATGATTAATGTTGGATGTCTCAGTCACATTTGCAAACCATCACTTGATGCTACGGTTGACGGCTCATGAGTATGCACATATGATCCGGCGCTGAAGAGCTACAGGATCCGATACAGGTGTGTGTATGTGCTGAGAGCGTCGAAAGCTGGACCTAATTCTGTTTTCTGTTCTTCTGACCCCAGTGTTGATGGGTGAGGAGTGAGTGGAAGCAATGGCGTTTTGCATGGTGGTCTTTGAGAAACATGCCGGTGGAAGGAAATCGCAATGACAGTTTTATTGATGACCTAAATGTCTATAGAAGTGAAAGGAGCAACTTGCCGTTCGCCCCGCTCGTGAATCATGGGCCGAATATGGGAATATTTTGCATTTCTGTTAATAATAACATCTGCTTGGAAAGCTCTCTGGTCTTAACATCAGGCGGCCTGGTTTAATTAAGAAACAGATGACTTCATAACCAGGATGGGGGTGTGGGTGGAGGGAGGCAAGGAAAAGCAGAAAGCAATTCGGGCGTTCTGGAAAGCATCTTAAGTGCTGCCAACTTGAGAAGTTCATCAAAAGAGTCCAAGTGAAGTAACAGGGACAGTGCACCTGCCTCTTTTAGCTGACATGGGAATAATTAATTTTGCGAAAATGACTTCCATTGCAGGTTAATTTATTTTGGCTGACAGTCACATACATTAGCAGACATGCTAGTGCTGCAGTCAAACTGAGATTTATTTGGATGAGTTTATTTATATCTTTGGTGATTTCACCGCAAAGGGATAGAAGGGGATGTGCCAGAGCGTCAAGGGTAAGTGTCTGTACCCAGGATTCATTTATTTAGGTGTGAGTTGTTATTGCTTTTAATTGAAAAATCCGTTTCTGGAGGGGTAGCTGTGCGGCGAACACAACAAGGACTCTTGTGGTACCTTAAAGCAAGGAATGACGAAGTTCTAAGCCAAGGGGCCTTGTGGGGTCCCAGCCTGGCCCTCTGGAAGTCTCCCACTCACAGAAGAAGTCCTGCTAAAGGCAAGGCACTTTTGGATCCAACCCGATGCATTAGAAGCTGCCTTCCAGGAAATTGCAGAAGCCCTGGGATGCTCATCTGAGGTTCTTCAATCCAAAGGTCAGTGATACTGGATATGTCACTGGTGCGGGGGAGGACAGTATTTAAAGGGCTGCCAGAGAATCACACTGGATTTGAAGGCATTCTCTCTTTGAAGGGCTGTCCAGTCCAATTCCAGTTTAAAGGTAAAGAACCCAAGGAATGGTTGTCCGTTGTCACAGTTAGCACCTGCATTGATATCTTCATCCAACCCAACCTTTATATTCCAAGGAGCTTGGGGAATGGTGTCCCTGCCTACCCCTCCGTTTTATGTTAGCAGAGACCACCTCTATCTAATCATTCTCTTAAAATAGGAAGTCAAGGTGGTCTGGGTTGTAAATTGGGCAGGAGGCAAACCCAGATTTTCATAGGGTTATGCCATGTGCATCGGTCATTACTAGTTTAAGGCTGCAATCTTAAACACACTTGCTAAAGAGGAAGTTCCATTCAACCTGGCTGGATTGCCTTCTGAGTAAGGAGGATTGCATTGGGTGGGTATTCTATTTAGTAAGTTGGTGGGTTGAGATTAGATGACTGCCAAGCCTATCCCACCAGCAACTCTATGATTGGAATAGAATCCAGGATCCAAAGAACTGCACAACCAGTTCTGTACATCCACAGGGGTTATTGCCTCATCCCGAACAAGACTATTTGTCTGTATGGCCCAATATTGTGTGCTTTGATGGTCAGCAGCTCTCCAACGTTTCAAGGTGAAAGGCCTTTTCCATCGCCTCTTACCTGACCTCTTAATCACTTCCCTGACCTGGGCCAGGGAAGTGATTAATGCCTCTTTGTAAGAGGGAGTGGTCCCAGGCCTCCTGAAAGAGGCGGCAGTGAGACCACTCCTAAAGAAATCTTCCTTGGACCCTGAAAATCTTAATAACTACAGGCCAGTTGCAAATGTTCCAATCCTGGGCAAGGTCCTGGAGCGGGTGGTTGCGAGCCAGCTCCAGGCACTCTTGGATGAGACTGATTATCTGGATTCCTTTCAGTTGGGTTTCAGGCCTGGCTTTGGTATGGAAACAGCCTTGGTCGCCCTGTATGATTACCTATGTCTGGAGAAGGACAGGGGGAGTGTGACTCAGTTGATTCTCCTTGATCTCTCAGCGGCTTTTGATACCATCGACCATGGTATCCTTCTGGGACGACTGGCTGAGTTGGGAGTGGGAGGAACTGCATTGCAGTGGTTCCGCTCCTACTTGGCAGGTCGGCTGCAGAAGGTGGTGCTTGGGGAACATTGCTCGGCCCCGTGGATTCTCCAGTATGGGATTCTGTAGGAGTCAGTCTTGTCCCCCATGCTGTTCAACATCTACATGAAACCGTTGAGTGCAGTCATCTGGAGTTTTGGAGTGCATTGTCATCAGTATGCTGATGATACGCAGCTATATTTCTCCTTTTCATCTTCATCAGGTGAGGCTGTGGATGTGCTGAACCAGTGCCTGGCTGCGACAATGGACTGGATGAGGGCTAATAAACTGAAACTCAATCCAGACAAGACTGAGACGTTGTTAGTGGGTGGTTCTGCTGACCGGATGGAGGGTCTTCAACCTGTTCTGGATAAGTTGCACTCCCCCTGAAGGAGCGGGTTCATAGCTTGGGGGTTCTCCTAGAACCATCTCTGTCACTTGAGGCTCAGGTGGCTTCAGTGGCACGGAGTGCCTTCTACCAACTTTGGTTGATGGCCCAGCTATGTCCCTATCTGGACAGGGATAACCTGGCTTCAGTTGTCTATGCTCTGGTAACCTCCAAGTTAGACTACTGCAATGCACTCTACGTGGGGCTGCCTTTGAAGGCGGTTCGGAAGCTGCAGCTTGTGCAAAATGCAGTGGCCAGATTGATAACTGGAACCAGAAGGTTTGAGCATATAAGACCTACTCTGGCCTGCTTGCATTGGCTGCCTGTATGTTTCCGAGCCCGATTCAAAGTGCTGGTTTTAACCTATAAAGCCTTACCCGGCTTGGGACCACAATATCTGATGGAATGCCTTTCCCAACATGAACCTACCTGAACACTACGTTCAACATCTAAGGCCCTCCTCCGAATGCCTACTCCGAGGGAAGCTCGGAGGTTGGCAACAAAGGAGAGGGCCTTCTCTTTTGTGGCCCCCCAATTGTGGAACGATCTCCTTGATGAGGCCTGCCTGGTGCCAACATTGTTCTTTTCGGCGCCAGGTCAAGACTTTCCTCTTCTCTCACGCATTTGGCAATATCTGAGGAGCCTAGTTTTTTTTGTTTTTTTGTTTGTTTTTTGTAGCTTTTTTGGGCTGTTGTAGCGGTTTTAAATGTATGTGTGTATTGTGTGTATGTTGTATGTTTTTGCTGTTTTAATTTTTGTATATTGTTTTTAATTGTTTTAATCCTATGTAAACCGCCCAGGGAGCTTCAGCTATGGGGCGGTATACAAGTCTAATAAATAAATAAATAAATAAACCAGAGATGCCAGAAACTGATCTGGGATCTTCTGCATGCAAAGCGAGTGTTCTAACACTGACCTATTCCTTTTATGAATTACTTGAAAACCATTTTTCCTCTCCTTTCTGGACCCAAAGAGTACCAAGTGCAGTTTACAGATAAAGAAACAACAAGACATTCCCTCCTAATGATCTAAAAGGCGTGCCACAAGAGGGAAGGGAGAGGAGGAAGGATGAGGGGGGGGGGAAAGTAAATTCAAGTCTTAAAGTTCTTAAAGTTACAGTTCCTATACTGGCAAGCTGGAATGGAAATAGTTCTGGTGGAACAGCTACTGTGAGGTGACAGACGAGGGACAGAAGGGGAGCCAAAGGCAGCTGGTGTCTCAGCAGAGCAGATGAATATTGCCCCCTGCCCGAACGGTAACCTGCAAAGTTTCATGGCCAATAGGCTGACCAGATAAAATCCAGGTCAGGGCTCATATAACTTTAACAGTTGTAGAGAAAAGGGAATTTCAGCCAGTGTCATTTGTATGCAATTAGTTCCTGGTGATATTCCCTCTTCATATTAACAGTTAAAGGTGCAGGCACTATACTAGAGTGACCATATACAAAAGAAGGCAGGGCTCCTGCAACTTTAACAGTTGTGATGAAGAGGGAATTTCACCAGGAACTAATTGCATACAAATGACACTGGCTGAAATTCCCTTTTCTCTACAACTGTTAAAGTTACATGAGCCCTGACCTGGATTTTATCTGGTCACCCTAATGGCCAACCACTTTTGAAACCAAGGAAGCTCTCAAAAGGGATTTACGATATGGCCTGGGGCTGGAAGGTGCCTGCTGTTTAAAGAGAAAAAGTTTTTTTTACCCTTTAAAGTATTCCCAATTCTTAGGTGCACCGAAAGAAGACCTTTGGACAGCAGACGCTGGTGGTTCCAATGTGAGGGGCAGTGAATCTGATCTGGGTTTCAGTCAGAACTCTAAGGTGCTCTGCACCGTGGGTAGCTCCTATAGAGGTTTGACTGACACCCAGAGCAGATTCACCACCCCACTGACATCAGAATTACCAGCCTCTGCTGCTTTGGGATACCTTAGGAGAAAAGCTCACCCTACCTCCCCTTCTACAAAGAAAAACAAGTTGATGACACCATTGACCTCATCCAGTTTCCTCATGCAGAGACGGAGCTTCCTCCCAACCCTGGCGCTCTTCCCAGAAACGGAAGCCTCGGGTTCTCTAATTAGGCTCGGATATAATGCAGAAAAGGGGGAAACAACAATGCCCTGGCATAGAAATGATAGATATGGCAGACTGTCCCTCACTTTCACTTTGCAGTCGCTGGAACCCATCTGCAAGCCGGGGCGTGTAATTACCTGGTGCCGCAACATTCAAGCGGAAGGCTGGGATTGCTGGAGCTCTCTTCTCCATTGCTTTCCAAGGCTTTGGCTACCCAGCGTGTTTATGCCCCCGCTGCACTGAAATTACAGGCCATCGGGGGGCGCTGCGAAGCCTGGGCACATGGATCCCCAGCCCTGAATCTATTTCATAGGGTCCAGATCTAATCCACAGAGCCCTGAGTGTTGGTTGGTGCCAATGGAAGCTTTGTTCTCCACTTTAATTGCTGAGTGGGGGGGGGGGCAATTTTCAAGAGGGATAGCAGCTAGGATGGGAGGCGCAAACTCCCCCCCCCCCATCTTCCCCTGCATGGCAATTAAGTTTAGGACGGGGGATTTTTTTAATTTGAGATTGTTTGGTTGTGAAATGGATTGTCTGGCCTTGTGAACTTTAAATATATTGTAGTATATATGTAATATATATTTTATGTGTGTGCAGTTATTATACTTTTGTATTACATTTCTATCTTGATTCCCCCCCCCAAAAGGAACCCAAGGCAGCTCACATAGCTCTCCTCCTGCCCATATTTTCCTCACAACAATCCTGTGAGGTAGGTTAGGCAGAGAGTCAGTCATTGGCCCGAAGCCATCCAGTGAGCTTCCATGGCCTAGTGGGGACTAGAACCCAGATCCAGTGAGTCCCAACCCAACCTCTAACCATTACACCATACTGGCTCTCTACCATTATGCACACACACACACACACACACACACACATTCACATGCATGTGGAGATTGGTGTCCTTTGGTGTTGCAAATGTGTTGTCTTCTTGTTTTAAAAAAGCTCTTTATTTTCTGAAATAATACTTTTTGATTTCAATAAAAATGCAACAATAGGGGGGCTCAGTTGTCAGAAATACAAGCAAGGAAACACAAAGGGCATGCTCCTCAATTAGTATTCAATAAAACACACGAGGCGCAGGGAACCATATAGGGCTGCAATTTACCAATATACTGTATATTGTGTGAAAACAGTAGAATGTATAGTAATCTGAAGGCATGTATATAAGCAATTAAGGCACAATCATTTATATGCACCAAATTGCAGAGGAAATCAATAATTCCAGTTCATGTGCATAATATCAACCATATCAGTCACTTACAAAGGAAATCAATTGTTCTTGTGGTCTTCTGTATGGTGATTGCTTTCGGAGCATGACTATGATATGGGAAAAGAATTGGCAAAAATTAGGGTAAAATCGTCTTTCGCTCATGGCAATTTTGTGCTAGCAATTTTTCGCACAACCCACGAACCCACGGTTTAACAAAAAAACCACAGTTCAACAACAACCCACACTCAACCACCGAGTATGGATTAGTGTGTTGTGCGAACCCAGTCACTGGCTCAGTTCGGATGACACATTAGGCAACGGAGGAGGAGGGGAACAATCGTCAGTTGTGTTGCTTATGGTGTCGTCTGGAGGGCAGCACACAACGCACACACAACTGACAGTACGTTAATCAGGCACTTTAAACAACAGAGCGAAACAACGGGCTTGCACGTTGTTTAGCCCGAAGCCCCGTTGTTTAAAGTGTCATCCGAATTCAGCCCCCCCCCCCTCCATGGACTATTCTGTTTTGGAATAGAGTTCTGCTGCCTAGAGCAGCCAAAAAACCCCAGCCATTCTATGCAGCCGGCAGAACTCACGGTGCATGCTGGGATACAGCTGGGGGACACACGGAGGAGAGGCTGCAACCAAAATGGTCACCGCAAGTTCGTAGCAGCTGGGGCGTTTGCCGGTTCTGAGCAGCGCCGGCTGCAGTGTGTCGTCTGTGGAGCTCCTTCTGCCTAACGCACGGTCAGTACGTTATTTACCCCTCTGTTGCTTAATATGTCGTCCGAACTGAGCCATTGATTCTCTGACGATGGGCTGTATAGCCCACAATTCATTGGGATCCTGGACCTCTGTTGTGCATGTGGCTCCGTTTTCTGTGTGCTTTTCACAGCCTGCTTTGCATGCATCCAGGTTTGCGCTGTCACCCTCTTTGAAACTTGAACAAATGACAAAAGTTCACTTAACTGACGAGCACGAAGCATTCTGGCACGCATGTCTGTTCCCAAGGATGTTTTAACTGGACTAGTCATTTGTTCATGATAAAATGCACCTCTTTCCCTATGTTTCCACCTGCCTTTAGCTTAGAGCGAATATTACGATTTTGATTCCAAGCCCCGCTTTGGCTGTTATGCCCATTAGATAAATAAACAAAACACCTTTGGAAGGCTGAGAGGACATGTGTCTACTTGACTCTGCACAAAATTTGGAAAACAGGGACGGTATTTTGAAGTGCATCAAGAGCTATGCCCTCGGGCTCTTAAAAGATCATATTATTTCTGAAGAGCTAAGTAAGTCTAATGACTGTGAAAAGCTTTCTAGCCATGTGTGACAAAAAAAGGAATCAAGATCTTCCACTCTGGTACTCAAGATCCTCTTAAAACACACACACACACACACACACACACACACACACACACACACACACTGAATCTTGTCCGTAAGGACTCTCTAAGTAGCAGCCACCTGTGCCAAGTATGTTGTTTGCATCATTTTCACGGAAACAGTAATAATAACAATAATAAAGCTTGGGAATTTCCATGGTGGTGGTTTTCATAGGCGAACTCGCTGTGAATCAGAATTAGCATTGCGCGGGCTCGTTGCTCACTTCCAATGGAACGGCAAACGATTTCTCAATGGTCTTTATGAGATGGTGTGGTTATTGGCAAGAATAAACAAATTCCCTTTGAGTGCGGAAAATATATTGCGATGCGTCAGGGAGGCTCTTAGGCCTGTACGTGTAGCAACATACCGCATGGACGTCGCTGGGCTAAAAAATGATTAGAGCTTTATTAGAGCTTCACAATCTGGGCGCGCAATCCACGATCTTATCCTTATTGTCATTTATCTCATCTAATTTTCATTGTCTGGGTTTCCTTCTCTTTCTCTCTCTCTTTAACCCTTGTTGACCTAATTCTTTTTGTCATTGGCTCTCTTTAAGCTTTTACTAAGCTTGAAGGCTTATTTCTTTTCTTCCTGCCTTTTTTTCCTCTTTTTTTTTGCCAACTGTTATTTTATTCTGCCTGGGGAAACAAAAACATATCTCATGAAAGACGCTCGCACACACCCAAACCCTTCCCTCCAGGAAGGGCTGCCTCATGTTGCAAGCAACATGCAGCAGGAACCATTTGCTCTACAAAGAAAGCAACGGATCTTCCGAAAGTAATGACTGAAAAGCGCCCTTTGATCTAGGATGCACTCAGTTTCGTCTCTATTATGGCTTTGCCTTTAAGTAGAAGGCAGAACTACCTTTTATTTTCTTCCCTGAAAACTGCGCTCTTCCTCCATGAATAGCACCGGGAAGACCATATCCTCTTTCGGGTTAATAATACGCGTGTAGATACGGCCTGCCATCCTTTTGTATGTTTAGAATAACACAGGGTTTATATGGCTGAATACCAGCCTGCCGTTGAAAGGAAGGTGCTGTGCTGAAGTCATCAGAGCTGGAACACTTTATAAATGGCTGCAGATCCCTGTGATTAAGTTGCAGCTGGGTGTATCTGAACACAATGTCAATTGCTCTGCTTAATTTGCAACAAATGTACAGTGGCGGGCTACATCCAGTCTCCAGTGGCAAACATTTGCCGTTTACATGGCAGGTGGCAAAGTGTGAGGATAAAAATAAAAACGCAGAGTTTACGTGAGCGCTTTGCACGTACGTGTACATGTCTGAGATGGCAAAGTAATCTCTGTTGTATTGTGCTTGTGTCGGCGAAACCTCTGGCACTAATTGGCTGGGCTGCTGTGGTGGCATGGAATGTTCAGCCGCTCAGGGAACTAAGGCGTTTGCCGTCCAGCTCCTGCGAGGGAAGGGAAATTTGTCAGTTTGGCTAGGATTATAAACTCACACAGGGAAAGACTGAGAAGATGTCCTGGGGTGCAGGAAAGTTAAGGGATGGTTACCGCAGAGGCAAAGTTGCTGAAGGAAGGGCGCAAAGTAGAGAACAGACTGAGGAAGAGGAAAGTGAAGGAAGGGTACATGTTTTGAGAGAAAGGGAAGAGGGGATGGCGTAATCAGAGAAGATACCTGGAAGAAATGTCTTGGAACTTGAGGACAGGAGAAGCTGTATGCCACTGGATGGGAAGTGATGGAGACAAGACTGCCTAGGGAAGCCAGTGTGTTCAAAACAGAGATGGAGAACCAATGGAAGGGGAACCAATCAGAGAGGCCTGTTGCCCCACAACCCATTTTCTCTTTCTCTGTGCACAAAAAAAGGAACTCATGCCTTTTGATAGCTGCCTGTTTTGCTTTGCTTGCTAGCGTGTTTTTAGACTTTGCTACTGATATTATCTTGGTTTTATTCATAGGCATGTGCAGCTCATTTCATTAGGGTGTGCACCTTAAAGGCCTTGATTGGAGCAGAGGAGGGGAAAGCGCGTTTTCTCAGCCCTCTAGTGCTCCAATCGGGGCAGTGGGGGTGAGAAAGCGTGCTTTCGAGAGCCTTTGGAAAGTGTGTAGTTCCCCCAGGGATGCTAATGACAGCTTCCAGAGGCTTTCCTGTCCTTTTAAAAGCCCCGATTCAATCGGGGGGCAGGAAAGCAAAGGTGCCCTGGGAAATTAGGGTGTGCCTGGGCACACCCAGCACACCCTGTGCACATGCCTATGGTTTTATTATATGCCGGTTTTATTCATAGGGTTTTTTTCCTTTATATTTTTAATGTATTGCATGCTGCCCAGAGAGGTTAATGGGCAGTTTAAAAGTAAAATATATAAACACAAAAATAAATGGCCATTTATTTATTTAAAACATTTCTTGGCCGCCTTTCAGGGCAGAGCTTACAACAATGAAATACATGAAACAATTAAAATATTATAAGCAATAAAATATAAACACAATAAAATCACAATAAAAAACAATAAAAGCCAACAATAAATTCAGCAGGAACAACAATGTCAGCAGCAGCAATAATAGTATTCATATCTTGAGAAGGCCACGGAAAAGTACAATGTTTTCAATAGGGGTGTGCATGCCAAAAAATATCATCGTTTATCATTATCGTCATTTTGGACCAAAAATATTATTGTCTTCATTCATATCGTAGGTGAACCGTATCGTCTTCACAATATTTATCATGAAAAAACGATATTTATTGCAGCCCTATTTTTAAAGGAAAAAAGCTTATAACTTCTGAATTTTAAAAGTTAGAGGCTTGAAACTTGGTCACAGTGCTTATGGGGTATGCCTAAGTATGTGCATGAAATTTGAGATTGATCCCTCCAACCCTCAATTTTATATGAATTTTTAAAAGATCGTTTCAGTTCTGACAGATCAGAATGACAGCTCGCCACATGCGTTCATTCAGACCTGTCAGAAAGAAAACGATCTTTTAAAAATTCATATAAAATCGAAGGTTGGAGGGATCGATCTCAAATTTCATGCACGTACTTAGGCATACCCAATAAACACTGTGACCAAGTTTCAAACCTCTAACTTTAAAAAAACATAAGTTATAGGTATATTTATATGGCAGTCTGTTAAAATGATAAAATTGCCCGAAAATTATCGTCTCAGATGATTATCGTAGATTTTTGTATCGTATTGTTATCATTAAACACATGCACGATAATGACCTTATCGTATCGTTATTGTACATTTTAACGATACGATACACATCCCAAGTTTTCAAGGCCTTCTTAAAAACTTGCAAGGACGGTGCATGGCGGACCTCCGATGGAAGTTTGCTCCAAAGGTGTGGGGCCACTGCAGAGAAGGCCCTCTCCCATGTGATCACCCACCCATCCCTGGAACTGACAAATAAAACTGTTGCCCTTCTCAAACTGAATGACAGTCACCTCATGAATAATCATTTGCCTTGCAGTGCTGCTAGAAAGCTGCATAACAACACACTGGTTTTGCGGTGTGTGTGTGTTTTGTTTTTCAATTCAATCTTGAACATTTTCAAGACCAGACGTTTACATCTTGTCGAGGTGTGTGTCCCTCCCCATGGAAATCTCAAATGGAGCCCTGGAACCTGGCCTCAGCCAAATGTCCTGTTACATAAACGCGCCCCTTCCTGCCGGTTGATGCTTGCCGGCAGCTTTGCATCCGGAGCTGAATAACGAGATCCAAATCACGGAGATGTCATGAGATGTCAAGAGTTACTATTTTTGTCCCTCCCCCTCCTTCCTGCGATACATAATTCATGAGAATTAATTAGTTAATGTTTGTTACAGCTCTTGAGGAAGGCAGGGCTTTCTACGAGCGGTAAGCGTTCATCATATTAACTTGTGAGATTCAGCCGTCTGAGATTTGGAGATCAATGCCTGACTTGCCGCGCTCTCTCTCTCTTCTTATAATACGGTGCATTTCTAATATATTACCCGAGCAGCGTTTAGATTACTTACAAGGATAAATCAAGTCAGGGTTTGTTTTTCGTTTCTGCTAGAGCTGCTGAAAGACAGCGTTGCTACCAACGCAGAACAATAACCCAGCCATAAGTAATAATAATTTGGACGGGGAGAAGAAACTGAATCACCCTTTGGTTTCTGCCGAACGTAGTGCCCCTTTCATTCCTCATAGCCTCGGGATTTGTTCTCGCACATTTGACTTCGTGGCAAGTTCTCCACCCAAAAGGCATTTACATTTGTTGTGGTGGGGACGGTGAGATTGTATTAGGTAGCGTAAGAAGGCGGCGTGCTTTAACATGATGGATTTTGACTTGGTCTGTATTGCTACATTAGCGTGACCATTTGAAAAGGAGGACAGAGCTCCTGTATCTTTAGCGGTTATATAGGAAAGAGAATTTTAGCAGGTGTCATTTGTAGGCATGCAGCACCTGCTGAAATTCCCTCTTCATCACAACAGTTAAAGCTGCAGGAGTTATACTCGAGTGACCAGATACAAAAGAGGGCAGGGCTTCTGCAGCTTTAACTGTTGTGAGGAAGAGGAAATTCCACCAGGTGCTGCAGGCATTCAAATGACATCTGCTGAAATTCCCTTTTCTATACAACTGTTAAAGATACAGGAGCCCTTTCCTCCTTTTCATATAGTCACCCTACTACATGATGTTTATGGAGCAGAGGCAAAGCCATGGAAGGGAAGGTGAGATTTTCTTAGGACTGGTATTCCTGCGGGGGTTACAGGCTTTGCTTGGGCCTGAATGTAAGAAATGCTTTGCTGTATCAGATTTAAAAGACCTGTAGTTACAGAGGGGCTATAGGGGCTAGTCCCTCCCCTCAAAGAAGATATTTTAGGCCTTATTCCAGAATGCTTAGCTCTCTCTTTTTTTTTTCTACAGCAAACATACATGCATGCATGCACTTCTCTAGCCCTTTAACATATAGAGATATAAGGGGAAACATACATGGCAGTGTGTGAGATCCAATTACTCATTAAGAGTCCCCATAGCCACACCCACAAGGAGAGTTGAAAAATCCAGGCAGCTGTGTTGATCCACATCAACAAACCAGTCCTGGCAGTCCTGGAAGAAGGAATCCTACTGTGAGGATTGCAGCTGAGCTCAGAGGCAACAGGGAAATCTGAGGGGGTGTCAGGGGATATTGGCATTCCTGTTAATATAGGGTGACCCTATGAAAAGGAGGACAGGGCTCCTGTATCTTTTACAGTTGCGTAGAAAAGGGAATTTCAGTAGGTGCCATTTGTATGCAGTGCAGCACCTGGTGGAATTCCCTCTTCATCACAACAGTTAAAGTTGCAGGAGCCCTTCCCTCTTTTTTAATCTGGTCATTCTACTATAGTATAGGAGGACAGGGCAGGGCTCCTGCAGCGCTAACTGTTGTGAGGAAGAGGGAATTCCACCAGGTGCTGCATGCATACAAATGACACCTGCTGAAATTCCCTTTTCTATGCAACTGTTAAAGATACAGGAGCCCCGTCCTCTTTTTCATATGGTCACCCTAAGTTAATAAAGAGTGCCAGCACCATGTCCCTGTAAGCCCTGATTCCATCACACCACTGGTGATGAGGGCTAAGCAGTGCCAGGAACGGCACACAGTGGGAAGGCATTCTCTGACACAGCCAGAAATTTTCTGAAATAACTGAGTAGGTTGGCTGATCTCTAAAACCAACCAAAGCCAGCTCCATTTAGTCACAAAAGATGAGTATATATATGTCATCCTCAATCTTCCATGCTAATACACAACAGTGGCAGATGGTCTGAGCCTGAACAGCTGCCAGCGAGATTGAGAAGGACAGGCCTTTGCATTTTTATAGCACCTTCCATCTGAGGAGGATGCTGAACCGATGCTCTGGGAGGTGGCTGCTTCCTTGGCCAATGATTTGTCTGGGAAACAGGCCTCCAGGACCGAGTTCCGGGATGTCTGGAACCATTGGGCTATACTCTAGAAGTAGTTACGTGTAGGGATGGATGAACCAGTCATGTTCTGCTCATTTTCTCATGTTACCAGAAGTGACTTTGTTCCATCCCATTTCTATGTCGGTTTGCAGGGAGGGGGGGTTAGAATGGGATGGAGGGAGAAGATACACTTTTGATCTCTCTGGAAACCTTTAAAGTAGGGTGACCAGATAAAATCCAGGTCAGGGCTCATGTAACTTTAACAGTTGTAGAGAAAAGGAAATTTCAGCCAGTGTCATTTGTATGCAATTAGTTCCTGGTGATATTCCCTCTTCATCACACCAGTTAAAGTTGCAGGGGCCCTGCCTTCTTTTGTATATGGTCACTCTAGTATAGTGCATGCACTTTTAACTGGTGTGATGAAGAGGGAATTTCACCAGGAACTAACTGCATACAAATGACACTGGCTGAAATTCCCTTTTCTCTACAACTGTTAAAGTTACATGAGCCCTGACCTGGATTTTATCTGGTCAGCCTACTTTAAAGACACTCTCCTGCAACCTGACCTTTCTTTGGCACAACAATAAAAGCAATAGTTTCCTCCCGCTTTTGTCCAGCTTTCGACTTGGACCCGGCAATAACATTACTCTTCTTTCCTGTTGCTCCTTTCTCCTGCTGTGCCCCTGCAAGAGGAATCCTCCTCAGAGGAAGAAGCAGAGACCCCAGAAACCAGGGAGACACCACATCAAGTCCTGGCACCAGACCAGGAGGAGCCTGGGCCTTTGGGGGAGAGGGCTCCAGGTCCTTCCCTGATAGCGGGAGGGGATTCTGACTCTGGAGCCAAGGCTGAGCTGACCCTCAGGAGCATTGTCGCCTCAAGCAACAGGCCAGCAGGCCTCCTGTAAGAAGGGGTGCTGGTTTGCAAAAATGGTCTCCTCAGGAGAAAGCAACTCCTCCTGAGTAGGGCTCTGGTGGGGCTCAGCAGCCTTTGTGAATGAAAGCCAGCAGTGAGAGCTTGCTGGTTGCTGGAAACAATATTTTACTAGCTTCTTTTCCTGGTTTCCTGATCTGGCCTTGTTCCTGAACCCATGTGCTATGACTTTGGCCCTCTGCTTGACTCTGCTCCTGGATTATGTATGTATTGTATAACATAACTGTGCTTGACCCTTTGCCTGTATGACCATTCCTGCTTTGCCTGACTCTATATTGGACTAATTGCCTGTGCTTTGACCCTATGCCTGTTATCTGGACTACTTCTGCATTTGTCTGAATTTAAAGCTTGTCTGCTGGAATGTTGGTCTGGGGTATTACTTGGCCATGTGGCTAGCTATATAACTAAGACTGCTACAGCCAATGCAGGACCTTTCCCCCTGATTCTGTGGCACTTGGATCTTTGACCTTGAGCCATGTGATGCTGTGACTCAACTTCCAAAAGTTGAGTTTTCTTCCCTTTGGTTGCCTGCAAGCTCTTGCCTTGCTGGCAATATAGCTGCTTGTGTCAAGTAGCCAAATAGCCAGCAAAGAAAGTCTCAAATTTGTTTATAACCTGTCATTGGCAGATAAGAAGCTTCCTTATGTCAGGTCAGCCTATCTTCACAAGACCTTATCAGTGAGAACATGAACAACACACAGTCTGTGGGAACTCAAGAATCCTCTGAGGGGGAGGGGACTTCAGAGCTGACCGATCCCAGTGTACGCTGTAGGTTCAAACGGGTGGAGCTAAAAGTAGGCGAGAGGCGGTCAGCTCGGCTAGCCTCTCGCCAAAGGTTTCTTCAAAGAAATCCTCCTTGTAGTGAAAGGGACTCAAGGAAAAGACCACTGCCTTTGTTGAAAGAAGAATTGTCTCATTTAGTTTAGCCAAGTGTTAGTTGGAGTAAGGTTCCTACGTTTAAACTCTCTTGAGGTGCAAGGAGATGTTTGTTTACTGAATAGAACTTTGAGGATTACTTGACAGACCTCTTTATTGTCTCACACTCCAGCGGGAGGGCTTGGAACCATGTCACTTTCAACCTGGCTGAGGATTTTGCTTTCCTTCATTTGCTATTTTTCCCCTTCCCCTCACCATCTGAAATGGCACAACCACAGATAGGGCCCACATAAGCAAAATCACGTTTGCTTAGGTGGGCTGTTGAGTCTATGAATATCAAATAGCAAACTCTTATGGCCCACCTCCAACGCAGTGCCGTTTACGGAGTCTGCTTGTTCCGTTCCCTTCGTCTTTCAAAAGTAAAGCTGAGCTGACAATTTGTCAAGAACAAGAGGTGGCGAATGTGAAATTATCTTGAGTGGGATTAAAAAAAATCTAAATTAAATTAACATGCTGTCTGACAACCTAACAAGGTGATAACTTTATCCTGCTAGTAATTAACACATAATGAAGGGCACACCACCCAACAGCAGCTAAGTAACTAGTAAAGATGAAAAAGGATGTACCTCAAAAACAAGTGAATGAGGGACAAAACAAAGCATGATCTTTGCATGTAGAAAGTCCCGGGTTTGATCCCCTGGCATCTCCAGGTAGGGCGATGGGAAAAAAACTACCTGAAACCTGGAGAGCCACTAGATTGGATGGAGCAATGATCTGACTCTAAGGTGACCATATGGAAAGGAGGACAGGGTTCCTGTATCTTTAACAGTTGCATAGAAAAGAGATTTTTGGCAGGTGCTGTTTGTATATATGCAGCACCTGGTGAAATTCCCTCTTCATCACAACAGTTTAAGGTGCAGCTTTAATTGTTGTGATGAAGAGGGAATTTCACCAGGTGCTGCACACATACAAAAGACTCCTGCTGAAATTCCCTCTTCATCACAACTCTTAAAGATGCAGGAGCCCTGTCCTCCTTCGTATATGGTCACCCTATCTGACTCGGAGATCTGGTTCACACATAGCAAGAAGCCACTGTGGGTGAATTTCCCTGTGGGGCTTCTCATTGTGACCTCCAGCTGTTGAGTGGGAACCTACAAACAAGACACAAGTGCAACAGTCCCTTCCAGTCCATGTTCCCCAGCAATGTGTGTACATAGGCTTACTGTCTCAGATACTGGAGGTAGGATAGAGCCATCAAGACTAGTAGCCATTGCTAGCCTTCTCCTCCAGGAATTTATCCAACCCCCTTTTAAAGCCATCCAAATTGGTGGCCAGCACTACGACTTATGGGAGTGAATTCCATAGTTTAACTATATGGCCAGATCTACACCTAGCAGGATATAGTTCTATGAAAGCGGTATATAAAGGCAGGATCTACAGTGCTGCTTTATAGCAGTATTGAAGCGCACTGACAACTGTTGGGGCCCATTGGCACATTCCATATGCCACATTCGTACCACTTTCGTAGTGTTGTATCCTGCTTGGTGTAGATGAGTCTTATGGGCCCCAACAGTTGTCAGTGCACTTCAATACTGCTATAAAGCAGCAGTGAGGATCCTGCCTATGTATGGTGTTTTGCCAAATCCTATTATCCTTTTGCCTGTGGATATTCAAGACAAAAGGGAAATTGGAACCAGGGCCATTCCATCAGCTCCTATCATTGAACTGCTTCCGTTCCAGCTTTTCATGGTAAAAGCTGCTATTTAATGGATTGGTGCCTAAATTTGCTTCATTTTTCCCCTCTTCCCTCTCCTTACCTTTTCCTGTCTGTGTTGTGCCTTTTTGATTGTAAGCCTAATTGTATGTAACTCACTCCAGGAGCCTTCCAACTGAAGAGTGGGGTAACAATACTTTGAGCAAGCAAGCAAACAAATAAATGGAAACACATCCTAAGGGTGTTACAAAAGTGACAGAGAAAATGCCAACAGTATTGTGGAAAGCTGAGTTAATATTCGGAAGAAAACTGTGGTAAGAAAAAGAGTTTCTCTGGTGGCGGTGGTGGTGGTGGGCCTCCATTGTCTATCTAAAATAAGCGAACCACTTGGATTTCCCTCTGGAGAAGTTGTGCCTGTCCTTTGCTGGAAGCCATCTCTGAAACTCCACTATCACAATGAACATGCCCTCTTTTTGTTTCCTAAATGCTGGAGGGTATCTTCTCCAGCATCTGCAGGTAACTTGGATGACCTTCTTCCCCCTCAAGTGCAGATAATGTGGGCCTTCCATATAAAGAGTTCAAGATGGCCTGGGTTGCAGAAAACAAGAGGATGACAGCAAGGGGAACATGGGCCCGCTGTGTTTCTCCTTGGCCCCATAAATTTTAAAGCCAAGGGACCCCATTCCAGACATGGAGATGCAAAGGACTTCTTGAGCATGGAGCCAAAAACCTACGCAACTCAGAGCTTTATGGAGGGAAAACCATTAACAATTAACCCAAATAACCCATTGAGAGTTCACAGCAGGAGGAACGGGATGCAATTACTGTCCCTTTCAATTGAACACCCTCCTCGTCCAGCCTCACAGCTTGTGATGGAGACGCTGGCGCATGGATATGAATGTATTTGTAGATGTGGCGTGTTTTTGTATCGTTCCTTTACATGGAAAGCCTTGCAGGTGCTCCTTTTTCAGCATGATCGCCCGAGGGCAAAGCTACATTGCAAACATATTGGTTTGATATTAAAATAGCATGTCACAGTTTAACTGCACTAACAACACTATGTGGGAGTAGGCATCAGGGTAGGTATTCAAAGCTTTGAAGTGTGGGCTTCACTGACCATTACCCAGGGTTAACAGCAGAGTATTTATTTCGGGATCAGAGGAAACAAATCCACAGTAAACTAAAGCCTGGGATAAGACTGTGATGAGAACTAGCAATCTTCTAAATCCAATTCCCACCCAGCTAATCTCCTCCACTCCCCGGCCTCTTCCCAATCCTTCCTCCACCTGCCAACCATCCAGCATTATTTCTTTTTGTTTCTTTCTAAAAATTTATAAGCCGGCTTTCAATCCCAGGGCAGCGTACACAATGTTCAAACCAAACCAATCCAAGATTTAAAAAACCACCATACAATTGCCCATTAAAAGACAAATACAAACGTGTTCCGTACTTGTTTTAACTCTGTTCTCCTACTTACCGTAATGTTTAATGACCCAGCCATTCCCAATCCGGTGTCTTCCAGATGTACTGGATCACAGGTCTGATCATCCACACCCAGTAATGGGTATTGGCCATGATGGGCATGGTAGTTCAAGACTTCCCAAAAAAACCCGGATATTTCTTCCATGCCCTTAAATTAGGTTGTTGAAACTAAGGAACCTTGGGTGGAGAACCAGCAGTGGGGTTTTATGTGAAAGGAGCATTCTGGTACTGAAAACAAATCCATGAGCTCAGAGTAGGGATGTTGGAGAAATCTGGGTGGGGTGTCGATGTTTTTTCCCCTGGATTTGGCTCCCTCGGATTTGGTCTGCTCATGGGCCCAAGACCAGATCTGGGCTGCAGAGGACTTCTTTTCACCCAATCCCAGGACCTTGTGAGCCGGCTGTAGTTACTTGGCAGGACCATAGCTCCGTGGTGAAGGAGATCCTGGCCTCATCTACAAGAATTCAGCTTTACGCCTGGTTAGCCGATTATGCGCATATTCGCTGAAGTGCTTTATAAGAAATGCTTGTATGCAGGAGGTAATTGAGCACTCAACGGGTGACCATACCGGTTGTTTCAAATGCGCTTTACAGGTAGTTAATGTGGAGAATCGCTTGTTCACATAGGCAAAATGCACTTTAACGGCCGGAGCAAAATAAAACTCGCTATTTAACGTGCATTCGATAATGCGCATAGGAGAGAAAACGCGCCTCTACACCTGATTTACGCTCCGTTCTTGTAGAGGTAAATTTTTTAATGTGCCTTGAAAGAGCTTTAAATGCCTCTTGTAGAGGCAGCCCCTGTTTTGCATGCAAAAGGATTCAAGTTCAGTCCCTAGCATCTGCAGGGAGAGCTAGGAAAGACCCCTTAAGAACTGCTGCCAATAATTGTGTGGGCAATACTGAGTTAAATGGACAGTGCTGGCATTTGAAATGAAGCAATTTCCTCTGGTAGTGAGAGAACGACACTAAAGATTCATTCAGGTCAGGGCCAGCCCTTCCATGAGGCAGGGTGAACCCCCCCCACCTCAGGTGGCAGAGTAGGAGGAGCCCCTGCCAGGCACATGAAAGACAATAGAGGTGACACCAGGGGAACCTGTCTAGGGTGAAAGTTCTATAGTTTAGGATGGGGTGACCAAATGGAAAGGAGGACAGGGTTCCTGTATTTTTAACAGTTGCATAGAAAAGGGAATTTCAGCAGATGTCATTTGTATGCATGCAACACCTGGTGAAATTTCCTCTTTAATACAACAGCTAGAGCTGCTTTAACTATACTATAGTGGCCAGGTACAAAAGTGGGCAGCGCTCCTGCAGCTTTAACTAGCGTGATGAAGAGGGAAATTCACCAGGTGCTGCATGCATACAGATGACACCTGCTGAAATTCAATTTTTTATGAAAAGATACAGCAGCCCAGTCCTCGTTTGCATATAGTCACCCTAGTTCAAGGGCCAGTGGAGAAAAGGCCCTCTCCTGTAATCACCCTCCTGATCTCAAGAGTTACATGGAAAGGAACCCCTGAAGTTGAGCTCAAGGTGGGTACGGGTACGGTTGTGTGGATGGTCTGTCTCTCCACCCCAGCTCTCAGCCCTCATTGCTAACCAAAATGAAATAGTTGATCAAACACGACAGTTGGTGGGTGTCTCCTTTTGTTTCCCTCAACCTCATGGAGCTCAGCTGGAGAATAAGAGGCAACATGATGGACATAAGAAGAGCCCTGCTGGATCAGACCAAAGCTCCACCTAGCCCAGTATTATGTTCACACAGTGGTCAACCAGCTGCTTGCAAGAAACCCCCAGGGAAGACATAGGTTTCCACAGTGGACTAGGTGGAAGTCACAATTCCATGATGGTGTGGAGAAAGCTGGGACTGGTATTCTTAGGAATTTCAAATTTCATTTAAAAAAACAACAACAACAAGACGGGAAAAGCCCAAACAAGGGCAAATCAGAAGGGTTGCCATTGAAAGATCTGCCTTAATCAAGAAGAGAACTGGGTGTCGACATGCATGACGAATGGAACAATAAAGGCCTGATTTATTGTAATGCAGCTGCTCTTGAAAGCTTGAGCCTCCTTGGTAAACACCAGGAAAAGCAGAGAAATCTATCTCTATTTCCAGGGACCGCTAATTTCCCCTAGCAGCTGGGAGGCATAAGGGCAGAGGAGATGAGTTCCCCAATTACAGGGGAAAAAGAGTTTCAGCCAGGTCATTCACAGGGAAGGAAAAATCTGGAGGTTTCCATCCCTTGCTATCTCTCAAGTCAGGTGTCTAACCTTCCGTCCAGGTGAACACGTTGCCTTTCTGCTAAAGTTCTCAAGGCAGTACAACATTCTGTAACGACGGCTTGCAGTCGTGTCTGCTCCCAAGTCATCTGCCTGCCATTTTACGAAGTTTTAAAAGTGCTCTGTGTATATTGATGTTCGGATTTGTTACCTTATTAGCCAAAGGACGCGGAGACTTTTCTTTTGAACTCAAACCGCTTCAGGGTTTGGGGGACTTTTCTGCTGCAAACATGCAGGATCGTTTTCTCCAGCATTTACCCTCTAGGAAAGAAAAGTACATCTGAACTGAGAGCACAACCAGCTTTACCATGTTGGGTCCAGTGCTCTAAACAGGTCTCATCTGCCTTCACCTCATGTTTCTTATTTCTTTTACCTTACCACTATTCTCCTGCAAAAGGGGCATACCACCGTCCCTTGCTTGACCTCTACATGCCCCATTACGTCTGCCTGAACTGTATTTGCATAATAGCCATGATCACTTTTAATAATGGAACTTGTGTTTGGTGTTGTTCCCCGCCTCGATCCGTTGGGAGAGGCGGGTGATAAATAAATAAATTTATTATTATTATTATTATTATTATTATTATTATTAAACACAGGCACACAGTGCCAGTTAAGAACATAGGAAGTGCCATGGTGGATCATAAAATCATAGAATAGTAGAATTGGAAGAGGCCTCTAAGGCCATCGAGTCCAACCCCCTGCTCAATGCAGGAATCCATCTTAAAGCATACAGGACAGATGGCTGTCTAGCTGCTTCTTGAATGCCTCTAGTGTGGGAGAGCCCACAACCTCCCTAGGACATGGGTTCCATTGTTGTACTGCTCCAACAGTCAGGACGTTTTTTCTGATACCCAGCTGGAATCCAGCATCCTGTAACTTGAGCCCATTATTCAGTGTCCTGCATTCTGCAATGATGGAGAAGACATCCTGGCCCTCCTCTGTGTGACAACCTTTCAAATCTTTGAAGAGTGCTATCATGTCTCCCCTCAGTCTTCTCTTCTCAAGGCTAAACATGCCCAGTTCTTTCAGTCTCTCCTCATAGGGCTTTGTTTCCAGACCCCAGATCATCCTCGTTGCCCTCCTCTGAACCCCCTCCAGCTTGTCTGCATCCTTCTTCATCAGACCGAGGGTCCATCTAGTCCAGCACTCTGTCCACACAGTAGCCAACCTGCTGTTGACCAAGGATCAACAAAGCAGGACATGGTGCAACAGCACCCTCCCACCCATGTTCCCCAGAAACTGATGCATGCAGGCTTACTGCCTCAGATAATGGAGGTAGCACATAATCATCAGGGCTAGTAGCCATTGATAGCCTCATCCAGGAATTTATCCAACTCCCTTTTAAAGACATCCAAATTGGTGGCCATCACTACATCTTGTGGTAGCGAATTCCATAATTTAACTACGTGCAGTGTGAAGAAGTCCTTCTTTTTATTTGCCCTGAATCTCCACCAATCAGCTTCATGGGATAATGACCCCATTGGGTTCTAGTATTTTGAGAGAGGGAGAAAAATCTCCCCCTATCCACATTCTCCACACAATGGATACTTTTGTACACCTTCTATCGTGTGTTCAATGGGACACTCCATCAATGACTCTACCTTCTCACCGCCATTGTTACCAGCTGCTATTGCTCTTCCTTCTCTTTCTCATCATTGCTGCCACTGGCTTGCTTGTCAGGCAGAGAGCCAGGGAATAAGGAGGCCATGGGATCACCTGTTCCTCCTCCTCACCACCAAGAGGCAGGTGAAGAAGCCGGTTGTAATGGCGAAGAGGAGAGCTCCTTGCAGTGGACTTCTGCTGGGGTGTGGGCGCATGATAGTTGCCCGACTGTGCCTACTCTTGATGCCAGCCCTGAGACATGCAACGGAGGGTTAAACCCCCACAAACGCACACTTTCCCAAAAGACATCTTCTTCAGATGATTCTCAGCAACATGATCAAGTTCAACCTTTCGAGGGGAAATTCCCAGCTGTAATCTCTTCAGGAAAGTAAATAGGCTTGAAATGCCTATTCATGGAAGAGAAGGATGCTTAGTATCCATTTCTGTTTTCTTTTCTAGTTTGTATTTCCTGCTTTTTCCACAAAGTGAAGTCTCCAGCTGGATAGGAAGAAAGAGAGAGGCTGCATTCGGACAACACATTAAGCAACTGAGGGGGGAGGGGGGGAAACAATCATCAGTTGTGTTGCTTATTGTGCTGTGTGGAGGGTAACACGCCGCTCACAAACTACTGACGGTATGCTATTCTGCCCAAATAAGCAACTGAGAGAAACAACTGGCTTGCAAGTTGTTTAGCTCAAAGCCAGTTGTTTAAAGTGTTGTGTGGAGGGGTGTGTTAATGGTGTGTGGTGAGCGGGTTAAAACACAAGCCCATAGAGGCAAGCGGCAAGAGCAACCAAAGTGGTGGCTGCCACTCTGCTACAACTGGTGCAACTTGCAGTAGGGTGACCAGATAAAATCCAGGTCAGGGCGCATGTAACTTTAACAGTTGTAGAGAAAAGGGAATTTCAGCCAGTGTCATTTGTATGCAATTAGGTCCTGGTGATATTCCCTCTTCATCACAACAGTTAAAGTCGCAGGGGCCCTGCCTTCTTTTGTATATGGTCACTCTAGTATAGTGCCTGCACCTTTAACTGTTGTGATGAAGAGGGAATATCACCAGGAACTAATTACATACAAATGACACTGGCTGAAATTCCCTTTTCTCTACAACTGTTAAAGTTACATGAGCCCTGACCTGGATTTTATCTGGTGAGCCTAACTTGCAGAGGCTGCTGGGATAGAACTGGGAGGACTGAGGGAGGAGGGAGGGTGGGGAGAGGGGCGGGGGCCGTGTCTGTCAAATGCCAGGTTGACTATTAGTCCACTCAACGCCAGCCCCAAACAACCAACCACAGTTGTGTAGGAATATGTTGTGTGGGGAGTATCCACAAAATAACCAACGGTGAGTTGGCTACTCATCCCACCATTGACTAATGTGTTGTCCGAATGCAGCCAGAGTGTGATGTTACACAGGAGTTTCCTTCTGCTCAAGTTTGGCTCCAGTTTCACTTGGCGATGCAGGCTCATGAGAGACCTGCTAATTGGATGCTTTTAAGATGACCATGCTGTTGATGTTGTTTGCGGTGATAGGAAGAAGAGACCCTTCTCGTTTTGCTTCTCAGAGCAGCTCCCTGCACCTTACAGTGGCTCGACGGCCGCAACATGTTTATCTAATCGCTAATGAGGGCCTTTCAGTTGTTGACCAGTGAGGCTTCTTGGCAGCAGCTTGAAAAACTTTGTACCAGAGTGATACTGCAACATAAAGCCTGTATCAATTGGTCCACTGAAAGAATGGTTTGCTTTTAATTTGATTCTGGTTGTTGTTTCGTTTTGCATGCTCCAGTATTTTTGAAGACACATTTTGTTCCGATGTCGTGTCTGTGGAGAGATCTAATTTGGAACACGGCGTTTGGCTCCAATTCCCTTTGTTTGTAGGGAATGTGCGCGCTTAAGAGTGCGGTACGCATGCAGCCGAAAATGTTGCATCGTGGTATCGTGGGTACCTCTTCCCCAGCCCACGCTTTCTTTGAAAAACCCAACAAGGCTTGAGGTGTTTGTTTTTGTTTTTATTTTAAGGATTCTCCAGAAAACTCTGGGAAAATAAATCAAACTTAAGTAGAGTTGGGAGAAGCTTGCCTATCACGAATTGTGTTTTTCCAGCTCTCCAACCTTGAATTCTTGTCCAACATCTGCCTGTTCTGTCCTGCCCTTTCTTGTCCAACTGCGCCTGCCTATCCTGCTGGATCATCCTGTCTATTTGCTTCTCTGTTGACATACACAGCTGCAATGAGGTTTCCTTGGTTGAGGCCTGGGATGACTTGGTTTCCTGGTGCCATCCTGTGCGGACTCTCGGATTTAAGTCTGTTGCTGGGGATTGGATCTACCTCTGCCCAAGTCCCATCACCATGCCACCGACGCAGACAACAACCTCCCTGGGCAGTTACAGGTGCTCTGCGGTGAAGTGTTTATGCATGGCTCCCAGTCTTCTGAACGAGTCCTGGATGTACCTGAAGGGCTGGAGGCAGTATCCCTGCATGTGTTTTAAGAGTAGATCTGACTTGCTTAGCCTTCAGATGAAAGGAAACTGTGACAGAGCAGATCCTACGAGGCAGGGAGGGAAGGAGGCGGAGCTCAGGCTGACATTCCGATTACCACAACATAAAAAGCAGTGGCATATAGCTCCTTTGAAAGAGCACATCCTGTAGGTCATCGAAAGGACAAAGTGACCTTTTAACGGTCTTTCCAACTCCTAGCTTATGAAATATTCCCATAAATCTAGGTAGGATGACGGCGAAATTAGTGTTTTTCAATGGAAGGTTCCAGAGGATGAGTTGGATGACAGAGGGCTGGAAAGACACCTTACGGCAGGAGCCGTAATGGCATTTGCTTAATGACACAGACGAGCTAAAATATTGCAATTTCAGATGTAGACATCTAACCCGCCGCCTTAATGTTTAGGGCTTGCAAGGAGTAATTGCACTGATTTGATCAATTAAAGGTTTCATTCATCACAGATTGAAAATGGATTTTTAATCGGATGTTAATGAGGGTTGTCCCCTGTGCAATGGATTCAGGGCTGATGGTGCCGTCGTAACCAATTTGGAAGAGGCTGCTGCACAGCTCCACCCAGACCCCACTTTGATTGCTCGGGTGTTCACTAAATAGATAATTACACATTTGTACCTGGGAGCAATTTCTACAATTTTTGTCCCCTGGAATCTTTGCATCAGCAACAGTAATCATAGCACCTGTTTATTATTTGTTGGGTGCCATTCACATACATGGTGCTTCGCAAAGAATGAGGACAGGGATTTTACAACCTAGATATCTGCAGAAGACAGCCAACGGTGGGAAAGTAGGGAAAAGGACACAGAGGTAACAAGTGGAAGGATATGCAATTATTTCAGTTTCCATAATGTAACTCAATATAAGTACATGTATGGGGCAGGGCGGCCCACTCCAGATGTGCTATACTAATACAGGCTGGGCCAGGGTAAACATAGGGATTAACATTTACACTGTACCTTTTCAGTGTTCAAAGCCTCCACACCCATCATATCCATAATAATTACAACTGCCCTGTAAGGTAGGTTAGTATTATTGTTCCCATATTGCAGCTGGGTTGCTGAGGCTGAGTGTGCCTTGCCGAAGACCACATAAAGGGGTTGTTCTAACCTGTGCGAAGCGCGTTCCATTTGCTAGTAAATCAAGAATAAAATCAAAATCAACCATTCAAACCAGATAACGCCGTAAACATAACACCCCACAAAGTCTATCTCGCAGCAACAAAAAGACCTCGTAACCACCCCACAACTTCCCACTATTCAAGCAGGTGGGGTAAGCCCCCCTTTTTTTGTAACCATACTTGTATCACCTGTTCTCTCTTGGGTGCACTTTGCATTTAGAATACTGGAGTGAATGACACCCTTAGATAAGGTGAAGCACAGTAATGTGCTTTATATATCCAGTGGTTAGAATAGATTTGCAAAATGCATGACAATGTATTTCTCCCTTGTGCTGGCGTGAATATTGGCATGTATGGATTTGCATGCCAGAGCTTTGTGTTCAGGACTGGAACGTCTCTAGCTCGTGTCTCCAATGGCAGATCTTCAAGAAGGACGTGAGCTTAAATACCACCAGGCCAAGATACTTGCTCCATCAATGCTGCATGGTGACAGATTGAGGCTGTTCCTCTAGCTCAGCCTAGCCTAAACTGGTGCTGCCCTCCAGATGTTTCTGCTTGCAAACCCTGCCAGCCCCAGACAGCAGGATCAATTATTTTTAAAAAAATATATTTTTATTGAATTTTACATTTATAACATCGAACACAATAATCAAACATGGGATACACTTGATACACACGATCAATATTGATCCAAATTAACCAGGTGACACAGTAGGCTGATTGTAATTTTATATATTCAAAGCTAGAGAAAATATATCAAAACGTTCCCCCTCCCCAAATTTGTATCCTAGCTGATCTTTCCAGCATGTTTCATGAGTTGATGGAGGTACAGTAATGTCCTTATTGCTATTAGAGTAATTAATAAATGATTCCCAGATCCCATGGAAATTATTGATCTATGACTCGGATCTATATTGCTTGACCTGTTTCGTTAGCTTTTCCATCAATGCCACAGACCAGAGTTTATTTCTCCATATAGTAAGGGATGCTGATGGATGATGGGAGTTGTTGGTCAAAAATGTCTGGAGAGGACCAGGATGTGGAAGGCAGCTCTGCCTGCTGTTTCCAGGATGCTGGTTGAAGCCAATGTTTGTCTCTGGAAACCCACTGGTAGTAGATATGGGACAGACAAAAATTTATGGAACTCCCTGCCAGGACAGGGCTAATGGCCCAGGTGGCTTTTTAAAAAGGATAAGGTCGTAGCTACCAGTATATTTGCAAGCCCAATTCATTGTGCTGGTGTTAACTTTTAAATCCCTAAACAGTAGGGTACCAGTAAAGGGCCATCTCCACACATATGACACTACCCATACATTAAGATAAGCTTCGGTTGTTGCGCTTGTGTGCCCGCTAATAGGATTGGCGGGCACAAGAGATGCAGGCTTCTTGGTAGTGGCCCCACAGTTAGGCAACTCCCTCACAAATGAATTACACTTGGCTCCTACATGGTAGACTTTCGAATAGGCCTTGAAAATGTATCTCTTCCAGGCTGCCTTTCGTGAATATATGTGATTCCTGCCCTTTCTATTGAAACCCTAGGGTTTTCTTTAGACCCATGATGTCCAAGTGCCGTCTTCTTAGTAATTTCTTCTAAGTTTATTTTCTAAATGGCTGCATGGAATGCTGCTTTGCAAGGGTGTGGCCCTGCAAGGCAACCTATGGATATTTTCAATCCATCAATAATAATAATAATAATAATAATAATAATAATAATTCAAATTGATGGGGAGAAGACAACTATCAATGTCTATTAACGGGGAACTCCTTTCTGAATGAATTACATTTGGCAAGAGCTTTGTAGCATCTCCATGTTAAGAGTCGTAGGTCACTCAATACTAATTTTTGCAGAGCATCAGCAGGAGAGAGCTATTGCCTTCATGTCCTGCTTGTGGGCTTTTCTGGAGAGATCTATTTGACGACTGCGGGGTGGTGGATGCTGGGACTAGATGCACTTTACTCTGATCCAGTGTGGCTGTTTGTAGAATATGTAGAATAATGCACATCTTTGCTCTGAAATACCTTACAGATCGAAAGATTTTGAGCAGTGGAGGCTCGTGGCTCCAATGTCAGTGGGGTGGTGAATCCGCTCCAGGGTTTCAGTCAGAACTCTAAAGGAGCTGTCCGGATAGCTCTTTTAGAGTTCTGACCGAAACCCAAAGCAGAGTTACTGCCCCGCTGACATTGCTTTTGAGGTTGCTTGAAATGATTTCTGACGTCTCCTCCCTTCTCTTAATTGCATACACAATAATAAGTCAGTTTGTACCTGTCTATATCGCTTAATATATGTTATTTCGCTGCTATTCCAGACTCTCAAGAGAGGACTTCTTGATTTCTCCCACCCTGCCCTAATGTGTTTGCCAAATATATTCTGGCAGGAATCAACAAATTAGCCAAGGATATATTTTACTTTCATCTTCACTGTGATTCCAGATTCAATTTTTATGGTCCTGCCTAATTCACTGAATGTTACGGGGTGGGTCCAAACTACTATGTCTTCTACTCGTAGCCCTCCATGTTTCCCCTCTCTGTCACCCATCTTTTGTTCATGCCGCAGAAAGTTTTTTAATGAGAAAAAAGACGGAATAGCTGTACAATGCTTTCTAATTGGACCAGTGCTGGTCAAATCCATCAATTTTAGTTTCTCATTTTCCCCAATCTTAAATTCAGTTCATCCCAAACTTTGAGAATTGTTCCAGTCTCATGTTCGCTTCATCTCGAACTTTGACATTTTTTAAAAAATGTTCGCATGGAGCTATTGGTTTTCAGGTGGCATTGCACATTCATCACAAAACCAAGCTCTCCTTTCCAGGTGGACTTCAGACCAGATTTGCTGGTCAGCTGCAATCCATGCCCCAACAAGTACAGCTGTCACAGCTGTCTCATCTTAGTTGAATGGGATGCATTCGTGAATGAATGCTGCAGTGGCCATTTGGTCGTGGGAAAGGGCGTGGTGGGTAATATATTGCTTTGTTCAGTGTGTGCCAGGACTGCTTTTTCCATTCCACACCCAGACATTTATGGAAAAGCAACACCTTAGCAAGGCGGAAGTAGTAAGGAGAGTCAGAACTTAGACGTTACTCAGGACAAGCCCAGAATTGCAACTAAGAATCTACTTGTCGGGGAGACAGAGCCAATTTTATCGTCCAGATTAGTGTATCTATCTGATACCTGTGCTTTGCTGCAGTCTGTAAAGCACTTGAGTGTTGCGAGTGCCTCTCTGAAACCAGGGCTGACCTCTTAATGAGGCAGGTGGCCCATCAATGCCAGCTTCAGATTTCCGAGGGCCCTTGGGCAAGGAACCTTCAATGGGCCGCCTCTGTCAATGAGTATCTTCTCTTTGCGCCATTGGCCATTTCTACCCGGGGTTTTCACCTGGAGTTGTCCCTGGATGCTCCCTGTGCATCCAAATGACGCACAGGGACTCCCGGGGGTAGGGGAGGGACGGACATGGGTTTTCCCAGGGATAAAGAAACCCTGGGGAAACCCGAATCTTCCAGCAGTCTCAGGCCCATCCCGAGACCACAGGAGGTGTGGGCGCCCATCCCGCCTGGAGCCATGCTTGCTTGTAAGCACGGTATCAAAAACAGGCACAGAGCCATGCGGCTTGGCTCCGTGCCCATCAGGGGAGGGGGTGCGGGATGGGGGGGTAAAGGCCATGATTTCAGGGGGGTTGTTTTTACTTCATTTCTGATGGAGCGCGAGTGCGCTCCCGGCTCCATCTTAGGGGGAAAATGGCGGCCGTGATGAGTGCGACATCCTGTTTGCAACGATCCCGGAGGCAAGTAAGTCCGGGATCGCCCCCAGGCCCTCCCTCTATGCCCTTCTGTGTAGGAAGGGTCTTTGTCAGCAGCTGCTCCTGCTCTTCATCCTCTTTCTCATTGTTGCTCCCACTTCATTGCTTCCTGGTTGCTTGCCACTCAGGCAAATAGGCCATGGCATATTTTGCTCTTCTTTCTTAGCACCTCCATTGTCTGGGCCAGAGTGAGGCAGGTGCAAATGCTGCTTGCAATGTTGAGGAGGAGGAGGAGCAAGTCCAGGGGTTCTTGATAGTGAGGCCCTGCTGGAGTGTGGACCCTTGGCAGGTGCCCATCCAGGCCGACTTTTGACACCACCCCCAGGTCCCTTAGATGGTCCGGTCCTAATTCCACACCTTGAATTGATCCCAGAAAGCAATTGGCAACCACTGCATATCTTTCAGGACAGGTGTAATATGGTCGTGAAACCACAAGCCTGACTCAATCTAGATTCAATCCAATGTACCTAGTAACCTGAGAATTCATTTCCCACGGGTGGCCTTAGAGAGGCCATTCGCATGAGCGCTTCAGTTAGGTTTGGTGATAATAAGATTTTGGGGACTTCGCGATAGTAGAATGACCAATTGCATATTTTTTTCCCAGTGGAATGTGATTCCTGGCTAGCATTTGCAAAGAAAGGGGGGAATCCGTGTTTTCTAACCAGCGAAATGTATGAAATTTTACAGTATGTGCAGAACAGGTTGTTGGATGGAATTATAATCTCATTAGGGTATGCAAACACATCTCTCTCTCTCTCTCTCTCTCTCTCTCTCTCTCTCTCGATTTGTCATAGAGAAACGTCTGGGAGGCCAGTGTTGCTCTCAGCTAATTGAAACGTTGCCAAATTTATTTTCAAAATGTGCAAAGTTTTTTTTGTTTTTTTTTTAAAGGAAATTGCTCCCAAGCGTTGAATTTATATTACAAATCTCTGCCTTGAGCTCATTTTTACCGTTGAATTAAAAAGAGTTTATAATGGAAAAACGCTGAAGGAGTTTTTATTACAGCACAATTACTGGGACATGAAATGTGGCTGACAGTGTTTCAATTCAGATAATGTTTCAGGTGGGCATGGCATTTTTGCTCATCAGTTCTATTTTCAACCCAGTAAGCAAAGTCTGGATAAGGAATTAGAGTTTGCCATTCAAGTCTAGAACTTTTGCAGCCATGCTGTTTGCTCTGGTCAGTTGTCTCTGTAAAGGATGGGTGGGGAAACCTGTGATTCTATAGATATTGTTGGTCTCCAACACCTATCAGTCCCTGCCCGCAAGGCCAATGGTCAGGAATGATGGAAGTTAAGGAGGGCTATGCTGGTTCACACCCAGGGTCCATCTAGTCCAGCACTCTGTTCACACAATGGTCAACCAGGTGTCAATTAGGAACCCACAAGCAGGACACAGTGCAACGGCACCCTGCCACCCATGTTCCCCAGCAACTGTTGCAGGCCATCAACATCTGGAGGACCACAGCTTCCCCAAATCTGCTGTAAGGGTACACACACACATACACACACACACACACACTTTAGAGAGATTACGATGTATTTTATGGATAAATAGAATGTGGCTGCATCCAGAATACTGTCAATATTTTCAGTTGAGGTTGGAAAATTTGAGATGTCTATCTCTGGGAAATCTGGTTCATTTTTTGGCTAAAAGGAGCTCTGTGGTGTGTATGGTGAACCGAGCTGCAGGTTCTTCTCTGAACTCCTGAACTTTGTTGTCCATTCTTTTCTGAAAGGTTCCGCAATGCGTACAATTTACAGCCGAATTTATGCAAATTATAGCTGAATCTGCACAAAATATGCAACTTTGGTTGTGATTTGTGTAATTTCTGCAAATTTGGCCGTAACGTGCACACATTGGGGAACAGCCCCCAAAAAGAATGCACAAAAAAGTTCCAGAGTTTGAAGATCAGCTCTTTGTACCAGGCACAATGATTAAATACCACACTGTCTTTAAGAAATGGGGACACCCCCCAAATGATCTGAGGGCTGCAGCACTTTCTCTGCAAGGAGGAACAACCGTGACCAAAGCTGAACTCTTATGGTACCTGGAAACTATAGGATAAGGTTTCAGCAGGGAGCAGATTCCATTCTGGATTACACCCAGCCAGAACTCCAAAGGAGCCATCCAAGGTGTTGAATCTGATCCCCCCAAATGGGTCCAGCACTTGGATAGCTTCTTCCCTATCAACTTGCCTGGCCACTAACGTCATCTGAGGGCATGCTCATAGGTTCCACATGGACCTATGGTCCAATCGGAGTCCACCAGGAGAAGAGCCTTCAGTGTGGTGGGCCCCTTCTTCTAGAATTCCCTGCCTTTGGTGGTCATGCAGGCGCCAACCTTGTATTCCTTCCAGCGCCTCCCAAAAACATTGTTGTTCCAGGAAGCTTTCCCTGAATGACCAGCTGTGGTTTTATTTGCACTTTGTTACTTTTAAAAATGTATTGTAATGTGTTTTTATTCTGTTTCTAGTCTTTTATTCTATTCGTTCACTGCTCCAAAATTCTTGAACGGGGAGCAGTATATAAATATTGTAAATAAATAACTAAAGAGCTCCTTTAAGCTTCTGGCTGGGTGTAACGAAAACTTAAAATGGAATTTCCAAAACTGGAGACACCAGCTTCCCCTGGGCTCCAGGTAAGAATAAGGGTGGAATTAATTTGTTTCAACCCCCCCCCCCTCCTCCTCCTTCTGGAACTTCTCACTGACATGACACATGTGGTGATAATGAGACACTGATACAGTTATCACGCTGCTGTGAGCGACTGCACAGAAATGGCGCCAAGCTCTCTGCTTGCAAGCACGCACAGCCGCGGTGGCCTTTCTGGAACAGGCCAGCTGACGTCTGAGAGAATGAGATCCCTGCCAAAACCGGCAATTATCTTGAAACAGATTGAAATTCTAATTGTGGCGGAATGGGTGTGGGTGTGGGTGGGTGTTTGTGGGTTGCCGGGGTTTTTTTTAACTCTCTTTGTGTCCTTTCAAAGTTGGAAAGGCCTCGCTGTACTTCTTAAGCTGCAGCCGAAGTGTACAGCTGACCCTTCTGAGTTTGGCGAGGGGGCAGGCGGCCTGCCTCTGGGCGCCTTTAACTCCTCTGGAATAGGATGACAGTTTTTAATTAGCCAGCACTTCAGCCGCCTCTGCCCCCATACCCCCTGCCTTCAAACACCCAGCTTCCTTCATATTCCGCGTGCGTATTCCTCCACAGCACGGGTTACGAGAAGGACAATCTTCTAACCGACTCCTCTGGAAATGAGGAGAGGGGTAGTAAGGGGGCCAATTAGGAGAGCCACATCCCAGGGGGATCGGCCCTGGGGGGGAAAAAAGAGAGCCTTTTACGGTGCGCTCCGTGTCAGTAATATCGAGCGATTGGGCAGTGAATTTATTAAGACAGACGAATCCACAGGGAAGCGTGCATGGGACACGTGTGGAGAAGAGCAGGGTTAAGAGAGGAAGTAGAAGTGGAAAAACAAATCTAAATTCTAATAAGTAAATTATTCAAGTCAGGGCAATTAAGAAAGTGGAAATCCCTCCCCGCCCCCGGCTGCCTTTCCGAACACGTCGTGGAGAACAATGAGCCTGAGCTGTTAATAAACTCTGACTGAAGAAGGCCGAGAGGGCACATCAAGCACACAAAAGCCACGAGGAGATGTTAAAAAGGAGTCGCTTTTTCTCGGCGTTGGCTTTGGAAAACAGTATCGGGTTTTTCTGCTTGATTTCAAGGCTAATCGACCAAATAAGACCAGATCCGGTTGGTTGTTTTCCTTACGGGAGGGAAGTGAAAAAGAAAGAGGGGGGAAATGGTTTCGGATGCTTCAGGGGTGATCCCTTTTTGGAAAGGCCTCCAAGGACTAGCGCCATTCACGATGGTGCCGGCTCTCCAGGGTCTTGGTTCCGGATCTGAGCGTGGAGACAGTATTCTAGCCACGGCGTCTTCCTCCTTTCCCACAATTCAAATGCAGTGCCACAGACACCAAAAGCCCAGGATACCCATTGCGGCTGCCCCCTTTCCTGACAATGGATTCCCCCCCTTCCTAAAGCGTATTAATTGAATCATTAAAATGTTATCTGTGCTTAAGCATGGATAAAAACATTGGAAACATTACAATAGCAGGCGCTTGCCGGAGAGACGTGCGAGGGAGCAAGGGAAGGAGCGTGATGGAAGGGCGAAAGGAAAGGCACCTGGGGTAGGCAGAGTTCTGAAAATCTATGCTCTGCGTTGCTGTTGTTTTTAAAACCAAAGCAGCCTGGCCAAGCTGCTAGTCCAAATAGAGGAAGGCTGAGCAGAGGGGGTGATTAACCCTCTCCTAGGGTGACCCTATGGAAAGGAGGATAGGGCTCCTGTATCTTTAACAGTTGTGTAGAAAAGGGAATTTCAGCAGGTGTCATTTGTCTGCATGCAGCACCTGGTGAAATTCCCTCTTCATCACAGCAGTTAAAGCTGCAGGAGCTATACTAGAATGACCAGATACAAAAGAGGGGAGGGCTCCTGCAGCTTTAACTGTTGTGACAAAGAGGGAATTTCACCAGGTGCTGCATGCATACAAATTACACCTGCTGAAATTCCCTTTTCTCCTGTATCTATTAAAAACACTGCAGCCCCGTCCTCCTTCCCATATGGTCAACCTACCCTCTCCCATCTGGTCATGGTTGGCCTCAAAAGAAGCCTTCCCACAATTTATTTTATTTATTTAAAACCTTTCCTGGCTGCTTTTCATAGCAGAAGCCCTTGCAAAGTGGCTTACAGCAATAAAATACATAAAAACAGTTCAGATATTAAAAGCAGTAAAAACATAAACACAACAAAATTGCAATTAAAACCATTAAAGCCAACAATAAAACCAGCAGGTGCAACAATGTCAAGAGCAGCAAGAAAGTACTCGTGTCATGAGAAGGCCCACGGTAAAATAGTACACTTTCAAGGCCTTCTTAAAAGCCTGTAAGGACAGTGCATGGCCGACCTCCAAGGGGAGCTTGTTCCAAAGGTGTGGGGCCACTGCAAAGAAGGCCCTCTCACACGTGATCACCCACCTAATTGCTCTCATGGGTGGGCAAATGTGAAGGGCCTCTCTTTCTGATGTTAAAGTGCAGGCAGGCCAATACAGGGTCTCTCCCCCCCCCCCCCCGCTGCCTCTCTCTCTCTTGGAGCTTCTAAACAAGTTGGAGCTGCTGAACAAGCAGAGAACAAATAATGTTTCC
This sequence comes from Anniella stebbinsi, assembly GCA_029215795.1. Taxonomy (NCBI): domain Eukaryota; kingdom Metazoa; phylum Chordata; class Lepidosauria; order Squamata; family Anniellidae; genus Anniella; species Anniella stebbinsi. The sequence goes on from JARDYH010000007.1 coordinate 57,588,412, forward strand.
TTGCCCCTCCTTTTCCCTCTTAGATGTAATCTGACCAGGCTGCTTCGGGTTGAAAAAGAAAGAAAAGAAATCATCAGAATGGAATTTGAGCTAGCCTTTCCTGCAGTGGACGCCCTTTTCTGGAAACGGGATGAACCAGAGTGAAAACCGCTACTCTGCTCCTTTCTGGAAGAGGTGGTTGTTCTCAGTCACTTTCGGACAAGAATCGAAAGGCCAAATTATGTGCAATGTTCAATACATCTTTGCATTGGAGGGGAACGTTTGGTAGTTGTGGTGGTTTAATGCAACGAGCGTCGCTAGGCATGGGCTGATAATTATTTGGATCATGGCTGGGGGAGAGGGAGAGTTTAACCCTTTCTTCCCCTGTTGTAGACCAGATAAAATTGCTTCTCTCTGAAGGCTCTGTTTGTTTCTCAGTGGCACACGCCAGGGATTTCCTCAGAGCACAAAACAGCACCTTCAGAGGAGTGATTTCCCCCCCCCCCGGACCCATAGCAGGGCAGGAAAGGGTTAAACTCCCCTCCTCCCCACCACAATCCTGATAATTATGATGCCACTACTCAGCAGCTGCTATTTCTGAAAATAAAAAGTAGAAATCAAGTCTCATTTAGCCCCAACTTTGCTGTGGCCTGTCGTGGTTGGAGTTACATCACTGGCACCGAATGTCCCCCCCCCACTCCTAAATTTCAAGCACACCTACAGCTAAAGGATGCATGTGGGGGGAAGACGACAACATGGTTCCCCAATAATTTGCATTTCTTTCATTAGAAAATAAAACATGCTCAAGGATCCTTCCTGGTCAGACAATTAAAGTGCATCCAAATTTAATCAGTATGCATTTTCCATGTCTGCGTGATGGTAGAACCGGCCCTGCTCTTTGGGAAAAGACACGAGAAATGCACTCCTGCATGTAAAACTGCTGTGAGCAACGTAGAAATAAAGAATGCCAGAAACAGGGCCGGCTCTACCACGAGGCATAGTGAGGCCGTTGCCCTGGCCAGCAAATACTGGGAGATGGTAGCAAAGTGTTGGAGAAGTGAGCTGTGTGTCATGCAGAGACAATGAAGAAGTCTGCTACGTAATCCACAAAGCTTTATTTCAGGCAATAAACATCTCTTCCCACCTGAAGAGAGTCTAACTTTCCTCTAGGCAAAACTATATGAATGAAGCAAGACAATTGTCCTTTCAAGAAAAAGGGAAAGACTTTTCCCAGAACGCTTTAACTTTAAGGAGGCTGGTTCTGAAGAAGCCTTTGGCGAGAAGCTAGCCGGGCTGACTTTCACTCGCCTTCCTTTAGCTCTGCCCGTTTGAGTCCGCGGCGGACTCTAGGGTCAGCTAGCCTTGAAGTGCCCTCCCCCTCTGAAGAATACTGATTTCCCACAGACTGTGTGTTGTTAACGTTTTCAGTGATAAAGTCTGCCGAAGGTTCATCCTCAGCTGGTGAAGAGCCCGTGAGAATCACCTCTCCCACTGGTACGTTTCCGGCGCTTGTCTCTTCTGCATCAGAATCTGATCCTTACTGATTGCCAGAAACTCCTTCCCCCAGCCTAAAGGAAACAGGCCTAGTCACGACACCCTGATGCCTTCAGGTATGGTGGAGAAAGTTGCCCCATTAGCAGCATTGAAAAAAGTTTCAGTTGCTAACCCAGTTGGTTTTTGAACATAGGACGGGACCTGTTAGGGTCTGTATTCCAGCCGTGGAAGCAACCAAAGCCCAGAGAGGGTGTTGCCAGAGCAAAACTGGCCAGAGGTACCAATGATGTGAAACAAACGGAGAAACAGGTTCTCAAGATGTTGGTTTTTTATTTATTTATTCAAAGTTGAAAAAATAAATAAAAACCCAGCATCTTGAGAACCTGTTTCTCCCTTTGTTTCACTGGATTTGGCTGCTTTTCTCCCCCTGTTTTCGCAGAGGTACAAATGAGCCTATTTGCTTTTTCAATATGCAATGGGATTTTGTCGTTGCTGTTATTGCATCCAGGCATTCTCCTTCTCAGATTTATGTAAGGTTCCCTCCATCAGCTTTACAGTTGCGGGGACAGAGTAAATAATATCCGTAACCTGGAGCAGTGCTGGTGAGGGGGCGTGGCCTGAGGGAGGACCAGGGGTCTAGATTGGGAGGCCTGGTGGTTTGTATTTGGTCAATGGGACAGAGGTTCCGGCTCAGACAATGGTGGTGGTGGTGGTAAGAAGGAGGAGCAGGAGATGCCACCGTCTGCTTGCTCATTGGCTCTCTGCCGCTCAAGCAGGCCAGTGGGAACAATGATGAGAAAGAGCAGGAGGATCAAGAGCAGCTGTTGACAACAAAGATGAGGAGGAGGTAGATTTACTGAAGGAGGGAGCCAACTGAGGGCGCCCTGCCCATGGGCCCTCAAAGACCTGAAGCCAGCACTGAATTTTCCCGTTATGTCAGGAGAAAATGGGGGTAACACCACCCCAGATTCCTTGAGACAAATGAAGGAAGGATATTAATATTAAAAGTAAATTAAGAATTAAAATAAACGTATCGGGTGAAGCTTTCCCTATCATTGCGTCTAGATGCTGGGAAAGCTACACCGGTTGAATTCCTGCCTCACCGATCCAGGCAAAGAGGTGGCTGGCGAACCTTGGGGAGAAACGGGATGGCAGCAGGCGTGTTGATCCTCAACCTCCCACCTCTTCTCATCTCCTCTTGAGGGTGTGTGTCCGTCTCGTTCAATTTGGTACCTCAACACTTCTGTTCCTGCCGTAAATAAATTGCTTATTGGCCGCTCAGCTTTCTCCCGCGCGCGCGTATCGTTGTCTGTTGGCAAAGAAGAATCTGTAAGAAGCATAGAAAGAAAACAAAATGTGAAGACTACCGATGCTCAACCCCTCCAGTCCTTCCTCCACCTCTCTTCTTACCCAAACCTTAAATGTCATGATTACCCTACATCGTATAAAAGCCTACAGAAGAAGGGGAGAAAGGAGGGAGGGAGAAGGAAGGATCTCCATCCAAATCAGAGTGCGGCATAAAACAGAGCAGCTGTTATTTTGTCAAGAGATACAGACACACTGTGGTCGGGGTATGAGGTTGTCATAGTTAACGACACTTAATGATAGAGTGTTATGTGAAAATGGCAGCTGCTGCTATTAACCTGATCTGTTTGTTATGGGATAATGATGGAGGGCAATTCCTTGATTTCAGTTAAATATTCGGAGAGTTTAAGAGCTGACTCGAGGAGGCAACATCAGGGGAGCTAATTGCAGGTCGTTTTGGATGTGTCCTTTTGCTTCTTGACTGCTGCGTTCCCTTGGCCTGAAGACTTGGGCCAGATGAGGAGTTGCAGAGAGCAGAGATTAGGCAGAGTTTGACACAGGTCAAATGTTACCTTGAAGCTGCCCTAGACGGACTCAAGTCTACACTAACCTTCCATCACCTGTTGCTTAACAGATGTCTTGGAGTGCAATTCCCATCATTCCCAGACAGCATGGGCAGTGGCTGTCCAACACATCTGGAAGGTGTCAAGTTGGAGAAGGCGAGTCTACCTGGGCTGGCAACAGCCCTCTGCGGTCTCAGAGTGCTTCCAGGTGATCAGTTGGATCCATATTTAGTCATGTTTGTGTGTTCCCACCCAACAACTGGTTGGCCAATGTGGGAACAGAATGGTGGACTAGATGGACCCTTGATCTGCTGCAGCGTGGCTTTTCTTATGTTCTTATGCTTAGAGTAGACCCATTGAAATCCATGGGACTCACGTTAGTCATGAGAAACCTTAGTCCCACTGGTTTCAATGGGTCTACTCTAAGTACTCTGACAAATTCTGGATCCAACTACAGGCTTTTATTACGCAGTTGCACTGCCTCATCCATTTCATTCTTCACGAGGTTCGGACAAGGGTGCCATCAATTGTAACCCTCCAACGTTTTCCCACGGCTTCGCTTGTCTTTTTTACCAGAAAAAAAAGCCATTAAGGAAGAAAAAGAGAGCATAGTGGCACATTGCTTTGGGATTGTTACCTTTAGGAGCCTTCCGTCTGGAAGCATCGGGAGACTTCCTCGACTCTACCCAGAGATGCCGGGGATTGAACCTGTGACCTTGTGCCTGAACATATCTGCTGGGTTCCTCTCCCAAAATATATTACAGAAACCCATAGATGCCAGCAAAAACCTAATGAATGTTGCTCAGGTAAAAATCTCACCTTCCTCCCTACACACACACACACACACACACACAGCACGTTTTGCAGCTAGAAGCCAACCACGTTGAGAGTTCTCATATAATGCATCAGCCACCAAGATCATTGTAATGAGATTAGATTTTGGCTGGAGTTATTGGAAACTAAAGTGCATTCTGAAGAGGAGATGGGAGACTGGCCCACCGATCTGGTTGTCATGTGCTTGTTACACAATGGCTGAATTCAGACGACATATTAGGCAACTGAGGAGGGGGGGAACAATCGTCAGTTGTGTTGCTTATTGTGTCGTGTGGGGAGTAACACACCACACACACACAACTGACAGTGCGCTAATCGGGAAATTTAAACAACGGAGGGAAACAACAGGCTTGCACGTTGTTTAGCCCGAAGCCCCATTGTTTAAAGTGTCATCCGAATTTATCCCCCCCCCCCTCCATGGACTATTCTGTTTGGGGATAGAGTTCTGCCGGCCAGAGCAGCCGAAAACCCCTGGCTGCTCTATACAGCCAGCAGAACTCATGGTGCATGCTGGGATACGGCTGGGGGACTGAGGGAGGGGGAGGGAGGAGATGCTGCAACCAAAATGGCTGCCGTCCATTATTAGCAACTGGTGCGTTTGCCGGTGCCGAGCAGCGCCAGCTGCAGCATGTCGTTTGGGGAGCACCGCCTGCCTAACGCACGGTCAGTATGCTATTTCCCCCTCCGTTGCCTAATATGTCATCCGAATTCAGCCAATGTAATGGAAGAGGATCCTACCTTGAACAGGCAGTGTGATGCTATACTGAATGAGTCAGATGCACACCTGGCATTTACCTGGAGGACTGCAAGAGGTTTTCTTTTTAGGGCAACACTTGCCACAGCTTGTCACACTGGGAAAGTTTCCTTCCCTTCCAATGATATTGGAAAGAACCTAAACCACAGCCCGATTTCCTTTTCTCTTTGGACAATAACCAGTGCTGGAAGTGTGCCAGCGGTAAGCATGTTGTGCTAGTGGAAACAAACGCTAGTGCAACAGGAGCTAGGACTTGCTAGTGCAACCTGTGGAACTGGCCCAAATTAAAATGCTTCTAAAATGGGACAAGTCAGTGGAGCTCCCTTCTGGAAGCATTCATTTAGGGTAGTCTCTGGTTGTGCTAGCAAGCACTAGCTCCCTGTTGCGCTAGCATTTGTTTCTGCTAGCGCCACAGCAGGATTGGATAGTGCCAATCGCGTGCAATTGGAAACCATGGCAGAAACAAGGGTAACATTTTGCAATGGAGTAGATGAGCTTAATTATTGTGGTCCCAACAGTAGAGGCTAGCGGCAGGGGGCTGTGAATCCGCTCTGGGTTTCAGAGTACTCCAAAGGGCTGAACCCTATCCCCGAAATGGGTTCAGCACCTTAGATAGCTCCGTTAGCTCCTTCAGCTGGCTGGAAACCCAGAACGGATTTACCGCCCCACTGAAATAGGAGGCACCAGCCTCCACTGGTTCACAACCAGTGTAGTTCCATACGAGGTTCATCACACCAGACTAAAATCCTGCATCCTTATCAGGGCTTTCTTCTTGCGGTTTTCTTGTGGGTTTACGATGGACTCCTGTAGACAGCAGACACGTGACTTTAGTTGAAAACTTCTTTGATATGCTCTATATGTCCAATGAAACGCCACCATCTAGTGGCTGTATTATAGAGCAACACCGGCATTACACACTGCCAATATGCCACATTAACTCTTATTTCAGCTTATCTCCGATATTTTTAAAAGTGGGATAAAGCGCAAAAAATGTGAAAGATGCTCTGGAGGTTGATGATGTCATGTAAAGGCCCCCAAATTTTGGTGAGTGACCAGTCACAAGTGTGCAATAAAAGCCTATTGTAGAAATGCTCTATGTAGGGAGTTGGTGTTGGGGTATAGGAACCCTTTACCCCAATGCTAAACTCATTGCTAGGAAATAAAAGAAACAGTCAGGACTGGAGCCTACACTGAATCTTGAACTGGTGACCTGAGGAATGTCCCCACCCAGCTCTCGCCAAAGGCAGGAAAGGCAGGAGAATCAGTGACACCAGCAGGTTATCCCCCTGGTAGGCAACTTGTACTCCAAAACATCTGGAGGGGCACCACTTCCATCAGCCTTCACCATTGGCTATGCTGGCTAGGGCTGATGGGAATTGTAAGTGGAGGCTTGTGGCTCTGATTTATTTATTTATTTATTTATTTATTTATTTATTTATTTATTTATTTATTACATTTGTATACTGCCCCATAGCCAAAGCTCTCTGGGCAGTTTACACAGGATTAAAACAAAAACAGTATATAAAAATCAAAACAGCAAAAACATACAACATACACACAATACACACATACATTTAAAACCGCTACAACAGCCCAAAAAAGCTACAAAAACAAAAAACAAACCCAGGCTCCTCAGATATTGCCAAATGCCTGAGAGAAGAGGAAAGTCTTAACCTGGCGCCGAAAAGATAACAATGTTGGCGCCAGGCGAGCCTCGTCAGGGAGATCGTTCCACAATTGGGGGGCCATCACCTCTCCCTTGTTGCCGACCTCTGAGCTTCCCTCAGAGTAGGCATTCGGAGGAGGGCCTTAGATGTTGAACGTAGTGTTCGGGTAGGTTCATGTTGGGAAAGGCGTTCCATCAGGTATTGTGGTCCCAAGCCGTGTAAGGCTTTATAGGTTAAAACCAGCACCTTGAATCGGGCTCGGAAACATACAGGCAGCTAATGCAAGTGGGCCAGAGTAGGTCTTATATGCTCGAACCTACTGGTTCCAGATATCAATCTGGCCGCTGCATTTTGCACAAGCTGCAGCTTCCGAACCACCTTCAAAGGCAGCCCCACGTAGAGTGCATTGCAGTAATCTAACTTGGAGGTTATCAGAGCATAGACAACTGAAGCCAGGTTATCCCTGTCCAGATGGTTTTACAGCCACAGAATGGCTGTGAAACCATTCTGGGTTTCAGTCAGAACTATCCAGAACTCTGAAGGAGCTATCCAAGATGCTGAGCCTGAAAGCTCTTTTAGAGTTCTGGCTGATTCTGATTGAAACCCAGAATGGATTTACAGCCCTAGTGAAATCGGCACCATCAGCCTCCACTATTGCAAGCTAAAACACCTGGATGGTCCCACATTGCTCACCCATACCTTACACTAATTGGCCAGAGCAGATCATCTGATACTCCCCAACTCCTATACAAACTTCCAGGTTAGGATTGTATTCTGATTTGAGTAGCCCGGAGGTCTGTTCTTATCAGATATGATTTGGGTTGGCAGGAGAAACTGGATCTGATCATCTCAGCAACTTGACTGGAACTTATAATGGGCTGGAGTCAGACTTAGTCATACGGAGTAGAACCCTTGAAATCAATGGGAATTCAGTTAGTCATGAAGTCATGGATCCAATCCTTTATATTTATGCATTATGTAGAAGATTTATATCCTGCCTTTCAAATGAATGTCCCTCAAGGCTGAGGGCTATCAGAATAGTGGACTAGGTGGCCTTTTCATGCAATCCATCAAGCCCTTTCTTTATCACTACAAGGGAAATGTGATACTCTCCGTCAACCGCTGTCATTTGGGGTCGCCGTTGCCTTCCCCTGTGAGAGCTAAGAAAAGTTTCTGGAAACTGCACGTGTGTTGTTTTTTCTTCTTCAAAAGAAGCTTTCCTACCATTTAGCAATACTATTCAGGTTAAGTCCCAGGATCGTCTGTAATTGCTTCAGGAGCTGCTGCTTCAGTGCCTTGGCCTGCTGAAACATCTCTTTGTCTGGGCCATTGGGTTTCTTCAGTTGGAAGCAATTTCTCAGGGTGGGCCATGAACAGGGCAGGCGCCAGCGAGTGAAGGCTGGTGGCTCCGATTTCGGTGGGGCTGTGAATCCATTCTGGGTTTCAATCAGAACCAGCCAGAACTCCAAAGGAGCTATCCGACGTGCTGAACCCTAGCTCCCAAATGGGTTCAGCACCTTGGACAGCAGAACCATTATCACACTGGCGTCGTTCCGAACTCCTTGCCTCTGCTGTCTCAGAGCCTGCGCTCCACACACGTACAGTCATCAAAATGGCTGCAGTGCAGGGCTGTCTCCAGGCTTTGAGTGCCCCTAGGTAAGGTATCCTCAGTGGGCTCCTTCCCTCACTGGATCTACCTTCTCACTGTGTCATTGCCACCAGCTGGTCTTGCTCCTCATCCTCTTTCTCATCACCCTCTTGCCTAAGAGCTCTCTAACCAGTGAGCGAAGTAGCCAGTGGCATTTACTGCTCCTCATCATCATCATCATCACTGTTGTCTGGGCCAGAATAAAAAGCAGGTGAACAAGGTGAACAAACTCTGGAATTCACTGCTGATGACCGCCCATTTCGATGGCTTCAAAAGGGGGGTGGATAAATTCCTGGTGGAGAAGACTGTCAATGACTACTAGTCCTGATGGCTAAGTGCAACCTCCAGTATCAGTAAGCCTATAGACACCAGTTGTTGGGGAACATGGGTGGGAGGGTGTTTTTGCACTGTATCCTGCTTTTGGTTCCCTGGTCAACAGTTGGTTGGCCACTGCGTGAACAGAGTGCTGGACTAGATGGACCCTCAGTTTGATCCAGCATGGCTGGATCGCAATAGTGAAGTGGAGGAGCCATCCCAGGGGGGCCTTGTCAGTGGGCCCGTCTGGAGTATGGGCCATTGGGAAGTGCCCAACTAGGGTATCTTGTAGAGATAGGTGGAGTATAAATTGAATAAATAATAGCAAATAATCACTATGCCTACTCTTGACACCAGCTGCGTTGCTGTGCAGAATCAAATATGGTGATGCTCCTTCTGGAGAGCTTCAGGACTTCTGTAAAGCCTCATTCTTTACCCTCTTCATGGCTCCTAGCAAGAATCCCACTTTGATGCATTCCCTCTCCCTTCAGCACCTTCTCCCTTCTTTGCTCACCCATGCCAGAAGCTCTTTTTTTTTTTTTTTGCCATGAATTGAGAGACTTGCCGCTGTGGATCTTGGTGCTTTCCATATGTCTTTAAAATAGGAGAGCTCAGTTGCTCTAATGCACTTCTTTGCATTGGCAAAGATACTGAGACCGATAAGAAAATCAAATCTCTGCCTTCTGAGCATCATCTTATTGCTATGCAAGTTGCCAACTTCCCATCTCCCACCATCGTATACGGAGTCACACAACAAGTGAACACCTAGACTTTAAATGCCATTTGGAGTGCCAAAATATATCATTATTATGCCTTCTTTTGCTTTCTCCCCCCCCCCCCCCGTTTTGTTCATCCTCTGCTCAGGATGGGGATATCGCTGGTGAATTATCTATCTGCTAATAGGAAATGGGAGGGTTTGGTGGTGGGGAAACTGGCAGAAAACATTTCCTGCTTCCATCTCATCCAGTTGTCAACAAATTTCAATATCAGATGGATTTCCCCCCACCCCCAACTTTTGAATTTTGGGTAATGTTCTGCCCCCACCCCGGAGGTAAACCTTTATTGATCTTCTTTAAAATATTTATGTCGGATGACGATGCTACTGCTGAGACACAAATGAGCCAAAAGCGGGCAGTTCTGCATATTGATACGGGCGTCTCTGCCTAAATAAGAAGTTGGAAAGGTTACATCTGCAAACATCAAACCGACTCATTTACTGTTAATTACTGACACCTGCAGCGGAAAGCACTTTCCCGCTAAAATGAAGCATTTCAGGACAGGATCCCACCCACCCCCTGTTGTAGTCAGAGATGTAAGGTGTGCATTTCCCAACTGTCAGGAAAACGACATCTTTCTCGCGCAACATAGGGCAGAAGAGGAGGCGTTGGCGCTGCCGGAGACTGGCATTTTCTCTCCCATTTATGCTAGGAGGAGGCTTGGAATGACCTGCCAAGCTGCAGTTGTTTTGAGCCTTCATATACAGGAAGATGCCATTGGCACAGCCTGGTAATAAGGGGAAACAGCATTAACGAAACCCACTGCCTAGGGCCAGAGTAGCAGCAGTCCCTATTGGCGATTTCCTTGCCAGTTTGATGTGACTTTTGTAATGATGGGCTCGGATTTTAATTCGGAGGCTGCGCGATGCCTTCAGTGGTATTTGGCAGCAAGGAGGGAAATATGGAGGTGGACCTCACAGCTGCATCTGCCAGTTCAAAAATAGATGTGCAATTGACAGACAGTGTGGTGTAGTGGTTAGAATGTTCGACTGGGACTCGGGAGATCCGGGTTCTAGTCCCCGCTTGGCCATAACGTTCACTGGATGACTTTGGGCCAGTCGGTGACTCTCAGCCTAACCTACCTCACAGGGTTGTTGTGAGGAAAAAATGGAGAGGAAGAGGATGACCAGGTAAGTCACCATGAGTTCATTGCAAAGATGGGGAAAGGTGGCCATATAAATGGAATAAAAAAAATTGTTGTTATTCAACCCCTCACCCAGATTTAGTTCTTCACCCGTGGTCTACAGTGTCTGGGGATGACTCTGAAGAGGTGTCAAGAAGAGAATGGTCCCATCCTGCCACCCATCTTCTTCTGAACATGGTGAGCACCCCTCCGTTAGCCAAGCGTTATCTCTTTTCTGAATCATTCTTTAAATCTATCTCTAATCCTTTCAGAACCAGCTCCTCCCCACCAGCCCGAATTATAGTTCTCCACCAGCATCCAACTGGCTGTGGTCTTAACTTATTTTGATTTGTTGTGCATGTGAATATAACCTTCCCACTGAGTCCTGCTTTCATAGGTGATTATAATAAAGCCATCTATGATCAGCAATGTGAAGCATGTTCCCTACAACAAATGGTCATCTGTATTTTATACTTCTTATTTCTTTATAGTGCTCCGAAATCCTCCATCATTTCAAAGAGCCCCTTTGTTCGACAGCTAAGTGCATTAGCGGGCACTTTTATGAGGGCTGGGACAGTAGTTTTTCCTTTGGTAAAGTAATTATTTTCTCTTGTACTTCCCATGAATTATATCATGGTTGCTAATGTTATTCCATAGCACCAGCATGTGGCTTTGTTTTTTTTTCATTATGCCATTTAGGGCGCAAACCTATCTTGAGAACAGAGCTGCATTGCCAAGCCGATGATATCGGCTAAATTGAATTGCCCTATGCAAATGGCTTCGTAATAAATATGAAAGAAATAAGCGTGATGAAACAGAGCAGAAGAGGGCATGTTCATGCAATGCAGGGTGAAATCTGTTTGAGTTTACAGCCATTTGACAATCTAGCTGTGGCTTCAACCAAAGCAACTACAGTATCAAAGTTTTTTTGTGGGGTGGGGACGCTTGTTTACATCTCTAATTATAAGGTAAATCTTTATGGCTCGAACTTCGTTCTCACTTTCAGCATGTGTGTTTATGAAAGATTTTAAGGAGTCACGGAGGAATGGTTCCACCTCAGCCCTTTGAAATGACTAATGAAATCCCAACCATTTGGATAAATCACCCGCAGAAATGAAAATAGGACGCCGGTCCCCTTCAGTCGCACCCCACATAGCTTATCTGATTGATATACACGTCTCCTAAAGCGACCCAGGGCCCATTAGATGGCACTCTTGGGCTTCTGGCTTTGAGGTTATGTCAGTGAAGCAGTTTCTCAAACAAAAGGTGGGTTGTAGAGTTTTCCTGTATAGGGAACGAAGCAAAGAGACTGTTAAATAAAGAATGACAACAAAGATGTTGGAACATCAGCTCTGGGAATATTTTGCTACATGCAAAGCAGCAACTGCAGTTTCCTAACGGCCCTTATGGAGTCATTCACAGTTATATGTCGATAGTAATTCTAAGAGCTGTAGCATTCTTCCGTGGTAATGGACTCCACCACAACGTGCAGGCAAACCGCCCACGTAATGCAAAGCTCCATCATCAAGAACCCTGATTCCCCACTGGATTGTTGTGTATGTACACAAAAGTGCTTTTTACCATCTTCGGTCTGTATGTCAGCTGCATCCCTGTCTAGGGACAATGGACCTAGTCTCAGTTTTGCATGTCCTACATCAGACTTCCACAAACCGATGCCATCCGGATGTGTTGGACTACAAGAAGACTTGGCAGCCATCTGTCAGGGATACTTTAAAGTGGATTCCTGTGCTCAGCAGAGGGTTGGACTCTATGGCTTAAACGGTAGGGCTGTGCATGGACCACCTAACCCACTTCGGTGGCTGATTCGGAGCTTCTGGATTGGCCTCAATCATCCCTGGCCTGTTTCGGACCCAGTCCAACTTGCTTCAGATCCAGATCCAAAGTGAGATTTCCTGGGTGCCCACTGAGCAGTTGTTCATCGAATGCCCAAGAAAGCTGGGCATGAGGCCGACTGAGAGGCTGACAGACTCCCGCCCCGCTCACCCTCTGAACCCGGAAAGCTGCTGCCCCCACCTGTCGAGCCGTGTGAGGACCCAGGCGGCAGCCCATCCTCCAAAAGAGCTACCATTTTTATGGAAGATGGGGGCTCTGGATATTTGTAGATCTACTGTTGCACACAAGAGTGGCTGTAAAGGGCCATTTCTGGAAACTATTCTGTTCAGTTTGCCTGCTTCAGTTTGGTATTCGGATCTGGAACCAAAGTGATGCACAACCCTGTGGAATGGGCTTTTCCAATTATATGATTCTATAAGAACATAAGAACAAAAGGACATAAGAAGAGCCATGCTGGATCAGACCAATGATCCAACCAGTCCAGGATTGTATTCAGATAGTGGCTAACCAGCTGCACATGGGAAACCTCCAAGCAGGACTTGAGTGCAACAACACCTGTGATACTGGAGGTAGCACAGAGCCATCAGAACTAGTAGCCATTGATAGCCTTATGCTCCATAATTCCCATTATGCCCAGACAGCATTATTATTGGCCATGCTGAAATGGGGATCTGGATGGCAACAAGTTGGGAGAAGGTTTTCCTAGGTTCATCCAGACTGGACTAGTGTAATGCATTCTATGTATGTCTTCTTTTGAAGATGACGCTGAAATTTCAGCACACGCAGAATGTAGCTGCTCCCGTCCTTGTTGGAACTAGATGATAGGATGATATTACCCCCAACTCTCTGCCTGCAGCTCTGGTTGCTAGTGCATTCCCTGGCCCAATCCAGAGAGCTGGTTTTGACTTGTAAAGCCCTACATCATTTGGGTCCAGGTTATTTGAAAGACCACCTACACCTGCATGAACCTGTCCTTGCTTTTAGATTATCTTTAGAGGCCATCCACTAAGATTGTGGGTGCCAGAGATGGGGTCTTCTTAGTGGTGGCCCCTACTTATGGAATTCCCTCTTGAGTCTTGCATTTGATCCTTGATAATGTGAAACTGTTTACAATCAAACCAAGAAAAGCCTGAAGGAGAGAACTGTCTAGTTATTAGTGAAGGTCATGGTGGAATAACAACGCAGAACGTGATCCTACATTGACTGCCCAACCTTGAATCCTGACTAAAATGAGAGAGAAAAGAACCTAGATTAACGTTCCATATTCTGTTAAAGTTCTTTGTCTGACTCTGAAATGTGTCTTTTCTCCCCTTGGAAATCCATTTTTAAATGTACATACCCAAATATTCCTTCCTACCTACCTGCATACTGATGTGAGAATTAGATGCTCCGCTTGTGTGGACTCTGGCATATTTATTGATATTTAATGTTTCATATTCTCTGGATAGATGCTGACATGTGGGAACAAAATAACCCCTGTCCTGTTGGTGCATTTAGCAAGAATGCCATTTTCTGTATTTTGGATTCACTTGGCGATGAGAAATCACAGTCTCCAGAGAATATCTCAGTGGAGAAACGGAAATGAATTACAAAAACACAAACAGCTTTGCCTCGCTTCTCATTGGCGGGAGGCAATTCTTATTTATTATCTGGTTACTGCTGCTAATTTAAAGCTCTTAAAACATTTAGGAGGGACCCTCTGAAATATTAAAATGCCTTTTATAAAAATCAATTTGGGAAGGCATCGTTTTCTGATGCCTCAGTGTGTAGCTTCTACGATGATGATGCCCTCGGTGAACCCATAGGGCGTCTGACTATTTCCCTCCCGAGCCCCCAGATTCATTTGCCTATTGTGTGCAGATGGGAAAACCACTACCAGTTGAACCAGGGCAGGTGGCTGTACAGCAGGATCAATGAGCACCGAGGAGCTGTTCGAGAGTTTCAGAGGGTTTCCATCTATTTGCTTCCCGCTCCGCTTTCTTTACTGCTGGGAAAACCTCCGCAGCAGAAAGAGGAGATGGTGTTGGCAAAATGAGAAGTGCTGAGAGAACCTCTAGAAGAAAATGACCAGGATCATCCAGGCATATCACAAAACCACCCCATGCCGGTCTTCAGCAAGAAGCAACTGATGCCCTGGAAGGACCAGGCGCTGAAATCGTAGGGGCGCCTTCCATTTTGGGTCTCAGTGCCATTTGTAGAGGTCTGTCAAAACTAGCAGGGGTGTAATAGAAAAGCAAAATCAGAAATAGAACAGCACAGCTTGAGAAAGGAAGCCTGGGGACCCAGCTGAAAGGAACAGGGTGAGTTTTGTGTAGGTGGCGGTGGAAGGGGGGAATTCTCAATTCTTAGGGTTTTATGAGCATGTATACGTTCCTATCCAATCCCCTCATGATTATAGATACTGCTGGAACTCAGGACAATAATCCACAGAATTAAGTGCATTTAAGCCCCCCGGAATTAATTTACTTAAGTATGCATAACTATGTATTATTAATTCACTTTGGATAGAATTTGGGGGGGGGGGGTAATATATGTAGAAATGTTGAGTTTAACAGATTGATAATGTTAGCATTCTGCTATTGCTGCTGCTAATACTAATGTTCATCACAGTTTTAGGACTGTGAGAAATTCTTTTCAAAGTCACGTTTCAAAGGCAATAATTGAATAGGTTGAATAGAGACAGTGTGATGTAGTGGCTAGAGTGTTGGACTGGAAGTCGGGAGATCCGGGCTCTAGTCCCTGCTTGGCCATGGAAACCCACTGGGTGACTTTGGGCCAGTTACAGACTCTTAGCCCAACCTACCTCACAGGATTGTTGTTGTGAGGACAAAATGGAGGAGGATTATGAACACCGCCTTGAGTTCTTTGGAGGAAATATGGTGGGTTATAAATGTAATAAATAAGTAAATAGATCCCAAAGCCAAATTCAGAAATGTTAATTCAACATTTTAGATCTTCTGGGGCCTATACAAATAGCAGGCCATTCCAGATGGCTCTTCAGGTGGGCAGCTGTGATGGGACTGTAACACATGAGCTTTTCCTAGAACTAGCCCATACAAGTTGAGCTAGATAAGGCCTAATAGCCAGGCGTGGTGGCCTATCAGGGACTAAACAAACCATTTGGTACTCTCTTGGGTCAGCTAATAGAATTCTCGGACAGAATTATCTGCTACTATGGCCTAGTTAGTGCCTTTGGCCTAATCTACACCTGCCAGTTATCCTGGGGTAAGCTCAAGGTCATCCCTGTGAATCCAAATAACACACAGGGGATCCCGGGGTCAACCGGGGACGACCTCTCAGTTGTCCTGGCATAACTGGGACTTTGATTTTCCTGATTTTTCCCACAGTCCCGGGACTGCGGGAAGTGTGGCGAGCGCTCCCGGGTCATCTCTCCTCTCCATGAGTAGCAGGGCTCTTTAAACAGGCATGGAGCTGTGGGGGGGGGGGGGCTCTGTGCCCATCAGGGGTGGGGGGCACCATTTTTGCCATCCCCGGGATAGCTCTCAGCATGTTGGGGTGCTGAGATTTAAGGGTGTTTTTTTTAAAAAAAACTTACTTTTCCCCTGGATTGCAGCCCCACACTTTCGCAATGCGGGGGGACGTGGGAAATGCTGCACTAGGAACATCCCTCTTGACTTCCGGGATAATGTGCTGGTGTTTAGACGCAGGGGGACGATCCCAAAAGCAGGTAAGCCCGGGATCCTCCCCCCCCCCCCCGCTCCATCCTGGAAGGCTTCAAGGTGTAGATGAGGCCGTTGAAGCAGAAAACTCAGTCTGCCAGGCCTGCAGCAGAAGCAGAACACTCATGGTGCAAGAGTCATGCTGTAACCTGACTGCTTGTGACGCGTTACAGTGGTGCATGCTGGGAGGACTCTGGTTATCTAGATTAACATAATAGTTAGAAGGGATTCAGGTGCAGGGGTTCAGAAGTGATTTGAATTAGGGGCTTCCTGGTTCATAGCTTAGTCCAACTTTTCCCAGCCTGGTTTACTCTGGATTCTTTGGATTAAAACTCCCAGGATTCCTAATCAGTAGCTATGCTGGCTGGAAATGATGGGAGCTGAAATCCAAAACATCTGGAGGACACCAGGATGGACATGCTGGCTTAGTCTTTTAGGGCGCAGTCCTATGTATGTTTAGACAGAAAAAAGCCGTGCTAGCTGGGGAATGCTGGGAGTTGTAGGATTTATTTTCTGTTTAAACATGCCTAGGATTGTGCCCTGAGTCTCACGGTACTACAAGAGCTCTCTTCCCTGACCTAAGGTTCCTGCAAGACCATTCAGGATCTGTTAGAATTTGTCAAGAAGCTCCTAAGATCTCTGCAAAGCAGTGGCAGATGGGTAGGGTGGCCGGTGCCTGATGAAAGCCGCTTCTAATGAAGGAAACTTATCCAATTATTTTCCAGTGTCACCAAGTAGGAAAGAAGTAGAGCAGTAATTGATCACTGGACACAATGATACAGTTCAACCAAATAAAGCTGATCTTCTAAAATAAGGAAAAGCTAGTTTTAGAACAGAAGAAGCCAGTCTGTCGAGATAGTTTCTAGAGCATCATGTTTCTGGTGACACTTCCAGATGTATTCCCTGCTAATTCAGTGGAGGGACCTTCTGAAGGTCATTGTTGACTTTAGTGATGTCATTATTCATTGAGCCATTTCTCCTCCCCTAACAATTGATCTATCATATCCTGAAGGAAGTTTTCATGAGGTGTTTCCTAACCTGAGTAGCTTTTCCTTGGGCGTGCGGCTTTGGGACCTGTCGTGGTGAGCTCCTGCCCTTCAAAATGTACCGTTGCGCCACTGGGTAGACTGATGATGACTGCATCAAACTGGGAGAGATGCTATCCTGCCCCACACACCCTTTCACTGTGTGCAGAGAAGGAAACATTGCCTCATTTGAATGTAAATAGAAATTGATCTTGACCTCCCTCTTATCAGCTGTAACTTGTCACCTCCTGCACAATAGAGCCTTCTTCATTCCAGCTCACAGAGCTAATATTTATCCAGCCTGGGATGGAAGTAGTAGAGGAGTAGTAGAGGAGCTATTTTTATGAATTGCCAGGCTGGGCTTCTCCTGCTTTTCTCTATGTACTTCTGCAAACTTCAACATTAAGCCTAAAATGCTTCCTCTTTCAGCCGAACTTTCTCAAGGGAAAACAACAACAGAGTTTTGCAGTACCTTAAAGCCTATGCTAAGAGAGGGAGGCAGGGAGGCGGATATTTTCTGAAAAGGGATGGTCAAATCTGTCAGTTTCAGTTTCTGTCGGTTTCTATTTTTTTCCCAGTCTTAAATTTGGACCCAAACATGGAGAATTTCCCTAATCATACTGTTGAGTCATCCTGAATTTAGGAGATGAATAATTTGTACTTTTTAGTGCATTTCTCCTATTCCGTGACTTTTTGCATGCAATTTTGTCCAATGCACACATTCCCCCCCAAAACAATTTGCCTGATATCATGCATTTTTTTAATGCTGTTTTCCCTGATATGCACATATTGGTAGACTTTTCCGAGTTGCGAATTCCGGGCAAAATTGAGAGAAGTGTGGATTTCAAAGGATAACTGGAATTCAGTTCGCGTGTTGGTTTTCGAAGTGCGGCATTACGTACATTCGCATTAAAATGCGAACTGAACGAATTGCACCACCCTCCATCCCTGCCTTGGAATACCAGTTGCTAGGGGGTGGGAATGATAAGGAGAGAGCTGTTGACTTCAGGTCTTCATATGCCAGCATCTGGCTGGCCACTGTTGGAACCAGAATGCTGGTGTAGATGGACCTTCGGCTGAGATCCAGAAGGCAGGGCAGGTGACAAAGGTGGGCATAGTTGGCAGGTGTGTGCATGCCAAAAAATATAGTCGTTTATCATTATCGTCATTTTGGACCAAAAAAATCATCATCTTCATTCATATCGTAGGTGAACCGTATCGTCTTCATGATCATTATCATGAAAAAATGATATTTTTGGCAGCCCTGTTTTTAAAGAAAAATGCCTATAATGTCTGTATTTTCAAAGTTAGAGACTTGAAACTTGGGCACAGTGCTTATGGGGTATGCCTAAGTATGTGTATGAAATTTGAGATCGATCCCTCCAACCCTCGATTTTATATGAATTTATTAAAGATCGTTTCAGTTCTGACAGGTCTGAATGACAGCTCGCCACGTGCGTTCATTCAGACCTGTCAGAATGGAAATGATCTTTAAAAAATTCATATACAATCGAGGGTTGGAGGGATCGATCTCAAATTTCATACACATACCTAGGCATACCCATAAGCACTGTGACCAAGTTTCAAGCCCCTAACTTCGAAAATACAGATGTTATAGGTATATTTATATGGCAGTCCGATAAAACGATAAAATTGCTTGAAAATTATTGTCTCCGATGATTATCATAGGTTTTTGTATCGTATCGTTATCGTTAAATACATGCACAATAATGACCTTATCGTATCGTTATCGTACGTTTTAACGATATGATACACATCCCTAATAGTTGGGCACCTGCCAGGATCCTACATCCCATCAGGGGGCCATGACAAGAGCCCCTTGGCATTGCTCCTCCTCTTCACCTTTGCAACCTGCTCATTCACCTGCCTCACTCTGTCCCAGAAATTGTGGTGGTGAGAAGGAGCAGCAGGACATGCCTTGGCTTGCTTGTTCCCTGGCTCTCTGCTTGCCAAGCAAGCACGTGGGAGCAAAGATGAGAAACCCAGGACTGGCCCTTCCGCCAGGGCTCTTCTTATGTTCCTAACTGAACCTCGGGGCAACGTTCCCATCAAAACTGAGAGAAACATTGCAGTGGCAAGCTTCCCCTGTCCCATTCCAACACGTGATTGCCCCTGCATTAGCAGGCAGTCTATGCTCTGTTCCCTCTGTCTCTGATACAACCTCCCCATCAACGTACAACAACAGGGTTTAATTTTGCCTGTGGGTACCCGCTTTCCCCTCAATTGAAGCGCCTCCCTCGGTGAACGCATTTCTGGCCTTCATCTCCAGGGGGACTTAAAGATGCATTGCAGTATGAAAATTACAGCACTCTAAGTAAAACAGAAATGTCGGAATATACGGATCTCGTCCTCCAAATCTACCAGTTGTTGTTTATGAGATATTACCTTTGAGGCTTGTCACATTGCATCTCGTATCGACACAAAGAAGCGGCTGTATTTCAGCGTTTCTTGCACACCATATGCTACGAGTGCCGTATGACAGAAAGCGAGCAGCCGGTCAAGAGGAGCCCAGCCAAATTACTTTCATGTACGGGCGCCGCGACATTTCACAATATAAAAAGCCAAAGGCCAGTGGAGTGCTCCCATAAGTAGCCCGAGGCTTCATAAAACGAATCTGAGCGATTTCAGCGGGAAATCAATGTGTCTGTGCATTCTCGTCCACCCTCCTACAGCTTCCGACAGCAGGTTGCAGGATTTTCACCCAAAGATATATTTCGAAGATCCTAATGACAGCACGCCATGGGTTGTGTAAGTACTGTGGTAACTCTCACTATGTCCTTTTTTCCCCATGACTGTACTCAACCACTTTTGCTTCACCTTAGCTACACAGGTCTGGTGATATCTCACCAGACAGGAGGTTATAAGATACCCAGTGATCAAATGTAATTTTGGGTACACAATAAATAGAAGAAGGCTAAACATGAGTAGTTATGGTATATCTGACTGTATAGCATCAGAGAACCATCAGAGAAAATCCATTAGTTAAAGCTCCATACATAGCCAAATGCTTTTTTGTGAACTGTCCAGAAATCTTTGGCTATTGGGCAGTACAGAAATGTAATAAATAAATAAATAAAATATAGATTACCAAAAGTTTCTTTATTTTAGCCTGGAAGTTGAGTTTCCCTCTGCTGCCAGGAAGCTACTTTCCCTAAAATCTAAGCAGGTTATATAGCTTTCTAAAGTGAATGATTTCCCTGGAACAATAAGGTACAAAATTGTGGTCACTGTTTTTTACATACCTGGTTAGATATAAACTGGGAACTTTTTGTCCAAGAATTCCTGGCGTCTATTTTAACACAAAGACAGATTTGAACTGAGAACAGGTGTGAGCTGCAGAGCTCCTGGAGTTTAATATACCTTTACAAAGTTACAAGTTTTTCCTTAGTTTAAGGTGGAGGAAAGTATTTAAAGATATTGCTTATGATTTAAATGTTGTATTAAACAACATTTTATTCTTGATTCTTTCTAATTACTTAATTATGAAGCTCTTCCTTTTCAAACCTCAGTTGTAAATAACATCACTTTTCCTCTTTCCTTTTCTCCAAAATAGGATTTTGGCTGAATGCCCAGACTCATTGAGATAATGGTGGGGGATAACTGCCCTTTGGTTTCGTTCTGCTGTGTTTCTGTGTATTTATTTATTTTCAACCTTTGCCTCTGTCTACACCTGGGCCTTACAGAGTTTTATGAATCTGGCTACTCAGTCATCCAAACGCTTGCATGTTTCCTCTTGCTTTTATCACATGGTTAAGATCTTAAGATTGTTTTTGACATCCGTCGTAAAATTGGTGAATTTCAAAGGAAATAATAACGATATACAAAATTCTGTCAGTTATTGGCCAATATAAGCTCTAATCAACCAAAGAACTCTTTTGCAGCTGGCGCGGGCGGGGTTGCTTGTCCTTGCAAAGAGCCACTCGGTTGAAACGATCCACGCGGATGGCCGTAGAAACCGCCAGGGGGACAATTGAGTGGGAAGGAGCTGTTTCTTCTCAGTCTAACAGATCCTTGTGCGCATCCTCCCTGCCCACACACAATGTGTTCCAAAAACCTTAGGACCGCTCTGAGAGAAAACGCACACGCTCCTCCTGTTGCCTTTCTCAATTATTTCCGAGACTCTTCCTACTCATGTTGATTGTTTCTTGATCTTATAACATTACAGGGATCATCCTTGCTGACCCCACCCCAATTTTTTTCACCCACTCTCAGCAGCCCTGGGTACGACAACTTCCCCATATCCCCCCCATATTATATGTATGCATAGTATGTTTTTAAGCAAATATGAACAATACATACTGATTCCATCACTGACTTTCGAAAACTGCACTCCCTAAAACGGACACCATTCCCTGTGATGGGAATGATTTAGTCTTGATGCCTCCTGTTAGAAAGGTAGTTAGCAGAGAAAAAACAAAAGGCAGAATAGAACGAGCGTTTACCAGTCCCATGTGCTAGTGCAAGGGGCAGCTAGCTCTTCTAAAAGCAGCGAAAAGGAATGGAAATGCTCATTTGCAGAACAGGTCAGGTCAGCAGAGCTTGCAGAAGGAATCTCCGCTGACCTGTTTTGATCAGGAAGCAAGTATTCCCGCTTGATTCCAGGGGTTTGCTGTTCGACGTGTGATCTTTCCGTTGCGCGGGCAGTAGTTTCCTCTTGCGCGACAGATCGAATGAAAGCACAGCCGCAGTACTAGATACTGCTGAATATTTTCCCCTGCACGCTTGAACACACACAATTCTCCTTCCATTTCATTTATACGAAATTAAAGGACCATTTTGAGTGATGGGACTATAATTTTTGCTGTGCCCCCCTTCCACAATTACACAGTCTTCTTGATGCACATCTCCTGTGTTTTCGGATGTCATCCGCTGCTGTGCCCCCACCCTCACCCTGGCTGGAATTACATTCACACAGCCCTCTGTTATTTATTATGTAAACAAACATATTTCCCCACTTGTACTTAATAGTATGCCCCCCAGCTGGAAAGATATATCTATATATCTATATATCTATATATATAGATATAGATATATAGATATATATAATGTCGTGCTACCAAGGTTGTCTCACGACACAGCATTTTATAAAGCACAAGCTGGAGATAATATCCTGCCATGCTTGGATTTATTCTTCAATCAGCTGTATATTGTTACTGACAAAATATCAAAAGCCTTTTTGCCCTGGTTTAGCATGCTGAGGCATGTGATTTACAAAAACATTACCAAATGAAAAGCGGTTCAAGGATGCAGAGCTAATAATGTATTAAAATGGGTTAAAAGCTAGCAGGAGGAAAAACAGATCGAGCAAACTTCCAATTTAAAAACATGGGGAAAGGGGAAATTTCCAGTGACACGGTGAAATTGAGAAATTGGCTCCATTGTCTTCTTGTTGTGAAGAGTTTGCTGCAAGGCAAGCGCTTAGGACTGCGCTACAAATCTTACTTTTCTTATATCTAGGCTGGCCAACTTTACAGAGGATAGCACTCTGTTCCTTTCGATCAAACAAAGTCATAAGAATCTGGTAGATTTTATTTATTCTTTATTTATATACGATATTCATATACCGCTCCATTTCTAAAATAGATTCTGGAGTGGGGAACATAGGAATAAAAAGATAAAAAGATTAAAACAGCAAATTAAAATCATTCAATTTAAAACAAAGTAGCAATAAAATGGTGGCTGGTCACTGACTGGACCCTCAGGACAGCTTGCCAACTGTCTTTGAGTGGCTGGGGGGGGGGGGGGTTGTCCCAGTTGCACATGGGGGTTAGGGTAAAACCTCAGGTTAGGGTTAGGGTTGAGGAGGTTCTGCTCCCTATACAGGAACCAGGGTATTGGTAGAGCTTAGCCGGGCCAGACAGACAGAGTAGGCCACCAGGACAGCTTGATTACTTAATTTGAGTGGCTGAAGGGAAGTCTCTATGACACGGGAGGCTTAGGGTTAAGCCTTGGGTTCGGACTCGGGAAGCATAGCTCCCTGGGCAGAAACTGGGAGTTTGGTAGAGCTGAACCAGGCCAGACAGGCTGAATGGGCCACCAGGACAGCTTGCCTACTGACTTGAGTGGCTGAAGGGATGTCTCCATAGAACGGGAGGGTTAGGGTTAAGCTTCAGGTTAGGGTTAGGGTTGGAGAGGCACGGCTCCCCGGACAGGAACCGGGGCTTCAGTAGAGCTTTGCTCAGACTGAGTGAGCCACCAGGACGGCTTGCCTGCTGCTGTTGATTATGCCACATACGTTGCGTATGTTTCTGATGCCCATGACTGCTGTCTTTGAGTGTTCCCCCTCCCTTTTTTCCCCAAGAGAGGTATCCGTTTTTGCTTATGACATTTCTGTGATGTCTGTTTAAAATAATTTTATACCATCATTCATTCTATTTAAGTTTTGAGGGTGGTGTACAACCAACTAGGCAGAGTTTGCCCTACGGGAGTCGAAGAAGGACAATCCATGGCGGGGAAACCACTTCCTGTGCGTTCCTGTTCCATTCCCCTTTGCTTGTTTGTTTCACATTTCCTCACCAGTGGGCTGAATCCACATCCTCTGCCACCAACCTGCCCCTGCAATGCTTCCTTCTTATCCTCTCTGCTTGCAGAGTGCCGTTTGGTTCATCTTCACTGTATAGTATCATGATGACCCCTGAAATCAGCTTACAAATCTTGAGATTTAAGTGATTAAAAAATGCACCGGGTCTTTTTCATAATCTCAGGAAAGGCCTTGAAAGATGTTGCTGCATATCTCCCTGATTTGAATGTGAAATAAAATCCTGCCATACTATATAAACATCAGCTACATTAGCTTTGCCTTTGGTTAATTTTTCTGCCATGGCTGTTTGCCACAGCTCCATGTACCAAGACTAAAAGAAACATAATATAAATTGCTATTATGAAGAGCTATAAAGAATATCTCCAAGGAGCCAACGGTCTCCAGCCATATTTTACTTTTAACATACTACCCTCTGTCAACAGCTAGACTTAAACTGAATGTAAGTCATTGCCTTTTTCCTTTCCTTTGGAAAATTAATAAAACCTTTCAAAAATGCATAGGCAACTTGCATTTCCTTCTCTTTCTGCACACTTGGGTTATGTAAACAATCGCGTTTCCCCCCTTCAATCAAGATGAATGCATCCACCCATTAAGACCTCAATCACACCTAATTCCCCCCCGATTTGCTTCTGCATTTTTTTTCCTCTGATGCAGAAGCGCGTCAAACTTATGATCCCTTTCACTTGAATAGCTGCTCTTTCGCTCTTTCGCTCTTTCGCTCTTCCGCTCCACTCCTCCCCTTCTCTTTCGCCCTCCAGTCAGGTCCTGTCAGATGAGTACTTCAACCAGACCACCTTTCTGCCGGGCAAAAATGGAACGACCCTTTAGTCTGGCTCATTGGGGGCATCGAGGGAGTACAATTCTGTCTCTGCATTGTATGAGTTTAAAAAACACTTTGGAGCCTGGGATGCAAAGTTTGGGTTTCATATTGAGGCTTGAAGCCGGCTGCTGGGAGAGATCGCTTTTCCCTGCCAGGACCTGATGCAATCCATCCAAGCCCCCAGTTTAGGGCGCGTTAAATGCGCTTAGGGAAAATAATCCAGACTTTAAGCATTCTAGGAAAAGACAGAAAAGGCGGGGGAAAGGTCAGGGTGTCAGCAGGACAGGCACGGCATCATGTGAGTACCGTGCTGCAAATACGCACATCAGCACCTTGAGTAGCTCCTTTAGAGTTGTGATTGAAACCCAGAGTGGATTCACAGCCTCACTGACATGGGTGCCACCAGCCGTCACTGGTCTGTGGGCTGACCCAAAATGGAAGCTGTTTAGCACGTGGAGGTGATGGTGCTGCTTCTGCGCACGTTTGTGCCCTGATTGCACAGACTGCATGAAAGGTGTCCATCAAAAAGCATTGGGCCCAAGAGACCAGCCAAAATTCAGTGCATTTGGACAGATCGAAATCAGTGGCTCTCTAAATCTTCTCAGCCTTGGCTTGGTTGTATGTTTAGGGTAGGAATGTACAGATTTTATACCATCCACTCTGTCTGCATTTCGCTTATTTTCAGATGCCTGTCATTCCGTCACCTGCTCATTTCCTGCTTCTCATTCTGACCAAGACAACAAACGGCGGTGAGATGGAGGAGCAGGAGACGCCACGGCCTACCTGCTCCCTGGCTCTCTGCCTGTCAAGCAAGCAAGTGGGGGCCATGATGAGGAAGAGTCTGGGGTGCAGAAGCGCCTTCTGACCTTGGTGATGAGGAGGTAGACCCACTGAGGGAGGGGGCCCATGGAGGGTGTCTTGCCCGCGGCCCCTCCAAAACCTGGAGCTGGCCCTGATTAACGCTTTAAGAATGCAGCCACTCCCTATTCCCACATGATATCTAATTTAGACCATATATAAGCGACAACTAGAAGAGAAACGAGACGGCCATTCATCTGGCTGAGAATTTTATGCCTACGTGAGGACTGGAAAATGGAGTCTTGTTTCCTCCAGTAGAACTCCCAGACGCGAGGAAGAAGAAACTGCATTTCTTTCCATAACGGCTGATGTTCGCCGTAACTTGACAAAAAGGCACGGCAAAGCTGTTTTATTGCTGACACATTGCTCTTTACTTCTACGATTGTACCCCGGGGCGGAGGGGCGGCCATTCCCCTTTCTGCAATAAGGCACGCTAAAGAGGCTGTCACTCTTCACATTGGATTTCCTGACTTCCGTCAGTTTAAGTGAGACCTTTTAATGCTCTTTAAACACAGATTTCTGGAAGTAATAGAATCACGGGGAAGAAATGATGCCATATGTCACATAAACCTGGAAGTTAAAAGGTACAATAATGTAATAATGCAGCTCCCAGCCTGTCAAGTTCCCCCTTCTAAATGAAAATTGATTTTTCTTCATCATCATCTTCTTCCCATGGAGTCTTCACTGGGCAAAAATAAATTAAATCTACATTTAGTTTTATTTCTTTGTCGTTGTTGCTTTTTTTAAAAAAAAAAACCCTCTTTGTTCAAAGGATGGACGGAGATGTAGAGACAGCTTCTAATAAATTAAAACAAGATAAATTATAGCCAACAGGTTGCTGAACGCTGCCAGTTATGGGATGTTTTATATCTGCAGAAGCAGAACCTCCGCAGAGGTCCCACAGGAAGGAAGCCTGCAGAGGGCTGAGAACACCTTGATTAATTGGCATTTCTTAGAGCTCTGATTGCAATGCTGACGGGTCTCGTTCGCTTCTATTTTCCTTATTTATCTATATTGGGCGGGGTAGGGAGAACTGGAATGAATCCCTTTGACATTTTGAAGCACCGTCAGAGCCAAAGAGACATTCTCAAGTTTTCAGCCCTGAATTGCCCTTCAGAAATGAGAGGTTGACCGAAGGGAGCTCTGATTCTGGCCGTCGGTCTCTGCGTGATTTGCAACAGATCAGCAAGGATTTCTGACAGTGGGGGCTCATGGCTCTGATGTCAGTAGGGGTGGTGAATCCACTCCGGGTTTCGGTAAGAACCACTCAGAACTCTAAAGGAGCTATTGACGTTGCTCCTTTGGAGTTCTAACTGAATAGTTAAAAGTATGGGATTCACAACCGCAAGACTTAGTGAGAGCCACCAATTTGGATGGCTTTAAAAGGGGATTGGATAAAATGTTGGAGGAGAAGGCTCCGTACTACCTCCAGTAGCAGAGACAGTTGCTGGGGAACATAGGTGGGACGGTGCTGCTGAAGTCATGTCCTGCTTGTGGATTCCTGATCAACAGCTGGTTGACCACTGTGTGAACTGAAAGCTAGGCTAGATGGACCTGTGGTCTGATCCAGCAGGGCTCTTCTTATGTTCTTAAACCTGGAGTGGAATTCACCACCTCGCTGACATTGGAGTCACCAGACCCCACTGGTTTCTGATCTCTAGTCTTTAACAATAGCAGAAACAAAATGATTCCTACCCGCAACTAGGTTGGCCATGTGTCCTCTTTTGCAGAGAACAATCCTCATTTTGAATGGCAGCCAGCAGACTGTCCTCTGTTTTGAAGGCATCCTCGATTTGAAGGTCCAAGTCATTTAAAGATAAAGAGCCATCGGAAGGAAGAGCAAACAGGGCTTGAAGTTGCCCATCATCAACAGCACCTGGACAGCAGTATGAGCAAGGCACACAGATTCCCTAGTCACAGTCTTCCACATTATGGTGAGATGTGTTGGGAATACTGCAACTTCATCTTCAAGTTACAGGACTGTCATGGTGTATGTATG
Organism: Anniella stebbinsi; assembly: GCA_029215795.1. Taxonomy (NCBI): domain Eukaryota; kingdom Metazoa; phylum Chordata; class Lepidosauria; order Squamata; family Anniellidae; genus Anniella; species Anniella stebbinsi. The sequence continues at coordinate 57,615,668 of JARDYH010000007.1, forward strand.
TATCTCAGCAGGTGCCACCTTAGAAGAGGTATGCCATCCTGAGTGTGTGAGAAAAGGGAGAAGGCCTCTTCTGCCCATGCATAGTTTATAAATTAAAAATAATAATGTTGCCCAGTTAATTGGGGGGTATCTCTTCAGTCAATCAAAAGCCTTTCAATTAATTAATGTGGCCAATTTATCAGCCACACATTACAGAAACGAAGTGCCGTGATTGTCAACACTCGAGTTGCGAAGCGTGTCATTTTGAAAGATGCATCGTCTGCGTCGCGAGAAAGCCAAAAACGCTTTCCGTTTGCTGGTGGTTGCATTAAAGCTCCGAGTCTTAATGAGTTCGCTGAGTATAAAACCATTGTGTATGTGTGTTTACAGCTGCGTCTTAGTTAAATGTTTGGCTTGCATTATTTATAGAGGCTTAAAACTCAATAAGGCAAATTTTGAAAAAAATAAAAATAAAATAAAAATAGAAAAAAAAAAAACCAGAAACAGGCTGCAGAGTGATGAAACCAGAGACTTAGAAAATATATGATTTTGGGGAAATAATATAACCGCTTTGATGCTCAGTTGCATACCAAACAGGCTCAGCTACTTCAGCTAAATTCTCATAAGCTGATATTGCGTAAATGTACTACGTACGGCAGCCATATTTGGAGTGAAGGAGCATAACAAAGCCAAGCAGTCCTGGTGTGTTCTTCTCAATGGGGCTCATGCAGAGAATTGCTGGAGGACATTCTGAGCCCATGCAGCATAGCTGCCCATGTTCCTGGGAGCAGGCCCTGTTGAACCCTGTGGGACTGACTTCCATGTAAACATGCCTAGGATTGGGCTTGTGATCTCTCTGGGGGGGCAACATGTGGCCCCCACAGATGCTGTTGGGCTGCAGCTCTGTCTGGAGGAGCTAGGCTGGCTGAAGCTAATGGGAGATGAAGTTCAAAGGCGACTGGAGGGCCACAAGTTACCCTCCCCTGTTCTAGAGCAACTTTCCCCAAATGTTGGCCCGTCCCCCAGGATTCTGGACCATGGGCCACACTGGCTGGGGCTGATGGGAGTTGAAGTCTAAAATTTCTGGAGTAGGCTAAGGAAGGCAGATCTAGAGCAGGGATAAGAAAAATGTTCTGGTCCAGGGTCGCATTTATGATGTGTGTTTTTCTGGACCCACGACTTCACTTGACATTTCGGGGGGTTCCCTCTTTTCTTGACCCTCTTCCTCCTTCTCCTCCTCCTCCTCCTTCCACTTGGGACTTCCTTACCCTCCTCCCCCTGCTCCTCCTCCTGTCATCATCTTTTTTTCTGCCACCCACGCACTGCCATGCGCCACTTCCCGTGTGATCCCACCGCCCACCAGCCTGTTGCCGCTGCTGCTTCTGGAACAGGGGCAAATGAAAACAATTTGAAAATTCCTAGTTTGCTGCCAAAATACAGTGGCATGCCACTCCATACTGCTCAATGGCACTGAAATGGACAAATTTAGCTTGCAAACAAGTTAAATTTGTTCATTTTATTGCTCTGTAGCCACTACGCAGCATCATTTCGTCATTTCCCCCCTTTTTTCTTCATTTTGGGGAGCAACGGGGCAGAACAGAGGGACCATGTGAGCTGCATGCAGCCCTTGGGTCACATGTTACCCCCCCCCTCAGTTAAATTAGTTAAATCCGCAGCATTAAAGGCATAGGCAGTAGCTAAATAAAGAAGCCAAGAGAGAAACTGTATTCTTCCAGTTCTCTAACTTAACTGCGAAGGAGGGCAGCAAGAAAAATTGCCAAGTCCCAGCCTTTCCCAACATTAATTCCCCTGACCATTGGCCATGCTGGCTGGGGATGATTGGAATTGTAGTCCAACAACTTCTGGGGGCCCACAATTGGGAAAGGCCCATCTCACCAGTCCTGAGTCATGTTTGAGGTCTTCATGCACACAACGATAGGCTGACCAGATAAAATCCAGGTCAGGGCTCATGTAACTTTAACAGTAGTAGAGAAAAGGGAATTTCAGCCAGTGTCATTTGTATGCAATTAGTTCCTGGTGAAATTCCCTCTTCATCACCATGGTTAAAGGTGCAGGCACTATACTAGAGTGACCATATACAAAAGAAGGCAGGGCCCCTGCAACTTTAACTGTTGTGATGAAGAGGGAATTTCACCAGGAACTAATTGCATACAAATAACACTGGCAGAAATCCCCTTTTCTCTACAACTGTTAAAGTTACATGAGCCCTGACCTGGACTTTATCTGGTCACCCTACACAATGACCCTGTTCCGATAACACACTAAGCCATGCTGGCTAACAATTTGGGTTAACTATGAAGGTTTAGCATGTCATATGTAAGGCGTTTTCCCTAACTATGGTTGCTACATAACCTGCGGGCACCACAGCCTCAAAATGGCCACCAGCCTCAGCCAAGAAATGTCTGCCCAGGGCCATGCATGCCACAAGGGACAATGGGAGGCAGAACGGAACAGTTGGAGGACTGAAGAGATCAGCAGAGAGGTACATGATTAGGATGCGGCTAGACAAACCTTGAATGGGCCGTGGTTCCATGGTCGTCTGGCAGCAGTTGGGATCCCAGGCAGGTCCGAATTAGCCCAGCAGCTGAGGTTCAACACCTCTGCCATAAAGCAGTGCAGCTGAAATTCTTAACTACACATAGGTTCTATCATGGCCCCAAGGTTTAATAATGCTAGGAGTTGGCCCTGAAAGTTGCCAACTCTGACGGATGCCCCTATGCTGAAACATCAGTGAGCCCAACGTATGCTCCAGTGATCCCTATTTGCCAATTTTTGGACCGTATTTGTCACAGAAGGCTTAGAGGACAAACCAGTCCAGAAGCTAGATGACGACTTCTTAATTCTCCCCAACAAAAACAGGACAGGAAGAGGAAGGGGAAACTCCTGAGTCCACCCAGATACAGCTAAGTCCAGCGCCAACTAGTGACTAAACTACATAATGACACTATCCACACACTGTCCAGGGTTACCCCCAGCTTTGACTTTGGTTGATGCCTCATTTGTGGCTTGGGTTCTCATTCCTCAAGACAGTTGCCCGTCTCACAGTCTCTAGAAGTCAAAATGAAGAGTCAATGGGCTGGTTCACATGATGGGGCTGGTTGATAAGCCACGGTGGCTTCTTAACCAAACCCTTCATGTGCTGGTTGTATGCTGGCTGATTTTCCTAATTACCCTTATCAGGTGTGGCTTGTTGTGGCATCCAAACCTGGTGAAGGTGGGTGCCTGGGATGGTTAACAAACACCTAGATCCTAAGGTCTGTTGTAGAATTGTTGGGTGGCTTATTAACCATGGCTTATTAGTCACCTTTATGTCATGTGTGCCTGGCCAATAGATGCATATGGACAAGAAGATTTCTATATCTTCATTCCTTGGAGTAAGCCCCATTGAACTCAACTAGGCTTACTTTTGAGTAGATATGTATAGGAGTGCCCTCTCAAGTAACCATGCAGCTTAGAGCCAGATATTGTTGAAGTGCCATTTCATACTTCTACAGCTGCTGAGGTATATTTTGAACAGTTCAAAATGGCTTATTGCCTTTATCATCTCAAGCACTCATTGAGTTAAGGGGCGATTCAAAAAAGCATTAAATAAATAACCTACTGTAAGGTAATAATGTTTTTCTAACACACTTGCAGCTAATCACAGTGTGAGATTTGGCAAGACTCATTTTATATTATTATTATTATTATTATTATTATTATTATTACTGTGTTGCCAAGCATAATTGTGGTCATGCAATTCCCTTTCCAAATAATGTGAACTACAGTACAAGTAACTAGATGGATTTTAACGGTATCCAAGTGCAGAATCTGGTTCATGCAAAAATAAAACCAAAGAGGAACTGTCCTTTCCTTCCTGACAACATGCTTTAATGTCTCTGGCAATACCAGGATAGCAATATGCATATTTATATTCTCATAGGGCTTGGCACAGCTGCCTTGCAAAATGTAGCTGTGAAACGCATGACAATCATAACCACAGCGCACCAACACACGCAAATAAAACTTGCAAAGCAAAAGTTTTACAACAAACGATGCCAGTCCTATTTTGCTGGAGTTCACATGAGGAAAAGAAGACCCACAGTTCCATAGAAATGCTTGCCATTTGTGGAACACTTATAAATTTGTAAAAAAAAAATATCTTGGTAATTCTTAGACTAGTTCTGTAAGGTAGGCTGGTCTTATTCCCCTATCACAGATGGGAACACTGAGGCTTGAAGAAATGTGATTTGCCTATTTGTGGCAGCTTTGTGATTCAATCTGGGACCTGACAGCTTTGTAAAACCTGGAAACTGTAATTTGGTAGAGATGGAAAGAAACTTCTGTAAGAAATCCTGAGATCCTCTTTTTAAACAGTCATTTTCAGGGTTCCCTACTAAGTGATATGAAGTCTAGAGACAGATGATTTGTAAGGCAATAATTTCTGAGAGTTGAAATCGCCATTTCCCTTGTTCCTCTGCTACCTCTGGCTAAACAGGTTGTACAGGTTTTAGAAACACACACACATGAACACAACTTGTGAAAACTGCTTACATTTAGTCACAGGCGTGCACAGCTCATTTCATTAGGGTGTGCGCCTTAAAGTCCCCGAATGGAGCAGTGGGGGGTGGGTGAGAAAGTTCTCTTTCCAGGCCCTCTGGAAAGTGCGTAGTTCCCCCAGGGATTCTAATGGTGGCATTCCAGAGGCTTTCCTGCCCTCTTTAAAAGCTCTGATTCGAGCGGGAGGGGGCAGCCAGGAAAGCGGAGGCGGCCATGGGAAATTAGGGTGTGCCTGGGCACACCCAGCACACCCCATGCGCACGCCTATGCCAGGAGCAATAATGCGACAAGTGTACCCACTATAGGCAACGATGCTATAAAATCCTGCAATGTTGCAACTTCCTCCCATTGCCAGCTCTCTCCATGCCCACTGCTGGCATGCAGCCCCCTGGGAAACGTAGTCCTCAAGAGGAAAGTGTTTCTCCACCGCTGGCATCGACACCACTGCTAGATGGATCTATGTTCTGATGATAGAAGGTGGTTACTTATGTCGCTCGTATTATGTGTGGTTATTAATGGGTGGTTCACACATTTGCTCCCCTTTGCTGCAATCCCCAGAGGCGGAAAACAACAGATACGATTGTTAAGAAGAGGCCCCTGGAATGATGTAAATACAATATAAACATCTACCCCAAAAGCAATTCACCAGGACCGGTAAGTTTACATCCTTGAGCGTGACTTCCGAGGACACATTTCTAACAATGCCTTTCTCTTCTTCCACTCCTTTGCTAAGCTCCTTCTCCTCTCGGGGCCCCATTGCAAAGATGTCACAGTGGATGGTAGAACTCCGCCCGCTCGCATTAAATGACTCCAAGGCCGATGCAGGATGGCTGGATGCTGCGAATGAGCAAGTACTCTAAGTGAATGCGATAAAAAATAAATCAAGGATGCCGCATTGCCAAAATGGGCTTTGTTCATTTATTTCTGACAAGTTGGAGTTTAGCGTTAATTATTCATCAGGCTTCGTGGCATACTAGCAAAATGTGCCGCAGCGTACTTTGTAAAAGTAATGAGCTCCGTGGGCTTCTTTGCAGGAAACCCAACCAGAACTTGGGAGACTCAACAAGCTGACACATGAAGCTGTCTCGCGGGACAGCAGACCACCAGTATGATCCACTCTGACCTGCCATGGCATTCCGGGGTCTCCAGCAGAGGTTCCTTCTCATCATCTGCTACCTGACCATGTAACTGGAGATGGTGGAGACTGAACCTGGGAACTTTGATCTGCAGAACCTGTGCTTTACTACTGAACCGTGCCCCTCCGCCGACGTGGTCTTTGCACACACAGCTGGGATTTTAAAGTAGGCAAGTGGGACCTATGTGATTCCCCTAATCAAACAATGAGATCTAGTAGTATGCTTTATTTGTTTTAAAAAATTATGTCATTATTTTATCTTTAAAAAATTAAATCCCACATTGCCCGGCACAACTGTGGTCATGAAATTCCTCCTCTATAAATACCATTAACCAGAGTAACACGTCCCAGGATGACTCTTGATGAAGATGCCAAGATACCAACCTTCAGATGGATAGATTCACTCTCATCCTCATTGGCTCATGAAGTACCTGCAGGGATAGTTGAGTCTTCTGGAATCAGGAAATACCTCAGATAATAGAAGAGTCCTCTGACCATTGAACCACCCCAACATAGAAGACCCTCCTCCCCATTTGGAAGACCCACCAACATAGAAGGCTTGATGGGTGCCACAAAATCCAGTGGCTAAGCTGGATGCTTCTTGGAAGCCCACAAGCAGGGCCTAGGCAAAGCCCCACCATTGCCTACCTCCATCGCAATGCCTTGCACACAAACATGGAATCATCATTGGCACATGAACTAGATTCATGGACGCTCTGATGTCAGTGGGGCACTGAATCCTCTCCATGTTCCAGTCAGACCCAGAACTCTGAAGGAGCTCTCCAAGATGTGGAATCCAGAGCAATTCACTGCCCTGCTCCGATATCGGAGCCACCAGCCTTCACTGATCATGGTGGTCATTACCTCTCCCCCCCCCCCTCGATCATAGCAACTCTTCACCCACAGTGTGATCTCCCCTTCCCATTTTTAGGTTTGTTCCCAAAATAAAACAAAATGCAACCAGAGCCCCTGCTACGACGAAGCCCCAATGCCAAAAGGTCTCAATAGTGGAGTCCGTGCAGTTGTGGATGCCATTATAATTTACCCAAAAGTATTTTTAAAGAGTTTTGGGGTACTCCTGAATTTTGGAGGTGGGTGAGGGCCACAAGCTTGATCATCCTAGGGCCATACTGTGCTCACCCTCATGTCCATACCATGGCAGAGAAGGGTCTTCCAAGCCTAGCTTGAGATTTGAGCCCGATACCTTTCATGCAAAGCATACACTCTTCCATTGAGCTATGGGATCATCCAGGATCTGGCTATTTCCTGCCCAAAATAGCTAATCAGCTGGAAGGGAGTTTTCCCCTCTGTCCATTTGGCAAAGCATTTGTTCCCTTATCAGTACTGCAGAGTCCAGGCTAAATGACGGAGAAGGAGCTCTGGATTCAAAGGACAATGGCATGAACGGAGAGTTTGCCACCTCCCCGTTGTCTCTCATCGCAGTAACCAGCTATCCTATTCCATATTCGGCATCTGACACAAAAGGATCCTTCACTGGAACAGCCATTGTATTGTAATGCACGAGTCACTGTCACTAGTTCACGTACAAATTTGCAAAATGAATTATTGTGCATTTAAATGGATATTGCTCTGTCTCCATTGACTGGAAATCCTCTGTACATTCTTGGCGCCTGCAGTTTTTATGGCGGGTTTTACATCAGCATATCTATTCCCCCCCTTTTTTTATCACTCTTTTCAATCCAGAGGTGTGATTTTTGTGGCTGTGCATTTTTAATGTTTTCAGAATGGTTAATGGTTGGAATAAAGAGACCTGGCATGTTGTTGCATTATCCCCGTGGATGCAGAGGAGGAATCGTTACCCAACTTTATTGGCTCCGACTTTGGTTGGGCTGTGATTCAATTCTGGGTTCCAATCAGAACTAGCCAGAGCTCTAAAGGAACTATTCAAGGTGCTGAGCCCTATGCCCAAATTGGGTCTAGTACCTTGATAGCTCTTTTAGAGTTCTGGCTGGTTCTAACTGAAACCCAGAATGGAATCACAGCCTCACCGAGATCACAGCCACCAGCCTCTAGTGGCTCAAGTAGAGTAGTGGCTACCACCAAAAAGTCCCAGTCTCTAATGCTGTCCCTTTTCTCCACTGCTGTCCCTTATGCCTAGTACTGCCTCCCAGAACACACATAGGATGCCACTGCCCTTCCTTCCTTCAAATCCTTTCTCAGACCCCACTTTTTTGTAAACCCTTGGGCATAGCCCCTTAGTCCCCATGCCCTACTGTAACTATGGGCTTTTCTACACTAGATTTGTAACCCGCACCTTTACCGAGGCATCTGCTACCAGATTCTTTCTGGGATTAAAACAGCACCTTTGCATGTGTTTTTTCCCCTTGGGTTTTTCTTTCTCTACCTTTCTATATGTTCCATTACAAAACCACTAGGGAGCGCCGTGGTATAGTGTAATTGCACAAATACACTAGGGTTCCATGCTGCCATTCACAGAAATACTAGACTTTCCTTGTTAGAAAAAACAAACATTAAAATGGTTCCAAAGCACAAGAGAGGCCCTGGAGGATGACAAAGTCATGTAAAGGATCCACAAACTATGATGAGTACACAATAAAAGTTTCATCTAGACAGGCTCAATGCCTATGTAAGTGTAATATAACAAATGGATATTCCTCCACTGTTTATCCCCATCTCCCCTTCTTTCCCCTTCCTCTGTTGTATCACTTGAGTTGTTTTTGAGATTGTATGCCCCTTGGGACAGGGACCTGTCCTTGTGTACTCTGTAAAGTTCCATGCACATTGATAGTGATGTTGTTGTTTAGGGAAGAGACGAAAGGGAAACATTGTATTGGTGTTATGTATCCATGTCGGTGCATTTACATGTTTATGCAATGGATTCAAGATGTGTTTACTGTCCATTCTGATCTTTAACCTACAGCCAAGGGGTTGAAACTACCCACATCAAAGCCCAAACCATCCTTTTCCCATAAACATACTTTGCGGCAGCAAGACCTCCATCAGAGAAGCCTCACTGTTTGGCTTCCATTCAATTTTCAGCACGGCACCAGCTCCTACAGATCTTGATGTCCTGGTAAAGGCACCACTATGCATGAGAACCATTTCTCTTTTGGCTCCTTGCAGCTGGGATGCTGTTGCGAGCACACACAGCAGCATCAGAGGCACAAGGGGCCATAGGAAAGCATTCCATAACTGTGGGACCACCACTGAGAAGGCTCTGCTTTGTGCTTTTATCTCTTTCACAGATGGCTTTCACAACATCATAACCAAGACAACATCTGTTCCTGGGCGACCTATGCAGCTCAGCCCTAATCCCAGCATTGCTCAGGCAGGTGGGCGGAAGCTGAAGTGGACTGATTTGGGAGCTGGAAAACAGTTAAGCTAGAGACAAAAGTTTAGGGCTAGAGAAACTGGCCACTTGAGATGGAACATTTGGAAGCATTTCTCAGATACAACATAATCAAACGCTCACTCACGGCGGGGGAGGCTCTGATGGGAGCATTGATGAAAACATCTCTGGCCCATATGTGCCCATAAGGCATATGGTGAATTTAGACAGCTAGATCTGTAAACCTTTAAGAAACACAGCACAATAAAACGCCAGCCCATCAACTTCGAATGATGTGTTTTCCCTAATTGCAGGTGCACCTGGACTGGCTTAATTTTGACAGGATTGGTGTGACTGCTTTGTCCTTTGAGATCTGCAGAAATCTTGCCTGGCTGGTGTTCTTGGAACAAAGAGCTGTTTGAGCACGCAAGGCATTTTTCCCCACCCGGATTCCCTTTCTCTCTATACGTCTCTCTGTTCGTTTGTTTTTCTTTGTGTTTTTTATTGCCTTGTGATAGAACGAATTGGCCTTTGCACAAAAGGGACTTTTACCATGGGATAGCTGGCCCCGAGGCTTCTGCCTTCCACCCTGCTTTCTACCCAAGGTGGGTTAAAGCAAGAGGAGTCTGTTGTGAACCCCCAATGTGCCCCCTCCATGCAAGGAACTAGAGAGAGTCAAATGAAGATCTGTCTGCCATCAAAAAGAATTAATCTACCGAAGCGGTTGTCCCTTCCTCACTCTCCAGGATACGCCAGAAAGAATCAGCTCTGTCATCCACTGCATGATTACAGCGCTAAGATCCTCCAGCAGCATCTCTTGTCATGGTCCTTCTAAAAACTGGGGGTAGTTAGTAAGTAAATGTATTCCTCTTGGCCTTTGGTCCTAGCAAAAGAGCAAGAAAATACTACCCCTTTCCCATTCCCAAATCACAGCCATAAAACCAGATCCATAAAGCAAAACCAATAAAAAATACAGATACGAACAGAGTGTTCAAATTAATAATAAAAATAAAAAAGACCCAAAGTAAATGAATATAAATTAAAAACAGACCAATGCAGACCTCTTCATGGTGCTGTATGTTACTCTGGCTTGAACTTAATTAAATTGTCATTGTGTCCCAGGCAATAAATGCAGTTGTTTTGCACTCCTACTGTCTGTATGACTCTGCCCTGACCTAAAGGGAATGTTACATCAATTTAAAAATAATAATTAGCCATTGCCTCAGGTCTCCAGTGCAATCCTATGCATGATTACTCAGAAAAAAAACAACTTCTGCTTCATTTAACAATTCATCCGTTCTTGTAAGTGTGTTTAGGAGTGCAGCCTACATCCAATTTTAGCTAAAGCTAGGGCAGAATGAGGAAATCGCCTCAGGCAGAAAGTGCTGGGGGGCAGCCTCCTAGGTGTTCCTCCTTGATTCTTTGGGTGTTCTCCTCTGTTGGAGCACAGAGCTGTGTATGCTGCAGGAGTATCTGGTCACGCTAGGCAGGGCTCCTGCAGCTTTAACTGTTGTGAGGAAGAGGGGATTTCACCAGGTGCTGCATGCATAACAATGACACCTACTGAAATTCCCTTTTCTATTTAACTGTTAAAGATACTGGAGCCCTGTCCTCCTTTTCATATGGTCACCCTTCAGTAGATGCCATTGCCTACTTAGAATCATAGAATCGTGGAGTCGGAAGGGGCCTCTGAGGCCATCGAGTCCAACCCCATGCTCAATGCAGGAATCCATCTTAAAGCATACCTGACAGATGGCCTCAAAGCCATCTATAGAATCCTAGAATAGCTGAATCCTTGCTCAGTGGCTCTCTGCAAATGACAAGAAAGACGATGAAGAGTACTAATAGTTAATGACTGTAGACTCCTTGAGGGAGGGGGCCCATTGAAGCCGTCTTAGCCAAGGGCCCTTCAAAAATTGGAGCCAGCACTACCTGCTCAGTTTGGACTGATTAGACCTGTGAAAAGAGAAATTGATGCTTTGCCCCTCACCTTCCACCCCACCATGATTTATACAGACCCAAACGGAGTCGCCCCTGCTAGGCCCGGATTTATCCCGCTCAATGCTGAGCCAGGGTGCGACCAGCAGAGCCTGTGGCCCTCTTTTTTGGTTTCTGAGCACGGCACTTTGTAATGGACCGCTAAACCACAGAGTTATTGCCTTTTCCAGTGTCGGGCGCTTTCCGCGTGGCATTCGCGAGCCTGTACGAGGCCAGCTGTAACCATCTCCGGCAACTGTAAGAGCAAAATGTGAAAAGACACATTTCAACACAGCAAAAAAATCTGAAAAGCAGGTGGGGAGACAACCCACAGGGAAGTGTGATCCCATGTCACCACCCCTCCACACACTTGGACCTCCACTTGCAGGCACAGCTGTCCCTTCAGAGAAGCCTGAAGAAGGAGAAAAACACAGCCTTCAGCTTTACGATCGTCCACTCAGACTTTCCTCTCCCTTTCTTTTCCTTGTTAACATGTTGTTAGCAAACCCTTCCTTTTCTCTGTCTCTTTTCTTTCCCTTGTTTGATCTCAGGCTGCTGGAATGTGGCCTCCTGTTGAAGGAAATCTAAAGGACTATCATAAAGAACAAAACCTCTGCAATAACAGCAAAAGGGCGACACATCAGCGGCGGCAGCAGCAGCATTATTAGGGTCCCATTGTTCGGTGCTTTTGTTCGGTGCATCAAGTTTTTTCATTCGAGCTTGGTTGGGCCATGAAGACTGTAGTAGGCCACCACCACATCGCCGCAGCCTGAGGCTGTCCAAACAGACCAGGACCCTTTAAGAGTCAAAGCCTCAGTAGGGGGTAGAGGCAGAGCTAACCAGCCTAGAAGCCAGTCACTTCCTATTTAAGACTTAGTCTTGCTCTGCTCTTTGTTGGAGTAACTTCCAAACAGTCCTGTCTGGCTTCCAGCCCCAGTGCCATTTGGAGTTTTCTGAGGTTCTGATCTCTTTCCACCTGGCTTCCTGAGAAGCCTGACTCCCTGCTTGAGATCCTGATCCACAGACGAACTCGGCAACCTAAGCTAAATCTCAGAAAGCCGTCACAACTCTCAGCCTGAAATGGTACTGTTTTGTTTTGCTTTGGTGGGCTAGTTGGCTTTTTGCTGTGCCGCATCTCAGAAATTCTCCTGGCTTCCAGGCACCATTAGTAGATTGTGACTAACCTGATCAACCCCATTTGCACTTGATGTTAGCTGCAGAGGAGTGTAATGGCCTGGCTTCAGTGGTGGGCAGCTGGACTCAAATCTCGGCCAGGTGGTGACGGAGATATGGGAAGCTAAATGAATTGGAAAATGGAGCTCAGAGAACATCAGGTATCACAGAAAGATAGGAAACTACGGAAGGATGGTAGCTCAGTGGGAGAGCACATATTTTGCATGCAGAAAGTCCCAGGTTCAATCTCTGGCATGTCCAACCAGACTGGGAAAAGAACACTGCCTGAAATATTGGAGGGGCTGCAGCTCAGCGATGCAAAACCTTAGAACTGGAGGCCAAATCTGGCCTGCCATGGTTCCATTCTGGCCCTCTAGACGTCCCCAAATGGCCCCACCCCTTTCCCTCAGCCACCAACCGTTGGGTGGTTTCCCAGTTTTGCATAATTTCCCCACTTTAAAAGGTTGAAATGCCTTTCCTAAAACTTAGTTACAGGCAGTAAGAGCTTTAAGCTAAAAGTTGTTGGTATTTCAGGTATCATGGCCCCGCCCCCTTTGCCTGTGGCCCCGCCCACCACTGGAATGTGCCACCCCAAGTCCTCCTCTGAAATGGAATTCCGCCCTCAGGGCTGAACAATGTTCAGCACCCGTAATATGGACTCAATGGCTTCCTATGACTGGACTCCTAATATTCATACCAGGCCCAGCCAATCCAGAAGTTCCATGCTTCCTGCCAATCTCAGTGGCCGATACCGCACCTCTGACTGGTTGGTAGTATATAGCCTGTAGATGAGCTGGGTCTGATATAAGGACTAGGAACCTGGCCTTCTCGTCTTGCATTGGGCGACCCTATGTAAAGGAGGACGTGGCTCCTGTATCTGTAACAGTTGCATAGAAAAGGGAATTTCAGCAGGTGTCATTTGTATGCATTCAGCACCTGGTGGAATTCCCTCTTCATCACAACAGTTGAAGCTGCAGGAGCCCTGCTCTCTTGACCAGATACAAAAAAGGGCAGGGCTCCTGCAGGTTTAACTGTTGTGATGAAGAGGGGATTTCACCAGGTGCTGCATGCATACAAATGACACCTGCTGAATTTCCCCTTTCAATACAAATATTAAAGATACAGGAGTCCCATCCTCCTTTCCATATGGTCACCCTAGCCTTGCCTGTTCACTGCCAGCTTCAGCCATTGACACCAAGGCACTGGGATGAAAAGCGCATCCTTAAGGTCTAAGATCCTCTGCCGCCTCCCCTAACCCCAGTTTGGCCCTGACAGAGGGCGCTTCCAAACAGCAATCTGAACGACACAAGGGACTTCTAATTGCATCTGACTTTGCTCTTCAGAAACAACCTGCTGGATAATGGCACGCAAAGCGAAAAACCAAGCCCAGTGTTTCTTTTGGAAAGGGCAGCCGTCGGTGTCTTTGTTGGATGCGGGTGCCACGTTCTTTGGGTTCCAGTAGCCGATGACACTTTTGGCCATCTGTCTCGTTGACGCTGCTGGCAACGCAGACTGAAAGCCGCGTCAGCCAAGCAGTTCCAAACCCCTTGCACAGGCAGACCGAGGAGGAGGAGGACCAGAAAAAGATGAAGGGGAAGAGAAGGAGGAGGGTAAGAAAAAGGGGAAAGAAAGTTGAGGCATCACAGGAAATTGGAGTTCGGTGATTCAAAATGAAAAGCTTCTCTTTTGCATGGGGATGAATGAAAAAAGGGTAGCAAATGCTTACAGGTCTGAGAGTTTCCCATTATCTCAACTGCTCCTGGGAGTCAGGTGTCTGATTTGAGCTGGAATCCAGGCGTGCCATGAGCTATCCATGGTACAGAACTACTTGCTGCTGAACCAGTACCTTTGCCACACCTGGCCGGGCCCAAAACATCTCTCTGGGTCCTACTCTGGATCAGAACCTACAGGAACTTAGCGCTTGCCATCTATTGCTCCAACTTTACATGTCCACCTGAAGGATTGCCCTATTTGTAGCTGAGATCAGTAGTAACCCACTTGCAATTTTGTAAAGTAGCTAAAGATTAATGGGATCTGGCGAAATGAAGCCACTCTCCATATAAAAACCTAATTTAATTTCATGGTACCAAACTGGGCATGCATAGATTTTCCACCCTCTTTCCTTTTGTTCCAAAGAGGACTGTTTTAAAATAAATAAATAAATAAATAGCCAACACTATGGTTTGACATTTATGGGTTAATAAATAGCAGCCATATAATTTTGCATCCAGGTTGAATCCCACAGAACTATAATTATCAGTGAAATATGAGCACTATTTATAAGCAACCTGAGACTCTCATCAAAAGTCTGTTTACTTTTGTTCCCCCAAAAAAGAAAGCGAGCAGCAGAAGGCAGAGAGAACAAATAGAGCCTATGATAGGCAAATCATTTATAGCCAAGAAATCATCAAGCAATCAAATATACTAATGTTATAACTGATCTCCAAACATTACATTCCTCTTTGCTCACTTAAAATCTAGGTCTTATTTGAAGACATCTGTAAAGTTGAAGGGGAAACCTATGTCTGTATTCCATGGGTTTAAAAATGGCTTACATTTTCCCATTCCTTTATGTAGGGAAGTTCCAGTCAGTGTGGTGTAGTGGTTAGAGTGTTGGACCAGGACTCAGGAGACCCATGTTCAAGTCTCCACTCTGCCCTGAAGCTCATTGGGTGACTTTGGGCCAGCTGCTGACTCTCGGCCTAACCTACCTCATGGGGTTGTTGTGAGGATAAAATGGAGGATAAAACGCATGCCACCTTAGGCTCCTTGGAGGAAAGGCAGGATAGAAATGTAACTAATAAATAAAATAAAGGTAGGCCTTTCATTTATATAGAAAGTTTATTTTTTCATAGTTTTATTTTTAAAACGTAAGGATACTTTTAGTTGTTCATTATTTTGATTGTTAGGTGCCTTGAATATTTAGGAGGAAGGATGGAACATAAATGTCTTAGATCAGGGGAATCCAGCTGCTGGGGCTCCAGATGTTGATGTGATTTCCATAGCCAGTGGTGATGGATGATACAACTTGAAAACCAAGAGCATCTGGAAGGTCGCATGTTCCCAATCTCTGTAGACAGATAGATAGATAGATAGATAGATAGATAGATAGATAGATAGATAGATAGAGAGTCTGGAATGTGTCAAGTGATTTTTATTCCATTTATGAAAGACGGTGCATCTATGCTACAAGTTTTAGGCCGGTTTAAAAGAGAAAGGAGGGCTAGGTAATATCTAAGAAAATGTTAAGTCTTCTCGCCAAACTAAAATCCTTGGAATTTGATTCTTTGCAGGAAGCTATGAATTCAACAGATATAGGTTTGCAATATAGAAGTGTCCTGTTGCTCCCACTGTACAGATGGCAAACTGAGGCTGAAAGATGTCAGCTTGCCCATTGGCACAATGTTCTAAATCAGCTTTCCCCAACCTGGTGCTCAAAGTTCCCGACTAAACCTCTGATCGTTCCCATGTGGATGGAGGGAAGCAGATTGGAGTTGGCTGTTCTAAATCAATCCCGAATCCACAGAATCAATATCTCACAAAGCCTGGTCAAACGCTCTGTCTCCTCTCCTTTTATCAGATTTTAGAAGAGGCCCGTGTATTCCATAATACCTTTTCAAAGCAAAGCATTTTTATTTTATTTATTTATTTATTTATTGCTTTTGCAGTTCCTGAAATGTTTTGCTTTTCTTTCTGTCTCCTCCTCTCTCTCTTTGGGTGCTGCGTTTTGCTAGCGATGGTGTCTTTACAAAAATTAAAACTCACACATTTTCTGCTGTTGGTGCTTGGCTCCAAATCAAATCTAAAAAGAAAACGTCTGCTTGCTTCTAACTGGAATTCACCCAGCTGGAATTCCTGGAGTTTTAAGAAATAGGTGCTCAGGAGAAGGAAGCCACCGATTTTCTCCATCATGTCCTGCAATCTGGTTTCCCTTCTTCCAACCTTCCAGCAGGTGGGAACACTGGACAGAAATGAACAGGTATGGAGTGTCCCAAAATAACTTTTAATTGCCAAGTTGCCAGTGGAATCCTCTTTGTGAGATATTTATCATCCTGTCCTCCTTCTTGAAAGGAGGTCAGTTTCCTGCAATTAAAACAATATACATTAAATGCTGAAGGGCATAATTGACCAGGCAATTCTCTGGAGCAAACCCTGCTGAAATTAACAAGAATAAAGTAAAACCCCTGAACACCCACAGTCCTCATTGCGAAGTCCGGTTTAGTTCAATGCAGCTTCCTGTCAAGTGAATGTAGGCAGGGGTGCAGCCTCTCTCTCTCTCTCTCTCTCTCTCTCTCTCTCTCTTTCTTTACAGGAAATTCTTGTTACTGGAATCCAGTGGAGGCTAGTGGCTCCGATTTCAGTAGGGCTGTGAATCCCTTCTGCGTTTTGCTCAGATCCAGCCAGAACTGTAAAGCTCAACCTATTTGGGAGATAGGGTTCAGAACCTTGGACAGCTCCTTTAGAGTTCTGGATGGTACTGACAGAAACCCAGAAGGGATTCACAGCCCCACGGACATCGGAGCCACCAGTTTCTACTGGTGGAATCCAAATTTAGGTGCTAATCAAGACCCCAAAGCCGCTTGTGCATTTACTAGCTTGGTTTTCAAACTGTGTTCTGGGGAACATTTGGTGGCAGGATGACCACTGCTAGCTCCAGGTTTTTGAGGGTCCTTGAGCCCGCTTGCATTGGCTGCCTATAAGTTTCCGAGCCCAATTCAAGGTGCTGGTTCTAACCTATAAAGCCTTACACGGGTTGGGACCACAATACCTGATGGAACGCCTCTCCTGACACGAACCTACCCATACACTATGTTCAACATCTAAGGCCCTCCTCCGGGTGCCTACTCCGAGGGAAGCACGGAGGGTGGCAACAAGGGAGAGGGCCTTTTCAGTGGTGGCCCCCCAATTATGGAATGATCTTCCCGACAAGGCTCGCCTGGTGCCAACATTGTTATCTTTTCAGCGCCAGGTCAAGACTTTCCTCTTCTCCCAGGCATTTAACAGCATATGATGAGGGTTTTGTGTTGTTGTGTTGTTGTTGTGCTTTGACCCAGAAGGATATTGTACTTTTAACTTGTTTTTATGCTTCATGGTTTTAAATTTTGTATATCGGTGTTTTTAATGTTCAATGTTTTTCATTTTTGTAAACCGCCCAGAAAGCTTCAGCTATGGGGCGGTATATAAATGGAATAAAATAAATAAATAAATAAATAATAAACTGCTTAAACGTTTTATTGTATTAAGCAGTATATAAGTATTATTAACTCAATCAATGCCCCCCTCCCTCAGTGGGTCTACCTTAGAATCATGGAATAGTAGTGTTGGAAGGGGGCCTATAAGGCCGTAGTGTCCAACCCCCTGCTCAATGCGGGAATCCACCTTAAAGCATCCTTGACAGGTGGCTGTCCAGCTGCCACTTAAATGCCTCTAGCATTGACTACTTCTAAAGCGCATTTCAAACAACCGGTAAGGCCACCAGTTGTGCGCTCAATTACCTCCCGCGTACAGTCATTTACCATAAAAGTGCTTCCAAGAAGATGCGCATGATCGGAGAACCAGGCATCAAACCGAATTCTTGTAGAGGGGGTCTCACCTGCACCTGGCTCCGGTGGGCGCTCGCCATGGCACTGCTTCATTGCACAAGCTTCGTTGTGGCTCGGCGATTGCCACTAAGATGCAGGAGATGCACCCAATGGAGGCTCCGGAAATTACATATTTCCTACCTTGCGTAAATGGCAGCCATACAGGCCCCATATATGCAAGATTAAAGGCATGGAGTGTGTCTGACTCCTGGACCCAGTTGGGTACCCAGGACATCACTACTTGCTGCAGACAGAGATTTACATCCAGTATTTAGTTTTGCATCATTGGGACTCCAACCGTTCCCTGCTGCCCTGTTTATTTTAATTGGAAGGAAAAGGAGGGAGAGAGGAGAACAGCATATGCAGGCAGGCAGGGGGAAAGGATGGAGGCGTGTAGGATCTAAAATGAAAAGGTCCCACGGGTCAGAACAAGAAGAGTCCTGATGAATCACACCCAAGACCCATCTAGTCCAGCGTTCTGTCGTCACAGTGGCCAACCAGCTGGCCAAAGGAAACCCACAAGCAGGCTCTGAGTGCAACAACACCCTCCCGTCCCTGTTCCCCAACGACAGGTGTACACAGGCCTGTTGCCTCTATACTGGAGGTAGCTTATAGCGATCAGGACTAGAAACCATTGATAGCCTTGGGTTGGGATTGAAGATGGATTCCAGGCTGAACTAGGTTGAAGGTAAATATGCTAAACTCACAGTCTATTGTGGAGCAAATGGCCGCCATCCTGTATGAAGTGAGCATGCTCTTGAGAACACTGGGAGATACCTCTTGGGTTGTACCCAATGTTGGTGCTACTTTGAGTAGACCCATTGAAATGAAAGGGACTTAAGTTAGCCATAATGACCTCAAGTCCCATTTATTTCAGCACGTCTACTGTAAGTAGCACTAACATTGGGTACAACCCATTGATGATACAAGCAAGAATGGAACCTTACAGGGGACTCTCACTTTGACCAGATGTTTTCTAGAGTACCTTAAAGTTTGAAAACCATTGCTCTGGATTTATTCACTTCCACTTCACTGCTTGTGCGCTCTCTCTCTCTCTCTCTTAAGAATATTGTTTTGATCTCACTATAAATAACTTGCCATATGTTAATTACGATAACGGTGATTATGATTATTCTTACTGCCGCCTCACCAATCCCACTGTGTGCAGCTCTTGAGAAAAGATCCCTTCCCTTCTGACCTTTTAGCTCAAACTTTTATGCCATTTCAATGGGAAGATATATATGCCAACCCGTTCCAAGGCTTGTCTTTCAGTGCAGGTGTTTTATTTTACCTGATTTGTTCCCATTAAAAATGATGTAAGGTACTCATAAAGAAGATGAAACATTGACATATGAAAAACATAGCAAGATATTAATTTATTTATTTTATTCCATTTATATACCGCCCCATAGCCGAAGCTCTCTGGGCGGTTTTCAAAGATTAAACACATTGAACATTAAAAACACCGATATACAAAATTTAAAAAGCATAAAGCATAAAAGCAAGTTAAAATTACAATATCCTTCTGGGTCAAAGCACAACAACAACATAAAAACACAAAACCCTCATCATATGCTGTTAAATGCTTGGGAGAAGAGGAAAGTCTTGACCTGGCGCCAAAAAGTTAACAATGTTGGCGCCAGGCGAGCCTCGTCGGGGAGATCATTCCATAATTGGGGGGGCCACCACTGAAAAGGCCCTCTCCCTTGTTGCCACTCTCCATGCTTCTCTTGGAGTAGGCAACCGGAAGAGGACCTTAGATGTAGATCATAGTGTTCGGGTAGGTTCATGTCGGGAAAGGCGTTCCATTAAGTATTGTGGTCCCAAGCCGTGTAAGGCTTTACAGGTTAGAACCAGCACCTTGAATTGGGCTCGGAAACATATAGGCAGCCAATGCAAGCAGGCCAGGGTAGGTCTTATATGCTCGAACCTTCTGGTTCCTGTTATCACTCTGGCTGCTGCATTTTGCACAAGCTGCAGTTTCTGAACTGTCTTCAAAGGCAGTCCCACGTAGAGTGCATTGCAGTAATCCAATTTAGAGATTACCAGAGCATAGACAACTGAAGCCAGGTTATCCCTGTCCAGATAGGGGCGTAGCTGGGCCACCGACTGAAGTTGGTAGAAGGCACTCCATGCCACCGAGGCCACCTGAGCCTCAAGTGACAGAGATGGTTCTAGGAAAAACCCCAAGCTATGAACCGGCTCCTTCAAGGGGAGTGCAACCCCATCCAGAAGAGGTTGAACACCCTCCATACGGTCAGCAGAACCACCCATTAACAGCATCTCAGTCTTGGCTGGATTGAGTTTCAGTTTGTGAGCCCTCATCCAGTCCATTGTTGCAACCAGGCACCAGTTCAGCACATCCACAGCCTCACCTGCTGAAGATGAGAAGGAGAAATAGAGTTGTGTGTCATCGGCGTACTGATGACAACGCACTCCAAAACTCCAGATGACCGCTCCCAACAGTTTCATGTAGATGTTGAACAGAATGGGGGGACAAGACTGACCCCTGAGGAACCCCATACTGGAGAATCCACGGGGCCAAGCAATGTCCCCCAAGCACCACCTTCTGGAGCCCCCCTCCAAGTGGGAATGGAACCACTGCAATGCAGTGCCTCCCACTCCCAACTCAGACAGTCGTCCCAGAAGGATACCATGGTCGATGGTATTGAAAGCCACTGAAAGATCAAGGAGAATCAACAGAGTCACACTCCCCCTGTCTTTCTCCCAACATAGGTCATCATACAGGGTGATCAAGGCTGTTTCCGTGCCAAAACCAGGCCTGAAGCCGGACTGAAATGGATCCAGATAATCAGTCACATCCAAGAGTGTCTGGAGCTGGCTTGCAACCACTTGCTCAAGGACCTTGCCCAGGAATGGAATATTTGCCACCGGCCTATAGTTATTCAGGTTTTCGGGGTCTAGGGAAGATTTCTTCAGGAGTGGTCTCACTACCGCCTCCTTCAAACAGTCTGGGACCACTCCCTCTCTAGAGAGGCATTAATCACTTCCCTGGCCCAGCCGGCTGTTCTATCCCTGCTAGCTTTTATTAGCCAAATAGGGTGAGGATCCAATACAGAGGTAGTTGCACGAACCTGTCCAAGGTTCAAACATTTTTTAAAAATGAAGGGGTGAGGGAGAGACACTGAAGACCAGAAAGTCCCGTGCTTTGCATTCAATGGTTGTTGTTTTTTGACAGAACACCCATCTTGAAGTGTCCTGGAGCACTTCACAGCTTCAGTCAATTGCATTTGATACAGTGACTAGAGCAGCAGGGAGGACGAAAGACGACTTTGTGACTCCACACAGAGCTGGGAATTGGGAACTCTCTTCCATTCTGTTCGACAGCTGTCTTGGGAGACCCTGGAGAAGGAAGTCACTTGGCTCTTTGTATCGTTGCTTCCACCTTCTGTAACATGGAGTCGTTCAAACACCGCAGACAATCGGCACATCCAAATGCATTGCCAGTAAAGGTTTTTGGAAAGTGTGGATTTAAAGTGTTCAAGAAATCCACATTGTGATTAAAAAGTTGCAGGAAGCAAGCATAGGATGACCCTATGAAAAGGAGGACAGGGCTCCTGTATCTTTAACAGTTGCATAGAAAAGGGAATTTCAGCTGGTGTCATTTGTATGCATGCAGCACCTGGTGAAATTGCCACTTCATCACAACAGTTAAAGCTGCAGGAGCCCTGCCCTCTTTTGTATCTGGTCACTCTAGCATAGCTGGTGCAGCTTTAACTGTTGTGAATTTCACCAGCTGCTGCATGCCTACAAATGACACCTGCTGAAATTCCCTTTTCTATGCAAATGTTAAAGACACAGGAGCCGTGTCTTCCTTTTCATATGGTCACCCTAAGCAAGCAGGGCATGTGTTTGAGCAGAACATTTACTCACTGGTGTTGTGCTGTATTTATTGATTGTGCTGCATTTATTGTTCAATCCTTCTGGATTTGGGTACCAGCATCCTAGTTGGAAGCATTGATTGATTGTGTATGATACCTGTCAATCAATCCTTGGCACCCCTGACTTCATCATGGGGTGTCCCTGTGTGAATGCAGCCAGCATTATACACTCCAGTTTTAGATCCACAGTGTACCCCTTGTAATATAAAGAAATGATGTGTGAAGTGGATGGCAAAGAGGAGTCTGAACTCCTTTTTATTTCAGAACATGGGTGAAAGTGTGACTATGGGTTGGCAGAGTGTTTAGGATCTCGGGTTATATTGTGCTACAGATTCAATGAATCAAACGCAGTGATGTCATGGGAGACCAAAAGAACAGTTGGAAGGTGCCGCCATTCCCCAGAGAAACCTTCACGAAGCGTTTTGAAATGCTCAGCTCCTCTGGGCTATTGGGACGCCACGTGGATGGCTCTCATAAATTCACAGGCAGGGACATTACCACCACCACCACCGCCGCCGCCCTGCATTTTTGAAACCATTCCCCTCCAGGACATCACCGAAACCTCCAGTGCATCTCCCTGTTTGACAGCAAAAGATGTTTCTGACGGGAACACCATGAGGATGGCAGCTGCTATGACAGTTACTTGCCCACAGGTGGTGAGCTGAACAGGAAAGTGGGCCTGGAGAGGGAAATCCGTCCCCAGAAGGGGAAATAAAATGGAATGCGGGCCCCTATAATAATTAACGCTAATGATCTCGGAGAAGGCACCGCATATATAAAACATGAGGACGACGTTTAGTGCTGCCGTTCATCCGCTTTTAAAACATGTCAAACGGCGGGGGAATGGTTTATGTGAGGCCTTACAGAGGGAGAGCCGCGGAGCTGCGACATCCAGGAGGAATATAAGCGATTCATCCTCAGATCAATAGTTTGTGAAATGCATTTCTGGGCCCGAGGGACTGCCGGGTCTGTTACGCTGATAAAGAGCTGTATTCTCGGAGAGGAGGGCAGTCCCTGCACGGGCTGCGGGAGGGCTCTCCTGGGAGCGGAGAGAAAAGAATATGATGCCACAGATTGGAACTGAAAGGAAGGCCCTTCCCAGAGCGGATGGGTTTCTCCCAAACAGAGTGGCACAGAAGCTGCTGTGACCCAGCCTCCTTCCACATTGACCTCTCTGGTAAGAGCCAAGCCGGCTAAGGACTGGGAAGGGTAGGAAATAGGCTGACCATATGAAAAGGAGGACAGGGCTTCTGTAACTTTAAGAGTTGTAGAGAAAAGGGAATTTCAGCCAGTGTCATTTGTATGCAATTAGTTCCTGGTGAAATTCCCTCTTCATCACAACTGTTAAAGTTGCAGGAGTCCTGCCTTCTTTTGTATATGGTCACTCTAGTATAGTGCCTGCAACTTTAACTGTTGTGATGAAGAGGGAATTTCACCAGGAACTAATTGCATACAAATGACACTGGCTGAAATTCCATTTTCTCTACAACTGTTAAAGTTACAGGAGCCCTGTCCTCCTTTTCATATAGTCAGCCTAGTAGGAAAGGGTGACCCACCTTCCATATTAGGCCTGGAATTCCCCGTTCAGAACACTTACTGGATATTCCTTCCAAGACCAAGCATGGGAAGAACGACACTTTTATCTTTCACAGAGGACAGTCCTCTATTTTGAAGGGCTGACAGAGGGCTGTGCTGATTCTCTCTTTGCAGGCAGTGTGTGTGTGTGTGTGTGTGTGTGTGTGTGTGTGTGTGTGTGTTTAAAATACAGCCGAGCATTAAAACAGGCATTCATCCACTTGCAGCCTAAAGTGGTACAGTCCTCTCTACAACCTCGGCATTCCATAGCCACCTTTTCTGCTGCATCTGAATCGACCTAGCAAATACTAGGGTGACCATATGAAAAGGAGGACAGGGCTCCTGTATCTTTAACAGTTGTCTAATAAAGGGACTTTCAGCAGGTGTCATTTGTATACATGTAGCACCTGGTGATATTCCCTCTTCGTCACAACAGTTAAAGCTGCAGGTGCCCTGCCCTCTTTTGTATCTGGTCACCAGGCAGGTCTCCTGCAGCTTTAGCTGTTGTGATAAAGAGGGAATTTCACCAGGTGCTGTATGCATGCAAAGGACACCTGCTGAAATTCCCTTTTTTAAACAACTGTTAAAGATACAGGAGCCATGTCCTCCTTTTCATATGGTCACCCTAGCAAATACTACAAGTCCTTTAGGACTGGAGAAGGTCAGGAACCCTCAAAATTGGAGGAGCACAGTACAGAGAGGGCTAGAATCCCTGAGGTTTGCCAGCAGGGGTCAAGCATCCCCTTCTGGAAAGATCAGGCAAAAAATCTTGGGAAAAAATCTAGAGTTCTGACTGAAACCTGGTGTGGATTCACCTGCCCGTGGACATCGGAGCCTCCACTGCACCAGTTCTCAGAACACCTCTCTGTGCTCAGCATTTTTTTTTTCATTTTATGACTTTTGCACCAGGCCCCAGTTGATGGATGTTGGGTTTGCAGGTTCTCAGGAGTTCTGCAAACTTGACATCTACCTACCAGGCATGTAGGAAGCAGGACTTATTTATTGCTTATTACATTGAAAATGAAAAAAGAAAGAAATATTATCCCTGCTGTTTTACGCCAAGCGTGCTCAAGACAGCTCGTGATGTAAATATGGACGTATCAACAAATAGACCCAAACAATAAAGTAGCAGCAGCTTTAAAAAGCCACCAAAGAGGCAGAATCAATTGCTGTGTGTTTATTAGAACAATCATTTACATCTAGTTATACAACCCTCACTTTTGTGGATGTTAAATGTACTCCTCTTCGGGAAGGAGTAGGAAAGAAATGGCTATAAAATTGATCGTGTGATCAGTAATATCAGTGAGAGGGTGCCACAAATGTAGAGGAACAGCAAAGATAAGAGAGGATAGATCAAAACATTCTTGATCAGCTTGGGAGGGAGAGCAAGAAGGCAAGACTTATCTTTTCCTGCCTGGGTCTCACCACCCCCTTTCCTGGCCACCCCCTGAGGAGGACAAGAAATTGCCACTGGCAAAATGCCCCCAAGGCCCTTCTGGGCAGTCTGCGCATGCCTCGCGCCCCTGGGCTCAGCGACAGCACCAGAAAAAAAAAAATGGGGGCGTGGCACAGAAAAGGGCAAAGCATATTTCTAGGCGGGCGAGATGTGTCCCATCTGTTAAGTTCTCCGAAAGAAAAAGAACGGTATATTTCACATTAAAACTTCCATCCTAATCCTGTTATTTCTGAAATAAATGGGAAAAGGGTTTGTTTAGGCCTACACCCCAGAAGGGGAAATTAATTTTAATTCTCTAAAATATTAATTTGTGGTTAGAACTGCAGATGAGCTGCAGAGATGCACTTGTACAAGCAATGACAGGAGTCCAGCCATGGGGGGGGGGGGCAGTGAGTTGGCGAGCTCCTTCTTTGGGGAGGCATTTCCCCCTGTCCCCGCCCCCCCCTCCCGCGCTTCTGGCAGTCTGCGCATGCCTCGCGCCCCTGGGCTTCATCTCTGCGCACAATCCGCACTCAAGTCAATGGTACTACATTTTTTAAAAAAATAAAGAAATCAAGTTTTGTTTTGTTTTTTAACCTATTTCCCCCCTACTTTTGAAGTTCTTCACCAGCCTGGCTTCCTGTTAGGGTTCCCCCCCTTCTTCTTCTTTCCTTGCACCCCGCCCCTCCTGCTCTCTCTCTCTCTCTCTCTCTCTCTCTCTCTCTCTCTCTGTGTGTGTGTGTGTGTGTGTGTGTGTGTGTGCAATGTCTCAGTCGAGTCCCTCAGCCGTCCCCTCCGCGGGCACTTTTGCGCGGCTTCCGGAGACGACGGCCTGTCATTGGATCCGCGCAGCAGATGCGTCCTAGGATGCCTTTCGGCGCGGCCCTCTGGATGGCGAAGCCTTCCCCCACTGCTAGGAAGGGATATTGACAAGGAGGAGGAAGGCGCTAGGTCGGTTTCAGCGCCGGGCCTCCGAGGTAAGACCAGCCACCCGCTGAAGAGAGTCACGCCGTGGAGGCTGGTGGCTCCCATGTCGCTGGGGCTCTGGATCCCTTCTGGGTTTCATTCGGAACCAGCCAGAACTCTAAAGGACCTACGCAAGTGGGAGATAGGCGTGTGTGGGTTGGAAGACTCCTCTTCTTCTTCTGGTTAATATTGTTAAACAATTAGGAGCCGTAAATCATGACAGATCTACCCCCCCCCCCGCTCCCCTTTATCACTTGGCGATCTCCCTGGTAGGTCCCAGTCTACCTTCTGGTTGAATCTGCCCTACAGCGTGCGCGCCCCTCCCCCCAGATCCCTTCGCAATGCTCAGATGTTTCTTGGCAGAGAAACCCCAATCTACCTTCTGACCACTCCTGCCTCACAACACCTTTGTAAATGGAGAGGAAGCGTGGTGTAGTGGTTAGGGTGTTGGAATGGGGGAGACCCGGGTTCTAGTCCCCACTCAGCCAAGAAGCTCAACTGGGTGACTTTGGGTCAGTCTCTGACTCCCAGCCTAACCTACCTCACAGGGTCGTTGTGAGGATAAAAATGGAAAGGAGGAGGGCCACCTAAGCCGCCTGGGTTCCTTGCAAAAGGTAAAAAGTTGGGATATAAATGCCACTGTATAGATTCCAGATGTGTTGGGCTGCAACTCTCATCCTGGCTTGCACCACATCTGGAAGGCACATCTGGATTGGGAAAGGTTGGACTAGCCAATATGTATGTGATCTCTCTCTCTCTCTCTTTCACACACACACACACGACCCTGTAATTGGGGAAGGGCTAAGGAGGGGCTAAGGGGGGGCTAAGGGGAGCCTGCACCCCCCTAAATTTTATCTACTCCCCTTAAAAAAATAACAAACAAATAATTTTTTAAAAAGTTTACAATGTTGTCTTCAAAAGGCCTGCAAAGTGTAAACCAGATGAACTGCCCCCTACTTTGGGGACAACCCCTCCCCCCCAAATATTTAGGCTGGCTACAGATCTGCACTCTCTCTTTCTCTCTCTCTCTCTGTGCGTAGACGCTTTCCCCCTTACCCCAGCGTACACTTTCGGGAAAGGAAATGTGACATAATGCTTAGCTTATAAATACTCCTTTTTATGTTTCTCATTCACAGACTTTTTTTTCGCTTCTTTTTTTTTTCTCTAGGCCTCCTACACACTCTTGTTTCCTTCCCATGGCATTTTGCTCTTGCTGGGTGCACACCCATGGCCGCTCACTGTGCGATAATATTCCGTTTGCACTCTTATTGCTGTTTCCTCCTAGGGTGCCTCTACAAGAGCGATTGAAAGCTCTTTCAAGGCGCATTAAAAATTTGACCTCTACAAGAGCGGAGCGCTAATCGGGGGTCGAGGCACTTTTTCTGTCAGATTGTGCGCATTATCGAATGCGCGTTAAATAGTAAGTTTTAATTTGCCGCGGGAGTTGAAGCTCATTTTGGCCATGTAAACAAGCGATTTTCCGCATTAAACACTTTTAAAGCGTGTTTCATACAAGCGGTAATGCGCTTCACCACCTCCCGTGTATGGGGATTAGGCGTAAAAGCGTTTGCGAGAAGATGCGCATAATCAGACAACTGGGCATCAAACTGAATTCTTGTAAAGGGGACCCTAGTCTACGATTGCTCTGGAGGCTGTGTGTTTGGCTTTCTCTCCCTGCCGGTTTTACACTCTCTCCTTTACTTTCCCCCTTTTTAACTGGTCGAGAGGAAAACGACCATTTTGACTGGCCGGGCTGTGAGTGTGTGTGTGAAGCGGATAGACTGTTGATAACAATTATACAGATATCGCACACATGGCTCAGTGGGGGGAGGGTACTCTGCACATGTTCAGAGGCACTTCCTCTTAGTACTGCTGGGGCTACGCCCTTGAGAAGAGAGTCTAGGGCTTGATCGCTCCTGAGTAGAGTGACCAGGTCACCTATTTTTTTTAACTGCCCTGCAGGGGCAGTTAAAAGAAATAGGTGACCTGGTCACTCTACTCAGGAACGAACAAGCCCTAGAGTTATCTGAAGGACGTGGCTGTTCAAAGGCTGCTCTTGAATACGTTTCAACATGACATTGCAGGAAAGCAGCATATTGAAAGAGCATTTGCTGGGGCTGCATTTTATACTTCGTAAGTATCACGGGAATAATACCCACGCTTGTTGCAAGGCAGAGGCTGAGGGAACAGGATGCTGAACTTGGTTTGTACCAAGGTGAGTGTTGGCTGGAAAACCCCAGGTACACCTTGAGTTCCACGGAAGAATGGCAGGATATAGCTGTAATAAATATAGACAGATCAAAGAGTTGTTTATTCTTAGTTTGATTGGTTTTAAGCAAAGGGGTTTTTGCTTCTCATATGAAAGCCTAGTAGTTATAGGGCCATTGAACTGTTCCAAACAGGAGTAACTCAGTATATAGAAGAGCTGGTCAGATATTAACAAAGAATGGAAGGACTCTGACCCCAAGGTGCTTACAATTTAGAAAATGATACCAGGGAAGAAACAGAGGTGTGTGTGTGGGGGGTGTATGTGAGAGAGAAATGGAGGCAGGGCAAACAGAGAAGGGGTAGTGAATCCCATAGTTTAACTCTGTGCTGTGCGAAGAAGTCCTTCCTTTTGTCTGTCCTGAATCTCCCACCATTCAGTTTCATGGGATAATGACCCCATTGGGTTCCACATCATGCATAATTTTGCACACCTCTATCAGGTCTCCCTTTAGCCTCCTTTTTTCCAGACCCAACAATCTCAGTTGTTGTAGCCTTCCCTCACAGGGGAGATGCTCCAGCCCCTTGATCATTTTAGTTGCCCTTTTCTGCACTTTTCCTAAACTCTACAATATATATTTTTTGGTGTGGTGACCAGTAGTCCAAGTTCTGCCACAGATTTGCATAAGGGCCGTATGATATTGGCAGTTTTACTCTCAGTTCCTTTCCTAATTATGCCTAACATGGAGTTTGCCTTCTTTACACTGGGTTGACATCCTCAGTGAGCTGTCCACCACAACCCCGAGATCTCGTTCTTGGTTAGTCAACACCAGCTCAGATCCCATCAGGTTGTATTTGAAGTTGGGATTTCCACCCTCACCCTCCATCATGCATCGCTTTATACTTGCTAACACTGAACTGCATTTGCCATTTGGATGCCCATTCTCCCAATTTGGTGAAATCCTTTTGGAGCTCCTCACAATCCTGTTTTGTTTTAACCATCCTAAATAATTTGGTTTCATCGGCAAACTCTCTCACACAATTATTGCAGTTAGATGCACTTAGGCATAGTTACAGTAGGACAACCTTCTCCAACCTGGTATCTTCCCTACCAAAGGAAATGCAATCAAAAAACGAGGCCAAGAGGACAGTAATTTCCATAATCTTTGCATATGGCTACCGGTCTGTTTCCGGGCAGAACTCAACAGTGATGTTTATGACCTATAAGTCCCTATATGGCTTGGGACCAGGCTACCTGAGAGACCGCTTTCTCTCACATGAGTCTGCTTAGACCCATGGTCTTCTGGAGAAGCCCTTCTTTCAAGACCACCACCTCTGGAGGTGCGTTTGGTGGTAATACAAGACAGGGCCTTTTTGGTAGCTACTCCCAGGCTGTAGAGAGACTAGGGCAGGATCTACACTGCTGTTTTAAAGCACTTTAAAGCGCTTTATAACAGTAGTGACAACTGTTGGGGCCCAGGACACACTACAAAACAGTTGTCACTTCTGTTATAAAGCGGTTTAAAGCAGCAGTGTAGATCCACCCTAGGTTTACTCCCTCTCTGTTACTCTTCTACAGGCAGGCAAAGAACTCTTGATTCAAGAAACATGTTGGCTTGTGAGTGAGACTATGGGTTGAGTGCTGTTTTTATTCTGTAATTGTTACGTTTTTATTGCATTTGAACATGTTTTATTGGTTTAATCCATTCTAAATTGTTTTGCAAGATGCCTGGGGCACCATATCTGGGTAGAAAGAGGGGGCATAAATCAAATAAGTAAATGTATAAATATTTGGAAATAATCACGATCATTTAAATAGTCATACAATCCATCTCACTTTAGTGCGGAAGGCTGCAACCAGGTGACCTGTGTGCCTACCTGTTCAGTCAGTTGTACAAGTGCTCGCTGTATTGAACAGGACAAACAGAGGACGGTCCTCAGGCTGCCCTTAAAACCGAGGACTGTCCTCTGTAAAAGAGGACACTTGGCCACCCTCGCATCTGTGAGCATTGCAGGATGGGAGAAGCTAACAGTTCATTTTCACAGATTGATTTCTTTCGGGGCAAAACTTTAGGCTGATGCGCAGCCACCCTGGGGCTTCTAGCTGCACACCTGGGCCACTGGGGCAGTTCTAGAAGGTGCCCTGTTGCCCCCTCATCTCCACTCTGCATCGTGCCTTCTTGCGGCTCCTTGTCCTACATCCTGCTGTGTCAAAACCCATAATGAAATACTCCATCAGGATAACTGATGGACAATAGCCCCGTATCCTCAGACCATGTAAACAAGTTGGGTAGCTCACGGCCTTGCACTGTTTTATTACTTACTAGGAGGTTTAGCGTTGACCTTGGTTGGTCTGGTTGGGGTTCATTAAAGTGCCTCTTTCTCTCTCTTTCTGCTGCTTTTTCTGATCCTTTGTTTTTCCCATATTTTATTTTATTTATTTTTTTGGTAACACTCGGTAGTTTATTTTCAGCTCTGCTGATGGGATGCTTGCAAGTAGATATGCCTAAAGTGAATTTCTAGTTTCTTGCCTGCCTTGAATGTTCTCCCCGCTCAGGCTGCCTTCTCCCCTCCATCTCGGGTCAATAGTTTTAATGGGGGTTAACATTTTTGGGAAGTTAGCCTTTCTGTTTTCAATTTGTTCGTGGGGTTTTGGAGTTATAATGGGTTGCTCTCGCAGGTGCGTAATTGGTACCTGTGGCAGAGAGCCAATGAGTTGTAAAAAAAAAAAAAAAAAGGCTTTCTCTCCACAGGCTGCAGCTTTTTCCTTCTTCCCTCTTAAAAAGAAATTTATTCCTTTGCATTATAGTATGAGAAAACTAATACAAGTGCATTTTGTGATATCCATCATCCTAACCTGGCCTCTTTCTAGGAGGCTTATCATAGCCCTATTGGGCTGACTAATTGTTTAAAAGAGTTCAAGGTGCCGGATCTTATGAAATTGTTATTTTATCACAGTTAATTTTTTTTATTATTTCAAAACAACACCAACTTACAAACACAATACAAGAGATAAAAAACACAAACCACATAAACAAACAAAAACATACGACGTTAAGATGGTCTTCCCATTTTCTCCATAGCAAAAATATGTAACCATATCTTCTCTTATTCTATAATTACAAAAATCAAAATTTCCCTCTTTTATCTTAAAAATTATCTTCGTAATCATTGAATCCACAGATGAACAAATCATTTTTTTTCTAGTCCCTGCAAAAAGTCTATAAGAGGTTTCCATTCCGTTAAAAATATAGATGTAGACTTGTCTCTAATTATTGATGTAAGTTTTGCCATCTCCACCATCTCTACCATCTTCAATAGCCATTCCTCCGTTGTAGGCAATATTGAGCCTTTCCATTTTTGTGCATATAATAATCTCGCTGCCGTTATCATATATAAAAATAAAGTCCCATAATTCCTTTTTATCTGATCATGCATTAAGCCCAAAAGGAAGTATTCTGGCTTCAGTTGTATATTGGTCTTTAGTATTTTCTGAATTAGAGAATGAATTTGTATCCAAAAGCTTTTAGCCTTTTTGTAAGTCCACCATATATAATAAAAAGTCTCTTCTTGTTATTTTATCTATTTGATCCATTTTGTAGCCATCTCCCAAAGCATGTGCTTTTTAAAGCGGAGGGGTCTGAAAACAAGACTCAACCAAAATTCAGTGAAAGAGGTCGGGTTTGAGCTAGTTCTGGCAAGAGGGTGGCACTGAGAGAGAGAATAAATGCAAATGCTCACCATGTGAATCATTCTGGGATGGAATTTCACTTCTGGACGTACAAGCCAGCAAGGGAAGAAGGAGACTTTGAGACAGCAAGGATGGTAGAGATGAACAGCAGGTCATAGTGGAGGAATTCAGGGCAGGCATGTAGAGTGGGGGAAAGCTGCAAGTAAGCAGAGGTGACATCAGGGGTCGGCCTCATTGGGCATATGCCATGGCCCACATCCTAGCAGAGGGTCTACTGCCAAACCTAGAGATGCAGGACCTGCTGCTGCTGCTCACTCTCGCTGCCTGTTTACCAGCCCTTCACACAGCGCATAGTTAAATGATGGAATTCACCTCCACACGACGTAGTGATGGCCACCAATGTGGACGGCTTTAAAAGGGGATGAACAAATTCATGGAGGAGAAGGCCATTCATGGCTGCTAGTCCTGGTGGCTCCATGCTATCTCCAGTATCAGAGGCAGTATCCCCATGCACACCAGTTCCTGGGAAACATAGGCGGGAGGGTGCTGTTGCACTCATGTGTCCTGCTTGTGAGTTCCCCATGGGCAACTGTTTGGCCGTTGTGTGAACAAAATGCTGGATTGGGTGGACCCTTGGTCTGATCCAGCAGGGATCTTCTGATGTTCTTATACCCTTTCTGAGCATGCAAGCAGTGATGGGAGTGAGGAGATAGGGCAGCAGTAATGAGGAGGTGTGCCTAATGCAGGGAGCCCCCCCCCCACCGTAGAAGGCATTTTGACCATGGTCCCCCTGAAGCTAAGTGCGAGGAGTTTCTGCTGGGGTGGAACGGATGGATCTGAGCCCTGAATGATTTCCGGCACTGGGGGCTTAGACTAGAGGTAATAGGGCCAAGGTCCTGCCAGGTTCACAAAAACCTCAGTGGGTAAATTTGACTAGAATGCCTTCCATCCCAGTCCAAGTCCAGATGTGTCGGACTGCAGCAACCGCAATACAGGAATTATGGGAGTTGCAGTCCCACACATCCGAAGGGCATTGGATTGGGGAAGGATGCGCTGTACTTATTTAGACCAATGGGGCAATATTTTTGTAGTGTTGCCACAGCTGGTTTCCGCAGCAAGTTAGGATTCCAGCTTTCCCAGCAGGCTGCCACAGCTATGCCTCTTGTAGCAGCCCCGATGCTCAGGCGATTGTACTGATCTGCCCACGTGTGGAAGGCTTCACCTGTGGATTTCAACGGATCCACGTTCCATGTAAGGTTCAAAACGGAGCAGTTGGCGCCCTCTGTTACACGTTCCGTGCTGCCATAAAATGGCCTCCCTCAACTGGGCACCTTCTAGATGTTTGGACAACCACTCCCAGCATTCCTGACTACGGGCCATGCAAGCTGGGGCTGATGGGGGTTGAAGCCCAAAACCTCTGGAGGGCGCCAGGTGGGGGAAGGCCGCCAGAGTACAGGAATGGAGTGGAAGGTGGAGTACAAGAAAAGGGGGGAAGAAAAAATAGCTCAATCAATTCTAATCGGCTCCTTTTTCTCTCTGCTGCATAATAACGTGACACGGAAAGAGGAATGTATCAAATGTTGCCAGAAGGTTATCAAAAATGTCAATCCGAAGCTGCAATCCTCAAGCTGATTGCTCCGAAAGGCATCCTGCCGAGTTCCCTGGAGCTACTCCAGTGTAAATCCGCTTGAGGCTCGCGGCCCATCGTGTTTGCTGTGCTTTTGTTACAAAGGTTAAATATACATAGCATTGTCTAAGGAGGACTAAGAAACAGCTTTGTAAACAGTTGCCTCTAGTTGTGGGACAGCCTGGTAAAGCAAAAATGGCATTGTACTGACAGGTGCAATGGATCCCTCATCCCTGAAGTCCCGTCCAGAGATGCGTTCTCCATTTACACAAAGCATCCACATTGTTTGGCAAGAGTAAAGGGGGTGGGTGGGCAGGGAAAGCAACATTTCGAAGTAAATAGAATGAAGATGATTAACAGGATTAGGAGCACAATTATCTGTCTTCCTTTGGGTAGCAGAAGCTTTGAACCGGGCAGAGGTACAGCGAAATCCGGCACAAAAATCCCGCTGGCAAAATGGACTTGAAGTTCAACTTCTAGCACTAATGCAGCATCTTGCGTAACTGGGTCAGTAAAAGCAATACCTTTGTAAGGGCCAATCAGCATGCATAATAAGGCAGGGTGCAAGCTTCCGATTTACACAGAACTCTTCTTCAGGCTTTCCCTCACTGCTCCTTATTATGCCTGGAGCTCCTACGCTATAATAGTAAAATAAAATAAAAATAAAGTAAATAATAATAATAATAATAATAATAATAATGCTCAAAAAAAGCTTGGCCCAAAAAGTCCAATGAAGAATGACTGAGCATGCTCAGTTGGCATGGAGCCCTGAGCATCCGTTGAAATGGGGGGGGGGGGGCAGAACTGCGAGGGGATGGAATGGAACCCTGAATAGGAGCACTCCACACTGCAACCTTTTGTAATCAATTTATAAATCAACCCCCCATCTCAATAGTAACAATGGAGTGAAAGCCGTAGGCTGCTCATGCAGTGGGTTTCTTTCACCCTTCCTCCCTTCTGAGACCCCCAGGATCGGAAGGCCCTTTGGAATAGCATAGCATAAGACATGGAGGCCTGCAGTGGGAGGGGAGAATTGGCAAAAAAAACAAACACCCATGTTCAGAGGCACCTTGAGCAAACCAGGTCCCGCATGTAAGAGATGACCTCCATGCCTTTTTTAAGGGGGGGGTGTTATTACCCCTTCATTCCATGCTATTCAGGAGGGTCGCTCTGCGGCCAGTCCAAGTCTGGATTCAAGATAAAGCACCCTAAGAAGGGAGGGCAGCCGGGGATTTGAAGTCACAGCCCATCCACCATTAACGCCTGGACTGCAGACAGAGCAGGCAGACAGGTTGCCTAGTCTTTCCCACTATGGCAAGTTATATTTTATTTCTGTTGAAATCTTAGTCCCTATTTCTATATCTGCCTCTTTACAGATAAATGGGCATATGCCAATTTTGTGCAGATCTGCGTCCTCTTGTGTTGGCGGTGCATAGGTGGCCACCGTCTCTGGAGGACCCAAGACCATAACGATGATTTCTTAAGCTCCAAAATGTCAACAACACACAAGCAAACACCACACAAAGCAATATAAAACGTAGCGGTCGCAAAATCCACCTGCAGGTTTACCATCAAAATGAACAGACACATAAATAAGTTGTTGGGGAAGAGGCAAAGGATGCGATCCTAAATACACTTAGGACTAAGTCCCATTTAACTCAGTGGGTTTGCTTCTGAGTAAAAATGCGTACGATTGTGGTCATGATTTCCATTGCACCTGCTGCTGCCACTCTTAATCTGACCGGTCCTGCGGCCTGGACATCGCTTCTCTTCCCCCCAGAATACTTTTGCATCAGCGGGCGGACTCCCCATGTCATTGTTGGGTGCTGATTTGAACGTGTCAAGCTGCAAAGTGTCGCACCGACATTTCCCCAAATAGGGGAAGTGTGAAAGCGTACATGGAAACTTTGCAGCATCCGTTCTTGTCCTGAAGACAAGCAGGTTTTGTTTCATTTCGTTCTGTTTCACATATTGGTAACCTTTACTCTGTGATGTATCAGCAAATGAAAAAATATATAGTGCCAAAACCTTTGTCTTAAGAAAGGAGGAACCCCTGGCTGCCATTATCAGTGGTAACAGTGGTATAAGGCAATGGTGGGTCACGCGATCAGTCCAGATGTTTTGCAGCAAAGCCGTTGCCGCCATGTTGGGCACGTAGAAAATTCTGAAAGTGGGTCCCATGTTGCAGGTTGGGAGTCTGAGGTGGATCTGGGGTCTCGACCAGTTGAAGCCCACTGGTGTAGGGGAACCAGTGCTTGCCGGGTTGAAGCAGCAGGACATTTTAGTTAGCAGGGACCCTGAATCATCTGGCTTGTTTTTCCCTCAAGCAAGCCACCTTGAGAACCCATGGTTTGTTGTTGGGTTGTTGAGGGTGTAGGTGTAACAGTAAGAGACGTCACACAGTGTTGTTATTGGTCTGACAAGGGATGTATGGAGTTTATTCAATTTGTTCCATCCTTGTTTCCCGGATTCTCAGGCATCTTTGACGGGATCCGTTTTTGTTCTGTTTTGACCAGATTTTCTTTCTACTTGCACCAATTTGCATTTGTGCATTAACTTACGTGGATTAGCGCATTTGCGCAACTATGCATCTGCACAGATGGAAATGATTGCTGATGCGGATTAGTGCAAGTCCCCCACCTTGCAAAAGTGGAAAACTGTTCCAGAAGTCTGCGGAATCCCCCTGCCTTGCAGAATGCCAGATCACTGCAGGACCAGGAGGTCAGATTGATAGAAATGCAACCTCATTTGAATCTGACATCTCTAGGACTGGCCCTCTTCCCTTAAAGGTATCACGTGTCACTTTCATACTCGTTTCCCATTATCTTCCCCCACCCCCATATCTGAGGGTAATTTGTGCTTTTGTTTCCTTCCTTTGTTACGTAGCGCGTTATTCATGATTTTCTGC
This sequence comes from Anniella stebbinsi, assembly GCA_029215795.1. Classification (NCBI taxonomy): domain Eukaryota; kingdom Metazoa; phylum Chordata; class Lepidosauria; order Squamata; family Anniellidae; genus Anniella; species Anniella stebbinsi. The sequence goes on from JARDYH010000007.1 coordinate 57,651,693, forward strand.
AGTCCTGCTGTGGTGCCCATGGAGAGGAATCTAAATAAGGCAATCCCGGTTAGAGAAACCCAGTGGTGATTTAACAGTTTGAGAGGAATCAAATTCCACATATCTGGAAGACTGAAAAATAACTAGGTATTAACGCAGATTGTTTATCTGCTGCTGCTAGCAGAAAACAGGACAATATTGCTATCTCTTCCACGCTGCATACTAAACAATGCCAATGAACAAACGGGTGGAAGATCATCTCTTTCTCTTGCTCAGCGGCCTGACTGGGTGGGTGGTTAAAAGGAACTGGGATGCAGCATGATCCGGACAGAGGCACAAGATGGACATTCGAGATCATTTGAAAAAATATCCTTAAATCATGTAACGTTTCCTTTTCAGTATGGATTAATGACGGTTCTAGTGTTATGAAAGAGGGAGATAAATGTCTCCCCATCCCCATTCTCCACACCATGCATGATTTTGTACACCTCCCCTTACTCTGCTTTTATCCAGGCTGAGCAAAACAGCTGCTGTAACCTTCCCTCGAGGGGAGATGCTGCAGCCCCTTGATCTGGGCCAGAGAAGGTGAACAAGCAGCTTGCAATGGTGAAGACAAGGACTCTTGTCAGGCATCCCCTGCTGGGGGGGTGGGCCCGTGGCAGATGCCCAACCAGGCTTACCCTTGATGCCGGCCCTGGTTAGCCACTGCACTACGTCAAGACTTCCGCTGGTGGTTCTCCTCTTGCAGTCAGGGCAGGAAAAGTGTGTGTGTGTGTGTGGGGGGGGGGGGATATTATGAAAGAGGCATAGGCATGCACAGCGCATTTTATTAGGGTGTACACCCAGGGATTATTATTTCTAAATGCAAACATTTATTGAATACTCAAAGGACATTTGTTTTTATTCATTCATTTATTAAACACTGCAGACACTGATGTCCTACTCTGCGTTCAGCTTGCCTGACCGTGGGAGGGCCGATGCAGTTGGGGGGGGGGGGGATGAGGAGACGCTCCTCAAGCCCCAGCATTGGTGGGGCGTTGTGGTGACGCTGGGCAGAGGAGGGGCTGACAAGGTGATATTTGGGAGTCCTTCTCCTAACTTCTTTGAAGCTTCGCTCCCAGCAGAGAGGCTCCTAGCTAAGCGATTCCTTTTCACTCCAGCTGCTGGGAGCAATGGTGCTCCCTTAGAGACAGCGGTTCTTCGGCGCAGTGGCAGAGCAGCCAGACAGCAGTCAGAGGGCCGTTCCCGCTGTATCCGGATCCCCCTGTGGATCCCTACTCAAAGGTCCCCTCAATTCTGTGCTTATTGCTTGAGCCATTAGGGTGTGCCTGGGCACACCTGGCACACCCCTCGCGCATGCCTATGGAAAGACAGTGAATCCTTTTTAGGAAATTAGTCAGACTTTTAACGGTGGTCCCCAAAGAGTTAATCTGGTTGCAGCAGAAGTGGGGCCTTTTGTTTTTATTGTGTGCTTGAAATCTCAGTGTTTCTGCCCATCTTGTCTTCCACGGTGACTTCATTAGCAGCAAGCTGCTAATTAAATCCCATATTTATGACCGGAAAATAAAATCATCGGACCCTTTTAAAATAGGTTTTTACGACTCTGAGCTCAGGCAGCTGACTCAGCAGTCAAGGCAGAGCTGGAAACGTAAAGACTTCCATGAGAAAGATTCAATAGAATGAGAAACGACACTTGGAAAAACTCATCGCAAATCCCGCCTCATTTCTGCGCCATATTAATTTTTCAGCAGGAGAAACAACAATGTCGTATTGCATGTGCGGTTTCCGCAGTATGCTGTGTTACCCAAGAGATCAGTATCAACTGCTGCCTTGGAGGCTTTTGGGCGAATGGAAATATATCGCTAATACCAATGGGGGGAGAGAGAGAAAACCGCAGAATTTGGTACTGGACACAAAATACAGTTCCTGGAGAATCTTGTGTCATGGCAGGGAGGTCAAGTTTCTAGACCATATGATTGCAAAGATATGTGAGAAAGCATGTAGGTGATGAAATCACAGAAGCTGAATAAGGTTTACAGAGGTTGTAGGCGGGGCTTCCGTATTCTCCATAGCTGTTGCCCTGTTCCCATGATGAGCAAAGCCAGGATCTCATGCAAAATAGTAAACAAATGCAGCATAAATTATGCAAATTCAGAGGAAATATGCACATGTGTATGATTTATACAGGCTGTGGAACAGAGCTTTGCCTTAGCACAGAATTCGGATGGTCTCTGCACAGAATTTTAGGGTTTGTTAGCACTGAATGCATGCGTCAGCTACAGGGTATAAAGAGATAACAGTGCTAGAGCCCTTTGACAACATCTGGGTTTAGGAGAAAGCTACTTAGATGCATGAGAGGTAGGGGGCTTTGGAGTCAGGGGCTCTGCAGGAGCCCAGGCATATTAGCACAAAGGAGTCCAAAAATGCAACACAGTTTTCAGTCAACCTAGCAACATCCCTGATCCTTTTTAATGTTCAATCTTTTAATTTTTGTATATAAATGTAATAAATAATAATAGACAAAGAAGAAAAACACACATACCTCATCGGCATAGCAATACTGAATGACAAAAATGTTGTTGAAAAGGAAGAAGAAAAGAGAGAAAAATATACACCACTGGCCATGGAAGTCAAAGAACTATGACAACAGGAAAAGGTCACAATTAATCCGTTAGTCACCTCAGTCACCGGCATGACGTCAAAAAACTATCCAGAAAACCTCCAGAAACTGGGCTTACCAGAATACATCCACACCAACAACCAGAAAGCAGTCATAATTAAAACATGCTCAATCGTCAGGAAATTCCTAAATCGATAAAAGACAGCATGACTTGGCAAAGCCCATCATGTCCGTATAGAAAAACCGCCACAAGTGAGAAAGATAATAATAATATAATAATAATACCATTATTTAAGGGATCATTGGTGCGTAGCCTTTAGCTGCACTGGTGAATACTAAGATTTTTCCAGTGCCTGGATTGAGCCATGGTTTTCATTTTGAAATTGTTTTGCGGCTAAGAGCATTGTAACGCTCCAGTTTTTCCGCCCATCCTCTTAACAATGCTTCCAATTTGCACAACCAAGATTTTTGCAAGGCATCCGCAGAAGGCCAAATTAGGGGAAAGTAACAGAGCAGCAAATAGGTGCATGTCCTTGACAACAGTGGGTCAGAGGGGTTCTGGATCCCTTGCCTTTTATACTGAAGAGGCCAGCTCATGACATTTTGGCACCTGAAAATGGCCAACCCACCCCGGTTATGCCATTTGGGTTAACACTTTAAAAAGTCAAAAAGGATATGTTGAGCGTTTACTGACGTTGGTTGGAGGCACTCTGCCGTGAGCTCTTCAAAGAGAGGCAAGAACATTCAGAGGCAGGGAGACCTGCACTCTCTTTCGGGAGTTCCACTTATTCTGGGGCGGGTGGGAAGAGCCACCTATGAGCTACCTAAACCTAGTAGCTAGGTTAACGTCCGGGCCTACCTTAGAACCTCTCGAAGAGCAACAGAGTTGCCGCTTGATGTAGGGCAACCCGAAAAGAACGGGGCTCTGCTTTTAATAATAATGCGTTTACTGATTATGACCCTGTTCAGACGAAATGCTAAGCCACGGTCGACAAGCATTTCGAGCTAAACATTATGGCTTAGCACGTCGTGTGAACCATTTCAAACCATGGTGGCTACATAGCCATGATTTAAACAAGCTCACTAACCATTTGCTGTAGAAGGGTTAGCAGACTAATGGTGGCGTAGTTAGGCTGACCGTATGAAAAGGAGGACAGGACTCATGTAACTTTAACTGTTGTAGAGAAAAGGGAATTTCAGCCAGTGTCATTTGTATGCAATTAGTTCCTGGTGAAATTCCCTCTTCTTCATCACAACAGTTAAAGTTGCAGGAACCCTGCCTTCTTTTGTATATGGTCACTCTAGTATAGGGCCTGCAAGATGAAGAGGGAATTTCACCAGGAACTAATTGCATGCAAATGACACTGGCTGAAATTCCCTTTTCTCTACAACTGTTAAAGTTACATGAGCCCTGTCCTCCTTTTCATATGGTTCAGCCTAGTCTGAACGGGCCCCAAAACTGCTCTTTGATTGTAGAAAGTTCCCTTGTTCTATAGTTATGTGTTTTATCAGTTTAGCTTGGAACTGTTGTGTTTTATTGTGTTTACAGCTTTATTGCAAACTGCCTCGAGCGCTCACCACGTAAAGGGGCGATTCAAAAATATTTTAAATGAATAAATATAAGGAAAGAAACAAACAACATCCCACGGAATAAAACAGCTAGCTTCACTTTCCTTCACTGTTGTGTTTGAAATGCTCCGGAGTCGGGGGTGGGGAGCTAATATTTGACTAAAATTAGGCCACATTCATCAAGTCCCTCCCCACCTCCCTACCACAGAGTAACTAGCTAGCAATGACTCTTGAATGTTTAGAAGTGAGTCAGTGACTCTTTTTCTGGTGTCTTTCTGCCTCTTTTTAGATAAAAAATATTGAGACTGTGGATGGTTCAGAGGGTCCCTCTTTCTTAAGGGCCATTTTTCATCTTATTTCCTGTTCCCCATTCCCCACCGCCGCCGCCACCCCCATCCTTTCATCCTCTTTCGGAGGAGGAACTCACTGTCAGTCCTGGAGAAAACTTCCCTTCTGGTTTAGCTCAGTAAGAGGAAGTGTTCTGAAAGCTGCTCCCCCATCTCTGAGCAGAAGAGAAGGGGAAGCGAGGCCCTTCCCTTCCTGCTAAATATAGGCTCTGGGTTTGCAGAGGATAGCAATGGGTGGGTGGGTGCTTCCGGGAGCACGGTGCACCATTCTGCCACAGCCGTGTTTTGAAGGGGGCACAGACGGAGTGAGAGGAACGGCAGGAGGACGGCCAGGCCGGGATGGAAAGAAAAAAGAAAGGAATCTGCCCAACAGCTGGATGAAGCGGCGGCTTGAAGAGTTTTAAAAGCAGAGCCCTGTTCTTTTCGGGTTGCCCTACGTCAAGCGGCAACTCTGTTGCTCTTCGAGAAGTTCTAAGGTAGGCCCGGACGTTAACCTAGCTACTATGTAGCTCATAGGTGGCTCTTCCCACCCGCCCCAGAATAAGTGGAACTCCCGAAAGAGAGTGCAGGTCTCGCTGCCTCTGAATGTTCTTGCCTCTCTTTGAAGAGCTCACGGCAGAGTGCCTCCAACCAACATCAGCTGTGGGACAGAAAGTCCCCCGTCCCACTGCCAACGGATTTGGGGAACTTATGCAAGCCACTTTCTCTCAGCCTTGGCACTCTCTTCTGGTGGGGTGAGAACCAGGCTAGAATTGCTCTGTGAAGAATGGCCCATGGGGTGGGACATCAGGGCCATAGGTTGATATCAGAGCCATATGGGTGGATACCAGGTTGCATGCCCCTGGACCTAGGCTAGCTTTCTCCAATCTGGTGCCCTCCAGATATTTTGGCCTTCATCTCCCAGCATTCCTGACTATTGGAACATAAGAATGTAAGAAGAGCCCTGCTGGATGAGGCCTAGGGTCCATCAGATCCAGCAGTCTTGCTTGATCCCAGCAGTGAACCTTGGCTTGACTCCTGGCTCCCTCTTGACTGATCCTTGACTTGGCTCCTGGCTCTCACTTGGCCTACGGGGACAACAGGGCCAAGAACTGGAGCTAGAATGTGTGCATTCTCCACAATGTTGTAGTGATTAACTCTGAAGCACAGGCACGCCTCATAACTATGTTCTCCGCGAGAGTCCAAAAACACAGGCAGCTCCATTGACCCATATCAAGGAACAAGTTCTAGCAGCTTTCAACTCATCCTGGAACAGGTCTTTTGTAAAGTGAATGGGTCTTAATTGCCCATCCAAGACCTAGGTGCCCAAATTGCTTTGCATTACAAGAGGGATAGCTCACAACAATTTGTTCTGCTTGGAAAATCCATCCCCTGCTCAGAGGAAACCAGGAAACTGCTCTCTCCCTGTGAGGCCTGGCTCCATTCCACCTCTGATTCTCCAACCCTGGGTCCTGGCAGTTGGGGCATGGAGCCTGGAATCTAGCAGGTGAGAGCCATTGCTCTGTTGACTTGGCAAAGGCAGTGTTCCTGCATTCCCCGTATTTATACTTGTCCGATGTGAAGAATCCATAACACCTGCCAATCGCCGTGTTTAATGTTCCACGTCCCTGTGAGGCATGAGTCCACCGAGTCCACAGAGGAACATTAGCTAGGTCCAGCCAGAGATACTGAGGGTGACAGTTCAAGACCCAGATCCCCCTGATAGCGGGATAAATAATGCCAGCTTACCTTACAGGAACTTTGCCGCTTTTATTGCATCGTTTTTACTGTTTTTTAATTACATTGCTATTATTTTTATTTTACTGTATGGCGGCTTGAGAGCGCTTCTGCCCTGAAAGGCAGGCCAAAAATATTTTAAATAAAGGAAATAAATTATCAGCTCTGCATAAGGGGCTGGCAACACAGATCAGCTCCCCGGTCATTTCTTTTCTGCCGGCATTTGAAGGTGTGTGTCATCTTCAACAAGTCTTTGATAGCGTTGTTGTTTTAAGTTACCCCATTTGCTCTGGCTTCCTGGAATCTTTTGGCTGGTTTTGGTTTTGCAATTTGTTTGTTATTATCCTAGTGTTTATTAGGGTTTTTTCCCCCAGTATTTTAAAATTGTGTTTGCATTGGCCTAATCATATCGTGCGGTGATGTGTGAAGGCCTTGGGACTCGAGATGCGAGATAATATCTAGATAGATAAATAGGTCTGTCAAACAAAGGGACATTTTCCATTGCGAGCCTAAAATCTAGCTGCCATTTAAATTCCAGGTGCAACTGGGGATCTATAGGCTTTTAAAGATCTCCAGCTGCACCTGGAAATCAAGTGGCGTATTTGTTCATTATTTCCAATTCCACTTGAACTCTGCAGTCACCATCTGAGGTCCTCCTCTATTTTTTCATACCTCCATCTGAAGTAAGTTAGTTATGGGGTAACAGTGGAAGAGTACTTGTATAGGTCGCAGTATCCCATCTCTAGAATGCCCTTCCCAGAGAGATATGCCTGGTACTGGAGTGGCCACTTCCGCATAGAGTGGAGAAATGAATTCAGTTTGCATTGCATTTTCATGCGGATTTGCCTAACGTTGCACTTTTGAAGCAATACGCAAACCAAAACTAAGTTCTCCTTCAAATTTTGCAATATATTTTGAGCACAACCATTTTGTGAGGCTCACGGGAAAAGCGCTATATTAATACCTTTACATGTCCATAAAGACGTAACCACCCAGTGTGTGTACGCACTGTGTGTATGTGTGCAGGTTTTGTACACACAATTTTTTAAGGCTCTTTCTGGTTGCTCATAAGGGATGGAGCCAGTGCGCATGGCTTTGCTCTCGCCATGTCCAACGCACGTGTTCCGTCTACCTCAAGGAACATCTGCACCAGTGCTGGTTCCTCAATGAGACCTTCTCACCGCCCTTGTCAACATCTGCTCTTGCTCCTCCTCTTCCTCATCATGGCTGCCACCTGCTCGCTTGACAGGCAGAGAGCCAGGGAGCAAGTAGCCCATGGTATCTCCTGCTCCTCCTTCTCACCACCACTGTTGTTTGGGCCAGAGCGTGAGGCAGGTGATTGTGAAGAGGAGGAGCGACTTCCAGGAAGCTCTTGTCAGTGGGCCCCTGCCAAGGTGTGGGCCCTCAGCAGGTGCCCCACCATGCCTGCCCTTGACTAGTCTGCACAGTCCTCATGTAACACCAACCCAAAACACAAACATGGAGCCGGAATTCCTGGCGTTTGGACAAAAGGCTCTAAGGAAGACGAGGGAAACATACACAAGGTAGGCAATCTTCGTAAGTCTGTTTACAACAACGCACAAGCAGATGCGCAAGAGGCCGATGCAGAGTTCAAACCGCCAAGAGCCTGAGCGCATAGAAGCACTTGTGTTCCATTGTCTCCATGATCATTGTCCTCTCCCCACACCACCCCGTTCATCGTTATGCACGGCAGCACGGAGGGTGTGTAGATTAAAGCCTTCATTAAATGCCAAGCTTTCATCTCCTTGCTTGCGACTTCTAAAATCCCTTTAAATAGATGCACTAAATTCCTGTGGTAAATTATTAAAATTATTGTGCCATTAGTTTGATTTGCATCCTCTGAGCTAATACTAATCTTGAGGATGCTGAGATCCGTCTCGGGACCTCGTTCTCTCTCTCTCTCTCTCTCTCTCACACACACACACACACACTCCCACCCACCGCTTCTCCTCTTGTTTTTGGCCTGTTTGTGTTCTCTCGGATTGCGTCCCTGCCCACCCCTTCTCATTCCGGAGTCATTCCATTTCCTCACTATTTTCAGGCTTAAGTTTAGAATCTGGCCGTAGAATTCAGAATGCAACTCTCCAGATGTCAATGGCACGTCGCCATTGAGATTTGCGAACGGTGGTTGTTTCTGTTTTGCGTCTGTTGGATTAACAGGACCAGGCCTGTTCCTCATGGATAAGATAACTTATCCATGACCTGCCGTTCCTGAGTAACAATAAGAGGCACGGAGAAAAATAGACTTCGCCTGTATAATTGCCATTGTCTTTTGTGATAATTTCAAAGGGGTTTCTCAAGGTTACGTTCAGCGAGGTAGAGACTCACCAGCAAAAACAGCCATGCGAAGGAAATGAAAGCTTAAACACATAAGAACGTAAGAAGAGCCCTGATTCTGGATCAGACCGAGGGTCCATCTAGTCCAGCACTCTGTTCACACAGTGGCCAAAAAGCTGTCGACCAGGGACCCACATAGAGATGTGAAGGCCCGGAAAAAAAACAGAAACATTGGGGGGGGGGACATTTTTTCCCTTTTTTCCCAAAAGATTCTGTTTTTTTCCGAAAAAAAACAGGAAAAAACTGAATTTTGGGGGGGAAAAAGGGGGAAACGGTTTCCCCTTGAATTTTTCCAAGTTTTTTCTGGGCCTTCACATCTCTAGACCCACAAGCAATCGGGCTGCCCACCACAACCCCAGTTTAGAGACCATGTATTGGCTTCCGGTGGCCATGCATCCTACGTTATAGCGGATTGTTTTCTATTTGCAAAGTTTGTCCAATCCAAGTTGGGTTTAAAAGATAAAGAACCTTAAGATGAAGAGCAGGGGGCCTTCAAGTTGCCCATCTCCAATGAGCACAACCTGCAGACTACGCAGGTATATAGCTCACTTGGCTACCATCTTCTGCACTATGATGAAATGAATTGTATTTCTAGTATACTGATTTCTAAATTGTCATCTACACATATAAGTTAGGACAGCTTATGTGCAAAGGAAGCCTATCTGCTATTTAAAGATAACAAGCTGTATCCTGAAACAAGATCCCAGACTAGACAAGAGTTTTGGTCTGATAAGAATATAAGGAGAGCCATGCTAAGGGTCCATCTATTCCAGCATTCTGTTCAGTGGCCAACCAGCTGCCTTTGGGAAACCCATGAGTGCAACACCAACCTCCTGCCCATGTTCCCCAGCAACTGGTGTGCATAGGCATACTGCCCCTGATACTGGAGGTAGCGTGGAGCCATCAGGACTAGTAGACACTGATATCCTTTGCCTGCAGGAATTTCTTCGATCAGGTAACCTCCTTTGTGGACTGTGGGAATGCTGTGGACATAATATATCTTGACTTCAGCAAAGCTTTTGACAAAGTACCCCATGGCATTCTGATCAGCAAACTAGCTAAAAGTGGGCTAGTTGGAATAACTATTAGGTAGATCCCCAGTTGGCTATAGAATTGGACTAGAAGAGTGCTTATAAATGGTACCTTCTCAAACTGGGGGAAGGTAACGAGCGGGGTACCACAAGCTCAGTCTTGAGCCCAGTCCTCTTCAACATTTGTACTAATTACTTGAATGAGGAGGTGCAGGGAATGCTTATCAAATTTGCAGATGACACAAAATTGGGTGGGATAGCTAATACTCTGGAAGACAGAAACAAACTTTAAAGTGATCTTGATTTGCTAGAGCACTGGGCTGAAAACAACAGAATGAAATTTAATAGGGATAAATGCCAAGTTCTACACCTAGGAAAAAGAAACCAAATGCACAGTTACAAGATGGAGGATACTTGGCTCAGCAATACTACAAGCAAGGAAGAACTTGGAATTGTTGTAGATCACAAGCTGAATATAAGCCAACAGTGTGATGTGGCTGCAAAAAAAGCAAATGCTATTTTGGGCTGCATTAATAGAAGTCTAACTTTCAAATCACGCGAGGTACTGATTACCTTCTACTCGGCACTGGTTAGGCCTCATCTTGAGTATTGCATCCAGTTCTGGGTACCACACTTCAAGAAGAATGCAGACAAGCTGGAGCATGTTCAGAGGAAGGCAACGAGGATGATTGGGTCTGGAAAAAAAGCTCTATGAGGAGAGACTGAAAGAACTGGGCATGTTTAGCCTGAAGAAGAGAAGACTGAGAGGAGACATGATAGCACTCTTCAAGGACTTGAAAGGTTGTCACACAGAGGAGAGCCAGGATCTCTTCTCAATCATCCCAGAGTGCAGGACACGGAATCATGGGCTCAAGTGACAGGAAGCCAGATTCCGGCTGTACATCAGGAAAAACTTCCTGACTGTTAGAGCAGTTCAACAATGGAACCCATGACCTAGGGTGGTCGTGGGCTCTCCCACACTAGAGGCATTCAAGAGGCAGCTGGACAGCTATCTACCAGGTATGCTTTAAGGTGGATTCCTGCATTGAGCAGGGGGTTGGACTCGATGGCCTTAGAGGTCGCTTCCAACTCTACTATTCTATTTTTCTATCACTCTGCATTTTGTGGTAGCAAATTCCATTGCTTAACTATGTGTTGTGTGAAGAAGCCCTTCCTTTTATTTGTCCTGAATCTCCCACCATTCAGCTTCGTTGGATTGACCCCATTGGCTTCTTGTGTTATGAGAGAGGAGAAAAATTCTCCCTATCCACTTTCTCCACACCATGTATGATTTCGTACAACTCTATCATGTCTCCCCTTACCCTCATTTTTTCCAAGCTAAACCATCCCAGCTGTTGTAACCTTCCCTCATAGGGGAGATACTCCAGCCCTTTGATCATTTGAGTAGCCCTTTTCTGCAATTTTTCCAGTTATTCAGTATCTTTTTTTTAGGTGTGGTGACCAGAACTGTACACAGAATTCTAAGTGTGGTCACACTATAGATCTGTATAAGGGCAGTTTTATTCTCAGGTCCTTTCCTAATTATGCCTAATATGCAGTTTGCCTTTTTCATAGCATCTGCACATTGGGTTGACATTTTCATCATCCTGAGCCTACTCTTATAGTCTTACTTTGGCTTCAAATCAATTTCCAGATTTTGCATAACAACCAAGAAAAGTTAAGAGTTGGTTGTTACTCATGGATATACAAATGAGTGAACACGCAAAGTGTAGTATCCAGTGTTAGTCCTATGTAGAGTAGACCCATTGAAATGAATGAGATTTAGGTTAGTCATGACTGACTAAAGTCACATTCATCTCAGTGGGTCTACTCTACATAGGTCTTACACTGATTACTACCCACTGTCTTTGTGAGTTTGTGAAGGTGACTTGTAAGCTAAGTATTTCTGCTCACTGGTAGTATAGTATACAAATCAAGGGTTTGGATGACTGACCAAAGCCTTTTTTTAAAAAAAAGCCACTGGTGTGTATTAAATTAGCTTGTGGTATCATTTCCTGTCATCTTTCTGTCTTTATCAGTCTGCTTCAGTTTGCCACACAGGGTGGTTTCCTGTGGAGGAGGATCGTCACATAAAACTCTGAATAATATAAAAGCCAGATCTGAAATACTTTGCTGTTCTCTTTAATGAGGCCATGCGTGGATTCTCACCAGCATCTAGGAGGGATATGTTTTTTCAGGCCGTTCTCCCAACTAATGATATAGAGCATTCATATTTATTAGCTGAGGAGTCAACAGAATGAAATCTGTTGCCAAGATCTATACAGGAGCATCTCCAATTTGGCTTTCTGGTCATTAAATCATCCCCACATGATTCTGTGTTAGCCCTCTCTCTCCACACATTTGCTGTTTTCTCTTGTCATTTTTGGTGTGACCTGGAGTCTTTTCTTATTTAATTGTGCTGGACATGGCAAGGCAATGGGCAATTGTACCTGAGTCTTCTGCCTGTGAGCCTTTTGTTCCAAAAAATCCTTTGTGAGTAGATCCTATAAAGCACAAAAAACAATGACAGGCATCGTTTTATGTGGAATAGCACAGAGGCTCTACCATGACATATATGGATCTGTCTTCAACACTGATAATGGGGCCCTATCCTCCACTGCTCCTGAAGGCAAAAGGCTAACTTTAAGGGGTGCAGAGCAGACCACATGGTTCTCAGCTCTCTCCTCCATCACCTCGCTGCCGCATCCCAGCATCTACTGCCTGAAGCGACTGCTTCACTTTGCCTAATGGTGAGGCCGGCCCTGTCACTTTTTAAAATTTCTTGCAAGGAACTCAAGGTAGCTGACATGGTTCTCTTCCTCCTCCTCCTCCTCCTCCTCCTCTCCGTTTTATCCTCACAACAACCCTGTCGGGTCAGTTAGGCTGAGAGTCAGTGACTGGCCCAAAGTCAGTCAGTGAACTTCATGGCTGAGTGGAGACTAGAACATGGATCTCTCTAGTCCCTGTCCAACACCCTAACTGCTACCCCACACTGCCCTCGACGTTGCTGTCTTCCAAATATCTTCCACTTTGCCTGCTTGATCCGTTTCTAATAGCACGTGAAAAGAATGGCTACTTGCAAGGCGGTTTCCCCCTCAGAAGTATCACTCATCATGCGTACATGAGCATTTGGCTCAGCCAGAAGGCGGCGGGTCCTTGTGAGAGACAAGGCGGGAGAGAGACTGCTCCTTTGAATTAATCGAAGCAGCTGCCTGTCTCATGCCTACTGAAGCTACAGGGAACTTCGAACTCATACGTGTGCTGGAGCTGAATTAGAGTAAGTCAAGTGAAGGCTATTTTGTACTCTAAGCGTGTTGGGGAGGGGCGAAATAGTGACAAGTGAGCGAACCCCGACCCACCGTGGCCGTTATAATATCTTGCAATAAAATGTGCACCGGTAGAGCGCCTACCTCGTTTTCAATCAGCCCACGTTGGTGCCTTCGCACCTGCGATTTGAGGCTGACGGCACGACGTTTCCATGGCATTCGAGACGTTTTCGCAAGGTGTCGCGTTCTACCTTAAGTGGCACTCAAATCAGAGGCTATAGAATATACTGTTAGAGTGGAAGCGTGATAGAAACCCATGCGCGTCGCAAGCCGTTTGAATTTCTTTTTCGTGGCCTTGCTTTGAAATGAAGGCAGCTTCTTTGTGAAGCACAGGGGGAGAAAGACAGACAGACAGACAGACAGACAGACAGACAGAAAGACAGGCAGAGTGAGAGCCTGCAATAAAACAAAAGGGCAGGGCAGGTTAAGGATAGCAATGGAACTAATAATAAACATAGCCTTTCCGTAACTCTATACATGTTACAACATCAAAGCATCGCATGGAACCTTAAAGACTCATTGAGGCAGAAGCTTTTGCTTTGTTGGGACACAGGCTTTCCAAGTTCTTCTCATGTGCTGTCTCAGTGATGCTAATGATCCTGTAAGGTAGATTGGTGACATTATTCCCATATTGCAGGAGGAGATGGAGAGGCAAGTGGTTTGGCTGCGGCTGCCTTTAAGGGCTCAGGACATGCAAGTTCTGAACTAGGGACTTTTCAGTTCATGCTTGTAGCCACATTACCCAAACATGTTACGGATTCTGTATGATCCCATGGTTGATTTCCCTGCTCGAGGCGACTGACTTTTTTTTGCAGAGCTTTTCCCCCTACCTTGCTTGCTACCTGCCCTGCGAATGTTTTCTTCCTTGTGATGGCCCCAGGGCTGTGCTTGCCAGGAGGAAGAGTGCTTAGCAAGAGCTCCAAAGTGCGGGGCTCTCGAGGAGGGGTACACACAGCCTTGAACCCAATTCACTTAGCCACTGAGACCCCGTGGCTTGATGTACCCTTATACCTCTGAATAAAGGGAAGTGTGGCGTTTGCTGCAGGCATAGCCACTGGACTGTTCGATTCCCGGGCTACTTTGCATATACACAAGAGCCTCACAAATGCACGGAAGAGCTTGAGCGTCAGAGATACATTGGGAGGAAACAAGAGCTCTGGTGTAGCCTTGCATATGCACTGCAAAAACTTTCCCTCTTCCTCCCCCGCCATTTATTCCAACGAGTACGTGGGTCGTCACTTCCTGCACCATGGGCAAACAATTGGAAGAGGAATCGCCAGGCTTCTGGTGAAAGAATGGCAGAGCTAATGAGCTGGTGCGGAACAATCATTCCAGAGCCAGGGCAATCTAGTATACGAAGCCTGGAACGTCCCTCTTTGAGCTGTCACATCCCCCCATGACTTGTGGATAGTGTGACGTTCTGGATGGATGGCTTGAATGCAAGGCTTACTTGGCATGTCTGAGCAATGTTCCTCAACCCATCCTGAATTACGAGTTGGTTGTTTATTGCATTTGTGTTCTTCCAAAGCATCTTGCATGGTTTGTTGATAGTTGTTTTTTCCTATTTCAACTGTACAGCTGGAGGAAGTGGAGTAGCTCCTCCTGGTAAACAGAAGGAAGTTCATATGCACCTTCTCCGGTGGGGTAGTGGTAAATTGTTTAGTGTAGGTGCTCATCATGACAGTCCCATAGCCACACCCTCTAGAAGAGCCACACCCCCTAGAAGAATAGCTGTGTTGATCCATATCAACAAACCAGTTCTAGTTTTCACCTACTAGCAGCAGGTCTTTGTAAAGCTGATGGGTGTTGTTAATTGCCCATCCAAGACTTAGCCACCCCAAAGTATTTTGCAATACCACAGGGATAGCTCACAACGATATATTGCTGCTGGGAAAATCCATTTCCCCCCCAGCTACTTAGCCCAGAGGGAACAAGGAAGTCTGAGGGAGTGGCAGATGATGTCATCATCCCTGCTAATCATAAACTCCTTGGGCTTTGATCCAGTGAACGCTGCTTCCACTACACCACTGGCCTCCTGCGAATACATTGTCTAGGCAGGTTGCAGAGCCTTTCTGGATCAAATGACCAGTTCATCCTTCCCTCCACCATCTTCTTTTAGGGAGGAGACTCAGAAATGGAAGACTGCATGGAGACCCTGAAGGATGAAGAGGATGCCCTGTGGGAGAATGTGGAGTGCAACCGCCATATGTTAACCCGTTACATCAACCCAGCCAAACTGACCCCGTACCTGCGGCAGTGTAAAGTCATCGATGAGCAAGATGAGGACGAGGTGCTCAACTCTCCGATGCTGCTCTCTAAAATCAATCGAGCAGGTATGACCAGGTGGCTAAAGCAATACCAATTCAGGCATCACGATGAGACCATTATTATGCTGTCAGAACATTTGCACCCCATTCAGGGTTCCATGTAGGGTTACGCCAAGGGAGGGGCCTTTACCCTTTATTCTCTGTTGTAAAGAGTTATCCGTGGTTATATAATGTCTTTGGGAAAGGACACTGATTGTCAATAACTAGGAACACCTAAAGGTGTTGTCCACTGATGATCGATGTAGCAGGGTGGGAATTGGCATGTGATGACTATGATGGAACCAGTGGAGACTGGTGGCTCTGATTTCAGCAGGGCTGTGAATCCAATGACAGATTTCAGTCAGAACTAGCCAGAACTCTAAAGTAGCTATTCAAAGTCCTGGACCTCATGGGTTCAGCACCTTGGATAGCTTCTTCAGAGTACTGGCTGGTTCTGACTGAAACCCGGAATAGATTCACAGCCTCACTGAAATCAGAGCCGCCAGCCTCCACGGATTGGGACTATCTGCAGTTCTAAAAGTAAAGGCTGGTTATGAAGAGGCAACGACTTTATTCGGGGGAGAGCTTTGGGATTGTCAAATATCCTCAATGGAAGTGTCTGTATAGACTTTTTAAAAACACTTTTTTTAAACTGCCTCCTAACTGGCAGACCATTGGTTCATTTTACTCAGTATTCTCTACACCAGGGGTAGGCAGAAAGTCAATCTTCAGATGTTTTGGACTTCAACTTCCAGAATTCCTAACCATTGGCCATGCTGTCAGGGACTACTGGGACTTGAAACCCTAAACATCTGGAGATCTACCTTCTGCCCATCCTTGGTTTATACCAGGCTACCCCAACCTCATAGCTTCCAGATGTGTAGGACTACAACTCCCACCGTACTGGCCTGGAATGATGGGAGTTGTAGTCCAATATACCTGGAGGGCAGCAGGATGGGGCAGCCCAATCTACACTGATTTGCAGCCACTCTCCAGGGTTCCAGACATGGAATCATTCCCAGCCAGAAGACATGAGGGACCCTTTGCATGCAAATCATGTGCTCTACCATTGAGCTCTCAGTGTTACAGATGTGAAGGGCTTGGCCTTACCCTACCCACCTAGAACTCTCTGCCTCCAGCAGTGACCACTACCATTTTCCTTCCCTTAGGCGGGGGCTCGCCAACTTTTTTGGACCCAAAGGCACATTTGAAAAATTGCTGTGGGCTCCACCAGCACAAAATGGCTCTCACAAAAGGTTTGGCTAGTTATATAATGGCTGCCATGGCACCTGGCTGGCTAGTCAAAAGTGACAACGGTTAACAAGCCACCCTACTTAAAATGTCCTGGGTTCAGACAACACGCTAACCCATGGTTCAAAAAACAACCCATGGTTCAACAACAACCCACACTTAACCACTGAGTGTGGGTTAGCGTGTTGTGTGAACCCAGTCACTTTGTACATGGTTTATTTAGGACTGATGTGAGCCTTTGTTTATGGAGCCCTATCAGTCGTTTTATGTCGGTTTTGTAAGTTCCTTCCTCCTCTGTCTTGTCTACATCTTAGGTCGGCTGCTGGACATCCTTCATACGAAAGGCGAGAGGGGCTATGTGGTTTTCTTAGAAAGCCTTGAATTTTACTATCCAGAACTCTACAAATTAGTGACAGGAAAGGAACCAACACGACGGTTTTCCACTATTGTTGGTAAGTTGGGTTCACTCTTACAGGACTCGATTTATAAGTAGAATCGATGTAAGGGCAATCATAAATAGCCTTTTTTAAGCTGGGGAAATGGGAACAGAACTAGAACAGTGAGGAAATGGGTTTCTGGCACCTTATCCTTATGAACCGCCTCCCTCCACCTGATGCCGTCCAGATGTTTTGGACTACAATTCCTAGAATTCCTGACCATTGACCATGGTTGATTTATTTTATTTATTTATTTATTTATTTATTGCATTTTTATACCGCCCCATAGCCGAAGCTCTCTGGGCGGTTCCAGATGTTTAGGAGTTAAAGTCCTAAACATCTGGAAAGACTCAAGTCAGGGAAGGTTTGGTTCAGTTAAGTATCCTGCTTGGTTCAGCGACCAGCCGTGTACATCCAAGAGGTAGGAGCTTAAAAGCAAGAGCCACCTCCTGCTGTTGCCTCCCCCCAGCAATGGGTATTCTGTGGCATACTGCCCCTGAACATGGAGGTTCCATGTATCAACCATGACTAATCAGCACTGGCAGACCTCTCCTCCACAACGTTGTCTAATTTTCTTTTAACGCTGCTGGCCAATGCTACTGGCCATTACCCACATCTTGTGGCAGTAAAGTCCATAAGTCCATTCTGTTTTGCGTGAGGATGTCACGGATCGATTCCCATGTAATATGAAAAGCCCTGTCTCATTGGGCCAGTGCAACCCATAAGGGATCACTTCTGGGGAGCAAAATTTGCCTGCCCATCTAGCGCTTGGCCAGCCTGGGGCTGCGCCATGTTATCTTCTGCTCCTTGCCTTTCGGTGCTCACGAAAACCTCAAGGCCCTCTGGACCAGGGGATCCTGGCTCTGCCTTTGTCCACTCCATCCTTACCGCTACTCGTTTGCGGCCGGTCATGTGGTTGCGGCACCCTGTCTGCGTCTTCTTTTTGCTCCAGTAGAAGAGGGGCATGAAGGCCTCACGCACTTCCTGATGAACGAGATCATCAAGCTGCAGCAGCAGGTCAAGGCGAAGGATGCACAGCGCTGCGAGCTCTTGGCCAAATCCCGTCAGATGGAGGACGAGCGGAAGCAGCTGAAGCTCAACAAGATAGAGCTGCTCACCTTCCAGGAGAGGTACAACAAGATGAAAGAGGAGCGGAACAACTACAACGATGAGCTCATCAAGGTGAAGGATGAGAACTACAACCTGGCCATGAGGTACGCCCAGCTGAGCGAAGAGAAGAACATGGCGGTGATGAGGAGCCGAGACCTCCAGCTGGAGGTAAGAGGGGCGCGTCCTGGGGAGATAGCAGCTGCTGTCAATCACTTGGTTTCCATGGCTTTGGGGGTTGGCTGTGCCTGCAGGCATCTGCCAGGTTCTCTGTGCCTTGTGCTTTTTAAAAAGCTTTAAAGATGTGTTTATAATAATTACAATTAAAAAATTACCTGGAAGGCCAGCCTGCTGCAAAGGGAAAGGCTTCCCCTCACACTGTGCTGTGCCATCTTTCTTTTCGAGAATGCCTCTGGATCCCACGCGAGGCATCCTTGGACAATGGAAGTGGTGGCTTTGCCTTCTGGGAAGTCAGTGCTGGAACTGAAAATTGTGGAGTCGAAAGAACGGTTTTGTGTTTTGCCCTTTAGCATCACAAACTGTCCTCCTGGGGAATGGGAGCTTTGCGATTGGCCACATCTATAATTTTAAGAATGGGCAAGCCCCTACGTGGCAGCCATTTAGCGAGACAGCCCACAATACGCTCTTGAAATTCCAGATGTGCTCCCCAGCCTCCCCAAATGTTTGCATCCCCCTGGTCTAAGGGCATGTTCCGTACTTTGCACACCAGCCTTCTCCAACTCGGTGCAGTCCAGTTGTGATGGACTACAGATTGTGTCATCTGCACCTAGCATGCCGCATGCCACGCTGGCTGAGGGGAGATGGGAATTGAAGTTCAACACATCTGCAAGGCATGAGGTTGGGGCAGGCTGCTACAGATTTTCTATGGCTTCATCGTTCCCTCTTCCCCAAGGAAGTCTGGGAATTGCAGGTCTGTTGGAGGGCCGTAGCTCAGTAGAAGAGCCTCGGCTTTGCCTGCAGAAGCTCCCAGGTTCAATCCCCAGCATCTCCAGGTAGGAGATGGAAGAGCTCCTGCCTGCATCCCTGGAGAGTTGCTGCCAGTCTGTGTCGACAACACTGGGCTACATGGGCCAAGGGTCTGCCTCGGTCTAAGGCAGCTTCCTATGATCCTATGGAAGACCCAGAATCTCTCATTGGTACTGTTCAGAAGACACATTCAGCCATGGTTGGGCTGCTAACTCTGTTGCAGCAAATGGTTAGTGAGCGTGTTAAAACTGTGGTTATGTAAGGTTAGGGATGGTCCACATGACACGCTGAGCCATAATGTTTAGCTAGAAATGCATAACCACCATGGCTTAATGTGTCTTCTGAACAGTGCCCTCACCCAACTACAATCCCCAGGGTTCTTTTGTGGTATAAAACAAATATATGTTTAGATCCTAGATAAACCCTATGACAGAAAGCTTGATTTGTCTTGCTACTATAGACATAGCTTGAGGTCACTTGCATATCCTTCTAGCACAGCTGGTTGGTAATGTCTAAAGCAGCCCTAGGATGACTTCGCTTTCTCCCCCAGTGGTAGCTTAATGGGGGCAACTACCTCTGTTTGTGAGGCAGTTCTTCTAGGAAGATAACCAGAGATCCTTTCATACTGGTTTAATAGTGCATAGTGAGGGTTGGGATATGAGAGTTGGAGACCATCTCAAGAACGTGGAATGTAGTCTTTGTGGGGTAGAATGGAGATTAGTTTTGTGGACAGTGCTGCTTATTAGATGTTTGATGGATGTTTATTGATCTTTTCGCTTATCCCTCTGTCATGTATGGGGTTCACTAGATTGACCAGCTGAAGCACTGGCTGAATAAAGTAGAAGAGGAATGTAAACTGGAAAGGAACCAGTCTCTGAAGCTCAAGAATGACATTGAAAACCGCCCAAAGAAGGAACAAGTTCTGGAACTGGAGCGGGAGAATGAGATGCTGAAGACCAAGATTCAGGAGTTACAGTCTATCATTCAGGTGAGCAAGGAGAGGCTTTTGCCTTGCATCTGGCTGGCCAGATGTAGAGATGGCCAACCTCTTGAATGGCTTTGGATGTGGGGAAATCTCAGATGCCCTAAGGCTTGACAGATGAAAAGCGGCTGACGCTGAGAGAATAATGACTTGTGTGAGGCTACCCAGTGAGTTTATGGCTGAGATGAGAGATGGAGACCTGGCTCATAGCTCTCTCATAGCTCCCTTGCACCAGCTCTGAGGGAGTCTCTCACAACTTTACATCAGTGTGAAATTTTCGGGAACTGGAGCGTTTGCTAGAACACATTAGAACCAGAATAATTTCCCTGCCATGTTGGACTGACCCGATCTTTCCACTTGCAGGGAGGAAACAAGGTCATCTAAGAACATTCTTAGCCCCAAGCAGCCCCCGGGCCAATCCAAGATCTTAGCTCAATTTTGAGGTTTATTCCACCTTGTAGCCTAAGGAGACACACTTGCTATTCCCCTCTGCCGGCTCTGGTCCCTTCCCAGGCAAATAATAATTTGGAAGGCTGAGAGTATTAATCAGCCTGACTAAACCTGAATCGCAAGTTGGCAATAAAGCAGTTGAGAAATAGAGCTGTATTTAATCGGAACCAACCATGAGCACAAGTAGAAATGTGACTCTACAGCGATTTAAGCTTCCTTGGGAGTAAGCCGAGCCATCTATTTATTTATTTGATTTAGAGAGCAATCCCATGGTTCTGGGAGAAGTAGCAGGTACCATAGGATTCTTTGGAGATCCCCCTCCAAGGCTGCAGACATTGCTATGACCTCGGAAGGGGCACTCTGGTATCCAAGACTTCCCTCCACCTACCCTGCAGCTGCTGTGAAAAGAACTGTGCTGGCTGCTTTCCAAGCCTGCAAAAGCGACATTGGAGAGGTCTGAAAGGGGGTGTGCCAGTGGGAGGGAGGAGGCCAGCAGAGGCCAGGATATGACGAATCCTATTACCTCTCCTGTCCTAGCTCTGCCCCGGCCAGTGCTCCTCCCTTAAAAAGGTTCAGAGGCCTGTCTAGAGTAAATAATAATAATAATAATAATAATAATAATAATAATAATAATAATTTATTTATTTCTTACCCGCCTTTCCCTCTGGATCGAGGTGGGGAACAACATCAAATATAAAATACATAAAACTGATTCAAAGCACATAAAATGAATACATTATTAATATACCGATAAAACACCAATAAAACTCTTAAAATTCAACTGGGTAGGCCTGCCGGAAGAGATCGGTCTTTATGGCTTTCTTAAAGTCAAAGAGACTGTTAAGTTGACGGATCTCCTCTGGCAGGCCATTCCACAGTCTGGGGGGCGGCAGAAGAGAATGAAAAGGTGAAAACAGCCTCCGTCGCTCCCCATGCCCCACTGGCAGTAACCCAGCAGAGCTTTGGATCCACAGAAGCCTCCGATTTCAGATGCTTCCGTCTAGCAAGGGTGCAACCCCTAGGATTGTACCCTTATACCATGTAGCATATTTCTCTAAGCAGTTTACAAGAGAATTTAAATACATAAAAAGCACATTGCAAATTATACATTAGAATGCAGTTAAAATATATAATAATGGCTAAAACGTTTATAGAAAACATTTGATTGAAACAGGAAAACCAGTACATCACCATAATTAACAATTTGGGTAGCACGTTCACTCAGGGAAGGCCTGAGTATATTCGAAGCTAGGCCCAGTTGCCATCGGTGACCAGGAATTCCATGCAACTGAACGAGTGGGCTGGCAGAGTAGAGATAGATCTCTCTCAGGCATCCAATGTGGAAATCAAGTCCAGCTCAGAAAAGTAGCGTTCTTAGCTTTCTCTGCAAGACTCAGCAGTATACTAAAAATGTGTGCAGCGTCGTAACTTTCGTGAGCTTATTTACAAGGCCGGCGTAAATCCCATTGAGCTCGATGGGACATAACTTTGAGTAAACGTGTGCAGGATCAAGATATTTGTGGGGTTTGGATCCGAGATTGAATAGAGAAAGGTGGTGTGAGTGTTTGTTTCCACAAATCTTTTTTTCTTTCTTTGCTTGTCACATATTTGTACCTTTTGACTCCCGCGTTTATGAGATTATTTTTGGATAGCGTATTACTTAAAGGCAGGTAGGGGGGAGAGCTCTAGCCACCTCTGTGAAGGAAACATTTGTTCCTGTCAGCAGCTGTGATGACTGCAGGCATGGATTTTTCGATTATTCAAGGTGTGTTGCCCTGAAATGGCTGTGCGTGTTTTAAGAGCGTCTCTGCCATAGAGCAGGGCTTAGGAGTGGAAGCAAAGAACAAATTTGGTTCTGGGGAAACACGCTGTGAAAAGAAGTTTGTTTGCATGCTGCGTGTAGAAGAAAGGGCCAAAGGGTATGATCGGGTCAGGGGGACATAGCTCCGAACTTCTGGGGTTTAGTTCAGATGTTTACTAGGAGGCACGCCAGTTCCCAAGATGGAGATGCGGGTGAATTGCCTATTCCCCTCCACCACCATCCCAGAAATTGCAGGTGAAAATAGTTGTGAACCGAAATTCGTCTTGCCTAGGCATGGGAGATCCAGCCATTTTTGAGCTTGCCAAAATTCTCCAAAATCCACTTTGAAGCTCAAATTGACTATGGCTCAATCCCATTTTTATTTTTAACCTGTTTTCTGGCTCGTTGAAATGGAAACATGCGTATTTCAAACAGAGAAAGTGCCCATTTCTCTTCATAGTTTTCAAAAGTGTGCCTTTTTTCCCATTGACTAAAGCGTGAAAATATGTGTTCATTTCTTTAAAAATGTACATTTCCAAGTGTGGCTGTAGGGGGAAAAAAGGAATTTTCCGAATGTGATCACAAATTTGGGGAACTGCAGACGTTCCTTGTGTTTGCGTTCAGTTTTTTGAACAGGACATGTTCTCCTCATTTGCAAATAGAAACGAAATTCGCACCCATCACTGTTTGCACGCATAAATGTTAGAGCGAGGGGATAGGGGACAAACCTACTGCTCGCGGTGTGGTGTTCCTTTTGGCAGTTGCTCATTGTCAGACACAATTTAAAAATAAATACATAAATAAATGTGCATAAATATTCCCAGGGTAGCTAAGAAAACATTTTTTCCAGAGTGTCCCCAGCAAGTAATTCTACATTATCATTACACAGCATTGTTCTAATTCAGCTGTTCCCCACCTGGTCCCCTCCGGGTGTGTTGGACCAGGGCATGCTGGGAGTTGTAATGGCTGACTGGGGCATGCTGGGAGTTGCAATTCAACACATCTGCAGAGCACCAGGTTGGGGAAGATTCTAAGTTTTCGAGAGGCAGAGGAGTCTCCAAAGAGGTATGATTGGCGCCTAGCATTGCAATTTTTTCAATGCCAGGTTAAGAAAAGTTTGCAGTTGTCAACTGATATGCTCAATACTTGCAATTTTGTCTTCCCCGATAGAAAAATCTGGGGTTGCTTTTTGAAAAAGAGGCAGAAAGGAAACATGGAAAGGGTAACCAGAGAGTTTGGCATGCATGCTGTTAGAGAAACAGCTGTCGGGGAGTGGGAAGCAATAGTATTCTCAAACTGGAAAGTCATTTCAGCCTGAATCCACTATCTAAAATCTACTAAACCAGACTTCCAAAACCTAGTGCCCACCAGATGTGTTGAACTGCAATTGCCATAATTCCCAGCTTGGGACTTGCACATCTGGAGGGTACCTAGTTGGGGAAGGCTGTACAAGACCTGCTGTTTCTTGAGAGTTGTTAGAAAATGTGCCTATTGCTCCTACTCATTTTTCTCCACATCCATGAGGGCGAGAAACTTGATGGGGTTTTCCCCCCTGCAGCTTCTAAAGAAACTACCAGAGCCTGCACTAAAGAGAAAGGGATGATTGGTGGTGCAAATTTCTTGATGCCTCCAGATTGGCTGCTGGGCTGCCATTGTTTTTAAAACATTGAAGAATATATTCTTAAATCTAGCAAAGAAGAGCCATATAAGAGATTTGCAAAAACACCTTGACCTGAGATATTGGCACAGGATTTCTTTAACCCGTTGCTCTCTTGAAGGTATCTAAAAGCTAAAGGAAATATTAATCTTTTGTCATTCCGTCTCTCTCCCCCTGCCCCATTTTTCTGTGACTGTTCCCCCCACCCTCTGTCTTCTTCGTCTCTCCGCCACGACCCTCTTAATCATATGGGCAAAGCAGGCTGGGGAACCCAGCTTGCCGGATTCCGACAAAGCCATTCTGGATATCCTGGAACATGACCGTAAAGAAGCGCTGGAGGATCGCCAGGAATTAGTCAACAAGATCTTTAATCTCCAGGAAGAGATCCGCCATGCAGAAGACCTCCGAGATAAGGTGAGAAGGAAATCAGGGAGGTGGAAGGAATGGGGACAGAAGCTCAAGGTCTACTTATTTGGGGTTCTCTTAACTCGCCATTACTTTGAGGATCTGCATTGTCTGAAGCAGTAGAATCCATTCAGCATCGTTCTACATATCCTGCTCTATGTATATATGTACTATTACAGCAGGGGTGGGAAACCTCGGGACTGCGGGACTGCAGGCAAAGCAAATAGCTGCCTGACCTTCTGCCCTCACTAAGCCTCTCAGCATACCAATCTCTGACTTTTCATCTTGAGGACATGCTTAATCATTCCAGGTGGAAGAGCAAACAATTTGCCACTTTCGATTAACTATCTAATATGTTTCATGGTCTTTGATGCCTATTTTACAACCCTGTATAAGATATGCTTAGCTGTTCGTATTGCCGCTTCTTTGCAATCAGAATACTTTGCAACAAGGCCTCACGAAGGGGTTTGGAGGGATGACTCAGCCCCGCAAACCCTCGTGTCTCCCCATGAGTGAAGTCCTGACCTGAGGATATAGATCAGCGGGGGCCTCCGCCATTTGGCGTACGCTAGATCTCGATCAATCGCCTTGATGCACTATACTTATTGATTCATTTGTAGTACCTCGAGGAGAAACAGGAACTGGAGTTAAAATGCTCGACCTTGGGAAAAGACTGTGAAATGTATAAGCATCGAATGAATACTGTGATGATACAGCTGGAAGAAGTGGAGAAAGAGAGAGACCAGGTACCAGAAACAATAAGCGTGGGAGGCAGGGACAGGGGAGGAAGGGAAAGAATTCAAAGGCGAAGGAAGAAAGATCAGAGCTAAAGACCCAACTACACTTTACGCTCGAAATCCCTGTAGCTCTTGGGTTATTGTCAGGTACCCAATAGGGCCATAACATCCCTGCCTCATGTTCCCCAGCTCTGGATTTGAGACCTACTGCTCTCTAAAATCACAGCATCCCCTGCTTCATCTCTTGGCACGACCGGCAGAGGAGATGGACGTCTGATGCTTTCTACTCATAGAATCATAGAATAGTAGAGTTGGAAGGGTCCCATAAGGCCATTGAGTCCAACCCCCTGCTCAAGGCAGGGGGTTGCTACCTTAAAGCATCCCTGACAGATGGTTGTCCACCTGCCTTTTGTTGTCCAGCATCTCTCTCTAGCTAGGACGGTAGACAACTGTGAATTCAGATAGATAGGTTCTTGGGCTTCCAAGAAATTTAAGCAGCATGGTCACCGGCACACAATGACCTGGTTTGCACAATCACCTTGGTTCAACAAGCCACAGTGGCTTATTTAAGGCGCGGTGTATGCCTGGTGCAGTTTGCACTGCCCTTGTGTGACTTATCATCCAAACCTGGGCAGCAGGGGTTGTTTGAAGGTTAAACAATCCTCAAATAACCCATGGTGTACTGTTAAACAACTCTCAAATAACCCATGGTCTGTTGTTGTTTTACTTGAGGGTTGTTTAACTGTCGAACAACCCGTGCCATCTGGGTTCAGATGGCATGACGAGCTGCACCCAGGTGATGCTTATTCAGATCAGACCCGGCATGTGCCGTGGCTTAAACAAGCCACCGTGGCATGCTAAAACATGTTGGTCTGGCTTGCTTTGCTTCTGGAGGCTTTCCGTTCGCGTGACGAGGCGCAAACCCAGTATGCCCAGTGCTTGATCGAGAAGGACAAATATCGGAAGCAGATCCGGGAGTTGGAGGAAAGGAACGATGAGCTTCGAATTGAGGTGGTCCGGAAGGAGGCCTGCATCATTAATCTGGAATGCAAACTGAGGCGTCTCTCCAAGGACAGTTGCAATGACCAGGTAGAACCAGGGAAGGTTATGACTCTGTTCTGTCTCTCTGGGTAGGCCCGGCGTCAGCATGCTCAGGCAAACGCCAAGGCCTTGTCCATTGAGGTGGGTGGGTGCTGCTCGCTTTTCTAGCCATGGCCACATAATCCACTGAGTGAAAACCAGGCAGCCGCCATTTTTAAATGTCCCACAATGCAATGCCCGGTGGCCCAAGTGGCGACAGGGGAGGGATGTAGAGGGGGTGGGGGACTGATGGTCAGGAGGACAGGCAGTTGTCTCTGGAGTGGGGTATCTGCACAAGGCCTGGCTCTGGGCCACTTCATTCAGTATTACTGTTTTCGTCTAAGCGTTTGTCAGCGTACAGCTAAAACTGCAACATGTGAATGCAATAGATCTGTATTTGCAAACATCATGGATCATCCCCAATAGTCAGGAGCTGGAACTGGTTGCTTCTCCCTGTTGAGTAGGCCCTGCCCCAGTTCTCCCCATCCTGTGCTTCTCTTTACCTTTAGCGCCCTATGGAGAACATCCACTGGAGGCGGTGGTGGTAGCCCTCCCGGTGGGCGGGGAGCGTGGAGCAGAGCAGTGCAAGTTGCCTCTCCTCCCATTCCACTGCCTGATGCAGGCACCTCACTCTGCTTCATAGGTGGGCCGGCCCTGCCATTGAGTGTGCAGAGCGTGTCAAACCTGGGTTTGTAGCCACGTAAGATGTGAAATGGCCCCCTGTGCTATCACCCAGTTATCATTTGGAAGAGGATCATTTGTTTTTCATTCACACTCTTTGGGGTAACAGCGATGCTGGGGGCCTTGGGTGGGAAAAGGTTTGTTAACGTCTATTTTAGAACATCCTTTCAACTTGTGACATGGCTTTGCCTGAGTAACTTAGTCATGAGTTGGTCCTAATATCAAAACTTTAACTGAGATGTGGTCTGTTATTAAGGTAGAAAGGGAAAGAACCATCGGAGAACCGGAACGGTGCTTTTTATGAAGTACGAAAGGGCGAGTCTCTGCCCTGAGCTGCTTGAAATCTGTTCTTCAATATAGGAAAGGCAGCAAAGGGAGGGAAGAGAAATCGAAGCAGGTATAAAGAGGGGGATGTTATTATTTTAATTGCACACATTTAGGCTTAGCTATAGGGTGGCCACTAGTGAATAGCTCAAATGCCAGCGTTGCCTTCAGAGGCCACATCGATCTCACCAAAGGCTTCCCTTCTTTTGCTTCCAGAGCTTACCAAGAAATCTACCCCTCACGGTGATTTCCCAGGTTTTTGAGATCCCCAGCCCCAAAACCAATGGCCAGGAGGCTGACGACTCCTCAACCTCCGAGGAGTCCCCGGAAGACAACAAGTTCTTTATCATGGATCAACCTCGATTCAGGAGAAGGATGAACCTGAAGGGCATCCAGGTACGTTCAGAGGCTTGGCTCGAACAGCTGGAAGGTTAGGCTGGAGTTATGCTTGAACCTCAAGGGCATGATTTGGAAGGCAAGATGGTTCCTTCCCTCCACCCTTCTTCCCTCTTCTTGGCGGTTCTTTCCAATATCAAATTACAGGCCAAAGTGAGCCATGATCTTGCTAAAAGTAAAACTATTGGGGGGTCAGTTTTGCGATGTCAGGAAATAATTGCTTTTCGATAACCCAACGACTCTTTGGAATTGCTTCCGGGTTGTCTTCTGGTGTTGTTCCTTGGGGCTGGAGCCTCCTGGGCAATGACATAATGTGATTATAAAGACTTGGATGGGAAGTGGAAAGATGGGGATACTAGTTCACCCTCTCCTGGTCTAATCACAATACACCGTGGGAAGCGTTGGGATTGTTCACTGCTGGGCAATACCTGCCCCCCCAACCCCAGGCACAGTGAGTTGACTGTGCATTGCCCCCTTTAAGGGGGCCTGCCTTATGTTCTTCATAGAGCTTTTAGATGCCTTCTCTCCCTCTTTTTTTCTTGGCCTTGGAGAAACCCTGAGGCAGGCCTGTATTAAGAACCCTACTAGGGCTCCATATATAACCCTGTGAAATAAACCTGTTCAGTTATTGACAGCTACATGGAGACTGAATTCAAGGGTCAATTTTCAGCTGAGAAGATGCCCATTCTCTCTGGCATCCAGCACAGTTCTCACCTTTGCTCCTCTGACTCTACTTTTGCCCTGATAGGAGCCTGCCCATTCACCCTGGCGGCTTGAACGTCTTCCCAGAACACCTATGCAAAGCCACCTCTTTTACTTTTCCTCAAAACCCATCTTTTCCGTCAAGTCCTTGGCTTGACACCTTAGCCCTCACCACCAGCAGATACGTAGCCTGGGTGCATCTAACAGCAAGCAGGTGCTCATATTCACCCTTTGCTACATCTCCCAGCGGTCACCATGGCTGGATCAAAACAGCCATCGCTATGAAGAATTGTAAAACTTGGGTGGGATCCTTTCAATAATGTCATCTGTTGTAATCAGCAGAGCTGTTGTGATCAGAATTCAGTATTTCTTTGCCTCCTTGATAGTTGCAAGAGCACCCACCAAAACAAAACAAAAAAAAGCTAGAAAATTAGAGCAATATTTGAAGCCCAGTGCAAATGGAAAAGCTGATGGAAAAGTTCCTACTGGGTGGAAAGAATAATAGAAACTAAGTCAGCCAAAATCCAGGGCAAAATTAGCTACCTAATTCAGAGTTAAATTAAGCCATGTCTTTTGCTCATTCAAGTGTACGGGGAGACGTGCGTGAAGTCCTTGATTCTGCTTGATTGACTGAGTAACTGGATCTTCTGCCACACTGGGAAATTCTACGAAAGTTTTACTAACAGCGATTTAGAATAGGACTATTTCTTTCTGCCTGTATTTATTGCCTTCTGGAAAATTTCCTTGCTGCCGTTACTACCTTCCTGGCATTCCTACCAGAAGCAAAAGAGCTCCTGTTCAGAATAGAGATGCCGCTAATAAACAAAATTCCCAGAATTCTAGTGGTAGATCTGGAGATATAGTTTTTTGGGGGACCAGACTTTGGATTTGCCATATTCCACTGGCGCCAGAGTAGGCCTCAGCCTGGTTGGAGGCCTGTACTTTATGGCACATCATAATTAGGTTATTAGCATATATCCTAACCATCTTCCAATGGACTATAGCCTAAATTACAAGGCTCGAAGCTGACACTGAATTGTGCATTTTATCTTATTAATACATTGTATACCAGCCTTTCCCAAACTGCTGCCCTCCAGATGACATGAACTACAACTCACAGAATCCCCTAGCTAGCACATCTGGAGGAGCACCAGGTTGGGGAAGGTGTTATGTACCATTTCCAGCCAGTTGTATAAAGTCACTTGCATCAAAATATAAAACCCATCTCCAGACTGTTGTCTGTTATTTCTCACCAGCAGCAGCACACACACTGGCATACTCCCTCCAAACACAAGGGTCCTATTTACTTTTTGTGGCTCACGGCTTTTTGGCAGTCTTGCTCTCCATGAGTTTGTCAGATCTATTTGTAAGCTAGGGGCCTCTACCACATTTTGTGGGAAGCAATTGGCATGGCATAATGATGCGTTGGGTGAACAAGGATACGACTTTCAACAGTTTGCCTCTCTCTCAATATCTGTTGCTGGGGAACATGAGCAGGAAGGTGCCATTGGGCCCATGTCCCACTTGTGGGGTTCCCAACAGCACCTGGTTGGCCATTGTGTGAACAGAATGCTGGACTAGATGGACATTTGGTCTGATCCAGTAAGGCTTTTCTGATGTTCTTATGCAAATGCTTCCTTCTGCCAGCCCTGATCCTATTGCCAATGGGGTAATCCCAAATTCCAGCATGGCCAGTCTGTCCCCTGGAGTTATCCAGTAGAATATCCTTACGTCCGTGCGAACACAATCCTTGTTAGTTTTAAAAAACACGGGAATTGCCAGATGTCAGAGGTGCTCCTGGTCAGTCAAAAGGCAGATCAGGGAATATGGATTCAGCTTGTGCTGGATGGGTTACACTCCCTCTGAAGACACAGGTTCGCAGCTTGGGTGTACTCCTGGATTCAGCCCTGAGCCTGGATGCCCAGGTTTCAGCAGTGGCCAGGCTTGTATGCCAGCTGCGCTTGTTCCTAGAGATGTCTGACCTGTCCATGGTGAAACATGCCTTGGTTACATCCCGATTGGATTGCTGTAACGTGCTCTACATGGGGCTGCCTTTAAAGAGTGTTCGGAAACTTCAGCTGGTTCAAAGGGCTGCAGCCAGAGTGTTGACCGGGGCTGGTTACAGGGAGCATACAACTCCCCTGTTAAAACAGCAACACTGGCTTCTAGTTTGTTTCCGGGCACAATTCGAAGTGTTGGTTATGACCTATAAAACCCTATATGGCTCGGGTGTAGGTTATCTGAAAGACCATATTCTCCCTTACGAGCCTGCCCGTGCTCTGAGATCTTGAGAGGAGGCCCTTCTCTTGGTCCCACCTCCATCTCAGGCACGCCTAGTGGGAACACAGGAGAGGGCCTTCTTGGTGGCTGCCCCAGGGCTCTGGAACTCCCTTCCCAGGGAAGCTAGACTGGCTCCCTCCCTGGTTTCCCGAGGCAGGCTAAAACGTTTTTGTTCTGGCTGGCCTTAGGGAAGTAGTCTGGGCCTCTGTTTATGCGCTATTTATATATTGGATTTTTTTTAAAATCATATTTTAAATGTTTTTAAATGTTTTAATATTGTAGCAAGCTTAATTATTTCGTAATTTTTGTAAACCTCTATCTCTTTTAACTGTACATTTTTAAATTTGTAAATCTGCCTTGAAGTCCCTGTAAGGGGGAAAAGGCAGGAAAATAATAATAATAATAATAATAATAATAATAATAATAATAATAATAATAATAGATCTTTCCCCCTTTCCCCCTCCAAACGAGAGGCATAGAGTCACCATTTGCTACAGGGGAAGTGTGGGAGACATCTGCTATACAGGGAACACTAACACATATCCCAAGTTCAGTTTGGTTTCTGTCCTCTTTCAGCTGCCAAGAATGAAATCCCCTGTCAGGTGGAGTAAGGCATCGGACTTTCAAGGTCAGAGAAAAACCCGCGTCCCTATTCCCTGCCTTGCCACTCTTCCTCCTTAACGTGCAAGCTCTTTCACTCCTTCTAACTAATGTTTCCAAGCAGGCAAACACCAGACTAGTTTCCAGAAGATAAGAGAGTTCTATTCCCCCTCCCTGATAGCAACCATTTGCAAATGTTACTTGAAACAGACAGGCCTTTGGGCCAGCCCTGCTTTCCAGAACCAGAGGAGATCTTTTCGGAGGAAGATGGTTCCCACCATTCATCCCAGCAGATAGTGGGATAAAGAGAAAACAGGGTAGCATTTTCAGACGGATTGCTGTCTGGTAGACGTCTGCCATTAAGTAAACATTTGTCTTTTGTTATTATTTTTAAGAAATAGTTATTGGGTTCATTCTGATATTTGGGGTTGGGAGCAGGAGAAAAGAGCCCCTTTGAGAAAGGATATGAATGTGTGAATTCCTAAAGGGTCCTATATGTCTTTCTGTTTGGATCCATTCCCCAAAACCCTGGTGTTGTTCAACAGAAAGCTCCATTACACCAGCGATTTAGTACCACTCTCGGCATGCCTGGTATGTGGATTTGCAGCACGGTACTCACATGACGCCACGCCTGCCCTGCTGACACCCCGCCTCTTCCCCAGCCTTTCCTAGAACGCTAAAAGTCTGGATTATTTTCCCTAAGCGTGTTTAATGTACCCTAAGACTCCGTGTAGTTTTAATGGAAGGGGGGCTTGAATGGATTGCATCAGGTCCTGGCAGGGAAAATTGATCTCTCCCAGCAGCTGGCTCCAACCCCCAATATAAAACCCAAAACTTGTATCCCAGGCTTGAAAGGGTTTTTTTTTTTAAAAAAAATCATACAATGCCCCAATCTCTGCAGGGACAGGATTGTCCTCCCTCGATGCCCCCCAAGAGCCAGACTAAAGGGTCCTTCTGTTTTTGCCCAGGAGAAAGGCAGTCTGGTTGAAGTACTCATCTGACAGGACCTGTCTGGAGGGAGAAAGAGAAGGGGAGGGGTGGAGTGGAGTGGAGCTGAAGAGTAACGAGCCAAGGAGCCATTCAGGTGAAAGGGATCATTAGCTTGACACGCTTTTGCCTCAGAGGTAAAAAAACATGGAGGCAAACCAGGTGGGGGGGATTAGATGTGATGGCGGTCTAAGAGGAAAGAGTCGGATAAGACCAGGAAGCAAACGATTTTCTTGGATCCTGGAGCAAAAAAAGTTAAAGACAACACCGTGGGGGGATGATGGCAAAGCAAACCAGGGCAATAATCCCATGTGTCAGAAATCTTGTTTGCACAGAATGATTTCCATCAAAGCTGGACTTAATGCCAATAACATGGGCGCACCTCATCCCCTCTGACTTCGTTCCATTTCTCTCATTTGTGAGCCCAGCAGTTCGAGGACATGACGAAGACCGGGGGGGCGACACCACCAGCAGCCATGCGGACACCAATTCCTCTAATCCTGTTTCCATCAGCACCTCAGTGGGCAGCTGCGAAGTTGGCAAAATTGTAAGCCACTGATGGGGCATCCCTTGCGTGGCCGTCTCTATACAGTAACAGGGGCCGTTTCCGTGTGGGTAATTTCAACTGCAACAAAATGGAAGGCTTTGCCAGCCGGCAACCCCAATCTTTTTAGAGTGCAATCCTATGCATTTTTAGACCAACAAAAGTCCTACATCTCCCAGCTTTCTTGGTTGGGGAATGCTGGGAGCTGTAGGACTTTTCTCTGTCTCAACATGCACCCTTAATGTTCTCTTTATCAACCTTTCCTCTTAAAAAAGCATCCTACTGCTGAGTTATGTTTATTTAAAGATATTTTGTAAAGCTTCCACAGCCCCATCTATCCATTTTAACAGTCAGGTGTAGCAAGTAGGAATAGGTGCTTTTCTCCTTTGCTGCATTACAATTGACACTTTTTTTTAAGCAAACCATTTCACCACATCCCTTACAGTTTCATGCCCTTAAACCAAAGCTAGGTCAGGAACAGGTTGCCGTTAGATTCCGGGAGGGGGCAGGGATTTGTCGGACGCCAGCTGATCCATTTCTCCCCTGCTTGGATGTATTCCCATAATCTCTCAAGGTAGACATCCCATTACCGGACGATGTGATCACGGACACAGTGGGCACAGTTAGTTATAGAGGGGATGGCGTTGCGGAGCATTAATGAAAGCCTCTTGAAGAACGCAAAAGCACCTTGCCCGAGGACCGTAAGAAACGCTGCCTGCAGGAAATTAAAAGACGTCCCCTACAGACATGAATTATGCTGCCTCGGGTTTGCTGCAATACAGAATCAGCTCCAAATTGTTGCTGCTAACAATAGTACTTGAAAATCCAGTGTAATACAACCGATAGTGTTGAGCTCTGACCTTAGGAGAGACGTTTCTGATGGGAATATTTGGTATTGCTACTTCCTATTAAAAAGGCAATCAGCAGAGGCAAATAAGAGGCAGGTCAGGATGAGTGTTTCCTGGTCCCACGTGTGCATGGGGCTAAAAGAGAGACCATGTCCTTCTTTAGTAAAGGAAAGGTAGGGTGGTTTATTCACAACATCCTGGCATAAAATGTGGGTACAGTGTAGAGTTTCAGCCAGAGTTTGTTCAGTCCACTTCATTGTTCTATAACACAGGCAAGAGAGGGACCAAACAACTGTGCTCCCAGCAATGGAGGAGGTCAGAGAGAGAGAGGGGTGAGAGGAAGGGGAGGAGCAGGAAACCATACTGTAGGCTATAGAGAAACTAATGCTAGCTTGGCCAAAATTCCCATGAACTAACAGCAACACTGCCCCCTTCCTGAAACTTAGAGATGAGGTGGCAATATTTCCAACTTCAACCTTTAAGAATGGCAGGGAAGGTGGGAGCTACAAAAGCCAGAAAACCACCAAATGTTCAGTAATCAGAGGAAAGGGGGTGGGACCAGGGGAAGGGAGCATGACCATTTGGGGTAACCTGGAGAGCCAGTGTGGCGTAGTGGCTAAAGTGTTGGACTGGGAATTCAGAGATGCAGGTTCTAATCCCTGCTCGGCCATGGAAGCCCACTGGGTGGCTTTGGGCCAGCCACAGACTCTCAGCCCAACCTACCTCACAGGGTTGTTGTTGTGAGGATAAAATGGAGAGAAGAAGGATTATGTACGCCACCGTGGGTTCCTTGGAGGAAAAAAAGGTGGGATATACATGCAATAAATAAATAAAAACCTTTAAGCTGCAAGGCTTTGCATGCTGACCTGGGAGAAAACCCCAATGAACTCAAGGGATTGCATTGCTGATGGGTTGTTGCTCTGCTTTTGTTCACTTGTTCATTTCTGGCCTTGCTTGTTGAAATGCAGCAAACACTACGGAATCGCAACCCAAGCATTATGTCCACGACCCCAGAACCGCCAGGGAACGACTCCATCGTCCGGCGTTACAAAGAAGATGCGCCCCATACCAGGTAGGTGCCGCTGGACCAGTTGGGGATGCTTTGTGAGGTCCACAAGGTTTGCGTCATCCTCCATTCCCTGGTGAGGTGAGTTTGGGATCTCAGCATCCAGAACTGGACCCCGATTCCAGAAGAGAAGCCCCATTTGTCCCAGCCTTTGGGATCACAGTGGCAAGGAGAGATAGTGGAGCTTATCCGTGGGAGCATTGACAGCTCTTCCCCAGTGGTTGGTGGTCATCATCCTCAGAAACTATGTAGGAAGAGAATATAGCCCAGTGGTGGACAACATGTGGCCAGGGACGGCACCAAAGGTAGGCATGGTTGGGCCTTTACTAAGGGCCCACACCCCAGTAGGGGCCGACTGAGGGGGGCCCTGGAGTTGCTCCTCCTCTTCACCATGGCAACCTGCATGCCTCTCGCTCTGGTCCAGACAATGGTGGTGGTGAGCAGGAGGAGCAGGAGATGCCATGGCCTGCTTGCTCACTGGCTCTCTGGCTGCCAAGCAAGCAAATGATGAGAAAGTTGAGGAGGAGTAAGAGCAGCTGGTGACGATGGCCGTGAGAAGACAGGTTCATTGAGGGAGGGGGCCCATGGAGGGTGTCTTTCCCGAAGACCCTTAAAACCACAGAGATGCCATGCTATTGGCCCTCCAGCTGTTTTGGCCTGCAACCCCCCGAGTCTGCATAGCCAATGGGAGGACATAGGCCAAAATATATGAAGGCCAAAACAACTGGAAGGCTACAAGTTTCTCACCCCTGCGATAACCTCTGGGGCCAATGCTATCTCGCAATATCGCAGAGGGTGTCCAGGGCAAATGGGAGCTACCTGTCATGGGCAACGAAGAAGGTCTCTCACGGCCACCAGCAAGCCCTTCTTATTTTGGCACCCGCCCCCCTAAAAAGAGTTGAAATCTCCTTCCCCCCCATCCCCCGCAGCCTCAAAATTCACTTCAGACAAATGGAGGGACAAAATACGGGGGAAACAGGAGACGTTTTCACTCAGCCCTAAATTAATAGTCTCATGTGCATTTGTTTCTGTCGCCTAAAATGAGGGCATGCACAGGCCATTTGGGGGGGAATAAAGAAAGGAAACAAAATGTTGCTGGTAGATGAGTAGCAAAAAGCAGTCTCATTGTCCTTAAAGTTGGTTTTGGCCAGCTTCTATGCACAGAGTTTTCCTGGCTTTATTTATCTATGAATGCTTTTCTCGTAATCTCTTTTCCTGTATACTTGTGGTGGAGCTCCTTTTCACCCACCCACCCAACAAAGAGAAACAAATAAACACTCTTCCCCATCATTTCCTCTTTCTCTTCTGTTTCTGAGGCCTGCTGTGTATGCCGGTCCCCACTCTGGTTGTTTTAAATGTATATATGCATCATTTGAATGCCATTTTCTGTCCTCCTATTTTTCTCCCAGTTGGTGGGGAAGCAAGACCTGGAGGGTCTCATCTAACAGGTCCCCAACTGCCATCATTCCTGCTCTTATCTCCATTCTCAGATCAGAGATAAGAGCATGGATTTCTTTACAGGGGTTCCTTTGGGGGGTGGGGGCGTGGAAGCTGGATGTGGAACCTCCACAGGCTAGATTGGGCACACGGTCTGGGGTCAGGAGCATTTCTAGGCACATAAAAGATTCAGGGCTCAAGTTTTCTATTGGTATCAAAAGAAGGGGGTTGTAAGCTTTGTTACCATGTGGAGGGGAAATTTGGGGGGGACACAGTGCACAGGAGACTGTGATACCCTTGGAAGCCCCCATGCCAAAGCTTAGGAAATAACTCCCATTGCTACCAAGGTGCATGATGGGACCATTCTCCCCTCTTCCCCCAATGGTGCTAATAGCAGCTTCAGGGGGTGGGATTTGTGTGGAAGAAAGGGTTAAGCAACCCCTTTCCCATTACCTCGAGCTAACTGAGAGCTGCTTTTCAGCTTTAAAAATACATCTGGAGATCCAGTAACCCATCTCCTGTAAAACGTTGGCTTTGGCCCAGAGAGACTATTTATACCAGCAGGAGTGTTATTTCGTTATATTTCTGCTCAGCAGTCCACCATCTGCTTTTCGCCTTGCAGGAGAAAAGGCATGCGTTTTCCCCGTGGGAAACTGGCTCTTCCCTTTGGGAGAAACGGAGTGGAAAAACACCCAGGGTGGAAAAGGTTCAAGCCCCTCCTCCTCTGCAGCTGTTCTTCTGCTTCCATCCCTGGCCCCCAGGGAGCTGCTTTCTATTTATAAAGTTGGGGAAATGTTCTTTTTTACTTTTACTTTGGCCCTCTGCAAGGTGGGACTACAGTTTCCATCGTCCCCAGCCAGGAATGTTGGGAGTCAGAGTCCAACACATCCGGAGGGCGCCAGGTTGGGGCAAGGCTATCCTCCTCGCTTCAACACCGCGGCCGTCATTCCGTGGTTTTCTGGCCGCTGCGTTTCGCGAAAGACCCGCCCCGGGGGGTGGAAATGTGTGTGAAATTGTCAGGACGCTTTTGACTGTATTTGACAAGGTTCTGTTTTTCCTTTGCATCTGCGGTACCTAAAAATGCTTCCTTTTGGCGGGAGTGTTGCCTCAGGTGAACCTCTGACATTTTGCAGGCGTGGCAGATTTTTGCCTCTCTTTTTTTTTTTAACAAATCAACAACAACAACAGCGTCAAAACACCACTCTTCTGATAGGAGCCTTCCGCATGGGTAGGGTATCGAGACATTTCAAAGGCAAGAGCTGGAAATAGTGAGAGCGGCTGAACTGGTTCAGGACCGCCGGAGGGGCCAGCGTTCCCTCCTAGAGGAAACCTCATGACATCCCTCCCGGAGTGAACGGGGGACGACATTTGCCCCCCTAATCTGTCGTCTGGGCATCCTTTTGTGAAGGAGGATGCTCCTTTGCTTCACACCTGCCTGTCTCTGCAGGCACAGTCTGGCTGCTTTACCTGCCACCTCCTACGTTAGAGGCGTGTTGGCTCTGAGTCTTCTGCTACCTGTTTCTGAATGCTATGATGTGTGAAAAGTGTGTGTGTGAGAGAGAGAGGGAGGGAGGGAGGAGGGAGGAGGGAGGGAGGGAGAGAGGGAATCAATACACACACACACACACACACACATATAAACACTTTGTTCCTTAATTCCAGCCTGACTGAAGAAGACAACGACAGCTTTGGCTGCGATGGTTTGGAATTAGAAGGTAAGGACTTGGAGGATGTCGTGCCTTTTGCAGAGGAATGCCTTATGTCACATCATCAGGTGGGTGGAGGTGCTGCCCCTTGGGGCTCTGGGCCCGGCCCTACCATTCGGCATAGTGAAGCAGTTGCCTCTGGCGGCAGAAGCTAGGAGGCGGCAACAAGGTGTTTCGGAGGAGAGACTTGTGTGCCATGCACGGCCTGCTCTGCACCTCCTAAGTTAGCCTGCTGCCTTCCGAGGTGGGGGAGGACGCTGCCCCATCATTCGAGTTGAAGGCAGATTAATCTAGAGGAAAGACTCCGATATTGATCCTAGCGTATGGGCAGGTTTATACCTGGAGAGGCACTCCTTCGGGTATTGCAGTCCTGATCCACGTAAGGCTAGGATTGGTGAGAGATGCTCAGAGTTTCTGGTCCCCGTTTCCAATCTGCTTTTGCTTTGATACCCGTGACACCCTTCCCCACCTTGACATTTTTCTGCCCCTACTCTTCCAGATGACTTCCATGACAGGTATTCCTCGTTGCCTTCCTCTTCGTCTTCACACCAGTCCGAGGGCCTGGATCTTGAGCAAGTCAACTCCATTTTCAGGAAATTCTCTCTGGAGAGGTACTTCGGCGAACGCAGGGTCAGCTGCAGGAGTGTGATTTCCAGGCCAGTTTATACAACCAGCAGAATTGAGTAGTAAAACTCTTTTCTTGGGCCGTAGTCCTGTGGTGGGAAGCTTGCTATGAATGCTGCCCCGTGGATAAAATGACTTGCCTGTTGAAAGCTAGCATGTAAGGAGAGGCATTCAGCCTGACCCTGCTATTTTTCTATATGCAGGGACGGTGCATTTGTTTTCCAAGGGAGCATTCATATACGCAATGCCCCTCCTGACCCTCAGTGGTACGGTCCAGGAAAAAGCAATACTGTTTGCTGATCAGATAGGCCAGATCTACACCAAGCAGGATATAACACCATGAAAGCGCTTTGAAAGCGACATATGCCATGTGTCAGGGATGCCAACAGCTGACAGTGCGCTTCAGTACTGTTAACAGTAGTGTAGATCCTGCCATGGACTGAAACTCAAGTAAAGCAAGGGAGGGGAGGCCAGTCCTTGGGAGGGCAGGACATGTTCCGCACCGTCCCGATCCTGGCATTCAAGCCAAACTTTAGAAGGGTTATAAAGATCTTTGCATACACTTTGCATATAAAAATCTATTCGAATGGACACAATTCACTGGGAAGTTCTTCGCTGCAGGTCTCATCAAAATGGCCTTGCCTTGCACAACTCCAGAGTATTTCACAGGGTCTTCTGCAGCATGACTACTCCGTGGATCATGCCAAAACATCAATCTGATGTGCAATTTGCATCCTCACCACCAAGACTGAAACAAGTTGGTGGGTAGTATCTAACTTAGAGTAGAGCTATTGAAATGAATGGCTCACTTAAGTCCCACTCAGTTCAGTGGGTCTACTCTAGGTAGGACTAACATTGGATACTGCCCGATCTCTTTTTCTATTTTATGGCTAGAAGGTACTGCTTTGGGTACATTCAAAAAAGCTACTCATTTGATTGGATCGATCGAATCAAATGAGAAGCCATTCATAAATGTGCTTGCTCCGAGCAGAGTAAGACCCACGGAGACCAGAGCGAAGCTTACTTCTTGGTAAGCACCCTTTAGATTTCAGCCTCAGAACGCCTTTTCCAAAATCTTTTGAGTTTGTTAGCTTTCAGTTCTTTCCAGAGTCAAACCTCTCTGCCTTAGGTTGAAGACAGGTAGAATGGCTGAGCAGGTGACCCCTGTTGAGTTTGGTCTCCTTTTCTGGCCATTAACCCCTTTAAACCTGAACAAAAACAAGTTTCTTGTTGCAGCGGCATATTTTGCCATCATCTCGTTCCCCCCTTTATCCTGGGCACAGAGTTCCTACTTTAAAAACCCCAGGTGAGTTGAGAGAATTCAAGGAGAACACCATCTCTCTTCTCATTGCCCTAGGCCGTTCCGTCCCTCGGTGACATCTGTCGGACGCCTCCACATCACGTTCCATGCCGTCCAACAGATCATCTTGAATGGAGACAGCCTTAGCTCCGAGATCACTCTGGTGGGGGGGAACAAATACGGAAGCTTTGTCCACTCCGTCAAGCTTGATTCCCCAGCGGAGAAAGCGGGCCTTCGGGAGGGGCACCAGCTGCTCCTGGTGAGTGTTTCGGCAATAAGATGTCGGCGTTGGCAATGTAGCATCCGACCCTGACCTGTCTGCACTTTATGTCTCTATGTGTTTTTTTCTTTTTTATTAGTGTGATGTGGCTGCAAAAAAAGCAAATGCTATTCTGGGCTGCATAAAGAGAAGTATAGCTTCCAAATCTCGCAAGGTCCTGGTTCCCCTCTATTCGGCACTGGTTAAGCCCCATGTTGAGTATTGCGTCCAGTTATGAGCACCACACTTTAAGAAGGATGTAGACAAGCTGGAGGGGGTTCAGAGGAGGGCAACGAAGATGATCAGGGGTCTGGAAACAAAGCCCTATGAGGAGAGACTGAAAGAACTGGGCATGTTTAGCCTGGAGAAGAGAAGATTGAGGGGAGACATGATCGCAGTCTTCAAATACTTGAAAGGTTGTCACACAGAGGAGGGCCAGGATCTCTTCTCGATCATTCCAGAGTGCAGGACATGGAATCATGGGCTCAAGTTACAGGGAGCCAGATTCCAGCTGGACATCAGGAAAAACTTCCTGACTGTTAGAGCAGTATGACAGAGGAACCCATTACCTAGGTTGGTCGTGGGCTCTCCCACACTAGAGGCATTCAAGAGGCAGCTGGACTCCCATCTGTCAGGTATTCTTTAAGGTGGATTCCTGCATTAAGCAGGAGGTTGGACTCGATGGCGTTAGAGGCCCCTTCCAACTCTATGATTCTATGAACACGGGGAATGGCCTTATGCCAAATCTGACTCTTTCTACAACCAGCTCAGGGGCCATAGCTCAGTGGTAGAGCACTCACTTTGCATGTGGGAGGTCCCAGGTTCAATCCCTGGTAAGGATGCTGGGGGAATTCGTCCGGGTCAACAAGTTTTAATCAACTCCCCCCACCCTGGATTTTGGCTCACTTTCCTGGGAGCTGCATTGAGTCAGGCCTGTTTGTGGATTTCTGTGTGTGTGTTTAATTTGCATGAAAAACAATTGTGCGAATTTACAGTTATTGTGTGAATTTCACAAACGTTGCCTGTAATTCGCATAGTTTATGCAAATTGCAGGGGCAATTCGCGCAAATTGATTTTTACTCAAATTAAAACAAAAAAGTTCCTGGATTTTGGAAAAGAATCCCCAGCTCAGCTCACAAAAGCAATCCAATTTGGGGCACCGCGAAAATCTGGGAGCCCAAGAAAAGCCGGATTTCCAGCTACTGGGTTCATATCTTACATATTTATTCATATGTAAGATATGAATAAATAAAGGTGGATCCCAGGACTGGAAAAGTTGAAGGCTGCTGACCTAGGTGGGAGAAAGTAAAGGCCATGCCAGCTAGGAAATGCTGGGTGTTCTAGGACTTCTTTCTGTCTAAACATTGCACCCTTATTTATTTGAAATACTGTTAAGCCGACTTTTGGGGGTTCAACCCTCTCGTTTATCTCACCACTGTTTACAAGAGGCTTGATCCAAGAGCAAGAGTGATCTTGGGATATGCCTCATTTCCCTAAGGCTTGGCTTTCCTTACATCTCGGTAGTTGCATTTATAGGACAGACGTGGATTCCCCAGCAGAGTTATCAGTCTTTCCATGCTTCTATTTTATAGTCAAGAGACCAGGGGCAACAAAGAGAAAGAGAGAGAGAAGAGAGAGAGAGAAGAGAAGAGAGAGAGAAATTATTATCAGTGTTAACTGTTGCATCCTCCCTATTACAAAAGAATAAGGCAGGTTGTTTGTTCCCCAATTAACATAGTTTAATAGGTGGAATAATTGCCTCGGAGAAGAGAATAATACGGCTTTCATATCTCTAGGTGGAGGGGTGCATCAGAGGGGAAAATACGAATGTTCCCTTGGATACTTGCACAAAGGAAGAAGTTCACTGGATAATTCAGAGGTGTAGTGGGCCAATTACACTGCACTGTAAATCGAACCATGAAGGTAAGGTATGACATGTGGCCCATCGCAAACTTTTAGAAAAGTGTGTATATTAATGTACAATATATGGGGCCAGGTCAAAAGAGATAAGGGCAAGTCCTCCCACTCCATCCCTTGGCTGCCAGAATAATCTTCTGTTCTTTCAGCAATGTGGAGGCATCTCTGCCTGTTGCCTCAATCCATGGTAAATGTTGGCAATAAGGACATGCTTACGGAAACTTCTTATGTGTTTGACAGCTGTGCCCCAAGACCAAGAGTTTATGGCAGACGAATTGGCATTTGATTAAACAGAAAGTGGGTATTATTCTGGGAAACTAATTATGCCGTGGAATGGGGAGAGCAATACTTCGGATTCCTGGATCTGAGACAGCGCTCCTACTCCGGACCCAGAAGTCAGAGCTCCGTGCCTCCCTGCTCGCAGCCGTCATGGACAGAACTGCACTGGCAGCCTCTCCGAGGTCGCAAAACTGCCCTTGGAGAAGATGAAAAGGGAGCATCCTGGTGGGAGGGGAGAGGAGGGGATGGTTTATGCTGTATCCCCAGGCCTCTCCAGTCTCTGTCCCTCCCCTCTCCAATGCCACAGCTAGATGGGCGAAAAGGTCTGTCTAGCTAAATAGCAGAGTGGGAGGCATGGTGGAGTGAAGATCATTTCTGCCATGCCTCCTGATGCCTCCTGCTTTGCACCAAATACTCTGGATACTCATAAGCCTCCGAGTTTGGAAGCTTACAAGTATCAAGGGTGGATCCAATAGGATTGCGTCCTAAATAACAGAGGGGGTTAAGGTCTAGAAACGCAAGTAGAAATATTGCTTGATGCATTGTCTTTTGCTGAAATGCTTATTGCTGAAACTGGCAGGGTCACTGAAAACTTGGGAAATCTTGAAACCAGTTTGGTTGACCCCCTACTTCCTTTGTTTTGTTCAGAGGCAGAGTTGAGGTTTTTGACGTTGGGAAGGGAATGGGCCAAATTTATGTTATGATGGTGACAGAAATGTCCATAAGCGTATTGGACTGTGAGTTACGAACTCTGCTTATGGATTAATGGGGAATATTCCATTTTGACGTCATAGCTTTTTGATGTATGTATAGTATGCACTTCCAAGCCTGTATTTATGATTTTATGCAGTGTGTGTGAATAAATAGAGAGAGAATGCCAGTTCAGAATCATGGCACCGCTCCTTGAATTTGCATGTGGACGTGTACAGAACCACGGGTGAATTTGTGAGTCTCCTCTTCCAAAACTGAAGGAATAACTTGTAGAGAACTTACAATGCCAGGTGGTCAGGGCTCTGCTAGAAGCAGCAGTCTGACATGCGCTAGGTACTAGAAGTTGTGGGACAAACTAGCTCAAGACATTTTGCTGCCCAAAGTGAAGAACAAGATTCCTTAAAGCATTCAAGAGGCAGCTGGACAACCATCTGTCAGGGATGCTTTAAGGTGGATTCCTGCATTTAGCAGGGGGTTGGACTCGATGGCCTTATAGGTCCCTTCCAACTCTACTTTTCTATGATTCTAGGATTTTATGAACTGTCACATCCATGTGCAACTTACATATATGGTCACCATAATTTATATGATCACAGCGGTCTTGGATTGTTGTTTGTTTGGTTTGTTGGTTTGTTTTTTTAACCACCGGAACTTAAACAAGTTACCTAGATGAGTTACAGAGATGCCGCATGCGTATCTGTCGCCCATAGAAATTTGAATGTCACAATAGTTGGCATATTGTAAGAAATGCTTTAAAAATTCCTCCCCCTCCCGCCCTAAAATCAATTTTTAAACCCCATGGAAGGAACATGTACTTGCTCTCTCATAATACAGGGGTCAGGAGAAGTTGGAAAGCTGAATTTCTCATTGGGAAGCGATCCTCTCTTTCTTCCCCCCGCTCCTCCTTTCATGTTTTGAAACAAAAATGGAATGCTGCACTTGGCAGGAGCAAAAAAGCAACTTACAGATTGTGTAAGGTGCCAATTAGAGTTAATTATGAAATGATTGAGCTGCACTTTATACTAAGCACGCACATGCAAAATCATAATGCACTTTAAATGATGGAGGATGTAAGAGATTGATTTGATTTGATTTTTACCTGTGTCTTTTTGTGGAGAGGATCAGGGTGAAAAGCTATCAGAAAATGAGGTCACCTTACCTGCTCTTTGTGAGGAGTTCTCTTTTTTATTTTTATAAATGCTGAACATCTGGCGATAGGTTTCTTGGTATACTCTAGCTGCTAGGTTCAAAGATGGCAGTCTAATGAGAGAGCCCCATAACTCAAGGGTAGAGAGCATGCTTTGCATCTAGAAGGTTTAATATCTGCCATTTCCAGTTAACAAAGGGATGAGATGGGAATGACCCTTCTTTGCCTGAGACCCTGGAGAATCTGCTACAGGGTAGACTATACTAGGTTAGATGGACAAATTGTCCGACCTGGTATAAGGCAACTTCCATTTGTTCTGAATGATTTAATGGCCTCGTTTTCACGTAATGCTAATCCGTGGTGTACATTATTGAATTTTAGGTTGTCATGATGTGGGAATGAAGGCATGCTAACAAATAATGGTTTGTTAGCCACAAACAATCC
Organism: Anniella stebbinsi; assembly: GCA_029215795.1. NCBI lineage: Eukaryota > Metazoa > Chordata > Lepidosauria > Squamata > Anniellidae > Anniella > Anniella stebbinsi. Next base: position 57,696,091 of record JARDYH010000007.1, read on the forward strand.
AGAAAGAGAACCCATGGTTTGTTGTTGAGTTGTGAACTCTGGGTTGTTTAAACCATGGGTTTTTGTTATATGCCCCATTGTTGAGTTCTGATTTTGTTTTTCACTGCTGCTTGGGCTGGGAGTTACTGCCGTTCAGATGAGATGATGCTAAGTGATGGTCTGGTGTGATACAGGGGAGCTTCCTATGTTCATAAGATCAATGGTGCCCTGGATCCTCCCCCCCTTGCAGGTTATCGGAAGCTGCTGTCTGAAACCGAAGAAGGCTTGATCACCTCCGGGGACTCTTTCTACATCCGCCTGAACTTGAGCATCTCCAGCCAGCTGGACTGTTGTTCCCTGTCAGTGAAATGTGACGAGATCCTGCATGTTCTTGACACCATGAACCAGGGGAAATGCGAGTGGCTCTGTGCCCGAGTAGACCCCTTCACCGACAAGGATTTGGAAACGGGGACCATCCCCAACTTTAGCAGGTGAGCACAGTGCAGGTCTCCAGGGCTGCGCCTGAAGGGATCAGGAAGTGACAAAGCAAGAGACACTTGTTGCCGAAATGTTCTAGGCTCAGTTGTCCTGGTGGCATGGTAGGTGAGAGGTCTACGGCCTTTCTCTCAAGGCAGGGGTCATAGGCCGGTGGTTAGAGCACATGTTTTGCAAGCGCAGGTTCAATTCCTGGCATCTCCAGGTATTCAGGCTGCAAAAGGCCTCAGCTTGGATAATTGTTTGTCTATTTGTTTGTTTCTAAAACTTATTAGTTGCCCGTCAGTTACAGGCTCTCAGGGTGATGTACAACAAACACAAAGATAAAATCCATGTTCACTACGGAAACAACACAATAAACAATCAATCAAAAGCAGCAGAGGTTAAAAGCAGGTGAGGCAGGGTGAGGCAGTCACCTCAGGCTGCAGAGGCTGGGAGGCAGCAGCAAGGTGTTCAAGGAGAGAACTGTGTGCCTTGGAATCTACTCTGAGCCCCCTAAGTGAGCTTGCTTCCTCCAGCTGCAGCGTTGTCCCAGCGTTTGCGTCGGGAGACGGATTCAAAAATCCCAAGCATGCCTGCAACTAGAAGCCAAGCCAAAGGTTTAAACTTTTGCCTCAAACTTCAGGAGGGACTGGAAGGGGGTGATTTGAAGAGCAGAGGTGTAATTGCCGAAAAGTTTCAGAGGGGCTCAGTGGAGGCTGGTGCCTCCAATGTCAGTGGTGCTGTGAATCCGCTCCAGGTTTCAATCAGAACTCTAAAGGAGCTCTCCAAGGTGCCACCAGCTTCCCCTGGAGGGGCTTACCAGTGGGTGGCAGACAACAGGAGGTGGGGGGATTTTTTTGTTTTTCCTTTGGCACCTCAGCCATTTCCCCCCCTCCCCAGAATCCCCAAAGCATACCCTTGTTCCAGGGCATCCTGGCAGAAAATGATGGTACTCGCCCCACTGCCCCCTACATCAAACAGGACCCACAGGCTTCCAAAACAATTTTAAAACCTGGGAAACCTGTTTAACAGAGACGAATGTTGCACACTACGATGGGGAATCTCCCTTCCAAATGACCCTTAGCTGTCTAAGGGAAGAAGAAGAAGAAGAAGAAGAAGAAGAAGAAGAAGAAGAAGAAGAAGAAGAAGAAGAAGAAAAATGGGATGTTTCCAGCCAAAACCATTAGCAGATGATGAAGCGCAATAGATATTTCCTCTCCTTTGGTTCAGCCCTTCCTGCTGCGGTTTTGATGCCTTGATTTACTCGATGGTCAATGCCCTGCATTGTGTACACACTTCCAAATCCTTGTTTGCAGAGCCCAACAGCTCCTCCTAGTGAAGCTGCAGCGGCTCATGAACAGAGGCAGCAGGGATGAAACGGACAGTTCATACGGGACGCTCCGAGGAACCCGGGTAAGTTGTGGCTTCCATAACCCCAGATTCTCCCAGGCATTTAACAGCGTATGATGAGGGCTTTTGTGTTGTTGTGTTGTTGTTGTGCTTTGACCCAGAAGGATATTGTAATTTTAACTTGTTTTTATACTTTGTGCTTTTAAATTTTGTATATCGGTGTTTTAATTGTTCAATGTTTTTAATTTTTGTAAACCGCCCAGAGTGCTTCGGCTATGGGGTGGTATATAAATGGAATTAAATAAATAAATAAATAAATAGAAAGTCCGCAAGATCTATGCCCCCTTTCTCTTCACATCCTCCATAAATGTTCTGTCCCATCCCCATCGCAAGGCCACTGTCTCTCTTTAAGCCTCATCCAGTCTATGTCGGGACCAGGCCTGTTCCCCTTAGGTTGGGAGAAGGAATTTCTGCCGATCAATTGGAATCAGATTCTGAAGCAGAAGAGAAAGGACCAGAAACATACCAGCCTACTCGAGAAATGGGGGGGGGGGCGGTGATTCTCATGGGCTTTCACCAGCTGGGGATGAACCTTCACCAGACCTTATAGCTGAAAACGTTAACAACACACAGTCTGTGGGAAATCAGTATTCTTCAGAGGGGGAGGGCACTTCAAGGCTAGCTGACCCTAGAGTCGGCTGCAGACTCAAACAGGCGGAGCTAAAGGAAGGCGAGGGAAGGTCAGCCTGGCTAGCTTCTCGCCAAAGGCTTCTTCAGAACCAGCTTCCTTGAAGTTAAAGCATTCTGGGAAAAGGCTTTCCCTTTTTCTTGAAAGGACAATTGTCTTGCTTAGTTCGCATACTTTTGCCTAGAGGAAAGTTCCTAGAGGTTAGAGTTCTCTTCAGGTGGGAAGAGATGTATATTGCCTGAATAAAGCTTTGTGGATTACGTGGCAGACCTCTTCATTGTCTCCCAATAAGGCGGGCGGTTTTGAGAAACACCACAGTCTTTATCATCTGTCAATGACAGTTTTTGCACATTTTGAAACTGCCCTGCTGCCTTACTGGGTAGGCTGGTTTATTCGGCAAGCTGGCTTTGCTCTCCATAAGTGATGGCCTCACTTTGAAGGCTGCCACCACGCGTCTTGGAGTTTCTGCATTGGCGTTTTCATCAGGGGTCGGCATTGTTGGGTTCTTGCTAAGGCCTACACCACAGCATGGTCTCCGCTGCTGACCCCAGAGCCCTCTGCTTTTCCTCCTCTTTGCTGTAGCCGCCCGTTCACTTGGTCCCTGTAAGGAAATGAGCAGTGACAGGTGCAAGAAAAAAGGAGCTTGCCTCATTCATTTATTTCATGTATTATTTATTTAGTACACTCCTAATCCGCCATTAACTAATGTTCACTGGGCAGATTGCAACCCGTTCAAAAACTAAAATGCCATATAACAGTTAAAAATATAAAATGCCATACAAATATTTTAAAGAATAAAATACAATATAGTGCAAATGTCCAAGCACATGGTCTCTAAAACACCTGGGAGAAAAGAAAGGTCTTTGCCTGGTGCCAAACAGATAACAACTAGGGGTGTGCACGGACCCCCCCGGATCGGATCGGGACCGGTTCGGGACCTCCAATTTTGTTCCGGATCAGATCGGAACAAAATCGGAGGTCCCCCGGATCGGATCGGACCCGATCTGAAAATCGGATGTCCGATTTTTGGATCGGCCGCCATTTTTCCCCATAGACTTGCATTGGGGGAAAGAAAGCTTTCCCCCAATGCAAGTCTATGGGGAAAAATGGCGGTAGGGGGGTGAGTGGGGGCCTGACTCCCCCCTCCCTGTCCCTCCCCCCTTGCGCTTACCTGCAGGGCCCTTCTGCTCCCGTCCGCTGGCGCCCGCCAATGGCAGTGGACAGCCCCCCCCCAGGTAAGCCCACAAGCAGGATATGAGTGCCAAAGCCCATGTTCACCAGCAACAAGTGATGGGATGTCTCGCTTTCAGCTAGATAGCTATGGTCATTCCAGTAGGCAATTCTGTGCAAGAGGGACAAATAGCTTGACTTAGAGTAATCCACTTTCTCACATTCCTGGATCACTTGAGAGTTGAATGAATTTACATAGAGCTTCTGACAAAGGTTCATTCAGTGTGTTTGCATGTATGGTGTTTTTTGTTTTGTGTTAAATCCTTCCCCCTATGCAATTCCTACCAGAATACGCTTCAGCCAGAAGACCACACGCCTCCAAGTGACTCCAAAACAAGTCCTCGCCTCTCACGGGCCAGTTTCCTTTTGGGCCAAATCTTACAGGTAAAATTTAAAATAATAATAATAATAATAATAATAATAATAATCCCCTCTCTCAGCCAGTGTGGTTTTAGCTGACTTTTTCACCATGATAGCCTCAGCTTATGACTCATTTTACAAGTCCGGTTTCTCCGTTTCTGCAGGCCGCAGAATTCAGAAGAGCTGTAGAAGCCATTCTGAGAAAGCAGTGTGACTGGGGTTAGGAACGTAGGAGAATTTCATTTCTGCCTCGCAAACTGTGTTCGCAGCCCCGAGCGCGAGCAGGAGGACGTGTCCTCCATAAATGTTCACAAATTCTCAAAGAGGCGCTCACGTTCGGGAATTGCACAAAATGTATTATTTATTATTGGATTTATATCCCGCCTTTTTTCCTCCAAGGAACCCAAGGTGGCATACATAATCCTCCACCTCCTCTCCATTTTATCCTCACAACAACTGAGAGTCTGTGACTGGCCCAAAGTCACCCAGTGGGTTTCCATGGCCGAGTGGGGACTAGAACCCGGATCTCCTGACTCCCAGTCCAACACTCTAGCCACTACACTAGCCTCTGAAAAAGCAGTTTGCAAATTGCAGAAATGTAGAAATGCGCCATTTCATGCTTTAGTCTATGAGGGAAATTTGAACAACTCCAGAAATGTGCACAAATTTGGCCTTTTTGTGTGCGTGTTTGATTGTGCTGAATTTGTACAATATTCCCATTCCCACAAAAGTGACAGCTATCACAAACGAATGCGGGGAAATGAAAAGCAATCACAGAATTGCCTGTTCACCCACCACTAACTGAGGTTATATTTTTTATGTTTTCAAAACAGCTGATGGCATGTGGCCCTAGTGCTGAGGTGGGCAAAAAGTACATCTCCAGATGGTTTGGACTTCAACTCTCGGCACTCTGCCATGCTGGCAGGAGCTTCTGAGAGTTGATCCCAAACATCTGGATCTATCTTCTGCCCACTAAGAGTCTCCAACTGATGATGCTCTTCTTGGGACACAGGGACTTCCGCCCTCTGCACCACCATTCTGGCAGCTTCCTACCATAACCTAGGCTAGACTCCCATTGGGTCACCGTCTCTGAAGTCTTTCTTTCATGTCAGGGTCCATCAGAGGTCTGGCCCCAAGTGGCTAGATTTCTATGTCCAAGGGCAGTTGAAGGACAATTCCAAAAGCAGCAACTGCAGGTCAGGAAAGCCAGAAGTAAGTAGCACAGGCTTTGCCAACCTGGTTTCTTCCAGATGTGTTGGGATGCAACTCCCAGCATTCCCAGCCGGCATTCCCAGATGCTGGCTGGGAATGACGGGAGCTGAAGTCCAATGCGTTGGAGAAGACTTGAAAGGAGCATAATCCAAGAAAAGACAGAGCTCCGTCTCAAGGGAACCAGTGCACAGCCTGGTCAGATGGGCTCGCAGCGAGTCGAGTTCCTCAGCTTGAAGCCCCTGGTTTCCAAGCTTGCCTTGACAGGGCCCACTTTGGCATCTCAGTTTGTCAGCAGGTCCGAAAACAAATACAAGCGCATGAACAGCAACGAGCGAGTCCGCATCGTGACTTCGAAAGACACCCGTGTCAGGTCGGAGGGGCAGCCGGTGACAAAGGCGCTTTTGGATAGGTTTGAAGGTACATACTTCACATTTAGTGATGTCCCTGGCAAACATTGCAGGGCAAACAATCAATAGAGAGCTTTGTTGGGATGGGGTGGAAAGCATTTCCCTGGTCCTGAATAATGACAACGGAGGACGTGGAGTGCATTTCTAAAGGGCAAATGCTCACCTTTCCTTCCCCCAGAGTTTGACTCAGTGAGCGAAATCAACAGGAGCTTCAGCCTGATCCCGTATAGTTCGGTGAGACCCACTCACTGCGACCGCCGGCGACCGGTCCTCTTCAGCCCCACGCTCCTCTCCAAGACCTTCATTCAGAAGCTTCTCAACTCTGGGGGGGCCCTGGAGTTCAATTTATGCAAGCCAGGTAATCTTGCCAACCCGGCCGACCGCAGGGCCTGTTAAGTTCCGGCCCATCCCGCCCAGCCAAATTCCAACCATGTTGCTTTGGAGCCAGAGCAGTGATGGTGAGCGTTGAGGGAGCTGGGAAATATGGAAGCCTGGGGTGTGATGTCTAAGTGTAATGCTGGCCCGCTGCTGAACATGAGTGTTAAAAAAATGAGTATGTTACAGGCTCAACTTGACAGGTAACCAAACAATGAGATTCCCCCCCCACACACACACACACACACCGTGTATTGCTACCTCGAAATCTTCCGAGCATCATGGGAATGAGTAGAAACAGAGAGGAACACATCGTATTATGTTGAACTTCTTGGAAAAAGCACTATCCAGTGCAGTGTGGCTGGAGTGCGTGTATGATCTTTGCCTCCACTCTCCAGCTACCCTGCATTTCTGCTAGATGGGCAATTTTGCCCGTCTACAAGCGGTGCTTCTGAAGTAGAGGGAACGAGGCTGGGGCGGACATAGAAAACACCGTATGGATGCCTCCTGACTTTCCTCCCATTCCCACCCCCGGGAATGCCCCCTTTTCCTGTCTCTGCTCTGCGGACGTAGCCAGAACTGCACTGGCTATGATGTGGAGTTGGGAGGGAGCAGAGAGTATGATTTCTGGGTCCAGGTTGAGAGCCCTTTTTCTGACTTCGGAGTCCAGAAACCGAACAATCCTGTGTTCCTCCAGGGGCTGTCTGGTGGGGGGGGGGGGACATAGGATCGCTCCCTTAGAAAATGACACATTTATTTAGAATGATTTTTAGTCCACCTTTAAGCATAAAACCCTCTCAAGATGGCATACAAGGTAAAAAAAAATACATAAATATGCCAAAAACAAATAGAAGAGTAAAAAGCCTGTAAAGAACAAACACCCGATGGAAGCTGATTGCAATGGTGTGGGGTCACTACTGAAAAGGCCCTCTCCCCTATATGCACCATGACATGGTTTGCCCATAATGACAACCCAGAGTACAAATTGAGTATGGGTTAAGTATGGGTTGTCATTGAATCATGGGTCATTGTTGAATTGTGGGCTATTCAACAACCTTCCACTATGGTTTAACTATGGGTTGTTGAGCATGAACAACCCAGAGTTCACAACCCAAAAGCAAAACATGGTTTCTGTGGCTTCTGTTCCTGGGTTGTTCATCATTAACCCATAATTAAATCATAGTGCAGGGTTTGCACATAATGACAACTCATGATTCAACAACCACCCATGATTCAATGACAACCCACACTCAATTGTTATGTGCAAACCAGGCTTTCAGATAATTCATGCTGAAAAAAGAAGCCTTAAATAGCATCAAGTTCACTTCTTGCTTGAAGCTCTTGAGTTCATACATCTTGGAGTTAACATTCAACCACAAGTTAACATTCAACTGCCTATGTCAACCACCCATAGGGGTGGGGTGTGTGTCATATTTTCTAGTTCTGTCGTTGTTTCTTAGGGCATCATCTTCTCATTTTGCCTTTTCCCTCCGTTCTCCTCTTCGCCTGCCATCCTAGTCACACTTAACTTGGAGTAAGCTGCATTGAACATCGTGAGACTTACTTCTGAGTTAAACATGCATAAGATTGCACTGCAACCATGGTCAAGTGATGCATTGGCACAGATGGCAAAGTGATGGAGCCTAGGTCTAGCAATGGTTATTTCTCCATGCAGAGAGACAGGACTAGGCGCTGAGAGAACACCACAGGAGTTGGCCATTATCTTCACGTCAATGTCCTAGAAGCATCTGTCTGGCTACTGGTGGTGGTGGACAGGATGCTACTCCAGACGCACCCTTGGTCTGATCCAACAGCAAGGCCTTTCTTACACTGTGATGTTCTTCTCTGCATATCCAATTGTTACGGCTATTGCAGATCTTACACACTTCATTGTCGAAATGCGGTCTTTCCAAAGAGCCTGACACCCCAACACGGGCTTGCAATTACCCAGGCGTCAGTTTATTCTCGCATCCTGGCACTGCATATGTTGTTTCTTGAAATAGGTCATGCTCAAGTTCACCAGATTTAACTAGCTTGAGGATAAACATGCTGCCAGCGATGTTCTCTGCCAGCGAAAGCCTGGGGATTGTAAATCTGCAGATAATAACTATAACAATGATTTCTTCTACACCTTTTATGTGCTGCATCCTTTTCATCCCACTCAGCTCTCTCTCTCTTCCCCCCCCCCCATGGGTCCTTTTGGATTCCTGAAGCAGTGACTTTGAATCCGTCTGGATGAGAGTCAAGTCTCAGATGCGGGCATGAGGCAAGATGGTCGCCCGAATCGCACGAGGGCTGCTGCAGTGCCATAGCTGAAGTGCTGGTTTTGGATGTCAACTATGTAGCAGACAGTGGCTCAGTTCAGACAACACGTTTCTCAATGGTAGTTTTAGAACTCCACGGTGGAGTTTTTACACCACCGTTGAGAAATGTGTTGTCTGGCAAGGAAACTCCATGCAACAGCGCAGTTTTTTGGGAAAACACTCCATGCAGAATATCCACACTGTGCAGAGGAGAGTTCCTGCCCAACTTTTATGTTGTGTGTTGTGTGGAGGGCTCCGTGGAGTTTTCCATTGGGTTGAGTTGACTTTTCCCACTGGCTACAGAGTTCTCTGGCAAGAGTGGTGAAAAGAGGGAGTGCTGCTCTAGGAGAACCACCAGGATTGTTTTTTCGTAGCAATGGCTGATGGGTTACCATCAGGAAGACCGGGGGAGGAGAGAGGGAAGAGGAACTGTCAACCAAACGTCGCAATGGATTTTGCTCAACTCCACGGTAGCCCACAGTCACACAATGATGGAGTTAGAACATGATGTGTGGGGAGTGCCCCCTAAAAGCTTAACCGTTGAGTGGAGTTTTCACACTGCATTGACTAACATGTTGTCTGAACTGAGCCAGTGTCTTATGACCAAATAAACCCTATCCAATGACCATCCCAAATCAGGGCCAATTCTTAGACCACTAAATAACAGTTCTTTTGCTTCCTTACTCCCAACTTCTTCGAAGTTCTTTCTCCAACTGACACAAAAGGTTTGCTCCCTTTCTTGGGTTTTGAATTCGGGAGTTGCGTTCGCTGGGGGGGGGGGACTAGGCACGGGCAAGAAAACCCTTTCCTCTTTCATTCTGCCCCCTCCCCCCCCCATTTTGCCAAACATGGAGCTGTTCCAGCAGTGGCGCATCTAAAATTAATCTGGATTTTGTGATATTTGCTTAACTGTTGACTAACTTCTCTTGTTTGTGAGTATTCTCCAAAACATGGCTGGGGATTGCCTTGGGTTGTAGACGATGCCTGGCTACGGAGCTCGTATTCTTCCACCTTCTTTTCCAGATATCATAACAAAGGAAGAATTCTTGAGGAGACACGCGACGGAAACTATCATCTATTCCCGAGAAAGGAATCCGCACACCTATGAATGTATTTTTCCTGCAAATATTGAGGCTGTCGCTGCCAAGGTAATTGGGTTTGTCCTAGATCATTGGGCAGTGCGGAGAAACTGCCTTTTGTAAATCACTCGAGGTATTGCTGTGTGCTCCTGACTCCTTTGAACAGTGAAAAATTCCAGGTGCGACGCTGCTGGGTTTTGTTTCCTTTGGGTAAGAGAAAGAGAGCTGGAAACTTATGATGTCTTTGTACTATATGAGTTGCTTACTAATAATTTTTGTAAACTACCCAGAGAGCTTCGGCTATGAGACGGTATATAAATGTAATAATAATAATAATAATAATAGAAAAAAGAGAAATGGGCACAAAAAGCATTCTATGGGAAGGACTACAACGTAATACAGAACCCACAAATAAATAAAAGACAACCGTATAAATGGCTCAGGAAGGGTGAGCTATTTCCAGAAACAGAAAGATTCCTAATAGCTATGCAGGATCAAGTTATAGCCACCAAGAACTACCAAAAATATGTCATAAAAGATAGCAGTGTAACAACAGACCTATGCAGGAAATGTCATCAGTTCCAAGAAACAATAGACCACATAACAGCAGGATGTAAAATTCTGGCAGGAATAGACTATACAGACAGACACAATACAGCTGCAAAAATAATTCACCAACAACTGGCCATCAAATTCAACCTTATCAAACAACCTACACTATAGTATACATACTCACCCAAAACGATCTTGGAAAATGCAGATCATAAAATATACTGGGACAGAACATTACATACTGACAAGATTGTCATGGACAGACCATTTTCTGGTCAGGGCTAGTATCACGGCTACCACCCGCCCCTGCAGGGGTGGCAGATCTATTAAGATGGTCCGCCCTCGAAGGCTGATGGATCCTTTTGGATTCCAGAAAGCCTTGGAGGGTTCTATGGCTGGTATCGTCAACGATCCTGTAGAAGCCCTGGTCAATAGATGGAATCAAGACCTAACTAGAGCTATCGACACGATCGCCCCCAAACGTCCCCTCCGGCCCGCTTCTAATAGGGCGCCCTGGTATACAGAAGACCTCAGGGAGTTGAAGCGGAAAGGACGACAACTGGAGCGCCAATGGCGGAAAACTCGACTTATATCCGACAAGACACAACATAGAGAACATCTTCGTTCCTATGGGGTGGCAATACGTGCTTTCTTCTCTGCGCGCATTGCGTCTGCGAATTCACGTCCAGCAGAACTGTTCAGGGTGGTGAGGGGTCTAACCCAGGCACCTTCTCCCCTGAATCCGATTTTAGAGCCTTCGGTAGTTTGCTGTGATGCCTTTAACGATCATTTCTCAGATAAAATCTCTCGGATAAGAGCCGACTTAGATGCCATTGTTATAGCAGAGGCTGACAGTGGAGTGTCCAGCGACTCCGCGAGTAGGATTACACTTGATCAGTTTCAGTTGGTGAGTACCGAGGATGTGGACAAGGTACTTGGATGTGTGAGGAGGACGACTTGTCCAGGGAGGAGATGCAGTTAGATCATATTTACAACATATTATTAATGCATCTCTTAGGGAGGGGAGTTTTCCATCATGTTTAAAAGAGGCAGTGGTAAGGCCACTTCTAAAAAAGCCCTCCCTGGATCCCCTGGACTTTAATAACTACAGGCCAGTATCAAATCTTCCATTTTTGGGCAAGGTGATCGAGAGGGCAGTTGCCTTCCAACTCCAGGCAGTCTTGGATGTCACTGATTTTCTAGACCCATTTCAAACCGGCTTCAGGGCAGGATACGGAGTTGAGACCGCTTTGGTCGCCTTAGTGGATGATCTACGCCTTAGTATTGACAGGGGGAGTGTGTCCCTGCTGGTACTCCTGGACCTCTCAGCGGCTTTCGATACCATTGACCATGGTATCCTTCTGGAGCACCTAGGGGAATTGGGAATTGGGGGCACTGTGCTTCAGTGGTTCTGATCCTATCTCGGGCAGGTTCCAGATGGTGATGCTTGGGGATAGCTGCTCTTCAAAAAAGGAGTTGCTATGTGGTGTACCACAAGGTGCCATCCTTTCCCCAATGCTGTTTAACATTTACATGAAACCGCTGGGAGAGATCATCCGGAGGCATGGGGCAGGGTGCTATCAATACGCTGATGACACCCAAATATATTTCTCTATGCCTTCGACAACATCGTCAGCTAAGGATAGTGTGTTCTCCTCTGAATGAATGCTTGGAGGCGGTAATGGGCTGGATGAGGAAAAACAAACTGAAGCTGAATCCAGACAAGACGGAGGTGTTTGCTGTCAAAGGCCCCAACCTGGGACTGGAGGTATGTCAACCAGTTCAGGATGGGGTTACACACACCCCTGAAAGATTGTGTTCGCAGCTTGGGGGTACTCCTGGATCCGTCGCTCCAAATGACAGCTCAGATTGATGCGACGGCCAGAAGTGCCTACTATCAGCTTCGGCTGATACGCCAGCTGCGCCCGTTCCTAGAGTTGGAAAACCTAAAGACGGTAGTGCACACGCTGGTAACTTCGAGGCTCGACTTCTGCAATGCGCTGTACATAGGGCTACCTTTGTGCCTAGTCCAGAAACTTCAACTTGTTCAAAATATGGCTGCCAGGTTGGTCACCGGTACACCTAGGGGTGATCACATCACACCAGTTTTAAAATCGCTTCATTGGCTGCCAATCAGTTTCCGGGCGAAGTATAAAGTGTTGGTTATTACCTTTAAAGCCCATCATGGTTTGGGTCCAGGCTACCTGCGGGATCGCCTTCTCCCGTACAATCCGCCCCGCACACTTAGGTCCTCTGGGAAGAACTTACTCAAGTCAGCCAGAACTAGGCTGGTGAGTGTTACCCAGAGGACCTTCTCTTCCATGGCTCCCAGACTATGGAATGGTCTGCCGGAGGAGGTTAGACAAATTAGCAGTCTTCATGAATTTAAGAGAGTCATGAAGACTGCTCTCTTCTGACAGGCCTATCCAGATTAATTTTAAGATGTTTTTAATGATGTTTTTTTTCTTGTTTTTTAATTTTTTTTAACTGTTATGATTTTTGTGTTTTATATTGTTGTTGTTCCCTGCCTCGATCCGGAGGGAGAGGCGGGTTAAAAATAATAATTATTATTATTACTATAACGGTCATCGACAAACAAGAAAAACACACATACTTCATCGACATAGCAATACCGAATGACAAAAATGTTGAAAACGAAGAAGAAAAGAGAAACAAATATACACCACTGGCCATGGAAGTCAAAGAACTATGGCAACAGGAAAAGGTCACAATTATTTCATTTGTTGCATAAGTCACCGGCATCACATCAAAGAATTATACAGAAAACCTTCAGAAACTGGGCCTACCAGAATACATCCACACCAACATCCAGAAAGCAGTCAAAACATGCTCAATTGTCAGGAAATTCCTGACTCTGTAAAAGACAGCATGACTTGGCAAAGCCCGTCATGTCCGTCTAGAAAAACCACCACGAGCGAGAAAGAGATGAAATAATATAATATGCAAGCAGAGTATTAGAGGAGGGAAACAGGCACTCCTCAAGACGGAAGCAAGTAAGGTGCAGGATTTTCACTTGAATTTATTTTTGTTTAGCAGGGTGTGTATATATATACTATAGATAGATAGATAGATAGATAGATAGATAGATAGATAGATAGATGATAGATAGATAGATAGATAGATAGATAGATAGATAGATAGTATAAGGATAACTGTAGCATCTCTGCCAGTGCATTTAAGGAGGTATTCAGCATTCAGCTTAGAATAGTGACAACAATCCCATAGATACCAAAAGTGGATGGAGAAGGAAAAGGGAAATAAGCAAAAACAAGGACCAATTCTGACATAATGCCATGGGAATTCAGGAGGGCGGCTAAGGCACCAGCATCCCTCAGAGGAGAAACCTTTGCCTTTATACAGTATACTCCGTTCCATTTCCAGTAGGGGCTGGATCCAAGTTGCAAAGCTATTCCTTATCTGGAGTGGATTTACCAACCCACTGACATCAAAGCCCCTAGCCTCCACGGTCCCTTTCCCTTTCCCCTCCCTTCAACGGTCAGTCAATATCCCATGCTCTCTTGGATGTGGAAGATGCTATTTTGGCCATATGAGCATCTGCGCTTGGAGAATGTTGGAAAGTCTGGTGTAACTTACAGCAGAGTTGCCTTATGTAGGAAAACCATGGCAACACAGCATTTGGTACTCGAGGCAATAAACGCAGGCTCCAGACAGTTTAAAAGAAGTCCAAATTAACTTACTTTATTAGTGCATTTATATATATCGTCAGAGAAGGCTGTCTAACACTGTTTAACTACAAGCATCCCCTAAAGCTGGGTATATGTGTGTAAGTAAGTGAAGGAATGAGATATGGTAACTTGCTTCCTGTCTGGAGAGGCTGCATGTTGCTTGTTGCAGAGCCAGGAGATGGAAGAGGAAGGGGAGGAACAGGAAAAGGACCTGATCGGACAACAAGGGGGATGAATGAGACAAGTGGCTGGTGATGCAACACATTCTCTATCGCCCCCTAGTGTCTGGAAGCATGTGGAGTTGTTCACTATTAGAATACAGGAAATACACAGTGATACGGGATCCTTCTTTTCTTTTTCTATCTTTCATTCTTTTCCCAGTTAAGTATTGAAATTGTCTTTCCTTCCACATTAGTCTTGTCTCTTCACATACTGTCTTTCTCGTGATCGGCTCCATCTCACTTCTTCCATTCTTGATTGCTTTGTTCCATGATCCACGTTCATTACAGCCAAGCATCATTTAGTTCTTAAATTCACTTTTACATTTCGTTCCTTAGATTTTCATGCACCAATAAGGAGGAGGATCTGTTGGTGCGCTTTTTAATATTGTTTTTATATTATTATTATTATTATTATTATTATTATTATTATTATTATTACAAAGAAGTTAGTGTGAGCTGTAGAAAGAGACAGTGATGTGCAGTACAAAGATGATAATGTCAAGCCCAAACAGATGGTATTAAATGCAGGAATGCTTGTTAAGCAGCAGGGAAAAGACAAGTATGAGACAGATTTTTTCCCCTTTGAGAAGTGATTACAGAACATGTTGCATTTGAACAAACAAAGTTCAATTATGTGCTTACGTTTTCGTACACACTACCTTCATTTTGGCGTAATCCCCGTCTTTTGATCAGCTAATTCTTTTTTGGAAAACAAGGCCTTTATAGTGCGTTAACAAACCGAAGTGACAGGGAGGGAAGAGAGGGGTGGATTTGTTTAGCTGGTGGCACATCAGGAGGCTTGATTCTGAACCTGGCATGTATTGATTATCGTTTTAGAGAGTATCGGGGGGCCAGGTGTGGGTGAGAGCCGCAGGCGTGGCAGCAGCCTAAAATTGAAGGGGAAAGAGTTAAAGCCAGCGCTATGGTTTTCTCCTCCTCCTCCTCCTGCAAGGGTCACCGTGAACCATAGTTCTGAGCCCGCCTAGAAATTCCTTCCTGGCCTTCATCTCTACTGGCATCTGAAATAGCCGATCCCACGCCTGGCCCTGTTCCCTTGATCTCGGCACGCCTACCAGTCTTGCAAGGTCAAGACCTCAAATGGCAGCCCTCCCAACACCGTGGAACATAAGCACTGCCTCCAAGAAGCTTACAAACTTAATTCCCAGCAGGGAAGGCAAGGAGTGGAAGTGGTCGAGCGGGTGGGAGGAGGTGAACGGAGGGAAAGAAGAGGCAAGAGGCAGAAAGCAAACAAAGGGGGAGGAACCTGTGACATGGGATGAATGCAAACCAGAGTTGTTTCGGGTGCAATCCTGTGCATGTTTAGACAGGGCAGGGGGAATGTCCTACCATTCCCAGCATGCCCCAGCTGGGAATTGTAGGGCATTTTTCTGTCTAAACATGCATAGGATTGCACTCTTAGGTACTTTGCGGCTGGCATGGTGTAATGATTCGAGTGTTAGACTAGGAAATGGGTGCAGGACCTGGCATTCCTAGGATCCCACTTATAAGCAGTTTCCACACACACACACATTAGTCTGTGTCGTAAATCACCAGTGTTAAACTCGATAAGCAGGAGGGAAACGTCAATAAACAGTCCACGGTCGAAAGCCGAAGTATACATCAGAAGCCGGGTCAAACAATACTGGGTTCAGGAAAGCGTCAAAGAGTAGTCAGAGTCCAGTCCAAGGTCAAGATATGTCCAGGCAAGATCAAGGAGCTGGTATGCAAGCGACAAAGACAAGGCAGCAAGAGCAATAGTTGCTTCCAGCATCGCTTCTGAGTTCTAGCATGACTTTTACGGGGATGGTGGTGATTGGGAATTTCTGTCAGCTGCATTGGCCTTCAGCTGGCTTCTGCCTGTTCCTGTGAAGGCCACTCCCCAAACACTCCCCAGCTCAGCTGTTCCTCCTTTCTGTTTAATCCCTCAAACTGAAGCACAACAGTCTAGAAGGTTGAAATGGCTCTCCTAAGACCAGCTGTATGAACTTTAAGCTAAAATATGCTGGTATTTTTGCCTTGTCAAGCTTGCCCTCAGCCACACCCACCACTAGGATGTGTCCTCCAAGAGCGTCTCTAAAATGGGATTTGGAGTGATTTGTTGCCTCTTGACCTGGGCCAGACAGAACCAGGTTCAAATCCTTGCTCAGCCGTGAAAGGCCCTGGCTGATGTTACACCAGCCACCATCCCTCGGCCTCGCAGGGTCGCTTTGAAGATCCGAGGGGGCAGACTGCATGTACGATGCTCTCATCTCCTTGGGAGTTGGGGTAGTATAAAAATGTAATAATGTCAGACTGAGATGAAGATGAATGGCTTAAAGCAAAGGCCTTGGGTTTTGAAGGGTGGGTTGGAGGGATGTGGTTGCATATGGGGGTACCAGGCATTTGGAGCAGCAAGGGAAGGTGAATGGAATAGCAGAGTTGGAGGAATGAAGGTTACAGACATGGATGTTTGGGGAAATTGGGGCAAGGAGTGGAGGCTGGTAGCTCTGATGTCACTGGCGCGGTGAATCCACTCCAGGTTTTGGTCAGAGCTAAAGGAGCTAATCAAGCTGCATAGGCACCTTGGATAGCTCCTTTAGAGTTCTGACTGGTTCTGACCAAAACCCAGATTGGATTCACTGCCCCACGGACCTTGGAGCTGCCAGTGAGACATTGGGGCGAGACCGAGAAGGGGGGGCGTTCAAAAAAAAAGGACACCTGTGCTTTTGATGTAAAGTACTTTTCATCAGGTGTGCGATCAGTGGAATGCGATTCACCTGATCCTGCTTGAGACTGTGTGCTTACAAATCCCAAGATACACTTACCCAAGTCCGTTTCCTGACTTTGTGTTTACAGAACAAACACTGCCTGCTAGAAGCTGGCATCAGCTGCACAAAAGATTTAATCAAAGCCAAGATCTATCCCATTGTTCTCTTTATTAGAGTCTCGGAAAAAAATATCAAGAAGTTCAGGTACGTTGAATGTCCTGATAACTCTGCGGTAGTCAGCAGACATCACTAAAGGGGCCGTTATGAATAAGAGAGGGACAAAAACATGCCTTTCTTCCCTTTTGTGTAACATTTTCATGACTGTACTATCCCATAATTTTCTCCTTCCTGCTCTTGGGAAATTCAACACGATGGTGGATCAGGGATGCAAAAATCCAAACACCCAGTAGCCATTGGCAACTTCAACTTCTTACACGTAAACATAATAGAAAATCAATAGAAAGAAAACGATTACTCGGTGGTGTTATACCCATGGAGAAGCGAAAGTAACTTGTCAGGATTACTTAGTCAGGTCTCTGCCCACAAAGAGCTTCCAATCAAAGACAGAAGCTTGCGGAGCAACAGAGGTCACTGTTTGTTGCTTATTGTATTATATATACATATATTAGCATTTTTTAAAAAATAACTGGTGGACGGATTAAAAACATAACGAATAATGAATGAGATATGTATCAAAGGAAAAATGCAGTAAAATGTGGTGACAAATGCTTAAAGATTGGTTACAGTTGGATATGAGGATTAAGAAGATAAACCCGAAGCCACACAAAAGAGGTTTTATTTCATTTACCTACAGGCACATCTATGAGAAAGCCAGGGTCAGCTACGGTTCTTGGTCGGGTAAACATTTTGTAGCACGTTCCCATGATCTTCAGTACCTTTTTCTTTTTTTTTCTTTTTTTCCCCTTTTTTTTTGCTCAAGTGTGCAGAAAGAAGGTTGCGGGAATTTGTTTGAAGGGAAGGGGGAAAGTCGTGTGTGTTAACACATGTCCTTTTCTGTTTGTTTTTGGCCTACTTGCACAATGCAGGAAGCTGCTACCAAAGCCAGAAATAGAGGACGAGTTATTACGGATGAGCCGTCAAAACGAGAAAGAATTGGAGGGTTTGCCTTGCCTTTATGCCTCTTTGGAAGCAGATACCTGGAGCAGCATTGAGGACCTCCTCCGGATAATCAAGGAAAAGGTGTTGGAGGAACAGCAGAGAACCATCTGGATCGATGAGGATCAGTTGTGAAGCACAGATCCGACTTGCAACCTGGATCCTAACAAGGCATCTTTGGAGCCTTGGAGAAACCTCTGATGCAAAGCCTGCAGCCCCTGTTCCATCTTTACCGGCTGCTGGGGACTCTCGGCGGCTCGCAGAACGTTGAGTGTTAGAGAAGACGAAAACCAAACCAGATAGCGGGCATTCAACAATGGGCATCCCAGATGCTATTTTGGGTTCTGATCAGGGTTCTGCCACCGGAGAGCTTTGCTGCTGTGCCACAAGCTGTTCTGGAGCAGCATCCACTGAAGGTCTGAGATCTCAAAGGGATGTTTGACGTTTACACCTAGTACTGTGATTCTCAAAATGGGAGAAGGATAATCACAGTAAAGGAGGTTTCACAGTTGCTAGGGAAGAGACAGATGCCCGCCAACATAGACGTCCACCAACACAGTCTCTTTGAAAGGGTGGATTCAACTTCACTGTTGGGGCTGGGTGGGACAGATGCTCAAGGCCATAAAAGAATGTATTCCACTGGAGAGGTCTCAGCCTGCTTGATAGCAAAACGACTCCTGCGCCATATCTTCACTACAAGACGTATATCGGTTTCCTGCCAGTTTGTCATGGCTTCTGCCAAAGAATCCTAGGAATGATGGTTTGGAAAGAGGCAGTCAATTATCGGTTTGAGATCCCTAGCCACTCTCCCTTTCCCCACATGGCGTTACAATTCCCAGAGTTCCCTTGTATTGGGAATGACTGTTACATATGAATGTCTTGAATATTTTGCAATTAGATAAAAGATAACAATTTCAAAAGGGCCAGACTGGTTCCTGAAAATACTTCAGTTGTTCAAATATTCACCTTCCCAACCCCTCACTAACTCTGTTCAGCACTGTAGTTTCCCATGATTATGGGTACTGCTGCTTTGGCACCATCATCCCTCCCTGCCCCCCAGCTACTGCTGCTTCCTCCTTTCTGGATTAGCCACATGGGTGATCCCACCCAATCAGGGATCACTAATGCTTCCTCCATTTTGAATAAGCCACATGGGTGATCCCACCCAATCAGGGATCACTGGTGGTTCCTCCTTTTTGGATTAGCCACATGGGCGATCCCACCCAATCAGGGATCACTGGTGGTTCCTCCTTTTTTGGATTAGCCAAATGGATAATCCTACCCTGTCAGGGATCACACAATGCAGGATGGCATCTCATCTCTGCATAGCCAACCAGCTATGGTTATGAGTTGATATCACTGAGAGCCATGCAGAGCGAGGACAAAGCAAATGAATAGGTGAACATTTTCTCAAGGAATGCTGAAAGCCTCCTAAAACAGGAATAATTTTTCAGCACTGCTGGAAATGTTATGAAAAAAACCCATTCAGTAGTTTTGCCTGAGCTCTCCTGTTAAATCAGCTTAAGTCCACCGAGTACGTATGCCCTCAGTCTTAGAAACTTTGTCCATCTGTAGTATAAAAGAACAATTTGCCAGGCCCTGCTGCCGTGTGCTTCTACTTGCCTGTGCACCTCGGTGGGGCTTGCATGGGGCTAAAATAAATTGAGGTTGCACAGCTGCGCCTGGCAGATTGTGCCCTATGTCTGCAGTAGCTGAGCACTGCTCCTATCCAGCCCTTTGAGGAATACAGATTTCCAAAGGCTTTGTAGCTGGCAGCTAGAACAATTTCCCCACTTTAAAATCTTAAATTAAGTGGTGAGGTTTTCCACATACCCATAGCAAGTTGCCTTGTCACTTGACATATTTTCCTCAATAAAAAACATTTATGAGCACATAAAAATAACAGGCTCTCATTCATATATATATATATATATATATATAATCTCTGATTGCAACAGGCTCTGGTTGAGAGAAATAGATGCCACAATCTTAAATGTGGTTTTGGGTGAAATTGATACCGGTGCTTGAAGAGGGAGTGTGTGTGTGAATGATGCTTTGTGGTTTTAAGGTGGGATTCAGCACCTGCAATAATAATAATAATAGTAGTAATAATAATAATAATAATAATAAACAAGTAAATTAGCCCGTTTTTCCTCTCCCAATCTGCTTTGCCCAAGCTGATCAAATATTTTTTTGTCTTCTATAAAGCCAGTGTCACGCAGTTCAACGCATAAAGGATTTGTTTGCTTGTAAGGATTTCCAACAAACTTTGTTTCACAACATTTGGTTTTTCTTTTGGTGCCTGAACGCTGGATGGAGGCTACCCCGTCATTTGTTTTTTTCTGCTATAGCAGAGAGAGCACAATTTTGGGGCGGGAGCGGGGGCCGGAAATGAAACATGAGTGTGTCTTCCCCTGCAAAGTTTAAAATGGAGATTATCTCCCATGATTGTAAATGCGTCAGCAGCCCGCTTTGATATTTAACTTAACAGATTCCGGCGATTTGTTTTCAGGGCCTTAGGCTGAAAACACGGAGTGCGTGATCAAACTAGGACTTACACACGCCAGGTAGACTATACAAACCTGCAGGACGACTGAATGTTTGTATCATGACCACCGTTGGCCCAGGCCAGGTTCGTACAGAAACTTTGAAGTAGTGCTGAGCTGAATCCTGCCCCCTATTTTCGGGAACTTCCTCTCTCCCTGCGAAAGTGACATTGTTTTTTCTGCCTCTTTTGCGGGGTGTGGGGAATTCAGAGAATTTTCTCCTTGGGGAGAAGGCCAGGGTTTCCACATACCTTTTTTTAAGTGTAGCTGGTTGCTGAGGGGCCCTCTTCCTATTTTTAGTTTAAAAACATATACACCCCCCCTTTCCTTTCGCATTTGGAGAAGCTCAGCAGTTCTTAGTGAATGCCTACTGGAAACCATGTGACCTCACCCTCACCAGTAAGCATTCAGGAAAAACTCCAGGGCTCCTGAAAATGCCGGGGGTGTTTTGAAAAGAGAAAAAGAAAGCAAGAAGACCCCGAACAACTGGCAACATTTTAAAAGGTGTGTGGAAACCCTATCCTCTCCACAAGGGGAAAATTCTCCGAAATTCTCACTTCTCCCAGCATCTTTTGACCGAGTTTTCATTCCCCTCCACTCCCCACCCACAAAATGCTGAAAATGGAATGGTCGATTTTTTTTGGTTTTTTGTGCATCACAACTGACTCTTCTGTGCTACAAGAGCAAGGAGAGCTCAGCCTAGGAGGGCTTGACCATGTCACAAGCTAGGAAAGTGCTACAAATCATCCAGTACAATAGGGGGCATTGAAACTCTTTTAGATAGAGGGCCGTATTTCATTTTTTAGGTGCCATATTCCAGTGGCGGGCGGTGTCAAAAGCAAAATGGGCTGGGCCCCAAAAAGCAGAGGATCAGGGCCAAAATACCAGCATTTTTCAGCTTAAAGAACTTACTGCCAGTAATGAACCCTTAGGAGAGGCGTTTTGACCTTTTTGGAAAAAGAAAGAAAACCACAGAACAACTGGCGGTTGGGAGGAAAGAGTGTGGCCTGGGGTGGGGTGCGGCCATCTGCAAAACCCTAGAGGGATGGGATTATTTGGTATTGGTGCCTCCTGTTAAAAAGGTAGCTAGCAGAGAAAAAGCAAAAGGCAGATTGGAATGAGTGTTTACCAGTCCTACATGCACACAAAAGGAGAGACCACGTTCTTTAGCGAAGAAAAGGTAAAATGGTGAATTCACAGTTTCTTGCATATAAATGCAGGTGCAGCAGAGGGTTTCCAAAGGAGTTTGTTCAGTGCATTTTGTGTTCCATTACACAGGCAAGAGCGAGATATCTTAAACAGGACTAGCTGCTTCATTAATAAACTGGATTAGAGCACTTTGATGTCACTCCAGAGTTTTTCTTGAGGGACTGGTCCCTTCAGCTGTTTTAACTGGTGGGGTGGCAGAGAGAAAAGACAGCAGAATGCCCCAAGATCAACCCCTAACACTCTGACAGATCGTGAATAAGGGGTGGGGACCCTGCTTGAAATGTTGGAAAGCTGCTGCCAGTCAGTGTTGACAATATTAGGATAGATGGGCCAATGGTCTGATTCTGTTTTAGGCAACTTCAGATATTCTTAAGGGTCATCTTCTAAAATAATCCCACATTACTACGTGTCTGCTTTTTCTCCTCATCCATTTTGTTGCTATGGGCAAGGAAGGGCCTCTTGGAAGACTGAGAAGAGGAGGGAGATAATACATTATAGGGCTTTCTTTCCTTTTCTTTAAAATAAATGTGATGCATATGGTCACAGCAGGCCTATTATTGGCTCACAGCGTTGAAAAAATATACAACCCAGCATCCACTTAGTAGTGTAACTATTGTTCCAAAATTCTACCAGCTTCACCCAATCACTGTGAAACAGGTTCCACGTCTGTTTTCTCATTTGGATCCACTCTTAGTCATAGTCCGAGTGGAGTTTAGTGGAGTAACTTAGTTTAGTCCCATTGATTCCAAGAGGTGCAAAACCTGAAGCCCTCCCATCCCAATCTGGCCTTCCAGTATACCCCAGAAGACCCCACCCCATTTCCCTGGATCTGCTCCTTTCCCTGGCCCCATCCCCTTTCCCTGGAACTGCCCCTTTCCTTGGCCCCACCCCCTTTCCCTGGAACTGCCCCTTTCCTTGGCCCCACCCCCTTTCCCTGGAACTGCCCCTTTCCTTGGCCCCACCCCCTTTCCCCAACCACCAATTGCTTGGTGGCTTCACAGCTTTTGTGCAGTTTTTTCCCTATTCCACAAGACTGAAATGCTTCTCCTAAGGCTTAGTTACTAGCAGTCAAAGCTTTAAGCTAAAATGCGCTAGTATTTTGGCTCCGCCTCTTTTCCCTTTGGACCCGCCCACCATTGGAATGCAGCCCCCGAGAGCTTCTTCAAAATGAAATTTGGCCCTCAGGCTGAAAGAGGTTCAAGATCCCTTGCCTAGTCTAAGTATGACTAAGGGTGCAATCCTATGCATGTATAAACAGAAAAAGGCCTACAACTTCCAGAATGCCTCAGCCCAGGCTGGGGCATTCTGGGAGTCGTAGGCCTTTTTCTGTCTATACATGCATAGGATTGTGCCTTAAGTGTTGCCCAATGTTGTATTCTTAGAGTATGTTTTAAACTACCTAACAAGGCCACCATAGGAAGTTCCCTTCTACTGAATGGACCCTTGGTCCATTTAGCCCAGTAGCGCTGACACTGATTGGCATCAGTGCTTCAGAGTTTCAAGCAGGATTCTTTCCTTGCCCTTCCTGGAGAAGCCAGGGATCGAACCTGGGACCTTCTTCATGGAAAGCAGGTGTTCTATCACACTGAGTTATGGCCCCATTGGGCTTCTCTCTGCTTTGTGTGTTAGTAGGAGCTGGTATATTGCTTTGAATATATCTTCCTGGTTTGTGTCATGATGGTGATATGGAAACTTCTCCAGAATATCACCGAACATCACTGCTGAGGAGCAATAGCAGGGGAAGGCTATTATTGCCGGCATGAGCAATTTGTGGGTTTTCCGAAGGCTTCGGGCTAGCCAATGTGAGGAACAGGGCGTTGGACTAGACGGACCTTTGGTTTGGTCCCACAGAGGAACTTCTCATGTTCTTATGTTTTAAATTCCTGGACAGAGACATACATTTGTTGGTATGCACAGTGGGGTTGGAATCTCCATTTCCAAGTGCTTTGCCAATTTTATTCTTTGCCAGTAGTGATGTTAATCCCTGTATAAATAATGGGTTGGATCCAGACTAAGTGAGTTGCACTTGGGTCCTACTGAACTCAAGGGAACAAGTTAAGTCATGGCTCAAGTCCCATCAGCTCCAGTGGAAACATAGGGCAGAATCCCACTAAAGCCCTACTTCGAGTAGACCCATGTTGAAATGGATGGGACTTAAGTTAGTCATTTTAGTCCCATTCATTTCAATGGGTCTACTCTAAATAGGACTACAGTTGAATTCTAGTCGAAGTGCAGCTAACTTCATCCCGGTCAACCCACTAAATATGAGGTGAGCAGGCAAGGGAGGTTTGGACCACACGAACCCAAGGTTAGCAGAGGCATGAGTGGGAATAATCAGGCTGAGCATGCATGGATAGGACTGGGGCTTACCTTCTGTGTGTGGGCTGGAGGAGAGGAGATGGATCTAGCATTGGCATACAGGCGTTGGAAAAAGAATTAGATCTGTTAACAACCTGATCAAGCTCGCAACCCTCCAGCACTTCTCATGCCAAGGATTATTTTCCCAAGGCACCCTCCACGTTGCTGAAGGCACTGCTGAGCTCCATGCCCACTGTCTGATGTTTTCCTTTCTTCTCCAGTAGCCTGTCTTCTGCGGTCTTAACAGCCAAGAAAGCATCTGTTTCTGTGATCAGATACACTTGAAAACCAAAATTACTGCCCTCCATTATGTTATCAACAGTTACAGCATAGGGATGTCTGTATGTGCCAGTTTCGCATGGATTCAGTCACAATTCCATTCCTCCCCATTTCTGCATCGTTCTGTGATTTATTTATTTTAAAAACAGCATGAAAATTCACACTCGTTTTCATGCACAATTTCCCCTCACGCCTGCATTTTGACACGCAATCTTTGAGCCAAGATCTGCACTACAAAATTGCTCAATGCCATGTTCTGATCCACACATCCATCTGGGGTGTACAAATCAGGTCTGGCTTTTAGGCCGTGGCCCTGTATCTGCAATTTGGAGACAACAGTAGCAACCTCCTTTTACAGGTGGGTTTTTAACGATTGCCACGGTAATGTTTGTGATGAGCTTTGAACGCTCGAAAGCATTTTATACGTGCTAACCATCATTACCCCGGAGCTTAAAAGTACTTTCAATGTCACTCCTGAAAACAGCCTCTGAGGATAAACACGGCATTCCCGAAAGCACCCCAGTATAACCTCTCTGTTGAATTTTTAAAACCATAACTCTGGATTCCATTTTGTAGCAACTGGGAGCTTGAACATAGCAGAATCGTCTTTTATAAGTTCACCTTGCCTAGCACGTTTTCTCTCTCTTGTTCTTCGGCTGCAGCAGCCCTCTGATGTTCAGATCACAAGAAGTCTTTTCGGGTTTACAACCACGATTAGTCGACACCGAGAGGGTTAGAAGAGAAAGAGAGAACCCCCTTCAAACCAGAGAGCAAGTGACCGAAAGACCGCTTGACTGTAAATACCTACCCCAGAGTGACTGCTTTATCAGATATTAGACATCAAACAGCATCTGACAACTTAGAACAAACAGCTGTATTGATTTTATTCTGAGCAACATGACACATGCATGGATAAACTAGCAAGTGAAATAGTTTTCTGTTGGAGCTGGCCCAGTGGCAACCAAGTCAGGGTCCCACAGAGCTGGCTTGACCAGGGAGCTCCGATAGCTATTGCTTTTGACATTTACAGTCCAGATGAAGACGAGGAAAGAGGAGGGGGTGTTAGCTAACTAGTCAAACCTGAAGTGTCTAACTGAAACAAGTAGGATGTAGGGAGAGGGCATATAGGCAAGCATACATGCATGGTGGTGGAGTGTGCAAGGAAATAGCCAGGCAAAACCTAAGGCGACCTCTCCAACCTGACCTGGAAGCAGAAGAGCATCAGAAGAGCCCTGCCGGGTCAGACCAAGGGTCCATCTATTGCAGCATTCTGTTCCCGTAGTGGCCAACCAGCTGTCAACCAGGAAGCCCACAAGCAGGACAAGAGTGCCACAGAAACCTCCCGGCCATGTTCCCCAGTAACTGGTATCCATAGGCTTCAGATAGTGGAGGTCGTATAGAGCCATCAAGACTAGAAGCCCTTGATAACCTCCTCCAGGAATGTATCCAGCCCCCTTTTCAAGCCATCCCAATGGGGGCCCGTCACTACATCCCTAGTGTCTGGGGATGTCAAGCCATGCTGAAGGGGAGGCATGGTGGAGCACCTGCCAAGGGCCCACACCCTAGCTGGGGCTCACTATCAAGAGCCTCCTGGAGTTGATCCTCCTGTTCACTGCTGCAACTTGCTTCTTCACTCAGGCCCAGACAACGACGGTGGAGCAGCAGGGGCCGTTGCCTACTTGCTTCCTGGCTTTCTGCCTGCTGGGCAAGCAAGGGGTAGCAATCATGGGAAAGAGGAAGAGCAGAAGCAGGAGCAGCTGGTGACACAGGGTAAGACAAATGGTAGGCTCCCAAAGAAAAGGAGACCATGGGGCTATCTTGTCCAAAGCCACTCAAACATCTGGAGCCGGCGCTTCCATGTTGGAACCTTAAATGCCCTGGTGGTGGTGGTGGTGGTGTGGTGCACCTCTTCTCTTCACCAGCTTGACTTCTTCAGTGTCTTCCACAATGTCCCTTGGCCCCGCCCATCTCTGATTACCTTGGGAAACTGAGCCATCCTCTCGAAGTTGGCCGCCCGCCAGCAAACAGCAGCTTTCTGCCGCGGCCACTTCTCTTGTTTTGGTTGCATGGAAGCGATCCGTGCTTCCCCGGCCCTCGCAGCCATTGGGAGGCTCTGCTCATTATCAGATTGCTCATTATTAATCAAAGCGGCAACAATGAGATGGAGGGAGCTGAAATACGGCATGGCTGGTGCTTCGTTTGTTCCCATTGATTTCCCCATCACTGTTTATTACCAGTATTTACTTCATAAGCCTCCAGAAATAAGCCGCGCGCTGTAGCGGGGCACGTTCCCGAATTCCTCTGCTAAATAGTCTGGGCACCAGTTTATTTCCATGGTGACAAGAGCAGCCAACTGAGGTCAGGCTCTTCTTAAGTATGATGCAAATGGCCCCTCCTGTTTCCATGTAAAAGAGGCTACAGGTAGTCAGAGCCAGGACCAAAGAACTCTGGTAGCATCAGCAGGCCTCTCAGAAATATCTCACTTCTCTAGAAAAGGCCTGGGATGCCTTCTGAATCACAGAATTCAGTTTCCAGAAATGCCATATTCAATCATTCTTATTTTAAAGCAAGTTTCTAGCTCTTAAGACTCTGAAGATATGCCACAGTGTTCTGCATAGCTCCTGGCTCCTGCATATGGTTAGCAAAACCAGAATAAATGATGCAAAATGGTGAAAATGGCAGAAACAACGGTGCAGAATAAACTATGCAACCATGTTTAATTTGCATGACTTATTCAAGCTGCAAAATTCAGCTTTCCCTGGTGCAGAATGTTTATACTTTACGTCCTTGGCTATGTCTTGCAGGCACTCAGTAACCTAGGGCTGTCTCGACGCAAGCGATTTATTGTATGTTTGTGATTGGCTAATAGGCATCATCTTAAAAGAGGTGTTTCACGAGAAAAGGGAATTGCTGTTTTTTGAGATGGTGTTGGCATTGGCCAGTATCGATTTTATGTTTTAACAAAATGCTGCCTGGTGAATCAGAGCACCTTTTAACTATCTTGGTCAGGAGTTCAAGGCCCAGTGAGATGCAAATACTTCCCCAGAGATGGCGACCCAACACACCATGCGCCCGACAGAATGCTCTGAAGGAACTATCCAAGGTGACACCAGAGAGCTTCGGCTATGGGGCAGTATACAAATGTAATAAATAAATAAAT
Source organism: Anniella stebbinsi (assembly GCA_029215795.1). Lineage (NCBI taxonomy): Eukaryota > Metazoa > Chordata > Lepidosauria > Squamata > Anniellidae > Anniella > Anniella stebbinsi. The sequence continues at coordinate 57,723,446 of JARDYH010000007.1, forward strand.
AAATAAATTCTGACTGGTTCTGACTGGGTCTCCGCTCTTTAGATGGTAATGTGTGTTACTTCAGTTACTTGTAGGAAGCCAGACACTCCCCCTCCTCCTCGTTCTGCTGGGCAGGGCCCTAGATGTCTACCTCTCCTCCTTCCCCCCAAGTCTTGCCTTGATGGGAGAAAGAAATCCTAGAACATTTCCCACGTGGCGTGCACATGATCTGTGAAACTCACCATCGTAAGAAACGTTGACGGCCAATGGGATGGCTGGGTTCAGAGGACAACTGGGGACACACAGTAGAGGTAGGAATATCAATAGCTATTAACTAAGGTGGTCTGGGAATGCATGTTCGTAATGAGTATTTGGCTGCTTGCTGCAAGTCAATAATAAGGAACAGACTATTAAGTGAGTCCATCTGGAACTAACTACCATCAGGAACACAACAACAGAGGTGGTATAAACCCATTGGTCCGGGCATGCAATGCCCGTCTTACGTTCTGATCTGGGTGACGTCAAATCCCACTAGAGTGAGTTTTATTCTTCTGGCTTTATTTTATTTTTCCCTTTCCTCCACCCACCCACCCAACTTTTGTCCTTGGGCTGAACCAAATAATCGTTTTCTTGCTGGTTTTCAGGAGAAGCAGGAAGAATAATTGAGCACATGTACAATAGGGCACCGGGCCAGTAGGGGTTAAGTGAAAGCTAAGTTGATCCCATCAGCAGGACCAATTTGGGGGTCACAGTTTGCTGGAAAGAAGGCTAGGGAAAATATCGGTTTGAGGCCTTCATATCGTAAATGTGTTTTTACAAGAGCAAGCTTTGTGACTGATGGGAGGGAAAGGTTGGACGGAGAGATACGTGCTCTCTCTCTCTCTCTCTCTCTCTCTCACACACACACACACACACACACACAGCAATGATGGATGGGACCAGAACCATATTCAGAAAAGTGGCCAAGGTTCAAATCAGTGGTATTGATTAGAGACTGGAAGCATTAAACTCCTTTGTTAATCTGGCACTGGTTTCACTCAGACTTTATTGTTGTTACTAGGGCTTATAATATATTGCAGTCATCTTGGAATACTGACAACTGGTGGGGTTCCCCCCCCCCCACAAGTTTTTCTCTCCGTGCTCTTTTCTCTGTGTGCATTTATAGCAACGGATGAGCATTTTAAGAGACTTATTGAAGGTTTGTCTCTGTGTGCATGTGTGTGTTTTGTGTGAAGAGTCCTGGCTCCCTCTACTGCTGAAAGCGGATTAAACTTCACTTACCACAAAATAGTAAGCCATGCAGATGTGGAATGTCTGCTCAGGTATATAATAAGCCATGAAGGTTGGTGACAGTTGGCTGCTTCCGCACTAATAATTGCGTTTGGACATGCTTTCCTTTATTCCTTTGCTTTTTATGGGTCAGGGCGCATTTTACTTGTTAGCAGCACCTTCCAGAAGGCTTTCTTTATGCGCATGTTAGGGATGTTGGATCCACCATGGAATCAAGTGAATTTGGGTTTCTATGACTCTGGCCCATGGATTGCGTCACAGACCAGCTTTTCCTGAGTCACATGGGATTCCGCAGGGTTGTGTACTGTTTTGTTTTTTTAAAAAAACTTTCTGGAGGTTTACGCAAATTTAATTGTAGAAAAATACGTAAAATTGAAAGGCAGTGGCTGAAAATGCACCAATTCCCCCCACAGGCTAAATCATGACAATGTGCATTTGGGGGGATTTTAGAATTGGGGGTGGGTGGGATTTCCGCAAATTTGGGAAATTGGCCTGGATGGCTGAAAGAAAGGTGCCTGTCAATCCACAAAACGCAGGTGGAATGCATTTTAGAAACCCCACACGTCCCTAGTACACATATCCCTAGACTTCACTTGGTTCTGTGTGCTTGAGGATTGGCAGTTCTGAGTTTTTCAGCAGGTTACATGATAGAAGGAGTGGTAGATGCAGCTGGGAATGGACTGCATTTCTGGATACTCCCCTCTCTCGCCTCCCTGCCCTAACCCAGTAAAAAGGTCCTTGCATGTTTGGTGGTGTAGTGGCTAAAGAGTCGGAGCAGGATTGGAGAGACCCAAGGTTCAAACTAGGGGTGTGCACGGACCCCCCGGATCGGATCGGGACCCGGATCGGGACCTCCAATTTTGTCCCGGACCGGTTCGGACAAAATCGGAGGCCCCCCGGACCGGATCGAGTCCGATCCCGACCCAAAAATCGTACATTTTTGGATCGGCCGCCATTTTTTTCCCCATAGACTTGCATTGCAATGCAAGTCTATGAGGAAAAAATGGCGGCAGGTGGGTAAGGGGGGGCCTAACTCCCTCCCCCCCCCCAGGGCCGTCCGCTGTGGACGGCCCCGGCAGGTAAACCCCCTCCCCCGCACTCCCTACCCCCCCTGGGGCCGCCCGCTTCCATCCGCTGGCGCCCGCGGGCGCCAGCGGATAGAAGCGGACGGCTCCGGGGGGGGGGTAAGCCCCCTTCCCCGCCACTGCTTACCTTCTCGGCCCGTCCGGCGCCGGCGGCTACTACCAGCGGGCTCCGCGGCCTACTCTCGAGTAGCGCGCCGGGTGATGACATCACCCGGCGCGCCATCCTAGAGCAGGCCGCGGAGCCTGCTGGGAGTAGTAGGCGCCGGCGCCGGACGGGAGCCGCTGGGCCGGAAAGGTAAGGGCCCCCCTCCCCCCTCCCCCCGCCCCCTCCTCCCCTCCACGCACCCCCTCCTTACCTTCCCGCCCCGGTGGCTCCCGTCCGGCGCCGGCGCCTACTACTACCAGCAGGCTCCGCGGCCTGCTCTAGAGTAGCGCGCCGGGTGATGACATCACCCGGCGCGCCACCCTAGAGCAGGCCGCGGAGCCTGCTAGTAGTAGTAGGCGCCGGCGCCGGACGGGAGCCACCGGGCCGAGAAGGTAAGTGCCCCCCTCCTCCCCCCCCCGCTGTCCACTTTCATCGGCGGGCGCCCGCTGGCGCCCGCCAATGGAAGCGGCGGTGGGCGCCAGTGGGCGCCCGCCGATCCGCCGATCCGCCGAACCGGTTCGGAGCTTTTTCGGACCGGTTCGGATTGGATCGGCCGATCCAGCTGCGGGATCGGAAATCGGATAATTTATCCGATTTCCCACTGGACCGGACTCGGATCGTGGATCGGGTCCGATCCAGTGCACATCCCTAGTTCAAACCCCCATTGAGTCAGAAAGCTCACTGGGTGACTTTGGGCTGATCCCTCTCTCACTGTGGAATTCACTACCACAAGATGTACCGATGGCCACCAATTTGGATGGCTTTAAAAGGGGGTTGAATAAATTCTTGGAGGAGGAGGAGGCTATCCTGATGGTTGTGAGACAGTAAGCCTATGTGCACCAGTTGCTGGGAGACATGGGCGGGAGGGTGCTGTTGCACCCATGTCCTGCTTGTTGGGTCCCTGGTCGACAGCTGGTTGGCCCCTGTGTGAACAGAGTGCTGGACTAAATGGACCCTCGGTCTGATCCAGCATCAGGGCTCTTCTTATGTTCTCTTCCTGATCTATCACCAGGGCTGTTATGAGGATAAAATGGGAGGGGGAATAATGGAAAACCATGTATACTGCCTTGAGCTCCTTAGATATAAGTGCAATGAATAAATCAACTTAACACATCAGGGAGAGGGCTTTGCTAAATATTGCTCTCTGATGTGTTCATTTTCTATACAGAGGGGGTAAATGGGAGCATTCAAAAACATGACTCCCCATATGCAGTTGGAAGCGTGCCCCCCTTTTCCCCCAGCCCACCCCAGCCCACCCCATCACACCCCATCACACACGCACACACACACACCACTTCCCATTGCACCCTGCGGCTAAAAACATGAACCACAAATGCATGAATCTAAATATATGAATTCTGAAAAGAATTCCTAGGAAGGTGCTACGAATGCTCTGCCTGTGCTATGGAGCTGGCAATAGCCCACCCACTTGCAGAGGAGGCTGTTGGCTCCAATTTATGGGTTTCAGTCGGAGCCAGCCAGAACTCTAAAGGAACTATCCAAGGTGCTGAGCCCTATCCTCCCTTCCTCCCCCCTGCCAAAAAAGCTAAAGTTCAGCACCTTGGATAGCTCTGAAACCCGGAATGAAATCACAGCCTGACTAAAATCAGAGGCACCAGCTTCCGCTGCCTAAATGTACCTGTCATCGCGGATGCTACGGTGAGAAAGGTGTGGACCAGTCCTATGAAGACCAGCAATGTCAAAAGAACAAAGAATGGCTTCACACTAGCAATGACATCGATGCAATACCACCTCAGCCTCTCTGAAAAGAGATGTCTGCATACTTCCTAGTGTAGCTGTTCCCACCCACTCAATAGTCTCATACTTTGGGGGGGGGGGAGACGGTTCCTTCAGCTCCCACCTGCACTATTATTAAGACTGACTGAAAGAACACGGAAGGTGCAGCAACATCCTTTCCCCGCGCTTGGAAGACGAGGCGTGACCCCTGCTTTATTTGTCTGATTTTCGCACAATGCAATTCTCCTCTTCTCTCAAAGCAGAGACATAGGGTAAAACATCAGGTCAAGCCCCATTGCTTTATGATGGGAAATAATGGAACGCGATATGTTTTACAAGGGGGGAAAAGAAGCCAGCCACCCTCTTTGGCTCAAGCTGTTTTCAATTCCGCCAGAGCCACACTTGAGACCTGGTCACCTTTGCAGCATTGAGCAGAGTTGTATGATACGAATGCACTTGAGTGGAGCTTTATTGTTTTGAGCTCTGTAAGTGCAAAGCATGGAACTTTTCAGCAGCTCTTCTACTTGGGTCTAAAGTTGGAGGCAATCAGGGCCCCATGGGCTCAAGGCCCCCCTCCCATGTCCTTGGGTTTCTGGTGTGCAGGAGTACTAGCTGCCAGAAGATGGAGAGCTTCTACACGCGAACAATTTATTACACATTCATGACTGGTCACCCACAGAAGTTTGCAGGTCTTTTTCATGACACTGTCAACATCCGATGCCTCTCCCGCCGTTTTCAAGCGAGAATCCACCATTTTATTTTAAAAAACCCAAAATGCAGTAATCAGTGGAAAACGTGCTACAAAGCAGCACCATCTGCTGGCAGTAAAATTGAAAAATATGGGAACGAATCAGCAAAACATGGAGGTGAGAGTGTTTATTGTGACATTTCTTAAACTGGCAAAGTCAATGTCTTGGCATGGCTGCCGGCCTTTTGCTACATGTGGAGAAGTACGTCACACGGCCAAGGACAGAGAGTAGTTTCCAGAGGTGGCTATAGGTCAACACCATAATCCATTACAAGTAGTCAGGCCAGCACTTGGTCATGGTCCGGTGACACAAGATAGGACAAGGGTCCCCAACAATGTTTATTTTTTAAAAAAAAAACATACATTTTTAATATACATACATGGGTATGCATAAAATGCATGCAACTTTCTAGCAACAAAAGTGGACCAAATATCCAAATAAGTATGCATTTGAAAGTGATGCCCTATATGCCACGCATTCAAATATTAAAAGTGTCGTAAAGTCTTCAGTGCACTATACGAAGTGAGTGTTTATCCTTCCAATGTTTTAGTATTCGCTTTTTGACTGTCAAAGGGGTGCAGAGAATCCATTTGCACTGACCATTTGTTAATTTCCATGAAGCAGGTGTATAATTTAAAAGAGTGTGTACAGAAGTGAATATTAAAGACTATTCCAGTACAACAACACTTTTCTGTTTGAGAAAAACAAACCACCCTGGGGAAAAACGTGTTGAGTTCAGACAACACAATAACCCACGGTACCACAAGAGCCACAATGCTGTTGGCGCAGGAGGGTAAATAAAGTGCTGAAGCAGCCTTCCCGAACCTGCTGCCCTCTGGCTGTGTTGGACTATTATAGCCATGCTGGCTGGGGGTGATGGGGGTTGTAGTCCAACACATCCAGATGACAGCAGGTTTGGGAAGGCTGCGTTGGATTCTAACTGTTGCGCTCTCTCTCTCTCTCTCTCTCAAACACACACACACAGAATCCCACCACCTTACAAGCAACATTGTTTACTCTCCTAGTAGGGACAGAGGCTGAGTGATCATGGCTTCCCTGTGGGCCACCCAGTAAGCCGGTAGCTAAACTGAGATTCGAACTGGCGAGGCCTTGATGACTCGGACTGCACATTCTCGCCAGATACTTGAGGATACCGTGCGAAACATCCCTTCACACTTCCTGAGCCTACCCTTAATAATTCCATCTGCTTTTCCTCTAGCCAGTAAATATCTATTTCATGTCCGATCTTGAAAGCTCAGTGATAAAATATGAGGCTGCATTCAATGATCTAATCATAATATGTCAGTATTTTTGGTGCATAAAATTGAGCTGATTGGACGCCAGGATGATGGAGTGTGATAGTACTGGAATCCATTAAAGTCACCCCTCCCCCGTTTCTCCTGAGAAACATTACATTTCTACAAGTCCCTCTTTTTCCCATTGACAATGCTAACATTAAAGTTATGAATAAGCAACTGGAGCTCTGGGACTAAAGCTAGCCTCAGAGGCTTTCTATCTGACTCCCGGATACCAAAAACACCCCCCATAATACACACTGGCTGGTTTCGGATGACACATTAAGCAACGGGGGGGGGGGAAACAATCATCAGTTGTGTTGCTTATTGTGTTGTGTGTAGGGTTAGACACCACGCACACACAACTGACAGTACGCTATTCCGCCCAATTAAGCAATGGAGAGACACAATGGGCTTGCATGTTGTTTAGCCCAAAGCCCCGTTGTTTAAAGTGTTGTCCAAAACCAACCAACCCCTCTCTCCGTGGACTATTCCGTTTGGGAATAGAGTTCTGCCAGCCGGAGCAGCCAAAACCCCCCTGCTGCTCTATACAGCCAGCAGAACTTGCGGTGCATGCTGGGATACGGCTGGGGGGACTGAGGGAGGGGGTGGGAGCAGACGTAGCAACAAAGATGGACGCCGGAACTTTCAGCTGCACAAGCACAGGCGTTGCTTGTGTTGTGTGTGGAGCTCCGCCTACCTAACTCACGGTCAGCACACTATTACCCCTCCGTTGCCTAATATGTCGCCCGAAACCAGCCACTGTAATTGTAACGCACTGGGAGGGGGAGAATTCAACCCGGGGCTTCCAGTGGTCACAATCCTGCACCTTACCTCCTATGCCACAAGCACAAGTCTGGCAAACTGAGCTTAGTCCTTCAAGTACACCCTATGATGGCTGAACCCAGAACTCTGGGCTGTTTAAGGGTTAAACAACCCAGAGTTAACCTAGCAACAAACCAGGGGTAATTGTTGGTAAACTGTAGGTTGTTTAACCCCTAAACAACCCAGGGTTTGGGGGTTCTGGTGTCAGGATAACAATCCAGGAATGGGCCATACCTGGGTTGTTGTTTGAAAGTGGAAGTAACAAGCACACGGCTGCTCAGCCTCGACAATTTCTGGATTTAACAACCCAGGAACTGCCATGATATATGAATCGAGGCCATTGTTGCTGGAAAAATCCACTCAGCCAGTGCGAGGATTACAGCCAAACTCAAAGGGTGATGGATTACATTATTGTCCCTGCTAACCAAGCAGTTCAGGTGCTTTGACCCTGTGAGCCCTGGCTCCAGTACAACGCTGGCCTGTTCTGACCTTATGAAGCCACATGCTCCAGCCGCTTCTTCCTGCTTCCTGCACTTGCTATAAAGATGCAAGTAGCAAAAAGGACCATCAGAAACTGACTTCAAGATCACCTTCACATGGAGCCAGCTCAGTTTCCCTCCTTCCAGCCGCTCTTGGCATGCCCCAAATTTCTTGTGCCACTCTTCCTCTTCCTCCTCCTCCTCTTCCTCAGGTTATAAATTAAAAGTCAATCTCATTAAAATCGCAAGAAATCATTCCGTAGCCAGAGCTCCTAACAATTCTATACAGGGGGACCCCAGCTGCCTCTCATAGCTGTAATTCAATCGGGACTCAGCGGCTCTTGTTCGCAAACCGCTTGAGCAGCATTTTCTGTCCAAATTTATGGTGCTGGTAGCGTCCAAAGGCTGAATTACAGCTTTGGGGTTGGATGGAGGGGCTGCATTATTCTGCATTGAATCCTTGCATCTTGACAGGTGTGGAGGGAGGAGGGACCCTCTTGTAATGCATCCATAAGTGTGCATTGTCCCCCAGCTTTTATGTCCACAGCTAGAAAGCCTTTGGGGATCAGGAAGCTGTCAGCACAGTGTTACAGGTAAACAACGAGATCTCGGAGCCGCTGGGTGATAAATAAAAGCTCTCTAAATAATGGGAAATCCAATCAGCTCGTACCCAAATGGGACGTGTGGCTCTAGCCAGCACTGTGTGGTCAACGGTTGCTGTCTTGCAGCTGTGAGAACATGTTGCGCAGCTCCGTTCCTTTAGGGGCATCTTCTCTTTCTGAGCTCTTGCACCACCATGCGGCTGCATTGCTTTATTTGCAGGATGCTGCCTGCTCTGCTGTAGAGCAGAGAAAGGAGGAGCAGTATTGTTCTCCCAGGTCCTAGGATGGCCCCAGTCCTCAAACAGCCTGTTGTTTCTTCCTGGCCTGGTAAGAGTATATCTACTTCCGGGTCATGCTTGGTTCTTTACCTGGGAGTAGAAATTAGCAAACCACCCAGCATCCAGTCCAGAGGGGATGCTGCGGGGAAATCCAGACTGCTTGGGGCTCACTGGATTTACCTGGAGCCCTGACATGTTCTCTGGAGTTTGTACGGCAGTTTTCTGGCATTAAAAAAAGGCATGATACACTATTTATGGTCGCAAAGGCTAGATACGCTATTTACAGCAGCAAAGGACTTACTTCTATGTAAACTGCGCCCATGAAGCACTTACTTCTATAGAAATTGCGGCCGTAAGTGCTTTACGGCTGCAATTTATGTATACGTAAGCACTTTATGGCTGTAATTTACATAAAAGTATGTGCTCTGTGGCCGCAAATGGTGTAAAATTACAGCCATAAATAGTGTATCTTGCCTTTTTTTAAAAGCTGGAAAACCTCTCTGCACGAAATCCGGAGGACCTGCAGATAAAGGGAGCCAGTCCACTGCAGAAGCCATAGGTCGGATTCTTGGGAATCCAACTTCATTGGAGTCTGCAGCAGATTTCTCGAGCATCTTTACCTGGGAGACAGGTAAACTCTCTATACTTGTGTGACTCACTTGCCCCAGTGCCTGTTTCTCATCTTCCACCTTCCCTTGACCAGTTGCCTATTTCTTGCTCTGCCTCCCAGTTTCAAGCATCTGTACCCTTTACAACATAAGAGAGTCTTGACTCTTCTGTTTGGCATAAATTATTGTGTGAATAATAGCAGAGTTGTTCATAGTGATGAGCAGAATTCATCGTCCTAGAAGGTGTGTCCTGGAATGTTCCACGAATGTCATCATGGAAGAATGACTGAAACTGCCTTGCTACAGTCAATCAATGTGGGTATCTCAGGATAACAACAGTGAGATTATTGCCTTTGAATTGTGGTATCCCGAGCGATGCTGACTTTGCCTCTTGCACAGACCTTCTGGGAGCTGCAGAAGTCTGCTCAAGTAGGTTAAAATGCTTGCCAGATTCTTATTAACTGCACTCACATGCTGCCCAGGATCATTTGTTCCATCCATTTCCAATCCATTTAAGTCCTTTCTTCTCCTGTTCAGATGGAAATATATTTTTCTTTTCCTAATTAACTCCCTGCCACCTTGCTCTGTTTTTTATTTTATTTTTAGCCTGATTTATTTCTGCCTTTCTGCATTCAGAGAGATGGGATACTTCATCTCCACTGTGTGGACTCCCAACATGGCATCTCAATGAAATGTCTATCACTCATCAGGTTTACCTGCCGCCAGCTCACTATTACATTCCAGGTTTCTGAGTGCATGTTTCTTTCTAGGGTCTGCCCCTTTTCTGTTATGCCATTGGAAGCCAATTTCCACAATTCATGCTTATTTATTATTCTTATTCCTTAAAAATATTTACCACGCGCCTTTCCAATAGAATGTTCATGTTTTCCTACAATTCTGCTGCTTTCATTTGTTCATGTCTGTTTCTTTTATTAATCAGCAAGCCATTGGCTGTGAAATAATGCTTTCATTAGTAAAAGCAAAATGAGATGATGTGGTGAAATCTGCAATGGAATCAAATTGATTTGGATTTCTATGAATGCAAACCAAAGATCTGCAGTGGACAAGCTTTTCCTGAGTCACATGGATTCTGGACTTGTGGGGTGATTTTTTTAAAATTTCTGGAATCTTGCCCAAGTTTAGTTGTAGAAAAATACATAATATATATTTTTTTAAAATAGCCGAAAATGCATTTTCCCCATAGGCTAAAGCATGAAAATGTGCATTTGGGGCATTTGTGCATTTTTGCACAATTTGCTTGAAATGGGGGGGGGGGGGGATCTGATTCCGTCAATGAGCAGATGATGGAACAAAAGGCACCTGACAATCCATGAAACACAGATGGAACTGAATTTACAAAAAACGTACATCGCTCGGTATCTCTGATATACAAAAATGACCATGACACTATCTTAAGCCTCCCATCCAAATGCAGCCCATAAAACCATTTCACCTGGTGTTGTTTAATATAAGGAATATGTAGATGTACATATTTAAAGTGGTGTAATGGAGTCAGGGCTCACAGGGTCAAAGCACTACGATGTTTTGATTAGCAGGGTCAACGACAACATCTGCCACCCCCTTCAGACTTCCCTGTTCCCTCTAAATTTAGCTGCAATCCTCACAGTAGTTTAGAAATGTGTGAGAAATTTGTTTCAGTTCATGTTTGATCAGGATTCACCGAGTTTGCACCTTCCAGACCGAACACGGACTTGGACACAATCTGCGGTCAAAGTCCATGCATTTTCAAGCTTGCCATGTGATTCGCAGAACCACCCCCAAAAAGATGTTCAACTGCATGCATACTTTTGAAAAAATGCACATGAAAAAAGCATGCTTTTGAAAAATGCTCACAAATATGCTTTAATCAATGGGACAAGAAACCGCACATTTCAAAGATGTTCAAAACTGATGCGCACATTTGGAATAATATGTGCAAAAATATGCACGGATTTTCTTTCTTTTCTTTTTCATGCAAAAAGAAAAAAAAACCTAAAGCTTCGATCTGATATGGACTTGAGTCAGAATGAGCTTCAAGATGGAATTTGTAGAACTTTTGACAAGCTTGAGGCCTGCTGAGTTCCACATCCCTAGCCAGGAGGGAGATGGATTTTCATTGCAACAATATAATGTTGAGCAACTATATTGGATTTGGTTTCAGAAGAATTGTGGGCAATCAGACGTGAATTTGCCCAGAGCCATATGCAGTATATAATGCAGTGATTAACAGCATAAGTAAACTGATTTGCTAGAGCAGTTGGCAATCATTATGATTTTAAAGTTTGTTCATGTAGCTGAACTCACATACAATGAGGGCCATGCTTTTTGCTATTAACAGAAGTTAAAACAATGCATAATAGTCACTCTTCACACTGTGTACTTTCTGCAGGATCCTTTTTTCTGTACTGGGAGAAACTTACTTTACTGGTAAGGAGGAAGCCTGCCCTCTTCTCCTACTGGGTGAAGGGAGGTGTGTGTGTGTTTGAACTAGATGACAAGACTTGCTCTGTAAAATCTTGAACAGATTGGCTTGCTACCTGTTCTCACCAGATAAGGGGAAGGCACACCACTTGCTCAGGTAACCAGCCCCGGGTGACATCTGTCACCCCTTGGGAACCAGGGTGGCTGAACAGAGAGCTAAGGACGTGTAAACTCTTCTTTGCTTTTATTCTATCTGCATCTATTTTCTGTCAATAAACTCTATCATTCTTTCACACTAGTGGACTTGAATCATACTGGTATCCTAAAACCTGGTTAGTGTGGGTTGTGGCTGGACCAGATCCCAGTTTAAGACACATATAAGGCACAGATATGATCACAGAATCATAGTAGAGTTGGAAGGGGCCTCTAAGGCCATCGAGTCTAACCCCCTGCTCAATGCAGGAATCCCCCTTAAAGCATCCCTGACAGATGTCTGTCCAGCTGCCTCTTGAATGCCTCCAGTGTAGGAGATCCCACGACCTCCCTAGGTGATTGGTTCCATTGTCATACTGCTCTAACAGTCAGGAGGTTTTTCCTGATGTCCAGCCAGAATCTGGCTTTCTGTAACTTGAGCCCATTATTCTGTGTCAAGACAGTTCCCTGCAGTTTTGGACTCTCCTTGCATATGTGTATGTAATGCTGTGCCTGATCACAGGTGTTCTGTAAGACTTAAGCTCTTACAGTTAGATGGCACCATTAGTGGTGGAGTCATGGGCCGTTGGACCAGTGTCTGGAGAACCGAGATGCTCCTGAGAACACAGGAGCTGGCCTTCCAATAACATTTAAAAGCATCAGAGTTACAGCAAGCCAGAGCAAACCATCAGAGCTTTTGCCAGGAACTGAAGCAACCAGCTAAAGTGAACATCTGCTTCCCCTTCTGATGTGGCGCTGCAATACCCAACCATGCATGGATTTTATGAAACCATGCTAATTTCCTGCTGACATCGGGATCTATTTATTACCTACACACACACCAGCCTCTCTGTTTCGGTATTATAAGATGAAAAGTATTTTTGCTAAACACTGCAAGGGGAAAGGGGGAGTCCATGGTTGGCAGAGAGCGTGATGGCAGCTCCACTCAGTTATTATTTGCTGTCATTCTTGATGTTAGTAAGAGGTCTAGCGGTTTCTAAAAAAGAAAACCCAAAAATTTTTTTACAGCCCCTTATATTTCATGATTGTGGCATCTGCTGTTTTGCATTTTAACTGGTAAGGCCTGATCCTGTGCCCCACGCAGTGTTTCATAAGGAACAACCCCCTCACTCCACTCATTTCATGCTCCTCTGAGATTAGAACCCTGCATTAAATAGCCCAGGTCCTGTCCCAGAAAATACATAAGAATATAAGAAGAGCCCTGCTGGATCAGACCAAGGCTCCATCTAGTCCAGCATTGTGTCCACACAGTGGCCAAACAGCTGCCCATGGGAAACCCACAAGCAGGACACTAGTGCAACAGCACCCTCCTGCCCATGTTCCCCAGCAACCGGTGTACATAGGCGTACTGCCTCTGATGCTGGAGGTAGCATATAGCCATCAGGATTAGTAGCCCTTGATAGTCTTCTACTCCATAAGCCTATATACACCAGCTCCTGGGGAACATGGGTGGGAGGGTGCTGTTGCATTGTGTCCTGCTTATGGGTCCCTGGTTGACAGCTGGTTGGCCACTGAGTGAACGGAGTACTGAATCCAGCATGGCTATTCTTATGTCCGTACCCTCCGTGCTCAAAGGTTGACAACCACAACAGCTGATTCCCCACTCCCTACATCCCCCAAATCTGTCATAATTAGCCAGATCCATCATTCAATGCTATCTATTTGCATCCTGAGCTTCCATCTTGGCTATTTAAATTTCTAGCCCTGCTCCTGACTCATTTCCTGTATGTTGCCCAGTTAAGTACCTTGTTGAAGAACATCAATGGGAGAGCCCATACATCAGGTTCAAAAACATATTCTGCATCTCTCAAGAATTAACAATGTGAACAGTAGTTGGATGCTTCGTGTTTTGAAAGTAAACTGACTCATTTGGCAACCCTGGCTTGGAATTCTAATGAAGGTGAAAAGGCTTTCTTCCAAGAATTATGGAACGGGTGAAGATTAATTGACAAAGGAGCCATGACACACATATTTTAGTATTTATATTTTATCCCCCTTGGGGGCCAAAAGATGAATATGTGGGGGAAATGAAAATTAAATGTGGCACACCTGACACAAATTAATAATGGAAATAGACTGACTTTGACCCTCAGGGCTGAGCTGAGGTTTCCATAACATTTAGCAGATATGTGACAATGCTAGCAGGTTGTATGATGGGAAATCTCACTGGAGCTTAAGGGTTGCCATTTTGTTAACGGGGGGAAATTAGTAGAACTTCAAAATATTTATTGCAACCAGAGTACAACCATCGATATCTAACCACACCGCTGTAATTACATTAAGCAAGACCCAGGCAGAGTTAAGCATTTTAAAGTCCCATCGATGTCATTGGGAAAGTTAAATGCATGCTTAAGTAAATCAATGGGTGTTAAAAGTGCTTCATTTGGTCTAGATTGTACCCTTTATCTTTTAAATATAGATTTGGAGGTTCATCAGACAAGCGTTTCATCGCACGTTCGCTACTCGCCACTTACGGATGTGCGCACGTCCTTTAGGCGATGACGTCCGCGTTCCGCGCACTTTCCACTCATTTTTCCGTCACAAAATAGACCCCTTTTAATCCGACTTTTTTAAAAAAAAATGGAATGTGTCATGTGCAGGAAAAGTGGCGCGATACAAACAGCCCCTGAATGGGCCATGTGGTCTTCGTTTACTTCCTCTTTCCTCTCCGGGCAGAAAGAGGAAGTAATGTAGGACAAAAGCAGGGGTGGAGTAGTGATGGTAAGGAAATGTGATTTCCCTCCATGTGATGATGCTCTTGGAAATCAGGTCACTAATGCCTTACTGTCATTATAGTCCCATATAGAATGACCCTACGCATGTTCCCTGGAAAAGTAGTTAATCTGAGCTCAATGGCTTGTGCTCCCAAGTAAGACTGGGCAGTATTGCTGCCTATTTATCCTACACAGCAATTTCAGTTCACAGAGTTGAATGTTAACCATTAAGGCCTGATCCTATGGACCCTGTAGGGCTTAGTGTGGGATAAAAACATAAGAGCCCTGCTGGATGGGTCCATCTAGTCAGCATTCTGTTCACGCATTGGCCAACCAGATGCTTATGGGAAACCCACAAGCAGGACATGAGTGCAACAGCACCCTCCCACCCATGTTCCCCAGCAATTGCTGTACACAGCGTACTACCTTTCTAATACTGCCACATTACACTTAACTCATGCTCAGTTCCACTGCAGTGGTTGTCAGAAGACGTTCTCTAGTTGTCACGGCACCAGGTAAAGACCACCCTCTATTATGAGGCATCTACCAGCTGATGGGTATCTCATTCAAAAACACAAAAATTCATCATCCGGCGACTCATCATCTTCTAACCATTGGCTCTCATTCATGAAACAAACCATTCATTCATTCCAGACCAGCAATCTCCTTAACAAAGGGGACGGTCAGTTGTGCTGTAACATTTTTGAACTGCGTTAGCATGGTGATAACCTAATAGCAATTCATAGAAGCTCCACTGAAATCAAAGGGTTGGATCCAGGATTTGCCTTCTGCCAAAAAAAAAGGGACCTTCTGGCTCTGTTTGTGGAAGGTCCCTTTGCCCAAATTGGGGGGATGCCCCCTCCCCACGGCTCACCCCATTCAGCAGGCTCTCTGTGTAGCATTTTCAGGAGGGCAGAGGGGATGGAGAAGTCCACTTCTGCCAGAGTAGTTGATCCAGTTTCAATCTGGATCCAACCCAAGCGGCTGCGATCTCCGAGATGGCAGTGGCGGCCATCACGCGAGTCAAGATGCTTCTCCAGGTGCAACATGCAAGCATGCGGATCACAGCATAGAATTAGAGTGACAGGTAGAAATTGCACCGAATATCTTCATGCCACCAGTTGATGATTTGCAGATGACTGTGTTGCTGTTTGGAAAATCATTGCTTTTGAGATGCCATGAAAGTTCTGTCTGATGTGTTTGGGTTATGGGGGCTCAATCTCAATCTCTCTCTCTCTCCCCCCCCCTCCCTCTCTCTCATGCACACACATATCCACTTGTTACCGCAGTCATTGGGATGGCCATGGGTACGTGAACCAGCCCTGGATGGGGCTTATTTTTATAAGACTTTCGTCTTCTGCATTTAACAGCATATACTGAGTTTTTAATTGACCCCAGAACTATATTTAGGCCTGGCTGAGCGTTAGCAGCTGTTTTAAATGTACACTGTTTTTATATGTTGTCTGTTTTTATGGTTTTAAATTTGGTATATCAATTTTTAATGTCCAAAGTTTTAATTTTTGTAAACCGCCCAGAGCGCTTTGGCTATGGGGTGGTATATAAATGTAATTAATAAATAATAATAATAATAATAATAATAATAATATAAACGAAAGCAGGTGTAAAGTGATGGTCCAAAGCGTAAGTAACATATGAAATTGGAAATGTAGTAGAATGGAAAAAAAACTGGCTGATACTGCTGGCCAGTGGCACAGAGCTGCTACTGCATGCCCGAAAAACCATCAGCACCAATTGTTTTTGTGGCATGTGAGTGAAGTTCAAGGAAACAGTTACCCATTTCTACACAGGAGGACCGGCCATACCATGCAGCAGGGTAAAGCAGCCTGTTTCAGTTGGCACCAGGTACAGGTAGACGAAGGGATGGATGAAGGCAGAAACTGATGCCTGAGTGATGCAGCAAAGACTCTTTAAAACTTTGGGGCTCTCAGGCAGCAAAGGCTGCAATTCTGTACCCACATACCTGGGAGTAAGCCCCACGGAACATAATGGCACTGCCTTCTAAGTAGATACGCATAAGATTGTGCTGAAAATGTCTTCATTTCATTTATTACATTTCTGTAGCGACCAATAGCCAAAATTCTCTGGGCAGTTTACAAAAAATTAAAAACTTTAAAAGTACATTATAACAATGTTACATAAAAACATAGAAACAAACAGCACACACAGAGACACACATATATCTAAAAAAAAAAATCAAGCAATTAAAAAACCAAGACCTGTTTAAAACCTCATCATATGCTGCCAAAGGCCTGAGAGAAGAGGAAGTCCTAACCTGGCAGCTCAAAGATAACAATGTTGGGGCCAGGTGGGTCTTGTTGGGTAGATCTTCCACAGTTGGGGGGCCACCACCAAGAAGATGACTCAGGCTGGCATTGTTCCTAGATTACGGGCAAACCCGTGGCCATCCAAACGTTGTTGGACTACAACTCTCATTATCCCTGACTCTCTGGGGTTGATGGGAGTTTAATCCAACAACACTTGGAGGGCCAGTTTCCCCTCCCTTGTCCAAGATGTTTTCTTAACTATAGGATCTGCAGACTGCGCAACTCCATGCTTCTGATGAAATCAGCCCTTTTCTCTGAAAGCTTCTGCCAAAATAAGCATGTTTGGTCTTCAAGGGGCACAAGACTCTTGTTTATAGCCTTTTTTTTCTTAGCCATTTTTCCCTTTTAATCAGCAAATTTTGCATTGCTGTTGTTGTTTTAACTTCCTTCTCAGACTTTTGGGAGAGAACTAATAGACGATGACAGGGTCTCCATTTATTCAGTGCTATGCTTTCCTAAAATGTAGCTGCAGTTCCATTTCAGCTGGTGTGATTTATGTTCTCCCTCCCTCCCACCCACCCCCTGAGCACTGCTGTGAAATAACATAAAATGCACTCTGTCACACAGATAGCATATTTTGAGCCATCATTTTCTTATTATATTAATATTGATCAGCAGGTCTTCTCCTCTTGGCTTTGAAAAATGCACATGTCAAGAACAAGAGGAAGAGAAGAGGGTTTGATTGGCCTGGTTATAATAAGAATACGATGATCCGAGAAGTGCTAACTTCGTGGAACGCAAGTTTCTTTTGTCCTTTGTTGGGTCTTTTTCTTTTTTCTTTTGCAGATATAACAAACCAGAGAGTGAAATGTGATGGCCACCGACTCAAAGGTTTAAAAGATTAGACAAATTCAGGGAGGATTAAGCAATCTGTATCATGTCTCTGAATACCAGTTACTGGGAAACATGACAAGGAGAGTGATAGCTACAACTTCCAATAATAATAATAATAATAATAATAATAATAATAATAATGTCACAATTATTCCGTTAGTCACATCAGTCACCAGCATCACATCAAAAAATTATACAGAAAACCTTCAGAAACTGGGCCTACCAAAATACATCCACATCAACATCCGGAAAGCAGTCATACTTAAAACCTGCTAAATCATCAGGAAATTCCTGAATCAATAAAAGACAGCATGACTTGGCAAAGCCCGTCATGTCCTTCTAGAAAAACCGCCATGAGCGAGAAAGAGATACAATAGTTTTTCCTTCTTTTTTTAAACAGTCACAGCACTTTGCTCTTGGAAAACCCAAGATATAGGCAAAGCGCCCATTCCTTCCAGTGTGGTGAGCAACTGAAAAATGCCCTTTTATTGGCACCTCAGCTACTTGGCTGCATCCTGGCCAGCAGCTGATGTGCAGAGGGAGAACACTGATAGAATTGCTGTTGTTCGCACTGGAACAGAAGGGGTTAAAGAGACCGTCTCTCCATCTGCTTGTGCAGAAATGGTTGAGCGGGTACAGCCCAATCCCTTCCCAGAATTACTGGTGTGATGAATGGTTTCTTTCCTCTTTGTGGAGCAATGCTGACACCTTGCGGATGAGGTTTAAAGAACCTCATTTGGAGAGAGTCTGTTTTTGTACGTGAAAAGAGAATGCATCGTCCATAGCCACAGAGGAGGTGCGCATTGGCAGAGTTTACTGTGTGTGCAGTACAGAGCATCTTCTCCGTGGCTCTGTGGAGATGATCTCAGCCAAGGAGAAAAAAAAATCTCACAAAGAAAGCCACCCTACATAGACAAAGTTCTGCCTGCTCTGCAAGCAGGTGCCACGAAAAGCCACTCAGCACTATTCCAGATTATCTCATTTGGAGGCCAGTTCCTAATATGGATTCGAAGCTACATGTCTGTTTGGAAAGTTAACGGTAAACTTATTAAGAACAGACAGAGACAAACTAGGTCTCAAAACAAAGCGCTGCACACAGCCTTCATCTCCTAGTACCCTGAAGACATGTTGGAATACAATGTAAATTTAGTCCTTTTACCTTCAAATCCTGTACCAAATGGGTCTGGAATACCCCAGTGGGTAGCCAGTGCTACTCCAAATGGACAAGTATTTAATCCAAATTAGATAAACATTACCACAAACATAATTGTGAATAAGATTCTATTTTATTTTAGAAAACTGCAAAATTAAACAATTGTTGGCATTGGTGGTTATATAAATATACAATATATCTATCAGTGGTTACAAGAAAAGAGAATGCAATGAAAATACAAGATTAATTAAAAGAATTGCAGTTGCCAAAGCAGGAATTACAAACTTAGCCAATATAACCGCTTGAGCTTCTAACATTGTTATGGCAATATTAGCACTTTTTACATATTGAAAGTCACTTTGTTACTTTAGGAACATAAAATGTAGTTGTGTACAAGTTGGTTTGGTATGAAATTATCACATTTGGTATATTAAAAGTATAGTGTATTCAATCAATTATTACAAATTGAATTTACTATTTTAAATTTTTACCTTTTTGGGGGGTAACAAACGGAGTTACAAGCTCCTGAACTGTAAGGAACCTCTTTGGTTTTGCCAGTATATGAGGAGCAGGCAAAAAACAATTTTAAAAAAAACAGAAGAAGCCATCAACATTAGTAACGACGAAAATTATTTATGTCTCCGCTAGTCCTCCACAGTGTCAAGCAGACATAAGGCACCCATTCCCATAAAAAGAACTGAGAACAAAGGGGGACCAAGATTCAATGAATATGCGTAAAATTTAATCAGTCTCATTTTCTGAGCTATAGCTATCACTATCAGTTCCAGTCTCTGCTTCAATGGCAGTGCCCCCTAGAGGCAGAAATGCATCTTGCTCTTGTATTTGAGAGCTGTAGTCTCAGTTTGCAATCTAGGACTTGCTTGTCCTTGGTGCACAGAAATTGTAATAATCCGATAATGTACATAGTTTTTAGTAATCATTTTGAGAAGTAAATATATAAACACCTTGTCTTAAACATTTTATGCATCATGGTAAAATAAAACATTCCACAATCCATTTTTTCTTCATTTTTCTCAATTTTTAGGAAAAAACAAAAAAAAAGGCTTCAGAAAAAAATGAAAAAACTGTTGTTGTTTTCTGAATTTTTCAATTTTTTTCCGGGCCTTCACATATCTACTCATAACCACTAATCTTGATCTGCTGGGGTGACGGTGCCACGGGTTGAAGGAGGATCTCCTTCCCTGGGACATCATGATCTCCCTGGGTGCCCTATGATCCCCTGTGGGGTGGTTGGAGGAAGAGGGGGATTTTTAAGACCACACTCATTAGCCCTGTTCAGAAGACACCTTAAACCATGGCTTTAATTATGGTGAATAAGGCATAAAATCTTATTCACGTGGTTAAAGCCATGGTTTAAGGTGTCTTCTGAACAGGGCCCCCAGGAGCTATCAGGATGAAATGCTCTCACCTGCGCCTGCTCCTCTGCCTGGCTAAGGAGGAAACCTTCTGCCAGGGCCACTGCCTGGGAACTGGTCTCCACTCCACATTCTCTGACCCAGCTCTCCATCTCCGGGGGCAGGACAGTCAGAAACTGCTCCAGCATCACCAGGTCCAGCATCTGAGCTTTCGTGCTCCTTTCTGGCTTCAGCCACTGACTGTAAAGGTGGTGGAGTCGGCTGCAAACCTCTCGGGGGCCCTCAATCTTCTGGTAACAGAAGTCCCTGAAGCGCTGGCGGTCTATGTCTGAGCTGGCGGTTCTAACCCAGAGCTCTGCAGCAGTTCTTTCCTGGATGGCACAGGGGCTTTTTCCTTCTTCAGGGTCATCTAAGTCTTGCTCTTCCATCTCCACTGCCAACCAGTTCTTAAAGATCTCCTTGCTTCGTTGCCAATGTCTTTCTTGAGGCAAGGAGTGTCCGAATCGGATGTAAGTAGATCACATGTTACAAAGGCTCCAAGCTGCTCCCTCTGCACATATTACTCTCCCCAAGGAAAAGGAGCCTACTGGATAAGAGGGGCAAGCAAACACCAATTCATTGGCGTGGGTGGGTCTTTTTACATTTCAAAATCAATTTCTGGTGCTGCAGAACCTTGCACATTTTTAAAAAATCAATTTCTGGGGGCGGTTATGTATTTTAACCAATCAGTTTCTGGTGCTGTGTGTCCTTGCATATTTTTTTAAAAAAAATTATGGGGGTGTCCTTGTGTATTTTTAAAAACCAGTTTCTGATGCTGTGAATCCTTGCATGTATTTTAAAACACATTCGTGGCGCTGGAGTGGGGCCGGGTGCTTTTCATCTTTTTCAAAATGCAATAATCCATAACGCTATAATAATACCTTGATTAGGCCAACCAAAAGATCAGAAAACACATCTCTTCATCAGACAAGGGGTTAAAAGTCAGTTTTTGTTTTTATTTTTTGCAGGGGGATGAAAAGTGGGGAGGAATGCAAGTTCAGACTAGTCCCAAAGGGCAAATGTGATTAGAGAACTTCCTCTATGTACCATGTACATTGATGGTGCTATATAAATAAATAATAATAAAATAATAATAATAAGTTCCATCTCTTCCAACTTTTGGGCAATACTACCAAAGTTGGCTTCAATTTTCCTCTGTTATCTAGAACATCTAAAATTGCCTGCTGCTGGGGCTTGTTGATCTAATTTCTCTTTTGAGGTCCGCTGGTCAAAGGAGCTCGGTGGCCCACCAGGATAAGGAAACACTTCTGAGACCAATTCCCAAAATGGAGAAGCCAAGATTTCCCGCCCCTGCCTCTTCCTTGCGCACCTAGGGGGTGGGGGACTTGCCTGCTTCATCATTGGCTTCCGGCAGGTCAAGCAAGCTAGTGGGAGCAGAGGAGGAGGAGGAAGAGCAGCTGGAGACAAAGGTAGACTCCCTGGAGGAGGGGACCCATGGGGGGTGGCCCCCAAAAAACACCTGGTCCCAGCCCAGAGGTTAGAGGGAAGCTTGATAGCTGTCTCTTGGTGATGCTCTAACTCAGCCTTCCCCAACCTGGCGCCCTTCCAGAGGTGTTGGGACTACAACTCCCAGCATCCCCATCCAGCATGGGTGATTGGGGATGATGGGAGCTGTTGTTCAACAGCGCTGGAAGGGCGCCACTTTGAAGAAAGCCCTGCTCTAGCTTTCCCCAAGTCAGGACAAGTCCATGATTCCGTAACTGAGTGACGCCATTGAACGCCCCGTCCAATGAACGAAGGCATTTGCCTCCTCTCCATTCTCAGGATGGGAAAACTCCTCCCACAGTGTTCTCTTGAGGGGGCGGGGCTCCTCCTCCTCTTTTTGTTTGGCCCGCCCCTCCTTGAATGGAACAGCCGGATTTCCCCCCCCCCCGGCTCTTATTGGTCCGCGGGCCCCTCCATCCCACCCACCAACCCACTCACTCACTCAGTCACTCTTTTGGTCTCTCCCTGTTTCCCATCCCTCGCTCCATCCTTTCCCCGCCTCCGAGCGAGTTCGCCCAATGAAATCACGGGAACTGACCTTCGGGGACACGGTCTAGCCCAATGCGTGAGAGGCGGAGGAGCCTGAGCCTGGCTCTGCCCCTATTGTGGTGGGCGTGAGACGTAAAAGGGGGCGGAGGGTAGCGAGAAGGACTGAGAGATCGAACAAGAGTTGAGGGGGGGCGGGTATAGTGGGATCCCCCTGTTCCCTGCCCGGTTCCTGAGGGAACGTTAACGGCTGAAAAGCGGCGGTTGAGGGGGGGGGGGCAGCTGCGTGCGCACTTGCGCGAGGATTCTCTTTCCCGCCCTTTTCGAGGCGGGGGGGACAGGGAGAAGCTTTTCTGAGGGGACAGCGGAGGAGGAGGAGGAAGCGGCGGCGCCCCTTCCCCCACCGCGGGCCGCGCCCTCCCCTCAGCGCCGCCGCCGAGTGAAGAGGGGAGATAGGCGGGCCCGGCTCGTCGTCGTGGCCCGTCCCCCGCTCCCACCCACCCGCCTCCCTCCGGTGAGGCGGCGGCAGCCCATGCCGGAGAGCGACCCCGGCCCTGCCTGACGGCTGCCGACGCCCCCTCCCCTTCCTCCCCCCCCCCACCCACTGCGAGCCGCCATGTCCGGGGTGGTGCGGACCCTGAGCCGCTGCCTCTTGTCGGCCGACGCGGCCTCCGGCCGAGGAGGGGCCACGGGGGACAGGCCGCCGCCGCCCCGCGAGGGGAAAGAAGGGAGCCGCGACGCGGAGCGCGAGGCCCGGCGCCGCAGCCGCGAGATCGACGCGATGCTGGCCCGCGAGCGGCGCTCGGTCCGGCGCCTGGTCAAGATCCTGCTGCTGGGCGCCGGCGAGAGCGGCAAGTCGACCTTCCTCAAGCAGATGCGCATCATCCACGGCCGCGAGTTCGACCAGAAGGCGCTGCTGGAGTTCAGGACCATCATCTACGAGAACATCCTCAAGGTAAGAAGGGTACGGTAAAATAAGATCAAAAGACCTGAAGGGCTGGGAGGAGAGGAGTTGCCTCCAAGGTTGATGGAGCTGAAGTCCCACGGCTTTCAATGGGTCTACTCTAAGTAAGGCTGACATGGGGTCCAGTCCTGTGATACTGTGGGAGGTGGGACTGCGAGGCATGGGTCTGTCTCTGTTTCGGTTGGGACGGATTGGGGCAGCAGCTTCGCTTCATGTACGTTCACTTAGGTCTTTACCACAACCCTGTAAGGTAGGAGAGGGCAAGGAGTTGAGGGTAGAGGAATTTGAGGAAGGTGGGCCATCAGGGCCTAATAAAACGTGTGTGCTGCTTTTCTTTAGTCATCCATGCAAATCAAGGGTGGGGGTGTTTTGGCCAACAACTTCCATCCTCCCTCACCATTAGGTATGGTAGTTGAGGCTGATGGCCTTTGTAGGTGGAAACATCTGGAGGTTGTTCGCCGCTGATGTAAATGCTTCATAGACATGGCTTGGTTGCAGATTTAGTCATGCTTGGGGTAGACCCATTGAAATAAGTGGGACTGAGGTTCATTCATGAGCAACTGAAGTTCCGTTGGTTTCAGTGGGTCTCTTCTAAATGTGACTAAAACTGGCTTCAGCCCATTTGGTTTATCTTTGCAAGGTTTGGAAAAGAGGTGGAAGGGGGAGAAATGGAATTTTCACAAGGTTTAGCAAGCATGGATTACTGACGAGGTACTGTTGGTGCTTCATTTACACAGTTGTATAGAAAAGGGAGTTTCAGCAGGTGCCATTTGTATGCATGAAGCGCCTGCTGAAATTCCCTCTTCATCACAACAGTTAAAGCTGAAGGAGCTCTGCCCTGACATCTTATACTACAGTAGAGTGACCAGATACAAAAGAGGGCTGGGCTGCTGTAGCTTTAGCTATTGTGATGAAGAGGGAATTTCACCAGTTGCTGCATGCATCCAAAGACACCTGCTGAAATAAACTTTTCTATACAACTATTAAAGATACAGGAGACCTTCTTTTCATAAGTGCTTACTATATGCTACTTTTCCTCCATAATAAGCGTGAAAGCTTCATATACATTCAGTAAATCCTTGCAACAGCCAAGTAAGGTAAGAGTGGGGGGAGTGTGCAATAGGTAGCGCAGGGGATGGTAGTGTGGGTAAAAAGATGGGCTGTCAACAGCATAATAAAGTAATAATGCTAAATAATGTGATGTTGACTTTTTTTCCTGAGTAAGTCAACAGCAAGGTGTTAAGGACCTCCTAAAATTACAGATGGTGAAAATCAATACCTTTTGACAGTGCTCCAGGAAGGAAGTAGTCTGTGAAGCACACATTGGCTGAATTCGGACAACACGATAGTCAGTGTTGGAGTAATAATCAATAGGGATGTGCACTGGATCGGACACGATCCACGATCCGAGTCCGGTCCAGTGGGAAATCGGATAAATTATCCGATTTCCGATC
Organism: Anniella stebbinsi; assembly: GCA_029215795.1. NCBI lineage: Eukaryota > Metazoa > Chordata > Lepidosauria > Squamata > Anniellidae > Anniella > Anniella stebbinsi. Next base: position 57,748,023 of record JARDYH010000007.1, read on the forward strand.
CCGCAGCTGGATCGGCCGATCCAATCCGAACCGGTCCGAAAAGGCTCCGAACCGGTTCGGCGGATCGGCGGGCGCCCACTGGCGCCCACCGCCGCTTCCATTGGCGGGCGCCAGCGGGCGCCCGCCGATGAAAGTGGACAGCGGGGGGGGGGAGGAGGGGGGCGCTTACCTTCTCGGCCCGTCCGCTCCCGTCCGGCACTAGCAGCTACTACATCACCCGGCGCGCCACCCTGGAGCAGGCCGCGGAGCCCGCTGGTAGTAGCCGCCGGCCCCGGACGGGAGCGGACGGGCCGAGAAGGTAAGCAGGGGGTGCGTGGAGGGGAGGAGGGGGCGCGCGGAGGGGGGCCCTTACCTTCCCGGCCCGGCCGCTCCCGTCCGGCGACTACTACTACCAGCAGGCTCCGCGGCCTGCTCTAGGGTGGCGCGCCGGGTGATGTCATCACCCGGCGCGCTACTCTAGAGCAGGCCGCGGAGCCCGCTGGTAGTAGCCGCCGGCCCCGGACGGGAGCGGACGGGCCGAGAAGGTAAGCAGGGAGTGCGTGGAGGGGAGGAGGGGGCGCGCGGAGGGGGGGAGGGGGCCCTTACCTTGCCGGCCCGGCCGCTCCCGTCTGGCGCCGGCGACTACTACCAGCGGGCTCCGCGGCCTACTCCAGGGTGGCGCGCCGGGTGATGTCATCACCCGGCGCGCTACTCGAGAGTAGGCCGTGGAGCCCGCTGGTAGTAGCCGCCGGCGCCGGACGGGAGCGGACGGGCCGAGAAGGTAAGCAGTGGCGGGGAAGTGGGCTTACACCCCCCCCCCCCGGAGCCGTCCGCTTCTATCCGCTGGCGCCCGCGGGCGCCAGCGGATGGAAGCGGACGGCCCCAGGGGGGGAGGGAGCGCGGGGGAGGGGGCTTACCTGCCGGGGCCGTACACAGCGGACGGCCCCGGGGGGGGGAGGGAGTTAGGCCCCCCCCTCACCCACCCGCCGCCATTTTTTCCTCATAGACTTGCATTGCAATGCAAGTCTATGGGGAAAAAAATGGCGGCCGATCCAAAAATTTACGATTTTTGGGTCGGGATTGGACTCGATCCGGTCCGGGGGGCCTCCGATTTTGTCCGAACCGGTCCATGACAAAATTGGAGGTCCCGATCCGGGTCCCGATCCGATCCGGGGGGTCCGTGCACACCCCTAATAATCAACTTTACAGTTGTTCATCTATGGGGTTACTCCCCACACAACATGGTAATAAATAATCAACTGTGGTGTGGATGAGGATCAGCGCTGAGTTGACTATGGCAGCATTCAGACGACACAATAGTCAGTGCAACTGATGATTGTTTCCCCACCCCCAGTTGCTTATTGTGTCGTCCGAATTCAGCCATAGAGTGGGCTTAGTATGTCCCTTTTTTTACCTCCACCTCCCCATCTCTAGAATTTAGAACAAATGCAATTCAGCAGCATGTGCTGAGACTGCAAGGCTTGAATAATCATAAAATGTGTAGCGATAAGGAAGGAGGGAAGTAATAGCACTGGAAGAACACAGAGCTGAGCAGGACATACACACCCTGCTAACTGCACAGACTTGTTTTCAGATTTTGATCTCCAGCCTTCGGGGGTAGAAACCTGCTTTAAGACACCAGGAATCCAGATTTTCCATGCCACAGAGTATATAGTCCTTAATATTACAAGCAAATAAATTCTAGAATATTGGTTTTGGCAGCTATATTTTTCCAAAGGAATACCAATATTAGTTTGTTTCATAGAAAAGAAAACAGTGCCACTTTAGAAGACTTAAAATCCATTGTAGTGTGATCTTTCTACGCTACTTCAACAGATCCTTTTTTACTACAAAAGCTCATGTCATAATTAGATGTTAGTCTTTAAGGTGTTGCAATACTTAGTTACCACCACCATGCTAGCATTCGTATGTTTGTGGTAATGCTCAGAGCATACTGAATGTTATTACTAGGGAACAAACATCCCTTCTTGATAATATGGATAGAAATGTGCCTAAAAATGGAATAACTTACAACATCAGCAGGACTTACTGCATAAAGTGTATATGGCTTCATTACTGTTTTAGAGGTCAATCGTAGATGTGCTCATAATCATATTATGAGCATACTGTGTTTAAAACCAAGAGATTGCTATGAGCAACAAGGTGGATAGGAGGTGAATCTTGAGAAGGATTGGCATAAAGAATAACAGAAAAAAGCCAGAATGGTTTAGGCTGGGTTGAAGATTTAATAGTTGAAGCGGAAAGAAGTGTGAAAGGAAAGGAGGGAGTTGTTATCTTGGGGTTGCTGAAGAAGATGGTGCATCTTGATACAGCTTTGTATTGATCTTGTTCTCAGAGCAGCTTATACCATTAACTATTAGTGTGTTGAATTCAGGAATGCGAAGAATCTCAGATCTAGCACTGAATTCTTGTGGGTAGCATGCAAGTGGATAAGGGTCTAGCAGCTTTTCTTGTCACAACTTGTCTCATACAGGAGTCAATTTTATTTTTATTACATTTATATCCCACCTTTTTCCCCTCCAAGGAACCTAAGGCAGTTCACATAATCCACTTTCTGACATTTTATCCTCATAATAATCCTGTGAGGTAGGTTAGGCTGAGAGTCAGTGACTGGTGCAAAGTCACCTAGTGAGCTTCATGGCCAAGTAGAGGCTAGAACCTGGATCTCCTGAGTCCACCAAGTCTAGCTGTTTAACCACTTGCCCACACTGGCTCAGTATTTGTATTGGATTTTGTATATCAGATTTTTTTTTTTAAAAAAAGAGATAACTGGTTAAGTTTATTAAATAAGTCACAACTTTGGGCTGATTTGTGGCTAATTTGAGACATCTTTCCTTGATGAAATATAGCACATTTTTTCAGTGCGCTTAAAACATGCCTTATTGACAACTAATTAATGGAATTTTGAAATGTGTACCAACTTGAGCACATGTGAAATTGAACATCTATTGTTAAATTATTTAACTGCTCTTAAAAACACAACCACCTCTCTGACTATACTGCTGATTAGTCTGCATTTGTCTCTTTCTGAGCCATTCGTCAATATTGTCCTAAGCATTAAAGTGTGAAACCTTGGAATGAAACTAGAAAGTGTTTCAGTTAGACAAGTGATACAGTAGCGCTTAGCACCATTTAGACAAAATACATTTTGATTTACCTAATTAAGTTTATTAAAGCTAACAGTTACTATTAGTAACTAGTACAGATATTTTTTAATGAGCAGAAGATATATGCTACATGCTTCAAAGTTTGGGACTGGTTGCTTTTCCTGCAGTGAAACAGCCATGTTGGATTGAATGGCCAGTTGGCTATCTGTCAGTGTCAATAGAGTCATATTAATAATTTTGGAACAGCACATTGCAGAGCTCAGGTAGCTGGACATAAAATAGAACTGCAAGGCCATCCCTTTTGGCTCAGTGGATGGTCCTGGGGAGATAAGCATCTGAGATGACTTGCTAGCCTCTGGGCCCAAAATCAAGCAATATTGTGGCATATGGAATATTGTGTTGTATGATGACTGAAGATGTTTTCCTGCAATTCTGTTTTTACAATGAAAGGCAGCCTTTCATAAAAGGGCCATAAACGTAAGTTCAGTTTTAAGAAGTATAGCATGGATCTAGTGGTATCGTTCTGCTAGTGGAAGAGAAACCTGCAGCTCCTCATGTGCACCCCAAAAGGGTTGAGGAATCCTCTGGATCAAATTTGGAGGGCTGCAGTGGGGAGGAGAGGAAGGAGAGGTCCTGTAGCACAAGTGCTAGTTCCTATTTATGTATGAGATGGAAACTTATTATAGATGGAACTTCAAAAAATAAAATTCATCTCATTTTTTTAATAAGGAATTTATTTTTTCAAATGAATTTTATCTACCCTGCAAGTGAACAACTTTCCTGTATCTGAACAGTTGTATTGGATTCTTATACGTTAAGAGAACAGGTATTGTGCAGTTCCATGGTTCTGATAGGAAACCATTATAATTCATTCCCTAGTGTAGAGAATCTTTCAGGCAGGGGATGCAGCTGTGTGATGGTTAGGGGTTAAAAAACCATCTGAAACCTGCCTGTGTATAGTGAGATTGCAATTGAATAAGCTAAAAGACCTCTAGAGTCCTGGAGCCTAAGCAGGTGAAAGGTCATAACTGGCTTGTGTGGGCTGGGATGCTGCATACATATTTTCAACCCAGTTTCAGAGGCAACTAGAAAGTGGCAGTAGGCACAGCTGGCAACTGTCAATACTGGCAGAAGTACTGATAGTTTCCTTGTCAGTCTGTTTTACTACCTCTTGAGTTAAATACTTGTCTGCAAACTGGAAGAAAGTACAGATGTAATGCAAATATTGTTCAATTGCTAATTTCAGTTCATCTTTAATGTAGTAGAGAAGGCTGCTCTGGGAGAGTAAACTTGGAATTTAATATAATAGTGTGATTCACCTTTCACATTTGTTAGCTCTTTGATCCTGGTAACCCATTTCATCCAGAATGAAAAGTTGCATAGGTGGCTTTGGATAGAATATTACAAAATAGCATCAATTTAGAATTGCATTTTGTCTCTACCATTCACCTTTTGATTTACTCCAAAATGGAAAGCCCCAACTAATCCAGTAAATCATAACACTGACATGGGTGGGTGGGAACCAAACAATACATGGGAATGAGAGCAGGGTTTTTAATGTTCGGTTGCAGTTCAATGAAACAGAATCCTAACTGCATGACCTAAATTCTTGGCTTCCTTTTGCTAGGTTTTAATAATTGTACTCTGTGCTTTGTACTGAAGGCATGCTCTCCGAACAGTATGTCTGAAGGATTACATTGTATGAAGATGAAGTAATAGGCATTCAAGACAGCTCAGTGTTTACATTAGGGAAGCTATGCTAGAAAGAGCCCAACTTGATAATAGTTACTTGAACACATTTTAATTAGCTGCCCTTGTACTGGAGATGGTACAACTCTTCTACCCAACTGAACCTAGAAGCTATAAATCATTTAGCACAACTAGTTTGAGTCTTCTGTTAAGATGTGGAGATTTTGATCTTTTCCTGCTAAATCTCGCATTGGAACCTTACTTTAAATCTTTTATCCTGAGGAAGACAATCCCTGGGACATGATCCTTGATTGGGTGAACCAATCTTGACATTGATGCTAATTGACATTGATGCTAATTGAGGGGGGTGATGAGAGAACCCCTGAATAGTCAATACCACACTGTAAAGTTGTAAAATAATGCAGAAATGGGTAGGGCAATCCTTATGTGGTTTTAGCAGACATACCTACATTTCAGAAAATGCCATAATGGACAGAGGTTGCAGCTAAAGGCGTTACGTTTGGGCTCCTTTCGCTCTCTGCTTCCCAGGAGCAAGGAAGTTGGGTGAGAGCAAAATAATAACAATTCATGTAAAACCTGCATAAAAGGCCAGTTATTATAAGAAATATGCACAGTTAAAACTTCTAATCGATTTTGTTTGTTCAAGTTTGCTTTGCACTTAAAATGGATTCCTGCATTGAGCAGAGGGTTGAACTGGATGGCCTTATAGGCCGTTTCCAACTCTACTGTTCTATGATTCCATGATGGGTGTTTGAAGTCTGAATAAATGTGCTTAATTCAAGCCTTCTACAGACAGGAGGAAGCTGAACAATGTGAGTGTTAACTAATTGTACCCACACAAATTGTAAATACTGTTCTCTCTGACTAGGAAGCAACAGAAATGTTATGAGTGAAAGCATTAACTGCAGGTGCCGTGTCTGAGTCCATAGTGAAAGTTCTATTTTTGAAGGTTTCAAAATATGACAGTTAAAATATCTTAACAGCTTTAATCTTAAATGTTTAAATTTTGCTTTGAAAATATTTTGTATTGGAAGCATTGTGCAATTTGCAACAGTAGCGGTCAGTGAACTTTTTCATAGAAACAGCAGAGCTACCATCAGAGCTTACTGCTGCTGGAGTTCAAAGATACAGTTCTATGCCAGAGATTCTATGTTGCCGCAATCTTGGCGGCCTTTTATTTTGCAGTTTTGATACATGGTTCAAAATTGTGGGTTGCTTTTGATCGTTGTAATGTACAGTGTTCTGGACCCTACTGAAGGAATTGTTGCCTGATGGCTTCATGAATCATTTCCAGGGTCTTAATGAGCTGCATTTGAGTGAGCTTGAAATTTTTGTGATGAGTATCAAATGTAAAAGGCACTGTTAATAACAAACAAAACTGTTTTATCCAACATTGGACAGGGTAGTATCAATCCTCCCCATAACAAAAGAGCCTCCCAGCTCGACAAATGCTCTGAAGCTATCATGTCTATCGTATATTATTGTGACAGAATTGCAGAGTCTGTCTTTGCTGGAGGATGCCAAACTAGGAAGCTTTGCAAAGGCCTCCATATATACCCTTGTTCATTTCATGTCCCACACAAGTTGTCATAGTCTTTCTCGCCAGTCGTGCAGCAATTACTGCTTTATGGCTTCTATTGTGAACAAAAATATATAGGGCATTGAGTACTATTTTCCCTAGGAATATTCTATATATGATCTAAATTTTATTAGGGTTAGAATTTGAATGGTGAAAAGGAAAAATGTAGTCAAGTGACTAGTCAAATAAGAAGCATGTAATTAATATTGAGAACAATAAAAAAACAGAACTCTGCTAATCACAAAACTGCTGTAAAGATTCCAGTCTTTGCCTAAAGCTTGCCAGAGTACCATGGAGGATCTACTCCCCCCAACAAAAGCTAAGGACTTAGTTGTAATCCTGACTCCTGAGTACTTGTAAGCTCTGTTGCCTTGCTATCTCCCGTTTTTTTTAAAAAAAATATGCTGGTATCTAATTTAAGATGCCCTTGAGTATATGCAGAGGTACTCATGTTCAGAGATGTTAGCAACTGAAAAATGACCAGTAGAGGAAGCTAGGACCTGTAGACAAATTGGGAAAGGGGGGAGGATATTGTGGGGAAGAGAGGCATACAGGGTGTACTTGTTCCTAAATGAGGAAATATGAAGGTGTAACCTTGTAAAACTGGGGGAAAGGGGGAGTCACATGTACCATTGTGTCAGATGATCCTAAGATACAGTTAAAAAGACGGTTATTGTATTGTCGATTAAGTATTATGCACAATAATTGAATACAGCAAAGTTTTTTAAAAAGACTTCATTGAATATTTGACCATAGTCCAGTAATGGCTGAACTATCTTTTTCTGGCATTTCATTGCTAAATTCTGCATAGTTATTTCTTTGAATGTACCAGTTCTATTTTTTTTAATAACTGAGTACGTTTCCCTTATTCTGTAGGGCTGCAGGGTGCTAGTTGATGCACGGGACAAACTAGGCATCCCTTGGCAGTACACGGAGAATGAGAAGCATGGGATGTTTCTAATGGCCTTTGAAAACAAAGCTGGGATACCCATCGAGCCCTCTATGTTCCAGTTGTATGTGCCTGCCCTCACTGGTCTGTGGAAGGATTCAGGGATCAAGGAGGCTTTTGGCCGTCGAAGTGAATATCAGCTGGTGAGTAAATTAAATGGTGTGTTGAGCAAGTCTCTCCACAGTAATCTGAATGCTCCTTCAGTTTATTAGCAGTCTTCTAAAATAACTTTCTGTTCAACATCCAAGCAAGCTGTTGAAGTTATATAAATTCAAGTATAGGTAAACACAACTTTGTTACCCATTTGTGATGAAAGTAGGCTAGATTATTTCTGCCACTTTCCATTTTAAACTCCAAACTCCACCCAGCATGACAATGGATATGGATTTAATTGTAATACCTAGCATCGTTTGACTTTGGCCAAATGTGGGAGGAGTTACTGTTTAGGAGTCTTATCTAGTTTACAGTGATATTTTTTTGGATGTACAATCCACCAAATTAGAAATTTATGGAGAAAGTAGTTGCCAGAATAGTGAATTTGACTTGAAGCAAGCTTTGACTATCTAGAGGTAAAGATTTAGCATATAGATTATTTAATGGAATATAATGTGAGTAATTTGATATTTGTTTGCAGCATGCTTATGGTAGTTGACTATAGTTTAATAAAAACAATATCACTAACAACGAAGAGTTCATGCTACTTTTCACCCAATATGTTAAAGTTGTAGCTGTGAACCCCTGCCTGGAGCTTGATCCTTTCAGGACTTTGTGGGTGGATTCTAGAATAGTAGTATTTTCTCTCCTTTCCTCTTTCTCCCCTAAAATACACTAACCAGCTTCCTCCCATCTGTGTCTCCTGTAAGTCCCACTGTCTCTTTTATGCAAACAAGTCTCTGTGTGACAAAAGCTTCATTGTGTATATTGGCTACATTGTCAGGTCCTTTTTTGGGGTGGGGTTAGCTACAGAATAAGAAATCTTTGTAATCGGTATGAGACTCTCCAGCTCCCATATTTTTCTGTCTATGTATTTGAAAGGAATATATTGCTTTCTAAAGAGAACATATAAATCCTACTTTTGGGGGCTGCTTCTGTGTCAACCCAAACTGTAGAGAGTACTTGATAGGCAGATTATTCATGGAATTTTGAGTGGAGATGTCTGCTTTCACATATTGTTGCCAGAATAATCTTGTAATACTTAGCACAATAATTCTTCTGGGTTATACAGCACCCCAGGGTGATATACAGATCTTGGGAAGGGGCAGATTCAGATTTTTTTGGAAACAAATAGGGGCATTTGGGATTTTAGGAAGCCTCTTCTCCCCTTTTAGAGTGGCTTCCAGTAGAGAAGAGGTATTGTAAACTCTCACCCTACCCTGAGGATGAAATGCCAGATCCTTGATTTATCTCTAAGCCCTTAAAATGGCACACAACAAAGAGGAATCAAACAAGAATGCTTCCTCCCTCTCTGATAATGCTAGAACCCAAGGTCATCCCATGAAACTGCTTGGTGAGAGATTCAGATAGCTCAAAGGAAGTACTTCTTCACATTTAAACTATGGAATACACTTCCACAGTATACCGGGTGGCCCAAAAGTAGGTATACAGTTGTTTAGAATGTTGATGGGTGGAGTCAGAATGACAGTTAGGAAGAGTATACTGTATACCTACTTTTGGGCCACTTGGTATAGTGATGGCTACCAATTGGGATGGCTTTAAAAGGGGATTGGACAAATTCATGGAGGATAAGGATATCAATGGCTACTAGTCCTAATGGCTTTATGCTACTTCCAGTACCAGAGGCAGTATGCATATGTACACTGGTTGCTGGGGAACATTGGGTAGGAGGATGCTGTTGCTCCCATGTTCTACTTGTGGTTTTCCCATGGGCAGCTGGATGGCCACAATGCTGGACTAGATGGACCCTTGGTCAGATCCAACATAGATCTTCTTACATTCTTATGCTTGGGGCAAAAATCAACAAAAACAATAATATCCCATCCATTTGCAATGAAACCAAATATGCATGATAAGCTTCCAGAAAGAAAACCCTAGCCAGCATGACCAGTGGTCAAGAATGCTGGGAATTGAAATCCAAAACTTCTGGAGGGCACCACGTTGGGGAAGGCTGTATAAGGGAGTTGCCTGAAGGCCATTAAGCACAAGGGTCTCTTTTAATGTATTCCTGAGATCTATGTATCTATATGCATATAGTGCATTCTCTTCACATTTTTAATGCAGTAGTTAGGGCAAGCCAAATATTTATTGCAGAATCTTAAACTTGGAAATTCTAGCTTTTGTTGGGAAGGGATTACACAATGTTTCTCTCACATTTCACTTTATTAGGTACTTGACTGTGGCGTGCATAAGGCTGGAAAGATTAGTAGTCTTGTGGCAAGTCAGCAGTTTGAAGTCTTATTTACTGTGTACAGCTGTAATGAAATTTGTTCTACATTTGGGCTGATAGTTGTCCCAGAATATACATATGGAGCATTGTAGAGTAATGGTAACAACATACTGCAAGTATGTAGAAATACCTGTCGCTGGGGAACAACAGTGGATGAGGGCTGTTGCACTTATGTCCAGCGTGTGAACTTCCCATAAGCATCTGGTCAACGTGGGACACAGGGTGCTGGATTAGATAGACTTTTGGGTCTGATCCATCAGGGCTGTTGCTCTTAACCTGAGACATCAAAATAAATTGGACCATTTTGTGGTTTAGCCTATGTTTGCCAAAATGTAACCTTTCAATTTGAATGTCTTCATATAGCTTCAGAAATATGAAACTTAGGTTGCAATCCTATACTCACTCACCTGCGAGTAAGTCTCATTGAACTCAACAGGGTTTACTTCAAAGTAGACATGACTAGGATTGCATTGTTAAAATTGTTTACAGTGGTATCTGTGTATGACCTAAACTGCAGGCAGAGACATTCAATGTGCTTCAGATATTGGATTACTTATCAGCTGTTGCTTACTCCTTACAAACTTAAATGAATGCATGAAAGAGGTAATTAATACGTTCCTGGGTTCATATATTCGGGGGCGGGAGGGGGGAATGTCCCAGTGACCCATGGTTTCTTTATGTCAGGGCTCTTTGTTCATCACCCTGTCAGAACCCCAAGAATGCTGTCCATTCAGCAGTTAAAGCTTAAAGATGATGCCTAACAGACTATAGTTTTCTGATGGTTGGTAATATTTAGTGTAGCCATTTCCAGCAAGTACCTATACAACAATAATGATCTTGATTATCCATGCAGATGGTCAAGGAGGCTATTTAGGTTGCCAGGCAGGGCAACCTTGGGTGTCTGCCATCAGTAGAGGCACTCTAACCTTTTCAGAATAGTAATGTTTAAGCTATCCCATGGGTAGTGCATATAACCCAGCTTCAGACTTTCAGGAGTCTCCAGACATCCATAGCTAGTGCACATTCTCTAACTTTGAGCTAGTCGGAAAGGAAGAGGATCAGTTGTATTATTCGGAGAAGGAGCAGATGGCCTCTTTCCTATTTGTCACCAGCAGAAGGAAAAGAAAGGCAGTGCCAAAAAGTAAAGGTGAAAGAGGCAAAACCTAAAACAGATGCTCAGAAAACAAATTTGGTGTGGTGTATAATATTGCTAACACATTTTGAATACAGGTCTTCAGAAGCAAGAAATCATACTCTGCTGTTGTATAACAGCAATTCTCATAGAGCAGTTCTGTTTGGCAGAGTCTTGCTGAGAATTGCCTGCATGGAGGAAGACAAGAGATGAAGGAGGGGAAGGGTCCCCTCTCTCTCTCGTTTAGATCCTGAAACTCTGCATGCAATTTTACTTGTTTTCAAATTAAACCAATGGGATTGATATACAACGCATTGTACAAAACCTTTCCTAGTTTGGATACTCATTTTGATACTAAATGGACCTCTTTGTGGTGATGAAAACAGTGTTGTTTAAATACTATGGCTGTACCTTAAAATATTTCACAATCTTACCTTACCTTTTGAGATTTAAATGCTGTACATAAGGATTTAGTGGCAGCTAGGCTTGGAAACAAATCTGTTCATTCCCATCAGGAAATGTTGGCAGATGATGTGAGAAGTAAGGGAGGAAACCGCAGATCAAACTCTTGCTGAGCCAGTACCAAACAGTGGTAAAATCACTAGCGTAACCTGTTCTTTTTTTTTTTTCTTTCTGGCAAGGAAAAAGCTCTCTGTGCAGATAAAACTCAGTCCAGTGGGAAGTTCTTGGCTTTTGATGAAACAACTTACGCATGATTAGGCAGGAATTCAGTCTGAAAACTTCAACAAATCTGTAATTGTGAAGTAGCCAGTTTGTAGATTTGCTTGAGAAATATAAGAAATAAGAAAAGTGTCAGCCTTGTCAACAAGAAAATGAGGGCACATTGGTGCAAGTGGCAGAACCTGTACCAAAACCCCGAACTACTTACTTAATCAGTCCTTAGGTGTAAAGCTCAGAGCAGTAATGGCTTTTAACTGTCCAAAGCATTTGAATGTCATGCTAGATAAATATTTTATACTGCTCACAATTCAAGGCATCATAGTTAAAATCCAAGCAACCAGGCAGCTGGAATTTGTCCTTGGTGTTTTTTTTTCTTGTATTTCCTGCATGTTTACATTTCTTATTAAATGTATATTCTTTCTTTCTTCCAAGAAGGTCAAGGTGGTATATGTATTTCTCTGCCCTTTCCTGATTTTCTCCTCACAACAATTCTGTGAGGTAGGTTAGTCGCCGAGAAAGTACAAATTAATTGGTGTCTGAAAGAGAATGTCATCATCAGGCATGAAAGAGATGTGGAATGAATTTGGTCAAGAAATAAAATGCCTTGTTCAATGAATTCCTTGTATTTCGCTTGAACTTCATGTTTGTACCTGGAGATGCTAGGGATTGACCCTGAGACTTCTGCATACAAATCATCTGCTCTATTTCTGAGCCACAGCGTTTCCATGTATGTGTGTGACCCCCAAGTCACACAAAAATATGAATGCTTAGACACCATGATTAGATGTGGAGGTCTTCAGACAACAAAAATCTTGAATTTTCCCCTGCTGTTAAATTCCCAACTTCTAATTTCAAATTATCCTGTTGATAGGATATCCCGTAACCAAACCATGAAAAACCTCTTGTCTAGACACTGAAGAGAGACTGTCTGGGCTGACAATAGATGGGATGCTGATTTGAGTCAGTACACTGTAATTCTTCTTTCAGGCTTGTTCATTGAAAAAGCTTTATATGAAACATATCTGCAGTTATATGTTTCACTGCTAAAGGTCTACTGTCCTGAAGCCCTCATTCTTTCACTTAGGCCATACCTTTTGTATAAGGAAGATTGGTTGTTCATCATTCTCATTTTTAGCTGTATTTAAAGACAAGACTACGTGAAGCAACTGTGTAATTGACTTTACTATTTACTTTAGTGTGTGTGTCTCCAAAATAAAAGGTTCCAGAAACATCCTTCAAGGTGTTCTCTTGAGAAGGTGGAAAACATTGCTTTGAGTAGTAATTTACCGACACCTTTCAAATATCTTCTCTGTTTGCAACATTGATTTCTGCAATTTAGACTGTGGCTGATTTGTCCTTCATTTGGCTCCGCTCCTGAACAAACTGTTGGTATGTGTCCAGAAAGGTTAACTTCCCCTACCGCATCACCAGAAGAAACTGCTTAACTGAGCTCCATTTATTCATTTAAGTCTGGCAAATAAGCTTAGAAAGCTTCTAGCAGGAAAGAAATGGCATATAATAGATTTCCTTATGCAACATGTTTTGTCATAGATTCCTAATGCTTTGGATCCCTCTCCAGTAACACTGTTAGCTTAGCAGAAAGAATGCTGCAACCTTGGATGCTAATGTTTTGCCATTCAGTACCATTTTAAGGGACATCTGAGTTGTGATATCTGGACTATCTTCAGGATATAAATATTTCCTATTGCAAGTCATTATGCTACAAAACAGTGTAGCCTTTAAGCCTGTGAGCAGAACATAACAACTGCCATCTAAGAATTGGAGCCTGTTACTTCCAAAGAAACTTTATAAACATAATTAAATAAATGTTCTAATTTGACCCTTTATCTTGGTAATTTTAATCAATCCACCCTGTCCACATTCATTGGATGAGAATAGTGGGGGCACTTGGTGTTTTATCAGGTGTGCCAATGATTGCACATAGTACATTTTTACAATTTAAAAGAAAGGCTAGTATGACCAGCATAACTATGTGTGCACATCTCTATAGGAAGCCCAGTAGCCTCAGAATAGTAGTGTTGTGGAGGGCTAGAAGATAAAATCTTCAGCCTGGTGAGGAAACTGTTTTGACTTGCTAGACAAATGTGAGAAATATGCTAGCGTCTAGTTTGTCAGCTTCCACTTACCCTTGAAAACTCAAACCTCAGTAGTCACTAAAGAGTATTGGTTGCTATTTCTGATTCTCAAGTAAGAGTTGCTTGTGATGTTAGTTTTATATCCTGCTGCCTTCTAAGTCAATTCACAAAGTGAACTATTTAATAAGTACTGTTCTGGTGAGTCACCTTCAATCTGTTGTTTAGAGATTCATGATTATAAAACACATTTCTAGTTCTGATATGTTGTGATAGTGAATCACTATATACTTGAGAGACAGCTAAATGCCAAGATCTTGTTGGTATGTTTCTTCAGATTGACTTAAACTAAGTACTGTTTTAGACCAAGTTTGCTGCACAATTATGCTCCCTTGCAGTGCCTAGCTCTATCTGTTAAGAAATGAAAGACATGTTAATGAGATATGTCTGAAAACTAGAGACTGCCCTATTGAGATGTTTCATTTACTGAAGATGATAGTTTGTCTGCTGAGGTGGATACAAAAGGGGCAACAAAAATCCTTAGCCCTGTTGTCATTCTGAAAATGCCATATGCCACTCATTGGTGAAGGAGATGAGAATCAGGAAGGGTCTGAAGCTGAGGCGTTATCATTGTTTCCCCATCTATTGGGCTGATTAGAAATGTAATAAATAATAAAAACAGCTCTTATTGTATATAGCTAGCTATGAACGCATCAACAAAATCCAAGAATTTATCCCAAGTATTGTTTCGGAGCTGCTAGAAATAGTGTAGTGGTTACTCTTTTGTGCAATAGAGGCAACAACTGAAGCTACTTACAATTAGTGATTCCAAGGCTTTGCTGTCTTAGAAGTGTATGGAAGACTTTGTACCATTAACTTGTAGGGAAAGTTCTAGTGTAGAGAACTAGGTGAAAGCTCAGTGCCTTATGAGAATAGGGCTATTGTAGTCTGCAGCTGCAATCCTAGACTAACATACTGCCAATTCACTAACAATGTGTTATGTGAAGTTCAGTATCTAAATCATGGGGGTATTATATGGCTTAGCTGCAAAGCATACTAGGGCCCTTTTTGAAAGGCAATACTTTTATCTCAGTTCATGATGTCAGAGGCACAAGAGCAACTTGTTTACTGCTCTCTTACCTCTGACTTGTACCAGTCTGGGTCTGTTTCCAGTGCAAGTGCTCTTGCAATATCTATCCATGAATACAGATGTCAAGATTTGGGTTAGTTTGTGGCAAGGCACTGTTATGGCTTAAACAAGTTCACACTCCTTAAGCTGCATAATCAGCCATTTCTGAATTTAGTTTACAGTTGTGGTAGAGAGAGAAAATACATATATGCACTGATCTTTTGTTACTAGTCAATGGAAATGCTATTTGCCCTTGTAATCTGTTAATTATTTTTAGATTTTATATATTCAATCCAGTGCAGGCCCCTTAAGCCCTGGAAGTTGCCACCCCTGCTGGAAGAGATGCTTTCAAGTTCGCATCTTCCCATTCTTGTACAGAAGTTTCTAATTGTGGTTTCATTAAAACATCAGATCTTTAACAAGCATGTGCAAGAGCTAACACTGAGCAGAAGCCATTTAACACCTATGTAGTATACTTTGTTAACTTCATGCAAGTGCTAATACTGTGAATCTTAGATGAAGCTAACGTGTAAAATTGATGCTGTATTTGCTTAACCCTTCACTTGCTGATTAGTAAGGATTCCCAAGTTTCAAGCATATGTTATTGAATAGCATATGTACTGTGAGGTATGCGCTTGTGAAGGTGAATCCCCTGACCTGTGAGCAAAGCAACATTCATTTGTTTTGGGAATTGTCAGAGCCCCACCCTCCCCAAAAGGATCTTGCAAGCCTACATAGTTGTGAAAAGACTCTTACTGTAGCATGGGAAGGACAAATTCATATCATCCATTTGATGGACAGAGGATCTTACTGTTCTTTCCACAGTTAAACATTTGAATATCTGTGTTGTATATACTCACACATGTACACATCTACATTTGTTCCTTTTTCCCCTTATGTGCTGTAATCTTTCCCCTTCTACCTTAACTCCCTACCCCCTTGTTATTGTAATATTGTATTGTTTAAAACAGATGTCAAAAAGTAAAAATTAAGTCCTCTATTCCTTTTTTTGCCACCAGACAAATCTGGATGCCATTGCTTTATGGTATATATTTCATAGCATAATAGATCTATGGTTTGTGTTTTAATACAAGGCATATATACTTATAAATATTAAATATTTTTAAAGTAGTATGGTTTAAGATGGATAAATATTGCATATATTTAAATCCCACCCCCATCAGTAATTTGCATCTGTCTGCAGAAGTGCCCTTTTCAAAGTTGCAATTAAGTAAGGTTTGCTTCCATCAGCTTATTTTTGTCATTTTATTTTAACTTTTGTTTCACTTTAGCTGTAGACGCAGTTTGAATAACATGGTTGTTGAAAATGCAGCAGGAGCATGCATGCATGTTGGTTCCTGCACACATGCCTGCCCATCCCCACTGCTATAAACAACCCAGAGACTTCAAATTCTGATTTATTTGTTCACCAACAACCCAGAATTCGAGATTCTGCTGTCACAAACAACCCAGTGGCAGGGGGTTGTACCTGCAGTAAGAGTGGATGGGTTCATGCTCCTGCTGCATTTTCAACAACTGCATGAACCAGATGATAGTTACCTATTCTGAGTTTTTGAAAGGAGAGTAAATCAGAAAATTGCTTGACTGTAATGGTAGATGCCCATATTAAAGAATGGAAGAGTTTGAAGATTACATTTTCTTTTCTCTTAAACTGCAAAATTTTGAGCCCGTTCTTCCTAGATGAACTGAATGCTTCTAGGAGTTGTAATATGCCTTAGAGCACAAGCCAAAGTAGACTTAAATGCATCAGCACCTTGGGTAACTTCTGGGAAAGCACTTGTAATTTGCTCAGAAGAAATACAGTGAAAATAATTCTTAGAGTTTGGCTTTCATATGTCATACGACTTTGAGTAACTGGCAAAATGGAGGTCAGACTTCACAGATTTTCTGTTCTCAAATATTCTTGGGACTTTTGAACTCTGCTTTACCAGAGTGGCTGGTATTTTTTCTTTATTGCACTTATGGAAGAGATAACATTGGGAATTTAGACTTCAGTGATCCCTTGTTCCCTTTAGATAAGCAAACAAAGTAGGTGACACCTTAGAATGTCTTTGTATGATGGTATGCTGACATATGAATATCAACTTAGAAACATCATTGCATAGGCCTGTCATTCTAGATTAAGAAAAGATCTCAACTGTTAATAGTCATGCCATCATAGAAACTCTGTCCATCCAAATCTAGATTTATGACTCTTATAAGCCTCTATCCCTGCTGTGGTTGTGTAGTAGAACTACTTGGGCAGCTTGTGTTCCTTAACATAAGTGTCTGCCAAAAATGGAGCCCATTTTTATAGTTGCATTCTCTCTTTGTAGAATAAACTTTATTCTCAGTAACTGTACATTCTGGCTTTACTTGTCTAATCAGGACAGAAAAAATACCAATTCAATCATTTTAAGTGTCCTCCCCCTAAAAAAAAAAAACCCTTGGCCTGAATTTAACCTTAAACAGTCTGTGCTAAATTTAACACTGAACTACATAGAAGCATAATCAGGAAGGTAACACTAATTCTGTATCTTGGAACAAACAAAAGAAAATAGCAAATATAGACTGATTTAGTTTCTGATATTAGTTGATACATTACTTTTCCTGAGGTAGTGGTTAACATGATGGAGGTTTTTAGCTACTTGGAGAAAAATACCAGAATTGTTATGGCATTAAAAAAACCAGCATTTTTAACACCAGTGTTGCTTTTGCAAGCTGTCTATTTAGGTGCTTCTGCATTAGTCTCCTGTCAGCTTTTCATGGTGGCTGTTCCAAATGTCTAATACATTAGGCAAGGCCTTCAGTTTCTCTGAAGTCTCACAAATGAAGATCACGCAAGTGTCTTCATAGACTGCTTTTAAAGACAGTCTATGGAGAAGCTCCGCAGGTCGGTCAGAAGCTAATGAGAAGCTCCAGGGGGTTGGTCAGAGATACACAAATAACAAGATATGAAACTCGGAGTAATGCTGAAATATGGAGCCTGGCTTATTTCTGGCCTGCTGTTCATAGTTCTGGATTCTCCAATTCCCAGATGTGGAATGAGTCATTGCTGCAGCTCAACAATGGGAACTGCACCTCCTATGTGGTCCCAGTTGACAAAACTGACTCAGAGGATATACAGCATTAGCACAGAGATGTACAGTGCTAAAATGAGTCGGTTGTGTTTTTGTATTAACCCTTTTGGTTGAAAGAATAGAGATATTAATGAGAACATAATCTTGTATACAGAAAAGTAAACTTGCTTTTGGGAGCAGAGCAACTTTATTTTTTTTCAAGCAGAAGAATAAAAAATTATCTTTCAGCATTGTTTTGTTTTAAGATGGCTAAACTAGAGCAAGAGTATTTGAGAATTCGTTTCCATCTTGTCAACATTCATTGCTACTATTTGCTTAGGGCCAGAAACAGATAAGACTTAATTACAAGAGGGTAGCAAACGATGTGGATGTTTCAAATATGAAGCATAAGTAATAGTGATCTAATTCTACTGAATTTGGGAGTTGTATTGGAATTTGTGAATTATGACTGCCCGTAAGTCTGGTTCTCTGGTATATGTGTAATATGCCATAACTGGCATAAACAGCTAATTTCCACAATTGATAGACAACATGAGTACCCTAGATATTGGGATATATCCTCAACAGTTCTCTAGCACTGTGCACTCTTCTCTCCATTTTATGTTTGAAGATTTTGCGATGAATGTGTTGCAGTCACTAGACTGTGGTAATACAGAATCCAAGTGTTCCCAATTAGCAAACTTTGGCATGACATCTCCACTCCTACTAATGCATGGCTGCTTCAGAGTAATCTGGAAGATATCATTCCTCCTAGGGCCCATTTCTGGACATGAAGGAATTGGGATTTTCATGTGAAGGCTTACCTTCTCTAGATGAGAAATGAATCAAGTTGAACTACACTCTGCCCCGGTCAGCTTGGCTGTTTGTGTACTGTTTCCACATGATCAGCTAACTAATGAGATGATATTGCTTAAAAATCATTTCTATAAAAAAGGATTTTGTTCCCCTTTAGGTGAAAAAAAACCCTTACACAGATAGTGATGAAACAAATGACCTCGTGCCATCAAATTGCACAGCTGAAACCTACTGGGTTGTGATTTACTTGAAGTACCCTGCTTCTAGCACTAAGCCATTTTATTTCCTCTGCTTGCTAAGCAAGCCCTGTCCCCCAAAATGGCTGCATGTCTGTCTGACCCTGAAAGGGCCATGAACTGTTCTGTAAAGGAGCCATTGTTGGCCTCAGCAAAGTAGTTTAAATACCTCATAGAGGACTGCCACATCAAGGGCATTATTCAGTACAGTGCCATGTGTTGTGCTGTGATAAACCTACGCACATCAGCATATATGTTATTGTCAAAGTATAGCTGTGTATAGAGTTCTTAGTCTTAAATCTGAATTGAGATGCTAATTGTTTTGTGTAGCACATACAGAAGACTTTCTGGATATTTGTAGGCTGTTTAAAAATTTGAACTTCTCATTTCACTGACTGCCACTAAGGATAATGAACCGGGGGGGGGGGGGGGGGGGAGGGGGGAGAATAAAAGGTTGACATACAGTTATGAAGTGAAAGAAATCCAGTTTGGAGGAAACAGAACTGCAATTCTCTCCTTTCTCACAAAATACTGATAAGAACTGTTGGTTTCAATGGAACATTCAATGTGTGCTGGAATCTCTCCCATTAACATCATAGATGTATTGTGCCCATTCTCTGTTGTTGTTGTTTTTAAAAAAACGTATGGTTCTGAAGTTTTCTTGTAACTATTCAGGTGCTGGCTTAAAAACTTTGCACTAGGGATTGCCAGTCACCTGAATATAATGTAAAGAAAGGGATCGTATTTACAATAAATGTGGCTTGTGGTATTGTTCCCTGTATGTTGAGTTTTTAAACTATTAAATGAAGCAAATATATTCATAACTCCTTTTTAAATACCCTATAAGTTCTGAACCCTTGATTCTTGCAAGTGGCAACTCTAAATAATCTAGTTTCCTCTGCTTTTACACACCTTTGAAATTCAGTAGAGTTTCAACAGCATAATCTGAAATTACTTTTGTGGCTTTCTTAATCGTTTTCCAATTTGATTAGCAACATACTGCACAGATTATTATGGAATAGTGTCACTTTCTTTTGTAACTACTGCAAAAGCTGTTTCTAGTTCAGAACTGCAGCTGCTTTGTCTGGTAGCAAAGATCAACATGGTGTGACAAAAGCATATATATGGTTTTGTAAACCTTGTCCAGGAATAAGATTAAGCCACAAATATCCTCTTCTCTCAACAGGGCGAATCAGTGAAATATTTCCTGGATAATCTGGACCGGATTGGCCAATTGGTGAGACTTGCTGCTTCTCTGCCCTCACCCTAGCCCATGACTTTTATGTACTGTACCTTTTTGTATAATTTGTCCGATACACTGAAATCATATGACTATGAAGAGATCCAAACATTGATCTTGAGAGTCATTAAGGTGCTAAAAACAGTAATAGGATTTAATATTTGTACAAATGTAGAATATGCAGAACTAGGATTTCCAAGCAGAATTACTGTCTGCTTACTATCTTCCACCACTGTCCTATAACTGTTATCTGTTCCTTCTGCTCTGAAGAGAAAAGCAGCTGGTCTTAAATGCAGATTTTTATTTTTATTTTTGAAAAAATCGAAACATAGTACATAAAGTGGTTAGTGCCCGTATTGAAAGCATTAGGATAAAAGATGTTTGTGTGACAGAGTAGGCAATATAGATATAGGTCACTGGGTCATCCTAAATGGGGTCTGAGTTATGTGTATCTGTTGGTAAGTCAGACTTGTACATTAACAGTGCACACATAGGTATCATGTATAGACATGGAGTGGATCCTGTGTTTGCCAAAACATAACTCCATAATCAGTTCTTAGAATATAATAAACTGTACAGTACCTTTTGTTTCTGGAGAGGGTGTATTTTTCCCCCATGAGCCCATTGTTTTTAAAAAATGAAGAAAAGCCTACATTGTTTCTTACACGGATTACACAGCATTTAAACATACCTCACCCATAGACTCTATATGTAGTAGTGGCAGTGAAAATTCACTAGTACTAGCAACAGTGAAACTTACAAGACTTAGCTTTTCAGAAACTCCAGATTTTATTGCATATGTTGCAAAGTTACTACACAAAACTTCAAACGATATGTTCAAGATACTGAGGAGGCTTATAAACTATTCAGATTCCTCCTTGAAATAGAATTTACTTAGGGCCAGTTCATGAAATCAAATAAACATGGCGCAAATAATCTGAGTGAAAGTGAGCTGCTTGTGTCGCAAACTGGCCACATGATTTAACCCAGATTTTGCAGCTGAACAGGTCATGGAAGATTGACTTTTAGTTTCTTCTCTCTCGCATCTCACATCACCCGGCCACAGTGCAATTTGTCTCATCTTCAGTGAAACCAGCTGTTGATCCATTTTGACATATCATCTTTCCCCTGCTTTCCTCTGTCTCTTTCTGCAGAACTATTTTCCCAGTAAGCAAGACATCTTGCTGGCTAGAAAAGCAACCAAGGGGATTGTGGAACATGACTTCATCATCAAGAAGATTCCTTTCAAAATGGTAGATGTTGGTGGACAAAGGTCTCAGCGCCAAAAGTGGTTTCAGTGCTTTGATGGGATAACATCTATACTGTTCATGGTCTCCTCAAGTGAATATGACCAGGTCCTTATGGAAGACAGGCGCACAAATAGACTAGTTGAATCCATGAATATTTTTGAGACCATTGTTAACAACAAGCTCTTTTTTAATGTCTCCATCATTCTGTTCCTTAATAAAATGGACCTCCTTGTGGAGAAAGTGAAGAATGTTAGCATTAAGAAGTACTTCTCAGACTTCAGAGGTGACCCTCACCGGCTGGAAGATGTCCAGCGTTACCTGGTTCAGTGTTTTGACCGGAAGAGGCGGAATCGCAGTAAGCCCCTCTTCCACCATTTCACCACGGCCATAGACACGGAAAACATCCGCTTCGTGTTCCATGCTGTGAAGGATACAATCCTTCAGGAGAACCTTAAGGATATTATGTTGCAGTGAAGGAAAATTGACCTCTCTTTATTGAAACTTAGCCTAGTTGTAGACCCAGCTACTACCTTTGTGGCTCTTGCGATGGGTTTTTTTAAAAGATCCATGCTGTTTACCTGGCTCAAGAAGGCTGAAAAATAGACAGTCCTAACAGAGGAGCAACAGGCAGAAGGATTGTGAAAGCTCGTTAGCTACTGAATCGCTTAACTTAGAAACACTACTGAAAAAGTGACTTTTGAAAGAGCAGTGCCTTCTTCTGAACACTAAATAACATGGCTGCCTTCTGCCTTTTGAAAAGTGACCCCTCACTGGGGGGGGGGACATGTAAAGAAGTTTTGTGTTTTTAATTAATGTTATTGTGCAACAGTGCCAGAATTTGCTGGCCGTAAAGCCTGTCTGCCTCACTGGTTTTTGGGTGCTGAATTAACAAATCCATTCTCTAATTAATACTTCTGTTTGGAGAATACATTGAAGTATATTCTCATATTCCTGAGATCAATATCCAGGTTTGGCGCATAAAAATTGTTTGCCAATATCTGGACTGTGTTTACCAAGGTGGCTATCTAGCTGTTGTCTGAAAATCTCTCTTCAGCTTCCCTCATATGGAAGTTCAGAATTGTGAATTGAACTGATTGATTATTGTTTTTTTTAGCAGTTTATATCAAAGGGGGCAGAAATCCAAACCCTGGGTTGGTGCAACGCAGTACTTTACTTTGCACTACATATACCGAGTTCATTGCATTATGAGAGATTAGATTTTCACAGCAATACAGCATGAAACCAGTGCTCGAACATGTGATGGTCTTGCAAGACATCTTCAACTCTGTTCTCAAGCCTAAATTGGAACTATATGAAAACTCCCTCTCAAAATGACTGTTATCTATATTTAATGTGGTAGCTGACGCTACTCTTTAGCCAAATGTTTGGTAAGCAGTGGCTGCCTACAACACCAAAGCCGAATACTCCTGAGAGCTCCACTTTACAGCTGCACTGAATTTGGACAGAAGGATCCTGCTTTGACTTAATCTTTAATTGTTGATGTAGGGATTTATTAGCCTATATAATATACATTTAAAGTATTGTATCAAGTCTAAACATGTTCTTTTAAGGCTACTACAAAGTACTTGTGAATTTGCCAGAGGCTGTGAATTACATTGATGTGAGCTTATTTTTTAGTTCTAAAATGATGAATTTAACTATGGGTGCCTTTTCTGTGTGTACAGATATTTCACATCTGTCTGCTATGAGGTATGTATTAATCTTAAATCAAGACCTACCTTTTCAGTGCTATAGACATTATTCAGGGATCTTAAACATAAAAAAATATTTACTGTGACATTGGTACCGTACTTGTCATAATAAAACATAAAGGGCTTAATCTTTCCTATATCATATTATCAGAATGCTGTAGTTTATGCCCTTTTGGGACAATCATGCCTAAAACGGGAGGCAACACTCCAGATGTTAATGTCACAAATGACACCAGCTTAAGAATTTCTTGGGACTTCTGCTTGGAAAAGTTTTAGGATTTTTTTCTCTTGTGTGGGTTACTCAAATTTATATAAGCATGTTTTGTGTGGTGTACCATACTTTGTAAACCAGAAATTTTCTTCACATGTGATGTTTTGTGCAAAATCAAACTGTTTTGAAAATAAGGGAAATGTTTGTCTCCTAGTTTACATGCAAAACTAAATAGTAAGACAGCAAGAACAGACTTTTCAACATTTTAAAGATATCTTACACTTGGAAATTTATCTAGTAACACATCTTAATTTCTAGGACCAATTATTTTATTATTTTCATATCTACTTCTAGTCAAGAAAATAATGTTGCCATTTTGCCACGTATATGGAAAATGATTAAATCAATTTTGCAGGTTATAAAATGCTTATTCATATATAAAGAGGAAAGCATCTCACTTATGACTGCTCAGTTCTGTTGATCAGAGTTAGGGCAGGATCCTATGCATGTAGGATTTTTTCTGTCTAAACAACTCCCAGCATCCCTACAGCCTGCTATGCTGGGAATTGCAGGACTTTTTCTGTCTAATCATGCATAGGACTGTGCTCTTAACATTATATTTATTGGGATTCTCCATTGCTCCTTGTCTTGAAAACCATAATTCTACATGTCTAAGCGGACTCTAGAATTGCATTTTAAGTAGCAGTGTGGCCATGGTAAATGGCTGAAACACTGAGGAGTTTCAAGAGTAATTTGTGGTACAGCATATGCACCTGCTTTTTAAAAAGTCAGAATTCCCATTAGACATGTTCACATGCCTAAAATAGCACTTCTGTACCCTAGCCACTATATTTTAACTTGGCTCCCCACCAATAGTTTCCTGTCTAGATGAAGACTTGATGATTCAATTAAGGATTTAACTTGGATTCTTTGGCTTCCCTCAAAGTGCCTCAGTTTTACCTATAAATCTTTCTTTGGCCTTAATTGTTAGATAGTAGCACAAAATCTGATATAACAACTCTTTAAAATCTGGACTATGCTACCATTTGCATTTTAAAGTAAAAACTAAGAGCTCATACATTGTTCTCAAACTGTTCTTTTACTACAACTCTGTACCCAGAAATATACTTGCTTGTTTATAGAAGTATGACTACTATTGTAGTCACTTGTATACTACTATGGGTTCCTTTAGTGTACTAAATACAGTCCTCTACTTGGTCGTAGCAAGATTTTGTAGCCAGGTTGAATTTAAATTAATCTGGTCAACCTAGTGGACTTTGCAGTCAATTTATTTGTATTTAGGATATGGTTAACTCTAGTTTCCAGCTCCTGATCCTTTCACAACTCTGTTGTACATTTAGTCATGGTCACAGCTGTAATCATTTTGTTTAACATGAGTGTGTGTGTGTGTGTGTGTACACACACAGTAAAGGATGAGTCTGTTTTAACAGTTTCAGGATTCACAGGGCAATCCATTCTGGATTATTCTCATACTCAATCATAAAAAACTTTTAAGGTATGGCTTTGTAGTCAATATGGTAAACTTCTCTTCTAATTATAGCACTTGACATATGATGTGTGCCAATATTTTGCTTAGGGCTCAAAATATATTTCTCCAATCCAGCACAGTAGTATTGCAGTCACCAAATTACTCCCTCTTCCCTTCTCTTGCCAAAGCCACAAGACATTTGCCTTTAATTGTAACCCTTGAGAACAGCTTGTTCTAAGTACAATTAGGGGGGAGGGGAAGGATTTGTAGATGGAATACTTGATGTAATGATTCTGACTAACAGGAAATGGGTTACACATTGAACAATCTATTAGAAGCCTTGAACTTACTTTTTGGCATATTTTATGCCCAATAAATAGTATCTAGCTATTGGCAGAGTTTCTCATCTTTTAGTGGAAGGTAGCTGTAAAGAGTGTTACACCGTCGATGACAAAGAGAAGAAAAGTATTCTTATACACAAAATAAATACATGCATCTGCACACACAGCAAATAGGCTTGCTTAGTTATATAAACATGGCAGAAGCAAGGCCTTGAAAAACATGCAATTTTTGTTTTCATGACGTGGAAGCTGAAAGTTGGGATGAGTTTGCAGATCCCATGTTGCACTGCTTACATGAGTAGATGGCTTGCAAGAGCAGTATTTAACATGTCAGTCAACAGCATATTATTGGAACTGATTGTATGGAGTACACTTCTACCCTCGAGACCATTTTCTACTGGATGGGCAGAACTTACCTGGCCAGTTGTGAATCCATAACAAAATTTCCACACTGTATACAGTAATGACTGAATTGGTTGCTGCTCATGTGGATGACTTGGCTACCACCAATTCTTCTTGCTGAGTTAAAGAACCTTCCATCAACAAGCCACGAAGTTAGCTCAGGCTTGGTTCGCTTCCTGCAGTGTTAGCTTGTTGTAGCCAGCTTGAAAATTACCACACTCCAAACGAAGAAAAGAAAAACTGCACTGACCTCCATGGTTGGCTTCCTGGTGTTAAGCCAAAAATCTATTGTTGGGAGGGAGAGATGAGGAGGAGGAAAGGATCTAGTTTCTAAATAGATTTCCAAGCACTGCTGCTTCAACACTGGCAGTATGTGTGTACTGAAACAAAATGCCATCAATGAAGAGTCTGTGCTTTGATGACTGTCTCCAAAAGAAGGATTTGGTTGCTTACGAAAACATATTGGCATCACTTGTAGCTATTGGCACACACATTATAAATCGTTTTTCAGCTTGCCTATTTGTTTATAACTGGGACATGCAAATTCAAGCTTCTTCCCTTGTAGTGTGAGAGGCTTTGGCGATGCAGAAGGTCTAATAAACTTCCTAAAAGCCAAATATGTGTCTCCTTTTATTAAATGCTCACAAAATGAAGCCCTTAACAGGGCCCTGCATACTTTTTAGAGATGACATACTACTTTGCTTCATGTCCTTTAAAAGCAACCAAAAATGCCCTCTTCGTTATGTCATGAGTGCACCAAATTCAAACTGCAAAAGTACACAGAGCAATGATTTCAGCAGTTGCTCTGCAATGGTGAAATTCCATTCCCATTAGAAGTCTGTCCTGAATGCTTTCTAGAAGTGTTCAAAAACTGCAGGTAGCCATGTTGGTCAGTGCGGGGGGGGGGGGGGGGGACTTCTAGAGGACAATTTCCCCCTACCAGGAATCCACTGGGGACTGCACCCTGCCCTCCCACTACTGCTGTGCCACCCAAATTTAGCAGTGCAGCAGTGAAAAACGGCCAAATTTTCTCTTTAAAAGGTCAAATTGCCCCTCCTTTTTGGGGGGCTACCATGCCACCAGATGTTGACAGCAAACACTAAATGTTGGCTCATTTTCTTAAAGAATCAGCCCTATTTGCAATTTGGTGGCAGGCACCAGAAAAAAGGCCGGGAGTGGGGGACCACCCTTGGTGTATAGTAATACTTTTATTAGAACTAGTGACCTAAAATAACAAGAAAGCTTTTGAGTTTCTAGAAGCACAGCAAGAGGCAAAACAGATTTGCTCAGTGGTGGCGGTGGTGATGGTGTAGTGTGACAGCTCAATCAAAGGTTTGAATGCTGCACCATACTAAAATCCTATGTCCGCACAAACCTAACATGTTTGGGCTTATAGCTGGGGTAGGGGGAGGCTAGACTTGACTTGCTAGTTTAGTATGTTCGGGCTCCCTCTCATGTAGGCCCAAACATCTGATCCGCCAATCTGCAACGTGAAAAATACAGCCAGCAATGGCTATACCACATGAGCATAAATAGACCCGTGCTGGATCAAACCAAGGGTCCATCTAGTCCAGTACTCTGTTCTCACAGCTGTTGACCAGGGACCCACAAGCAGGACATGGGACTGCTGCTGCTCTCCAAATGCTTTTCTTAGTGTAACTGGTCTATGGCATGTGGGGTTCATATTGGTTGAAATCGTACATAGACGAGAGAGAGAGAAGTAAGTGGGCAATGCCTCTCCCTGCCACATTGGCCTGCTTAGGACCATCTGCCCTTTGGCTCCTCCCGTTGGTGGTTGAAGAAAGCAGCATAAATCTAAGTTGATGTGATTTTTGTTTAGTAAGCCACCTCGAGAGTTTTTAAATTTCATTTTATTTACTGTATGTACTTTTAAACTGCCCAATAACCAAAGTTCTCTGGGCAGTGTACAATAAATTAAAGCATTCAGCACAAATATTAAAACAAAAAACAAGAGTACAGAATAAAAGATTAAACCAGCAGCTACGAATAAACCATTACAACATCTTAAAACCAGCAGCAGCATAGAGTACAAAAAGCAGTTTTTAAAATATCTGGGAGAATAACAGAACTTCACCTGGTACCTAAAAGACCATAACTTTGGCACCAGGTGAGCCTCTCTAGGGAAAGCATTCCACAAATGGGGTGCCACCACTGAAAAGGCCCTCTGTTGTAACCATCCACCTCACCTCATTTGTCAGGGACACCTGGAGGAGGGCCTCAGTCAACTGACAATGTCCAGATAGGTAAACGGAAAGTCAAGGGGTTAAAAAAAATACCCTAAATAAATTAAACAAGGAACTGACAAAAGTGTTGTGTGAATCATAATTGTTAGAATTTATATTGCACTTTTCAAACTTTCAAAGTGGTTCACATATAATTCAGTGAATCAGTAAAGTAAGCCAGCACTATACTCGTTGCAGACAGAACAGTGGTTTGAAGAAGGCTACCAGTAAAACAAGGGACTTCCCACATATTACTCGCACATAGCCACTACACTAGCTCTAGAACTATATTCTATGCAATATGCATCTAAAGAAAACGGATGAGTTCCAAAGGGGAGAGCAAAATCATTGAAAGGTGGTGATAAACCTAGAAATGAGTTGGGATGGAAGTGCCATAATTCACAACTTGTGTACTTCTTAACTGTCCATGTTTTTAAACTGGTGACTTTTTGTAAGCACTAAAAGAGCATCCATAATACTTTGTGGCCTATTTTGCTGTGATAGCATCAATTTATGAAAGCTGTGTATTAGATTTTTAAAATATTGTGGTGTAAAAAATGTACTTTTTAGCTCTGAATCGGCTTTCTGTAATGTATATATGACTTTTGTAAAGCTATTAAAAATGTGATTTGTTATAACTGTACTTTAGAGTGTCTGCAAAACTATTTAACTTCTTTTAAGGGTGCAGCTGGTGTGATGTAAGCTACAGCAGACAAGGTCAGCAACCAGTGGTCACTGTGCCAAATCCTGCCCCATTAGAAACCGGTGGGGAAGACTGCAGCTTTTATCGAAGTCTCTTGCTTCTTACAACTAAGAAGTGGGTTGTGGGAGGGGAGATGTAAGGATGAGTTGGCTCTGGCAGTGATGGTTAAAGGAGGTTTTGCTAGCTAATTATTTTTGAGGAAGTTGGACTGACCTGTCCCACCACTACTGCTGCCTTAACAATGCCCCCTAGTAAATGTAGTTACTGCTTTTAAAGAATTCCAAAAGAGTACCGGTTAGTCTGTTGCAGCAAAAAAAAAGTGGTGTTCGGTTTCTTTTGCAGTACCTCAAATAGTTGACAGATTGTGGCATAGGACCTTGTAGACAACAACCTACTTGCACTAGATGCAAAGAACGTGAGATCTTGGAAATATATACGCATGCAACATCTTGTCTTGGAAGGTGACTTTGAAGAGAAGGCAGTGATACTGTGAAGCACTGTACAGGTATTGACCCAAGATGCACTCTGGCCGAGCTACCTTCATTAATTTGTTTTTAAGACAAGATAAAAGCATACAGTAAATACTAAACGGTTGCAGTGAATTTGCATTTTTAAAATCTTTTTTACTGTTTATATCCTTGTTCACCACTCTGGAATCTGTTAGATAATTGAGCGGTATATAAATATTGTAACTAAATAAATATCTTCCACCTAAAAAATAAGCAACTGGGGGAATTTTAATTGCAATTAATTTTTGTTATTCGTGGCAAAGTTCTGCACGTTGCTTAGTTTTCTGTATTATATCTTCTGAAAAACCAATAAAACCCCACCTTAAGTTGAAAAAGCTGAAGACTGATTTACACACCGTAGCAATCTGTGGATGATAATAAGTCCCAATGACCAATGGGGGTCAACAGGCTGAGATAATGAAGAATGCTTGAGCTGTTTAAACTTCACAACTCTGGCTTGTTTTCCAGCCTTCCAATAGTTTGCAAAGAAAGGCATGGAGCTGAAGCCTCTTTTAGAGGCATTTCATGCTCCACCATGGATTTAGGACTGCAGTTGCACTCATAGCACCTGTTAAGTCATTTCAGCTGCGCAGCATCCAATAATAGCAACGTGACCTACATCTGCCTCCCTTTCCCCGATATTGTGCCAGATTTTTGAAAACTTTCAAGGCTGGAGGTATGAGAGAATTGAGTCGGGATGCTCTTTCCCCCATCAATGCTCCCAATCTGAGTTGCTGCCAGGAACTCTAACCAAGAACATTTGCTTTCTTACACTCCTCTGCCCTTCGCTGCACATGACAGGGGCTCTTCATACATTAATTTTTTTAGGGAAACCTGAAAGCTAAATTGTCCAAAAGTGTAGCAAGAATTTCCACATCACGTGGTGGTGAAAGGAACGTGCTAGCGCACAGTGCCTGAACAAGTGGAAGGCATCTATTTACAGATGTCTGGTTAGCTCAAAATTCTTAACCATGATGGCTTAGCATGACGTCTGAACAGGGCCATAGACTTGCACCCCTATGATCGCTCTTAGAAAACTAGTACCTCAGGGAGAAAGGTTCTTTTTCCTAGTTTTGAATGTTTCCTTGGAAGGGGCGGTATTTGACGAGGGAACAATCTAGCATTT
This sequence comes from Anniella stebbinsi, assembly GCA_029215795.1. Classification (NCBI taxonomy): domain Eukaryota; kingdom Metazoa; phylum Chordata; class Lepidosauria; order Squamata; family Anniellidae; genus Anniella; species Anniella stebbinsi. The sequence goes on from JARDYH010000007.1 coordinate 57,778,144, forward strand.
GACTCTCCCCACTGGATCTGCTCATGGAAGTGGTACAGGTCACCAATGTGATCCATCATGTGTGGCTGCCTTGCGTCGCTGGCTGGAGCCAACTTGCAGATGTAGGGCAATACCTCAACCCTTAATGCACAACAGGGAGTCAATAGAAACTCCTGTTCTTCTTGGATTTGTAATGAACCCACAGATTGAAAACTAGTTCCAGTGCCAAGCCCTGTGCCAAATTAAGCTCTGGGAAAACATGATGTGAATACATACACATACATCATTCTTGCTTAAAGAGGTGCTAGATAGACCCTCTTTCCTGCTAAAGCAGTTGCCATAGCAACAGCAAGGGTGCTGCAAACACTTTTGTTAGCTGAGGAGAAAGATGCAGGCACATCTTTACCCTTTCTACTGCTTTATCACTCACTGATAAAAATGACATGGTCTAATCTAAACCTTTACTTTTAAAACATTCTTTCTCCCCTGATGCATTCTGAATGTTACATTTACTGGCTGTTTTGTTCTCAAGTGCCAAACAGGAATGTGTAGTGTTTGTGTTTTGTTTTCCACAGAGCATGAAAACAGCAGCGATGTTTAAGCAACCGGCAGGTGGCGGCAAAGAGGTTGGTTCGCTCTCCTTGCAGGATTTTGGCTTTCCAGATGTAAAGTTTTGTTTGGGAGTGAGGCTGGGGGAGGGGGGGGGAGGCGAGTTTCCATGCAGTAACATAGAATCATAGAATAGTAGAGTTGGAAGGGGCCTAGAAGGCCATCGAGTCCAACCCCCTACTCAATGCAGGAATCCACCTTAAAGCATCCCACACTTGAATGCCTCTAGCGTGGGAAAGCCCACCACCTCCCTAGGTCATTGGTTCCATTGTCATACTGCCCTAACAGGCAGGAAGTTTTTCCTGCTGTCCAGCCAGAATCTGGCTTCCTGTAACTTGAGCCCATGATTCCGTGTCCTGCACTCTGGGATGATTGAGAAGAGATCCTGACCCTCTTCTGTGTGACATTTCAAGTATTTGGAGATTGCTGTCATGTCTCCCCTCAGTCTTCTCAAGGCTAATCATGCCCAGCTCTTTCAGTCTCTCTTCATAGGGCTTTATTTCCAGACCCCTGATCATCCTCATTGCCCTCCTCTGAACACACTCCAGCTTGTCTGCATCCTTCTTGAAGTGTGGTGCCCAGAACTGGATGCAATACTCAAGATGAAGCCTAACCAGTGCCAAATAGAGGGGAACCAGTACCTCTCACGATTTGGAAGCTATACCTCTATCATTAGCTTTACTGCATTCCCAAGCCATTTTGTTTTGGCCTCTGCGAAATAACTAATGTTGCACATTATAGCTTTCAAACTGTGGTCTAACTCTCTTGCTGCCTGGGAAGCCTTGCAGGGCTATCTCAGAGAAAAGATCTACAACAGTAGAATTGCTACCTTGAAAGAGAGCTTGTCCACCATCACCAATCTTCTCCTGCAATGTGCAGAGGCCAGAGAGCATTGGGTATGTTTCAGGTCATGTTCCCAGTTCAACCAGTGCAACAGTGTGACTTAACAGATCTGTCCTACTTCCTGCATAAATTGGGGTGTAGCGTCTTGGAACACTTCCCAAAATCCTCTCCAAGTGCTGGTTTTCCAGCAAACTTCATCTAAACTCCACAGTTCGGAACCCCATGTTTATAAGCTGTGATTGATTCATTAGGAAAATTTATACCTTGCTGCCTGCTTCTAAAGCAAAACCTTTTTCGAATGTTGTACTTCAAGGAACAATTTCCATGTCAACCTCTCCTCTGTTGCAAAGGCTTCCAAGTATCTCTGGAGACGCCAGGATGCTACAGAGCATGCCTGCCTCTGAATTGCTTCATGACACGGCAAAGGAGCTCTACTTATTTATAGCTGGATCCTTAAGGAAGTGACATTATCAGAGAGTTGGGGACGGGTCGGTGCTTTAGTCTTGGAATTCTAGTACTGATATATAGAACAAAGTTCATGAGTTGAGGGCGGGGGGGAGGGAAGAGAAGAGAGTTTGCTTGTCTAAAAATATCTTTAATTCTCAATATCTAAAACAAAATGCTACACCTGCACCAAGCAGCCTAATATTACTCCACCTCTTCCCATTATAGGGAAACTTTAGACAAGAGCCATGATGTGGCACCTTCATGATGACATACATTTGTTTCCAGTGGGATGATAAGAGAGGGGCTGATAAGAGAAGGAATTTCTGATGCAAATGGCTGTTGATTTTCCAGTCATTTTGCTGAAACAGGTGTTATATCTGCCTGAGCCTAATATAGAGCAAAGGGTGGGTTTCACACAAGCATTTATAAAGCACAGTTTCAAAAATCCAGGGGGCTTCCAGACGGACAGCTTCCAATCAGAAGGCCCTGCGTAGCTAATCTGCCTTTTTCACCTTAATGGGTTTTCTACAGCATATGAAAAACAAAACAGGAAGAAGCAGTGGAAAAACATAGGAGGGTTAAGACTAGAAGACATTAGCTTGGTTCATACATGATGACAACGCAGATACGGGTCGAGTAGGGGTTGTGGTTGGATTTTGAGTTGATGCTGCATGCAAACCCTGCACTATGATTGGGTGCAGGGAGGGGCTCAGTGCTAGAGCATGCAGAAGGTCCCAGGTTTGATCCCCAGCATCTCCAGGTAGGGCAGGAAAAATCCCTGCCTGAAGCCCGGAAGAGCTGCTGCCGGTCAGTGTTGACAATACTGGGTTAGATGGACCAATGGTCTGACTCATTATAAGGAAGCTTTCTATGTCCCTAACTAGGAGTTGTTAGCTATGAACAACCCAGGAAGTGAACCCGTGGTTTCTTTTGTGTTGTGAACTCTGACTGAACCCAGTCAGTGCAAGACTAAATGATCTAGCATGGCTCTAAGTATCTGATCTAGCGTGACTCTAACTATCCTAGAACAGTTCCCTTTTAGCAAACATCAACCACCCTGTAGGATGGCTTTATAAAAATATGAAGGTGCGTTCTGCAGAGTTACATCCCTCTAGCAGCTCCCCACCATCTTGGGCAGAGATCCTTGCCTGGCCTTCATGAAGCTTCTTCTGACTAAACCTGAGACATTATGCAGACAATGGGCCAGCGCCATAGAAGCCTGGCTCAAACAGTGCCTATGGCATTCTGATAGCTACCTTTTCCATCCAGAATTCTGAAGCTTTCTCCCTGGGCTGGATCCAGTTCTGTGCTTTGGAAGATGGCTTTGTATATCTTGAAGCAGCAGCAACAGAGCATGCATGACAGGAGGAGCAGGCCTGGACTGTTGGTTGGATACCTAGTGCCTGGGATTTGTGCAGTGAACGCTCTACTGGGTGGACTGTGATGGCAACCAGCAAAGGGTTGATATGATGGGACACCTGTCAGAGGTCCACAGCCCAGCAGAGAATTCTGACAAGAATTCCTGGACCTGATCCTCCTCTTTCCCATTACAACCTACTTGTTAACCTGCCTCTCGCTCTGGCCCAGGCAATGGTGGTGGTTAAAAGGAGAATAGGTAGATGCCATTGCAAGCAAGTGGTAGCAAGGAGGAGGAGGAGGAGCAGTCGACAATGCTGGTGAGTAGATAGACTCACTGAGGGAGAGGGGCCAACTGAGGGTGTCTTGGCCCCCCAAAACCTGGAGCCAGCACTGACTTTCCGGCTTATGAACCACCACGGTCTGCACAAGAGAGTAGCCCTCAAGAATGCCCAATCTGCTCAACCATCTGCAATGGGAGTGAACTTTCTGACCTCCCAGGTTTCGAAAGCCTTCACTTTTTCTTTCCTACCCCTTGGGTGTCGCGTTGCTCTAGTAGTCTGTGAAGCTGCCAGAGATGAATCTCCTACTAGGAATGTCTGTGCTTGGAGGCGCCAAGCCAAGGATCCGCATTCGGAAGGACAAGAAAAGCCGCCAATAAAGAAGCTGCTTTTATTGCACTCGGGGGAGTTCTTGGCTCTTTCTCTGAACAAAACGACGAGAACTTGCAGTGAAATGGACAAGGGGCATAACGAGAAGAAAGAGGATTAACAAAACCCACGTTTAACCCACTAGAGAGAGAAAAAAGTGTTTGGAAGCAAGCAAAGTGTCTTGACGGGGCTACTAGCTCTCCTCCCATTTCCACCGACGGGGGGAAGATTCCGCTCTCGCCAATTTCCTGGAGCTGAGTTTCCTTCTCAAGGAGGAGAACGTGTCTCCCAGGACTTTTCTTAGCCCTGGACTGTCACTGGGAAAAGGCAGGTCCCTCCGGGTGTTAGGCAGCCGTCCTGTGAACATTTCCCACCGCGCCAGAGCGTCCACGCCCTCGTCCACTTGCAGAATCTCCTCCTCGGAGACGTCCTTTTCAAGAGCGGCAATGCACATCTCCAGCCACATCTTGTATTCCTTAATCATATCCGAGGACTTCGGGACGCCGGCCAACTCTTCCTGGCTGGGGGCGCCGGCCAGAGAACACGACTGTTCGTCAAGGTCGAGATCCTGCAAGGTGGAAACGGCTTGGCTGCAAGTGTCCGGGGTCAGGGGCTCCGAGAGGGACGTTACCGCCTCAGAATCGTTCTCGTAGCCCACGCCGGAGTCCGCGCTGTGTGGCAAAATGTCCTCTGATGTAGACAGATTGCTCAAATCTTGGCTGGGCCAGGTAGAAGAAACGGTTTGCATCCAGGCATAGAGCTTCTGCACCAAAGAAAAGAAGACAAACAAACCTTCCCCAAAACAGGTTCTTTCTGTTGCCATTTTGGAGCACACAGCAATAATTAGGGCTGTCTATGTGTTCCTATGTACGTACAGAATTTTGTGCTGGCTGTGAATCCAGTATCGTAACAACCGTATCTGGAGGACGAGGAGGAGGAGGAGGAGGAGGAGGAGGAGGAGGAGGAGGAGGAGGAGGAGGAGGAGGAGGAGAAGAAGAAGAAGAAGAAGAAGAAGAAGAAGAAGAAGAAGAAGAAGAAGAAGAAGAAGAAGAAGTGTGTGGCCAATGTATGGTGAAATATCAAAACCTGGAGATAGTTGGGTGGCTGAGTAGGATCTCCAATAGTCACAGGATGGGACTTCAGGGCCACACACAGCCTTTCTGCACCCATAAAGTATCACAAGTAGGATAAACTATGCAAACAAAATGTGCTTAGTCAAAACAGTTCATCCCAAGTCTTACTGAGCTCTACCCTAGGTTGGAGGCTTTGCCAAATAAAGCCCACACATTGCATTTTTAACGTGTGCAGCCCGATAGAACTAGAAACTTATAATTTTGGAGGAGAGCTCAAGAACTGTGTTCCAGGACTGGGTGGGGCGGGGCAAAGGGGGTGGGGCCAAAAATGCAAAATAAATGCCGGCCTATTGAGGCTCAAAGCTCTTACTGCTAGTACCGAAGCCCGCAAGATTTGTCTGCGGAGAATCTGCACCTGCTCCTTGCTGCTGGATAACTCCTGCTCATGGTCAGTCCCCTCCAATCCTTAATCAGTGTCAACGCAGTGCCTAGCCTGGCTAGAACTGGACTTGTATTTGGAAATCCACAGAGATCAAGTACAGATTGGTCTCACCAATGTTTATAGTCAGGAGGAAACATTCTGTTAATTCAGATTAACCAGTAACCATGAAGAGTATCTGTTTTTCCCCATGGTATGTTGCTTGGATCACTTGTTTAAGCCACCTATTGGTTTGTTTGTTTAGACAGAAAAAAGTCCCACAATTCCCAGCCATGCTGACTGGGGCATGCTGGAAATTGTAGGACTTTTTTCTGTCTAGACATACATAGAATTGAACCATTAAAGTATCAAAGCACTACAATATCAAACATGTTAAAAATATTTAAAACATTAAGGAGCCGACAGTGAAATTAATAATCAGAGCAACAGATGAAAGTTAAAATGCCTGCTGGAAGAGGAAAGCCTTAACCCGGCATCTACATGTGTACAGGCGGATTTCTCTGCAATGGGCACTGCACAGATTGGGGGGGGGGGGGGGGGTTACAGAAATTCTGTAGCAGCACCCAGAATTTCTGCAGGCACCTTTTCTACTCTTTGCTTCTAACATCCTCCGGTGCGGATGATAAGATGAGCGGTGCAGAGCCAGCGGCTAAACAATTCTGCCTCTCAGAAAGGAGGTGAAGGACCCTTCCTTTTCTCCGATTCTCTTACCCTGTAGCGCTCAATGAGCTTGAAGCCCACGACGTACTGGAGCTTCCGAAGGCATATCGGGCAGGGCTCCAGCGGCCGCAGCAGAACTTCATCCAAACTCAAGGCACCTTGCATGATGCACTGAAGCCAACGGCAGCTTCCCAAGCCAATCAGGTGGCAGATCTCGTGGCACGTGACCTTTTATGCAGAAAAACCAAGAATAAACAAAGCTGGGTCTGTCATTCTCTCGTGTTTCTCTTCCCTGCCTCGGGCTAATTGTCCTTCCCTGCCCCTTCTCTCTTTGCTTGCCCCTCTGCGTTGAGAGGCACACCGCCGCTTTGGTTTTTTGCAGCCTTTCACTATCTCCAGATGAGGTTTCTAAAAGTCAATTCCACTGCGCAGAAGCAGCATTCAACTTCAGCCCTTCCTGGATTGTGCCTTTTCAAGACTTCCGGTCGACGTTTTTGATATTTGAACTCTCCCTCAAGTAAAAAAAAAATGATCTTCATGTTGAAAACCAGCATGTCAGGATTCAGTGTAGCTATCTCCCTGCCACTCTATTTTTCCACAAGCAGGGAGGGAATTTTTTCAATGTGGGGGAAGGTTCCAACAAGCGACGCCCACACCTGTGGTCTACAGTAGTGCAGTCCAGCAAGGGTGTGGACCCTGCTTCAATTCCACAAACTGACCATGCATGATGCTGTTTAGGCTTAAAAGAGACCTATCTAATTGTGAGAGAGGCAGTAGTTAAAATTACAGGGAGAACTCCGAATGCACATATGTATAAAATGCTCCTTCACATGGCGTGCCTTAAACATACGTGGAATGGGCAAACTGGTGAGGAAATGATTCGTAACTGCATTTCCCTGTTTGTTTCAGCTGGAATTGGGTTAACCTCATCGAATTGCTTGCATGAGACACGAGCCAGAGGTTTTTGCAAGCAAACAGCACTATCGGACTGCTGAACTGGGAATTCATTTCAGACAGATTTGTCACCATTTGTTCTGTCTGAAGGGAGGTCTAGGTTGGTATTATCGCTACAAACCACAGTTCTGCTTGTTCCAGTCAGGAGGGCCATGAATACATTGCGAAAATAACATTGGTAAATAATTAACACTGACTTGGAGCCAAGCAAATACATTCCCACGCTAAGGATGACCGTAGGACCTGGATCTACATTTGAGCAGCTTATGGACAAACTCCTAACAATCTCGTTAACTTCCATTGTTTAACTTGCTTTCTGAATGTAGGGAGATTCGCCTCGCAGCTACGCTGTACTCCTTCCGGCGCCAGGGTGAAGACCTTTTTCTTTTCCCGTTATTTTAGCACCTTACCATCCTAGTCTTTTAGCTCTGCTGTTTTAAGTCTGTATTTGACATTTGAAATCTGTATTTGAAATCTCAGCATTGATGCTCAGTTTTATTCCAGTTGTACTTTCACATTGTGGTTTTTACATGGCGGTTTGAAGCTTCCATGTTTTCTATTTTACGCTGGATCTTACGGTGTTAATTCTTGTGAACCACCCAGAGAGCTTTGGTTATTGGTTCAGCATAGAAATGAAATGAAATAAAATAAATACATGCATTCGCATTTTGCTTTTTGAATCTATTTGTGCCTCTTTTCAGTTATTGCTTTGGAACATAGGAAGCTGTCTTGCATCAGGTCAAACTTCTGACTTGCACCTCCCCCCCCCCCAAGGACTCAGGCAAAAGGGCTCTTTCCCATTCCCAGCTACCTGACGTAGGGTAGCAGGTGTCATTTGCATGCATGCAGCACCTGGTGAAAGAGCCCTGCCCTCTTTTGTATCTGGTCACTCTAGTATACTATACAAATGACACCTGCCGAAATTCCCTTTTCTATACAACTGTTAAAGATACAGGAGCCCTGTCCTCCTTGTCATATGGTCACCTTAACCTGAGGTCCTTCTGACCAGAGAGGCAAGGGATTGAACCTGCTTGTCACCGGGCAATGGCTTCGCGACGGATGCCGGTCCCGTGCGCATCTCACCTTGCAACACTGGAGCATTTCCAACATGTTGAAGAGCAACTCCTGGTTTCTGGCCTGCTCCACGACTTCATTGTGCGCCTCTTGTCTCCATGGAGATGGGCTTAAAGTGGCACAAGCCACCTGCGTGAAGTCGCCAGAAAACCTGGCAAAGCTGCAAACGCCCACTTCTACCGAGAGAGGAAACGGGAGGTCAGCCTCATTTCCACAGAAGCCCAGTCATCCCTCCTAGACAGGAAAACTACCTTTACGCACCTGCGTGTTTACACATGACTCATCTGCTTTGAAATGAAGCTGTTTGAAAGATACAATTTTAAATCTGTTTCCAGCATTAATTAAACCTTCTAAAAATCAGATCATTCGACAAGAGGGAATTGGAGCTCAAGGTACTACGACGGCTTGGATTCATAATGTACATAGCAAAGAGAGATTATAGCGTTGGAGAATAATGAGTGCCAATTGGATATTTATCAGAGGGTCGTTTTTTCGTGGTTGGTAAATGTGTAGTTCGCCAACTAAGTTCCCGAGTCAGCTTACAGTCTTCAAAATTGCAATGACAAAATATTTAACAAATCACACAGAGCAAAAAGCAGCAAGGCTGATAAAAGTGCAGCATAAAACCATGAGCAGAGCTAGGCCAATTCAATCACCGTTTAAACTGGCAGGCTCTTCTCTTTTTCCGCACTTCTTTTCAACTTTTTGTCATCAAACTGGCCCATGTTCATCTGGTTGGTTTACCAGCATAATTGTGGCCCTATAGAAAAAGGGATATAAAGCCTGTCCAGCTAATTACTACCCAATCAGCTTCACTGATGTCACCGCCGCCACATTATACACGCGGCATCTATTAAAGGAACTGGAATGGGGGGTTATAGAAAACTCCATAATAGCAAAAGGACTGGCAGGATTTCAGAACGCAAGGTTCTCAATCCACCATTGTTTCACTCTTAATTACTCCATTCAAAAATATACGGGAAGTCGGGTTGGGGGGGGGGGAACTATTTGTCTGCTGCCTTGCAGGATCCGGCGTCATTCAATTTCTCTCCGTACCGCTCCAAGGAGCTTAAAATGGCAGGTTTGGCTATGGGAGGGTGAACGGAGGGAGGAGAGAGGGGAGGATAGCAGGGGCGGAACACAAGCAAATGTAGTCACCAACTGCTTAAGTTTTGTGTTCAATGGCCCTGCCTCAGTCACAGAATTTTACAGGAAAGTCGGATGATGTTGTTCTAGTCTAGGGTGACCATATGGAAAGGAGGACAGGGCACGCTTGGTGGCAACGTGGGAGAGGGCCTTCTCGGTGGCTGCCCCGGGGTTCTGGAACTCTCTTCCCAGGGAAGCTAGACTGGTTCCCTCCTTGGTGTGCTTTCGGAGGCACGCTAAAACTTTTCTGTTTCAGCAAGCCTTTGGGGAGTAGTTCAGACCTTTGTGAATGTGCTGCTTATAGTTTGGATCTTTTTAATTATTTGTATTTAAAATGTTTTAAATATTTTAAAATTGTACTATGTTTAATTATATTTTTAATTTTTGTATATCTCTATTTGTTTTAACTGTGCGTGTTTTAATTTGTAAGCTGCCTTGAATCACGGTATTGGGAAAAGGGCGGGATATAAATAAATATAATAATAATAATAATAATAATAATATAATAATGTATCTTTTAACAGATGCATAGAAAAGGGAATTTCAGTAGGTGTCATTTGTATGCACACAGCGCCTGGTGAAATTCCCTTTTCATCACAACAGTTTAAGCTGCAGGAGCCCTGCCCTCTTTTATATCTGGTCAAGAAGCAGGGCTCCTGAAGCTTAAACTGTTGTGATGAAATTTCACCAGGCGCTGCATGCATACAAATGACACCTGCTGAAATTCCCTTTTCTATGCATCTGTTAAAGATACAGGAGCCCTGTCCTCCTTTTCATATGGTCACCCTAGTCCCCACTCGGACATGAAGCCCACCGGGTGACTTTGGCCCAGTCACCGAATCTCAGCCTAACCTACCGCACAGGTTTGTTGTGAGGATAAAATGGAGGAGGAGGGCCATGTAGTCCTTGAGTTCCTTGCAAGTGGAAAAAAGGGCAGGATATCAATGTAATCATAATTCAATCAATCCCCTCCACCTGCTGCCGCCTCGGAAAGACCGCAAGATTTAATGCAAACCTTGGCCTGGTAAGAATTTGCCGAAGGTGAAGCTCCACGTCTCGCATGGGTAGAGATCTGCAAGGGTGAGACCCAGGACACAGAGGGCATCCATTGGCTTGTTGTTCTTCAGAAAGGTCAGGATCCCATCTACAGGAACAAAGCAGGAGGAAATACCAAGTGGTATGTATGTATTTATTTATTTATTGCATTTCTATACCGCCCAATAGCCAAATTTCTCTGGGCAGTTCACAAAACTTAAAACCATGAAAACCATTCAAAATATAAAACAAACAGCAGTATAAAAACGTAGCAAAAAAATACAATATAAGAGCGCAAGCAGGATAAAACCGAGCAGCCATGCAGAAATTAATACAGATTTAAAACACAAATTTAAAACAGCAAAGTTAAAAATCAAACTGATGAACTGTTAAAATACTGAGTAAATAAAAAGATCTTTACCTGGCGTCTAAAAGAATATAATGTAGGTTCCAGTATCTTGGTAGAGACAACTTGGCAATGTGGTTTGTGTGTGTGTGTGCATGTTGTTTCCATCAGCAAGCACAGCCTGCCCTGCGTAAGTAAGGCATTGCAGACCAAAGGCCAGTTCACACAACCAGCAGCGCCCTCTGGGGCCATTGTGGGAAGGAGCTGCTCATGCAGGGATTCTGTTTGTGAGAATCAGCAGCACCTCCAAGCGGAGGCTCAAATTGGGTGGAAATGTGCCCCTTCTCAGCAAGGCCTTTATCCTGCCCCCTCCTTTTATTTTCAGAGCCTTCTTCCTTTGGTTTATATTGTCTTTCTTTCGTTTTGAATTTATGCCTTGTTCATTTCTCCTGCTGCCTTTTTCCCCTTTTCTTTTCTTTAGCAGAAACTCAATGCTGGGTCCAGGTTTTGGAGGGCCCTTGGTTAAGACACTCTCAGTGGAAAAATGATAGAATTGTTTGAGTTGGAATTTCTTGGAGATCATCTAGCCCATCCCCTGCCTAGTGTACGTAGCACTGTTTATAAAGCATTAAAATGTAAGAGGAGCCCTGCTGGATCAGACCAGGGATCCATCTAGTCCTGCGGTCTGTTCATCCAGTAGGCAACCAGCTGCCCATGGGAAACTCACAAGCAGGACAGAAGTGCAACAGCACCTTCCTATCCATGATCCCCAGCAACAGGTATATATAGGCATACTGCCTCTGATACTGGAGATAACACATAGCCATCAGGACCAGTTGCCATTGATAGCCTTCTCCTCCAGGAAATTGTCCTAACACTTTTTAGAGCCATCCAAATTGATGGCCATAGCTACATCTTGTGGTAGCGAATTCCATAGTTTGACTATGCGCTGTGTGAAGAAGTCCTTCCTCTTATCTGTCCTGAACCTCCCACCAATCTGCTTCATGGATGATGCCACTGGGATCTAGCATCATGAGAGAGGCAGAAAAATGTCTCCCTATCCACTTGATTCCGCACCATGCGTCCATTTTTACACCTCTGTATCATGTCTCCCCTTAGCTAAACCATCCCAGCTGTTGTAACCTTCCCTCACTGGCTGCTATCCTACACCAATTACCTAAGAGTAACTTCACGGAGCCTACTTGTGAGTAGACACAGATGGAATTATTTGTAGAGTTCATTTTTACACCTTAGTTTAAATACATTGTAAGCTTCCCGGAATTCCTGGGGTAGGGCAGGATGAGTCTATCAATAGAACTCATCCTAAAAGCAATGCACCGATCTAATCCAAGGTCTATCATCTAGAGACACCCTGGTCAACTCCCAGTCCAGGTTAACAACTTTTGCCCTGACAACAAAAGGATGAGTCTATCTGGAAATAAAGCCCCCAAAGGAAAACGTGATCGCAACTATCCATCTGGTGGTTTATTGCTACAGCTGCCAGGCATATCACACCCTCCCATGGAAACAGGATGTTTCCTGCCTCACTCTTTCCCTCCCTGCTGTGTGGGCAAGGTGGAACCCAGTACCTAACGGAATTGAGGTGGAAGTGAGGACAGGCTAACGAGCCAGGCCAGATAACTCATCTGCCCCGTGTCAGCTTGCTATCCTGTCACCTTACCGGCATGGAGTTGCACTCTGTCTGAGTCCTGGTTGTGTCGATAGCAGCAACGGATGGAGGAGATGGAGACGGAAGGAAGGCACTTGACCCGGAGGCCCCAAAAGAAAGACTCCACGCAGCTCCGGAGGGAATTCAGCAGTGAACTCGCGACGGGCCCTTCGCTCAGGTCTATGGGCAGAAGCATCAAGTTCGTTACTTCGGGACTAGTTCTCGCACAGTAAATCCAAGTGTGAAAAAGTGACCCCACTCCACAATATTGCAGGAAAGAAGGAGCGGGTGGAACTCGCAAGGGTACAAACCTCCGAGCTTAATATCTGCATAAAAGCGTGATGTACGCACATTTTAAGTCGTAACTGGTCTTCGCCAAGCGGGGGCAAGCACTTTACTAAGTTGGGGAGTGGTATACCTATCAAGTATAGTTTCTTGGTAATGAGGATGACTTGGCTGTGCTGGCTGGGGATGGGAGTTGTAGTGCAACACATCCCAAGGCACCGGGTTGGGGAAGACTGTCTTACCCCCTGTGAAGGTTTGAGGCCTACAGAGGCAAAGTAAAAAGGTCAGGGGGTTATTCTGTTGGGAGGCGGTATTCCTGAGAATAGTTTCATTTCCCAGTTAAGTTTCATTTCTTCAAGGTTAAAACCATACTTTCTGTTTTGGGATAGAAGAGGGCATCAACAGAGAGGAGAGAGCCAGCCAGGGGGAAAGCAGGAAAAGACAAGAGCATAAGGAAGACACAGTCGGAAAAGCCTAAATGCAGCTAGGGTAAAGGAACTTGGGTTTTTGCAACTTATTTTCTTTTAATGCCTTTGTATCACTCGGCTGTATTGACTAAATACCTTTTACTTGTACTTTGGTTGTTTTAATATTCTAGGAAACTGTCTGCAGCCTAAACCCCACATTATTGGGAAGGGGGAGTTAAAGGAAGGACGATGGGACTCTTGAGGAGGCAGAAGGGGTTGCTCTGGGGGTGGCAGGGCATAGAAGGAACCCTGACACCACCACACACACTGGAGACTTGGTGCAAAGTGTGTCCTTCTCCCTCTACTGTTCCATGCTTTACAGCGGTTTAAATGCCCTTAACCCACAGCAGGGTTCTGACTGCAGGAATAAAATGGGACTTCGCTGTGGCCGCCCTGATGCTAAACAGATATACTTGGGAAGAAGCATCATTCTGGGGTGGAAAAGGAGAATATATTTTGAAGGGGGGGGATAACCTCAGCATCATTGTCATTATGTACCCTGACTATAACACCGTTTTATAAAATTATCAGGAAAAAGGGATGCTTCAGGGAGTAGATTCAGCCCGGTGAGCTCATGCCAGCCCTCGGGGCTGACCTGGACTGGTTTGCTACGGCTCCCATCATCTGCCGCATTCTGAGATTTTATTTGGGGTCCCCCTGGGCTGTGGGGCTCTGGGTTTTGTCTCTGGGCTCCAGAACTAGCCACACCGCTGCCTCTTCCCTTCCTTAGATGGTGCCATAGGCCTGGCCATTGAGTTACCTATAGGTTGCAGGTAGATGTGCTTGCGGCAGAACCGCTGCTTTCTCCTCAACAGAGAGTAGTGGAAGGTTTCAAAGTCCTCGGGGGCGTCGGGGTGGCTGAGGAGCCAGTCGAAGGCGGTACGGATGAACAAGCCGCAGAAAAGCGTCCTGTGGGGGTTGTAGGCCTCGGAGAGGAAGAGCTTCTCGGCGCTGGAGAAGGCCTTGGCGTAAAGCTCCTGTAGGGCCGGGTTGGTGGAGATCAGAGCATCCTTCAATGCCCGGGGCCCAAAGCTGAACTCCTGAGCATGTCTGCACTGCAACATCGCTAACAACAGGCCCTGGTTCTGCGGTGCTGCTTTCTATGAGGAGACAATGCAACAGTCAACATCTAAACCCCACCTTTTGCATCCAAGTAATGCAAGCCTACCTGGAATGAAACCTGGTGCATACACCCAGGGCACAATTCTACATTTCAAGTTTGAATACCACCATGGCCTGTTCTCCCACAAGGGGCCAGAAAATGCAAACTGCAACACAATATTTCCCTTAAAGACTGAGAGATCAGAATGGGTAGACCCTATTATTTTATTTTTTTGTTTAAAACATTTCTTTGCCACCTTTCAGGTCAGAAGCCCTCACAAGATGGCTTACAACAATAAAATGCATTAAACAGTTTAAAACATTAAAATAAAGAATAAAAACTTACACAAGAAAATAGCAATTAAAACAATAAAAGAGAACAATAAAATCATCAAGAACAATGGCAGTAACAGCAGGCCTACCTAGTTGAATTTTAAGAGTTTTATTGTTATTTTAATAATGTATTAGTCATACGTTTTTAATCAGTTTTATGTATTTTATACTATTTGTATTTAATGTTGTTCCCCGCCTCGATCCAGAGGGAGAGGTGGGTAAGAAATAAATATTATTATAATAACAACAGTACTCAACATGAGAAGGCCACAGTACAATAAAATGTTTCCAAGTCCTTCTTAAACACCTGTAGGGGTGGTGCATGGCAGACCTCATTAACCAAATCATTCTGCATTTCATGTTCAAAACTGGATTCAGCCCCTACACACCTGTTTTCAAAATGTCCAGGAGCAATTGAGGCCTTTCAGAAATTAGTCAATGGCTCAATTCAGACGACACCGTAAACAACTGGTGTGGGGGAAACAATCGTCAGTTGTTTTGACTATTGTGTCATTCGAATGCTGCCATAGTCAACTCAGCGCTGATCCTCATCCACACCACAGTTGATTATTTATTACCATGTTGTGTGAGGAGCCCCCTAGGGTTAGTGTGAGGGTTAGGGTTAGTCAACCCACCATTGACTATCGTGTCGTCCAAATTGAGCCAATATTTCCCCATTCCCGGGAGCTATTGCAGAATGGTCTTGATCAGTGCCATCCACCGCTGTGATATTCCATTGGAATTCCTTCCCCAAATATAATCCAATAGCTTTCAGAGCCAGTGAGGTGTAGTGGTTATAGTCTTTCAGAATTTAAGAAAGCTATAAAGACTGATCTCTTCCGGCAGGCCTACCCAGCCGAATTTTAAGAGTTTTATTGGTATTTTAACAATGTATTTGTTTTTATATGTTTTTAAGCAGTTTTATGTATTTTATATCATTTGTTTTTAATGTTGTTCCCCACCTCGATCCAGAGGGAGAGGTGGGTAAAAAATAAATAAATAAATAATAATAATAATTATTATTATTATTATTATTATTATTATTTTGGAAAGGGGAGATCCAGACTCTAGTCCCCCACTCAGCCAGGAAGCTCACTGGGTGACTTTGAGCCAGTCAAGGACTCTCAGCCTAACCTACCTCACAGGGTTGTTGTGAAGATAAAATGAAGAGGAGGAGGACCACATAACCACCTTGGGCTCCTTACAAGAGGGGAGGGAAAGGCAGGATATAAATGTAATAAGAAAGGAAGTGATGCTGGCTTCGCTAAATTACATTACGTGCAATTTGCTGCAATCTCTTAATAAATTATTCCCTTTGTAAGTCGGCTACTATCAAGCAACTCCCTGAGAGTGATAAATGCCCATGAATTATTCTCTTTGAAAGTTCAGCACCACCACCTTCTTTCGACAGACACATTCTGGGGCGATTAAAACAAACAATGGCAGTATAATAAAATACAGCATAACTGCAGCAAAAAGAGGCTTAGGGAAGGCAGTCAGAAGTGAGCCACCCCGAACAGCCTAACGACAAACCACGGGTTCTCAAGGTGGCTTGTGCAAGAAAAAGAAGCCGCACTGCATGGTGCACAAGCCACCCTGTGGAAAGTATCCTGGGTTCAGATAACACGCTAACCCACAATTCAACAAACAACCCACGGTTCAACAAACAACCCACGGTTCAACAACAAGCCACACTCAACCATTGAGTGTGGGTTAGTGTGTTGTGCGAACCCAGTCCATATCTCCCCAAAGACTGCACTGCAGTAAGCTCTTGCAGTGCCCCAGAGCATTCTTCCTCAACCAGGTACTCAATTCCCATCATTCCCCAGGAAGCATGGACAAAGAACGTCAGGTCTCAGCTCAGCCTGAGCGCTGCATCTTAGTTTGCTCTGAAGCACGAAAGGAAAAAAAAACGCTGGAAACTAATCTCAGAAAAGTTGAGAACTTCTTCAACTATTGCCACCTCAAACAAGTGTCTGGGTTGACCGCAGGGTAGGTTGCTTCTTCTTTATTCCATCCCACCCCACGGCCAAATCCAGCCATTCTGCCATGCAATAATTTAAGAAGGCATCGCCCACACCCGCAAGGCCTGTCAGCTAAATCGACTAACGCAGACGAATCGCTCAAATTAGTCACTCGCCAGTAAATCCGGAGAACATTCAGAGGCCGTCAGCCTAAATGAACAGCCCAGAAGGCTCATAATGAACATCTGACAAATGTTGGGAGTCCAGAAAGTCGCTCCCTCGCCGAGATCCGCAACAGTTGCTGCTGTCGAGCTTCACGGATTGAAGTCATAGCCTCAATTTATTTTGTTGACGGGTCTTGAATAAAATTGTTTTTGATGGGGGAGCCTGAGCTGATGACACGCAAAGAGGTGTCGAAAAGGCAGACAATATGAGAGAAAAGCAGTGCTGGAGAAAAGGGGAGAGATGTGCAATCCTCACGAACACAAGGCTTGGGTTCCTAGGTTTGCCAGTTTTGTTTGTTTTCTGGCGAGGCTCTTCAACCTTCACTAGCACCTTGGACAGCTTCTTTACAGCTCAGATTGGTTCTGACTGAAACCCGGAGCGGATTCACTGCCCCATTGATGCCAGAGCCACCAGCCTCCACTCTGTATGTGTTGTGGACACACGCTGGTTCCTAAACCTCAATTAACATCACTGTCGCTGAAGGTATCCTTGGGCAAAGCCACCGCCTCTCCTGACTTTCCCATTTATAAAACAGAGATGGCAATGAGCGGAATGGGAGACCTCCCTGTGCTAAAACTCATCATGAAGCTGTCGCCCAGTGAATCGCATTCGGCTCCCAGGTCCATAACACTGTGCAGCGCTGCCAAGGTTCCCCACCCCCACCCTGGCCACTTTTGTCGCTCCCTGTTAAAGTTTAGGGAAACGCAACTGGGCCCAAAGATCCCAAAATCCTGTCTTCCCGATGTCCCCACTGTCTCCTGGTGCTAGGAGACAAAGCCCTGTGAGAGACTGAAAGAACTGGGCATGTTTAGCCTGCAGAAGAGAAGACTGAGGGGAGACATGATAGCACTCTACAAGGACATGAAAGGTTGTCACATGGAGGAGGGCCAGGATCTCTTCTCGATCAACCCAGAGTGCAGGACACGTAATAATGGGCTCAAGTTACAGGAAGCGGGATTCCTGCTGGATATCAGGAAAAACCTCCTGATGGTTAGAGCAGTACAACAATGGAACCCATGATCTAGGGAGGTCGTGGGCTCTCCCACCTTAGGCATTCAAGAGGCAGCTGGACAACCATCTGTCAGGTGTGCTTTAAGGTCGATTCCTGCATTGAGCAGGGGGTTGGACTAGATGGCCTCGTAGGTCCCTTCCAACTCTACTATTCTATGATTCTATGATTCAGAGGCATGATTCTCCTCTGTTATTTCCAATGTCTCCAGTACTGAGAGAACAAGGAACTGAGAATAGAGCAGCACTGAGAGCGTATCAAAATAGAAACCGTGTCTGGAGAGGAACCCAAAGGCAAACTGTTGCACTCCACACTGCTCGAGGCACCTTGTTATTGCTTCGTGCTTCTCAAGGGAGACCTGGTGCTTTGGGCAAACGGATCTTAATCTGGTCTTTGCATAATGCAAGTTATTATTATTATTATTATTATTATAATTTAAGTGGCAATATTACCATGGCTCACATGCACTCACAACCCAAGAACAGGATAATGCATTCTCAAGATTTGACCACTGTAGCACAGTTGAACATGAATCTACATTACAGGGGTGGGCAACATACAGCCCTCGGACTCATTTCGTGCGGCCCTCTGTATGCGATCAGTTCAGACTTCTGCCAGGAGCACTCTGTCCCTTCCCTATCAGCACACTGCGTTGGAAGAAGCGGGAGGGAGGCAGAGAAAAGGGGTGCCCCACCCACTGTTGGCATGTGGCCACCAACAGATAATCCATGAATTAATTAGGCTCTCGGCAGAAAAAAAGGTTGCCTAGCCCAATTTACAAACCGGATGCATCCATTTCCTTACAGCTACTGCGAAGAGTGCTCTGGCTGTAGCCTGGGGTGGGCTAGAGGTGCCTGCCCCCCTAAACCTTTCTCTGCTCCCTTTTTTACAAGCAAATAATTTAAAAGCAGTTTACTGTGTTGTCTTTAAAAGACCTGCAAACCATATGAACTACTTTTGGGGTGCATCTCCCAGCCTGAAGAGTCCAGCAGGGCTCAGAAGGAACAGGGAAACCTGAAGGGGGTGGCAGATGACGTCAGGGTCCCTGCCAATCAAAACATGCCCAGGCCAGGTCCCTACGAATTCTGGTACCACTACATCACCACTGATAATCCCTTAAAGGGGAGGGTAGAGGAATTCCGCGGGAAACCCCTTCCAAACTCGGAGATCCCAGTTGCTGCGCAGCCTGCTAGAGAGAGGGAGAGAAGCAGAGCCGTCTGAAGGCGACCTTCCCTTCCTTGACTCGTGCCGATCCAGTTGGGAAGCCGCGCCATTCAAAGGAAGCGGGGGCGCCTGTCGCCTCTCCCGATCGCTTGCGCGCTCGGCTCCCCAACGGGTCTCCCGCCGCCCTTTCAACACCCCCCGTCCCCGTCCCCCCACCCGGCGGCAGTAGCAGCAACAGCAGCGTCGCCACCAACTCCAGCGTTGCGAGTCGCTCGCGGCGGCGCGTTCTCCTCGGCGGAGCGCATCCCTTGCCGGCGCCCGCTCTCCCCCCCCCCCGCACCTGCCCGCCACGCACTTCATTCACACTCGGGGCCAGGCCGGGGCCAACGGGGGGAGGAGGGAGGCGCGGACCGAGCCCGGACCCTCCAGCCGAGTGGGCTGCTCCCTCCGCTTGCGCGCCCGAGCGCGCCTTCCTCTCGCCTTCCAAACGGCACCTGCCTCCCCCGGGGCGTTGGTGCGCCGCGAAACTCACCCGCCCGGAGGATCGGGGCCGCCGCCCCCCCGCCTCCTCTACACAAGCCCCCTTCGCGAAGGATCTCTCCCCTCGCGCTCCCGCCGGCGCCGCCCTCGCTTGGCGGCGTGTGACTTTACCTCTCCGGGCTGCGTGAGCGAGGGGCTCCGTTCTGCAGAGAGGCGGGAAGAGGCGGCGTGGGGAGCCCTCGTGGCGGCGGCGGCGGCGCTGGCGGGAGATTCCGAAGCCCAGACGTGGCTGATGGAGCGCCCAGGATGGGAGGGAGCGAGGGGGGGGGGGGAGATCAGAGGAGGGACGGGGGAGGAGAGGCAGCGATGGCGACGGGGGAGGAGGGGGAGCGCTCGGGGGAAGCCGGGGAGAAGTTCCGAGCAGAGGAAAACAAACCGCCGGAACTCCCACGCCCTCGCCGCGGCTGCATTTCGCCGGCAGGACTGCGCGTAACGGAGAGGCGGCGGCTTGGGTACGCGCAGCCTTGGCATGGATGCCGTCTAGACGTTATCTACGTCTATAGATATAAAAGAGCTATAAGGAAGCAACAGATAATACCGTTCCACTTGCTTATTTCTATCTATTCCAGTGCACCCTTCCCCCTCGAGGTGGTGCGCAGGGTTCTCCCGTAGGCCTCCCGCGCTCCTCTGTTATCGTTACATCAACCCTGTGAGGTAGGTTCAGCTCATAGCAACCGGTGGCCCAAAGACATCTAGTGAGCTGCAGCATGGAGCACAGACTCCCCCGTTCACCAACTCTCCTAGCCCTTCAGCGAGACAGCACTTTGCACGCGCTCTGTGGAGTCTGCCTTTGCAGTGCAGATGGCCTATGCTAAAGGTGATGCAAAAAACAATAAAATAAATCCCCCCCTCCATTGATGTCTTTTTTCTTCTTTTTTTAAAAACTAAACCGAAAAACCCTGTTTTCTGCCCATACAGAGAAGCAGTTGGCACATTCTCAGAGGCCCTGGTCCCTTCGCTTAGGTTCACCCCCCCCCCCCCCATTCAGCCAAGCATCTCTGGTTCCCTTTAGGATGGTAATTGGCACTCTGTGGAAGCTCACACACGCTTTGGCTCTGTGATCTTTAAAATATGCTTCATCTTCCCTTTGAAGGAAAGGCACTGTGCAGATGCCCAGAGGCACTCTGTTTAAAGCGTGAGAATTTTGGGGCGGACGAAAGGAAACAAGCATCAGGAGGCTAGTAGAAGTGAGACGGAATCACCATAAATGGGAGGTAATATACGTGTGAATACCAAATGCTGGAGACAAACAGCAGGGGAAGAAGAATTGTAGTTTTCCTGCTGTGCTTCTGAGCCTCCCAAGGGCATGCGGCTTGCCACTGTTGGAAACAGGAGACTGGGCTAGATGGACCTTTGGTCTGATCCCACAGGGGCTCTTCTTACGTCATTGTGGGCACTGGCTGCTGCTTTTGTCTCAGATCTTCCCCTTGGCAAGCGCTGAGCTCCTGGTCCCCTCTGGCTTTTGAAAGAAGGTAATTAAGCGGGGGAATCTCTCTCCACTGTAATTTATCTCTTCCTTTTCCAGTTAATAACATCTGCCTCCTCAAATAAAAGCCTGTGTCTGGGACGATCCAAGCCTCGCTCCCTCTCCTTTGCAGGGAAAGGATTAATTTAAGCCTGGCTCATTGAAAGGAGAGTGAAAACGCAGTTGCGCTCCACTCTTTTGGAAAGGAGGGTTGGTTCTGGGAACCAGCCTGTCCAATTTGCGGTATTAAGCCGCAACAGACCGTGTAATGGCGAACATCCGATTGAGTCCATGACAGAGCCTTCCCTTGAAGATGAGTTACCAGGGAACGCTGCCTCTTTAAATCCCTGGGCATTTTACTTGAGGGGTGCTGATCTGCTAGTCAACATGTTCTGCTGGGGGATATATGTGATGGCTCTTCACAGGACAATCTGAGATAGCCGTCGGACAAATTCCAGCAGACGCTGATCAACGCTAGCAATATTTATAAATGTTAAGAGAATTACATTTTTTATGAACATTAGCTGCAAAACTGAAAGTATTGTAATATCCCTGTAATCTCTAATGATCCTTTAACTGTTGTAGCAGTTTACTTTCTGGCTTTCCTGGTCACTGAAGATCTGTATCTTGTTCTTTAAGGGAGCTGGTGATCTACGCTTGTCTCGTTCTTTGGCTGCAGGTCACACAATCTAGCTGCTCCTCATGACCATTCTGTCCCATGACATTCTCTCTTTCACTGCCCAACACAACATCCTCTTCCCAGGACCAGGCTTAACTCTCTCCCTCTTAACTGGCTCCCTGTCCATCTTCCACCTTCCCAACACTATTGTATAACTTGCCACACTAGATGGGCCAGACAGAGTGAGTGGACAACCAGGATGGCTTGCACACTGACTTTGAATGGATGCCGGGAAGTCTCAGTACTACACCAGGGTTAGAGTTAAGCCTAAGGTTAAGGTTAGGGTTGGCTAGGCATGGCTCCCAGAGCAGGAACTGGGGCTACCATTAGAGCCTAGCCAGCCAGATAGACTAAGTAGGCCACCCCACTGTCTTTGGGTGGCTAGGGCAATGTTTCAGTGGCATGTGATGCTTAGGGTTAAGCCTCAGGTTAGGGTTAGTGAGCCAAACCTCTAAAAGACCTATCCAAGGTGCTGAACTTAATTTGAGGATTGGATTCAATCTGACTGGTTCTGACTGAAACCAGGAGCTGATTCACTGCCCGACAGATATCGGAGGCACCAGCCTGCACTGTCCAGAATCTGAGCAGTCCCTTACCTGCTGTGTTACCTGGAGCTTCTGCCTTGGATCCTGCTATTGAGCAGCTCCAGCTGAAAGTAAGCACTTGCCAGAGCTGGCTCAGTGGCCTGCAGGATTGTAACCTTATATGATAATAATAATAATAATAATAATAATAATAATAATAATAGCCGTGAACCATATCAACCCCGACAATGATGGCTTTCATACTGTAGAGTTTCTCTGATGTCGCTCGCTGTGCGCATTTAATTATATCTCACCCCATGCCAATAATGGAAAGTCAACATAGGCCTCTGAAGTGCATGCAATCCATAATGCGTGTCATAATTAAACGACAGAGCAAGAAAGACTAATGATCTAGAGAGTTTGCAGTCGGAAAGAGGACTCAACGTGGAAAAGGGGTAAGCATGGCTCCGTGGCAGGACACGCACTTTCCTTGCAATAGGTCCCATCTTCAACAGCAAGGTCTTAGTTAGCATGGTTGGAAGACAAAAAACATATGCTGGCTGATTATGTTTGCATGGATTAGGCCTCTTTCACTACTGCATCATTTTTGTTTCTATCCTATGTGATTTGTTTTGTCTGTTTTGGACGCCTCATTCTCCTCAGGCTCAAAATGTGTCATCCTGGGATGAAATTGGGATTTATTTATGTTTAAAAATTTTAAAAAATTGGCATGCCCCTGAAACTACAGTTCCCATGGTCCTCTTGTTCACCAGGGAGAGCTAGTGAAGCCAGTGGCCTGTGTGAATGTGACCAAGGAAGTCGTCCAGTTCAAATCTCTGCTGTGAACCCATTAGAGGATTTTGGGGCAGGCCTCTAATTCTCACCGCTTCAGCCAACGCCCACCTGCAAGATACAGTACTGGCCTACCTTTCAGGGCTGTTGTGAGGATTGCTGCGCCAATGTATGCAAAGCAAACGGCATTGTCTTTTATTTTTTATTTTTTTAATGTATTTATGGTTTAAAGTATTTCGTCTTAAATCCTGCTCCTCAGAAGAAAAAGGCTCCCAGAGCAGTTTGCAACGAATCAACAAAAAAGATAGTTCCTGCCCGCAGACTTGCAATATAAAAAGTCACGACACACAAGGAAAAAGTGATGTGGAGAGAAGAGGAAAAAAATTAGGGAGACTTTTAGCAGGGCTGGTGGAATTGTCCTGCTTCCCTTCTCATCTCTTTTTGGAGGGAAGGGCAGTCCAACTAGAACAGGCCGGGATGTTCCCATTGCCTGCTCCTGTCTCCTTTAGTCCATCATTCCCACAGGGTAGTTGATGTCGGTTAAACCTGTATGTGTTGCAGAGTAGAGGGAGGAATGTGCTCTCTATTTTATGCCTTTTAGGGGGCAATCCTGTCTAGGTTTACACGGAAAATACTCCTACATGCATAGGATTGTGCCCCATAGGTCTCCACCACACCAGCGATTTACTGCACTCTTGCCATGCCTGATGTGTGGATTTGCAGCATGGTACTCACATGACGCCCTGCCTGTCCTGCTGATACCCCACCCCCAGCCTTTCCTGGAACCTAAAAGTCTGTATTACTTTCCCTAAGTGCATTTAATGCGCCCTAAGTGTGTAGTTTTAAAGGAACGGGCTTGAATGGATTGCATCAGGTCCTGGCAGGGAAAGGCAATCTCTCCCAGCAGCCGGCTCCAAGCCGCAATATAAAATTCAAACCTTGCATCCCAGGCTCCAAAGTTTTTTTAAAAAAATCATACAATGCCTAAATCTCTGCAGAGACTGGATTGTACTCCCTCAATGCCCCCAAAGAGCCAGACTAAAGGGTCGTTCCATTTTTGCCTGGGAGAAAGGCGGTCTAGTTGAAGTACTCATCTGCCAGGACCTGACTGGAGGGAGAAGGAGAAGGGGAGGGGTGGAACGGAAGAGCCAAGGAGCGAAAGAGCAGCTATTCAGCTGAAAGGAAGCATAAGCTTGATGCGCATTTGCCTCAGAGTTAAAAGAACGTGGAGGCAAACCAGGTGGGGGGATTAGGTGTGATGGAGGTCCAAGATAGATGTAAATAATATCGAAGAAAGGCTGCATTCGCCTCCAAAAATCCCCCCTGGCAGAAGTATAGGATTGGCTTTCTACCGATCACAGGAAGGGAAATATTTGCCCACGTTTGGTGCATTCTCATCCTGCATTTAATTGAAATTGACATTTTGAAGTGTGAAGTACCAATGGCACATCTCCTGCAGTGCCAGAGCAGAGCTGAATGCCTTTGGTAGTGAACAATCGGCGGCTTCTACTTTGATGGCGAGAGGATGAGGCTGAAAGATGCAGGTTGCTCCTGCGTTAAGCGTGCAGCACTAGCATGCAAAACTGAGCATGTCTTCCAGAATCCTTCTCAGACAGATGAAAATGGATTCTGAATGTCTCGCTGCTGCTGCTGGTGGGGAAGGGGATGCGCCGTTGATCGTCAGCGTCGCTGAATGCTGTTTGCTCCTAATCACAGAAAGTGCTTCTCCTCTGTAATTTTGCACTGTTTCTTTTTCTTTCTGTCAAGCATTGATAGGAACGTAAGAAGCTCTCCATGGTTTCAGGAAGTATTTTTTCCTGCCCTACCTGGAGATGCCGGGGATCGAACCAGGGACCTTCAGCATGCAAAGCTGAGCTACATCCTCTTCCGATTTCAATCATCTGCAAGCCCTGGTCTGCTGAGGAATCCCTGGTCAGGCACAACAAAGGATGCTGGGACAAGGGCTAGGGGGTGCTCGCAGTTCATTTCAGGGGACAGCACTAGCACCAGGCATAGTTGGGCACTTTTCCAGAGCCTGCACTTGAGCAGGATTATACTGTGATGTCCAGGAAATCCTTTTAAAACACACACACATACACATAGGTGTGCACAAGGGGTGTGCTGGGTATGCCCAGGCACACCCCGATGTCTCAAGCAATAAGCACCAAATTGAAGTGGGCACTGAGTGGGGATCCAGAGGGGGATCCAGAAGCAGTGGGAATGGCCCTCCACCTGCCCGGAAGCAGGAATAAAAAGGAATTATGCTGCCGGGAGCCTCTCTGCCAGGAGTAGTGCTTCAGAGAGGCCTGAAGGAGGGCCCTCAACGGCTAATATCACCTTGTAAGCACCAATGATGCTGGGGCTTGAGAAGCGTCTCCTCATTCCCTACCCCTCACCTG
Source organism: Anniella stebbinsi (assembly GCA_029215795.1). NCBI lineage: Eukaryota > Metazoa > Chordata > Lepidosauria > Squamata > Anniellidae > Anniella > Anniella stebbinsi. The sequence goes on from JARDYH010000007.1 coordinate 57,803,371, forward strand.
CAACGGTCCTCCCACGGCCAGCAAGTCAGGAGTAGGGCACCAGTGTCTACAGCGTTAATTAATAAATGAATAACAATAACATACCTTATGATGGAGTATTAAATAGATGTTTGCCTTAAAAAAAAAATATCCCCGGGATCCCCGGGTGCACACCCTAATGATACGAGCTGTGCATGCCTATGCACCCACACACTTATCTGTACTGTCCCAGCCTCCTTGCTTACGATGATTTAAGAGCTACAATCATTTCCAGTAGGGGTGTGCACGGACCCCCCGGATCGGATCGGGACCCAGATCGGGACCTCCAATTTTGTCCCGGACCGGCGGGTGGGTAAGGGGGGGCCTAACTCCCTCCCCCCCCCCCCGGGGCCGTCCGCTGTGGACGGCCCCGGCAGGTAAACCCCCTCCCCCGCGCTCCCTACCCCCCCTGGGGCCGCCCGCTTCCATCCGCTGGCGCCCGCGGGCGCCAGCGGATAGAAGCGGACGGCTCCGGGGGGGGGTAAGCCCCCTTCCCCGCCACTGCTTACCTTCTCGGCCCGTCCGGCGCCGGCGGCTACTACCAGCGGGCTCCGCGGCCTACTCTCGAGTAGCGCGCCGGGTGATGACATCACCCGGCGCGCCACCCTGGAGCAGGCCGCGGAGCCTGCTGGTGGTAGTAGGCGCCGGCGCCGGACGGGAGCCGCCGGGCCGGGCAGGTAAGGGCCCCCCTCCCCCTCCCCCCCTCCGCGCGCCCCCTCCTCCCCTCCACGCCCCCCCTCCTTACCTTTCCGGCCCGGCGGCTCCCGTCCGGCGCCGGCGCCTACTACTTCCAGCAGGCTCCGCGGCCTGCTCTAGAGTAGCGCGCCGGGTGATGACTCCCTCCCCCCCCCCCCGGGGCCGTCCGCTGTGGACGGCCCCGGCAGGTAAACCCCCTCCCCCGCGCTCCCTACCCCCCCTGGGGCCGCCCGCTTCCATCCGCTGGCGCCCGCGGGCGCCAGCGGATAGAAGCGGACGGCTCCGGGGGGGGGTAAGCCCCCTTCCCCGCCACTGCTTACCTTCTCGGCCCGTCCGGCGCCGGCGGCTACTACCAGCGGGCTCCGCGGCCTACTCTCGAGTAGCGCGCCGGGTGATGACATCACCCGGCGCGCCACCCTGGAGCAGGCCGCGGAGCCTGCTGGTAGTAGTAGGCGCCGGCGCCGGACGGGAGCCACCGGGCCGGGCAGGTAAGGGCCCCCCCTCCCCCTCCCCCCTCCGCGCGCCCCCTCCTCCCCTCCACGCACCCCCTCCTTACCTTTCCGGCCCGGCGGCTCCCGTCCGGCGCCGGCGCCTACTACTTCCAGCAGGCTCCGCGGCCTGCTCTAGAGTAGCGCGCCGGGTGATGACATCACCCGGCGCGCCACCCTAGAGCAGGCCGCGGAGCCTGCTAGTAGTAGTAGGCGCCGGCGCCGGACGGGAGCCACCGGGCCGAGAAGGTAAGTGCCCCCCTCCTCCCCCCCCCGCTGTCCACTTTCATCGGCGGGCGCCCGCTGGCGCCCGCCAATGGAAGCGGCGGTGGGCGCCAGTGGGCGCCCGCCGATCCGCCGATCCGCCGAACCGGTTCGGAGCTTTTTCGGACCGGTTCGGATTGGATCGGCCGATCCAGCTGCGGGATCGGAAATCGGATAATTTATCCGATTTCCCACTGGACCGGACTCGGATCGTGGATCGGGTCCGATCCAGTGCACATCCCTAATAATTTATCCGATTTCCCACTGGACCGGACTCGGATCGTGGATCGGGTCCGATCCAGTGCACATCCCTAATTTCCAGTCACTCGGATCACTTGTTACTGGCTTTGCTTTAGCCCTTTGATAATGAAGCCATCTGACACAGTGGGGCTCCGATCGCTATTAATCCCTGCCTCCGAGGTGCATGGGAGTGCTCCGGGAGGCCTGGCAGCCTGAATAAACACTGCATCGTTTTTCCGCTCCAGCATTTCTTAACGTGATTATATGTATCATTTGCATTGGTGATGAGGGGCCGGATCCTACTCTCCTTGACGTCGGCTGGGAAACGCCAGGGCAGGATCTGTCCACCGGAGACGTTCCGAACTGAGATTTTCCTCCGGCTTCTCCCTTAGCAGGAATCTTGTTAAATGCACTAGTGAAGAATGTGGATTGGAGGCGGATGGGGATTCTTCGCATTCATCGCTCGGTCTTTTCCGCTTAGTTGGTACTTTGAAGGAAGTGTGTTTTCAAAATCTAGGACTCGTTAGGAAATACCCTTTTTTTCCTGATTCGGACCCCTCCCAATTTACTGTAGGGTAGGGCCGTGCCACAATGGTAGAGTCCCTGCTTTGCATGCAGAAGGCCCTACTAGGTTCATTTCCCAGGGCAGTGTGGTGTAGTGGCTAAAGTGTTGGACTCTGAGTCGGGAAATCCGGGTTCTAGTCCCCACTCGGCCATGGAAGCTCACTGGGTGATTTTGGGCTAGTCACAGACTCTCAACCCAACCTACCTCACAAGGTTGTTATTGTGAGGATAAAATGGAGAAGAGGGGTTTATTTACGCCACCTTGGGTTCCTTGGAGGAAAAAAGGCGGGATATAAATGCAATAATAAAAATTAAATGAATAAATAATAAATCTCCAGGTAGGGCCATAAACAACACCTGGCTGAAGCCCTGGAGAGCCGTTGCTGCCAGTGAGTGTAGAACAGACAGTACAAATGGTTCAGCAATATTTTTTTATTATTATTTTCACACTCACACAAGATTGTGAAAAGAAGTGGAGGGGGAAAGAACAAGAAATTACATGGACAGAAATATCAATATTCCATCAAATACGATACTCTGGGGGGGGGGGAAGAGAAGATTATGCAGAACCTTCAAGAAAAGCAGACCAAATATTCATATATTTATCCAATTGCGAGTGGCGCCTATATACCACCCATTCAAATGTTCATAGTCTCAGATCTGTTCCATTACAGGAGGTGAACATTTTTCATTCCAAAGTTGTAATATCAGTCTTTTGACTGTCATAAAAGCTTACCATTGGCCCAGCAACGGTAAGACAGATTGCTATGTACTTAAGGCACTTACAATAATATTCAATAACATTCAAACCCATAGATTTCCCTCTTTCAGGGGGGTGCACACAAACACCTTCTTCCCCAAGATCAGCCCTAGACATTTGTCTTGTACGAGATGTCATTTTACTTCCAAGCCCTTATCCTTACCTACGTGAACCTGCCTAAATGCTAAGATGGCCTTCCGATGGGCTTCTTCAAGTGCAGCCCATGTGATGGTTACAAGTTGTTCAAAAATGGGGACATTCACAGGAAGCGGAATTGTTTGCCCCATGTCATCCCATTCTGTGCTTTTCTGCACTCCTGACCAAGTCTCCTGTGGCCCCAATCCTACCCTCTGCGATTCCCCAAATGGCCATGCCCGCTTTCTCTGGATCCACCGCCTTTCCTCCAACCACCCATCTTTGGATAGTTTTCCAGCTTGGTGCATTTCTCCCCATTTTAAAAGGTTGGAATCCTTTTCCTGAAGAGCTTACTGGCACTAAGAACTTCTAAGTTAAAATATGCTGGCACTTTCTAGATTTCAGCCCCACCTCGTTTTGCCTTTGGCCCAGTCACCACCCCGGAAAGTCTCCAAAATTGGGTGGGATACTTGAGGAATTTGATCTCTGCAAACGCGGATGCAGTCCAATTTTTTTTATTATTTGGTTCTTGGCTCAAATATATATATGCATTTAGAAATGTGTCATTTGGAACGAAATTCAACTTTTTCTGAATAAAAAAAATATGTTTATAAAGGAATTTGTTGCAAATCATTCAGAAGCACTATTTAAATGCCATTTTGTGAGCATTTTTTAATTTTAAAAAACAACCACCCTGCAACTTGGCGTGAAGACGGAAAGGAATGGACTTACAAACAAAAGCGTTCAAAACACGCACAGACTGGAAATATACTGATCTGCCCGTCTCTACCCGTGTGAAGTGTGCAGAAGATTGCATCCTGCGTGTTTTTCTTTCCTGCGGTCAGTTGCTTTCCGTGTCACTGGTTTCGGACAGGGGAGAGAATCGAACCCACCCACCCCCCACATCCTCCTAGCGTTGCTCCTAGGAGTAAAAGGCTCGGTCTGCATGACTGCAGCATTAGGTAATGCTCTAGAATGGGCCTTTCTGTGCATTTACTCTCTTCCTTGTATTCTTCCGTGTGTATCTCTCTGCCTCTAAGGCATAACTGAGCTCAAAAGGGACTCTCAAAACAGAGACTCTTCCTCCAACGCCGCCACCTCCTCCTGTTGTCAGCCCATGTGCTACATATCCGGTGCGCCAAACGGGTGCCTTTCCCTGGGATTGAACATGTGCACAAGTCCCCTAAAAGCAGAGACAGATTTTGGCACTAAACACGCAGCCCACCTACCCTTGGGTGGACTCCCAGCTCTCATAGCTTTTGCAAGAAGCTAACTGGCCTGATCCGAGTTGCCTTCTAACACACCTGGAGAGCAGCAGGTTGGCGAAGGCTGTGCTTTTGTGGCCTGAAAATCTCCCCCAGTTATCTTGCCAGCATTGGCAAGGAACTATACTGGATTCTCATAGCCATATATATTCATTCATTCCCAAGGGAGAAAGAGGCTTTAACAGTCTCAACATTGTAGCTTGCAAGGACTTTGTAAAATCCAATCGCTCTGTACAAACTCCGGCCACTTAGCAACCATGTCTTGCATGTGTGTGTTTTTAGTTTTTAAGGAAATGAAGCTTTTGTTTTTTGATGGAGTGCAGCTTAAAAGCTTGTACCGCCACTTCCAAGGGTGAGTTTATGAGGGGAGGGGGCCCAGTGAAGAGAAGCCCAAATAGCACCTCCTCCCTCCCTCCCTCGGTCAACACTTTTCAAAGTCTCGCTGCTGGTTACCCCACTAAGTTTGGAAGACCGCATGAGTGCAGCTCCAGTTTTAAAGCCACTGGGTGATAGACTCATGTGACTGGTTCCCACTTGGCCCATCTTGCTCAGAGGTGTCTCCACCAGAAGACAATCAATGGCTACCAGTCCTGATAGCTATGTGCTACTTCCATCAGAGACAGTAAGCCTATATATACTAGGGATGTGCAGGGACCCCCCGGATTGGGAACCAGATTGGGACCTCCAATTTTGTCCCGGATCAGATCGGACAAAATTGGAGGCCCCCCAGACCGGATCGGGCCCGATCCCAATCCAAAAATTGGACAAGTCTATGGGGAAAAAATGGTGGTGGGTGGGTGAGTGGGGGCCTAACTCTCCCCTTGCTGTCCCTCCCCCCCCCCGCGGTTACCTCCCGGGGCCGTCCGCAGGCGCCTGCGGACGGCCCCAGTAGATAAGCCCCCCCTTGCAGTTCTCCTTACCTGCCGTCCCCTGCCATCCGCTGCCGCCCGGGTGGCAGCGGATGGCAGCAGACGGCCCTGGCAGGTAAGACCCCCCCCCACGCTCCTCCTTACTTGCCGGGGCGTCCTCTTCCTTCACCTGCCAGAGATCTACTGAGAACTAGGCTTCAAGGCCTAGTCCTCAGTAGAGCGCCAGGTGATGATGTCATCACCTGGCGCTCTACTGAGGACTAGACCACGAAGCCTAGTTCTCAGTAGATCTCCGGCAGGTGAAGAAAGAAGATGCCCCAGCAGGTAAGTGGACCCCCCTCCCTCCCTCCCTCCCTCCCTCCCGTGCCTGCCGATGGAAGCAGACAGCCCCCCCAGGTAAGCCTCCCCCCCCCCCGCGATCCTCACCTGGCCGGGCTGTCCGCTTCCATCGGCGGGTTGCCGGTGGACAGCCCTCCCAGGTAAGCCCCCCCCCCACTGTCCACTTCCATCGGTGGGTGCCTGCTGGCACCCACCAATGGAAGCGGCGGCGGGCACCAGTGGGCGCCCGCCGATCCTCCGATTTTTTCCGAAACAGATCAGGTCCTTCCAGATCGGTTCGGAAAAGATCGGACAATCCAGGGGGGTGATCGGAAATCAGATAATTGCATCCGATTTCCCCTGGATCGGCTCCGGATCGTGGATTGGAGCCAATCCAGTGCACACCCCTAATATATACCAGATTTGGGGGGAACATGGGCGGGAGGGTGATGTGGCAGTCACGTCCTCTTTGTGGGGTCCTGGCCAACAGCTGGTGAACAGAAGGCTGGACCAGATGGACCCTTGTTCTGATCCAGCAGGGCTCTTCTTACGTTCTTATATAGGCTGGTTGCTCCCATTTCAGTGGGGCTGCAAATCCACTCTGGGTTTCAGTCAGAACCAGCCAGAACTCTAAAGGGATAGCATGCTGGGCGTTGTAAGCTTCCCCCCTTATCTAACCATGCATAGGATTGTGCCTCCCCTGAGCTGGAAAAATTTAAACAGGGAGAGCAGTACCTCCATCAGAGAGCGTATTTTTTGCAAGCCGCATTCAGTCCTCAGCAATGCCAGTTCAAAGGACCACAGGATTGGAGACAGGTGGGGGGGAGACCAAAGGCCAGATTCTTTTTTTAAGAGGCATTTTGAAGATGCGGAGAGGCATTTCAGCCTTATAGAATGGGGGAAAGTGCAGCAAAGCCCGGAAACCACCAAGGGAAACAGCATAGCCATTTGGGGGACCCAGGAGGGCAGGATTGGGCCCCCAGGCCTGAGGTTGGGGCAGGGGTGTTTCCCAGCCCTTCAGTTCATTCACAAGCCCACCCTCCCTGCAAAGGCAGCCTGTGTCCGTACTCCAAACGCAAGGCCCGTTTCCTTGCAGCACCTTGCTGTCCTGGCACAGGAGAGCCAGCTTTGGGTTGTGCCCAGACAAGCCGCCCGAGCCCGGGCTGACGAAACCAAACTGCAGGAAAAAATAACTTTTTATTGGTAACAAGACAAAACCTCCAGCGGGACGACCAGCTGCCTTGCTCTGCAGGGACAATGGCCAGCAAGGGACAAGTCTAAAAACCTGCAGATGGCCCAACCTTTTTGCCATACTTAGTGAAAGGGTTATTTCTAAGACCAAAACTGCAATCCTGGAAAATGCAGGAATGGAGCTGGAAACCCATGTGCAAAGAAGCCCGGCGCTCGTACGCAATGGGTCTTTTCTAGAAAGCTGCAGCCAAGCGTTGCTTCCTGAAGCGTGTACACACACGTGTACGCAGAGAAATCGTACACCTTGTGCCCTCATCACAGTCAAGCCGTCCCTAGGTTCACCTTGAAATACCTCAACACCCATCAGTAACGGACCGCTCCTTTAAATAATTGCAACACACACTGAATATAGTACGTCCTTGGCAGAATCGACTCCCAAGGACTTACTGTAATAGCGCTATTCTTTTTAAGAGCAACGGGTTCTCTGTATTGCCAGGCGGACCTGCCTTGATATTTACGGCTTGACTGGATTTTGCATGTTGGGTGTTTTTCTAGATCCATTCTTAACTCTATATGAATCATAACTTTGTCATTTGGTTCACTCGGTGCAGCCGTCTCTCGATTTTTCTTACTCCTCATTGAGCTCCACTTTGTTGTCGGCTCCTCTTGGATTATGCCCACCGACGGCTTCCTCCACGGGGATTTGGGGCAGTGCCCCTCCGGGCGGGAAGGATGTTTTGCAGAGTGGCCTGTTGCGCCCTCGGGAGCGGGCCCGCCTACCCAAGCAAGGATGTTCCCCCAAGCTGGAGGCCGCTGGGCCACCTCTTCAGTAACAGTCTGCTTCGTTCTCTTCCATGTTCCCTGCAGCAGACAGGATATCATGCAAGAGGGACTGGGGGTTCTGCTCCAGGTGGTCGCTGCTGACGTCCAGGGATCGCTGCAAACCCTCCAGATCTGCCGTCTCCAAAATCAGAAGCAGGCGCTCCGGGTCCTGAGAAGCCCTTTCAGCAGAATCCCCGAGGGGAAGGATCAACCCAGACGGAGACGCTCCCCTCGGCGCTTCCTCCGGCCTCGCATCAGCGGCGTCTGGCTCTGAGCTCTTCCCCTGCTCCGGGCAACTGACTCTGCAAACCTTGGCTTTCACCGCTCGAAGGACCTCGCAGGCTTTCAGGGCCACGGGCCTGTCGCAGTCCCGCAGGGCTCCGAAGAGGAACTCAAAGAGTTTCACCCGGCAGAAGATCTGCAGCACTTCTGACAGATGACCAGGCTGCCCGTCAGGCGACGAATGGGCCGGGTGGGAGCCTTCGATCAGCCCAAACCGGTCAAAGGTCTGGGCAGCGAACACCGCGGCCAGTTCCAAGCCGGTCACCTTGACTTCCCAGTCCAAATCTCCTCGCACGGCTCGGATGGCTCTGGAAACAAACCGCTCAGGGTCGGCCAGGACCTCCGGGCCTCCCTCCCGCAGCCAGTCGATGAAGACGCCGATCGCGGCTCTGCGAGGGAAGCCTTCGGTGTCGGTGGACAAGATTTCCAGCAAGCGAGCGCCGACGCCGGCCTGGGGGACGACAACGAGAAGAAAGGTGAGCGCTCGGCGCTGTGTTCATCACCGCCGCTTCCCCACGCCTTTGTGCCCAAAGCGGCGCACAACATGAGAACAGCCATCCCCAAAACAAGACTGTATTTATATCCATGCATCAGTTGCAAGGGTACATCATTATCGTAACAACTCAAGCCACTGATTCCGCTAATACGGAGGGAACGTTTTAGCATCTGCCATTCAGGCACAATGTCCATTTAAATTAATCTAATGCATAAGCCAAAAGCAAATTAATCTGATGCATAAGCCAAAAGCAAATGCACCAGACCTTTCCAACGCACTGAGGCATTGGCAAATATGCAGCCGAGAAGCGTTTCCCCCAAAACTGCGAAATGCAGGAAATAGCTGCCAGGTTTCTTACAACCTGCAGCAGCTGATCTCTCATCCTGGTCCAGTTCTCCCCCTGCCGCCCCATCTTTTATTATCCCAACAACCCTGTGTGGGAAGGAACAGAATTCCACAGCTTTGGTGCCTTCACTGAGGAGGCCCTGCCCCTGGAACCCGTCCGCTGACTCTCCACCAGAGACGGGCCCAGAGGAAAGGGTCTCCCGTGCCGATCGTAAGGCTTGGGCAGGTTCATCTGGGCGAAGGAGACCCTTATGTCCAAGTCTGTTAAAGCCTAACGAAAGCGCTTAGAATCTGAGCCCTGAAAGATATCCAAAGCAATGGATGGAAGACCAATGCGATGCTCTCCCCCCACCACCGTCCTTGCGATTTGCACTTTCCGCAAAGCGCCATTTCTGAACTCACTGTCAAGCTGGGCCCCTGTGGAGATCATCAGAAGAGCCCCCTTGGATCAACCCTGTCCAGTGCAGCATTCTGTTCAAGCGCTGGCCAGCCAGCCGGCCACAGGAAACCCACAAGCAGGCTGCACTATGCTTCCCCGGACTGGGTGTAGCCGGGACAAGCAGGACAAAGCGTCCTTTGCAGGCAAAGCACTGTACCTCTTTGTGACTCCCATTGTTCTCCAAGCCGGGCGTCTCGGAGCCAACGCCGGCGACGAGGGAAAACTGCCCCGAGGCTTTCACAGCACTGGCTCGCACGTAGCTCTCCGGGTCGTCCAGAAGGCCCCTGGCGAGCGCCGGCACTTCGGAGGAGAGCAGCACTCGGCAGAACCACTCCTGCCCTGCGGAGAGAAAGAGTGCTGCATCCGTTAGCCGTCTGCGCGGGTCTCTAGAGGGAGGCAGCTTCTCTCCGCCTCTCTCTGGCTGATTTAGCATCTGCTGCAGAACCGCATTTGCCAAGAGCATGCTCAGGCTGCACGGGACGGCTCCTGGGCCCGTAGGTTCATCTGCCAAAGCCCCCGACCGGAAGTGGAGACGGGAGCCTGTCTCCAGAAATCTTTGCACAGGAACACCCCCGGCAAGTTCAGCATTGGCCTGCCGGGTGCTCCTGGAAGCTCACAGACAGGGGTGGTGGGAAAAGATACCCCTTCTCCCGCCCGTTCTCGAACCAAGGTAGACTGCGCCTAAACACTGAGGTTTTCTTTAACTCATCAAGGCTAGTGAGGAATCCCTTCTCTACGATGCATTTGCGCTCTCCAGCCCTACTGAGCATACCTCTCAGACGCTTCAGCGACAGCGTAAGGTACTCCAGAGAGGAGTCGCGCACTTCCCAGCTTGGGCTGCACAGGCGTTTCTGCAACACAGGCAACATCTCTGCCCAGAAGGGGGAAAAGGTCACAGGTAGAATCATCATACGTTAGAGTTGGAGTACCCTGGAGGTCATCTATCCCAACCCCCTACTCAGCCCGGGTAAGAACGGCTTGTGCTTCTAAAGCTGCAATTCTATACAAAACTTACCTCTGAGTAACTCCTATTGATCTCAGTGGGGCTTACTTGTGAGTACATAGGTATAGGATTGGACTATAAGCTAGGAATATAGGACGCTGCCTTAGACTGAGTCAGACCCTTGGTCCAAATAGGCCAGTATTGTCGACACTGACTGGCAGCAATGTCTCCCCAGGGTTTCAGGCAGGTATTTTTCCAGCCCTACCTGGAGAAGCCGGGAATCGAACCTGGGACCACCAGCATGTAAAGCAGGTGCCCTACCACAGAGCCACGGCCCCTACGTTGCGGACCCAGTCAGTGTTCGGTGGGAGGCCAGTGGGAATGACCAAGTCTCACTGCCCTTTCTGGAGGTCACTGTCGTCACTCAGCCACCCGTTGGCGCCTGCACATACAAGCCGTCCTAGCGCCTGGCTCATGCAGTGCAGCAGAAATTGGGACCCCAGGAAGGCTGGATTTGGCCCCCCAGGCCTGAACTTACGGTGACTCATTCATCTGTCACTAGATGCGATCTTTATACCTCTGTGAAATTGTTTGTGCCGTTCAAAGTCATCCGTGGAGCTGGACAGTTCCGGGACGCTCAGAAGCCATTTTAATGTGGCTTGAAATGCCTTCTTCAGAACCTGAAGGGAATGAAAGGGGAATTCCAGAAGCCTGCCAAAGGAACTCCCCCAAATTGGTGATGGAGGAGAAACCTATGCTCACCTCCTCTCTGGGCATTATGTACAGGGGCTACGACGCTGCCTTCCCCTTCATCCAAAGCTCCCTTTACAATCGAGAGCAAGCGGCCACAGGCCAATAGAGGATTTGCTAAAAGTATAATGGTTTGGGCAAGGAACGGTCCCTCCTTCCAGTCTGGGGGAAGGTCATATCCTACAGTCAGGATGGAGCCACTAGTCCAGGAGTATGATTTTTTGTCAAGGACCACATTCCCCCAGGAGTAATCTGTCAGGAGCCACTGCTGGTGGTGGGCAGGTCCTCCCCTTTTCTCTCTCTGCCACCCCTTTCTCTCTCTGTCACCCCCTTTTCTCTCTTTCTTTTTCTGCCACCCCCTTCTCTCTCTCTGCCACTCCCTTCCCATACAGCAGGCTGACATCGGAGGAACAGCTCACACTTGCCACAGGTCTGAACTGTGCATGCAATCCTAGGGTCATAGGTTGTTCACCACTGCTCTAGTCCCAAATCTGAAGCTAGTAGCCACCCTGCTCCCCCAACTGAGTGGAAGGGTGGCGATTTAAATCTGAATTTGACCGCCTCCACCCCCAACATGCAGCAGTAATTATTATACCATGAGCACAGCGGTGTTTGTGATCAACGTTTTGTGGTTTTAATTGCTGTGAACTGCCCAGAGAGCTATTGGGTGGTATAAAAAATGTAATAAATAAATAAAATCTGGGGGAGGGGGGAAGAACCCAAGTTTGGTTCTTGTGATCTGTACAGTCCAAGTGAGAAGAGGACTTAAACCTGCAATGGTGCCCTGGCAATCCATATCACTCACAGGGATCAGCGTGAGTTGCCAAAACACACACACACACACACACACACACACACCAACCACGCTTTAGCTGAAAAGTCTCCCAGAGTGATTTACAAAGATCAACAATAAGACTGATTACGATCTAAAGACACCACACACAAGGGAGAAGGGAAGAGGAGGGAGGAGGAAAGAAGCAAGCCGAAGCTCCCATTCTTAAAGTTACAGCTGGGATGGAAAGAATTCAGGGAGCCTGACGGGATGGCTGCTGGCTAGGTGACAATCTCAGCTGATCTCTCAGAAAAGGCAATGAAATAGCCCTGCTTATTGTCTATTCCCCCTGCTCTGCAGCCTGATGGGATAGGCGACAGTTCTAAGAGAACGAGCCTAAGAGGAACAGGCCTGTCGACAGGAGGCACCTAAGAGCACGTAAGGGAAGCTGGCCTCTAACATGATCTCCCTTCGCAACATCATTGCTGCGTTCTCCGTATTTCATACTTACAGTGGGGCTGGTGTCTGGACTCTTCAAATATACCATGAGGATGTCAAAGACTTCTTCCGTGGCTTCATCCTGAACTGGAGCTAAACACACCGAGAAGAACAGCCAGGAATTACAGTCAGGAAGAAATGGAACTCCCGGACTCGCAAGGCACTTCACAAATACAGACGTCCATGTCTAATGGAAGAGTGAAGCCTATTGGAGGTTGTGCACACGATGTGTTGCATTGTGGCTTAATTAACCCACGATTTGATGCCATTCTGTGCCAACGAGGCTGTTGCATTATGAGGTGAGTGTCTGAAGAGCCACTCGGGGAATTCCAATGCTCCACCTGCCCCAATTCTTGCCCTGTTGCAACAATCCTGAAATCAAAGAAGAATGCGAAAATAGGAACAGGGAGGAAAACTACTTACTGGCCCACCGTGAGAGTGCTCCAAGGAGACCAAGGGCCGCCCGCTGAACCCGGAAGCAGCTGATCAGGATTTTGCCGACGGTCGTTCCCAGGGAGGAGCATGGGACGGCGAGGCCAATGCAAAACTGCAAGACGGTCACCACGGAGTGCAGCAAAGGCTTATGGGGGAAATCCACTGACAAGCAAGTCTGGTGAAGAAAAGGGTATGTTTATCCCAGGCCAATTTCCCAGAGGTGAAATTGACTTGGAGCCAGGTTATCTGAAGGAACGCCTCCTCCCATATGTACCTGCCCAGACCCTAAGATCATCCTCGGGGGTCCTTCTCTGTGAGCCCCTGCCAAAGGAAGTGAGGTGGGTGGCTACCAGGAGGAGGGCCTTCTCTACTGTGGCACCCCGGCTGTGGAATGAGCTCCCTAGAAAGGTTCAACTGGCACCTACGTTACACTCCTTTAGACGCTAGGTGAAGACCCTTTTGTTTTCTCAGTATTTAAACAGCTTATGAGCTTAATTTTTAACTTTGCTGTTTTAAATCTGTATTTTAAAACTGTACAGATCTCTATATTGCTGCTCGGTTTTACCCTGGTTGTGCTTTTATACTGTATTTTATATTATGTTCTAACACTGTTGTTTGTTTTATATTTTAAATAGTTGTCATGGTTTTAATTTTTGCAAACCGCCCAGAGCGCTTTGGCTATTGGGTGGTATAGAAATGCAACAAATAAATAAATACAGGGAATGTGTAACTCTCGAGACGTTGTTGGACCACATTTCCCAGCATAGCCATGATGATGGTCCACTTTGGGGACCCCTGCTCTATATCGTTGGCCATCCTGGCTGGGGATGATGACATCCAACACATCTGGAGAGCGCCAGGTTGGGAAAGGATGCTCTGTCACCTACCAAACACTGGATCTCCTCCAGGTAAACCAACGACTGGCACAGAAGACTGACGCATGAAGATCTCGAGGAGAGGAGAGACTCTACCGAAGTCGTGTTGGTGGGGGGGCCATCCAGCAAACCTGGAGGGGCGGGGAAGAAAATTACATTTCTAGGGCAAAACCCTTCTCTGATGCGGCTATTCCTGTGTTCACCACTCCGGAATCTATTTTAGATATGGAGCGATAAATACATATTACAAATAAATAAATACCTGGGAATTCTAAGGAGTCCGAAGCAGCTCTGCAAATGCAGCCCATCGGAAGGAGCAGGAGATTGAGGCTTTGCATCTTAATGGCCCGTGGGCTTCAAAGGAAGAGGGGGTGGTTAGGTCGCTCTTGCGATCTCAACAACAGAACAGACCCATGGTTTAATGCAGGGACGGGCAGCCTTTTCTGGCCTGCGGGCGCATTTCACAATGTGAGAAGCCGCCCTGGGTTTACTCAGAAGTAAGTCCCACTGGGTTCACTGGGGCTTATTCCCTAGTCAGTGGGCATAAGGATTACAGCCTTCGACTTTATTGCATGTGGGGATGAAAACGTGAGAGGGCTTCCCCAATCTGGTGCCCTGGAAAGAGGAGGTGAACTACATCTCTCATCATCCCCAGCTGGCACGGCCATTGGCTCCTCATTGGGCCACACTGACTGGCGTTGTAGTCAGCACATCTGTTGGCCGGAACCAGGTCGGCGAAGGATGCGTTAAGGCAACCCAAATCCTTAACAATTGCTTGGCGGTCCTATCTACGGTGGCTCAGTAGCCATTTGGCTTTAAAGTTCAAGAGAATCAACTCTTACCACGCCTCAAGTTTCAGGAGACCCAAAGCCAGGGGGACAGCTTGAGCCAGGCTTAAGTTCTTCAGAGCGAGGGTTACCAGTTTCCAAAGGCTGCACTCCCGACAGTGAAATGCAGGAGACCTACGGGAGGAAGAGAACTAACACTGGCCTATCAAAAGGGTAAGACTTGGTACATGTAATGACAACCCACGGTTCAATTAACCCATGGCTTGTTGCTTTACCCAGAGTTAATCCTTGATTTGGCAGCCAGACTGAGCAAACAGCAGGTTGGGTTTTCTTTTACTGCCCTTGTCTGTGCCTCTGTAGCCTACCAAATCAAATCATGAACAACCCACAGTTCTGGGTTTGCCTGTCACAACAACCCATGGTTTAAGCAACCCAGAGTTCACAACCTAATAACACACCATGGGTTTTCTTTGTGGTTAAAACCCCATAGTTAACCCCAAGTCTGGATTCACGCATAACGACAACCCATGATTCAACAACCCATACTCATTTACATGGCTTATATGAGTATGGGTTGTTGAATCATGGGTTGTCGTTATGCATGAATCCAGAACTCGGGGTTAACTATGGGTTCTTAACCACGAACAACTCATGAAGAAAATGCATGGTGTGTTATTAGGCTGTTGTTTGCATAACATGCAACACCAGCCTATCTGTTGGTGACTGAACTGGCCACCCACCTTGCCATGCTAAGGAACAGATCTACCAGCGAGTGTCCAGCCAGGACCGACTCCTCCGCCAGAAGGGATCCAATGGTTTCTGCTATCCGGGACCAAAGCACTTCCGTCCAGGCATCCTGGTTGTGTTCGAACAACGTCGTTAGCAGCTTCAAGGAATGTTGGACCCGGGAGGTGGAGCGGGACTGAAGAGCCTCCTCAACGCGAGCCACAATCATCCGAGCGCAGGCCGGCCAATCGCAGTCCTTTGTACTGAGAAGGCGAGACGGTTCGGACTGCACTGAGAAGATGAGCAAACGGGCGAGAAGCCGATTGGCTCCGGAAGCGACGAATAGGCTGCGGTCTCCTTGAAGGGTGAAAATCACGTCTAGGGCTCCTGGTTTGTAATAATAATAATAATAATAATAATAATAATAATAATAGACACAAGGGTGCTGACACTTCTGTGAAAAGACAGCTCTTCTGCAGGAGCCAGTGTGGTGTAGTGGCTAAAGCATCGGACTGGGAATCGAGAGATCCGGGTTCTAGTCCCCACCCAGCCATGGAAACCCACTGGGTGACTTTGGGCCAATCACAGGCTCTCAGCCCAACCTACCTCACAGGGTTGTTGTTGTGAGGATAAAACAGGAGGAAGATTATGTATGCCGCCTTGGGTTCCTTGGAGAAAAAAAGGCAGGATATAAATGGAATAAATAAATAAAATTGTCTGCCTTGGGGCTCTTATTGATTTATCAGTGAAAACAGTATTTAATGGTACAATTATTTAAAAAAGATGTTTTGATTCTGCTGCTGTAGGGGTGAAACAGATAATGTTAAAGGTGGCTCCTAACAATGCACAGTAGCTTTCGTTTAATTAATTAATTTATTATGTCTTTGTTTGTCACATTGATGTCCCACTTTTCCTCCAAGAAGTCCAAAGCAGCGTACATGATCCTTCTCCTCCTCTCCATTTTATCCTCCAACAACCCGGCGAGGTAGGTTAGGCTGAGAGTCAGTGACTGGGAACTAGAGGGTTGTGAACGGGATTCCTAGAGCAAAACAGCCAGCGCCTCCGTGACGCTCTCACTGCAGACACAGAGGGCGATGTACACATCTGGACAGGGAAAGCATCCAAGCAGGACTTACCAGAGTTGCAAAGGAACTGGAAGGCGCTGTAGTGCTGCAGCATCGTGTAAGCCCCCCGGACCCAGCCGCTGCGTATGGACATGTCTTCCCACAATGCACTGCTGAGGGGTCCTGCTTCTCCGAAGGCACCGAACACCACTTCCCCTTGCTGAAAGAAAGTCAGGGGAGTGGAAGAAGAGACTAAATATAAGTTACTCTACTGCAGGCATTTGACAGCATCGGACCAGGATTTTAATGGGTCCTGAGATTCATGGTTCATTGTTTTAAAACTGTCATAATTTTTACGCTGGTTTCATGTTATGTGATTCTATTCTTGATGGGGTTTAATTTTTGTAAACCACCCAGAATGCTTTGACTATTGGGCAGTATAAACCACCCAGAATGCTTTGACTATTGGGCAGTATAGAAATGTAACTAAAGAAAAATGAAAATAAAATTACAAAGAACCATGAAGAAAATGCCCAAGAGGTCAATGGATTTCCCCAACATTTTTGTCGGTCAACCTTTGCCTCTGCGTTTCCCCTACTCTGTGTCTTACCTAGCCAAGAGGTAAGGGAATGGGGATGGGAAGGCTGAGGATGGCTTGTATCCTCGCCTCCCCAGTCCCGTCCCCTCCCTGCCCATCGACACGCCCCCTTTCTATCCTCTCCATACCAGTTGCAAGGGGGCGGGGAGCTCAGATTCCTGGCTCGGAGGCCGGAGCGCTGACCCCAACTTTGGATTCAGGAATCCGAAGTATCCTATGCCCCTCCCCCGCCAGACTCTGTCTGGAGGCCATAGGATTGCTATTTTAATAAGTAGTCCCCGTTTTTTTGCCTCTCTGAAAATCTGGGTTTCTTCCCAAGCATGCTGATATCTCCTTCTCGTTCCTCAGCAGCATCTTTTGGCTTCAAACCTCTTAGCATGCACCATTCAACTCCGCTGTCAGGCAGTGATTCTGAAACCTCTCTCTGCAGCAATAAAGTCTAGAAAATGTATCATCTGACAATGCACGTTCACCCGCAGCACCCGCTGCGACGTGATCAGAGGCATGCATACCATCATCAGCGTCCTCATCTTTACAGGACACACTGTAAAGCACTGTATGGATACAAGCGCTTTCGACGTCTCTGAACCCGACTGACCTGTAGGTGTTGGAAACTGTTTTCGGAGGCAGCAAATATCCCCGTAAGCCGCAGGACGAAGGACAGGATACTGGGACTGGGGTCCTCTTGCCTGAGTACAGCAAGGATCAGCTCGGTCAAACACGGATTTTCCTCTAACAGCAGCAGGCTGGATCCTGGAAGTGGTGGTGAAAATTGGAAAATACCCTGTTCAGTTGTTTAGTTACAAAGCAGAGCTATCCCAGTGCAAGTGTAGGCACGTCTACTCAGAATTAAGTCCTCCTGAATTCAATGAGACTTATGCCTAACTGATTGGGGTACAGGATTGCAGCCTCAACCTATTAAGAGATTTGGCATACCCTGAAAATGCCATCTTTATCTGGATGTGGTATCATCCTATATTATGCCCCGAAATGCCTATTCTTCTTTTGCAGAGTGGGGGCGGGAGGCAGGCAGTATCCTTGTAATACCACATTCAAATCAATGTGGTACAACCTGAACCAGACATCACTTTCTCCCCCTTATGAGGGATAAATCTTTTACTGGCTGAAACTTATTTATTTTATTTATTGCATTTCTATGCTGCCCAATAGCTGAAGCTCTCTGGGCTGTTTACAAAAATTAAAACCATGACAACTGTTCAAAATATAAAACGACAACAGGATAAAAACATTGTATAAAATACAATATAACAACACAATCAGGATAAAACCAAGCAGCCATGCAGAAATTAATACAAATTTAAAATACAAATTTAAAACAGCAAGTTAAAAATCAAACTGAAGAACTGTGAAACTACTGTGAAAATAAAAAGGTCTTCAACTGGCGTCCAAAAGAGTATAATGTAGGTGCCAGGCGACCCTCTCTCGGGAGCTCATTCCACAGCCGGGGTGCCACAGCAGAGAAGGCCCTCCTCCTAGTAGCCACTTGCCTCACTTCCTTTGGCAGGGGCTCATGGAGAAGGACCCCCTGTAGATTATTTTAGGGTCCAGGCAGGTATATATAGGAGGAGGCATTCCTTCAGATAACCTGGCCCCAAGCCATTTAGGGCTCTGAATGTTAATACCAGCACTTTGAATTGGGCCCGGACAAGTAACGTTTAATGAAGCCTTCAAGAGTGGGGGGACACCTTAAGATGTAACACACACACACAACTTGGACAGGATTTTTAGAAACCCCTGGAGAAACCGGCCCCAGAAATCAGCCTAACTGCTTTGATTATAGGTTTATAAAACCAAACATATCAGAAATAAATACAACCATGATGGTTTTTTGGAATTATGTACCTCATATTTCTCCTGCTTCTTTAAGCTTAGTAATATTCAATCTTTATAGAGCACTTTCAAGTGTTCAAAGCATTTCACATTTATTGTCTAGCTGTAATCCTTATAACAACCCTGTAAAATAAGCCAGCATTATTATCTGTTGTAATATGGCCATGCCGGCTGGAGATGTAGCAGAAGCCATAAGCCTATGTTGCTGGGGAACGTGGGTGGTAGGGTGCTATTGCAGTCGTGACCTGCTTGTGAGTTCCTGGTCGACGGCTGGTTGGCCACTGTGTAAACAGAATGCTGGACTAGATGGACCCTGTCTGATCCAGCATGGCTCCTCTTATGTTTTTAGGTGATGGGAGTTACATTTTATTTGTTACATTTCTATACCACCAAAACTCTGTGGGTGGTTTCCAAAGATTAAAAACCTTAAACCTATCATATGCTAATAAATGCCTGCAAGCAGAAGAAGGTCTTAACCTAGCCCTGAAAAGATTACGATTATGGAAGGAATTCCCCTGGACTTCCTGGGGAATTCATTCCATAATCAGGGGGCCACCACTGAGAAGGCCCTCTCCCTTGTTGCTCCCTCCTGAACCCTCAGAGGAGGTACCTGGAGATAGGCCATAGACAACGAGCGTGGCGTGCAGGTAGGATCACACCTGGAAAGGCATTGTAGTCCAACACTTATCAAGGATGCCAGGTTGGTGAAGGCTGCCCTCCAAGGATGGGAGGAGCCCTTACAAAATCAAATGCTAAAATGTCAACCTACCAGCGTTCGCCAACATCTTAAACCAGTCTAGTAACTTTTCCAAACAGGTGTCATCCGAAACAGGGGATCTTGGGTCTGCCAGAACGGTGCAGACTGAAGGAAGGAGTTGGGAACACTTTATGTCCATGCTGAACTTGAGGCTTGGTTGGTTTTCTCATCAAAGGGGATGAATCAAGACGGAACCTGCAATACAGGGACAGCTCACACTCTTAAGGGAATTCAAGTTAACAGCCCATCAATGCACAAATTGTAGGGGACGGGAGGAGCAAGGAAGCAGGGGTGGGGGGTCCCTTAGCCACTGTTTTCGAAGGCTACAGAAGGGGTAGAGAGGCCTGATTTGGCTAAAACGAGTAAAGAAGTGGGCTTGCAAATTTCACTAGGGGTCCCCTTATTTCCCCTTCCATAATCCAGGCCTGTCCACATCCCAATCCTATGCCCGTTCGTTCACAAGCCCTGTCTGCAGCCCATTCCTACGCCAGAGTAAAGCGCAGAGAATTACACTGAGCTTACTCCCGAGTAACTGCACACATTATAGCCTCCTGGGAAATACAAACTTAGGTGCACCCACAAAAGCCCGACTTTATCCGTGTATACCCAGAAGTAAACACCACCGATTTCAATAGGGCTTCCCCCCCAAGAAGCGCGCACAGCCGCTTGCTGGCTTATTTGGGACAGCCCCATGGATCACAGAGCCAACATGCTCTTAAGTGCGCACGCGGAGGAACAGCACCGCAAAGGCTGCAATCCTGCCTGCACCTAGCTTGGAAGGAAAACTCCCCTGGGCAAAATGGGGGCTGAGTCCCCCGGGAAACATGCACAGGGACCAGGATGCAACAACCCGTCTCAAAGTTAAGGAGCAACGTCCTTTCCACCTGGCAGCCACGCAAGACAGCCTTACCTGCTCAGTGCCTTCCCTAGCAGGCGCGATCGAGCCTGCTCACTTCATCTCAAGCACTGAGCATGCCCGGTGGGCGTAACGGAAGCCGCCTGCAATTTCCTTGCCAGCACTTGATGCCTGTGGCTATGGGGGAGAGTTTTGTTTTAGAGAGCCGAGGTTTAGCAGGAGGAAGATCCGGATTTCCTGGTAGACTTCGGGATGCTTTGCAGTAGATCCGCAACTACCAAATTGCTTTACTGCAGCAAGAAATTGTACTGACATGGAAAAGGCTTTGGGGTACCCGGTGTGCGTTTTTGTGTGCAGTAGCCGCAAACCCGGTTCGGTTCTGGAACTGAGAACGAATTCTTGGGCTCCCGAATTCTGTCATTCTAAGGGTGCGATCCGACGCATATTTAGGCAGGGGAAAGTCCTACAACTCCCAGCATGCCCCAGCCAAGTGGCTGGGGCGTGCTGGGAGTTGTAGGACTTTTTTCTGTCTAAACATGCATAGGGTTGCACCTTAAGTATCCGCATTTTGCAGCTGGTGGATCGTGGGGTTCTTTTAAAAACAACAACAACGACAAAGTAGATCCTGCAAACCTAAAGTCTCCCAGCCGCTGTTTTAGAGGTATATGAAGTACAAGAGATGTCAGATTATATATATATAAACTTGCGATTATATATATATATATATATATATATATATTCGCAAGTTTTTCCAACCAGAGCCAGGCGCAACAGGTATGATACACTTAGGGTGGGATCCTATGCATGTTTAGACACAGAATAAAAAGTCCTACAAGTGCCAACATTCCTCAGCCAGGGTGGTGGGGTTTTTCTTCTTCTACCAACATGCATAGGATCAAAGAATTGAAGAACCACGTACCTCTCCGAGCACATTCTGAACCTAGGGATTTATTTTCAGTACCTGAACTGAACTGAGTAAAGTTGTGTTGGGCTACAACTCCCATAATCCTACAGCCTGGGATCATGGGAGTTGTAGTCCAGCACATCTGGATGGCTGTAATAGACTCGGAAGTAAATGAATCTTCAGTGGGATTCGTTCCCAGGCAAGCAAATGTGCGCACAGAAGGGCGGCGCCCCGCCATCCCGAAGCACGTGCTTACCCGAGAGTAAGCCTCACTGAACGCAGAGGTGAGTAAACTTGCAATAGGGTGGATCGGGGCCCTCGTGGGAGTGTGTTGGTTGTATGCCGGTCGGAGTCGAGTGGGCCTGATCCTAGGCATCTTTACCCGAGAGTAAGTCTCACTGCTTCCCGTGGAGCGTGCCCCCCTACTCTCAAGTCAGAGAGGAAACCCGCCTCCATTTGAGCCGCCGGACTCGGCGCTCAGCGGGGCCGCTTCTGAGCATGCGCGCCTAGCCGAGTCTCCCCGAGTGGGGAAGCGAGTCACTCCGGGCAAGCGCTCGTTCGTCCCGCGGGCCTCCGGGAACTCCGGAAGCGAAGCCGCTGGGCCCAGAGGCGTCCCGCCCGCCTCCCTTGCCAGAGTCCATCCGGGTCCTCGGGCCCTAGTTGCCGTGGCCGGTTGCCATGGACTCCCAAACCCGGAAGTTCGGAAGGCGGACCGCGGAAAGGCCGCCCGAGTCGCCGCTTCTCCCTGCGCTGCCTTGGGTGACATGCTGGTTGGCCCGGCCTGGCCTTCCCGTTATGTCTCAGGGCCCCAGCGAGACCGCCACGGAGCGGGAGCTGGAGCTGGTGAGGGCGGCGGGGAGAGGGAGGCGAATAGGGCTTCGTGGAGGGGAAAGTGCGTGCCCCCAGCTTCACCCCCCTGGGGTGGGGTATGGGCGCCCCCCACTTCCCCCCATGGGTGGAGCGTGGGTGCCCCTGACCCCACTCTGGGGTGCAGTATGGGTGCCCCTTGCTTCCCCCCTGGGGTGGTGTGTGGGTGCTCCCTGCTTTCTCCCACCCCGGGGATAGAGTATGGGGTCCCCTGGGGTGGTGTGGGGGGCTTATTCCCCCCTGGAGCAGAATGTGGGTGCACCCCTCTCTCTCCCCTGGGTGGAGTGTGGGTGCTCCCTGCTTTCTCTCCCTCCCGGGGGTAGAGTACGGGGTCCCCTTGATTCTCTCCTTGAGGTCGAGTGTGGGATGCACCCTCACCTCACCCCCCCCTGGGGTGGTGTGGGGGGGCTTATTCCCCCCTGGAGCAGAATGTGGGTGCATTCCTCTTTCCACCCTGGTTGGAGTGTGGGTGCTGCCAGCTTCCAGTGCCTTCTCTCTCTCTCCCACCCCCACCGATTTAAAATGAGTTTTAAAAATGACCAATCGTCCTGTAGAACCTTAAAAACTAAGGAATATGTCATGGCTGACTTTTTTTTGGGGGGGGGGGTGATCTGGGCTAGAAGTTCACTTTGTCGGATACATGAAATAGCAGAGTTTGTCATGCATATCTGTGGTGGTTGCAAGGTGAGATAGTTCAAGGTGAGATGGATCAAAATGGCCCATGGGGTGGGAGACCTGCCCTGCAATCGAACCCTTAATGTTGCAGTTCTTTGTGCTCTTGGTGGGAATAAATCACACTGGACTCAGCTGGATTCGCAAATACACATGCGTAGGATTGGGTTGCATGATACTTGGGCTTCTTAGATGAGAAAACTAAGATGGGTTGGGGAAGAGAGCTGAGAGAGGCATATGGGGACTGAGCAAAGAGAACTTCCCTCTTCCCCATTAATAGTCTATTATTGGGGCCACTCAATGGGCAGTCGCTTCAGGACAGATTAAAGGAAGTATTACTTCATGAAGCATGTAATTCATTTTTGGAATTTCCAACCGTAAGCTATGATGCTGTCTGACGGTTAAAGCGACTAAGGTAAAATTTTATAAAGGTGATACAAATCCATAAAGGACTAGTAGCCATGATGGAACCTTCAACTTCAGAATCCTTGATCCAGTTTCCAATGGTAACCAGTCACAAGCAGGGCATGAAAGGAATGGCCATGTCTCCAGCATGGTTCATGAGAGCCTTCCCCAACCTGGAGCCTTCTGAACGTCTTGGACTACAACTCCCATGCGGGCAGGAGATGCGGACAGCTGTAGTCCAACACATCTGGAGGGTGCCTGATTGGGGAAGATTGGCCCATGGCTATTGACACACTTCTCTGATATGTATTTCCTTGTTCATAGTGAATTACAAGATCGCACAATGGTGCCAACGTTCTTCCCCAGGGGTGGGCAACTTGTGGCTCATTGCTGGAGCCCTTGCTTTGCATGCAGAAGGTCCTAGGTTTGATCCCCGACATATCCAGGTAGGGCTAGGAAGGAATCCTGCCTGAAACCCTGGAGAGCCTTTGCTGCCGGTCAGTGTCAACGCTACTGGGCTAGATGGACCAATGGCCTGACTCGGTATAAGGCAGCTCTCTTTGTTCCTGTCTCAGTACTACATCTTCATGTGCATTCTCTCTATAAAATTGTCCAGAATACTATCTCTCATGCTATGAGTAGTTAGAGGGGAAGGCTTCAAGCCTATCTATGTTTACTCAGAAGTAAACAGAGTTCAGTGGGGATTATTCCCTGGTAAGAATGCATAGGGTTGTAGACTTGGTTCATTTCTCAATGCCTTGCTTAATTTGCAGCTTGATGGTTTAATATTTGCTCACTTCTCTAAAAGTTGACACCGATTAATCAGCTAAAGCTTCAGTTGATTAATAATAATAATAATAAACGTATTTCTTACAACATTAATACAATAACAATATAGATCAAATACATAAATTAATTAAAAGAGCATTAATCTGCTTTATTCAGATAGAGTTTGTTGGCAGCCATAATTCTAATCTGAGATATCCGTGACATGCAGGTAACAGCATTTAAGGTTCTCAGTGTTTGCACATTTCGAGATTTTCTGCTGAAAATTGACGTTCCCTGCCTGTTGAGATTTATATCTCTTGCATTTAACTCTTCCCCATTAATGAAAGGCAGAATACCTGGGATTGTCTAGCTGTTGGAAAATACTGTGTATTTTGTCAATGTTGATCCATTTGTCTTTAAACTAGGTAGTTTTGCCTGTTTTACAGTCTGATCACTACCATAGCAGGGCAAATTGGATAGGGAGGTGCAGACTGAGATCAGATGCTTGAAGGATAACACAAAAAAATCTGCCAATATGCTGTGAAGAATGCGACTTCAGGAAATTAAAAACTGTGATGTAGCGCAAGTGGCACATGCCTGCCTGGAGTGAGCTGTCGGAAAAATGGTTTATCTCTTTATGGTGCCTCCTTTCGTGCTATCCCAAGTTTTAAAAGCCAGCCTCACCCCCTCTCTGTCTTTTCAAGCAGAGTGAGCTCTAGATCTAATCTCAGGACAGGGCTGTGACATGTAAGAGATGCTAAAGGCAGGAGCGGAAATGAACTGCAGGGCCCTTTCTTCAAGGGCGACATATTTGCAAGAAATAAATAAATCCGCACCCCACTCTTTTTAAAGGAAATTAAAATCTTAAAATGTTATTTCTTGCCAATATCAGGAAAGGACTCTAAATCTTGCCCACGGAGAATGAATAAATTGCAAAATGTATTTCCACACCTCTCTTGAATTTCTTGGGTCGTTAGAAAAAAGCAATCTCATAGTCCTCATGCCAATATTGAAGCAAGATTGGAGTTCTTGTCCAACAGATCTCAAGAGCACCAAGTTGAAGAAGACTGTAGCAGATGGCCATTTTGTATATTCAAGCCATGACTGCCCCTAGTTGTGCAGTGCGAACCCAGCGAGGTTGGATTGTTAACAAATCACTCGCAACCCATGGGCTGATTTAGGACTGTGGATGGTTCATTAAGCACGCCAACAACCTGCCCTCGCTGAATTCACACAACGCGATAAGCTGCAGTCATGACTTAAATATGCAAAAGTCTCCTGGAATGCAACACAACCTACATTGGCTTAAATAACCTGCAGTGATCGTGTGAACAGGGTCACTATCGGGCAGCTGAGTGTGTAAATGATTTTATATATCATTCTTTAAAATTACTACATGCTACAGTATATGCAAATTTATTCCACAGGCGGAGGACAGTCATTCCGCAGTAACCTATGAATCTGACACAGAAACAGTGAGTTGGACCAGGAATGTGATTTTTTAAAGTTCTCCAGTGTTCATTGGCAAACGAATTTCAATACAAAATCGTGTTTTCTTTCAGAAACTGAAAAAGAAAACGTCGCGCAAACCTCCGAGATCACCAAGTAAGCATGACCAATCTTTCAACGTGATGCCCTTGCCTTGAAATAATCCAATTATAGTAAAACATCTGATTCCATGTGGCATTCCCCGATATGAGATAGGTTACAATATAAGAACACATTAAGAAGAGACCTGTTGGATCTGCCCCACGGTCCATCTGGTCCAACATTCTGTTCACACAGCGGCCAACCAGCTGTCGACCTGGGGCCCACAAGCAGGATCCGAGTGCAAAAGCACCCTCCACCCATGTTCCCCCGCAACTGCTGTATATAGGCATACTGCCTCTGATCCTGGATCCTACGGAAGAGACAGGAGAATTTGAACTTCTGGGGTACGGAACTAGTATTCTTTCTCCAAAAAGCTTGGAGAGGGGCACCTACTGCAGAATGAGTGAAGTTTCCATCTGGCTAGTTCACTAGTAGCTGCTGTTTGCTACTTGGCTAAGGAGTTCAGCCTCTATTTTGTCAGGCAGCAGCCAAAAACTTTACATGTATTGGCATATCTGTTCCTGACTCTGACCAATCTCCTCCCCTTTTCCCAGATCAGTAGTGTCTTTATTCGCGTTTTGTTCATTTTTTAAACTTGTAGTACCAAATTCTTTTTTCTTGCCTTAGAGTCTCCGTACACCTCTAGCACGTGTCCCCATTCTAAAAAGGCTGGATTTCCACGGTCGTTTAAGGGCACAGAGAGCAGGCGCTGTGAAATCCCCTTGGTTAAAGCGTCAAGGCAGCTGTGGTGTGGATCTCTCAAACAAGGTAACCATACGTAAAATCGCTTCCTCCTCCCACAAACTTCTTCTTGGATTATCTTCGTAATGTGGGAAATGAGTGCAGCGCTTCAGTTCCCCTGTGCCACAAAGGTAACGTGAGAAGCCTTGGCTCACGGTGGGAGAAGCTCACACAAGCATTGCCCCGCCTTCTGGGAGGAATGATGCTGGCATAGGTGTGCGCAAGGGGTGTGCCAGGTGTGCCCACGCACACCCTAATGCCTCAAGCAGTGTACTGAATTGAGGGGGCCATTGGGTAGGGCTCCAGAGGGGGGATCAAGACACAGTGGGAATGGCCCTTCAGCTGCTCCGCCACGCCAAATAACCGCTGCCTCCAAAAGAGCATTGTTGCTCCCAGCAGCAGGATTGAAAAGGCCAGCGTCACCATAAAGCCCCACCAATGCTGGGGCTTGAGGAGAATCTCCTCATCCCCACCCCCACACACCTGCAACAGCCCACAGTCAGGCAAGCTGAACACAGAGTGGGGCATCCGTGTCTACAGTGTTTAATAAATAAGTGAATAACAATAATGTCCTTTATGACTGAGTATTCAATAAATGTTCATCTTTTAAAAAAATAAATCCCTGGGTGCACATCCTAATGAAATGTGCTGTGTGCACCTATGGATGCTGGCATGGGGGGGGGGGTTGTGTTCCACCCACGTGGCCCTAGGTGTCTCGCATTACCTTTTGTGGTGTGGAAAGGAGCCACGCTGAAGTGCCTTCCGTTGTTGTTTCACTTACCCTCTGACTCTGTGCCTGACATGAGGCCCCGTGCTGTGAAGATCACCTGAGGAGGGATCTGAATAAAGGACGTGGCCGCCGCTGTCCATGCACAACGGATGCCGTTTAGAATTGACCTGGATGCGATGATAATTCTTTATTTGCAGTCGAAAGACAGTTAAAACAGCAATTTAAATATAAGTATAGGGGGAAACATAGGTACAGCCAAGGGATAAGACAGGGTCTGTAAGAGACAATTTTAGGGTGAACTGGCAGTCATACGTTAGCTAGAAGAGATAGCCACGTTCAAAAATTTGGCTATCTGCACTGTGATTAGCTTGTTGGTACCTTGGAGAAGAGTGATTGTGAGAGACTCTATAGAGGAGCCTGGAAAGGACTGAATGACAGGCTATAGAAGGCCATTTCGTACGCCTTGGTAGTAGCTACATTGAAAAAGGACATGTGAAATCGACTCCACCTCAGCGTTGTTGCAAGGGTGACACCTTTTATTCAGTGGAATTTTAAGATACCTGTATGTGATAAAACGTTACGTTGGAAACCTTAAATTATTTATTTATTTATTTATTTACATTTATATACCGCCCCATAGCCGAAGCTCTCTGGGCAGTTTACAAAAATTAAAAACATTGAACATTTAAAAACCGATATACAAAATTTGGAACCATAAAAGCCTAAAAACAAACTACATGTTATATATATATATATATATATATATATATAATATATATATATATTACCATACAAAGGCGAAAGTCTGTTAGTGCAGCCTTGCCCAACCGGGTGCCCACCAGCTGTGTTGTTTTGCCACTCCCATCATCTCGCAGCCAGCATGGCCATTGGCTGAGCTGGTGGGAATTGTAGACCAATGTGTATGGAGGGCGCTTGGTTGGGAAAAGGAACAATTGTGTTCGAGCAATTTCTTGTTCTGACATTGGACGTGGGTGTATATAGAAAGATGCCAATTGATTTCACCATAGATAAAAGACTCAGGGGCAGACTGCAGAGTTGTGCATTCCCTCCTCCAGATCCATTCTTGTGAAACGCACCGTCCCATAGCCTGCTCCCACTTGCATAACCACGATTACTGGTGCGTTGTAGTTGAGTGTGCTAGTAGGCTGTGGGCACCCTCAAGTCACGTCCTGGTTAAAATGCCTGAGGGGGTTATTCCCACCCTGCTTCCATCAGTTGACATTAAATGGATTTGCATTGAACTATTACTTTGTCTTGATTGCTTTGATTTATCAATTCTAAAGCACTACTAGCTTCCCGGGCATTTTCATTGTCCTAACAGCCCAGTCCTTAGTACTCTACCTACTGGGCTTGGCCGCTTTTCTTAGACCGTACGGTACTTCAATCCGAACAGATGTGTAATCACCTCTGGTTTGCCTCCCCCTCTCTTTAGGTACCTGGATGGGTCAGGCAAAACCAGGCCTTGACTTAGGTCCCATGCTGTCCACTGTCCCCGGCGGCACTCCAGAATATCTGAAGGAAGCTTTGGGCATGAAGAAGCCAAAACACGCTCGCTCCTCCTGCAGCGGTGAGTTGACTAAAAAGGAATCACAACCCTGTTTCTTTCCTTATTTATTTGAAGTATTTTTCATGCTGTTCCTGCCAAAAAAAAGACCGATTTACATAGAACCAAATGAGGTAATCCGTGCTTGCAGGGTTACAATCTAAAACGGCATGACACACAAGGAAAAAGGAACGGGGAGGAGAGGAGAAGAGAAGAGAAAAATAATTATATTAGCAGGGCTGATGGAACGGCAAAGGTCTCCCTCTCATCTGTCTCCATACAGCTTGCTGGAATGGCTGTTAGATGAGGATTGGAACAGTGGTGTATAACCTTTGAAAATCAGTAAACAGGATGTACATAAAAATACTGTTTTCATAAAGCCACTGACTGTCAAATGTTTTCTCATCAAGCCCCCTACAAACAATACACACTGAATCTCACCAACTATAGTAACCCCCAGCCCAAAGCATGAAGATACCTGTGCTTTAGCATAGTGGATAGAGTGTGAAGTGTGAACCAGAAAGGTTGCCACAGACTCATTAGGTGGGCCTTAAGCAAGCCACACCTCTCAGCAAGCCTCAGTGGGTGTAATAATATTAGCCTTCTTTGCGGGAGAGTTGTGAGGGTGATTGAGAGAACACATGTGAAATGGTTTAAACGCTTGCTCAGCCTTATACAAATGCTAAGCATTACTATTATCATTCTTTGTGAAACCAAGCTAGCAATGACCGACCAAGAAAGAGATTTTGGGGTTGTGGTGGACAGCTCGATGAAAATGTCAGCTGTAAAGAAGGCAAACTCCATGTTAGGCATAGTTGGAACTGAGAATAAAACTGCCACTATCATACTGCCATCTTTCAAATCTATGGTGCAACCATTCTCTGAATCACTTTCTTTGAGTTTTTTTTTTAAAAAATAAATAGAAAAGGGTATTGCAGTCTCGGAATAGTTCTATCATTCCTTATAGTGGCCACTTACTTTTTTCTTTTTTATTTGTGTGTGTGTATCTTTTCTAGGCTACGTCCCTGGGACTCCAGACTACAAAGAAAAGGAAGATATGTATGATGAGATAATTGAGCTAAAGAAGGTATGGAAGTTTGGTCTTCAGGGTTGCAGAGAAACGGTTGAAAAAGTGCAGGGAGCGTCTGCTCAGGAACCACATGTGCCACAGACAGGATCTCCAGGAGGAGAGGAGAATCGGATGCCTGTATTCTGTGTGGCTGTGGTCCATCTCCATGGCATCATGACCCTGTTTGGCCTGTCCCAGTCAGCTCTGCCTCCGTTTGCCTTCTGCTACCGCAGCCCTTGCCTAACTGTCCTGCTACCTATCATTTAATGCGGTTTCTCCAGTCCCGCCCCTCGCAGGACAATATGGGTGGGAACTCTGGAACTGGAGAGGGACAAGGGGTGGAAAGCGCAGGGGTGGAGAAGCCGTGAAAAGCAGGACTTATTTTCTTACCACTTCATCCACCCCCTCTCCTTTAGTTTTCTCATTTCTAAAGGTTGATGCCTGTGGACTGGTAGTTTTCATTTCTAAATGCAAAATAAATTTTAAAAAGATGACAGGTTTTTGTTTACCAAGGAGCTCTGTAAGAGGTTTGTAGGGAACTCAAGACATCTCCCCCCTCCGTGTTGTAGACAATACAAGCCCAGAAATGTGAAGCAGATCGGATGAAAACAAAGCTTCGGCGATTGGAAGAGGAAAACAACCGAAAAGACAAGCAGATTGAGCAGCTGCTGGATTCCTCCAGGGTAAGCTCTGCGCCCCTTGGTCAGTAGTGCAGTGAAGGAGCAACGTTTGAATTTGCTCACTCAGCACTTACCAAGCCAGTTGCACGGTGGCTTCTAAATATCTGTGTTCCAGGCCAGAAAGAACAGCTGAAATGCTAGACAACTAGGCCTGTTGTTGTTGCTGTTGTTTGACCCACTTATAGAATAGCGAGAAACATTTATTACTACAAAGCTGCTCGATGTAATGGGTGCTCAGTAAGTAATTTTTAAAAACCTGCAGGTGTATAACCCAAGGCACTTGTTTATCTTTGTATCCTGCCTTTTCCCCCCCATGATTGAAGTCAAGGGAGGCATGGAGGTCTCCATCCTGCATCCTGTGCCACCAGATCATGTCTTGGGAGTGTTTCCGATTAGGAAATCTGTACTGATATATTAAGAGGTGGAAAAATCTGAAGAACAGAAGCTTAAGGGCACAAGCCTATGCATGTTGAGGTGGGAAAAGGCCTACAATTCCCAGTATTTCCCAGCCAGCCATGAGATTGCACCCTAAGATGTAAGGAAATTTTGTCAAATGAAAACTAGACGCATAGTGGCTTAAGTGACTGACTTGTGACCCAGGAATATCCCTGGTTCTTATCTTTCCCCTACCATAGGTGGCCTTAGGCAAACTACTCTCTGTTTCTCAGCCCCCCCCCCATCTGCAATATGGGGGGGAAACTACTTGCCTACCTTACAGGGCTTTTGTGAAGATCTCAAGACAATGGGCATGAAGTGCTTTGAAAAAAGTGCTGTACAAATGCTAACCAGTAGTATTGTTGCGGTAAGCCTGTTGACCAGGCCCATTTTCCTTTTTGTTTTGTGCAAAGTGCTTGGTTTCATGAAGCACTGTGCAAGTAAATAATAATGTTTTGTTCCTTGTTTCTACAGGGCTCTGAGTTGGGCTGGCTACGGACAGAGCAGAAAAATGATAGTAGCACGGTAATTGCACCTTTTCTTTCCACCCTCCAGGCTTAATGTTACTGCTGGGATTTGTGCAATGACCATGCAGTGAGACGGCATAAAACAGTGCACACCCTGGAGGTGCGAAGATAGATTCCTTTATTTGCATCAGCCACAGGCCTTTGCATTTGAAATGAAATGTAGAAAAACGAAAAGCAAGATGGTGTGCCAGACCAAAATTGCCCAAGTTGCATTCTAAACATTTACATTAAATACAAACTCCAGAATTAATACACCGTCCTTTACACATAAAATAAAAATAAGTAAATAAAACAAATAGACTTCTGTTCAGCCAAAGAAACTGTGAGAACTGTGAGAAATTAAGACGCTGATAAAATGGTAGACGTTACGCCAGATTCCCTCATTTTGATGTGTGCATGCTTGCATCTGGATTCTCCTGATGTTCAGAACTCTGGTATTGATTCATTAAAGGGTCTAAAATTTCTAAGAACTGTACAAGAATGGTTCCAAGAATAAACCCATCCATTGAGAGATAGCGGAGAAAGCAGCATAAACTGATTCAAGAAAGGAGAGAGTAAGGTTGGGTGAAGAACAGCAGCATTGCAGGTCATCGGCATCATGGTTGTATTGAAGACCAAGTGAACAGAATGGGGCCAAAGCAGAAGGCCGTAAAGAGAAATGGGGCTAATACTGATCCCTGAGAACTTCTACAGAAAGTAGAAAAATCAGTTAGTTATACTTTTTAAAGTTCTCTGGGCAGAGGACAATACATTAAAAACATAAAGTGCAAACAATAAAACAGTGAATGAAAGTAGCACATAATAAAACCAAGATAAAATCAGCAGTAAAGGTAAAAGCGCTCCACGCTTCTTTCCCCCATGCTTTCTCTCGCTGTGTAGCCAGATTGTCTCAGTGCCCCCAGGAGGTTCATATTTATCTGCCTTGTGCTAATATTTGTCTTGCCTTAATAGAGATGTAACATTTCCAGAAATTTTGAAGCTATGGGAAAAAAAACCAGTTCCAGGGGAAAAAACGGAAAAGTTTTAAAAAATGCAATATTAACAATTTTACAGATTGAAAGTCACTTTGTTACTTTAGGAACATAAAAAAGCAATTATGTACAAATTGGTTTGGCTTAAAATTACCACGTTTGGTATATTAAAAGTACAGTGTATTCAAACAATTAATTACAAATTGAATTTACATTTTTAATTTTTTTAATTTTTTTTGGTAACGAATGGAGCTACAAGCTCCTGAACTGTAAGGAACCTCTTTGGTTTTGCCAGTTTATAAGGAGCAGGCAAAAAAACAATAATTTAAAAAACCCAGAAGAAACCATCAGCGTTCGTAACAAAGAAAATTATTTATGTCTCCGCTAGTCTTCCACAAAGTCAAGCAGACATAAAACACCCATTCCCATGAAAAGTTTTTAGAAAACATTTGGTGAAGTAAATATATGAACACCTTGTATTAAACATTTTATTCATCATGCTGAAATAAAACATTCCATAATCCATTTTTTCATTTCTCCCCCCCCCCCCCCCAATTTTTCAGGAAAAAATGGGAGAAAAACGTTTTTCTGGGCTTTCACTCTAGCCTTGTATGAGTTTGTAGGTAACATGATGGGTGGGTGGATGGGTTTCCTGATTTATAATTGTGTACGTGCAGTGTTAGTACTCAGAACCTTTGTTTCAGGAGCAGGCCCTGTGTTCTTTCCCCCTGATAGATCATCATTGGATTGAAGCAGAAGATTCTCAGGTTGGAACAGCAGTGCAAGGAGAAAGACAACGCCATTAAGTATGTAAACGGTTATTATATTATATTACAGTATTGTACTTTTAAGGTTTGCTATCGTCATAAACTGCCCAGAGAGCTTTGGCTTTGGGCAGTATAGAGATGTGATCAGTCAACTGAAACAAAATGAGAGTTCGTTCATAGGAGAGGAGGCAGCCCTTAAAATATCCAGATCCAAAACGTTGCCTGGCACCTGCATTGAGGATTGTCTTGTCATGTGAAGAGAAAGAGATGGAGAGAAGACTGCAAATCATTTTGCGGCCAAAGCTGAAGGCCTAAGCAGTCCAGTCCAGGAGCAAGCAGACCTCACTCCCGACCCTGCTCAACTAGAGATTGCCCCATTGATGATTGCTCTGTTTCTGACGAGCATTAAATTATATGGAAGTGCAGTTGCCTCTACCATTGTGTGAACCAGTACGGTTCTTCAGGACACCCATTGTTCAAGAGAATGTAGCGTAATCTGGGAGACTAAAACAGGTGATGTCGTGGTTCTCAGGACAAACTTTTGCTATACACGCTGTTGGAACGGTCATTAATATTGGCAATGTTTAGTACTGCCGGTGATATTTTTGTGGAAAAGGAGTATAAATTGGCTTCACTGTTGCCAACCGTTTATAGTTAATTTTTGCTTCTTTGGCTCTACCAATCATCCTTCTTGCGTGTGTGTGTTTGTATTGTTAAAAAGCAAACTCCAGACAGATGTGAAGAGTACTGATGTGGAAGAAATGAGGATCGCCCTGCAGACCTGTTATGAGGAGGTATGTCTTTATGAAGCTCCTGCTTGTTGAAAATGGGAGAACATGATTAGAAAATTTAGATGGAGACCTGGAGCAACTTAGTCTTGCTTCTTGGAGCTCAGTCAGGTGTAGGATTATATACACCAGCTGGGCTTGAAGTCCCCTCCCAGAGGATCATGTGTTGACAAAACATTCCCATCTTGTCCTCCCTTGCTTCTTTTTGCCCTTCTGATGCAGGTCTGTATGTTCACGAGAGAGCTTCTTCAGCATCTCGGTCCTCGCCCTTATCTTTCTATTAATATAGTCTGTTCATAACATTGCAGATCCAGCGACTCCAAACCCTGCTGGCAAAATCGAAGGCCGTGCAACGAAAGTATGTTTATTTCCTTGGGGCTGTGTGCATGTGTATTAGTTTTTGCTGTCTAATTTCTATACTTCACTAATTGCGGTGAAATAAGAGGATGTGAAAAGCTTTTTAAAAAACCATCTCATCGCATAGATGTTGTTTCGGGTTTCTTTCCTCACGTTTGTTTAACTTTATAACATTCCATGTCTTAACTGTGCCCTGTCCGTAGGATGCTTTCATTTTGGTTAGAGGCATTTACTTTTAAGATAACTCATCAGTTGCGGTTTTAGATTTCTAGCCACATATGATGGAAGTTTGTACCTGTTAAGTCAAGGTACAAACTATATAGCCTTCTTAAAGGCTATATAGTTCCCAGCCTTAAACCTAGTTAAGATGAAATCATAGAATTTAAGTTAATTAAGGCTGCAGCCGCTTAACGTAGAAATAGGTACTCTGAAATCAATAGGATTTACTTCCAAGATTGAAGTCTCGCTGGAGTTAGCACCCTCCCTGTTCCTGTAAGCCCTATTGGTTTTACTGCATCTTATTTACAGAGAAGTGAAAAGCTTCACTGAAAGCATTTCAGACCCTAGCTAAACCATCTCAAATGCAACTACTTAATTTCCACTGGGTTATTATCAAAGACACGCTCCTCCAAAATAAGGGCATACATGTTATACCAGAATCAAAATGTAAACCATTTGAAAGCAGGTGATCAGAAGGAAAATTCTGACATACTTTAATTTAAAAAAGATAATCTCTAGTCCTGCCTCCCAAAACAGATCCTTTTAGGCTAGAGATTGATGGTATTCTGTGTAGTTATTTAGTCGCTTAGACAGAAAGCCCAAGGGGGCATAGGAAAGAGTATGGGGAGGGGGACACGGGATAGTTCAGATTCCTGGATCCATGGTCGGATCAGTGCTCCAGCTTCGGAGCCAGGAATCCACACTCCCCTCTACCTTCCCCTTGCAGCTGGCATGGACTAACTGCATCTCCGAGGTTGCAAAGGAGGAGGTAAAAGGGGCATGCTGGTGGGCAGGGAAGAAAGGGGACCAGGAAAGCTGGCGTATGCCATATCCCCAGGGCTCCCCAGCCTCTTTCCCTTCCACCCTGCAGAGCTCCAGCTAGATGGGCAAAGGCGCCCATCTAGCTAAAATGCAGCGGGAGGAGCTTGGAGGGGAAGATCACCTCTGCTGCTCCTCCCGCTCTGCATTGGATGGCTGTAAGTCAGTCCGGGCTGTGTACTGCATACTTAATAGTAAGGAATAGATTTGGAGTATCTACTTTTTTAATTGATTAAAAAGAAACTCATGATCCTAGACCTCATGGTTACAAAAGGAGAAAAGCTTGAAAAACATGCAGAGAACGTTAATCTACCCACAGTTCAGAAAGGAGAGAAGCCACTAGGCAATACTTCCAGTATTCCAAGGGGTGAGGTCTTTTAAATCCCACACAACCATTTCTCACTCCGCCAGTAGGATGGTTGAATAGTGATAAATGGATTAATGCATTTCATTCTTGCAAATAACAAATAAAAAGGCCCTAAAGATTCAGGTTGCGTTCTTAATCTGTGCTAATGAATATGAGAACACCCAGTTAGGTCAAGTCCTTCTGGAAATATGTAGTGGAAAGAACATAACATCATCTACCCTTTTTTCATTAGTCGTTAATTCCACTGATTTGTGTGATCAAAAGGGCAACATTAAGGTTACTAAATCTGTGCCATTTCATGTTTCATTACACGGTCAAAACCAGGTCCAGATGTCGCATTTCTGGGACGTTTTTGGTACAGTCTAATGGGTTGCAATTGGTCCCACCTAAATCTGCTTGCTAGCTTTATATGAATCACGCCTCTTTCTCTCTGTCTCAAGTTGAGCACTTGTCCTGTATCTACAAACAGCCCCCTGTAACACCCAGACACATTCACACACATACGACAAGAAGGGGGGGGGGGAAGTCCAGCATGGTTTAAGGCAGCTTCATTGTTACAAATATTGTGAATTAATCCAGAATAAAGTAACACAATCTTGACAAGAGCTCCTTATTGCTCACAGGTTAAAAAAAATGTTGATTGGACGGAGCAAGAAAATTGAGATCATTTAGAGAGTAGAATAAGCACTGTTTTTGTTCCTTTTTTAAAAAGAAAAACAAGGGGAAAGAAAAAAGAAAGCCGTATTTAATGTTTGTTTCGTTAACATGAGCTTTTCGGAAGTCCAAATGGGGACTTCCTATTCCTAGAAAAAGATTCTTAACTCTAAAAGTTGACCAGATGTTATAGACATCAGGTGAGAAATTCAGAGAAGGCAGAAAATGATGGAAGCTCTGAAGGCAGAAGATAGAGAAAGTTCAGTGCAATCCGAGGAAGACTGGAGGATGGTGGAACTCAAGGTAGCTTTGAGGAAATGTAGAGTAAGATTAACATAATTTTGTTTCTTGAATGCCACTAACATGAGTGAAATGTGAGTAAAGGTGAGAATGCTAGATTGGATATCTGAAAGGTGAGGCTTTTGTCCTGGGATGGCAGCAGACAGAACAGGATCAAACAGGTGCCTGAACCGTGAGGACCACTGAGGCTGTGATCCTAACGTGCTTGCATACAAAATACTTATAGGAGAGGGTGCTTATGCCTGGATTCTGCATCTCAGATCTATCACCTGCATTTATCACCTGTTCGGGGCCATTCCGCACTTAGCCCTGTTCCCACGCTTTGTTGGAACAAGTGGGTTAATACGCACCACCAGTATACATAGTGCTTTGCACCAGTACAAGAGGACAAGACCCTGCCCCAAGGAACTTACAATCTAAAATGTTTCACAGGGGAGGGAAATGGAGGCAGGGGTAAATGGGAAGACTATGTGATTGATTGATTGATTCCATTTGTATCCCTCTTTTTTCCCTCTTGCATGGAACCCAAGGTGGTGTACATGACCGCCGTCCTCCATTTTATCCTCACAATTATCCTGTGAGGTAGGCTAGGGTGAGAGTCGGTGACTGGCCCAAAGTCACCTAATGAGCTTCATGTCCAAGAGGGGTCTCGAACTCAGATCTCCTGAGTCCCGGCATTTCACATGGAGGTATTCCGTGTTATCCTTGTAACAACCCTGTGAAGGTGATTATGCTGAGAGGATGGAAGCAGGAGGGGGCTTTTGTACCCAGGAGTGAGTCCCTGTTCCAAGTCCAGCCCTCTGCCCACTACATCATACTAGTTCTCAGTAACTATGAAGGGGCACGTTTGCAATAAGTTGCTGCTGCTTCATGCCATGGTCAGCTCCTTGGTCACATATCCAAATAGTTGCATTGTACATGACCTTTTCTGTCTCGGCTGCAGCAGCGTTTTGCCCATTTCTACCTGCAGATCTCCTCCCGAGAGCAAACAACAGAAGGTGCTCAACGCTGCCGTCGTGCAGTTATCCAGGAGTGTCAAAGAGCTGCGAGACGAAAATCGGGTACTGAAAGTAGGTCTAGACCAAGCGCTGAGCAACTCCCCTACCTCTGGTAAAGCAACAAGTAAGTTCTGTTGGTCTTACTCCGTGGACGGAGAGTGGGGTGTAGAGCCATGGTGCTGTTACACTGGCTGCCTTAAGGCTCTACAAGGGACAGGGTCTTGAATGAGCCAGATTTCCAGCTTTAAGGTGGAAACTCTCACGAACTGCCAGGGCTGCAACCAGGAGCCCTTCGCTCTGCCCCATGCAGTGAGCCACCGGGTCTGATATTTGGAGCACCTTCTGGGGCAAACGTGTTCTCAGGCTCTGGACTGGCCCACCCACCAGAGCTGACTATTGAGTCCTCCTAGACGGAAATTGCTATAAACAGCCTTCCTCTTTGAGCTGGGTAACTGCAGTCTTCCTGGTTCTGATGTGCTTTGTGTTCCTCTTTGGCTCTGGCTCCTGGCTTTATCCTTCAGCATCGGCTCCCGGCTTCTTGTTCCTGGCTCCCAGTTCTACTCTGACAACTGCTTACAGTGCAACTGAACATGCTTCACAGGGTTGGTCTAGTAGGGTGGACGGAAGCACAAAAAAGCAGAAGGGGAAATGTAACATTTGTGGGGGCTGAATAGGAGGCGGGAATGATAGGGCAACCGGGGGGGGGCATATAAAGGGGCTTCACAAGCTGTCCATTGGCCAACCCTGGTGTTAACCAAAGGGAGTGAGCAGGAAACCTTTGCACCTCTTGGGCCCCCACTAAGCCTGTCTGCAAGCTGATGCCTTTGCTTTTCCGCAGCTCTCCCCCAAAACACGCTCAACTTCGTCATGCCGAAGAAGAAAGCATTGCATGAGAACCCTATTTTAATAGCTACGGTCAAACATTATGTGATCTTTGCCATTTTATAAACCCAGGGCATCTCCCGCGCTTGCCCAACCTTAATTAAAGCAGTAAGAGGCAGCTTGATTTGCCATTCCGACTTCTATAAGCAGCGTCTTTCAGATTCCTGCAATTTGGACTTTTCCCTTCAGGGATTTGCGTCTCTTGCAAGTCTGACTTCCAGTTTGAAAACTTGGTTAACTTTCCTCAGATTACACCGGATGGAGCAGTCAAAGGCTGGTCCGGCAGATTTCAGAGTTGGAAAAAGTGAGTGACGGGAACCAGAGAACCACTGTAGAGCTGGTAGGACAGAAACCATCTCAGCTCGTAACTGAGTTCATTGAGCTACTTCCATTAAGTTTGTGACAGAGAGATACAACCTATGAACTTGCTTGTTTTTATATAATATTAGGGAGTGGCCATTATTTTACTTGTTTTATGCTGTATTTGTGGTTTCAGTTTTTTGTGAACTGCTCAGAGTCCTTGGCTATTGGGTGGTATGGAAATGTTATTCGTAAATAAATATGGTGCCATGTCTTTGGTCAGGTGGCTCCAGAGTTGATCTGGACCAGAGTTTATGTTCTGATAAGAGACCAAAAAAAACAAAGGCCTTTGCAGGAAGCAGTGTCTGGTTTTTGAGAGGGGATCCTGGCTTATAAACTGCTTTTACTTTCCATCAGTTCATAGCTGTAGAAACTACTGAAACCTCAAAAGTGTTGGCTAGTAGTTGCCTCTGGTTAAATGTTCTGTGGTCATAAATTATTCCTGCAGATGAAGGTTTCCATGCTACAGCAGGGTTTCTCATGCCCCTAGATCACTAGAAATACATGGAATGGGGTAATGTGCAGGACAGGACTGTCAATGTCCATTGCTTGTTTCCCCTTACAATTTCCAGAAAATGAATGAGAAGCAGAACGGCAGGCTGCAGCTTTCAGAGACCAGCACGTCACCGTCGCTCACTCCATTGGCTTCTGCACAGCTGGATCAGACAGTTGCTAAGGAATCTGATCCCCCGGAAGAATCTGAGCGTCTCCGTAGACTAGTGAAGAAGCTGAAAAGCCAACGGGCCGTCCTTCAAAATCAGCTGGCTGTTAAAGAGTTAAGTGTCTAGGTGTCGTCTGACATAGTCCTGGCCTCTTCTGCTGCGGTTTTGGAGGAAAGAAATTGTCTGGAAAAGTTTATGTTCTCTCTGCAGACTGTACAACAGTTTCTCCTTTTGTCTATCTGTACTGGTTAAAGTATAGAAAAAGAAAAGAATTAAAAACTAAATCCCAGGAAAAGCTACTTTGCATATATGTGCAAAACCTGGACTTTTCTACCCAGTATCTAAACGCATAATGTTTGCTGCAGGATTTTTCTTATTCCTCCTCCACAATCTTGCTGAGTTGGTGGAGCCTCTGAACCTTT
Organism: Anniella stebbinsi; assembly: GCA_029215795.1. Classification (NCBI taxonomy): domain Eukaryota; kingdom Metazoa; phylum Chordata; class Lepidosauria; order Squamata; family Anniellidae; genus Anniella; species Anniella stebbinsi. The sequence goes on from JARDYH010000007.1 coordinate 57,842,994, forward strand.
AGGATAGTTGTTCGAACCCACTGGGAGCCGCAGAAGTGCCTTGGCAACCGTTATTTCCGAGAGAGTCTTCACCTTAGAAGCATGAATCCAGCCCTTCGATTTCAAGCACAGCTACAAAGCATAATGCTTCCCAAGCACAGGGTAACAAACTGATCAGGTGGTCATTGGAAGGCTCTGATCTCTCTTCCGTTTTATATAAAGGCAGCATTGTTATTTTCTGCCGATCTACAGGCACTTTCCCAGAATTGTTCATTATAGTGAAAAGTGTGGGAATATACCACCCACCCTTTGCCACAGCAGTTATGCCATTCGGTTCAGCGGCCCCCTGAGACAATATTCTAGAAACAAGGTCTCTAGTATTATTTATTTACTGCATTTTTATACCGCCCAATAACCGAAGCTCTCTGGGTGGTTTACAAAAATCAAAGCCATAAAAACCATTCAAAATATAAAACGACGACAGTATAAAAACTTAATTTAAAATACAGTATAAAACACAACCAGGATAAAAACTGAGCAGCCATGCAGAAATTGATAGGGATTTAAAATACAAATTTAAACAGCAGGTTAAAAATCAAAATAAAGGACTGTTAAAACACAGTGAAAATAAAAAGATCTTCACCTGGCGTCTAAAGGTGTATAATGTAGATGCCAGGCGAACCTCTCTGGGGAGCTCATTCCACAGCCGGGGTGCCACAGCAGAGAAGGCCCTCCTCCTGGTAGCCACCTGCCTCACTTCCTTTGGCAGGGGCTCACGGAGAAGGACCCCCGAGGATGATCTTAGGGTCTGGGCAGGTACATATGGGAGGAGGCGTTCCTTCAGATAACCTGGCCCCAAATCGTTTAGGGCTGTTAATACCAGCACTTTTAATCGGGCCTGAATCTGGACAGATCACTAAGATCACTGATTTCTTGTAGACTTACAGGAGTTCCGCATCAGTGATTCTGAAAGCACAGCAGAGTCTAGAAAGTCACATTTCTGAGGATCATTAAGCTTACGTTGAAAATATTGTTCCCATAAATATGGTGGAATATTACACTGTAAGCCACCAGTTGGACATATCGATGCTCCTGATACTGATTTCCAAAATTCTCTAGTATTTCTAGTTAGAGAAGCATTCCCCAACCTCTGCTATGCTTCCTGGTGAGTTTGCCATTCCCTTCAGGCGATCGGACGTGTATGTTCCTTTCTAACCTGAAAATAGATCTCTGGAAATACGCTTTCATTATTTGACCTCTATTTATTGTCTGTCTCAGTTTCCCCGACTTCTTACAACAGGATTTAGCAATCCAGTTTTTTGACCTGATAGAATCAGCACGGTCAGTTGTTGCTTTATGTGCATTTGGTTCAGATGCCTTAGCATTGGTTGTACAAACCACACAAACCTCGGGGTAGTTCCACTAAAAACTTAGGTGGAGGCATGCTGGATCAAACCAAGGACCTATCTACTCCAGAAACAGATGTTTACCTATGTGCTGTGCAAAGAAGTTCTTTCTTTCATCTGACTACAATCTCCCACAACTCAGCATCACTTGAATGACCCCACTGGGCTCTAGCATTATGAGACATGGAGGACGATGCCTCCACATTCTCCATACAGCACATCATTCTATATCCCTCTATCACATTCCCCCGCTTACCTTTTTCTGAGTTAAAAAGCCTCAGCTGTTGTCACCCCCACCCCATTTTCCAAAAGCATTAAACATTCTCTCAAATAGAAAGGTTTGCACTGGATTTTAACGTTGTATGCCAGCCTGTGTATGCGAAGGGGGAAAGCCATTTTCAAACCTTAAAAATGAACAAATGATTAAGCTGCGTTTTGAAATGGTAACAGTTTTGGGGCATCTCGTGCCGGATCAAGAGATCTTAGCACCCCAGGAGGGCTGCATGATCCAACAGGTGTGCAACTGGGTCTCTTTCAATGCCATGCAAAAGCTGCACCATCCAAGCATTATGACCCAGCCAGAAACCCATTCATGACATCTTGGGGTGTATCTCCCAGGTGACCCACTGCTTCCTTGGTGCTTCTCAAAATGTAACCATTCCAAGCACCTGCCTGCGTTGCTTATACTTTAGGGCCGGCACTGTGGTCGTCTGCACATTTAGCAGTTCTGTGAAAAGCTCAGTGCCAACGATTTGCTTTGTGCTTTTGCAGGGAAGAAATCCAGAAGCTGACAGAGAAGGTGAGAGAGCTGGAGAAAAACCAAGGAACGGATCGTAGACAGGCTAGAATTGATGCTACGGAACCCTCCGCTCAGGTACAACCCCGCAGTTGGACGCGACTGGTACAGCGTGTCGTCTCCTGTTGACTCATCTGGCTTGTGTCGGAACCTCTGTGTGGGCTGCTTGGTTCTTCCGCGTCGTTCAGCTGTGGATTTTAATCGTTTCTTGGATTGCTTCCCTCCTGAGGCTTCGCTCCAGCCAAGTATTGAATTTTTTCCCATTTATGGTGTGTGCGAAAGGGTGTGCGAGAGAGCCTCCGGTACTCTCACGGCCGGTGGCTGCTAGAGAATGATGCAAGGCCCCTCATACCAATTCAGGCTGGATGGGTGGAAATGTATCGTTTAGGGGATCAATGGCGACGGGACACATCATCGCCAGCCACCTGCCTAGGAGATCTCTGTCCTTGCTTGCCCCTGCGCTGATTTGCTAGTGGCAGGAAACTCCTCAGTGTGGAAAGGCAGCCCTCCCTGTCTTCACCTTGGTTCTCGTCCTGGATCAATGCATGGAATTATGGTTCGCTCTTTCTCTCCTCCATCTCCTTGTTCATCTTCTTGCCTCAATCCTTTCTTTCATTCAATTACTTCTTTCACTGTCTTACTATACTGCTTTCCTTCTGTTCTTTGCCATGTCCTTTCTCTCTCCCACCCTCTGCTTTTCTCCCTCATTCATTTGCTGTCCTTTCCATTTCTTGCCTCTGGAATACCTCCCCTCCCCCCCTACCCTCTCTTTAATTCTCTGTGCTTGCACACATTGTCCTCACCTTCCTCTACTTTTTCATGCCTCTCTCCTCCTGCACCAGTTACCTTTCTTCTGCCCATTCAGTCTTTAATTCTCTCCTTTGCCAAAGCTTTAATATAATATAATCCCCCTCTCAAAATACTAGAACCCAATGGGGCCGTCCCATGAAGCTGATTGGTGGGAGATTCAGGACAGATAAAAAGAAGGACTTCTTCACACAGTGCAGGGTTAAAGTATGGAATTCGCTACCACAAGACGTAGCGATGGCCACCAATTTGGAGGGCTTTAAAAGGGGGTTGGATCCGTACCTGGAGGAGAAGGCTATCAATGGCTACTAGTCCTGATGGCTATGTGCTACCTCCAGTATCCAAGGCAGTAAGCCTGTGTGCACCAGTAGCTGGGGAATATGGGTGGGAGGGTGCTGTTGCACCATGTCCTGCTTTGTTAGCCCCTGGTCGACAGTTGGTTGGCCACTGTGTGAACAGAGTGCTGGACTAGATGGACCCTGGGTCTGATCCAGCATGGCACGTCTTATGTTCTTAATATTTAGGAGCAGCATATATCGATTGTCTGCTTATTGTTTAGCCTTACCGTGGCCCAGTTTGGACATAATGCTAGACCATAGAGTAGAGCTATGAGAGCAAACTTGATCAAGCCTCAGCCTCATGTACTCCCTGCTCCTCCTTTCTTTGGATCAGTCCTAAGGAGGAGATTGGAAACATTTGCTTCCTGCTTTAAACTAACTGCAGTTTGTCATTCTGTCCGAAGTCGTCCAAACTATGGATTATTGAAACAAGCATTTAAAACGCGGTTTCTGATTTTAGCTTATTCAATAAATAACTTAAACAAACCACAGTTTCTGGTTTGGATGTAACAATAAACTGTGGTTAGTTTAAACCAGGAAGCAGATGCTTCCAAACTCCTCCTCTTCCTGGAAGAGCAGTGGAGACAACCGCATACAAGCCCAAGGCTTGAGCAAGCTCAGTCACACCATGCTAAACCAGCCTTCCTCAACCTGGTGCCCTCCAGATGTTTTGGACTACAACTCGCAGCATTCCTAACCACTATCTGGGGCTGATGGGAGCTGAAGTCCAAACCATCTGAAGGCATCAGGTTGGAGAAGACTGCATTAAGTATGATTTCGCATTATTTCCAAATCGAGCCAATAATTTCATGTATGGCTAGACAGTTCCACAAAAGTTATGTATAATGCATTTTTTTTCCTGGACAATGGTCACCTCCTCAGAGATTTATGGGGCTTTAATAATGTGTTTGTGTGTGTGTGTGTATATATATATGAATGCTGGCATAAGGAGATGTTCACTGATGCCAGTATTCTCTTCTCCTGATCTGCCTCTTTGCTTGGAGGCAGCAATTTCCACTCCTCTGGGCTGCTGCCTATCCATTCATTTCACCCCCTTCAATGTTCTTTTAAGGGCCAGCAGGAATTTCACTCCAGTTCTCGACAGTCACACCCAGCTTGTGTGCTTAATTGCGGGCGTTCAAATCCAGTGCTTTCACCTCCTTGCTGTTCCGAACATCAGAGAAAGGAACGAGCTGCTCAGGTCATCCAAAGACAGTGGAGGACCTATAAAACCAAGGTGAAGCTCTTTTACTTGTGCATCGGGACATATTTTGGGAGCAGAGGAGCACAGAAAACTTAGTGGGCGGTGGGTGTTATTGTACAGGGTAGTGACACCCTTTGGCATCTGGAAATCTTGCTTGGCACTTTTTGGCTCCTGAGCTTTCACCATGTAAAAATATTCACATAGTTTCAAGTCTGTCTTTTCAACCATAGGGACTAGGAACTTGGGTGTTTCTTTTTTCTGCACAGGTACAGTGCAGTTGCAGACTTGCTTAACACTCACTGCTTTCCATGTATGCGCTAGACACAGGGATATTGGGGACAGGCTTTAGCTTAGTGGTAGAGCATGTGGCTTATTCACAGAAGGGCCCAGGTCTGGCATCACCACCGAAAAAGGATTTCAGGTGGCGGTGCTGGGAAGTATCTGAGATTCTGGAGCGGCCACTGTTAGACTAGAAGGAGGAGAGAGAAGCGGTTCTCAGAATGTTGAAATGCTTTATTATATTATGCCCAATGCGTTTCGGCCTGTAAGGTTTTATTTAGAAAGCCTTCATCAGGGGATTTGATAAGATAGGTCTGCAGAAGTTTCTTAACAAAATAATAGTTTCTCATGGTGTTCACTGGTGACTGAGGACCAGTGAACACCACAAGAAACTATCATTTTGTTAAGGAACTTCTGCAGACCTATCTTATCAAACCCCCTGATAAAGGCCTTCTATATAAAACCTTACAGGATGAAATGCATTGGGCGCAATATAATAAAGCATTTCAGCATTCCGAGAACCACTTCTCTCTCCTCTTTTTGACTTTAGTGGATGCTCTCCTCTCCTTGGTTTTTCACTGTTAGAGTAGACCAAACTGAGCTAGATGGATGATGATGATGATGATGATGATGATGATGATGAAACTCCGCTGGGGGCAAATATGACTTGACTGATTTCAATAGGAATATATGCTGCATTTTGTGGCTGACGTTCAGTTCTCAGATCTTTCTGTAAGCTGCTCTGGAAAAACTTGCTTGTAAATATGAGGTATAGATATGGCTAATAAATGCAAAAAGATTGTGTGGGTCTCCCAGACTTTGTTTCTGAGTGCCAGGGGCATATCCCAAATCTAAGAGATGTCAGTGAGAGGGCACACACAAGATATATGAGCACGCTTCGTTCAAAAGAGTGGGAAAGACTTTATTTTAATCCAGTGTTTATCCATTTCAGATTAACCCGGTTGCACTGGATAAGGTGAGTATGTCTCACCTTGGTACGTGTCAGTCCAGGGTTGCTTGGTGTTTGGGTGCAGCATGCACACCTACATGCCAGGTGCAATCCCTGGGCTGCCTTTGAAGATGGTTCAGAAGCTGCAGCTTGTGCAAAATGCAGCAGCAAAATTAATAACCCGGACCAAGAGGTTCGAATATATAAGACCGACCCTGGCCCGTTTGCATTGGCTGCCTGTATGTTTCCGAGCCCGTTTCAAGGTGCTGGTTTTAACCTATAAAGACTTACACGGCTTGGGACCACAATACCTGACGGAACACCTCTCCCAACATGAACCTACCTGTACACTACGGTCAACATCTAAGGCCCTCCTCCAGGTGCCTACTCCAAGGGAAGCTCGGAGGATGGCAACAAGGGAGAGGGCCTTCTCAGTGGTAGCCCCCAATTATGGAATGATCTCCCCGATGAGGCTCACCTGGCGCCAACATTGTTATATTTTCGGTGCCAGGACAAGACTTTCCTCATCTCCCAGGCATTTAAAAGCATATACTGAGTTTTTAATTGAGCCCAGAATTATACTTATGCCTGGCTGAGAGTTCGCAGTTGTTTAAATGTATACTATTTCTGTGGCTGCATTCAGACAACACAATAATCAACTGGGGGGGGGGGGGGGGGGACAATCGTCAGTTGTATTGACTATCATGCCATCCGAATTCTGCCATGGTCAACTCAGCGCTGATCCTAATCCACACCACGATTGATTATTTATTACCATGTTGTGTGGGGAGTACTCCCTAGATGAACAACTGTAAAGTTGATTATTACCCCACCATTGACTATCATGTGGTCTGAATGCAGCCTATATGTTGTCTGCTTTTGTGCCTTTAAATTTTGTGTATCAGGTTTTTAATGTCCAAAGTTTTAATTTTTGTAAACTGCCCAGAGAGCTTCGGCTATGGGGCGGTATATAAATGTAAATAATAACAATCACAGCAACACAGTTGGATTTTGTTGAGGCATACCTATTCAGAAGTCAGTCCCACTGAGTTTTATGAGGCGTATTCCCAGGTAAGTGTGCATAGGATTGCAGGCTACTTCTGGCCTAAGCTCTCAGGCCAGTCTTGAAACTGAATTCCCTGGCAGTACAGCAATAACACTTGTGTGCTTTGCTCGTGACTCGGCTTCAGCTTGATTCGGTGCACTTAGTGGCTCAATTCGGACGACACGATAGTCAATGGTGGGGTAATAATCAACTTTACAGTTGTTCAACTATGGGGTACTCCCCACACAACATGGTAATAAATAATTAACTGTGGTGTGGATGAGGATCGGCGCTGAGTTGACTATGGCAGCATTCGGATGACACAATAGTCAAAACAACTGACGATTGTTTCCCCCACACCAGTTGTTTATTGTGTCGTCTGAATTGAGCCAACGTGTTGGGGGCTGAGGTGGGGCTGATCCTGCTTCGAATGCTCCAGTTGCCCCTGTTTTCTGCTCCCTGTCTCTGTTTTTGCCCTTTGGGGGCAGGGTGGTGGTGGTGGTGTGTGTAAAATGTTTGTTAGTGTGAGTGTCAAATTGCACCTGAGGTTAAATGCGTCAGTGTTCATGCATGGTTGTTGTTGTTTTTTTAATGCAAATTGTATTGGGTGGGTGAGTAGAGTGGAAAATTAACCAATCCCCTCCCCTGAAGAAAATTCCTCTTCTTTTCTGATGTGGGTATTTGCAGCTTCCAGCACCCCTCATCATTGTCTCTTTGTGTTAGGATGTATGGGAATTGAATCCAACAACATCTGGAGAGCCACATGTTCCCCATCCCTAGTTTATTAGGACTTTAAATTAATAGCCACTAACAAGAAGTAGGTATTGTAAGGAATTGTGTTTAAAATCCAGATTTTTTTTTTAAAAAGTCTGCTGTCTGATTAATCGGCACATTTTACTTGGTTTTTAAAGAATCAACCCAACCAATTAATTGATTTCAAAGTTGCAGGCTTGTAATTGATAAGACAGTTTACGTTGCTGCTGTTTTGAGTCAGGCATTGTCTGGTGCCAGGGTGGTATTCTGTACCAGGAATGCGATGCAGTCACCAGGACACTTGATGATTTCATCAGCAGGCAAAGCCTGCCGGGAAGATGAGCTCTCAAGACATTGACATGGCTTCACCGATGGATGAAACATTAGCTGCTAAGATTCAATTGCACTAGACAGCTTGGACCATGAATAAATTCCCAAATTGAATCTTTACTGTGGGGTTTGCACATGGGTATGTTTTTCTTGCTGTCCCTTTTCGGCCAGGGCATCTCCTGAATCATGGTTCAGCGTGCTTTTTGACTGGCAGGGAAACATGTATTGCCCAGGGAAAGCAGTCCATTGCTGGAATGCCATTTTTCCCTCGGGCTGTGCTTTAATTTGTAGCTGCCATCTTTCAAGGGAGAACATCCATTGATCTTCCTCTTTTTCTCTGTGTTAGGTGGCTGTTGTGCTCCAGGCGGCTTTCAGGGGACATTTAGCTCGGCAGAAACTGTTATCGAAAAACACGCAAGGTCGAAACTCTTCCGACATACCAAGCACTGGAAACAAGGTAACCATCGAGGCAGGTAGAGTTAAAGGCAGCCTGCCTCTGTGTTTTCCCATGGTATGCCAGCAGTCTGCAAGGCAGAGGTGCAGAGGCCCAACCTTTAATCCTGGTTTGATACCAGGCCCTGATATTTAGAATTCAGTTTGCACTAGGGCTGGTAACAGATCCGGACCCCGAATCCGGACCGGATTGAGGTGATCCGGAGCTTCCGGATTCGAACTGGATCGGGAGAGGTCCAGATAGTTCCGGATCGATTCAGGGCCCTTGGCCTTCCAGGTCTCTGGGTGCCGGCTGCACAGCTGGCACCCAGGGACACCAGGCTGGCAGTGAGTCCATAGGACGCCGCCCTCCCCCCACTCACCCTGCTTACCTCCTCGCTGCATCCCGCTTGCCGCCGCTGCTTCCACTCTACTGAGAACCAGGCCACGAGGCCTGGTTCTCAGTAGAGCAGAAGCAGCGGACGGCAGTGGTGGACGGCGGCAGCGGCAAGGAGGCAGCAGAGAGAGTGGGGGGAGGGCGGTGAGTCCTTTTCCCCATAGACTTGCAAGTCAATGGGGAAAAGGAGGGTCTCCAGAGACCCAAATCCGGTTCTGGACCAGATCGGGGGGGGGGGGCTGTTCACAGCCCTAGTTTGCACAGCATTTTCTGCAAAAGACAAACAACTTACCAAATTCGCTAAAACATTCAGAGTTGGTAAACTGCGAGATCCTTTGAAGGTTTGGATGCTTCCTATTCAGCATCCTTTTGTTTCCTTCCATCCACATAACAGTGGTGCAATTTCTTTGTAAAAAAAAATAAATAGCCAAGATTTGTTCAAATCCCAGAACAGCTGCAGGAATCCAATCGTACCCACAGAGGATTGCCGTTAAAAAGCAGGCAATTGTTGCTTGTTGCTGATGTATAAGGAATCCTCAGAATTAAGGGTGGTAATATCAGAATCCGTTAAGATGCCAAAGGACGTATAAAAGACCCAACACCTGCTTGTCCTGATCCCCCTCCTAGAACCCGGGTTTGTCTCATGAGTCCAGCTCTTTGCACGTAGCTGCTGATTGCACCGCAGATGAGGCTGTGAGGCTCATCCAGTCTGTTTTCAGGGCTCACATTACACGCACACAACTTGAAGAAAGGTAAGTCAGGAGTAAATTGTTTTCATGAGGCTCAGGTGTCAATGTTTCGTGGCCAGAATAGTATCTATAACTGTATAAAGTTTGACCTTTGGTGTTGAAATAGGGAGTGGGGAAAAGACTGCCGGGGACCTGTTTACACAATCAAGAATCAGATAGTGATCTTAAGTCAATTATCCTAAGAGAGCAATCCCTATCTTCACAGACAAGGAATTTCAGCAAAAAGGCATGTGGGTGTTTCTGACTATATTGGATTGATGAACTCATCTCGCCAGAAGGGGCTGAAGGCTACTGTTCCCCTAGGTTACTGATCCCCTGGCGTCCCCAGTTAGAGAATCCTGCCCAACATCAGAAAGAAGTTTTTGCCTCTCGCGCAGGGATGGGCCACCTGCAGCCTTCGGCCTGATTTCAAAAGGCCTCTGCAAGCGGTTGCTTCTGACCTCTGGCTGGAGCGAAGGACAAAGAGAGAGAGAGAAAAGGGTACAGCCCCAGCCGCCGCCAGCACGCGACCCCTGGCAGATGACCCTGAATGGAGTGTGGCCCTTGACCGAAAAAAGCCCCCCTACCCCGTTCTACCCCATGGTTCATAGATATGTAAGCCCATCCTGAGATTTCCCAACATGGGTGTTACACTTAGGTGCTATTTGCACAGACATGCTAGCAAAAGGTAAACATGCCATTTCCACACATAAAGATAGAACAGGCAGAATTGTCAGCTGTTCCTGAGGACTGTCTTTTCCACATCTGCTTTCGCAGGTCAGCCATGCCTTGGGTTCCTTGGACTTGCTGTATTTCTGCAGTGCGAGACACACACGCATGATGCATTCCCCCCCCCCCCCCGGTAGCTTTAAATCCTATTAGATGCTTTCCATGTAGAGATTAAACAAAGTGATGGATGGATCAGAGCGCCTGTCTGCCTGCGTCCCTCCTTCTGATTTAGAGCTGCAGACCTGCGAGAGTTCTTATCATTGTTCTCCTTCTTTATGGCTGGATCTCTCTAACGTTCAACATCAGTTTCTGCCAGGAGGCTGTTTTATGAATCATGCCTATTCTCCATATATTTTGCAGGCCTCTGATCTCCAGCCCTGGGGGTGAGAAAGTGAGCCCAGCTGCTTGCAGTGGAGAGAAGAAGCCAGTCTGGTCTATATTCAAATATTCACCTCTAGTCTTCACTTCACTTCCTGGTAATCTCACTTACTTACAGTCTGGGCTGGTGGTCATTCATATGCTACGTGTACAGTCACACGATGGGTTCTGGGACAATTAATCTAATCTAAACAGCAGGTGCTATATGTGGAAGGTTCAGCCACGTTTGGCGAGTGGTTACTTCTATTCCTTGCCTGGCTTGGGGCAGATACCCATAACAAGCATGCAGAATTTGTTGTTGTTATGCATTTAACATTTCTAAGTGGTGTACAAAAATTAAAAATAACACAGGTTGGAGAGTAAAAAGGGAAATAAAAGTGATTGGGGAGAATCAGGGAACAGGCTGTTTTAAGAACTTTGGGAAAGGCAGTTCTTTCCATCCTGGCAACATCTGACGCACATTTGGCAGGAAGTTAGGAGGGCCTTTTTAGTGGCTGCTCCCAGGCTCTGGAATTCCTTACCAAGGGAGGCCCATCAAATCCCATCTCCGAAGACTAATACATTTGACTTATTATGGCTATTGTAAATTGGTGATGTGTTTTACCTGTGTTGCTTATGTTTTTTACTTCGGATTTTTACTTTGTGTTTTATGGCTCTGTTGTTGTATTTTATTCTTTGATCGTATTGGCCATTGCCCACCCAGAGCACTATTGGTGGAAAGGTGGGACATGAATTTAACCAGCAAACAAACCAAGACATAAGGCAGGAAGGAAGGGACTTCCCCCCCCCCTTGCCCTGCAGAGTGGCTGGCGGTTGTTGCTGCTGCTGCTGCTGCCGGAGCCCCAGGGGCAAGATGGCAGCTGCACCAATGGGAAGGGCCATCATGTTCTCCAACACATCTGAAGGGCATGAGGTTGGGGAAGGCTGGTGTATATTTGTGTGCAAGGCTATAATTCCACTTGCCCTTTCTCCAGGGCTGGTTGTTCCCCCAGAAATGTGCAGGGTGTGTGTGATTCTGGCTGATACGGGCCTTTTCTACCAACCGTATCCCATGTTTCCCCACATTTACCTTCCCACTGGTGACTCATGAGGAGTTCATATTTGTTTGCTTGTCCGTACAATCCACCCTTTTTCCAGAGAGCTCAGGCAGGTAACAGCACTTGCCTTTCGAAGCGCTCACAAGTTTAAATAAGAATCCCATTGCTTATTCCCGCTCAGTCACACACTGGTGCCTTGTCGTTCGAGCTGGGCAAGGAAGAAAGGGAGCGGTTAAACAGAAGACACAAACAGGCTCCTCCTGAAGACAACAGAAGTGGCAGTATTCCATTTTGTGAGGCGTCCACCTGCCTGTGTTTCTGTTACACGATCATTTCCAGTGGAGACATGTCCCCCTCTTCCAATCAGTGCAGCTTTCGGTGTGGTACCTGCAGTGCCTTCCAGATAACGTCCGCGCAGGCGTCGCAGCTCAGGTGTGATTTTGCAAGCCCCAAATCGGCGGTGCAGATGAAATTCCATCTCACGGGCTCATGGCGAGCCTCAGGCTAAATAGGCCCTCAGCCCTCTGCCTTTCAGCGGAGCGACTGCTCCATTGATTTTTCAATTGTTATAACTTTTATACGTTGACAGCCTCTCCACCACATCGATTTTTTAATTTTTTTTTAGGCCACGGAGTAGGTATCAATTACTGTTTACTTCACGGGGTTGTTGTGAAGGTTAATAACTATCATTATTTAACCGCTTAATTGATCTAGGCAAAACCACCAGTTCAAAATGCAATTCAAACGTATCAAGCAACGGGTCGGCCCATGGGGCCGGGGGAAGGAAACAGGCGTTTGATGCTATTTATTACCTGAACTGGCGTCGAGTTGATCATATACAAAGGGATGGGTTTCCCTATTAGTATGCCTTGATGGTTGTCTTCCATTCTGACTTATACTAATTTTGTATCTTGGACTAAGCACAAGAGAAGCTCAAATTGACAATGCCAGAAAGACGTGGCGAATTAACAGGCATCTCTATCTCTTTGGGGCCAGGTCAGTCTTCCCTTGCCACTGGTATTCTTGCTGGGATAGAGGCGGTGCAGCCTCCTGGTTCTGGCTGATGACGGGAGCCCATAATATAAAGGCTTTTTTTTTTCTGTGACTCTTCCAGTGAACATGACTTCTTCTTCTTTTTAGTGTCGTCTTTCCTTTTTAGCACTGATCATAAATGTTGCTCTGAACGTTGAGAGAGTATTTCAGTGCCAGAAGTCGCTTACAGCGCCTGCAACCGGTTGGGGCGGATTCATAATATTAAAATCAACCTCGCAGGGCCAGTGGTGATGGTTTCATGCCCGTCTTTCTTTTGCTCAGAACAAGAGATGCCGTGTTGGAGTAAAAGCACAAAAGGGGCAGACAGAATTATACGCGACTGCGGAGGGCATTCTGGACCCCTAATGGCCACAAGCACATTATTCTTCCCAGAAGGATTTCTGCTTCTTCCCACCTTTTTTAACCAACTCTCCTGTTTCCTTTGTCCTTTTAGCCACGTCCTCCTCCCAGGATCAGCTGCAGTCCTCTCCCTCGCCTCCTTCGGATGAGGCTCACTCGGATGACTCGGATGATATCATCACCGTGTTGATGACATCACCAGTGAAGAAAACATCATCTTTGGATGTCAGTGGCCACCTGCCACGTTCTCTCGTGCGCTCCTAGCTTTGAGAACAAAAGACACCTTGGCTTTGCTTGGCCAGGTGAAACTGCCCAGTGTGTCAGAGGATGCAGAGCTTAGTTCTCCACAAAGGAGAGAGCTGAAGATGGTTGAGGCCACGTTTGCTTGGTGGTTTTCAGGGGGATTAGAGGGGGCCATCCATTACAGATCCACTTCCTCACAGTTCACATGCACTGGGAAGTCCTACCTTCCCTGCAAGGGGGGAGAGATGCCACTTTTCTTATTTTAGATATCTCTTCTTTCTACAGTTTAGGGCTCAGTTCAGACAACACATTTCTCAACGGTGGTTTTAGAACTCCACAGTGGAGTTGTTGCACCACCGTTGAGAAATGTGTTGTCTGGAGGGAAAAGTCCACCCCAAGGTGGAGTTTTTTGGAAAAAACACTCCACCCTGAATATCTACGCTGCGCAGAGGAGAGTTCCTGCACAACGGTTGTGTTGCGTGTTGCCTGGAGGGCTCGGTGGAGTTTCTTATTGCATTGAGTGGAATTTCCCCACTGGCTACAGAGTTCCCTGGCCAGAGCGGCCAAAGGAGGAAGTGCCACTCTAGGAAAGCTGCTGGGATTGTTTTTTTCCAGCAATGGCTGATGGGGTACCACCTGGAGGACTGGGGGAGGAGAGAGGGTGGAGGAACTGTCACTGAAATGCCGCGTTGAGTTTTACTCTACTCCACGGTAGCCCACAGTCACACAACGGTGGAGTTGGAACGTGTTGTGTGGTGAGCACCTCCTAAAAACTCCGCCGTTGAGTGGAGTTTTCACACTACATAGAGGAAAGTGTTGTGTGAACTGAGTCTAGATGTTGCGTGCTCAACACTAATGGCACAAGACATGGCCATGCTAGTTCACCTTGTGAGTGGAGCTACACAGCAGGAGGTATAAAAATGGGTGTGGGTAGACCACCGAAACCAGTGGCCGTGCTGAGTTCACCCCTCTGAGGATACGTTGCATTAGTCACCTTGGAGAGAAGAAACTCGACACAAGGCTGTTATTTTTTTCCCCATCAGCATTCCTGTATTTGTTGTGCCCTAAAATACAGAAAGACCGTGAGTTTCACTAGGGATCCTGAACCGAAAGCAACCAGAGCCAAATGTTCCAAAGACTCCAAAGCAGAATGTTATCTCCAGCAAGAGAGAGAGGATTTGCTGAAAGTGTAGATAATAAAGGAGTTAGGAGTCACATCTGACTGTTGGCTTCTGCTAAGCAATACCAAATCAACAGAACAAAGCTTCTAGCTTCTTTATCTTCTGGCTCTCTCATCAGACTATCTCTCTCCCTCACTGGAGACCGTTCCTTTATTTCTAAACCATTGGTGTATTAACAGCCATAGTCAACTGGCATAGACCATCTCTTACCTTATTATTATTATTATTATTATTATTATTATTATTATTATTATTTTAAAGTGGGTTTAAAAATCATACTTATTTTACTCTTCACGAGAGCTGCATGAATCTCTAAAGCTCGATTTGTGCTTGCATTTCTGCCAGTAACTGTGATCACCTTAGGGCACAGACCTATGCATATTTAGATGGGAAAAGGTCCTGCAACTCTCAGCATGCCCCAGTCAGCCTTGCTGGCTGTGGCATGCTGGGAGTTGTAGGACTTTTTCTCTCATCTAAACACGTATAGTCTTGCAGCCTTAGGAATATACAAAGCTCCCATGTACCAGGTGAGACTATTTGTCCATCTTGTCTAGTGCTTTGTATTTGGACTGGCAGCAGCTTTCAACGGTCTGAGGCAGAGAGGGAGGGTCTTACTTACTTTATTTATTTCATTTCTGTCCCGCTCAATCGCCAAAGCTCTCTGGGCGGTTCACAAAAATCAAAACTGTAAGGTATAGCATAAAATCTAAAACATGGAAGCTTAAAGTATAAAAGTACAACCAGAATAAAAGTACAACCAGAATAAAGCTCTTTGGATGCAGTCTTGTCTGTTAGAGTTTTGTGGCACTTACTGACCTGATTTAGCAAAGAGAAGAAGAAAGATGCATCTGCTTTATTGGCTGGAGCCACTCAGCTTTCATAAGATAATCATTTCATACAAAGCCAAAGAAGGAAACCCACTGGCTCTTTTAATGACAAGGGTTGCAGGAAAGAAAACAAAAAACAGTAGCTTTAAATGGCGAGGATGACGATCTGAGTCTTCCGTAAGCATAAATCTCTGTTCCTCGGAAAATACTGCTTGTTGTTGAGCGTCCAGTGAGTCTCCTGTCCACCCCACCCTCCTTCACAGAATGAAATTGTCTCCTCCACTTATGCTGAATGCTTGCTAAGTCAAGGCTGGAGCCTGTTCTTTATCTGACACTTACTGTCATTCATGCCAGTACTTGCAGCCAAGAAGGATGACTTCAGTACAGAGCAGATGAGTTTTGCTTAATCCCATCAGTGGAAACGCTGTCTGTAGTGTTTCCAGAGGCAGCTGCAGAGAGCTGTACAGAGCAAAGGCAATCAGCAGAGAGAGGTTTACACACCATCGGGTAAATTAATTCCGGCTGCTGTTCCAGTCACATGATTCTCCTTGTCAGGGACAGAAAGTGGCTCTGGTGTGTGTTCTGAACTGGTATGTTTTCTGAACGGCTGTGTATGCCATCAGGTACTATCAATAACGTAGGGAAAGATGCTGGTGCCCTGGAGTTCTGTGCTGAACTGGGGGTGAAGGGATTGAAAGCTATAGTTAAGGCTCAGGAGGTATCTGTAGATGGCAGTGAACCGTCGGACTTTGATAGAGAGCTTGGAGGATGTAGCAGGGCCAAGACAGCAGCGAAATGTTTCCCAGACTTTAATCCTAAGGGAGCTCCTAGTATGAGTAATTTGATGGAACTAGATCGTCTTTCTCACAACAGCGAGCCGTAAGAGAGAGCTAAATAACAAAGCACTTATGAGCAAGATGAGAGGAAGAAAAGCTTGCATTTCCGTAGGGCCGTGAATCACTTTCAATTTGGTTAATCTGTTGGGAGTCAGTTGCCACCCTACAAAGTGTTCACTGAATAGCTCGTTGCAAGGGATGGCAGAGCATAGACCCCAAAGGTTCCTGGTTCTAGCTGAAGCAGTTTCTTCACAGCATATAATGTTGTAGCCATCATGGGTATAAGAAGCTGCATGGGTCAAAAGCTAAACCTCCAGCTATTCCCTCTGTACTCCTATCTGCCTTCCTAACAGAATCTGGTTCAGTATCCTGGGGATAGAAGTTATAATTGTACTAACGACTTTTACTGGTCTGTTAGTCTTTTTTTTAAAAAAAAAACAATTTTAGATGACTCCTTGTTTAATTCTCTTATGGTATTCTGCTTGGTTTAGTATAAGCCACAAGGGATATTTTAATAGAAAAGAGGTGTACCAATGTTTTAAATTAATAAAATTAAAAACTCTACTTTGACTTTCAGTCCTCATTCCTTTATAATATTTTCCTGTTAAGGAGTTAATTGTTAGAAGTGAAAACTCCAAAGTAGATAATGGAGATAGGTCCTTAAAATCCAATGAGTTTGGGATATCTCTTCAAAGATGCTTCCTCAGGGTAATATCCAATTTTAGTCCTGCTTAAAGTAGACCCATTGAAATGAATAAGACTTAAGTTAGTTGAGCGTGAATCCCATTCATTTCAGTGGGTCTACTCAATGTAAGTAGGACTAACGCTGGATACTACCCACAGACTAGAAGGTGCGATTGCATGGATGCCTACTACAACCACTCTGTGTACAATATCTTGGTTCTCTAAAGTACTTTCAGGAAATCTTAATGGTCATCTTTGGAATTGTTAAGCCCTGGGCTAAGACAGGAGATGTCCTGTATCCATACCTGGTTGTGTGCTAAATAACTATCACATCCAGGCAAGGAGAGAGAAGTTGGAAGAGAAGGCCCTGTGTGTGTGTTTAACTCCCATGTGCAGATAGGTGGGTCAACCTGTTCAATTTTTTTGAAGATTTATTTACAAGAGTGCTCTTTTATGCTTATGTGCTGGATATTTTAATTCTGTTTCCCTAAGCAAATATTGCCTTTGTTTAAGCAGTTGCTTGATTTGCCCCAAGAAATTGTTTAGCTACGATGCTGTGCACACTTATTTCCGAGAAAAAGGATGCAAGAAAGTTAGGAGATGGAGCAGCGGCATGGATATGTATGTGCTTTGGAGAAGGTGAAGATAAGTAAAAAAAAAACAAAAACTTGCCCTTTCTCAAGCAAACATTTCAGTAGCATTTTGGTGAGATGGAATCTTGTGAGAGGCTTTTACAGCCCTAGTGTGCCTCATTCAGCTGGGGAATAATGCGACAAAGGAATCTTTGTTGGTGGAGAGAGTCAAGAACCATTTCATGCAGGCTTGTACAGCTGAAGGTTAGGAGCCTTTGAATTTGCTGGTGGTGAAGAAGAGGATGCCAAAGCAGTGCTGAGGGACATCTGGTACATCAACCTCTTTCTGACTTCCTGTTATCTAATCCCCCAACACAGCAAAGGTCGTAGACTGACCTTCTGGCATTTGTCGTAAGTGCGGGGAAATTGTATGTGGATTTTTAAAAAAAATCCAGCTGCTGCTCTCTTTCTTACCGAGATCTCAGTTCCACATCATAGATCTGCTGGATAATTTGATACAACATAAACTAAACTTTTGGCATCTAATTTAAAACAGGCATGAGCATCCAGATGTCTGAAGGTTTCCATCACATGAGTAGTCTCTATAGAATCGTTGCTCCCTTCAGCAACAAGAGGTATATTCAATAAGCAGGAAGATGAGATAGGCATGGAGATTTTTGTGTCAGACAAAACGTTAGAAAATAATGACTGTTTGCAGTGAAGGTGCAACCTTATGGGTTCAGGTGTTACCATATAGTAGTCACACACATCTCAACCTGCCCCTCTAATGCTGGGTTGTGTGGGTGTAATGGTGCCTTTGGCTGGGCCCATGCCTGTATGAATCCTACAGTAGTCACATGAGATGATGGCATCATCTTGAATGTGCTAGTATCTACCCGTTTGCTGCAACAGCACATTTTTCAGGGATCCGAGTCGAGGAGAAGCTGCCTGCAGCAAGGAAAGCAACAAGATCATGATTCATCTAAGAAAGGAACACACCCACACCTCTGCCATGGAATGCACGCCTAGAATGAGAAAAAAGAGGCATATTGAAAGGATTAACCTCAGCCGTTGCCACTGGAGGTACAGGATGAGATGTACTAGTGAGCGTTTTGTAAAGTAGCAATTTTGGGATGTCCAAATTTCCCAACACTTCTATGATGTCCTAACAGGAAGTGGTTTCATCCTACTTCATGGTAGGCTCCTTAACATGCCAGATAGCAGAATGGAATGGTCCCTGTGTGCCTTGCACAGGCACTGGTTTAAGCATAAAGTACCCAGTTATCCTTTCTTAGCAGATAGATGCAGAAATAAAAGGGGCTTTTAAGTGGAACACCTTCAATGCATCTTCTCTGCACTTCCATTTCTAGGTTTCTCTGGCAGGTTCAGGGCAGAATTCACAGCCACAATATATAATAATGAAAGCTACCTTTGATGGCTTTAAACGGTAAATTGGATTTATGGAAGAGGCAGGGCTATCTGTAGCCATTGGTGACAATAGCGAAATGGATCGTCCATGTTTAGAGGCAATGTAGCACCGAAATATCAGTTGTGGGAGAGGAATCATAGAATAGTAGGGTTGGAAGGGGCCTATATGGCCATCAAGTCCAACCCCTGCTCAATGCAGGAATCCCCCTTAAAGCATACCTGACAGATGGCTGTCTAGCTGCTTAGCTGCATCTTGAAGGCCTCTAGTGTGGGAGAGCCCACGACCTCCCTAGGTCATTGGTTCCATTGTTGTATTGCTGTAACAGTCTGGAAGTTTTTCCTGTTCTCCAGCCAGGATCTGGCTTCCTGTAACTTGAACCCATTATTCTGTGTCCTGCACTCTGGGATGATCCAGAAGAGATCCTAGCCCTCTTCTGTGTGACAACCTTTCAAGAATTTGGAGAGTGCTGTCATGTCTCCCCTCAGTCTTCTCCAGGCTTTCAGTCTCTCCTTATAGGGCTTTGTTTCCAGCAGGCAACAGCAGGCATCCCAGAGGCATCTGCTTAGCCTTTGGGGGAAGCAGGATGCTAGATAAGATGGGCTTTTGGTCCAACAGGGATCTTATGTGAGATGTGGACAAATCCATGCAGGATAAAGCTATCAATGGCTACTAGTCCTGATGGTTCTATGCTGCCTCCAGGATCAGAGGCCATATGCCTGTGCACATCAGTTGCTGGGGAACATGGGCGGGTGTGTGCTGTTGCACTCATGTCCTGCTTGTGAGTTTTCTGTGGGCAGCCAGTTGGCCACTGTGTGAACAGAATGCTGGACTAGATGGATTCATGGTCTGTTCAAGCATGGCTTTTCTTATGAGATAAATACTTAAAATGGAGCCAATGAGCTTTTTATTCTTTTCCTTTCCCATGGTATATACATATGCATGTTCTAATCCATGCCACCACCACCCAGCCCACAGGATTGCTGCTTAACAAGGCTGACTCAAGGCCTTTTTTCATTCCTGTGTCAATTCCTTACCATTTTTAGTTCTCAAATGAAATCAAGTCAACAAGGTGTGGGTGGAGGAGGGTGGCAGAGGTGGTCACGTGGGAAGTACCTTTAAAATTATAGAGAGTGGAAAACATAATTGGTAAGGGATTGCTCACCATCTGCTTTCATGTAAGCAAAATTTCCTAAATAGGATCAAGTTGATCCAAGAGATTAGAATCCCTTCCCCCTACTATATCTGGGTACCCACGTCTTGCCACATGGTGTAGACTGAGCCTTTTATTACAGTAGCAAAATGCTCACCTGAGAATGGGATTGTGCAAATAGCAGCTGTCCATTCCCAAACGCGTTCTCAACTCTTTATTTCCAGGTTTGCTAAGCACCATTGTATTGTTCCCTTCATTTAGCATGAGGAGTTTTATTTCATTTTTATGCCACCCGCTAACACATGCTCTCAGGGCAGCTTGAAATGAAAGAGAATTGATACTAAGACCATCTTCAAAGGCTGTTCTCCAGATGCTCTTACTGAGCAAGGTGAGGCATGTGGCTTCTAGGAAGAGATCCTTCTCAGTGGCGGTGCCTCAATTCACCCCAGAGATGGTCACCTAGCACCTATAGCACCTATACTATTTTCAGTGCCAGCTGAAGACCTTTAAATTTCTCCAGGAAATTTTAATCAGTTTTATGTATTTGATATTGCTCCCTGCCTTGATCCAGAGGGAGAGGCGGGTAAGAAATAAATATATTATTAATAATAATAATTCAAAGCTTTTTAGCGATTAATAGATCTTGTGACATTTTTAGAGTTCAAGAAAACCTGTGAAATTTCTGGTGCTGATACAAGTTTTGTTATATTTGTTTTATCTTCTGCTCCTAGTTTTTATGCTGCATTTAGGATTTCATCTTTCTATGGTTTTCCCCTTTGATTTATCGGTTCTCTTTTATTATAAGCTGCTCTGAGAACGTTGCTTTCTGGATATGCAAATAGGTCTGAGATGAGTGCAGAAACGGTTGTAAATGCTGCTGCTGCCGCTGCTCTTAGACAAGCTTGATGGCATCCTAAAGTAGCTGGCGAAAGTAGCGATTATTATTTTGTGCAGTTCCTGGGGGAGTGGGGAAGGGTTGTAAGTTTTGGGGGCAGAATGCCCTCCCCATCCACCCAGTTTTCTAATGATACCTGTGCTACTCCAACTTGCAAAGCAGTTCAGGAGGAGAACACCTGAAGTTGCAAAGCAGTTCAGGGGGACAAACACTGAAGAGGGATTTTTGCTGCCACTTATCATCACCTAGGGCCACATTGCTCTACATAAGAATTGCCCTGCTGGATCAAACCAAGGGCCCATCTAGTCCGGCGCTCTGTTCACACAGTGGCCAAACAGCGGTTGACCAGGAACCATCAAAGCAGGACACAGTGCAACAGCACCCTCCCACCCATGTTCCCCAGCAACTGTTGCACACCGGCTTACTGCCTCGGATACTGGAGGTAGCATATAGTCCTCAGGACTCATAGCCATTGATAACATCTTCCATAAATTTTGTCCATTTGGCAGGCTGTGTCTCTGTGTGTGTAGGGACTCACTGTAAGGATTTGGCTGTTTCCTCTATGCCTTCCCAATGCCCAAAGATGGTATAGAGACAACTTTCTGGAGTTTTGTGCCAGGCAGTTCAGAAAGGACCATCTCATTCAACATGTGTACTCACGTCAGTGTCCATGGTTAGGAAGAGAAGAAAGCTGCTTTATCTCTTGTCAGACCTTTTGCCCATCTAGCTCAGTATTGTTTACAAAATTTACACTGACTGGCAGCAGCTATCCAGAATTCCAGATGAGCCTTTTTCCCCAGCCCTGGAGATGCCAGAGGTTGAACCTGGGACTTTTCGGCTCCCCAGGATGCCTTGTGGGGTGAGCTGATACAGATTTGCTATTGGGCTGATGTGAAAGGCTCTTTTCACAGTGCCGTTCTTCCTTGTCTAATCATGTCAATAGACTTTGGAGATTATGTTGCCATGTTCTGAAGCAGGTTTCAGTTGTTTCAATCTTTTGCAAGCCGCCTCAAGGATCTCTCAGGACTGAATGTGCAGGATCTTAAATATTTTAACCGCTTGCCACAGGGAACAATTTACAGTAGCCTCTTCGTGGCTCTGTTCATGTGCACCGGCAATCAGTATGAAATTATATATAGGTGTTTCATCGATTCTTCTGAGCAGGATAACAATCAGAGTTAAAAACCATTTTCTGGGTAGTGACAGGGGAGTCTGAATTTTACCAGGAAGAGATGTTTATCCTCCTCATGTGGCTCCATGATACTGATACAGCTTATAGCGAAGAATTCAGATGCCTAGAAACTCTATAGACTCTGAGTTGGATTGAGACCAGCTGCTCCCAAGCTTAGCTCCTCATATGGTGATGAGGCCAGTTTGGTGTATTCATTTTTATTCATATGTCTGTTACACTTATATACCACCGTATTTCCTCCAAAGAACCCAGGGCAGCTAATATGATTCTCCCCCTCTCTCCTTTATCCTCACAACAACCCTGTGAAGTAGGTTAGGCTTAGAGTCAATGACTGGCCCAAAGTCACTCAGTGAGCTTCATGGCCGAGAAGAGTCCTGATCCAACACTCTAACCACTACTCTACATAGTTGCGGGCTTTGACCAGAGAGACCTGGGTTCAAATCCCCACTCAGTCTGAGTGGGTGACTTTGAGCCAATCACTCTTTCTCAGCTTAATCAATTGTACATGGTTGTGTGAATTAAAAATAGAGAGGGAAGAGATGTAGGCTGCCCTCAGCTCCTTGAAAGAAGAGTAGCTTAAAAAGGATAATACATGCACCCTCTCACTAGGTCCGCCTTTCCCTCCAACCAATCTGTGCCCTCCAGATCGGTTGGCCTGCAACTCCCATTGTCCACAGCCAACATAGGAGTTATTGGTGGGAGTTGTATTTTAACCCACCTGTGGGGGTGGCAGGTTTGGAACAACTGTTTTACAGTGATTTGTCCTAACAAGAACCAATAATGCCCACACAGGGAAGCAGAGAGCGCGTAACATCATAAAACGTACTAGTTAACAAAAGGTTTTATTGGCCATTTGCCAAAATAGACCTTTACTAGACCTTTCTGGGATATTGTGTGTCTGAAAGGGCAAAAAAGAAAAGAAAGAACCCGCTTTTGTAAAGCTTACCTATGTGACCGCTTGGAAACAATTCTTACTTGCCATGGTTAGCCATTGCTGTTTTCCGTCCAGGAAAAGGTGGCATGAACAGGCCATAAGAACACAAGAATTGCCCTGCTGGATCAGACCCATGGTCCATCTAGTCCAGCACTCTGTTCACACCGTGGCCAACCAGCTGTCCCACAAGCAGGACACGGTGCAACAGCACCATCCCACCCAAATCAAGCATCTATACACTGAGAAGCATATATTAAGACAAAAATACATCTTTGTATGTTGTCTGAACCAGAAAAAAAACGTTGAAAAGATGAACAGCACCCATTAAAATAGCATCAATACATTTATTGGGTACACAATAATTATTAAGAGAGCAAGGTTTGTGAAAAGGGTCCCTTCTTTGATGTGTTTAAAGATAGTTTTAAAAATGGAGAATTCCACATTTGTACACACAGCT
Source organism: Anniella stebbinsi (assembly GCA_029215795.1). Lineage (NCBI taxonomy): Eukaryota > Metazoa > Chordata > Lepidosauria > Squamata > Anniellidae > Anniella > Anniella stebbinsi. The sequence continues at coordinate 57,866,373 of JARDYH010000007.1, forward strand.
TGATTGGTTGCCCTTTTGAAACTGCCTTAATTAGATTAGAAGTTTTCCAATTTTAGTATCTAGAACTGTTGATGATGAGCCCATGTAAGCCTGACTAATCTCATTGTGCTGGCTTTGTTCCTATTTTTTTCTTGGGAAACGTTGCTCTAAATGTAGCTAAAACTATTTTTTCTCGCTAATACACTAGTGATACTTAACACAGGGATATTGCTCAAAGACAAAGAGATGTGGTCCATATGTTAAACAGGAAAACATGTGATCTACTTTCTAATTAAAATGGGATCCACACTTTGGACAAGTTAAGAGAATTCTTACGATATACAGCAAGATTTAATTTTCATCTGGCACATTCTTCCCTAATGCAAAACATTTCCATGAAGGTCCCCCTCCCTCTACCCATATACATACACAGATGCCATTGCATGAGGCCCAGCAGTAAATTTTGGGATTTTTTAAAACAATGACTACTTGTTATCATGTTCTGTTTCTTTATGCCATCTTGAAGCTAATCAGAACAAACTCGTTTCTAGTCCTAAGAGGATATATTTTCCTTCCATTCTGAAACAAAGGTTAATTTCACACAGCCGGGATTGGCTCTGGATTATTCCAGCATGAGGCTGGCCTAGAGCCAATTTTATGCTATATATGTATCGAGTTACTCCATGGCAAGCATGTGACTCAGGCTTAATTTGAGTCAGGGTACCCATAGCTTTGTTCCAAAGCCCAGGGCCTGTTTTCTGTGCCAAGCAAGACTCGGTCCTGGGAATGAGCTAATACGAAAAGTGTGTGTGTGTGTCTGTGCAATGTGCCTATGTAGAACGGTAAAATAGAATTAGGTCCCACATCACTAGGATTAGAAGAAAAACATTCCAGGTCGAAAGGCATGAGTTTTTGGTTAGCGTTATACTTACTACTTTCACAGTTTAAAAAATGCCCTAGCTGGATCAGACCAAAGGCTCACCTAGTCCAGCGTAGCCAAGCATATGCTTCCAGGAAGCCCATGAAAGCAGAATTTGAAGGCTCTGGGCCAGTTGTGGGTTGTGGCATGTGCCGGCTGCCATGACCTGTGGGTTCTGGGTGGCTTATTAGCCAAGCAACAAGCCACCCTGCCCAGGTCCGCAGGTAATGATAAGCAGTGGCAACTGCCTGCTGCAGCTTGAACGTTCACAATGGGGCCATTCAGGCAACATGCTAACCCACACTTGGTTAGTGTGTTGCCTGAATGTTCACAGGATGGCTTCTTAACCATCCTGAACAACCCAACAACAAACTGTGGTTTCTCAAGGCAGCCTGTTCAAGAAAATAAGCCACCTTGCATGGTTATCAAGCCACCCTGCAGACATTCAGACAACACGCTAACCCACAGTTCAACAAACAACCCATGGTTCAGCAACAACCCACACTCAAGTTCTCTCTTGTTTCCCCTAGCAACTGGCATTCTGTGGCATGCTTCCTCCAGTATAGCAATTGTGACTAATAGCTGTTGATGCTCTCCTCCTCCATTAAATGGTTTATCCCCCCTTCAACGCCATTGAAACTAGTGGCTGTTGACACACCTTACAGGAGTCAATTCTGTACATTAATTACATGTGTGAAGTCATTTCTCTTGTCTGCCTATCCATTTCACCGAATGACCACAAGTTCTAGTATTTGAGAAGGAGAAAATGTTTTCTCCGTCCACTTTCTCGCCACCATATGAAGTTTTCTAAACCTTTATATCTGTCTTTAGTAAGGAATGATTGGATATTTATAGTATTTGAAGTGATCCTCCATCGTCATTCTTCATTTTATTTTTCTGAAACATTTTTAATCTGCACTTCAACCAAAAAACACCCACAGAGTAGCTTATAGGGATCAATAATAAGTCAGTCCCTACCCTCAGGCCATGCTGGATCAGGCAGAGGGTCCATCTAGTCCTGTCGACAGGAAACCCCCAGGCAGAGCAGGGGTGCAAAACAGCACCCTTCTGCCCATGTTCCCCAGCAATTGGTGTACATAGGCCTACTGCCGCTAATACTGGAGGTAGCACAGAGCCATCAGGACTAGTAGCCATTGATAGCCTTCTCCTCCATGAATTTGTCTAACCTTTTAAAGCTATCCAAAGTGGTGGCCATCACCATGTCTTGACTATGCGCTGTGGTGTTACCGTCGCCTCTGTGGCAACAGTAACACCAAAAGAGAAATGCGCACGTGAAATGTATATGGTAGAACAATGTCACATTTGCTCTAATTAAACCAATGGTGTGGGCAGCACAGATCCTGCCCTAATAGGCTAGTATCAAGACAGTGCTGTAGTGTCGGTGTTGGTGTGGCCACATCGGTGCCAAGGCACTGTGTGTCTTAAAAAACAATTTGGTAGCACCTGAGGGCCAAAGCGGCATGTAAGTGGCAGCTGTCGCGGCAGCCTGTACAGCAGCAACGATGCCAAGGCCGTTTGTATGCCATGTTTTTGTGGTAAAACATAATTTGTTTTAAGGAAGTGGTGTGGGGCAGCAGAGATGCTGATGTAATAGTCTGGCATTGGGACAGTACTGTGGTGGCATCAGCTGTGACAAGGAGATGATTAAGCAGCTACGGCTGTGCTGGTTTTGTAACAACCATGGTGCCGGGGCAGTCAATACGGTCAAGCAATGTTATTTAAGTGCTGATGTGGTGCGTCGGTGCGAGGAAGCAATGGGTAAGCAGCGGCTGCCGTGTCAGCCAGCACGACACTAGCAACGGCCAGGCAACATGCGTGTGAAGCACGTGTGGCAAAACCATACCCAGTTTGTTTCTAAGCAGGCGATACGGGGCGCCATAGGTGGCTGACATAAGACTGGTACCGGCATGGCGTCGCAGCGGCCTCCGTGCGCCCCAGCTGTGTGTTAGCGGCTGCTGTTTCGCTGCGGTGGCGACTTCGGTGTGCCGAAACACTGGCGAAGTGACCCGATTTGGCAGCCCGGCCGTGCCGGAACCAGCATAGTGCCGTGTCAGCAGGTGCGGCAGCTGCGATGCCAAGGCAGAGGGATGCGTGCGGAGTGTCTGTGGGTTGGAAAACCCACGTGGGGATTCGTGTTTTTAAAACCCACGTCGAGATTGGTGTTTGTAAAACGAGTGGCGCTTGGGCAACTCCGATGCGAAGCTTTGCCCACGGGTGGCTACCAGGGTTGGCATTGGCGTGTGCTGTCTGTGTCGTGTGGCACGACCATGGTGCAAAGGTTGTGTGCGTGTGTGTGTGTGTGAGAGTGAGAGAGAGGCCTTTTTTGTGCGAGTGTGTGTGGCAATGATGTAATTTCGCTTCCCTCCAGGGATGCCAAAGCAGCGCCGAGGCCTGCTCCAGGAGGCTGTTCCTCGCCCTCCTCCTCCTCAGTGGGGCGGACGGAGCCCCCCTCCCCGCTTCCCTCCCCACACAGCCGCCACAAACCACCGCTCTTTCTCTCCCCCCACCCCGTCCCCTTCCTCCCCACACAACGGGCTCGGGCGGCGCCAAAAGGGAGCCGGGTGGGCGGCGCCAGCCGGGGAGGCGGAGGCGGCGAGGCTCTGGGCGAACAAAGAGCTGAGGGGGCGGCTGAGGGAACGGCGGAGCCGCTGCCGGGGGTCGGGGCCATGTGGGGCAGGAAGCCGCCGCCGCCGCCACCTCCGCCGCGGAGCAGTCGCCGAGGACGCCGCCGGGCCTCTGTCGCCTGAAGCGTCCCGTGAGGCGAAGCAGGAAGGCCGGGCGGAGCGGACTCGCTGAGGCGGCGCTACCCGTTTCCCCCCTCATGGCAACGGCGGGACGAGGCGGCGGGTGAAGGAGGCGGCGGCGGCGCTGAGGGGAGCCGAGCGCGGGTCGTGCGGAGGGGCAGCGCGGGGCTCGCTCGCTCTCCTCAGGCCGGGCATGGCGGCGGGCGTGAGCTACGCGCCCCCCTGGTGGGTCAGCCTCTTGCACCGCCTGCCCCACTACAACCTGCGCTGGGAGGCCGTGGGCGACGACTTCCGACCCGAGGACGCCGAATACCAGCAGGTGAGGAAGGCGGAGGACGGAGGGCCAGGGAGGCAGAGGCGGCGCGGGGTGGCTGCCTTGCTTGGGTCGTGGCCGAGTTATTGTCTCCCCCCACAAACGCCTATTCCCAATTGCTCCTCCACCGCAGCCCCAATTGCCCGGATACCCCATCCCCCAATTTCCCTGATTCCCAGTTTTCCCGATTCCCAATTTCCCTTCCACCCCTCTTGCTACTTCCCCTGATCCTCAATTTCCCCTCCACCCCATCCCCCACTTCCCCAACTCCAGATATCCCATCCCCCAATTTCCCCTTCTCCTATCCCCCAATTTCCCCTCCCATCCCTCTTACCACTTTCCCTGATCCTCAATTTCCCCCCCCACCCCATCACCCCGATTCCAAATTTTACCCCCTCCCCAAATTTCCTTCTATCCTAGTTTTCTTGATTTCATCTCTTCACACATTTAATTTTCCCACTTCTGGGAACTGTCTTGTCTGGGTTTTTTTCATCCTCCTTCCATCGCCCCCCCCCTCCATTTCCCCCATTCAACCTCCTTCATCACGTCCTAACTTAACCTCATTCCACCCCATCTCCCACACGCCTGCAATTTCAATTTTTTCACCCCCCATCCCAAAATTTCATATATGGGATTCACTTTGGGGGGGGGGAGTTCTGGAACAGTCCTGTGGTCTGTATCTTTTATTTTGGTCTTCCTCATTCATTCTAGGAACACTACAGATTTCCTCTTATTGGACACATTCACTGCACTTGCAATCTCCCCCACCTCCAGACACACACACGTATACACACACTTTCCCCTATAGTCATAGTGGGCTCACCTCTATCTACACTTTACCCTTCTTCCCCACATAATTTCCAATGCCCCCCATATGTACCTTTTTAGTGTTTGAATGATGAGGGGGAGCCCGTCCCCTCCCCAGGCTTCTCAAATCAGTGCTTCAGGCTGAGGAGAGACATCTTCCTAATATATATCTTCCTGTATTTATATTAAACTTCTCCATTTGCCAGCTATGCACATTTTCGTTTCTGTCATTTCAGGTTTTCTACCCCACTTCCTCCTTTGAATCCACTTAATATATTTAGCAAAAGCAAGATTTTCTTAGATCAGCCTTTCCTAATCTGGTGCCATCCAGATGTTTTGTATTTCAACTCCCATAAGCCCTAGCCAGCATGGCCAATCGTCAGGAATGCTGGGAGCTGTAGCCCAAAACATTTGGAGGGCACCAAGGTGGGGAAGGCTGCCTTAGATGGTGCCATTTGAAGCTCCAGATGGTTATTAATTTACATGTTTGAATGGTCCCCATTGTACCTGAATGTAGAAAAAGCAAGTTCAGGAGAAAGCCAGACTGGATTTTCTTCCTTGGCATGCCTGTGTTCTACATGCAGGGAGGTTTGTTTATGAAGTGTATTTCGGCAGAGGGCTTCCCTGATACAATGGCAACTGGTGCAGCCTAGGTTTACAGCTTGATTAATCTGAAGGTAAAAATTGAGCTTTAGAGGTATAGGAACAGCCCCCTTATTTAGCATTTACATATTTTTCCTCATTTATTCTTGTTTTCCCCACACATGAAAACCTTGAAGCTCCGAATTCTCCATCCTCCTTTTCTCTGCTGTCCTCCCTTCTTACACTCCACTTAAATTAAAACTAGCTACTACCCAACACAATAGGGAGAAAATTTGGAATAGGCCCTGTCCTGTTACTCACGAAGGATTTGGGGCTATGGAAAGTGCTCTCCCCCTTCCCACAAATGTCATTAGGAAATTCCTGTCAGGGAGGCTGAAGGAGTGTCACCCCATTAAGAGTGACTATAGAAGAACAGTCTGCTCTCAATCTGCTTCCTGCCCTCACCTCTGGGATGGGGGTTCGGGGTTAATTTTTCAACAAATCATTCATTTCCCATCTTTGCATACTTAGGTATGTGGAGGTAGCAGAGGAGGAATTCAGGCTTGGATTCCCCCTGCCCCCTTTCAGGTGAATGATGCACTGGCGCCTTCTTTATTTTCTTTCTAAGCATTCAGAACTTTAGGCTGGAATAGCTCATGTCCTTGAATCCTAAACATTTGGGAAGAATTGTGGTCGTTTCTTCACTTTGCCTTTGATTTCTCCCCATATCATGTAGTTTTGCTTTTGGCTGAAGTATTGGTGTCAGCTTTTCATAGTAATTACATTATGAGTGTGTATGTGATGGAACACAAGGGGTTTCATATCATGTCAAGTCAATGGCACCTCTATCCCATCCAGCAATCCTGCGATTATTTGGTCTTGGACTGAAAAGTCTGTTGTCATTCTCAAGAGTAGCTAGCTGTATCCTGCTGTTATTAAAACAGATGGCTTAATATCTCTTTGATGTTGAATTTAAAAAGAGTCCAGTTTTTGTTGTTGTTGTTGTTGTTTTTTGCACAACTTAACCTGAAATCTCTGCTCTTGGTTTGACTAGCCATCTAATTGAAATGCCCATGGATAGCACTTGCCTTTGTACTCTTCTTCCTGGCTGTCATTTTGGGAGTGGAGCTGTTATGAGTTCTGTCTTATTTTACAGTGAGCTTGGAAAACACAATTTTGCACCTCTTGGTGATGCAGTAGTAACCAAGCCTGGAAATGCAAGTGTATCTGTGTATCTGTGTCTCTCTCTGGAACTTTATTTCATGCACAGAGGTGTTGTTTGAAAGCTAACGTTTACCAAATTGATCTGAAAATGAAGTGTGACTCCGTCCATATCGGCCTGCCTGCACTTTGTGATCAGCAGCTGAGGCCCTTCTCACTTGCCCATCTTTGGGTGCAGTTGTGTGGGCAAGTAGATGAGAGAAGGCATTTTCTGCAGTGGCCCCACACCTCTGGAATGGGTTGCTATCAGGGTTCTATCAAGCCCTATCCTTGCAGGCTTTCATGAAAGCCCTGAAGACTGACTTGTTTAGTCTGGCATTTTCCTGATAATGTTTTACAGGATTGTTTTGGTTTGTAGCACCAATGGTATTGCAGTATTGTCTAGGCCAGATGCTGTATTGCTGGTGTTTGTTTTTATGGATTTTTGGTTTTTTTTATTATTGTATTGTTTTTTATTAGATGGGATTTGTTGTTGTAAGCGCCCTTCTTTCCCAGATCAAACCTATTTTCTGCCGGGGTTGTGTGGCTTTCTTTTCTTTTAAGGATATAAGTATCTGTTTTGTGTTGAAATAAAGACATATGGGATGAAATTCTCTTTACACTAATGCTCCCAATTCTGTATTCTATCTGTTTGTTACACAGAAAGCTCTGGCTTCTTGGAGGAATATATTTGATAGCCTAATAATTGGTCTTGATTCTCTTATGAAACTGATCTTTCTAGGCTGGTTTCCCATTTTGTAGATATGCACCTAACTGCAGACTTCTTAACTGCAGGAGCCTTTGAAAGATCTGGATGTGAATACTCTGTCAAGTTACTAAGATTAAAGTTGTTATGTATGTAAAGTACTGAATACATTGCAGTGGATTTTGGTTTTTGGTGCATAAAGAAATAACTTTATTTGCATCTGTGATTGCAACCTGATTTCTGCCCATTCTTTTCTTAGTACCTTATATCCTTGACTTTGTATGGTTGTCGTAATTGTGATTGACAGCAGCATAGGAGTAGGGGTAATGAGAGGATAAATAAAGGTAAGGAGGATAAATTAAGGTAAGGAAGGAAAGGAGAATGTGCTTGTAATGGTGTGATACATATTGAGATGCTGTACCTAGGTAGTGACAAACCGTTACAACTTCTCTGTGTTAAACATTTCTAACAGGATTTACATAATGCAGGGAGATTTCATTTGTTGAGATGGCCTTCTAAGAAATCTGAGGTCAGTTTCTCAGTCTTCTGTGCATTTACTGAGAGAAGCATTTGCCTCTAGTTCTGTAAATTCTCTAGTAAACCCACTTCCTGGATGCAGTTAGATGCCATTTTCTGTTTTGGATATAGCTCTATTTGTTCCTGTTCTGACTCCTGCCATATACTGTGGGCTAGACAATAACAACCCCCCTTAAAAACAGCCAGTTGACAACATAGGTAGATTGAGAAAAACATATTTAAATAGAGCAGTTAATAATATTTGATTTCTCCTCAATTAATCTGTGATTGTGATCAAATACTGGAGAGTTTAAAGTACATTAAAGGCTCATTACATTGTGCACTCTTAACTAGAGATTGACCTCTTTAAGGAAGATGGTTTGTGCAGGCTTTTGAAATGACAGGAAAAAGTGATAGTGGAGGTCTAAAATTTAAAGGTGAGCTAGAATTGCACTCAAGGTTACGATTGTTGTAGCATTGTGTTTTCCCTTTGCAAATGAACACATTTTATCTCTTGGGAAGTACGATATAGACATGAAATTTCTCATGAAATACCTAAAGTGATAGTAAGGCATAGATATTCTGTCTTCTAAAATATATCCTTCAACATTTTCAATCTTCTCCTTGTTGAGATGGGTGAGTGGGTGGATAGCTGAGGGGGAAGCTGAAAGGGAATAGCTTATATAATCATATAGTTACTTAATGCATTTGGATGTGGTCTTTTCTTTTAATAATCAATACTAGATGGGTCATCATCAGTATCTATGTACAGTAATCAGTATAATTGGTAAGCTGTAGTGGAAAGGAACAGATGTCAGAAATCCCTTGAAACCTGTGCACAATATGTGGAGTTTTATATTATACTCATTCTGCTGCTTTGAAATAAGAATCCTTCTTGTGTTTTGAGGAAATCCTGAAACATTGTTCTCAGTGTATGTATATACACACTGAGTTGGTAGGTCATTCCTTGTGGAATGACTGCACTGCGTTCTGTTCCTCGTTTCTCTAGAGAGACTATGTACAGCCTTTATTTGCCTGCGGGCACTGGAGCCTATTGTGTGCTAAGCATGTAGGCCTTCTGCGGATGATACCTGACGTGATCTTTACTGCAAAAATGATTTTGGAAACTAATGCATTGGTGACTCTTGGCTGACCTTTCTTATTGTGATAAGAAATCCTCATTCCCTTTCTCTGTTTGGCCCAAGCCGTGTTTTATACATCAACATCAGAACTACCTTTGGTTCTTTTCCTTGTTTACAAAATTCTTCCTTCCCCTGCTTAAGTTCTTAGGGCTTGTTTCTTAGTTCTCTTTAAGCCCTGCCTGGTTGGAGTCAATATCCATGCATTGTTGCCAGGGGATGTGGTGTAGGATGTAAAATACCTTTGGTTTTTGTTGTTATGAAGTGAGGCTGATAATTCCAGGTAACAAAACTACCTTGGTATTTAGGCTTATAGCTTTTTAAAAGTTATTATAGTGGTTTTAAATGTGTGTGTATATTGTATGTTTTTGCTGTTTTGATTTTTGTATATCGTTTTAATTGTTTTAATCTTATGTAAACCACCCAGAGAGCTTTGGCTATGGGGCGGTATACAAATGTAACAAAATAAATAAATAAATAAAAATTGGTATCCCTGCTAGTACAAATGAGTATGGCTGTTGTATCTTGAACCTATATGCATACAGGGTCTTACTTTGGATTCTCCTCTTCCTTGGATCATACATGCACACACATGTAGCTTTTCTCCCTTTGGTCTGAGAATGTACAGGTTGTCCGACCTCACCTCCAACTCCCATGTTTGTTTCCTTTTTTCCATCTGTAATTGCTAGAGTGTTAAGAGAATGGGAAGCTGAAACATATGGAACTGCATTGAAACTTTCCCACTTTTTCCAGGAGTGCATCTGGTCGTACTCTTCACCTGCCTAGCTTGTCAAGTGGAAGACTGATGCCGCTTACATTCAAAGTACATCCCCCTTTTCTTTGGTTTGTAGGCTGACCATATGAAAAGGAGGACAGGGCTCATGTAACTTTAACTGTTGTAGAGAAAAAGGAATTTCAGCTAGTGTCATTTGTATGCAGTTAGTTCCTGGTGAAACTCCCTCTTCATCACAACAGTTAAAGTTGCAGGGGCCCTGCCTTCTATTGTATATGGTCACTTTAGTATAGTGCCTGCAACTTTAACTGTTGTGATGAAGAGGGAATTTCACCAGGAACTAATTGCATACAAATGACACCGGCTGAAATTCCCTTTCCTCTACAACAGTTAAAGTTACATGAGCCCTGTCCTCCTTTTCATATGGTCAGCCTAGGTTTTAGTCTTTGAGAGCTATAGCTTAGAAGTAGCTTAAGGTTTTTATGCTTAAGGCCCCAGGTCTGATTCCCAGATCAACTAGCTAAAAAAAAGAGTGCTGGGAAAGGCTTGAAATCTTGAGTAGCCGCTGCCAGCCAGAGTAGATAATACTGAACCAGCAAACTGACCCAGCAGATGGCCCCTTTCTATGTCCATATCCTGTAGAGTGTTCTATCAGGCAAACCTTCTTTCCCCCTGTCTCAGCCTTCTTTCCTATTCAGTATGAATCATTATGGTATAGAAGCGTTTATCTTCACATATGAAAGCCTTTTTCTTTCCCTCCCCTTAGCTTTATCTGTGAGTCATACTGTAAGGTTTCTTACTTAATAGTGAATCATAAACCCAACGCTAAAGATAAGGAGCAGTACAGAGCCAATGTTTCTGATAACACGGTGCCAAGACTGCTTTCAACTGCTTTGTTTTTCACCAACAAACTAAAAAGCTAACATCTGTAGAACATGAAAATGCTTTATACGTTCAAATTAGCACCTAATTCAGCATTATACATGTTATCCTTCATTCTTGACTATATATGTACAGGGGGGGGGGGAATACCCTCACCCCTGCCCCAGTTTTAAACCAGGTGAATTGATTTGCTGATATCATGACTCCATGGAAGCTTCCAACAGACATGATTAATTTATTTGCTAGTAGCTCTAGTCCAAGAAATCAAAACAAAAACAATGTAGCAGTTGCTAATGGAATACCTTAGGAGTGACTGCTGTTTGACATCATTTTTTTCTAGCAGCAGTAAAATCAGGATCCTTGGCAGGAGCTGTTTACATATTTCATTATAATTGTGTTTTTATCTTCAGTACAATGCCCAGGTATATGGTGTCTTATAAATTTATAACGCTAATTAGGGGCCATGCATTTACTGCTTGCAATCTTGTCAGTGCAACTTTGTTTTTTTTTCTGTAAACAGATCCTTGTTTCTTGAGATTAGAGGATATAAGTTTTGTCCAGGCTTTGAGATAGAATGGTCCATGCACAGCTATCAAATTCTATTCAGTATGCAGCTACATTTAATGTAGCTTTTGAATGGGACTAATTCAAAACAAAGCTTTTCAAATGTGTAGGATCAAAGTGGCTTATGGATTTACCTTCTTTTAAATTTATACTAGCTTGTATGAAAAAACTGGAATAAGAATAGTGCTTTTCTTGTTTTGGCTACCAAACAGTGGCCAGCATCTCCCCATTATTCTGGAGATTAAATGGCTAGTTCTTATGCTGTGGAAATTATTCTGTTTATGTTTATGTAGCAGGTGTGTCTCTTTTATCTGAATATAGATTAAAGAAGAGAGAGCTATGATATCCAGTTGTTGCTGTAAAATATCTTCTGAACAATGGGTTGGATCATTTTTCTTCTTTTGAACAATGGGCTGGTTTCAGTGGGGCTAATCTAAGTATGACTAAGTCTGGGGCCAACCCATTGTTTGACAGATGTTAGGGTGACCATATGAAAAGGAGGACAGGGCTCCTGTATCTTTAACTGTTGTGTAGAAAAGGGAATTTCAGCAGGTGCCATTTTTATGCTGCACCTGGTGAAATTCCCTCTTCATCACAACAGTTAAAGCTGCAGGAGCCCTGCCCTCTTTTATATCTAGTCACTCTGGTATAGTTTATGCAATTTTAACGGTTGTGATGAAGAGGGAATTTCACCAGGTGCTGCATGCATACAAATGGCACCTGCTGAAATTCCCTTTTTGATACAACTGTTAAAGATACAGGAGTCCTGTCCTCCTTTTCATATGGTCACTCTAACGGATGTGAAACTACCTCTGTACCAATTATTGTTGTCTTTACTATCTCTCTTTAGCTGGGGCATTTGTCTTTTCTGTTCTGAGGAAATATAATGAAGTAGCTTACCCAGACTATCTAGATACAAAGTTTTTCTCAACTGGCTGATCTTGGGCAAGTCTGCTATAGCTACACCAAACTGAGTTATTAGGAGAATCAAAATGAGAATTGAAAAGAGCTCTGTATACAATGATTCTAAAGATCTAATGATGCTTCAGGTCTCCCTTGAAGCTCCTGAGTTGAACACATTATTGTTGTTAGCTGTCTTGAGCACCATTTGGTGGAAAGGTGGGATACAAATATAACAAACAAATAGATCTCTCTTATGGAATCGGTATTGTTCTGTTTAGCTCAGGACTATCTCCTTTGACTGGCAGCGTTTCAAAGATTTTTCCTATCCCTGCTGAAATCTTTTAATTGGATATGTTTGGGGACTGAAATTTTTTCATGCACATTATATGCTTTGTCACTAAACTATGACTTCTCCCCTTAGGTTTGGAGGTACTGGACTTTGAACCTGAAACCTCATACATTCAAAGCATGTGCTCTATTACTGACTTATGCATCCTCCCTTCTATGGCTGTTTTAGGGCCTTGTAGATTAGTAGTGTAGGGCACACATTTTGGAAATACAGTAAGAAATTTGGTGACCTCATCCACTAACTCACTTGTAATTCCTTCAACTGTGGAGGAGTTTGATCTAATTCAAGCGTGGGTACGTTGCATCTTTGCTTTTGCTTCATGCAGCATCGAGGCCATAGCTTGTGGATTTGAACAGACGTTTCAGTACCCTTGACAGTTCCCAAGACTTTTTTTTTAACACCACAGGGTGCAGATTGAGCCAAGTCTCAGATGTGAAGCATAGTTTAAAAGCTTGGTTTTAGCCCTGAAAAATGATTTAGAGTGCCTGTGAATATGGGCAGTGGATTTTCCATATCATTGATTAACCACAGCCCCTATGATTAGAGGCAAATATTGCATTCCAGGACTGCACCAATGAAAGCTTGAACGTTGACACTTTTCTTCAGAAAAGATATATCTACTTGGAATCTATGGAAGTTTAAACAAGTGAAGTATTTAAAACTACCAATAAACATATATCTTGCTGGAGAGGAGGCTTTGTCCTTCTTGTCATGTTGAAATTGCTTTTAGGCTGAGTGTATAACATTTTGGTGCATGACAGTCCAAATAAGTTGCCTTTCCCTTTTTAATTCTGGGAAATGCACCACTAAACTACCCTTAAGTCTTTGAGTTTTTAAGAGGTCTTCCCAAATGGGAAGATTACAAAACATGTTTTAAAATGCCAAGATGGTCTTATTTCTGAGTTTCATGTTTTGCAGGCAGATTTTTGTGCAGAGAGATGTGAATGTTGTCAAACATGTTTCCATCCTCTTTCTCCCAACTCTTCTATCCTACCTGTCCCCCCACCTCCATTATTAGATTTCCATTTCACTAGTGTTTCCTGCTTGCTGTGCTTTTCTACCCTTCTGTATTAAACTTTCCAGCAAGAACTGGTGTTCTGCCTCTGTCAACAGATGAATGTGGTGGTGCCTGATAAGAATTATTTCTTATTTTTGGAAAAATGACAGCAATGAGGGAGAACACATAGCCAGGAATGCACCCCTCCAAATTCATACATTACCAAAAAAATCATTCAAGTTCAGGTTTGTATCAGCTTAAACATCTTTCACGAACATCTGGTGTGCAGACATAAAGAAGGGAAGATTCAAGCAAAAAGCGAGAGAGAAAACAAATTCATTTGCTTGAGGTAGCCTGCATTTCTCTGTGCTGACATTCTCCTGAGAGCTGTTCACTGTTAAAAACTTGAGACTGTAGTTCAGGGTGAGCTTATTAGAAAATCAGTAGGTCTGAATACATCAGTCTTTAGCAAACAGTACACTGAATTGGCAAAAAGTACTTGCTTAGAGTGATATTTATCTTTATCAACGTGGCAGACTAGGGAATTATCAGTGTCTTGCATGTCGTTTTTTCCCTGTACTATTTAGTGCAGGTTTCTCTGCAATTTCCTTGCTGCATACGATCTGTCGAATACATATGGGCAGAAAGCAATCCACAGTCCTCTGGTAGACCACCTAGCACCTGCTGGTTTTGGGGATTCTTGCAAATAATGCTGTACTAAATGGAGCTTGGGCTCACCTGCAAGGCCCATCCTGTATTCTAAAGCAAGAGTGCATATTGAATCACTTTACACAGATTCGGTATGTATTGAGACTTGGTGCACTTCCCATGTTGCAGTTTCACGTCATGAATCTCCTGAGAAACATTTGGGGGGTAGGGTTTGGTAACCAAATATGGGTGTGCTTGTGTAACTAGGCTTAGGAAAGATGTGGATACTGAAAGAAGGGAACAAATTCTGATCCCATAGAGATGCTTGAAAATAAAACACTATTTTAAAACACGGTTAGTTACAGCAGTAGAAACGAGCAATAAGGATCCAGCTAGCTTTTCTGTGATTGAACTACTTCTTTAATATATGTGCTAACCTTTGTGCGCGGATTTATTTGTTCCCTTTGCCATTGCTTGGGACTGTCTTCAAATCACTAGAAGCGGGTGTGTAGTATACTTCCTGGAATTCCTAGGTGCTTTGCATAGAGTGCATTTGTGTTTGTAAAGAGCAAGATCTAAAGTTGTGTCTCTGTGGCCCGCATCACAATTTTAGATGGATTATATCAGAAGCACAGCTTCTGCCAATTCTTCTGTTTTGAGGAAGTGCTGTGTTTTACTTCTCACTAAAATGTTACAAAGGGCTAGTAGAAGGAAATAAACACAACAGTTATATGGTGTGCTAGAACAGAAGTAGGCAATGCAGTCCTCTCCAGATGGTTTGGACTACAGCTTCCATGATCCCTGGGACTTGCTGGTGCCGATGGGAGTCATAGTCCAAAACGTCTGGAGAGCACCATGTTGCCTACTCTTGTGCTAGAGTGATACAAGAAGTTCATATGTAAACCAAGTGTTGTGAAACTATCTCCATGATTGCTTCTAAAGCAGTAGCTCCATATGCTGCATATTAAAACTGCTTTAGAAATGGAAGGAAGTTTCACATTGAAATGGTATTGGAGCCAGCTATTTAAAGCAGTGTGGAGAGAACTACCTCTGGGCCAACACAAACCCTTTCTTTGAGCCTTACCAGCTTTGGGCTGGTAAGGCTCATACCCAGATCTTTAGTATCTAAGTAATCTTTACAACAGCCCTGTCAAGCATCAGCATTATTTTGCCCAATTGTAGATGGAGGGAGGGGGACTAAGAAGATAAAAGATTTGCCTTAGGCCACTTAATGTTCATAGCAGAGCTAAGATTTAGACTGGGGAGCTGCAGTTGCATACCAGAGCCCAATATTAATATGACAAAAGTGACAATCTCCTTTGAAAAACTTCTGATATTCTGTTATGGCAGCTTACACAGACGTGGACGGGATGAGGTGGTGTAAATTTTGCATAGTAAGATGTACAGCCCCTTTCTGTTCCTAATTGATATGTGCCATATAGAGAGAGAGAGAGAGAGAGAGAGAGTAGCAAATGCATTTGTTTCCTTGATTTATTGAATTATCTTTTGGAGGAAGACCTGCATAACATGGACTAGAAACCTTATCTTACCAGGCACCTGTTTTATTGTTCTTCCACATTTAAATGGCAAGTGTGCACTGCAGAAAATTAAAAACACTTCCAGCAATCAGATGATGATGATGATGATGATAACTGGTAACAGCCACTTAATTTTCTTATCCTCTGTGTGTGTATTGGGGTGGGTGGGACTAAAGAAACATTTTCACAGTCAGAGTTCTTATTGTTGAACTCTGTAGATTCTGGTTGTTATGCATTGGACAAACAAAATTTGAATATACCCTTTGCCTTCTTGGTTGCTAGTGAGTTGTGTGGATATACATGGTACTGTAACCATCGTGTTCCAGAGAACTCTGATGGCTACCTTTAATTCATTTGAATAGTCACTGTAGTTTGAACAGAGCTTCATGCATTAGGTAAAGCTACCCAACAACTACTAATGACTTCTTCCTTTTTTTTTAACCCAGTTTGTAAAAACTGCGATGTTTCTCTTTACTTTTGTTCCTACCGAACAAGGGATGTGTGTGTTCAGCTTAAGTCTGGAGACAAATCTGAGTAACTCTTGGATTTTATTTTCTCAAAAATGGTGAGCCGGCTATTGTGTGTGTTTCTTTGTCCCAGCATCTCTAGGAATAACTTGAAACCTGCGTAGCACCTAGGAGAGGCTAATCCAATTAAGCCTGCCATCTCTTCCTACATTCCGTTGTAAGAGTGTGAGCAATGCAAACCCTAGGGTTTTAATACCAAGCCAGATTCCCTGCCCATCCTCCTTTTGTGTAACATCAAGACAATGAGTTCCTGAGAACTTGAAAGCTTGCTCATAATTGGGACCAACCAAAATAAAACACAATGAAGATATTGCTCTACTGGGGATTTTGGAATAAAAAAAAACACTGGACACTGCCAGAGAATAGCAGAAGCTGTGGTTCAATGGTTGAACGCTTCCTTTCCATGCAGAACATCTTAAATAATAATAGACGAATGATTTTGGCAACAAGACTTCTGGATAGAGGTGAGATGTCTGAAGTGTAAGCACTGAAGGCCAGAGAGGAGAAAGTTGCAATAGTCAAGGTGGGAGATGATTGAAGTGTGAACCGGAGCATTAATAAGTGGGACTGATATACGTTGTAGAGGGAGGAACAACATGAGTTGTCTGTACTCTGAATACAGAGAGCACAGGAGAAGAAAGGATGAGAAATAAAGCCAATACATCTTGCCTGATCAGCAAGGGTGAATGGTGACATTGTCAGTGGATACAGAGCATGTATGAGGCGAAAGAGAAGTTCAATGTTGGATGCAAGGCAAGCAGTTAATTTGAAACAGTCATACGAAGACATGAAGTTTTACCTGAAGATGGGATAATCATAGCATCTTCCAGGATGAGAAGGGGAATCTATTTAATTCTTAGTGTTTCACTTAATTAAAACTTTAATAGCAAAGTAAGTGTTTACAAATCAGGAGTCCTGCTACAAAATGTTGTAGTGTGGATCATTGTTCAGGATTCCAATTACTCTATTCCATTCCCCCACCCTCCACCCCCATGGTTTTTCATTACCTCTGCCCACCATCAAATCATAATTCCATGCTCACTTAACATTTGATTGGTCTGGGGGGGGTCTCACTCCCCCAGGTTATTTGTACTGCAAACATTGGACTCCCCCTCCCCACACCCTTACGCGTTGGTGGTGCCATTTTGGCTACATGAACATGAACAACAGCCCTTATCTTTGAACATCAGAAATTGGAGGAGTGGTGATAGCATCTGAAAATGGTTTATTTTATGTCCTTTTTTTCTGACTGTTTAGAATGGATTTATCATACTAAGAGAGAATTCCATAAATTACATCTGAAACCTAGTTGGTTAGTTTAATAATGCATTGTTACAAGCCTCTTATTCTTGAAGTTTCATCTGAGTATTGCTACAGCAGTCATTACACAATGGGGTTAATGGCCTGCTTTTTATTACTATTGAAAAAGGCACTCAGGTTGCTCTATGTAGAGTTTTGAGTCCCTGAATTGAATTTAAATTTGGTCAAAACCCAAACTGAATTGGGCTGATTTGGACAGATTTGAGAGATTCCAAATTTGAAGTAGATTGAATATGAACATTCCTGAAGATTTGAGATTCAGAGGGACACAGAGACCGACAGTATGTCTCCAAAAGTAATAAATTCCTCCTCAAGCTCTCCATATCCCTTCAAATTTCACCGAATTCTACAAAGAAATAAAAACATGACTGGCAGTTCCTTTGTAAAAAGAAAACATAATTTAAACGTTCATAGCACAACCCTCCTGCACCTATTTGTCCGAAATTTGCATGTGTAATTTGCCGTTTGTTGATTTCCAGTGATTGTCAGTGGGAAGCATGAAGATTTGGATGTCTAAATCAAGTCGAACTGGGTGGCCTCCAAATGGGTCTGAGCTGAATGAACCTTTTTTAAAATTGCTGAATCAGGATACAAACTGAATCTTATGCTGGTACCTTCAAACAAGGCCTTCATCTTGGCTTGGCAGCGTGTGATTTTATTGCCGTGTGCTTTTGTGTTTGAAGTTCAGACTTTCAGGATCTCCCTTAAGATATTGTTTGGACCATCTTAGAATTCATACGAAGTTCCAGTAGCAATTATCTGTCTTATTTCAGTAACTGTGTTTGTCTATGTGTGTGTGTTTGTTTGTGGTATGTTTGTGTGTGTGTATGTGTGCCAGAAAGTGTTAGCTATGGTTTCATTGTGCTTGATTATAGAAGTAGAGTAGAACAAGGATGCAATATGATTGCTGCTTCTGGTTTTTTCCCCCTTTCTCCAACCCTTCTTCAATTCTCAGGAAGGGCTGAGAAAGCTGATGGAATTTATGAAATTCAATCTCTGCTGTAGTGAAATCTGTTTTCAATTTTTGTCTAGTCTTGAGAGATTCAAACTGAACTATAATTGTTAAGTTGCAGTGGGGGCGTGGAGCTGGGTATTGAATGTAAAAGTACAAAGTAAGCACTTTGCAGACTTCTCTTTGGCTACCCTATATTGAAAGACAGTTTTATGACAGCATCAGAAGGTCTTTGTGTTCAGTTGCTTGACTTACAGTGACATTTCCCTACCAAGTTCGGTCCAGCTGTCAGTTGCTGGAGGGACAGAACTTCTGTGACATGTTGGATCGGAATGTGATGGAGAATAGTTTGACTTGTTTCTGAAGCCTTCTAATGTTCTTTTAAATGGAGAAATGGGAGAGATCAGCAATTGTTAATCAAAGTTCAGTCTAAAGTTCTATGGTTCAATGGACATCCAATAGAATTCACTTACTATGTCATCCATTGAGGATTGTTGAAATTTATAATTTCATTGAAATAATAGAGCATTGTGACACTTGAATGTTATATGATGAACCACTCTTGCTAAGGCAGAATGCATGAATTAAGGGGTTTGCCATTCTTCTGTGTTTTATTCATAGACAGCCATAGGTTCATAAAGTCTTGTCTTCCCATTTGTGGTGCTTCTAACACAAATGATGGAATAAGAGAGGTATGTCTGGGAATGTAGTATTTACTTGTCTAAAGCAATTTATATCCTGTCTTCATGAAGTCTCCAAGTTGGCTTATAATCAAGAAAACCATAATAATAAAATTCAGTTTCCCCCCCTAAAATCTATAAAACACTATGCAAGCTAAATTGCAAAATTAAAATGGCAGTAGGCAACCAATAGGAGCAACAAAACTGTTTTCTTATTGTTTCATATTTTTAATACATTGGTTTTCCGTGTAGATGATGCTAGCTTCAACATACTGAGCAGTTGGTGCAAAACTTCAGCGCAAACCTACATGAACAATGACCTTATATAAATATTTTGTTTAGATTGTTTAACTCATCATAGAAACTTAGCTTACTCATATTACGGATATGCCTAATGTTGTTGAACCATAAGATGTTTTATTTCTCCATATTTACTGTGCATCCTTCCAGAGACTGCCTTGGAAACTGGCATATGCTTCCAGTGTGCCTCTGCTCTGTACTGTGAAGAGTGTGTTAGTGTATATAGTGTGCCAGAAGCATTGTACTGAGGTGTGAATAACAAGTCTGGGCACTTGTTCTGGCTTGATTGTTTTTATTTATCCTGATAAGGTTTCGCCGCTGTTGCCTGCCAGACTCTCCATCCCTGGGGCCATTTGGGGGTGAAGTGGCAGATGCAATAAACCCTTGTTGACAAAAAAGGAAGGATGGGGAGATGCCAATCTGTAAGACCACTTATCTTCATGGAAAGATATTGTTCAGAGGAGCGCTTGCTTACATCCACATGAGAAAACACACTTACATTCCTAGTTTTTCTTCATATTGTTTGGTCTGGGGTTTGTTCTGTCCAGGGTCTTTCGGTTTGGTATTAAAAAGTTATGTGGACAAGTTTTCTTTGTCCTCTAGAAGAATGTTCTCTTCCTAGCCCACCTTCCAGTTGCTTTCGGTAGCTCTGGGGTATTTTTTTTTTCAGGCTCACAACTGACCTTTCTGTTGTCCTCTTCCAATTCCTGAAGGTTTGTTTATGTTCTGTTAATTATGACTGCCTGCTTAAGAGAAAGTAGGGGGGAAAAGTGCAGGCTATGAAATCTTGAACTGATGGAAAGACTATTTCTGGGTATGTAACCCACTACCAGCATTCTGAAAATGATGTTCAAGATAAGGAGCCCTCTTGCAAAAACAGCCAGTATAGGGTAGCGGTTGGGGCAGGGGTGAGCAACTTATGGCCCTCCAGTTGTTTGGCCTGCAACTGTACTTTTATATTATGGTTTTAAGCATCCATTAGTTTATGCTGTTTTAATTTTTGTGAACCGCCTAGAGAGTTTTGGCTATTGACCGGCATAGAAATGAAATAAATAAACTTTCAACAGCTGATGTGGGAGTTTTAGGCCATAATATCTGGAGGGCCAAAAATTGCCCATCCCTGGGTTAGAGTGTTGGGCTAGGAGTGGGTAGTCCTGATTCAAATCCCTACTTGGTCATTAAGCTTACTGGGTTACTTTGGACAACTTATTATCTTTCAGACTAATCATAGTGTTGTTGTGAAGATTCTGTGTGTACGTGTATGTGTGTGTGTGTGTGTGTGTGTGTGTGTGTATGTGTGGGCGGGTTGTCTCTGTGTGTGTAAGAGCCAAGTATACCATCTTAAGCTCTTTAGAGGAAAGGTGGGAGAGAACTGAAATTAGTGTGTCCAATGTGTACAAAGTAGAATACCAGAAACCTGGAAAACTACAATAATTCTGAAGCAAGGTAAAAATCCAGCAAATAAGGAATCATAAAGACCATCTCTTTAATGAATGTGGATTATAACAACATGGCCAATGTACTAGAAAATAGGCCAAGTACAATTACCACAATATATAATTGTGGAAAAGGCTTGTTTCATAAATGGAAGGAAGTTAGCAAATAAGTTGAAAGTTATATAATTGGATTATTGAAAAACAAAAAAGTAGAACTTCTGTTTATGATGCACAGAAAGCATTTGAAAAGATGGAATAGTCTGTTATGAGGGCTGTATTAACTAAGTACTGAGTAGGGAATCAAATGAGCTTCAATGATTCATGATAGGCCTGTTTCAAGGATTTCCATGAATAGACAAGAACAACACAACCAAAGATTGCCTATCTGGATTTTGATTCTCCATAGGTCACAAATAGGTTATCAATAATATTAGAAAGAAGAATACAGTCAAGGACAATTAAGATATGACTCTGTGAGATATGGAAAATAAATCGGTAATTTATAGAAATGATAAAGCATTAACACAGTATTCTTTACTGCAAGTCCTGAGGGCCAGTGGTGGCTCCCAATAATTTCAGGTGCACTTCTCTCTCTCTCTCTCTCTCTCTCTCTCTCCCTTTCCCTCTCTCTCCCTTTCCCTTTCCCTCTCCCTCTCCCTCTCCCTCTCCCTCTCTACCACCTCTCTTTCTCATATTCACTCCCTCTCTCCTTTTGCGGTAACTGTTTGCTCTCAGCAGAGGTTGTATCCCTTTGCAGTGGGGCTGTCTCCTGGGATCTGGGCTACAGGAGGAGACTTCAGGGGTGGGGATTTAGGAGACCTGGCACTCATCAGCTGTATGGTGGGGGTGAGGTTGAGAGGAACAATCAGACAATTAGCTGTGGCAAGGGAGAAACCCAAGAGGCAAAGAACAACATGATAGGCTCCTTGAAGTTCTGTACTATACAGGTGCTGAAGATGGAGAGGGAAATGAATGCGCAGGCAAGATGGAGAGCATTGTGGAACTGCACTGGGAGATTTTGCACTGAGTAGAGCAGAGCAACCTCTTAGGAATGAGGGAAAGATCCAAGGTCTAAGTGAGCCTACCAGAATTTACCTGCCTGGTGACTTGGTGATTGACTGATGAGGCCTTGCTTGGACAATGGGGAAGTGAGGCCCCAAAAGACCTCCAGACAAGTCGGGTGCACAGCATCGTCACTTGACAGAAGTGGGGAGAAGAAAGCCCCCACCCACCCGAGGCCCAGGAACCGCTCTGAAGTGGCCCTTGATGGTGGTGCCTGGAGCCAAAGTAGCCGCTGCTTGAAACATAGTGAAGATCACTGCACTGACAGATTAAATAAACTCTGAAAAGGAAGTTTTATTAACCACTCAGGAATATAGGTGAGTCTTGGGACATAAACTAAATGAGTCTAAGTCTGAAATATTAGGAATCAATAGAACACAACAAACATTTTAATTAGATAATATATTTTCACAAAACACCTTGCAAAAAGGAAGTCAAATACTTAGGTATGTATCTAGCAGTGGAAGTGTCAGAATTGTGTCAGAATTCTGTGGCCTACAGAAATGTAGGCCACAGAATTGTCCAGGTTGCAACTTCCTTGGGCAGCACCAGTAAAGATGAACGTAATTCCAAAAGTACTATTTTTATTTTTAACATTACCAAATAATATCTGGGGGGAAAATGTAGTATATTCTTCCTTAGGCCAGCTGGTATTTTGAAGACGGTTGCAACTTTCAACTTTCACAGAAACTTTTATCAGGACAATAGGAAGCTGCCTTATACTGAGTCAGACCATTGGTCCATCTAGTTCATTTCTTAGCACTATTTGTCTAAAAATGGAAAATGTATAGCAAGATGCATGATTTAGCAAGTTAATCTTGGGGAGGGGAAAAAGTCAGTGACGGAACACATGTTTTGCACACAGAAGATTCTCTGCATCTTCAGTTAAAGAGCCTCAGGTAGCGGAGGTAGACGAGACCTGTTCTTGAATTTCCACCCAGCATGGCCAATTATCTGATTCCTTCTATTCCAGATTGGTGTTTATTACAGGCCAGCACAGTATTTATATCTGTTTCAAATAACTATGCCACACAATCTCTTTGACCCCAGTCCAATTATAATGTAGCTGTTGGTACTAATACTGTCATCTGCAAGTCTGCTGAACAAGAGAATTTGGATTTAAGCCTATTGTGTCGATGGCGTGCCATTATTGAGCTGCCTGTAAGTTTCCCAATCTGTTGCTAAACTGATTGATCATCTGATCCAAAAATACATTTGTTTTAGTGCAAATACTACTGATGAATCACTTGATCAAACCTTGTAAACACATTGAGTGAAAAATACATAGAAAAAAGTGCTACCTACTGGACACCTTCAGTCCACATTAAATCCTGTTAAAAACACACACATGTACACAGTTTTGTTCCTGAAAACCTGATGGGCTTGGCCAACAGGTGTTCAAAATCTTCTTTAGCCATGAGAGGTGAAAATATTTTAAGACAAAGCACCGAGCTTCTTGGGATTCCAAATCTCTGGTATATGTGAAGCTGCAGATGTACATAATGCTCAGCCCTGAGCAATGATTGTGAACAACTCTTGCGTGACTGGAAGGACACAAGAAGAATGAAAACTGTTCACCAGATTTTGGTTTGTCTTTTGCAATTGGATTGAATTTATAGAACATGTGGGCTATTTTTCAGTTAGCTAAAGTGAAATGGAACAAGATGGCTTTTCAAGGCCTTAATAAATTGGTTCACATGGAATATGAAACCAAGAGTCTGTATAGTTCGTTCTCTCTCTCTCTCTCTTTCTGTGTGTATGCGTGTGTGTGTTTAATGGGTTTCCATTCTACAGTACACCTGTGTGGATTTTTCTCACAAAAGAACTTCTGCTGGAGCAACAGTTAAAAATAATTTTCTCACCCACCTCCCTCAGTTTGAAGGATGCCTTACCACAGCTTATTCTCTAATCAGAAGGTGGAGTGGGACATGACATTGTGCAGAGATATTTAGAAAATCCTTTTAGAGAGTTGGTTTCCTGTGTTCATTATCTTAAAATATCTCATTAAATTCTAAGGGAAACGTATTTTTTGTCCACCTTCCTTTGTTGCAGGGAAATGAAAATAATGTTCTTTTTCTTTTGTTGCTCAACATGTACTCCAGCATGATTGCTGACTTTAACATTGCCTAACTACGGCTTAGATAAAGGGTGGGTAAAGTGTAGGCCATGATCCACCAGTGGACCACTAGCCAAATTCTCGTGGTGCTGATTGCAAAGAATGCTGGACTATGTGGACCTTGGCCTAAGCCAACAAGGTACTTCTCACATTCTTAGGCAAGAGTGGCTATGCAGGGTCACATGAAACAAACTGGTTATGTTTCAGCTGTTAAGAGTTCATAATGTAAAACCCATCGGTCAATGTCAGGCTTGCTGGTATGACAAAAGTCAGAACCATTGGCTTATATAGAGTGTTTGGTGTATATATCCTCATTTGTGTCTGTTCCTTGCTTCTTCTTCTAAGTGACTGTTAGTGGGGCTCAGAATAGAGTGGGAGCCACTCAGGGCTTGCCATTGCTCTGCCTACAAAAAAAGTGGGAAATGGACAAGCTTTTCTGGTTCCTTTTCGTTATGTCTTAGGTAAAGGACTACAAGGTGATAGAGAAAAGAGATTCCTGCAAGCCTGGATCATCTTAATCTAAGGGGCTATTCACACAACACATTAACCTACACTCAGTTTTGAGCCGTGGATTGTTTATTGAACAGTGGGTTATCGTGTTGTCTGAAAACAGCCAGGATGGTTTGTTAACCATGCAGTGTGGCTTGTTAATGACCCTGAATAACCCAAACAACAAAGAATAGGTTCGCAAGGCATCTTATTCAAGAAAATAAGCCATACTGCATGATTAACAGGCCAGCCTGGCTGTGTTCAGACAAGACTATAATCCACAGTTCAACAAACAAGTCACACTCAACCACCAATTGTGGGCTAGCATGTTGTGAGAACAGCTCCAATGGCTTCAAGGTAGAGGGAGTGGGGACTCAAGCTGCTTCTTTCTTGGTTTTATGACACCTGCCACCTTCCCTGCCAGATAAAAACAAAACAAAAATTAATTGAAAATACATGCATATCTAATTTTCTTCACAGGGTTTAAATCAAGTGGTGCTTTGGATTCAGACTGTTACACACGTGTGTAATACACTCACATACCTCGCTAAACCCTTGCAACATATTGATTTATTTATTTGTGATATTTATATACTGCTAAATGTAATAAAATTCTTAAGCGGTTCACATATTGCAGTATAGAAATGTAATAAATGAAATGAATGAATATGAAAAACACAACATTAAAAACTTACCTCCCACCCCCAATTCCTTTTAAAAGAACCAGAGAACATTATTATGAGTTACATCTGATATAGGACGGCATGTACCTCTCAGAGAGCAAGGCCTAGATGACGTGTGTGATTGAACATACCAATTTCTTTTTATTAAATGTGAAAATTGGTTCTAAAGAGCCTTAGCAAACAAGCCCGTTATTGGATTATCCTAGCAAGGGCATCTTTGAAACTGCACTCATAAGATGAGTTTGTTTCCCTATGACAACCAAGCAATTAATTGTTTGGCTGTTTGATCCTCTTTAATGCTTTTTGCAGGATAGGAGGTTGAGGCTGCATGAAATACATTGGCAAGCAAATGGAGTAGTTGGGATGTAAATTTGAGTTCCTGCTAACTGCATTTGCAATAGGAGATAACACTTCTGAAGTGTTATAGGGAATCTGCATTCTTTACAGAGAAGCTAAGGTGAATTTATATAAACTGTTACATTCCTGATTTATTTGTGAGTGAAAAAGAAGAGAAGGTATTCTAAACATGCCTTTTGTTTTAATGTTAAAAAAACATTTTTATATTCTTGGAGGAAACGTAGATGATGCAACTTGAAGCAAAACTTCCAATTCCCAATTTTTAAGCCCTGGGCATGAATTCCAACAGGCTGTTTCCAGGAAAAATGTGTGAGGTAAATGAACTCTGATCCTAGTAGTGGATAATGTGTAACGTCTGAGATTCACAGCTTACCCAAAGCACAGTTTCTTCTATGTACTAAAGTAGGGTGTAAAATAGGTCAGAAATTCCAGGAGAAAGGAAGAAATACTGAAACATGAATCCTCTACCACAAATTACTTGGCCTATATAGTGGGCTAGAATTCAAAATAAATAATGAAGAGGCAAATCCATGTTACATCCAAGTTATCCTCCTTTCCTACACCCAACAAAACATATGTAAGTTTGTCTTAGAAGCACATGTACTCAGGCCAAATAAGGTCTTGTTTTGAGCTACATGAGAATATAGTGCAACGTTGGAGAAGTTGTTAATGTAATGTATATTTAATGTATTAAATTAAATAAATTGATAAATTAATGGTTATGTTAAAATAAATATCTAAAACGTATAAACGACACTTGTTCCTGCTGTTTCTGAAAAGTGGAACAAACACTATCCATGTGTTCTTAAATCTTGGCAACATCCCTGTTTGTGCAGCACTGCACATGAATCTGGCTGGCTGTGATTGAATCCAACGTGTGAATTTTTAAACTGCTGTATCTTGTCCCAAAGCAAGAAGAGATTGACCAAGCTGATGTTGTACCTGTAACTGAATTGGCTACCATATACATTTTAAAAACGGATGTATCATACTTAGGTAAGAAAGCCCTTAGGCTAGCTTTTCAAGTTCACTGTGATCACTTTTATGTGCATACAGAAGCAAAGCAAAAAGTAATTAACTGTTGCTTTCTTACAGCAAAGTCAGAATAATGTTATCATAACATAAGTTTTGGAACAAATATTTTGGTACTACTGACACACATACTATCAAGTTTCTATTTGGCTGCAGTTTTAATATCTCTATGTGGGTGTCCTTTGCTCACTTTTGACTGTATACGGAAGCTTGTTTCTGGCTTCAAACCACTTCTGAAGAATGATGAGCTTTTAAAAAGAACATGCAGAGTTTGCTAACTGCTTCTGTCTTTCCTGTTCCTCTCACATTGAAGTTGTTTTCCTGCACTAACTGCAGACCTAATAGTCCTGATAAATATGCTCAGTCTTATTGTTTCCCCATATGCTATAGAGATAAGGATTGCCAGGAAGAGATATTGGTATTTATACCATCGGGTGTTGTTTATTGTGGAAGGCAGCTCCAACAAAGCTAAGAAGAAATATTTTAAGCAGAAAGGATGGAGAGAAGTAGGTCACATAGAGGAGACAACCATGAACATATCACCCTAAGATGTGTACTGGCTATAGATGTTAGGCAGGTACCTGCCAGAGAAGGGCCCTTTTTGTTGTGACACCTCACTTATAGAACTCTTTATGTAAATGAGGCTCACCTAGGACTCAAGAGATGGAAGGATTTTGCCTTGTCTCTTTGCCAATCACACGAAGACAAAATATTTCACAAGCACAGGCATTTCTCGAGTGCGGGGAGAGCAGCTCTCGGGGAGAGAAATTCAAGCTGACATATCAGTCTTGGAGGACCTGGTCTTGGATTTTTCTGGTGATTTCTACAGTTCCTCGACTTTAGTGTTCGAGCTTGAAGAAATTTGTTAAAGCTTGAATAAATCAGACATTTGGAAGGGAAGGGTAGAGCTTAATGCAGAGGTGGGCAGCTTGTGGCTCACCAGATATGTTAGACAGGATAATCAGTTATGATGAATGATGGGAGTTGCCCACCCCAGGCCTAATGCGTTGACATTAAAAAAAACAACAGGTTGGTTAAAAACCTGCTGTGAAAAACCTGTCTTACAATAATTCTAGTATATTTCTAAACTATCTTTCAACAAAACTAGTTCTCAGTGTGGCTTAGATAAATAAGGATTTGAATTAAAACCAATTAAAAATAAACTCTGAACACAGAATGATGTTGCCTTAGGGTATTGCTCTGAATAGGCTGTGCACTTCTTTTAAGAGCCATTGACATGTTATCAGAGGAAGTATTTCTCTCTCAAAACAGCAGATTACCTTGCACCTGCATCACCCTGCTAATTATTGTATTGGTGCCAGCATGAAGTATTTTGAGAGACATGAGCTGCATTCCTAAAAATACCTCCTGATTGGAGGCAGGGCTTCAGTTGCTACCAGTGCCTTGCAAAGTGCTTTATATTGGTTACTAGTGTGAAACAAGTCCAGTTTGGTGGGGTTAGCAAGATGGCGGCCTCCCTAGGCAAGGACAAACAGTTACCTTCTCTTTTTGTCAATGCAATTTGAAAATTAATCACAATAGAGACGTAATATGATTTGTACTTGCTGTAACCTCAGTAACCCTAGAGTCAAGAATTTCCACCCTTAATTCTTGACTCTTCCACCTCTCTCATGTGAACATAAAGTTTTTATGTTACTGCAGCTTTCCATATTCAGCCAGTCCACAGTTGATGGGTGGTGGAAGTTATTTTCATGCTCTGGCAGCGTGTTTTTTGCTGCTCTTAAGAGGGTAATTTAAGACACTCTATGGCTCAATTCGGACGACACGATAGTCAATGGTGGGTTGACTAACCCTAACCCTAGGGGGCACTCCCCACACAACATGGTAATAAATAATCAACTGTGGTGTGGATGAGGATCAGCGCTGAGTTGACTATGGCAGCATTTGGATGACACAATAGTCAAAACAACTGACGATTGTTTCCCCCACACCAGTTGTTTATTGTGTCGTCCGAATTGAGCCTATGTCTTCATCTGAAAAACTTAAAATTTCATATGATGTTTTGGCTTTCTCTTCTTACAGAACCTTGACTTGGGAGTTCCTGAATTCTGCCTTGGCTACCACAAATTCAGTTTGAGTGTGTGTGTGTGTTTTAAATAAATAAACTAGAAAAACTGTTAGCAAGGTTGGTTTATTAAAATGTGCAGTTAGCTACCAGGAAAGATATGGGCAATATTGACAACAGGATATTCCTGGGTGAAACAACCCAGGAACTGCCACTATGATGTGCAAACCAGCTCTCTAGATGGTGTGTGCTGACTGTTTTCTTTACACTGTCATTTGTAATTGCTTCACTCTGAGTATGTGGCAGTACAGACTTTTGTTAGACCTGTTGGTTACAACCATCACTTGGAGAGTTTTCCAGTCCTGAAATGCCAGACGGCCGCGACAGAATGATTCACAGCTGTAAGAATGATGGCAGAAGGGCTGCTTCTTGCCCTTGGTTATTTGTCCTCGTCCAGAGCAGGTGGCAATGCAAAGGGGTGATTACTGAAAGTCATTAACGAACCCATGCAGCATGTGCTGCCTGTTAATTAAGACAAGTCGTTGCTAAAATGCAATGTCTTCTCGCTTCCCCCTTGTTTTTTTGCACGTGCCGCTCTCTCTGGAATTCCCTGTGAGTTTGAACCCCAGCTGAAGGTTTAGTAGCAAATGCTGGATGCCAGTAATATTTTCTTCTAGTCCATAGTATAGCTGAAAGATATTTTACAATTGGATAGCCATACCGCACTGAAAGAAGCACTTGCATGAAGTATAACCTTACAACACCTGCCTGATCTAGCCTTTCCGTCAATTTATTCTCTCTCTGTCAAGGGAAAAGGCTGATCTATGCAACTATTGGGAATTCAACAGACATCTCACTCTCGTAGCGTACTCCGTTTCTCCGTGCAGTTGTCAAGCAGTCAGAGAATCTGTGGCAAAATGTGTCACACTAGGAATCTTTGTTTATTTTTTTTTAAGAAGCTACTGGCCATTATGTTTGTGGAGAATTGCTTTGTTTAAATGTTGTGTCTGTTGAATATTTGGTCAAAGTGTTTAGTGATTTGGAGTTGGGCATTCACTTGTATCTCCCACTGGCTAGGCCTATGCATTCTCCTTTTCTGATCACTGCACCCTACCCTGCAGCTCTTTACATTTGATATCCTAATCCTTGCCAAAATGTCTACAGTTTGTTGGAGGGAGTGTGAAGAATAATCCACATCTTAATCTGTAACTAGAGCCAGTTGCAAGGAGCATGTGACTCCCATGTTACAACAGCTTCTCTGGCTGCCGGTCTTTCTCCAGGTAGAATGGAGAAAGTCTGGTCCAGGTAAATTTATATGGCTTGGGACCAGGCTACCTGAAAGACCACCTTTTCCCTACGAGCTGTGGAACTCCCTGGGTTCGCTCTTCTCTGCCTTCTTTCTGTCATCAGGCAAATACCATTTTAATCCAGAAGGTCTTTGGCATGTAAATGGTTAGGTTCTGTTTTTATTTTGTTGTGGCTGTGGTTTTATTGTATTCCAACGCGCTGTTTTATTATTGTTTTGATCCCAGTTTTATTCACGATTATAAGCCACCTTAACTGCCAGGTTTTTGGTAGAAAGGCGGATACAAATCAAATGAATGAATAAATAAACATTCCTTCTGGTCCTTCTCGCTGGATGAAAAGGTTAGTTTTTGTCTTTTTAAAAGAGCTTCCTGTTAGATGTACAAATTAGCTAGTGGCAAAAGCCAAGTTCTACCTTGCACTGTTCTTGAACAAAGAGTTTTCTCCATCTAGCAGCGAGAGAAAGGCAGTGATATTTTTACTGCTAGAGCAACAATTAGATCATGCTTCCTTGGGGAAAGGTGTCTGAGGACAAGAGATCAAAAAGCACTAGGTTGGTCAAGGGAAGAAATGTGCCTGAGACATGCTAATGCTGTACACACTTCATTTCTTTGGCACCAAAGTGTTTTCTACAATGAGTTACTTGTTTATCACTTTTGTTTTGAAAAGTGTGTTAAGTAATCATATTAATTTCAACCTCTGTTATCCAAAAGTCCACATCTCCTTCTACTAGTACCTCCACCACTCTGTTAACATAATGTGGTATTGAGAGCACAAATTATCACAAAATCCAGTTGGATATTGTATTCATTTGTGCTCTTCCCAGAACTGTGACATGTCTGCTGCTATTACTTGCATTTTGTCTCTTTTCTGTAAACTCTTCCGCCCCTCCCTCTATAACCATGAATAAGTGTAGATCAGGCATAGGTAACTTGGTGTCCTCCAGATGTTTTGTCCTACAACTCCCATAATACTTTCCAGCATGGCCAATGGTTTGTGGGAGTTGTAGGCCAAAACATATGGAAGGCACCATGGAGACCTACACCAGTATAGGTACTTGGGAGACAGTGAAAGCCACAATAATTTTGCAAGTCTCTAAGAATCTAACATGCCACAGAACTTTGTTTTTCTTAAGCAGGCTAATATGGCTATCCTAAGAATAACATTCAATGAATACCAATTCTGTTTGTTTGCACTTCTAATCACTGGCTTTAGTGAATGCACAAAACATTTGATAGCTTCAGGCTTTTCAGACCCAAGACCCACCTTTTAACTTCATGGGATCTGCTTTTATTTTGTTCATTGTATGTCTATCATCTTCACTGTTTACATCATTACATTATATGTCTGACCATGTACAAAGGCTCCTAGCTGTGCAAAAGATGGAATTTTGGTTGGTTCAGTTTGGCATCCACAGTTCTTTTTTCTACATACCTATTGGACATGAAATAGCCCTGGCTGATTATATTATTATTATTATTATTATTATTATTACACATATATGAAAGCAACTACACGTACACCATAAACTCATATAGATAGAGAACGTCATTGAATAA
Source organism: Anniella stebbinsi (assembly GCA_029215795.1). Classification (NCBI taxonomy): domain Eukaryota; kingdom Metazoa; phylum Chordata; class Lepidosauria; order Squamata; family Anniellidae; genus Anniella; species Anniella stebbinsi. Next base: position 57,897,757 of record JARDYH010000007.1, read on the forward strand.
TTGAATCCAGCTCGTTTCATTACATGTCCACTGGTGCTAAATTACTTAGCCTACATTGATTTTAAAAAAAGTTGGATAAAGTCCAGGTTCTCTGAAAAGTCTTCTGTTGAGTTATTTCTTACTTCCTGCAGGTGTTTATATGTGGTAGTTTTATTCAGCAGTATCATATTCCAGATTTTCCTTCTCCGTTGACCAGGGGAGTAAGAGGTGATTTCAAGGAGCTCTGACTTCTTTAGCATCAGGTCTCTTCTGCCTTCTGTTTCTCTTGAGAGGGAAACAGTGATGCTACTCATGCAGCCTGCCATCAGGCAGGTGCGACCTACTTGCAGCCCATCAATTAAAAACCAATGCATTAGGCAAGTAGGTGAAGTTGGGGGATATATTGTGATATGGCTTTGTTTAGGGTTCTGGATGATGGGCAGGGTAGGACGGGTTCCAGGTTTGAACAGGCCTCAGCAAAGTGTCCTCTAACGGCCTCCTTTTCTGTCATTAGGCCTTGGCATAGTAGCAGTACCACAGGCAATACTAATGAACTCAACTTTTAACTTCCCACAGTGCCTCGGAGTGTCACTAGGATGGGGAGGATTATGGAAAATCCAACTGCCTGGAGCTGCTCAGAGTGCCAGATGAGATTTTTTTTAAAAAGGAGGGCTGAGAACAAGTATCAGGAGTGGGCCTTGCTGCAGTGCTGATTTCGTGGCAAGCTACCCAAGGATGCCAGCTGCTGATTCAGGCCCTGAATGTACATGTTGACTCCCTTCTCTTACAAAACCTTTTCTCTTGAAGTGTTTGGAGCATCTCGAAAAGGAGAAATGGAAGAGATGTTGCCTGTGTGCATAAGCAGGTATTTTTGTGTACAGAAGTGGTCCTCCTCCTTCCCTGGTATTCCCCAGCCACTGAGGGAGACATGGCATGCACTGTATGAGGTGTGTTGAAGCCAATGCAGTGTGTTTTTCTACGCTGACACTCCTTGACTGGAGGAGGGATGGAGGGCTGAGCTCTTTCTGACAGCCAACCTCTTGCCTCATTAGGTTTTCATGTTGCTGTGCAACTGTGGAATTCATCAGCCAATCACAAGTGCAGTAAGAGTGAATAAATCTAATACGCCTTGTCTTATCAGATTGGAACATAAACAGATTTTCTTAACTCACTTTTCATATGAGGGAAGGAAGCTCAGAACATGACTTGCCTTAAATGCTATCCTCTTTCAAAATACTTCTGTACTCAAATAGAAGACTGATCCATCAGCATCATCAAGCAGATTTCTCACTCCTACGATGTAGTGCTTTTGACCCTGACTCCAGAGATTTCGTTCCTGCCAATCCTTAGTGAAGGAGTCTGCTTGGACCATTGCTGTTTTTAGAAGCTCTAGTTTCCCATCAGTCTAGCAGTATTGTGGATGTTTCATTTAGCTTTTTAACTTTCTGTGCACACTCAGTGAGAATTTTTGACATTAAATTGATCAGACAGCTGTCTAACAAACTAGTTATCGGTCTTTGGGTCTTACTTCTATAAGGATCTAGACTTATGCCATCTTTCAATCTGCTGAGATATCAGGCAGGGCCAAAAGTTTGTGCTCCCAACCAACCAGTCATCAAAACTTTGGTGTTTCCTTCCCTCACTTCCTAGTTTATGATTAGCCATGCTTTTATTGTTACTGCAAACCATAGTTTGACCCAATTCCAGAATTGGAGCTTGTGGTTTGAACTCTGTTTCTGATTCTGATTCGGAAGAAAGCTAAGGTTTTCAGTACCTGATTTGGATAATGACAAACTATGTTAATTGCAAATCAGGGACAGAATTGGAGCATGCAATGGTACAAAGGTAAATAAATGCAAGGTTGAGGTATAGTAGCCCCCCAACCACAAACCATTTGTAGGTTGTAGTGAACACTCTTGACTGAGCCTGCAAAACATGTATATACTACAGAGCTGTACCCCTCCTGGTCAGATCAGGAATTGGGAACAGTCTTGAAACAAGGAAAACGTCTTGATCATCCACAGCTTTAGTGTCATAGCCACATTCCCATGTCTGATGCATATATATATATATATATATATATATATATTCTGCATTGCAGTCCAGGATGGCAATGTAAGGAAAGATTTGTCTGCCTTGGTACATGGCGAAAATTAATGCAAAACCATCTAGCAATGCAAAACCATCTAGCAACCATCTAGAAAATTAATGCAAAACCATCTTGAGCAAGCCCCCTAGGGCTTGCTCAAGATCAGTAGATTCCTATAAGATGGAGGAATAGTTTGCTACTCAGTCATATCAAACAGTTGAGCAGCAAATCTTGGACGTGGGTGTGCAATAAGAGCAGAGGTGTGTGTGAGTGGAATAGACGAAGTATGTTTCTACGAAACGGTGTACATTTATGCAAAATAGGTTTCTAGTGTGACAGACTTTCATGGGGGTTTGGGACAGCTGGTTTTGTGCAGACAATTGTCACTTAAATCCTTCTTGTAACTTAACAGAGCAGCTTTCAGTTAGCTGATCAGGCCTGTTCCTGGAATAGTCTTTTTTTCTCAAGTTATTTTCATTATAATTGGAATGTGCACGCAGAGTGGAAGTTTGGGCTATGTGAAAAGTCTGTTTTTGTTCTCTCCAATATTTGGCAGCTTTCAATATGTTCAGGGAAAATCTACTGTGCAAGTGTAACTGCTTCAGTCATTTAGTCAGCTTGATTGTTAATAGGATCAAAATAGTTGGGCTCTCTTTCTCATTGGCAGGACATGAAGGTTCGGGACCTGAAAACCATATTTACAAAAAGAGTGAGTGTCCAACAGAGGTTTATGGGCTGAACAAAACCTCCATTGCTCAAGCTGCAAGTTTTACCCCTGGGCCTGAAGCAATTTTGGTATTTCCCAGAGATGCCCCCCCACTTCTTTTTCTGTACTTGAAAAGCAGAGAAGGACTGAGCTATTTACGAGGGCTTTAAAAAAATTAGAATGCTAATTCAGGCTGACAAACTAAATTTGAGATAATGGTTAACAACGTTCTTTCTGTTCTTCCTTTGCATGTATGTATATACATGTACATATGTGTATGGGTGTGTGTTTGTGTAGCCATTCTAGCATAGTATTTGCACCAGGGGTGATGAAAGTTAAAGAAAAGTATACCTAGGATTACAGCCTTAACGCAGGGGTGGGCAGCATGTAGGCCAAAAACAACTGGAGGACTACAACTTCCATTATCCCTCACCATTAGCTATACTAGCTCGGGCTGATGGGCATTGTAGGCCAAAATATCTAGAAAGCCACAAGTTGCTCACCTTGAGTCTCCATTAACTGGTCCATACCACATTCACATCTTACTTCTCAAACAGACTCTGTTTCTGCTGTTCTAATAAAACACCAGAACTTCCATCCAAGAACATGTAGCGGTATTCTCCCTGATCTCTATCTTAGTTGGGGACCAGTGGACTTCAAAAGCAAAATTATACAATATGAACAATCCTAGAATTGTCTTCACAAGAAAAATATCCATTTGCATTTTGAATGCAGAAAGACACCTGGATTTCATGTTATTGGCTTTAGAATCAGAGGAAACTCAAGAGTGGCTCATACTTAAAACCAGCCAGAAGTCCTAATTCTTTTTAGAAAGCTGCACAGTTCCTATTTGAGGCCTCTCGTTGCTGAGTAGCTAATCTTGGCAGGGCCTACAGTACCAAGGAAAACAGTTAATGAGGCTCTAAACCTTGTCAATGGTTCAGAAATACAGGCTCCAGCTGTGACTGTGGTGGGTCTTGGCTGGGTTTTTTCCTGTTTCCTGTCTATTACAGGTCTGAAGTGGCAACGATCTGGTTCACAAGATCACAGTGGCTTAAAGAAACCACCGTGGCTTGTTTAAGCTGTGCTGCATGCTAGGTACGTTCCTGGGTGCAGCTTGTCGTGTCATCCAAACTCAGGTGGCATGGCTTGTTGGAGGGTTAAATAACACTCAAATAACCCATGGGCTACTGTGTGGTCATGCAAAATGGCCCACTGTTTGTTCATTGATTTTTTTTGGGGGGGGAAGGCTTTATTTATTGTAAATAGGAATGTAGAAAGCCAACTGAAAAGTGCCCCCCTTTTGAAACAACCTTTGCATTTATATAAAATGTCTGTTGCTTGGCTTTGAGTTTGCAGTGAGGGGGGAAGCCTTTACTGCTAGGAACGGCTGATTGCACACACAATCTGCTCTAGTTTAAAGAAAGAGCAATAGTATTCAGTGTTCATGGTGGCAGAGAAGAACATAAAAACAAGGATACCAGCAAAACCTTGGTTGGTTAAAAAGTGTGTTTTTAGGAATGGTTTGCACTGTATTTGTTTAATACACAGACACACAAACCCCACTGTAAACAATTACATGTATTCCATCAAATGTGAAGGTTGCATGCATGCACTACTAGGCATATGCTTCCTTTTAAGGAATGCTGAAGCGACAGCCAGGAAATGATATATTTATGGTAAGTGACAGAAAGATTGGCACCTGTTGACCTTAGGCTGGGCATTGGAAGGAACATGGCATTTGATCACGTTAGGGATGTGCTCTTACTTTGAAATCATCTATTTTTAAGTTTGATGAATCAAACTTTCAGATTGTATTTTCATGTAGTTGAGGGGCATAAAACCAGTTAATTCCTCCTAGTTTAGGTGCCATGGCCGGTGAGAATTGGGGTTGGGGAGGGCAGTGGCATCGCTGTTCTCTTGAGTCTCAAAATCAAATCCTTACTTCTGCATTTTTCTCCAGGAAGCTGTTTGATGTGTACCATGTTTTAGCATTACTGCACAACTTCATAATCACACTGCTTGGTGGGTGTATCATTTGTTGCTTTATGTTTGCAGTAGGGTCATTTTGAGGTCTGCTCTTCTTATTCCTTTGCCTTCATAACTGCCAATGAAGGTTTAGCGTTTGTTGTAGCTGATGCTTCCAAACAGTAAAACAGGACCCCTCCCCACCCAAAATATCTTAGTTACACAAATCACAAGAAGGAAACTTTGTCAGGGTGTACAGCAGAGTGTACATTCAGGGGTGAGGAATATGTAACCCCCCCCCCCCAGATGTTTTTGGACTGCAACTCCCATCAATCCCAATCAGCTTAGCAATAGTAAAGGATAAGAGGAGTTGCAGCAGCCCAACAACATCTAGTTGGTTACACATTCCCCATCCCTGCTATACAGAAGTAGCAGTAAGATGAGGTTTTCCATGAAACCTTCCAACTAGTATAGTTTCCATAGTCCGAGTTTGCATTGCCCAAACCTTATCACTAGCTGGTGTTTCAGTGATGCCTTCCCTCTAATAATTAGAATCATGATCACAATATTTTTCGGGTGTGTTTATCTCTCTGCAGGGTATTTTCTCCATACTGTAGTAGTTTCAACCTCCTCTTAACTCCGAACTGCAACATGAGATCCACTTTTAATTTCCCACCTGCAGTTGTTTTACCTTGTCTCTCAAAAAGAAAAATGGTTGTGGTCTTGCTGGTGCAATAGGTCTTGCCCCGGTCGTGAGTCATGACCAACCACTTGAACTCCATTTCTGGGTCTTGCATGTGCTCTCCTATAGATTTCAGAAATGAATGTTGCTGTAAAGTATGGGTTCTTGTTGAGAAGCAACTAATATATAAAACAGCTTTCTTTTTTGGCAGATATCCTGCACATAATCAGTTTAATATGTGATCTTCCAGTGATTACACCTGAGTACTTCCTTTTAAAAAAAAATCAAATCTGTTCCATCTAGCAAGCCAATCCATCTACAGAACAGTCAAGTAGATTCTGTTGGTAATTGTGCCTTGGTAAAAATGAAGAGTAGGTTGCTGCTTGCTAAATGCTCATACTACAGCAATCCAATTAGCCTCTGAAGCACTGCGGTACTGGAGAGGCTGTATTCCTGCTACAGACTAACATGGCCGCTCTGCTGGAATTTGTCGCAATACAGCTGAATATATTTTGACTGTGTGTCACTGAGGGCATGTCATGGTCCATGCAACAGTCAACGCTGTTGGTGGTACAAAAAGCTGAAGCTCACAGCTAGCCTGGGTACTGAATCTGGCTTAAAAAAAACTGGACTAAAATCTCCCATGTCCCTGTAAACCATTTGTAGTTGTTAGGGCAGCCTGAGGACATTAGATGTGGCAAAACCTCAGGTTGTAGGATGAAGCCTGTCTTTGACCTGAGTGGATTTTATCTGCCGCCTTCTATTTTTAATTCTTTGAGCTTTGGAGTTCAAAATATTCAGGCCACTTATTTCAGCAGCTTCTGGTAACATTCCAAGAGATTAAAGTAAATTCAATCTTCAAGAGGCAGATCTACTCATGTGGAAACCACTGTGGTCCACCCATGAGTATTGAGAAAGGAAACCTGTATTCAGATCCCTGCTTGCTTATGCTATCACTTGTGACCCATATAGATCTAATACAACTGCCCCTCCCCAACTTGATTTTTCTCTCCTGCTTTAACTGTGGTTAAGTGATACATTGGCACAGGCTTTTACCATGGTTAAGGCTAGCTTACCCACTTAACCAGGATTTGAAGCTGGCTAAGTATTCTGGTTAAGAGAGGAATGTAGCTAACCTTAACAGTGGTTAGTATCTGTTTCATTGTATCACTTATAACTACAGTTCAGGAAGCAGGAGGGGATTTTCTGCAAGGAGACAGTGCATACTTTTGCAGCCTGTTTCCAATCTCTTGTCTGCATTTAATTGTTCCTCCTTGTTATGTCTGCATTAGCTTTGAGTAATCTTGGGCAAACCAGTGTTGGTCACCCTCAGTGTCCCATTTATAGAATGGGAAACACTGTGATTAACTTGAGTTCTGCAGAGAGAAACTGGGCTGGTATGTCAGTCTTTTTTATAGGAGTGCCAATAAATCTAAATAATGTTGGATAGCTAAATTTGACTCAATTTAGACATCACATTAAACCATAATTTAGGAAGCTTAGATATGGTTTTGGCATACTGTCTGAATTGAGAAACCACTGTGGCCATTAGCACTCCATCTCCATTCGCTCTTGGAGGTAGGAGTGAATGTATGTTGGACGTTAATGCTGAGAGGACAAAAAACTGATCTGGTAACATCACAGTCAGACTTTTGCTATGTGCTCGGCGTGGGGCTATCCTTAAAGATCAGCCAGAAAGTTTGATTGGTGCAAAATATGTCAACTGGGCTGCTAACCAGTCACAGTATCAGGATCATAATACCCCAATACTGAAAGAACTGCACTGTTTGCTTCTTGTTTTCTGAGCTCAATTAAAGTTCTTTTTTAGCCTTTAAAGCTCACATTTAACAAGAAAATAATCTCCCACAATAAATTTCCATTGAAATGTTCCTCTGGTACCGGATGAAGGTCGTACATGTATTGCTGAGTCTCCCCCTTCCCTCCCCCTTTCCATGTAGAGCAGACTTGCTTCCTTTTCATCTTAATTTCCACAGCAATTTATTTTTAAAATACATTTCCAGTCATTTTATATTATTGTGCAAAGTGGACTTAGGAAAAATAAATGGCTGCTTAGATAATGGGTTTCCATCCATTGCTTTTTAGTAATGACTGTCCAATTATTTATCTGTTGGCTGGTGTGGCAGGAGCTATCTTAAAAGGTTCTATTTGCTTTAAAGATGGGGATTTTAATGCATTTTTTTAATAATAAAAAAGCTTCCATAAATAAGTTTTAACAAACTGGACCCAGGGAGGCTGCAGCCAAAACAGGCTTTATAATCTCATATCCCAGTGCCTAGAGGTGATGTCTGGGAGGCTGGGGAAATGACACCCATTCCTATATGAATTCTGAATCTGCTTCTGTCATAGCAAGGCGTAACATTACTATCGTTCAAGATAATGGCCTATATAGCCCAGTCCATCTTTTCTCTTTCTCACTGGTGGATAATTCATATTAGGGCAAGGCTAGCATTGTTCATAGCCGTAACTGATGACAGTCTTCCTGGTTGAAGGTACTGCTCCTGAATGCTGCTTGTTATGCCCCATAAAGCCCTATATACAGCTGAGGACCAGACTCCCCAAAAGGCTGCATTCTCCCACACAAGCCTGCCTGGGTTTTAAGATCTTCAGGAGAGCCCCTTCTGTCACCCCAGCCACAACCGGAGGCACATTTGGTGGGAACGCAAGAGAGGGCCTTCTCAGTGGCTGCTCTCAGCCTCTGGAACTCCCTGCCGAAGGAGGCTAGATTAGCCCCTTCTCTGTTGTCCTTCCACCAGCAAGAAAATACATTTTTATGCAGGCAGGCCTTTGGCGTGTTAGTTGGTCTGTTGCTGGAGGTGGTTTTAATTGGTTAAGTGCTGTCTATTTCTTTTATTGTTCTGTTTTGAATTGTATTTTAATGGATATGTTTTTATGTTACATTTTAATTTATTATTATTATTATTATTATTATTATCGTTAGCCAGCTTGAGCATAATTTTTGGCAAAAAGACAGGACAATAAATAAATAAGTAATCAAGTGCCTGAATCTAAGCTAAGAGGACTTTTTGTTTGGCTGAGGAAGTCATTTTATTGTGAAAAAAATGCAAGTACTTTCCTGTAATTTTGTCAGAATTGCAGCAAGAGGAGAAGGGCAAAAGAGATGTAGCTGATTATAAATAAAATCCCCACTATTGCACATTTCTGGAACAGATTTGTCAGTGGACTGAAGGGTACTAATATTACTGTGTTGGCACAAATCATTTGGGCTCCATTCCAGATATTTACGCAGAGTTGCAATTTGGGCATATTTTATAGTCGGTAACTTCCAGATTTGTGTAAAAAAAACCCGATTGGTTCAAGGATTTGGGGTGGTGGTGGAGGGGGGGACATTCTGCATTTAAAGTGCAGAAAATGGATGGATTTGAATGATAGCATGTATTCCATCTGGCCTCTAAATAGCCCCCCATCCCCTACAATGAGAGGTCTTCTCTTAATTTGCTTTTCAGCCACTTTTTTGCCTGCAACTGGAAGGGGGTAACTTTAAACATACACATTCCCCATGGATAGGTATTTTTAAAGACACTTTGCTCATGTTGCAGATTGAGTTGCTATCATATTTTATTGATTAAGAGCCTAAATTATTGTACTATGAAGAACATTCTTTGCTTGGCTTTCAATCCAATACTGTACATAAAAGAAGGACTCCACAAAAGTCTTTGTCCCTGTTCCTGGGGAAGGAGTGGGGTTGAGCTCTTTACATATGCCACAGCACAATCTTCCCCTGCCTGGCTTCCTCCAGGTGTGTTGCAGTCCAACAAGTCTAGATGACGCCATGTTCAGGAAGGCTCATGCGAAAGTCAGCCATATAATTCAAAAGATGGCTCTATAAAAATTGGTTGTAACTAGTGTTGTAGGGTACTTAGCAAAAGGCAAAAGATTTTTAAATATAAAACAAAACAAATCTTTGGAGTAATCTCCTGTTTTCTTAGATAATTCAGATTCAATGTCACATTGCCATATACATGTTTTGTGGGAATTTATCGTGTGCATAATCATCTAGGACAGAATCTGGCGTCCAACTCATTTTGTCAAGTGTGATTATAAAGTCCATCCACTTGAATAATTTACTTTAAAATGTTACTACATCTGCGTTGGCAATTATATGGAACAGAACCTTCATTTAATGAAGAAGATGGAGAAGTTGTAAATGTTGAAATAGGCCTGAATTAAAATTCAGCTGAAGAGTGACTTGCTCTGGATTTAAAAAAGGAAGTCCATATGTGTTGGTCTCTCTCAGGACTTGGTGAGCAATATATCATACTATAATAATATTTATACAGGTGTTGCTTACCCCCCCCTTTTTTTTAAAGGAAACCAAGAATACAACCAAAACACTTTTAAACATGAAAAGAAAGATAGCCCCTGCCCTCAGGATTAAAATCTAAAAGTGTTTGTCAAATCCCTGTCACAGTGCTAACATTGTTAAGTTAAAATTTGAATTTTGCTGCACAGTAATGTCAGGATAGATTTTGCTTCTTTCTTTGCCTGTGAAATGTACACCTCCCAATAAATTGAGGAATATTGATAGGAACAGTCTGTGTCTAGGAATCAAGGGAAGGAGGTCGCTGTATATTGTTGGCGGCTTTAAATTAAGGTATGACTGGCTGCAGATTTGCCACTATATATGTAAAGCCTTGTCAGACTTTTATAGGCTCTGAATTGCAATCCGTTCGTGGGTATGCATCAGATACTCATGGGTAAAATGCTGTACAGCAGATGAAGGCTTTAGTTTTTTTTTAAAAAAGGTATGGAGATAGAAGCTTTAAGTCATGAGAGATTGTGTTGTGTAAATGCCATTTAACTGTATATATATTTCTCTGTCTCAGGCCCTGTTGTTGATAGGTGGGGTCGCTCTGTCCTGCCTTGCTCTGGATCTTCTCTTCCTCCTCTTCTATTCCTTCTGGTTGTGTTGCCGCCACCGCAAAAGTGAAGAACAGCTGAATGCAGATTGTTGCTGTACAGCCTGGTGCGTCATCATTGCAACTCTAGTCTGCAGGTGAGTTCTACCCCTTGCCTCCTCCTTCTGAACTAGCTGAAAGGTGAACTAAACTAACTTAGAGGGGCAAAATGAGGTTCCCTGCTCACTTTGTCACTTCCACCATTTTACTCATTTATTTACCCAGAGTTTTGGCTCTTCAAACATAACCTTTATGTCTCATTTTCAATAGGGTTATCCTTCCTAGCAAACGTCCTAGTAAGTGTAAATAAACACCTGGTCTTTTCCAAATCCAGAAAATGCTGCTCAGCCTGCTACTTAAATCAGTGTAGATCTGTGGTGAACCTATTGATGGCTCTGTGTTGGCTTGTGTTACCTCTTCTCTCTCAATTCCTTTTTCTTTTTGAATCATGTCTATTAGATCATGAGCCTGTGATTTAATAGACATCTTTAAATCTAGGTGCTTTGCAAGTTAATAACGATAATAGCTGTTTTAGATTATTTTCATGTTGGCTTTTAGTTTAAGTGTAGAATGTAAACATTACTAGGAGAATAGCATGAAATGGTGGTAGGCAAGGTCATCTTATGAAATGGGAAGTAATCCCCCTTTATACATTATTTGCTGTGGTGTGGTTGTACCTGTCTTTGTAGCTGATTTGTTCAGCACAAGGGTTCGCCACGGTTATACAGACCTGTACTCGGGAACCAAAATCAAGACCACAAAAGGGAAATGTACAACTCATTTTTTTATAGATTATAAGTTCAATGTATTGACCCATGACTGTCCTGGCTAGGCTTAGCACCCCAGGGAAAAGAGCCTTAGATCTGGTTAAATAGGGTTATGCTTGGTAAAGCAGGGTCACAGCGAGGCAAGGAACTATCAGGACTTTAGTGTAGGGGCTACTGTGACTGGAGTGTTTCTTCCTGGTGAGTGCTGTTGTACCAGCAAGGGACTGCAGGCAATTGAGGCCTTAAGGAGGCTGGCAGGCCCAGAACTTTCAGAGGCTGTGCCCCTGCTAGATGCTAGCTGTAGCCTTTAAAGGACCCATGGTTATTTCAGTAGCCTCTTGCTCCTGCATAGCCACAGGACAGGAGAAACTGTGGGAGAGTTATTCTCAGAGGCTGAGATTGAGGGGAGGGCTATGTCCTCAGGCCTTGAAGGTATATGAAGACGTGCCAAGGTGGTTCTTGCTTAGATGTGTCCCTCTGCTAGTGAAGCTAGTATACAGAGGTGCAAGCCTGATGCTGCGTTTACCAATATATTAAGCTCAGCAGAGCAATCTATGAACATGAGTTCACAAAGGTTTAGCAACATGTTCTGTGACTAATACTTAGATCTTAAGCAACCTCTTAAGCCACTTCTGTCTACCCTCTTAGTAATGTCTTGTTTTAGTTCCTCATGGGCTATGTTGAGCATCCAAAGCAGGTTACACAGGCGAGAAACTTGTGAATAAACTGTTTCGCATCCTGAGATCGTATTTCTCGCCTTTGTGACACACACCACTTCCTGTGTATGTGCTAGTCAGGATAGCTCCTTGCACGCATAGATAGAGGAACTATGTATCCATGCAAGGAGCATGGATAAGTGATCAGTATATACACAGTCCTTTCTCACATGTGCAGGGTGTGTTGATGGTGGAGGTGGGGCCGCTTGGCCAGTTAGGGGGCATGGACCTGGGTGGCATGGGTGGGGCTAGCCTGTGTGACCATGTAGACCCTTATATGTGGTGTCATAGTTTGCCTTGTGTTTGTGGAATAGTTCTGCTTGTGCATATGCTATATCATAAAATCAAAACACAGGAGGAAAAAACACTCCCAATGTGTGTTGAATAGGAAATCCTTATCAGGCTCTCAGATGTCCTTGGAAGCTAATTTACAAGCATCTAATAGAGGAAATAGTGTGGTGCTGGTGGGGCTTTCTGGAAATTTATCCGGTTTCATTTTGACTCTGACAAAAACTATCTGCTGCTAATTGAGAGTTATCAGTATCTCCATGCACAGAGCATACTGAAAACTGCAAGAGGGGTCTCCCATGATCATAATGCTTTCCTCTGAGAGTAGCATGTGGAAGTAATCTCCTGTTCAAGGTCATGTTGTCCTCTGGTTAGAATCAAACATGCAGTTTTGCAGTGTTAAACTGGCATGCTATCTTGGTTTGTTTTTCTAGCCTTCAGGAATATCCTAAGTATCTTTCGAGGGCCTGGTCTTATGTGCTTCCCCCAACATGATTTTTCTAAAGTCTGTGAAAAGGTTTTGTAATTTGCTGTTTCATCATGCTAAATGCAATTTTGGGGGGGTGGGGGAAGCTAAAAAAAATTAATAATTACTGAAATCTTTGGAAGATGTATTGGCTTGAATAGCAAAAGCTTTAAGTGGAAACAAGTGAGTTCATTCACCTCCGGGGATTTTTAAAACAGAGCAGACCCTTGAGGGGATGGGATCTCTAATTTCTCCACTCTTGGCTGTGGAAGGATGAAGATGATTGGGATTGTGGCATGTAGATTCTTCTGTTTGGAGGGGGGTAATAATGGGATTATTTACTGGCAGACTCATCAGCTTTCATGCCACACTTTTTTTGAAGTGATGAAACATATTTAGGAATGGGCAGAATAGAAGTGCTGGCCTGTGAGCACAGTATCTTGGGACAGATTTGCTTTCGAAATACATTTTTCAGCACAGAAGAGCAGTGACCTCTACGTATCCACAGAGCTACTTCCATGCCTCTCTTGATTGTAGATCACCTTTCTCAAAAGGCTGAACAGCAGTTTAGAAAGAAGATTCCCCAGCCAAGGGCCCTTGTAGCACTTTCCAATCTTGGTATTTTGAGCTAATAGAAACATACACACACACACACACACACACCAGTCTCTTGAAAGTGTGGCATTTCTAGCCCTCTTGCTGGAACCTTCTTAGGAACTCATTGCTATGTGACCAACAGGCTTATAGGAGTACCTGAGTGTATAGCAAGGAGGTCAGAGAGATCAAAGCAGAAGGTCAATGCCTCAGGAGAGAACAAAATATTTCAGTTCTGAAAGGCACAGTAAACTTTTGCTTTATTCTTGCTCATTCTGAATGTATAGTTGGGTCATCCTCTAGCACCTTTCCTCAACCTACGTTAAAGCATTTCATTCACACATTTTGTTTTTAACAATGCATAAGGAGAAAGTCATTACAGCAAATTTTATTAAGCACTGTAATTTAACTTCTATAATTATTTTGTCCTTGATGAGACAGGTGTTAACCATTTCCTAGTTCATATTAAACCCCACACTAAAACTTGAGCACTATAGCAATGGCATCTGCTTAAGAGACTGAGGCAGCTAGAGCAAGGATGGTGCTGATGCCCTAATGGGGCATTTGAGCTGGTGGTGAGGACAAATTAGGCAGTGTCAACAACTCTTTCCAGATCGGGGAAAACCTGAGGGCATTTGCGCTGTTCTCAAAGGGAGAAAAGAACATTGTTCTTTTTTTTCTTTTCTGTTACCTGCACACAAGACTACTTCAGCAGCATTTTAATTTCAGGACCTTCCTATCCCTGGCCTAGTATAGATCTAATGCTGCCCCATCTCCTAAACATGGTTAGGTGAATGGGAGCACCCACTGGCTCACATGCTTCTCTCCATTTTGTGCTGGCCTTCTCCCTTCTCTTTTAGTTTCAGAGCAAACTATGGTTTGCATTACACCTGCACCAGCCTCACTGTAGAATATAGTTCATACCAAACTGCGATTTATAGCAATCGCAAGAAGCTGGGGCTAGCTCTAATACTAGCCATAGTTTCTTCCAAAATTGAAAGGGTGAATACATGTGAGACGGAAGGACAAAGAGGAATGTGAGAGCCAGCAGGTGCTCCTGATGGGCTAACCATGGTTAGCAGATGAAGCTGCACTTGGCTTCAGTAAATGGGATGTAGAAATGAGGTCTTTCTTTGATATTTTTCTTTCCTTTATTGGTTAAAACTTCTTTTTTGCTTGTTCATTTAAGCACTTATGAGTGAGTAGTTCAACAGGGCAATGCCTTTCTTTTCTAGCCTTTCTGGAATTCTGGGTGTCTTGATTTCCCTAGCAAGCAGATCTACTGTTCTGACACTTATTTGATGCTCTACTGGTTCCTTTTACATCGTATAATGGGAAACCCTCCTATCTAAACTTTGCTGAAAGTACTTTGCTCTCTGTCCAGTGCCTGTGAAGCTTATTTGATATTCTACAATTGTTTAAACAAAAAGGGGAGAGAATAGATTGATACGGATTTTTCTTTAAGGAAGTACTTTACTTGATCAGGCAAGCTTTTATAATGAACTGAAAAACAACTTAACTTTATGCTTTACAATCTTATCCTTCCTTTGAGCAGCCTTTAACAAAATAATGATGCAAAACAATCTTTAAGCATTCCTTTGCCTTCTTGTGCTCTTTTTCTCATACGAACTGCATTGCCTGTTCCTCGCAACATTCCTCCAGTTTACTTCTCCAGACAGCTTGCTTCTCTGGACTTTCACTTCAGCATTTACAGAAACAAAAAACACACCAAGCTCTGCATACTCGACCACCCCGCCTGACTGAACCACCTTTTCCTGACTGACCAAAGCTTAGCTTTTTCCTTTCTTACTTATGCAGTTAATTCAGGTGTGTCTTCTTCCTTAATTCAGAACACCTGTTCTCAATCTCCACTCTCATTCACTACTGCTCTTCCTCGTTTAAAAATAATACGTTCTTAATTGTAATCCTTTCAATCACTAACAATGCCTTCCTCCGAAATTGAAGATGCACACTCTTTTCTTGGATTCTACAACTGAAATTGATTGTGTACGACTGAGTATAATGGGAGCACGTTCACACTTCTTTGTGCAGCTTAGGACAGTGGTTCTAATCCAGGATTTCTCAAATGCAGCCACCAGGACATGGGATGTGGCCACAGAGTTCCTAGTTCGTTCCGTTGACTTTCATGGTCTATATCTGTGCTGCGGAGGTACTTGCATGTTGAGTGGACTTGTCTGCAACCACCCTTATTATTAGTTCATTTGGCATTTTTAACGTGATTTACTTTCTGTAGATTTTGTGAGATATGTGAGCTTTTTTGTTTGTGTTTTTTTGTGGCCTTGGGAAATAGTGGATAAGCAAGTGGCCAGGAACTGGGTGCTGTGGGATCAGGAAATGGTACAGATTGATTTGTGCACTGGGAAACGTCTCAGACTATCCTAAATGCTGTAGCAGACATAATGTGCAAACAGATGTTGAAAGATGGCTTTTACAGCTCTCCCAGAAATAGCACTTCCCCAAGTGTTGAAGAATAAGGTGGTAATTAGATGGGAAAATCAACTCATCCCCAGGAGTAACTTTAAGGTGTAGGTGTATGTGTGTGAGAGTGTGTTTAAAGAGCTCCGCTTGTAAAATTCCCTTCTAATTAAAATGTCTTGCTGTCACTGGAGTATTAACTTGTCTTGGACTAGGACAGGGAGGAGAGGCTTTAGCTGATGTGTAGCTTTATCAATCCATTGCAGCCAGGATCCTTGTCTTGCTGCTTCAGTTTTGTGCTAAAAGAAGAAAACGGGCCCTTAGAGTGTCCACACATGACACCCTCTGTCCGGGAACAACTCCGCTTCTGTATTTTCCTTTGGAGACGCTATTCTGTTTTTATTTGTGGTTTAAGCCGTGATGGGCAGTTTTATAATCTCTGAATTGTACATGGCCTCCAGAGATTTACATTTCAGCCCGTGGGTACTTGTTATGGCTGCAGAAATATCTGAATGCTCTTTTCCGTGCTGGGGGAACCTCCTTGCTAATAACTGGGCCCAGGTATGGGCTTGGAAATCTCCATTAAATAGTAAACTTGATATGTTATCATGGTTTTTTAATGTTAATTTTGTGACCGAAGTATTGATTTTGGTTCATGTTGTACAGAATACAGATTGGGATGGGGGGGGGGGGGTTGTTTAAGTTTCCTTCTCGATGCCGTATCTTTCCCCTTATTAAATTATTTCTTCAGGACCACTTGCCTTTTCACATGGCAAAGGCGCTTTCTTCCCCGTGTGTCCCATTATTTCACTCCAGCTGACCTCTGTCCAATTCATACAAAAACTGTGTGAGTTAAGCCATTATTATTATTATTATTATTATATGGATCAGTTACAATCAGTGGGGATTATCCTCTTTTTGCCTGACACAATGATGAAAGCTTATCTCATCATGAGATATGTGCCTTTATTCACAAGAGAAAGATACGTTTAGGAGATGGTGATCTTGTTAGGCTGTCTGTGTTTATTTCTGCCCTTGGTCTTATGTCACCCTAGGTGACAGGTTATTTTTGCCGCTCTCTGTCTGGTGGAGTGGCATCTTTATAACTTAAAATCTCGGACCTCCCACTTTTCACTGAGAGTAAAATATGCAGCCATAGGATTATTTATTTATTTATTTAATTAATTAATTCCATTTATATACCACCCCTTGGCTGAAGCTCTCTGGGCAGTTTACAACAATTAAAAACATTGAACAATTAAAACACTGATATACAAAATTTAAAATCATAAAGCATAAAAACAAGTTAAAAGAATACGACATGACTGTTGCTTCCCATGGCGGAATAAAGATAGGAACAAAACTCTAATGCCAAAATTCCCAGCATGGGAATTTGACTTCTTTCTCAGCCTGTGATGGTGCAGTTGGGACAATCTGTCATGCTGATAGGTCAGGACTGCAGTTAGCTGATGGGAGCAATGAACCTGGGCATTCTTTGTTAAAAAGCCTAGAAGAGGCATCAAATACCCACTTTCTCCAGCCTTGGCGGATATTTTGTGAGGAAAAAGGAGCTAGTGTGGTGATGGAACCACCTTTTTTTAAAAGTAGGGTCTTCAAAAATGGCATAGTATACATGGTAACTCTCATCATATACACACTGAACATGATACAGGAAAGCATAGACTCTGCATGCTGGCTTTGTCTCATTCTAAAGCATTAAATGTCTGCAGCTGTTTCCTCCTGGGCCCTTCCTCTTCCTAAGCTTTTCTGACTGGAAGCTGCTGCTGTTCTAAGAATAGTCTTTCCTTCACCAAACGCGTCTGAAGGGTTTGCGGGGAGGGGGGTCTTTTTAGTCAAGGGAGGTGACTGAAGGATGCAGGTTCTTCAGTCTAAAATGGAGGTAACCACTTTTTGACAACCTGGATCCATGGTGTACAGTAATACCCTCAATTCAGTCTTTGTATGGGCACATTGCAGTGTCTGTTCCACAGATTTCCCTATTGTGTGCCTTGCACTTTGACGATTTCTCCTGCCTGAACTTTAGTATTAGCTAGGAGCTTTTGCAGAAGCGTGTGCCTTGTGCCCGGGGTGCCTGCCTGGGCCATTGGAGCTCGCTGCTTCCAAGTTCCCAACTTCTGTAACCAGTGTTTCCAAATGAAATGATTTCAGCATGCAAAAGGAACGACTTACTGGGGTAGGAATGAGGGATTGGGGGGAAAAATACCAATTCCTTGTAAATTGTATTACAACAGTGGGCCTTTTGCTTCTTTGCAAAGTTGCTAAGATAAAAGTAATTGGCTGGGAATTATGGAATTTGTGGTCCAACACATCTGGGGTCACCAGGTTGGGGGTGGTGGTCAAAAGTCATGCCCTGAAAACTGGGAAAGCTGTGGGATTGACACAGATTCTCAAAGATACCTTCCTTTGGAGCATGCAATCTCTGTTTTTGTTTCTTGTTGGGGTGGGGGAGAGCGCATGTTGTGATGCTGTGTGGTTACTTTTACGGACATTCCTCTAGTGTTTTTGTGAAGCAATAACACTAGAAATAATAGGGTCTTTTTCATTAGTAATGATATTTCTTGAAGAAGGAAGAGTTTGTCTGCATGAGCAGTCTTGAGAAAACTTTAGCACACTTGAGCTATGCCTATATTCAGTTCTTTAAAAAGGAACTTCTTTAGGGGTGTCTGCCGTTATCCTTCATCCTGTGCCCTTCTTTACTGTTGCTTTGAACTCATGTCAGCTGGGGATTGCTTCTTTCCTGTGTCAAGATTAGGGCCAGACCTACACCAAGCAGGATATAGCAGTATGAAAGTAGTATCTAAAAGGCAGGAGCCATACTACTGCTTTATAGCAGTATCAAAGTGCACTGACAACTGTTGGGGCCCATTGACACATACCGTATACTGCTATATCCTGCTTGGTGCGGCTCCTGCCTTTTATATACCGCTTTCATACCGCTTTCATACCGCTATATCCTGCTTGGTGAACCAGGCGGATAGCTTTTACATTGGCAGAAATAAATTATTATTTTGCGAGACCCATTTTCCCAAGCACATTCCCACATGATGGGACTTTTTGTACATGGGGCTGTGCTTTGTACCAGAAGCATATCCATTCACTTTAGTAACATCTGAGGTATAAACTCTTTACTAATTTAATGTTCTGGTTAGTACATTGTATGGATTTATGAAGATAACTTCCCATGATTGTGTTTGTGCAGCATTTAACCTGAAGAGGAAGTTCAGCGTTGCTAATGATTTTCTTTTGGAATGGATGGTTACTTGCCTTGTTTAAAAATGAGAGCTTTTTTGGCATCCTGCGTAGGTAGTGGTTTCTTCTACCTACGATGCCAGAAGAGTGCAGAACCTGTCAGGAGTTTAAGACAGAAACCTGGGAGTCTTGAGTTGGAATCCAGAAATTAAGAATCTCCTGTTTCCTCTTCTTAAATTTAAGATTTAGGAGCAAAGGTTTCCAAACTGTCATCTTCTGTACTTCAGAGGCTTAACAGGAATTCCTCAATGGGATCAGTAATGGTGTCCCTGAAAGACAGCCTGCCCACAACTCCTGAAATATGAACCTGCAAGGGCGTGTGCTCTAAGTTTGTGCAGGCTGAGGTCTAACAGGCCTGTCCAGTCCAATTCTGTCCATCCGTGGACATGCCTTAGACTCCTCTGCAACATGTTGGGGTTCTTCAGCAGATGGAATTATAAACTGTTCCCCAAAAGTAGAAAGCTTGAAAGTGCTGCCTTAAATTAATGCTCATGTGGGTGGGCCTTCAACTCTGTATATTGCAATACTAGCTACACTGGGCACAAAATCCAGAAAGAAAGCAAAGGAAAATAAGTATTATTATTATTTTTCTTATCCCTCCTCTATAGTTGAATAGTCCTTTTTAATTTGTGGAGCGATTGTCATTACCCAGCTGCAGCCTTGCTTACAGCCCAGAGCGTGGCTGTTCTCTTCCTGTGGAGAACGTCAGATGAGGAGGAGGAGGAGGAGGAGGAAGCTCACTTTTTCAAGTCAGCAACTGCCCGTATAGATTGAAATGTGCTACTCTCTTGTGTTTTGTCTCTTTGTAGTGCTGGCATAGCTGTTGGTTTCTACGGAAATGGGGAAACCAGCGATGGCATTCATCGGTTGACGTATTCCCTACGACATGCCAATCGCACAGTTGCTGGGGTCCAAGACCGGGTGAGTGGAAGAAGGCTCCTCTAAAGAGTGAGGGTGGGTGTGAGATGGATGAAACCCCTGCTCAGGTTCTCATCCACTTGTGCTTCTGCCTCTCTGTTCTTAACTGCCTTTCAACAAGTCCTTGACATATTCCATTAGCAGAGGGAGATGCATTTCTATTCCCTTTCTCTCCTTGTTCTAAAAATATCCAAGCAAGTCAAACCCTTTAAATAAAGTAACATTCTGTCACAATTATGCCTGGTTCAAGCTGCTGCATGTTAATGTTTTTCCTACCCTTCTGAACGGTGGCATTCCAAACAACAACAACAAAAAACGCACAATTAATATACAACTCTGCTACTTGATAAAGAGGCTATAAGGAACTGCTTTATAAGGAAAACAGAGAAAACAAAGATTGTAGCACTGGTCCATTGCGGGGGGGGGGGGGGAATACCTTTAGTAGAATCAAACAAAATGCCACAAAAAAGAGCGTAAGCTTTTGATTTCTCCAGAACTCTTCATCAGGCTAGATTGTACAGAAATCAGGGGCTGGGGGAAACAAGAATGTACAAAGATTAGGGCAGATGTTGTGACCGTGAAGTCGGCAGCTTATACTCGGTCTCAAGATGGAGATTGCAGACTGAATGAATTTGTCACTGATAGGTGCTGTAGATATGGGATTGTACCTAGCATTCTGGGACAAGGAAACTGTGGCTGCCCCCCAGGTCTGAAAACATAAAGGCCAACTGTAATGCAGATCTGTTTCTTGGTAGCCTGATGAAGAGTTCTGGAGTACTCAAAAGCTGGCACACTTTTTGGTGGCATTTTGGTTGGACCAAATAAATGTATTGCTCAACTGCGGATTTTGTTGGTTGTTGTTGTTGTTGTTGTCTGATGGAGTTATACCAGTGATCCAGTCAGCCCAGTATTTTCAGTTCTCTCTGACAGTAGCAATCCTGAGCCTCAAGTAGTAGCCTTTTCCAGTCTTACAACTTGAGATTACTAAATTGGAGATGCATGGTTCAGTTCTTGGCAAAGCATGGATCGGCCGTTTAATTCCAAGGCAGTTAGCAAACTTTATAGGGGGAGGTATCCCTATTTCTGAAGATCTCACAGTGGGGATGTTGTGAGTGACATCCGTATCACCTGTACATTTTACTGTAAGTGGAACGTTTTGCTCAATGGGCACTTACATCTAAGATGGCTTTTGTAAGGTTCTCAGTAGAATATGTGAGCTGGTCACAGAAATGTGAAACCAGCTAAGTATCATGGCCTGCTCCATCTTCCAGTGAATTACGATGTATTGCGTTTTGATGAAGCTTTGTCTTTATAAATCCAGTTCGTATCCACTGAATAAAGAGCTGCCAACGTCCACATGTGCATGAACTACTTACGAAATTGGCTATCCTCAGAATTGTGGATGTACTCTCAGACTTTTAGCACCATACTGGTCCCTAGATGGTAGAGCCAATTCATTTTATGCCACCTCTGGGTATTGGACAAGATGTTTTGCTGCAGCACAATCACAAAGAGAATGGGCTCTCTCTTTTCAACAAAGCCCCCTCAACCTCTGATCAACAAAGCCCCCTTCCTGTAGGAGAGGCAGGCTGAATTTGGCAGTTTTCTCTTGAGTAGATTGTGCTTGTAGTAATCACTGGCCCTTAGCCTCCAGCTGCAAGAGTTAGGATGCTGGGGGAAAGTCTAGGAGAGAATCAGCTCTTGCTGCTGAGCCTCTCCTAATTTCTTGCTAGCAAATAGGCGAGATTGTTGGTGTGTGTTCGTATATGCATGCGTTGCAAGACAGTGGCTGAATTTGGACAACACGATAGTCAATGGTGGGGTAATAATCAACTTTACCGTTGTTCAACTAGGGGGTACTCCCCACACAACATGGTAATAAATAATCAACTGTGGTGTGGATTAGGATCAGTGCTGAGTTGACTATGGCAGCATTCGGATGACACAATACTCGATACAACTTACGATTGTTTCCCCCCACTCCCAGTTGCTTATTGTGTCATCCAAATTCAGCCAGTGTCTTATTGGGGCAAGCCTATAGCATTGCACCTGGTTAGATTACTTGTCTTTAAAGTAAAAATGTTGAATTGCTGCCTTGGAGCATCTCTCTAGAAGTTGCCTTTCAGGTGGTTGGCTCTTGGCTCCTCTTTGTGCCCACGTGGAAACTTGTCATCGAACATCTGTCTTTATTTATCCACAGGTGCATGACACAGCCATTGCTCTGAACAAAACTGCAGAGCCAAAACTGGGAGATCTTGAAGTAATGTTCACCAAGCATGCAGATTACCTGCGCATTGTCCAAAAACTCCAGGGACTTTTGGATGAGCTGGTGAAACAGACAACAGAGATTCCTTTCTGGAAGAATGATGAGGTCTCGCTAGAAGAACTGGCAATTCGTATTGATCTGTATGACTGGTACAGGTGAGCAGTATGTATTTATTATTTATTTATTTATTTATTTATTTATTTATTTATTACATTTGTATACCGCCCCATAGCCGAAGCTCTCTGGGTGGTTTACATAGGATTAAAAACAATTAAAAACAATATACAAAAATTAAAACAGAAAAAACATACAGCATACACACAATCTGTACATTTAAAAACCACTTCAACACTTCAAAAAGCTACAAAAACAAACCAAAACAAACCCAGGCTCCTCAGATATTGCCAAATGCCTGAGAGAAGAGGAAAGTCTTGACCTGGCACCGAAAAGATAACATTGTTGGCGCCAGGCGAGCCTCGTCGGGGAGATCATTCCACAATTGGGGAGCCACCACAGAGAAGGCCCTCTCTCTTGTTGCCGACCTCCGAGCTTCCCTTGGAGGAGGCACTCGGAGGAGGGCCTTAGATGTTGAACGTAGTGTTCGGGTAGGTTAATGTCGGGAAAGGCGTTCCATCAGGTATTGTGGTCCCAAGCCGTGTAAGGCTTTATAGGTTAAAACCAGCACCTTGAACCGGGCTCGGAAACATACAGGCAGCCAATGCAAGCGGGCTAGAGTAGGTCTTATATGTTCGAACCTACTGGTTCCAGTTATCAACCTGGCCACTGCATTTTGCACAAGCTGCAGCTTCCGAACCACCTTCAAAGGCAGCCCCACCTAGAGTGCATTGCAGTAATCTAACTTGGAGGTTACCAGAGCATGGACAACTGAAGCCAGGTTATCCCTGTCCAGATAGGGACGTAGCTGGGCCACCAACCGAAGTTGGTAGAAGGCACTCCGTGCCACTGAGGCCACGTGCGCCTCAAGTGACAGAGATGGTTCTAGGAGAACCCCCAAGCTACGAACCTGCTCCTCAAGGGGAGTGCAACCCCATCCAGAACAGGTTGAACACCCTCCATCCGGTCAGCGGAACCACCCACTAACAGCGTCTCAGTCTTGTCTGGATTGAGTTTCAGTTTATTAGCCCTCATCCAGTCCATTGTCGCAGACAGGCACTGGTTCAGCACATCCACAGCCTCACCTGATGAAGATGAAAAGGAGAAATAGAGCTGTGTGTCATCAGCGTACTGATGACAACGCACTCCAAAACTCCGGATGACTGCACTCAACGGTTTCATGTAGATGTTGAACAGCATGGGGGACAAAACTGACCCCTGCGGAACCCCATACTGGAGAATCCACGGGGCCGAGCAATGTTCCCCAAGCACCACCTTCTGGAGCCGACCCGCCAAGTAGGAGCGGAACCACTGCAATGCAGTGCCTCCCACTCCCAACTCAGCCAGCGTCCCAGAAGGATACCATGGTCGATGGTATCGAAAGCCACTGAGAGATCAAGGAGAATCAACAGAGTCACACTCCCCCTGTCTTTCTCCCGACATAGGTCATCATACAGGGAGACCAAGGCTGTTTCCGTACCCAAACCAGGCCTGAAACCCGACTGAAATGGATCCAGATAATCAGTCTCATCCAGGAGTGCCTGGAGCTGGCTCGCAACCACCCGCTCCAGGACCTTGCCCAGGAATGGAACATTTGCTACTGGCCTGTAGTTATTAAGATTTTCAGGGTCCAGGGAAGATTTCTTTAGGAGTGGTCTCACTGCCGCCTCTTTCAGGAGGCCTGGGACCACTCCCTCTTGCAAAGAGGCATTAATCACTTCCCTGGCCCAGCCAGTTGTTCCATCCCTGCTAGCTTTTATTAGCCAAGAGGGGCAATGATCCAATATGGAAGTGGTTGCACAAACCTGTCCAAGCACCTTGTCAACATCCTCGAGCTGCACCAACTGAAACTCATCCAAGAAAACAGGACAAGCCTGTGCTCTGGATACCTCATTAGATTCACCTGCTATAACACTGGAGTCTAAGTCCTGACGGATGCCAGAGATTTTATTCTGGAAGTGCCCAGCAAATGTATTACAGCGGGCCTCAGATGGTTCTACCATGTCCTTGGGGCCAGCATGTAAAAGCCCCCGGACTGTAGTCTTGTGGGAGATTTTTAATACGTTTGTGTTGGCTGTTCTGGAACTTGTTTAATCTGAATGTGCACCATGTTAATTCATCTTCCTATATAATCTGCCATTATAGTTTAAGGCACATAGAAACAACTTTAGGCATTGGCCAGTAGTAATAGCTTAAATCTGAATTGCCTTAATAATGAAATGCTGGCATGTAAACAACAACAAAAACAGTCAGGATTTTACACCAATCTAATATTGTTTACTTCTCAAAACCCTGAAGAACTTTATCCTGAGTGTGGGAATCGAAGGTCACATCTCTTGTCCAATGCTTGCTTGACTCTTTTGTGCCCTGAAGTTGTGTTTCTTGACCATACTTTTTTGGGGTTTGCTGTAGATGGCTGGGATACCTGGGCCTGCTCTTGTTCCACGTTCTGATCTGTTTGCTGGTGCTGTTTGGACTTATTAGAAACTCCAAGGCCATTCTTATAGGGTAAGCTTGTGTGGGAACAATAATTGGAGGCTTGTGTGGGAACAATAATTGGAGGGTGTTAAAATATGTTACTTTTAATCTTCATTCCCATGGCATTCAGGCTTTTCATTCACAAACTGAGTTCACACAACACAAAAACCCACCCTCAAGGGTTGAGCGTGGGTTGTCGTTGAACCATGGGTTATCGTGTTGTTTGAACCCAGTCACGCTAACAAGCCATGGTTTGTTAAACACAGACAGCCCATGAAGGGAAGCTATGGTTTGTTGTTGGACTGTGAATTGTGGGTTGTTTGTAGTTAATGAATGATGGTTGTTACTTTTTTTTTAACAATTGGTACTTTTTGAGGTCTGTGTGTGTGTGTGTGTGTGTGTAAAGTAGAATTCCAGCCCAGCATCTTGCACAAGGATACAGAACTTTGCCATCCCTGGTTTAGGCAGTAGCATCAAACCCCCATAGCAGTGCCTCGTCATAGCCATAGTATAGGATGGGAGGATAGGATGGGAGGATCTAAAGCTATTCTTTATGCCCATTCAAACTTCAAATCTTCCGTCAAGATTGTGAACCAGCAGCATTTGGTCTCGTGGATTCTGGGAGTGGAAAGGAAGGAGCAAGTGACTTTCATTGAATCACAATATCCAGAGTCTGAAGCAAATGAACTGCAATCCCTTTGCTTCATTCACGTTTTCTGCCAAGCAACCCTAAGAAGTGGCCTGGTTTCAGGTTTCTTGTAAAGGATTCCTTATATAATGCTCATTTGGACTCTGTATTCAGAGACCAGGGTGCTTATTTAAGCAGCCACATCTTCAAATTGCCAGTTACAGAAAAATAAGCTGATTGGTAGCTTTCCCTTTCCCTTATTGTTTTGAAATCTGAATTATGACCTTCGTTGAAGATTAAGATATTAGAGCTGGAGCCAATCTGTCTGCTAACTGAGCCTGTTTCTCCTCCTCCTGCAGAGTGTGTCTTCTAGGGGTGCTTGCCCTCATTGTGAGCTGGAGTTCTCTGGGTCTGGAGCTAGCTGTTGCTGTGGTAAGTTGCTCCGACACAAAATTTGCACATTTCGCATTGCAGTTTAACAAGGCAAGTGAACAAACCTCTCCACCGTCACTATTGGCTGCTAGATAAAGAGCCTCGCTGGTTTATTTTAATCCCTGGCAGATGCTAGTTCATGCTAGGTGCTATTTCCCTAATTACCCACCCAAGTACAGCTTGTCATGCCATGCCATTCGAACCCAGGGCTTGTGGGGGGGGGGGGAGGGGAACGACTTTCAGATAACCTTACAACAGGCCGTGGATGTAGGTGGAGTGTATCCTCCATATACCTGCCCAACTCTCCTACACCTGATATACACATAGGTGGGAAGAACCAGAATGGCAATCCTCCATCCATTTCATTCCATCCACCGCAGTGGATCGTAGCAACAGGCATTTGCAATTGAGGTTCAAAGACTGTCTCTGTGTAGAGACAATGGAGCCTTGCTCTTTGTTTTTGTTCTTACTGGATACATCGTTTTTGTACGCTGCAAGGAGATGGTGAGATATATCTTACCAATTGATAGGTGATTAAAATGAAGGGTTTTTTTAAAAAAAAACACACAACAAACCTTTGGAGAAACTGGAGAGCTTCTATAGGTATTACCCCTTCCCTTTTATAAAAAGAACAGTTTATATATTCAACAGAATCAGGTGGAGATGTTTTTTCCCCTGGACTGGACTACTTCACATACGTGTGTGTGCTGAGGTTGGGGCGGCGGGGGAGGTTCCATGTTTGGATGTTCCTCCACGAAACATATATATATATATATCCCTGCACTTAGAAAATTGGCAGAATTTTCCTGTACCAGCCAATTGTCTACATGTAGGGTGGTTGCAGGGTTTTTTTTAAGGGTGATGGAGCATTCAAACATGTACATTTTTCATTCTGCCCAAACAGTTGGACACAAACCTGACTGTGTCATTGAACTTGTATCTTTTCTTCAAGAGCTCCACAAGTCCCTAAATGTACAGGACCGGACACTTTTTAAACCCCAGCTTCCTAAGATATGATTGAAGTTCAGATTGGGAGAACATTAATATCCAAAGCATCTCTAAGGGAGAGGATTTTGTGATATGCACAGCTATTATTTCTCCCCTTGCATTCCTTACTTCTGTATTCATTTATTTCATTTCAGTTCTATACCACCCAATAGCTGAAGCTCTCTGGGGTGGTTTACAAAAATTAAAACCATAAAAACCATTCAAATATAAAACGACAGTATAAAAGCATAATATAAAATACAGTATAAAAGCACAACCAGGATAAAATCGAGCAGCCATGCAGAAATTAATATGGATTTAAAATACAAATTTAAACAGCAAGGTTAAAAATCATACTGAAGAACTGTTAAAATACTGAGAAAATAAAAAGGTCTTCACCTGGCGTCTAAAGAGTATAATGTAGGTGCCAGGCAAACCTCTCTAGGGAGCTCATTCCACAGCCGGGGTGCCACAGCAGAGAAGGCCCTCCTCCTGGTAGCCACCTGCCTCATTTCCTTTGGCAGGGGCTCACGGTGAAGGACCCCTGAGGATGATCTTAGGGTCTAGGCAGGTACATATGGGAGGAGCCATTCCTTCAGAGAACCTGGCCCCAAGCTGTTTAGGGCTTTGAATGTTAATACCAGCACTTCGAATCAGGCCCGGACCTGGACTGGCAGCCAGCAAAGCTGGAAAAGGACTGGCGTAATGTGGTCTCATTGGCCAGTCCCCGTTAACAGTTGTTTCTGCTGTTCTCTAGGGTTCCAGTGACTTCTGTGTTAACCCTGATACCTACATCTCCAGAGTGGTAGAGGATCATGCAGTGCTCACTACTGGTAAGGATTGTTAGATCATCCCTGATAATTGTCTGCATGTCGGTTTTAAGCAGTGTTGGCAGTTTGTAGAATGGCAAGAAGTGGAGGATTAGGTTACAGAGGAGACAGGCAGAAACACTGCTACTGTAGAGAAAGAGTTTCTTGTAAAACAGAGGATTGTTGTAAGGATGGATAGATCTATTTGTAGCCTTGCATATGATTTTGGACTGCAACTCCCATCAGCCTGGCCAGTATAGTCAATGGTGAGGGCAAATGGGAATTGTAGTCCAACAACATCTGGAGAGCTACATGTTGCTCACTTCTATAAACTTCTTGAGGTTTAATTGCTTTCTCTAGTCCTTTACATTAGTGAGGTGGTACGAGAAGGAGGGCAGGAGAAAGGAAGATTGTCTGAAA
Source organism: Anniella stebbinsi (assembly GCA_029215795.1). Classification (NCBI taxonomy): domain Eukaryota; kingdom Metazoa; phylum Chordata; class Lepidosauria; order Squamata; family Anniellidae; genus Anniella; species Anniella stebbinsi. Next base: position 57,925,707 of record JARDYH010000007.1, read on the forward strand.
AGGCAAAAAAGTCCAACCAGACTCTTCCCCCCCACCTCAAAAAAACAACCTATTATCAAGAGTCCAAACTGCTGCTATAGGGGTAATTAAAGTCACAGACCATGCATTAATGACGATGGATATTAAAATGAAGAAGGATTATAAACAAGTTAAGAGATGGAGAATCGATACAAGGCTATTAAATAATGAAAATATAGTGGAGAACATAAAAAAAGAAATGCAGGAAATATGGGAAATTAACGAAAAGGACTCAAACTCGCAGGGGTTAATGTGGGACACTATGAAGGCTGTAGTAAGAGGGATTTGTATTAGGGAAATGTGTACCCTAAGAAAACAACAAGAAGCACAAAATAAAAAGATTGAAAAGGAGGTAAGGGACTTAGAGGAGAAGCTAAGAGAGACAAAAGATAAACGCCTATTTGCCCAAATCCAAGCTAAGAAAAAAGAATTAGAGAGAGAAGAGTTAGAACAAGTCCAAAGGGATTTGCTATATTTAAGGAGGGATTTTTTTGAATATAGTAATAAAAACTCGAAGATGCTGGCTAGGTCCACTCAGTCAAAAAAGGCTAAGAGCATGATAGGGTCAATTAGAGATAAGACAGGGAAAAGTTGTAACTTAATAAAGGATAAATTAAATATATTTCAGGAGTTTTATAGAGAATTATATACATCAGATATGGGATCACAGGTTAAGGTATTGGAATATGTAGAGAGGAATTGGAAAATAAGATTACAGGGGCAAGATAGGGATTATATGGAAGGATTAGTTACTGAGAAAGAAATAGAAGGAATTATTGCTAAATTAAAAGGAGGGAAATCTCCGGGATTGGATGGTTTGGGGCCAGAATATTATAAGGTTTTTAGAGGAATTTTATTACCAAGATTGAAAAAATTATTTAATAGTATAATAGAAGGAAAGACCCCACCCCCCATCGTGGGATCATTCCTTGATTATATTAATCCCGAAACCAGGAAAGGATCTGACTGATCCAGCATCTTATAGACCAATATCCTTAATAAATCAAGACTCAAAAATATTTACAGCAATAATGGCAAAAAGGATGAGTACGTTTATACATAAATATATTAGAAAAGATCAATGTGGATTTATCTCAGGAAAGCAAATGCCTAATTTAATTGGAAGAGTCTTAAATATAATCAATACTATTTAAAAAAGGAATTTAAAAGCAGGTTTGTTAGCATTGGATATATTCAAAGCCTTTGATTGCGTGGAATGGCCAGCACTTAAAACAATTTTGAAAACATTTAGGCTTGGAGTAAAATTTATGGGAGTGATGGATCAACTGTATAAAAATAATAAAGCAGAAATAATGGTTAATGATGAGTTAACACAACAGATTATACTAGCTCGAGGAACAAGACAAGGTTGCCCACTTTCACCGATCTTATTTGCGATAGTGATAGAAATTTTGGCAAGTGTTATAAAGGAGGATTCAAGATTGAAGGGGATAGGAGGGAAGGAGAAGATTAAAATAAATATGTTTGCGGATGACACATTACTGACATTAGAAGATCCCCTGAAGGTTGGGGAGCTGATTAAGGAGCATTTGAGAGAATTTGGGGAGATTACTGGTTTACAAGTTAATTGGGGGAAGTCAGAAATGATGTTATTTAATTATAATAAAGAGGAGATGGAGGAAGGTAAAGTAAAATTAGGTCTTAGGCTTAAAAATGTAGTACGTTATTTAGGAGTTAATATTGCAAAAGATTTAGATAGGTTAGAGGAAATTAATTTTGCAAGTTTGAAAAAACAGGTAGGGGAAAAGTTAGAGGTATATAGAAAATTAAAACATTCTTGGTTTGGTAGAATAGCGGTTATAAAAATGAAGATATTACCTAAGATTAATTTTTTGTTTAGAATGCTACCGATTAAAATATCGGATGCAGAGTTAAAGAGCTGGCAAAATATGATTAATGCTTATTGCAACGGAGATAAGAGAGCTAGGATTAACAAAGGGTTATCGTATAAGACACAAAAGAAAGGAGGTTTGGGACTTCCAAATATAAAGAATTATATTGCTAATCAGTTAAGATATGTTATAAATAGTATATTAGGGGAGGAAGACTTAGAATGGCTAGGAACGCAAACAGGGAAACTAGATTTTAAATTGCAAAATATTTTTTTTAATAATAAAATTCAAAAGAAAGATTTGAGGGGACTGGACAACCCGTTGCTGAAAACATTCTAGAGATCTGGGAGAAAGTTAAAGGAAAGTTAATACCAGGAGACTCTCCACTCGCTCCAGTGGTAGTTGTGGGAAATTTCCCAAGGAATTTAAAAGTAGAGTTGGAAGGAAGTCTGAAGGGTCAGGAAATTATTAAGTTAAGGAACTGGATGGAAAGAATGATAGATAAGGTGCAAATTAGAGAGTTGGTAAAAGGACAAAAGATAGCTTGGTTCAAATGCTTACAATTGGAAAAATGGACACAGGAATGGAAAAAAATAAATAAGAAGTGTAGAAATAATACAAGATTTGAAGATTTAATTGAATTAAGAGGAAAGAAGGAAGTAATTAAAACTAGAAAAGGTCTGATTAGCGAAATATATAGAATCCTGACAGAGGAGGCTGAATATCGAGACTCTCTTAAAATGATTTGGGAAGATGATTTAAAGGAACAAATTAATGAACATGACTGGGGAGGATGTGGGATGCAAGAATGTTAAAGCTTTTGTCGATTAGAATTAAGGAGAATTATTATAAGACAGTATGGAGATGGTATTTAACGCCGGTAAGATTTCATCAGATAAATAAAAAAGTGTCCAAGAATTGTTGGAGGGGATGTCAGGAGGTTGGAACTTATTTCCATATGTGGTGGAGCTGTAAACATGTACAAAAATTTTGGGAAAGGGTGTTCAAAGAAATAAGTGAAATAATTGGAAGTAAATTGGAATTAAGCCCAAAGCTGGCTCTACTAGCAATATGAGATAAAGGAAATGAGAATATAAATAAGAGAGAATTAATAAACAACCTTCTGGCTCTCGTCAGAATAATGATTGCTAAAAACTGGGAAGGGCAAGGGATATATACTATAGAAGAATGGTATAAAGAAATATGGGATATGGCACTTAATGACAAGCTAACGTGTAAAATGAAAATAAAGAGGGGAATGTCCAGTAAGAATGGTTTTGGAGATGTATGGAGCCTATTTTTGGAATATGTATTAAGAACGGGGAAGGGGCAAATACCTTCAAAAGAGTCTTTACACTTTTGGAAAGAAGAATAATGTATATTTGAAGGTCTCCTGGGGGGAGGGGAGCACGGGCGGTATGTGTTGTATTTTATGTTGTTTTATGTTGTATTATGTTGAAAAATAAAAAATATTTTAAAAAAAGGAGTCCAAACTGCTGAACTGAAATAAGTCCAAATTCTCTCCAACCCCCCCACCCCAAATTATTAAATAAAAAAGTACGTGCATTTTTATATACCTTATATAATTCTGATTTCAAGATCGTGTCAAATGAGTTTTGAATTTTGAGGTTGAGGAGGCAGAGAAAAGGAAGGATATAGATGGACTTTGCCCTTTGCTGCCCATCAGACACCAGAGAATAAGTTGCAAAAGAGTAACAGAAGAACTTCCTGCTGACTGATAGGAACAGAGCATAGTGTTTTTGTGTGATTTTCTGAGCCTTCAGCAGACTTTGGCCAAGACGCTCTCAGCCGCCACGAGAGCTAGAGAATTGGTTCTGTAAAAGCAACAAAAAAGGAGGCCGATTGTTATCATGGACTCTGCAGCCTTTTAAATCTGTTTCCTTCAGAGTACAGCAGAAGAGATTGCACCTTTTAAAAAAATGCTCCATACAAATCTGTCAGTACAATACTCTGTTTTAACCATCTTCAATTCTCCCCGTGCCCCCTAACCTTTGGATGACTGAAAGGTGGCGGCTTATAACAGACTGAGCATGGAAGAAAGACTTTCTGAGACATGGGAGAACTTTGCGGAAGTGTATGTGGCATAAAAAAGGGAGAGAGAAAGAATGGGCATTTCACTTTATGCAAAGGTGTCTTTGTGTATGAATGGGGTTGAATGCCTGAGGAATTGTACAGCTTTGACCAGTTTCCGTAATGAACCTGCATTTACTTAGAACACAAGTAGTTCTGTATATAGGGAAGGAATCACAGTTGGGGCAAATATAATTCAAAGTTGCAACGGCTCGTGCAACATCGGCGATTTCACATGAAAAGATCAAGGTGGATTTGGCATGATGCTTGTGTAAACAGTAGGAAACCCATTCATGTAGCAAAAATGCAATTGATTTTGGCTTTTTTTTTTAGTTCTGGGAATCTGAGAGATCTCCCTTTAAAATCAAACAAACAGAAGAGCTATAATCTCTATTTAAATGCATGCAGCCCCCCGTTGTACCACATTTGGCAGTTAAATAGACTGGAACAATGACAGAGGAAAAAAATAAGTGTTTCCACCATCCTTAAAAACGTAGCTGTAGCTCTGAAATATAAATGCAACCTCTTGAGAACCATCTCTTTTTCTGTTTTCAGGGACCATTTTAGCCACTGGCTATTAATTTTTCAAATAACGTGTCTGGAATACTTTGGAAAATGTGGAAGCAAATGCAGCAATAGCAAAACGTTAAACAGAGAAAATCCATTTTAGTTGTGTAGATCAAAGGTTGTTGACTTGTGATTTTTTTTATCCCAGTGTTTCACTTCTCTGTGTGTTTAATTTAAAACTCAATGCTGCATGCTCAGTATCTCTTAAAAGTTGCCACAGATACAGACCTGGTTCTCAAATGAAGCTAACCCATGATTTACTGAATCCATGGCTTATTGAATTTTGGGTTGATGTGCAAACGTAGCCACACTATTGAATTATGGTTTGTTAGCCACAAACAACCCAAGAAAATAATCCATGGTTTGGTGTTGGTTTGTGAACTCTGGGTTGTTTAAACCATGGGTAGTTGTTAGGTGTGAACCCAGAACTACCAGTTGTTTCTCCAGGCTACAGAGGTGGTAGATTGAGAGGGGTTAAAAAAAACCAGCCGCTCTATATGCCAGTACGACAGTGCCACAAACTCATTTGAGATACAGGAAGTGAACACTTTTTTCCAGGAGACAGCACTGATTTTTAATTGATGTACATTTTAATCTGTCTTTCATTAAATGGTCAATGCATCAGCTAATGTCTCTGCACTTGGTATTAACAATTTAAAGAAAATTAGTACAGAAGGCAGAGGGAACTGAAATCCTTGTCCGATAAGCAGCACAGATGTTCATAAACACACTCAATCAGGGGATGAAATCCAGAGTTTCCTGCCTCGGGGTCTTTATATAAACCTGGCATTCTGCTGTGCTTAGCACCGGGAACACAAAGCTCTCTGTGCTAATTTATTAGGCTTAGTAGCAGAGGTTCTTGACACGTGTGACAAAGGGGTAATTGAACAGCTTACCTGAGTAATGTGCTCTCCTGGGCTTTGTCTCACCTAATCTAGACTGAGAAAGGTAACGGGTGAATGATGCCTTCAATTTGGGTCTCGGTAGGTAACAGTCCATTTGACAAAACTGTGTTTCGACAGCAGTCGAGGTAGGAAAGCGGGGAGAGGGAGGATAGATCACTGAACTACTCATTGGGTGAACAGGTGACAGCTGTAGATCGTGTGTAGGATTCATTGTAATTTGAAATAGCAGAAATAGTTTTGTCAACAATGTGTTTAGCTTCTTAATATTTTAGCAGCTGTATATCTGTGCTGATAACTTACTGGGTACATGCAAGGCAGCATTTGTTAGTAACTAGCACTCTGGGATTTCCCCTTCAGAAAACCCAGATTTGTTTCTTCATAATGTATGAAACAATCCTCGTCTTAGTAACCGCTTATTTTTATTTTAAAAAAACAACGATACAGTGGAAGGAGACAAAAAGCTATTTAGTCCGGCCACTGTACAAAAGGCAGGACTTATCCACCCAGGAGAGAACATCATTCTGCAAGGAAGAGAGCAGGGCTGCTGCAGAAAGATACCTTCAGGGCAAAATAGCCCCAGGATTTCCTTGAGATAAGAGAGACAAGCCACACGCTGCCATCCGAATGGTTAGAAGTGCACAGAGGCAACGCAGAAATAGCAGAAGCGCAGCAAAGTGTATTGGGGGCAGTGAGGACAAGATCCTGGCCAGCAGCTAGTTTTTCTGGGAAAGCTATTGTGAGGGAGTCTGGCAGGTGACAAGCAAGGCAGCATTCCCCCTCCCACACCCTACTCTCAAGGTGGGATTACCTGAAAGTTCCCTTGCTGCCACTCCATCCACATATACACCTCTTGCTTCAACTGGGTATTCTTCAGCAGTTTGCGTTCCCCCCTTCTTATTAAAAAAAGAAAATGAAAGCTCTGAAAGTGTTTTTACTCTGTACCTTCAATGCGCCCTTCAGTTGCTGATATTAAAACACTAGACATGCATAAAATTTCTCCTTGTTTGCTTTTGCTCCAGAAGCTCTTCTAATTATGTAGATCGCTTTCAGAAGTGCAGCCACTTTATCCTCCATACTGGGATTCATTTTGACAACTACACAATCAGCAGGCTTGTTATTGCAAAGATTTTTTAAAAAGAGGAAATATAAGGTTTTGTCCATTGATACTACCAGCTTCTTACCCTGGTCAGCTGCTCCAGATTTGCCATGGGGTTAAGTGAACGGTAGTAGCCTCTTTGGCCTAGGAAGGGCCAAGGCTCACTGAGAAGTGCTGATGTGAAGTTACAAGCCAAAGCTTCCTGGACTGGGTCAGATGGAGCAGCTGGTATAGCTATAAGAAGCTGGAGGGCAGCAATCTAAGAGCAGAATCCAATGGGGTGCTTACACCCCTGCTGATTCTCTTGTGCCCACAGATTCCATTGCACATGCAGGACCCACTGCTTGCGCAGCAGAGATTTAACGCTTCCCATAGGAAGCCCTGAAATGAATGGAAACACTTTTTTCTGGGCAGAGCTCCCTTACGTGAACTCCGCTGACCTGCCCCATTCCAGAAATGAGTGTTTTCGCTTGTTTCCGGTTGCCCCAGAAGCGCTAAATCAGTGGATGCTGCTTGTGGATTGGAATTGGCAGGACGCAAAAGAATCGGCAGGGGCGTAAGCACCTGATTGGATCCTACCCTAAGACTCATCCGGGTTTTGCAATCCACAGAGCCAGGCAGAATGGCTGAAGAGGAGCAACCATTTGGAAGAGCACTAAGGCTCAGAAGTGGAGGATACTTTACTTACAGGGTCCAAATTATGCCCAGGGCTAGCTGTGGTTAAGTTTTAAGAACTACCGGTTGTCTTGTCATCTTGGCTGGGAAGGTTTTGATATTGGATTTTCCTAGTACTGTATTTAAATCGCCTTGCCTTAAGAACAGACATAAACATTGGTCTCACTGTTCCTCATCAAAGGTATAAGTTGGTGGTCAATAGCATTCCAGCCTGGCTGACATACATGATCTTCTCCATGATCTTGTGAACCTAATATCCATAGCTGATATGGAGTACTCTCTTTCATTTATTTGCAATGTAATGTGACATTTGCCCCACCCCTTTCGAAAACAACAGCAACGAATAGCAAAAATTGAAGTACTTTTAAAAATGCCAAAATTGTGCTGGCATTTTTTCCCCCCAAATCTTGCAGGATCAATGGCACAGAGATAATCCGATTAAGTGTATCGTTAGCGTCTGCACTCGTCAGTTTAGAGATGTGTTTCTTTGTTGTTTTCCACATCCTGCGTCTGGTGGGGGCGGGCGGGCGGGGGGGGGGAATGGAGCAGAGGAGGGAAATTAAACCATTTGATACAAGAGGAGGCTGGAGTCTTGTATGCCCAGCTCATCCAGTATTCATTAACTGTGATAAAGCCGGTGGAATCGAACGCTGATGGGATAATCATCTCGCGCTGCTAGGAAAACCCCGGAGCAACCGATGTGTTTGTTTTCAAGGCACGAGACCATTTGCTAGTCCCAGTCATTTCCACTGATTGTGTTTTATTACCAAATGATTTAATAAAGTTGAACAATGAAATACAATCCGGCTCCTGCGTCTGGGTAACTGGCTGGAATTATGCCATATCTGGATTGAAAACTGCCTCATTTCTGACGGCTCTATTATGGTTTCAGCTGGAGAGAAATGAGAGCGGGTGGGATTGCTTGCTCTTAAGCCTAGCAGGTTCATCACCATCAAAATTCCAGCTGCATGCACCCAGCGCACACCACAACTCATCGTGGGTTAAATAATTCGCAGTGAGCCGGCCGTGTTGTGCAAACCAGGACAGAGGCTCTTCAATCTCACCCCGCAACCCTTGTGAACTGGGTGTGCTTGGCATGTGAGAAAGCAGGGGCTCTGATTAGGGGCTGTTCTGCATGCTGAATAGTTTCTTGGGCATCTGTTGCCTATCTATATCCCTAACATCACATTCCTATGTTTTCTGTTGCTCTTCTTCCAAGGAGGTCAGTGCAGCATACATGTTCTCTCACCCTATTCCATTTAATCCTCACAGCAATTCTGCAAGGTAGGTTAGGCAGGGAGAGTGTGAGTGGGGGTTTGAACCGCACCATCCTAGTCTACCATCTATTCACTACATTATGCTGACTGGACACCATTCTGGTCTAGCTTGCAGTTGCATAGACTGAATTCTCCTTGTACAGGGCAGGCTGCATAGACTGAATTCTCCTTGTACGTGGGGAGAATTCCCAGGTGTCGATTGAGGCAGAGTGACAAGGCAGCCTGTGCTCTCCTCTGCTTAGGCTAGTCACGCTCTGCAAACAGGATTTCAATTTCCAGAGCTGTCAGTGTGGCATTCTCCCCCTCCCCCCCAACACACACAGGTGAATCAGAGGCACACACAACACAACTTACTGGGTGCATTTGGTAGTTGAGCTAAATTATTGATTTTCTTGGCTGTTCTCCTAGGCTATTGAAAAAGCAGTCCATTTAGTTGATAGAACTGGCAATTAGTAGGGTCTTAATTTTCATTCTTCTCACCAAAATAACCACCCCCATTTGGGACCTGAGTAAGCATTACCCTGCAGGCATGCAAACCAGTGTGCTCCAGTGACTCAAACCTGTATGCGCACAATACAAATGCATTCACCATTTTTTCAAAGAGGGACACACGTGCATCTAGAGCCCATTCAATTCCAGCATTGACCACATTGCACGTGGCATCAAATGCAGAATCAAACTGGGTTACGTGGCTTGCACAGCATGGACTGTTGGCGGTACTTGCGTTGACCCATTTCCTATGCTTCTGATTCGGTGCTCAAGCACTGAATGGAGAGCATAGCTAGCTACTCTTTGGGCATGCCTGAGAGGCTGGCTGTGACAGTCATTCAGGCTTCAGAGAGAGACTGCATCTCCTTCTCAAATCTAATGATCACCACTGGGATGCTTCTGCTACTGAACAATATTATTATTAATCCAGTGCTGCAGAGGAGTGCGTCTTTTCATTATTGATTTATTTGTTACTACTTAATAATCACCTTGAGCTTGGACTAGAGTAGCTGGAGCACTCTCTATTGATGTCTGATAAGCTCTTGAGCTGTATTGAATCATTCAACTGAGATGTTTTGCCCATCAATCCAATTTGTGCTGTTTTGAGGGAATGTTCATGCTCTGAAGTTAGGCCCATCAGTTCTTGCCTGAAGTTGCGTTTCCATAACCATAAGCGAACCACATTAGGTTATTTCGGCGGATGTGATTCATCTTCTGTGTTTCCCCTATGAACTCCTTTTCTTAAAAGACACAACACAACAGTCGCATGCACTTAAGCCCATTGAAAACAGTTGGTTTATATGTGCTTAACTAACTTGGTGTTGGGACTCTTTATTTTATTTGGTATATAATTTTGCTCAAAATATATGCAATAGTTTCTCCCCCCCCCCCTCTCCACCAGCCTACCACCCAAGGAGAGATCATGCATGGCTATCCCAAATTTCTTCCCCCCAACAATACAAAAGGCTCCACTCTTTCCTTAGAGGACAAAAGCGCTTTGGAAATGTTGACTGTACTCCTGCAGTCCAGGAATCAAGGGCAGTGTTTAAAAAAGAGATTGTATTCTAGTTCCCACCTCACTTTAACTTCTTAACTATGGTTAAGGCACAGGGAACGTGCGGAAGGGTCACATACTCCCTTTTACATTTCTTTCTTTCACTTATATAAACTCCCCCCTCACCTCAAATCCTTCACCCAGTGAGTTTTACCATGATTAAGGGTTACATATGTACCAACCTTCACCAGCGTTCTTACCTGCGCACAGTAAATTAAACAAAGAATATTTTTAGGCAGCCCAGGAGAATCTGGTGGAATAACTTTTCATTAAAACACGTTCGGGTCTTTCCCAATTGGGCATCTTAGAATAAGGCCATGGTAATGTCAGACCTGACCCCAACAAATATGTGCTGCAGGGCAGGTCCACCCTGCATGGGTAAAACCATACTAATTTTACTTTGAATTAGACTTTAATTGGACCATGCCTTGTCCAAGAGAATGAGCTATACTGTTTATGGATCAGGTGCAAATGGATAGGCGTCATAGACCCGCAGTGAATTAGTTCCAACTAAGTTTGGCCACATTAGCATGCTTATGTCGAATCATAAACCTGGTCTAACCCAGAAGAGCTCACAGTTAACATAAATAGAATCTAGGGACAGTCTTTGCTCTCCCTCCCTCCCTCTGTATGTGTGTGTATACACACACACACACACACACACACACACACACATCAAAAAGAGGATATAGGTATGTATATGTGTACAGTTTGTGGATCTCAAGCATGCTGACTCTGCTCAGAAACAGCCTGCTCATCAATAGAGTTCTGAGTACGCAGGATTTTTCTCTAGGTCAGATTCTTAATCCCATGGACAGCTGTCCATGGACAGCCTTTCATGTCATAACCCTTTTGGTAATATATGTACAGTCTTGCTGCTCACCCAGTTTTTACTGGTGGCTATTTAACGGTTCAACTACAGACGTAAGACATCCCAGAGAGAAAGATTCAATGGGAAGAGATGGAGGAGCAGCAGCTGGAAGCAGCCCCAAAGTGGGCGAATAAATTATAAATAGCAGCCGTTGGGTTCCCTTGCTAGCATGCAGAAGCAGCCTGGCTCTATCATGCCACTCTGCCTCCGGTGCGCATGCTGGCTTCTGAAAATGGCGTTTGCAATATTAACGGGGAGTGCAGTGAAATGAGGAGAATATCTGGCCAGCTCTGCTCACTGGTTTGACCCTTAGGGGGCTTCCTCTTTCCCAGGGCTGCCATGGTAAACTGGGATAGCCACATGTCCTCTTGAGTGTTCATTGTGCGTGCATTGTCCTGTGGGCGCATGCAGTCTCTTTCCCTCCACATGTAAGAAATGGGTGGCAAGCTCACATTTTTTATTTATTTATACTTTTATTAAGTTTTTTTTATATAGCCATTATGAGCAGGGTGGGGTGGGGTAAGGCGTAGGGGTTAATAAGTATGACATATTTGGGACAACAAATACGTAACAACTCACACTAGTAATGCACATAGTGGGTTTTTTTAAAGTATTTAAATCCATCTGCTTTTGAGAAAGGAAAACTAGCCTAGGCATATGTATCTGTGTATGCCAGCCAGACACCCAAGTCTGTCCCTGACTATATTGAGCTGCGCGCTCCCAACATGGAAAGAGCATTTCCATGTCCATCATATAGTTGCCGGTGGAGATTTGTCTTTCCAGTATTGGAGAACGCATCTTTTGCTACCGAAAGAGCACTCAGAGTCCATTTCCATTGTCTGTCCAGCAGTCCCTGGAAGACTGGGACGTCATTCCAAAGAGCATGGACGCTGGTAAACTCCAAAAACAATTTCAAAACAAAATGAGTACAGAACATGATTTCAGTCCAGGAGGAAGTTACTAAGCATAGCCCCACATCATTTGGGCTTCTGTTGCCAGATTAATTCCACAACGGCAACACTTACCACGACAAGCTCAAACTGACACGTTCAAGTAATCAATTCCTCTTCGGTGCCTTATGCACGCTAAAGGGAAGGGAAGTCTGCTTTCCCACAAGAGTCTATATGCAAAGATTGTGGAAGTTCAAACTGTTCAGTGGAAAGTAAGGCTGCATGCATGCAGATGTATCTACAAAGAGGAGTGAGCGTAGGGGGAAGGGGGTATTGCTGCGGATCGTGCCCTACATCTTTTCCCCTACCTCACTTTTCTCCTAGCTCCGTGTCGAAAAACAATTGTTGTGATTGATAGTCATTGCGGGGAGGGGGGGGGGAGATGTGGTTTCATGATTGATGCAAGGTCAGAAGAAGGAAGCAGCTCTTAAGTGGTGTGATATTTTGGTATTGCTTCTCCAGAATAGCCATGTGAGCAACAAACCACAAGCTGTTTGTTTTGAGACAAAGTTGGATATTTTTAATCTAGTGCATCAGAGGACATCTGTAGAGGAGAAATTAATTCAGTGTGTGTGTTTGTTTGTGTGTATGTGTGTGCGTATGGTGACGGTGGTGGAAATGCTGAGGAATCCCATGGCTTTATAATTTTGAGAACGCTCATTTTTAGAAATGCAGTGGGCTCCTATATGACACAGCCGCCTGTCCCTCTGGCAATTTTTCCCAATCTTAATGTTCTAGGGCATTCCTGTTTTGCAGTTTGCTTGGAATAAAATCTTCTGGTATTACAGGAATAACAAGATGTAACCAGTCAGACATGAAATACTGATTGCTCATCTCTTGTCTTCCTTTTTGAACAGATACTCTGAACTATTACCTTGTTTGCAATGCTGGCTACCCAAATCCCTTTCAGCAGGTGAGTGCCTTCAACCCACACACTTCTTTCACTAAGCTGTACATTGACATGACTGGAAGTCTTAACAGTAAGTCGCGACGCTAGCTTCTCCTAAGCGTTGGCGTGTTTTTCACCTGCTGATAATAGGGAAAGCCCAGCCAGATATAACGGGAACAATGGGCAGAAAAAAGATGTGCCGTTCAGCTGTTCTGTGGCTATGATCTCATCTTCTTTCGAAGCAAATGTCAAGAAAGGCTTCCCAGCATATGAATGTGGAGATCATCTGCAATGGCAACCGAGCCGTGTCTTCTAATGAAGATCGCCACCAAACGCTATAAAGCAGGCTATTTTCCCTACAAAACTCCTTCCAGATGCTTTTCTTTCAACCAGGCTCAGAAACCAGATACGATCCCAGCCTGGGGGGTGGGGTCGTGCCACCTGGGGTAGGAGCTCCAGAGGAAAGGCAGGGAAGGGTTCAGAAACCCCCTTCCACCCAACTCTTTCCCATTTGAAGTCATCCCTCCACCCTAGGTTTTCCACAGCAACCTGAAGAGATGGGTCTGCTGCCATCGTGTGTCATTCCATCCAGAGTCAGGACTGACTTGGATTGTCATTCAGGCAAAAGAATCCAACCATTTCCAGTGCCTGAGGTGGGAGTTCCCGCTGCTCTCCTGACCGAGTACAATCCCCTCGGAAGTTCTTGGCTGCAAATTCTATTAATGCAAACAGGATCTGCTCCCAAATGTCACTGTGTTGTATCACCTGATCTCCTCAAAGGGGGTCAGGCTCTGTAATAAACTCTGAATAGCTGTTGGGAACAAAAGCTCAAAGAGATGCAACATAAAACTGCGTCATCTTCCTTGCTCAGCTCTTGAAAATACTGATTTTTCTCCTTCAGTTTGAGACGTGCGCACTAGCTTGTTGGTTATCAGATATCGATTGCATTTTTATCCCAGTCTTCATTCAAGGAACTCAGAGTGGCATGCAAGGCTGTCCCTTTTATCACTGCAGCGATCCTGTGAGGCTGACTGGCTCAAGGTCACCTTGTGAGTTTCATTGGCAGGGGACATTTGAACTCGGGCCTACACACACACACACTTATTCCAACACTCTTTAACACCTAAACTACCCTGGCTGGAAAAAGGGAGAAACAGGTTCTCGGGATGCTGGCTTTGAAATAAAGTATTTCAAGCCTCCTCAGAACCTGTTTCTCCCTTTTTTCTGTCCTGACTTGGATGCTCTCCTCCTTTTGTTTTTTTGCACCTAAACTACCCTGACACTTCTGTGTGGGATGCTGATGGCCACTCATATAGATGATGCTTCAATAATTCAGGGTAACTGCACACAGGCTGCTTGCCTGGGCCCTAAAGATTGAGACGTGATATTTGTGTTGAGCAGAAGCTGTCGGGAAGCCACAAGGCCTTGGTAGAAATGCAGGACGACGTGCTGAAGCTCATGAGGTCGGCCATCAAGGAATACCCCACTTCTAAGGTAATGCTTCATAGGTGGTTGTTTCTTGAGGATGTTGCTTCCTCCCTTTCTACAATTTATTTATTTATTTTATTCCATTTATATACCGCCCCATAGCCGAAGTTCTCTGGGCGGTTTGCAATAATAATAATAATAATAATAATAATAATATTTATTTATTTGTAGCCCGCCTCTCCCTCCGGATCGAGGCGGGGAACAACAACAATATAAAACATAAAAATCACAACAGTTAAATTTTTTTAAAAACAAGAGAAAAAAAAATACAACATTAAAAACATCTTAAAATTCATCTGGATAGGCCTGTCGGAAGAGGACAGTCTTCATGACTCTCTTAAATTCATGAAGACTGTCAATTTGTCTAACCTCCTCCGACAGACCATTCCATAGTCTGGGAGCGATGGAAGAGAAGGTCCTCTGGGTAACACCCGCCAGCCTAGTTCTGGCTGGCTTGAGTAAGTTCTTCCCAGAGGACCTAAGTGTGCGGGGCGGATTGTACGGGAGAAGGCGATCCCGTAGGTACCCTGGACCCAAACCATGTAGGGCTTTAAAGGTAATAACCAACACTTTATACTTCGCCCGGAAACTGATTGGCAGCCAGTGAAGCGATTTTAAAACTGCAAAGGACAGCCTAAAGTTTGTATTCAACTTCTACCCAACATCTTTGCTTATAGGAACACCTTAGTCGAATTCAGGAAGTTCTGAACTCCACAGAAATTAACCTGCAGCACCTGACTGCTTTGGTGGACTGTCGGAGTCTGCATTTGGTGAGTGCCAGAGGGCAGCGGATGCACGAAATAACAAGGGTGTGTGTGTGGGGGGGGGCTTGTGGCTACAGATACGATACAGACATGTGATGGGAGAGGTCAGGATAGGAGGTACTGTGAAAAAAGTAGACCCTTTTCTACTCCTGTCTTTTGGAAAACCAGGTGGGCATGAGTGTATCTATATATCCCCGTAAGGTGTTTATTTATTTTATTTATTACATTTATGTACCGTCCCATAGCCGAAGCTCTCTGGGCGGTTTACAAAAATTAAAAACACTGAACCTTTAAAAACCAATATACAAAAATTAAAACCATAAAAGTGTAAAAGCAAACTGCATATCATTTAAAACTGTCCAGGGGTCAGTTAGAAATCTCAACAGATGCTGTTAAATGCCTGGGTGAAGAGAAAAGTCTTCACCTGGCGCTGAAAAGATGGCAGTGTTGGCGCCAGGCGAGCCTCGTCGAGGAGATCGTTCCACAGTTGGGGGGCCATCGCTGAAAAGGCCCTCTCCCTTGTTGCCATCATCCGAGCTTCCCTTGTCGTCTGCATATGGCAGATTGCTAGTGCTGAGGCTGGGAGAGAGCAGCTTGCCTAAGACTACCTAGTGACCTGGTTAGCAGTTAAAGTTGTTGGGTTCACACAGGAACAAGCAAGCCTCCAGCCTACTTGCCACTTCCACTCTGCATCCAGTTGAGAATTTGGAGGGGGAGACAGCCCAGCGTTTTAACCCAACAACAAACCTTGAGTTAAAACTCTGAGTTGTTCCTTCTCAGTAGCCCAGATTTCTGGTTTAGCACATATCGGTGAACAACCCAGCAACAGGGCATTCCTATAAGTTGGTTTCTAAACTGGATGCAAAGCAGAAATGGCGAGCAGGCGGGAGGCAGCGTGTTTGCTCTCATGCGTCCCAACAACTCGTGGGTTAATTAACCGGGTCACAGGCTCTATGCCAGAGGTGTAGCTCAACCTCTTGGCTACTGCTCTTCTGCATCTCTCCTGTGTTTGTTTATCTTTAAATATTTCTCTTTGTATAAAAACATGGATGGAAAGTGAGCAATCAAAAAAACCTCAGACGTGCCCTTGACGGTCCTACAAATGCGAATCCAGCATTGTCCATGTTCGTACTGCAAATTAGAAGCCAGGTAACACTTATTTGGTGCTGCTCTTCATCGTGAGCTTGAAAGTGTTTATTTTTCCCCACTAGGATTACATCCAAGCTCTGACGGGCTTCTGCTACGACGGCGTGGAAGGGCTCATCTACCTGGTCCTCTTCTCTTTTGTCACAGCCCTTATGTTCAGTTCTATTGTGTGCAGCGTCCCGCACACTTGGCAGCAGAAGAGGTATGTACACAAAGACAGGAAATGCTGGTGTCGAGTGTTTGGACTACGGCATGCCAAAGGCGGAGGAGAAGGAGCCAAGGTTTTATTTGCCTTGAGCAAACTGTGCAGGCTGTGTGCTGCAGGGAAAGATGAAGCCCCCCCCCCCCCCCGGGGAAAGCAGCCAAATGGCGGGTGGTGGTGGCAATGTTGTCTTGATTGTACTTGTGGCAATCGTCTCAATTCTGGCCGTGACTAAAATCTACCTACCAAATAATCCCAATCAACCCTTGTTGGCCACAACTCTTTGCCGCCTTATGGTACTACTCAAGATCATCGATATAGGGCACGTAGATCTTCTTCCTGACCTCAGCTGGCTACATTTTAGAAGGGACTGGCTGTCTTCCTGGAGTGACTGTTTATTCATTTATTTATTACATTTCTATACCGTCCATAGCTGAAGCTCCAGAATTGTCATTCATGCAAAAAAAAAAAAAAAGCCATTAAAAAGACGTATAGGGAAAAAAATATTTTCTGAAACCATGACATTTTGAGCTTTTGTATAAAATGGCATGTTGCTGACCCATAATTCCTGCTGTATATAGCAAAAGTTCACTGCCACCTTGTGGCACTCAGTGCAAATTACTTGATGAGCTAAAGTCTGAAAGCCAAATCTCATTTGTACCCATGGCAGTAAGTGATTCCTGGATCATACTTTGAATGTGATGGAACTAGCATGTCTTTCAGAAGACCAGTAACACCTGGGTGGGTTTTTGGGCCTCACAGATAATCTGCTGATCATTTAAGCCCCGGCAGAGTTTTGCTAGTCCTTTCCCTCCTTCATCCCTCAAATGTCCAAGAGCCGGGTGACAAGTCTGCCTATCACTTCAGAGCTGCCAAGCATTGCGTGCTTTGAACCCCACCAGCATTTGTGCCCTGTGTTGCTCAACATCTAAGGTCCTCCTCCGAGTGCCTACTCCAAGAGAAGCTCAGAGGTCAGCAACAAGGGAGAGGGTCTTCTCTGTGGTGGCTCCCCAATTGTGGAACGATCTCTCTGACGAGGCCCGCCTGGCGCCAACATTGTTGTTTTTTCGGCACCAGGTCAAGACTTTCCTCTTCTCTCAGGCATTTGGCAATATCTGATGAGCCTGGGTCTGTCTTTTTTGTTTTGTTGTTTTTTAGGCTTACAGCTTTTTAAGTTATTATAGTGGTTTTAAATGTATGTGTATATTGTATGTTTTGGCAGTTTTAATTTTTGTATATTGTTTTAAGTGTTTTAATCTTATGTAAACCACCCAGAGAGTTTCGGCTATGGGGTGGTATACAAATAATAATAATAATAATAATAATAATAATAATAATAATAATTTTACTTCCAGCGGTCATTGCTGCGATTTTACTTTGAGAATACAGCGTGTACCTTTTCTTGTTGGTTGTTGGCATTACTTTCGGAAGCATGCCTATGGCTTTGCTCATGGTGTGAGATTTGAGGGTTTACCAAACACAACAACAACCATAGAGCTGTATTGATAAAGTGTGGTGTAGTGTAGTGTTGTGTGGAGACAGTGTGGTGTAGTGGCTAGAGTGTTGGACTGGGAGTCGGGAGATCCAGGTTCTAGCCCCTGCTCGAGCCCACTGGGTGACTTTGGGCCAGTCACAGACTCTTAGCCCAACTTACCTCAGAGGGTTGTTGTTGTAAGGATACAATGAAAGGGAGGAGGATTATGTACGTCGCCTTGGGTTCCTTGGAGGAAAAAAGATGGGATATAAATGCAATAAATAAATTTAACTCAAAACATTTTTACAAAAGTTATCAGACACAACAGAAACATCCCCCCTTCCACCTCCTCCTCATATCAGGTGTAGCCATGAAGAATAATAAAATTTATTTATTTATTTATTTCTAACCCGCCTCTCCCTCCGGATACAATACAAGGACCATAAAATAGATAAAACATTAAAAACAAATAAAAACGAATACATTATTAAAAACATCCTGTAGTGTCTGGGTATGTAAAATGGGGAAAGGCAGAAGGTATATCAGAATCTACTGATAGATCTTTGGGTGATTTGCAGAAGACTGGCAAAGGTTTCTAACTCTTAGTAATTTGAATAATAACAAAAAAACACAGCAAATTAAAAAAAGCAAACCTCTGTTCATGCTGGCCTTGTGCAAATCTCTTTTTTCTCAGTCTCTGTAAAACAAGAGTACATAAATTGGCTGCCTTTGACCAGGTGTTTGTAGAATTCTGCTGGCCAGTTTGAGTTTTGTGTTAAGGATTTGTGGTATGCAGTAACTCACGATGGAGGCTAGTACTTGTTTATGCAGGTGACGGCAGTGTATGGCTCATGGGTGCAGTCGGTAGGGAGCTTCAGTTATGGGGGGGGTAATAGAAATGTAATAAATAAATAAAAAGTAAATAATAGGACCTGCCTCCTTAGCCACCATTTTGTTGATGAGTGTTATGACTAAGCCTGTTCCCCTTGGGCTGGGAGAAAGATTTTCAGGCGATCAATCAGAGTCAGATTCTGATGCAGAAGAGACGGCGCCAGAAACATACCGGCCTGTGCGGGGAGTGGGAGAAGTGACTCTCATGGGCTCTTCGCCAGCGGGGAATGAACTTTCTCCAGCCCTTATCTCTGAGGGGGTAACAATCCACAAGCTGGGAATCCGTGTTCTTCCGAGGGGGAGGGCACTGAAAGCCTAGGTGATCCCAGAATCCGCCGCAGACTAAAACAGGCGGAGAGAAAGGAAGGTGAGAGGAGGTCGGCCTGGCTAGCTTCTCGCCAAAGTCTTCTTCAGAACCAGCCTCCCTGAAGTTAAAGCGTACTGGAAAAAGACTTTCCCTTTTTCTTGAAAGAACAATTGTCTCACTTAGTTTGCATAACCTTGTGTAGAGAAAAGTTCCTAGAAAATTTGAGTCCCTTCAGGTGGGAGGAGATGTTTATTGCCTGGATAAAGCTTTGTGGATTATGTGGCAGACCTCTTTATTGTCTCCCAGTAAAGCGAGGGGCGTTGGGAAACATGACAATGGCTCCCACCCACCCACCCATGGCCACCAAAATTTTGCTCCTGATTCCAGTTGGTGGATTTTGACATCCTATTAGAAACAAACACATTTGATCTTGCAAGGGTAAAGTCTGCCCACCCTGGTGTAAATCACTGCTGGGAGTTTTCAACATTGGCTAATAATGCTGATGGAATGTGTCAGTCTTCTAACATGTTTTTAAAATGGCTACGTATAGGTAGCCTCCCCGCAGTCGTAATACTCTTCTGATCTCTTAGATCAATTTCACATCCAGAAGTTCTAGCGATAAGCTGCATTTGTCTCCACTCTACACGGATTCGATGTTATCTGGCCGGCTTTGTGGGAAGAACAACTGTGGGGAATGGGACAGGCTTAAAAAGCCCAGATGGCTGTTGTGGGAGGTCTGAGTAATTATCTTCTCAGGGACGAGTTGGATACTGTGGGAAGTGGTCTGTTGCTGTATTGAGCCACCCTCTGTGACTACTCAGAATTGTGTGTGTATGTGTGTAGCAGAATGAGAAGATTAGAAATGCCATTTGCTTGGACTGCTTTGCTTTAGAACAGCCTCTGAAATGCTGGGGAGGAACTTTGATCCCCATCCTCCACTGTCTTCTGTAGGAGCTCAGATGATGACGGGGAGGATGAATCTACCGCGCAAGGGAACAGGCAAACGCACGACAACTTGTACCGGGTGCACATGCCGAGCCTTTATAGCTGTGGCAGCAGCTATGGGAGTGAGACCAGCATTCCAGCTGCAGCGCACACAGTCAGTAATGCGCCTGTCACAGAGTACATGTGAGTAGATGGTACGCGACGGTACAGCAGATTATTTGCATCCACAGCCTCACACCTTCAGTCCCTGGCATCTACACTTCAAAGGATCTTGGGTAGGAAGACTGAGAAAGACCTTCTCCGTGAAACCTTGGGGAGCCATGCCGGTCAGAACAGGTATTCCTCAGTTAGTTAGTCCGGTGGTCTGACTCTAAAAAAAGGCAGCTTCCCATATGAAAGGCAGCTGCACGTATGCTCTGCAACTCTGCGTATCTGGATTGTCAAGGATAAAAATCCACTTTGGTTGTAAGGCAACTCTGTTTTATTGAGCATAACGCAGCTGCATGGAGAGGGTCTTACAGACAAAGAACTTCTCAACTGGCTGTGTGAAAAGCAGGTATATTTGTACATCTTAGCATCTTAACTAATTAACCGGTGGTAAAATTCTGAAGCAAAACAAAGGTAAAAGAAAACGTCTTCATTATACCTTATCAACAGGTGGCCCATAATTCTTCTAGCAATGTCAGATTGACCTGGATAGTCAGGGTCTTGACAGTTAGAAATTCCAACTAAGCATTACAGCGCATCCAGGCACATACATCATTCCAATCCCATCATGCAGTTCACTTGCAAGAACCAAATTACATGCAGAGGCCTTACATACTGAGCAGGGATATCAAGGCTTGTGGCTTTGCATTCTCAGAATTGATCCAGTAGTGAGTTACTTGTGAGCAGGGACAGGCAAGCATGGTGTCCTCACATCCTCCCTGGCTGTTGTACAATTCCCATTATCCCGGACTATTTGAACTACAAATCCCATCATCCCTGATCTTTGGCCATGCTGGCTGTGGCTAATTGGAATTATAGTCCCAAACACCCAGAGGACGCCAATCTGCCTGCCGCTGCTTTAAAGATAATGTACAGAAACCAACGGATGCAGCAGTTACTGCAGGAGAAAACCCCCCACCCCAAAAAAAGTTGTTTGTGTCTGCAGCTGTTAGCCAAGCTTGCTTAATTCATTCTGAAAGTATTGAAAGAATATAAATGGATATTTGTAGAGCTTAATGGGAAAGACTGTTTGGTACTTTGAGATTGGAAATGCTTTGCCACTAGCAAATAAACTGTGCGAAACGGATGCTTAGGAAAGACTTAACTGCTGTGTGTTTAAAGGATTCCCGACATTGACTCTGTAATGGGAGGAATGAAACCTCCAGCGCAAGCTTTAAGAGTGCAGAGTCTGAGATCATTCCTTGCACGGAGTAAAGTCAGAGTAATTGTGCAGGTTTTGGCAGTGCCTGGAATTTTGGACTGGTAAATAATGTGCCTGTTTGGACATACCCCCGTGAAGGTGGACAGTCTCTCCTCTTGCCAGCTACTGCCCTAGAAGATTCTTCACCTCTTGTAGAGCTAAGGGAATCACACTCATCAGCGTGGTCCGCTCTTGAACATTAGTTGCCTGTGAGAGCTCCATTCACACACTATTGTAGTGTACGAGATCCTAAGACCAGAGAATGTATCCGGAATTTTACTCCAAAATCATTGTGAACCAAAAAGTGGGTAACCCTTTCACATGTAACTTTTTTTTCCCTCCCCTTCCCGCTCAGGAGCCAGAATGCAAATTTCCAGAATCCCCGCTGTGAGAATACTCCTTTGATTGGCCGGGAGTCCCCACCTCCCTCTGTAAGTCTTTATTTCCTCCTTTGATGGGTAAAATAGAAATCTGCTTTGGAGATGTGTGCAGTCAGCTCCTATGTACGTCCTCATTAGTGAAACAAAAAGGCAAGCCCCTTTTGCAGCCAAGGGCAGAATCAGCTACGCACACACGCATGCTGTCTTCTGATTAATCATCTAGGTACCTTTTAAAAAAGAAAAGTAAAATGTATGTGGCTTTCAACTTGGGGACGGGGGCTTTACAGATGTGAGCCACTTACAGAATTCTGCAAACATATTCTGCCAGGAACTCTGCAGGTAAGCCCGTGTCGTCGTGGTTCCTGAGGTTATAAAGGTCACTGTATTTCGATATTAACACTGAACCCTTCTCCAAAACCAGTCTGGAAGGGGACCTGGAAAAGCATACCATTCTGTGTTTTTAGGGGTTCCATCTTCTGTTTTAATATTTGTAATGTTTCCCGTTTTTTGTATCTAATTTTCAGAATAGAAAAAAAAAATCTTTCATGGAAGGTGTTTCAGGCTCAACTTTGTTTTAGTTACTGCTTAGTTTCTTGGTTTGCAATCTTGTACCGACCTGCAATATATCAGCCTACGCTGTGGTGAGTCGCTAGTGTGCTTTAGCACCCAATTCGGACGTGGAGTAACATAAATTCATCTGTATTTTCAAAGCGGAGGCACTGTTACAATGCCTGACCCGGTCTTGCGAAAGTGCCTTTAGCTTTCCTCGACAGCAAACACGTCCTTCCTAAAAGGAGAGCAGCAAGAATTTTAAAAAGAGCAAATGATGACAGTCTTTTAGTCCGAAATTCATTTTCCCCCCTTAGGCTCTTGGCTGTTTGGATTTCAGGGATCATGCAGGCTTTCTCAACCAAGGTGTTGGCTTTGCAGAGGAAATGCAGATGCATCCTTGGGCATACTGTTATAAATGATGACGGTTTTGCCAGGGAGCGTGGCGATGGTGGCAGGGAATCCGTTGCTGCACAGGCGTTACACCCTTAGTCCTGCACGCTAGATCTGTTCGCTGTAGCGGTTTTCAGAGCACGATTCAGCTGCAGCATTTTGCCTACTGTAAAACTGCTGCTCTTTGGCAAAGGGAATCTTCCTTCTCCAAGGTCCGAAGGGAGAAGCGTTCCTGGATGTTCAAAATTTGTTGCTGTCAGTGGCCCGAATCGTGGGTCTAGTGGTGCGAATCGTGGGTCTAGATTTGGAGAGTGGGAGGTGGGAGCTTCCAATGGGTGTGGTGGGAGCACAGTGTCTTAGCTGAGGGCATGAGATGTGCAGAGTTCCTGCTTTGGGGGCTAGGAGGAAAAGAGACACGGCTTCTTACTCATAAAACTGAAGGGTTCCTCTCATTACCTATGCTATGCAGTTGAGTCCATTTCAGATTCAGATACAAAAGACAAGTCAAAGTCCATGTGAATGGGATTTAATCCTTATTGTAAGCCAAACAGCCCAGTGGTCTTGTCTGGCTAAGTCTTATTTACAGTCCTCATGAATGGCATGGCCGTTCCTCACGCCACAATTTCATCCAATGATATCGGGTGCTCACCTATGGCTGGGTAAAACCCAGATGGACGTACATGGTGAGCGAGCCTCAAATCTCTTTGGCCGCTACGGAAGGGTAAGCGATCTGCGAGTAGGAGCAGACTTAAGTGATGGCGCACTGTCTGTCATGCCTTTTGGCTCAGCTTCTGTTGTGGAAACCAAGGCAAAACTCCTCCTAGAACAAGAGTTGTCTACTTCATTGTTTGTCTATCCTTTTTGTCCCCTTGGTCATTCCTTCCCTTGTTTCCTCCCTCTCCTTGCTCCAGGGTCAACTCCTGTAGGACGGTAGAGCCCTCCCTGTCATTGGCATACACACCACAGCGTGTCACTTGCTTGCACTGTGTTTTTCATGCACGTTGAGGCTGCACTCTCTCTTTTTCTCTCTTTCCTGCATCATCACAGTTGTATTTGGCTGCCATGGACAGTAGCAGCCATACGAGCTGGCAGTTTAAGCCCTCGGACAGTGCTCGGACGTACTGGTAACAGCGCCCGCAAAATCGAACAGGTACTGAAACAAGGTCCTTCCCGCTGAACTCCTCCTCCCGCCCCCTTCTGCCATCCCTGCACTTATTTCCCCAGGCCAGTGCCGGAGTCTTCACGTCCCTTCTCCCTGCACTTCCTATCCCATCCCCTTCCTGCCCAGGGTTAACGCTAGCTAGGCCTGCCCTGGCGCTTAATGACGGAGCCGCATCAGCATCTTTCCCTGGCAAAGCTTCCTGTGGTCATTGTGGCAGTCAAAGTTGCACCTCTCAGAGCTGAGCAGAACAGGCCGTTTTGTAATCAAAGCGGTTCTCTTCTCTTTACTCGGGTTTGGACGCTGCCAAGTGTCTCAAACCGAAAAGCGTTATTACACCTGCTAATGGGAATTCCCACATCTGAGAATATAGTTTAGCTAATTTATATCAATCAAAGCTCTTTTATGGAACACCTGTTTGTCTTCCCTTGGACTTCTGGTGAATCCCTTCCACTTTGTGTCACAGTCTAGGCAGCGAAACACATTAAAAAGAAGAAAGACGTGCTGCCTCATACTAAAACGTCTCCTAACAGACCAAAGCGCATCTTGAACCCAAAGCATTTAAACTTTGGCTATTCGTCTTTTGAAACAGCCTCCTAGCAGGATTGCACATACTATCTTTCTCCTTTTTGTGAAATATTTCCTAGGAAGAACACCAAAAACCTACTTTTCCTCTGGCTTCCAGGAACTGGCTGCAGAGTTTTTGATTATTCTAACAGTTTTAACCCCCCCCCCCCAGTAGCTTCCAGTGCACAATATAAACAGCTCCTCTCTAGTGTTACTCTATTCATCAGAGTAGCAAATAAACGCACTTGTTGCTATACACCGCTTTCTTCTTGCTGTGATGCTAAGTCTCATGAATCCCTCGAAGGGCAGTTCTGTATAATCTTAAGGGGAAAGAGCCGTAGGTGTAGCTTGGTAATCAGAGCACCAGCTCTGTATACCAGAGCTTCCGAATTCATTTCCCGGCATGCCCAGCTGAGGAAGAAGAAGGGCCACAGCTCCGGTAGAAGAGCAAAAGCTTTGTAGGTAGAAAGTCCCACTTTTAATCCCATGTGGAAAGTGCTGAGCCAGACGGAGTGAGCGCCTGACTTTGTACAAGGCACGTTCCTGCGTTGCTAAAAAGCACTGCAAGTGACGTGGCTGGAAAAGGCCTTTGCCTGAGACCTCAGCTGCTGTCTGTTGCTCTAGCCAGAACTGGGCTGGATGGACCAGTGGTCCGATTAAATATAAACCAGCTTCATACACTCGCCGTTTATGAACTCAAGGGCATGGACAGACCGAAGTGTAATTTTGAATCCCAGTGCAGAGTTTAATCCAGCATGGCTTCCCCCGTTAAAACACACCAGCCAGCCATCCTTATCTATCGAAGCAAACTGGAAAAAGCCTGCAGGGTCTTTTGATTGTTTTCTTCCCAGTTTGGGTGGGTTGCTTGGTTGGTCTGGTCCACAAGCCACAATCTGCATCCTGTCCCTAGACCCGTTTGTACACATCCAGCTGTTACGCCTCCACGTCACCCATCCCCGCTGGGGCTTTTGTGCTGCCATCCTGCGCTGGCTTCCATTCTCTGTGGCCACTTGCCTGGTCTCCATTCTTGCCGCTTCCTTACCATTGGCTCGCTCCGCTTTGGCGTATGCTTGTGGGTCTCTCGAGATGGGCAGCTGGGCTGTCAAAGGAACGGCCTTGTTCTTGGTGCACCCTGTCAAGCGCATGAGTGGGGATCTGTGTATGTCATTTAATGCATGTTGCTTGTATTCTCCAGAATGCCACTGCATTTCCCTCACTTGTAAGCAGTCTCGCATTGGCCCTACCTGGGCAGCCAAGCCTTGGGGCAGTGTGGCCTTGTTCACATGGATGTTAACGCCATTGTCCGTTGTGCCGTTGTATATTTTTTTACATGTTCTGTATTACAAATTTTGTATTTCAGGCAATTTGTTTTTCTGGGATGATGCTTGACAGCTCTGTAGCCCAGACTAACTTCCTTGCTAGAAAGAAGGCAAAGTTTCCCGTTCTTGCTTTTAACATGCAGTTCTTGATCAAATCAGAGCACTACCTGATCTTTAAAAACAACAGCATAACAGTAGTTACGCTAGATGTTTAAAAACCAGCCATGCCATTTTGGATTTTTATGGGAGGGGGCATAGAGGTTTCTGGGTGTGCGGCTAGAGATCGAAGGCTATAATATAAACTAAATTGCAAAACAGAAAAGGTGTTTTAAGTGCATGTTGAGGCCACTGTTTATTCCTCATAGCCACTATAGCAACATTATCAAGTCAGGTCAAACAATCACCCTCTTTTGTGCTTGAAACAGAACAGTTTGTTTCGTTTGGTATGTATGTATTCCTAGCACATAGGCCAGTTTTTAATTGTTTATAATAACAGAACCAGTGATCTGACCAGACATTTAAGGGCTCCTGAAGAATCTAGATGGAGAGGCGGGTAAGAAATAAATCGTTATTATTATTATTATTATTATTATTATATTCACATGGGTTCTGAGCAAGGTGTGGGATGGAGGAGAAGGATTGCCTTCCCTATGTGATGCCCCCACTTTAAGAGGCCTATAAATGTTTTTCGTTCAAACACAATTTAGATCAGTGCAATACATCTATGGCTGTTCTGTTGGATAGATACTTGGGCTTTTTCTTAAGGACCAAATCAGGCATCCCATATAGTTCTGTGACTCTTTTTCCTGACTTGGTTTTTGCTTTCCAAGGGGGAAAAAACACTCACACAGCAGGAGTCTGGGATCTTGAGGACTAGCAGGGGGAAGGGGCTGTTTAACATTTTACACAACGAGATGGGATCAAACGTAGCTGTAGGGAGGTGGGAACCAAAAAAGGTAACTTTTTCCCAATGTGTTTTGAAACTATCTTAATCAAGGGGAAGGCCTTATGTTTATTCCTTAGAAAAAAAGGTTCAAAATAGCCCTTTAGATTGACGCCAATGCATATCGGCTTAGGCTAGCCATTTGTCCAATCAATTTTTCCTGCTCCCCTCCCCACTGCTTCCCACATCTTGGGGGAAGAGAGGTCCCCACAACAACAACAAAAAAGAATCGTGGAACTTCAGTTTTGCTCCTGATTATGAAGTAACAAATTGAGTGATGTCTGTGTGGAACATTGTGAGCGCACGATTTTGCCATAACTGCTGTGAAGCTGTTTTTAGCAAACTGTCATCTCAGCCCTCCAAAGTGAAAGTGTTCAGTGCAGATGAGAATTTATACATGTTCCAACAGCCTTAAACATGTGTATATGGACCACAGAATTAAGCACCAGACAGGCTGTCCCACGCACAAAACATGAATCTTTTGTCTTCAGTGTCCGTTCAGTTGCTAAGGGGGACCAAGAGTTATCAACAACCTATTGTAGTTCTTGTGTGGTTTATTGCAGTTCAGGATATTAAAGCTAGTGATATATGTGTCCTCAGTGTAATTCAGCTATCCTTTCTTGGAAATATTAACTGTCCATTTTAAATGGAGGAATTCATAATAAAATAAAGGAAGCCTTTATGGTATACTGGTTAGAGGATGGAACTGGTCTTGGGAATCCTCGTTCATGTTGCAATTGGGCTACAATCCTGTACATGCTTACCTAGAAGGAACTCCCATTGAACTCAGTGGGACTTACTTCTGAGTAGGTATTCGTAGTATTGCTCTGTTAGGGACTTCCCCTCCATAAGGATGCGAGGTCTGATTTCATATAATTTGATAGGAATATATAGTTTGTATGTATGTCAATTGAAACAACTCTTTTGATGTAACTCGAATCTCTCGTATCCAGTCTACTTGATAATATTTTACATTTGGTTGTTCTGATGGAACTCCTGCAAGTATTTCATAGAGTGCTTTCTTATTATGGTCTTTAATAATAAAGAAGTACTCTAGACTTGAAAGATTAAATCAATCCATTACTGGAAATGCGTGCCTTTGAATTGTACAACATTATCCTAGTATGTAAACGTGTTTTCAAATAACTTAACATGTTCATTCTTTACATTAATATAGCCAGTTTTTCCCAGTGTAATCCCATATTTTCTTTAACTAATCCATACTTCTTCACGGCTTTCTATTTAGCTTGTGTATAAAAGGCATGTTCCCAGTTCTGATGTACCAAATAAAACAAAGTTTAATCCAGAGAGTAAGTGCTGTTTGCCGGCATGCAAAAGTTAAATTTAACTTGAGAGCCACTGTGGCATAGTGAATAGAGCCATGATGCTCACTTGGTGTCCACTATCTCACAGTCTAACCTACCTTTCAGGGTTGTTGAGAGGATAATGGGGTGAGGATGACTTGCACCAACCTGGGCTTCGTGGAGGAAAGGTGGGATTAAAAAAGTAATAACAATAAGGCTGATTTTTGTAGTTTTTTGAAGTGTTGAAGTGGTTTTTAAATGTACAGATTGTGTGTATGTTGTATGTTTTTGCTGTTTTAATTTTTGTATATTGTTTTTAATTGTTTTTAATCCTATGTAAACCGCCCAGAGAGCTTCGGCTATGGGGCGGTATACAAATGTAATAAATAAATAAAATACTTTCAGGGGAACAGAGAAAATAACCCTTTTGCCTGTAAGACATAATTTTTTCCTTACTTGCCCCATCACTCCATGGTGATAGGGCAAGAAGAGAGCCTTAGCTGGGAGGTATCCATAAACTTCTAATTAAGTTCGAAAGACCAGCCAGGTTGCTCTTAAGTCATCCGTAGCAACTGATGGAGATGGCTTTGCATGTGGATGCTCGTAGAAAATTGAACCGGTGTCTACACTGCCATTGAGTTGTGTCTCTTACCCTCATGCAGACGGACGCCTGCTCTGCTTTACTGAAGCGGCTGTCTCTTCCCTGTTTTGCAAATTTGGCCTGGGGCATTAAATTGTAAATAGATTTAGTGATGTCCACGTAGCTGTCCCTGGACTGGTTCATGTTGTAGAAAGGTATAGAACGTTTCAGGGTAGCCTTCATTTGTTATTGTTTTCAATTTCAAGAGCAAAACGTCCATTCCATTAGGAGTGACTTGCATGTTTTATCACCTGTTACTTTACAAGGAGTACTTCTGGGCTTACCGCAACAACCTTCAAAACATCATTGGCAGGAAGCACTTGACAATTTATAGCTGACCGTGACCTTATTGAAGAAGAAAATCTTGTCTTTCCACTAAAAGCAGATGTTAATTCTGCTGAGGCGGTGGCTGCAACTTCCTGAGTGAAAGTAATAAGCAGTCTAGTAGAACATCCACGCTTAATTATTTGAAGAGGCGGATATCTTTTTAGACCTGAGTTGAGGAGCCCGGTGTACAGCCCAGTCCAGAATAGCATTTACTTAGAAATAAATGTCATTTTGCTCAGTGGCATTTACTCTCAAGTAAGTGAGAATTGGACTGCAGCCTGAGTCTGGCACCAGACTCCTAGAATATTGGCTCAGTGGTTTCAACAAACGAAGCTGACTTGATCAGTGGTGTGGAATTTTATCTGTGATAATAGCAAGGTGGAACTCCTGAAAGGGGAAACACTTCCTCGGGGAAACGTTTTAGTGTTATTTCATTGATCTCTTGCCTTTCTTCCAATATGGAACTCCAGGTTGCAGAAGGCTTGTCAGATGGTCTCCCATCCAGACACCAACCAGACCTGCTGTCATGTTTCTAAAAACCTTCTGCCCTATTGGGAGACAATAAAGGGGTCTGCCACGTAATCCACAAAGCTTTATTCAGGCAAAAAACATTTCTTCCCACCTGAAGAGAAGTCTAAACTCTAGAAACTTTCCTCTAGGCAAAATTATGCGAACTAAGCAAGAGAATTGCCTTTTCAAGAAAAAGGGGAAGCCTTTTCCCAGAACGCTTTATCTTCAAGGAGGCTGGTTCTGAAGAAGCTTTTGGCAAGAAGCTAGCCAGGCCGATCTTCTCTTGCCTTCCTTTAGCTCCGCCCGTTTGAGTCTGCAGCGAACTCTAGGATCAGCTAGCCTTGAAGTGCCCTCCCCCTCTGAAGAATACTGATTTCCTATAGACTGTATGTTTTTAACGCTTTTGGTGATAAGGTCTGGCGAAGGTTCATTGCCAGCTGGTGAAGAGCCCATGAGAATCACCTCCCCCACTTTGCTTGTAGGCTGGGACGTTTCTGGCGCCGCACTTCTGCTTCAGAATCTGATTGCGATTGATCGCCAGAAACTCCTTCGCCCAGCCTAAGGGGAACAGGCCTAGTCACGACACCTTGACCTGTTTAGCTTCAGCATTATGTACCTGGGCCATTCACTTGGAAATATGCCTGGTTCTTTCCCAATTTGTTATCATTCCATTGGCAGACGAAACCTTTTTACAAAAGCATTGTCCTCTGGCTGAAAGGGGTGCTCCGCAGCATTCTTAGCCTGTTACTGTTTTAATGCAGCTTGATTGCTTTTAGGTTGGAGCGTATTATGTATCTTAGGACTTGCTGTTGTTATGTGCTACTTTGAGTGCCTTTATAAATGCATGAAATCGGTAAATCTATAACCATCCTCTTATCATGCCCAACACATTTTGTTGTGTTAAATGGCAAAAAGGCAGAGCTGTTCATCTCACACACACCCAGCACACTCCACTTTCTTGCCTTGAATCAGTTATTACAACAATGTCTCTAGAAAACTTGGCACTGCCTTATATCCCAGCATAGCTTAGGATGGGGGACCTCTGTGGTCTTCTCCGAAGGCAGCCCACATTTTGCAACGCATATTGTTTGCTTGAGCCCTCCATGTCTTTGCTCACATCTCTTCCTGTGCCTGATTGAAAGAGGAAATCTGGTGAGCCAAAACTCTCCATTTGTATCTTGGGTATACCTGCAATCTCTTTTCTCCTCACTACATAAACAAAGAGCACTTGGGTTGAGTACTGCAAATATTTGGTCTACCATATGTCATGCAGGATCTGTCTAGAGTACAAACATATTTTGATTTTATGCCGGTGTAACTTCCGTGGTTCCTTCTCCCCAACCCCCCAGAATTATAGTATGGTGAGAGTCTCAAGAATCCTCTTAAAGAACCATAGCTGCCTCCTTATTCTCCCTACAGAATGACAGATAAACCTATTTAAATCTGTAGTGTAAGTATGTTTCTTATGTGGGAACACTAACAGCTAGTAGATTTCCCCTTTTCTGCATCTGGGAGCCTTGGGCTATGCCATCTGTCATTGTCTATGACAAATGCCACCTCTTTAGTGGAGGCTCCTGAAAGGTTTATTAATCATTCAGTGGCCTGATTTGCACATAACGCTAACCCATGGCATGGGTTATTGAGTTCTATGTTGTCATGACGTGCAAATGTGGCCACGCTAATCAACCATGATTTGTTAACCTAGAAAGAGAACCTATGGTTTGTTGTTGGGTAGTGAACTTTGGGTTGTTTAAACCATAGATTGCTGTTACATGTGAACCCAGAACTGAAGGTTGTTCATGGATTGTTCCACCAGGTTACAGAGGCGGCAAGCAAGAGCAGTCAAAAACACCAGCTGCTCTGCATGCCAGTACTACAGTGCTACAAAGGTATTTGGGAAAAGGGAGAGAGTGGACAAAAGATGAAGGAAACCAACAATCCACGGATTCTTTGATTGTCTACCTGACAAACTCTAATTAGGGCAACAAACCATGGTCCAAATAAACCATGGGTTAGTCTTATGTGCAAATCAAGGCAATAAGTGACTGCAAAACTTACTGAAAGGGGATGTACAAAAAAATCCTTGTATCTTAAGTTCTTCTCACCAATCAGTCTGAATTGATATTCCTCCTTCTTTGTTTGTTTTTTTCCTTTTTGTCTTTCTCCAGTACACCTCCAGCATGAGAGCCAAATACCTCGCCACCAACCAGCCTCGGCCGGACTCTGGCAGTGTGCATTAAAAACTGGAACATGTTTAACTAAAACAAAAAAGGAACAAAATGTGCCAACTGCTGCTGCCATTCTATGCTGTCCTCGCAGAACAACCCTGCTTTTTTCTCCTGTCCTGAATCCAGCTCAGTTTGCTTCTTCAGCTTCTCTTCCCTTCTGGCCTGGTACCTGTCCATTTGGGGCAAACCTGTGTGGAAGCTTATTACAGGTTATGGCTCTGTTTACTTGCACCTATGTGTGTTTGGAGAGAAAAATGAATATGCATGCCTGCGCACACATGCAGAAGACTTGCCAGTTCATCCGTATTGCCCCGCTGTGTGGGGGGATCAGCATTTGTGGGCAGCCAATCAGGAAACTGCAAGCAGTCCATGGTCTCCTTCCTAGGCCTCTTTCTAATCCGTAGAGGATGAAAATGATCCGATGAATCAACCGTAGAAAAAGTGGATCCTTATGCAGAAATACTATGGATATGTCATGCTAATCCAAGAAAGCCATCTTTAATGCGCACACCGTCATAAAGCTCCAATGCTCCCAGCTCTTTCTGCAAAAGATCTCCCCTCTGTGCCACTCTGCAGAAGTCTCTCCTCCTTCCTGCATCAGTGAATCTCCCACTTGGAATCTGGGAGGCTATTTTCGAATGAGGTCTGCGGATTCACTCTTCCTCGTCTGTGGTTATTGGAAACCTCCCATTCAAGGTTGCTTCTCACTCTTTGTACCCAGGCCTAACTTCCTGGGGAGAAGTAGAGGGCTTCCTGCACCAGCTACTCTGTGCACACACACACACACGCATGCATGAACACACACTGCTTTGTTGCTATACTTTCTAAGAGCTATCAGCAGATATCCTTTGAGATTGATGTACAGACATGAAACTGGAGCCAGCAATCCTTCTGGTGCCAAAATATTCCAGGAAAATGTTTAAGGAGCATTTGCCAGCACCAAGGGGGCTCACAACTAGAGTGTTCCCTCCCTGCTGGCAGAGTAGTCTGCCCACCTTTTCCATTATTGATTCTTCTAAGTGTTGAGACATGCCTTGGGTTTTTGAGAGCATTGACTTTAGATATAGTTCCCAGAGAGCTCTGAAGTTAAATCTGAAGATTTATGCTGCTCCTGGGACCCAGAATCAGAAATCAAAGCAAAGGTAAAATTCTGTGATGCTTGGCCCGTCATGCTAATCCCTCATCTTAATTGCACAAACCACGTGTGGCCAAATTCCAGTTGCCTCTTAAAGTGCTGCTTAATGGACAGTGAAGATCCATTAAGATCAGAATTAATGCATGCCTGTACCTGTTCGCAATGGCATTGAAGGCACCCTCCTTGATCAGAATAATCAGGAAAGAACGACGTCCCATAAGGAAATATTGAACATAGAAGGCTGTTTTCACCTTCAGTGTTTTGGGTTCTGGTATGACTAACTAATCCTGCAAGCGGTTAGGGAGAAGCAGAGAGCCAATGTCAGGTAGGATACTACATCACTGTCTAGTGTTGCGAGAGCTTGGGGCTTCTCCTATAAATCCATGTGAAAGGCATTGTTAGATTGGACCACGTAATTATCATTTCCCCCTTTGCTCAAGACAGTATTGCAGAACTCAGCAGACCCGCAACCCATATCACTTTCTTCTTTTGGCTCTTTGCTGAACGAAGGGATGCTTCAATGCCTTTCTGTTACACATTTTGCACATTCAAGGGGAAGATGTATACACCTCCTTATAAATAAGTTGCTTCTTCCTGCAGGTGCAGAGATGGGTCTTTTCAGGTTGCTCACTGAGAAGCTGGGGGATGCGAAAGGGCCATGAGATCTTTGGATGCAGTGTAGGAAGAAAGCATAAAATCATCTCATCAGTTTCACTCGGTTTTCAAAGAAGCTCAGGGTCAGCTGCTCAGCTTTATGTGCGCATGAACACCCTAGTAAGCTTTTAAGTGCACCTCTGAGTCTAGAATTAAGTAATAGAGCACCCAGTAAGACCGGTCATATTTGTTAATGCGAGGGGTGAAAAACCTGGAGGCCAAATCCACCCCTTCTGTGTTCTTCATAAAGCCATGCTTCTGGCTCCATCCCCTTTCCTCCAGCCACCAATTTTGGGGTGGTTTCCTGGCTCTGGGGCAAGTTTTTCTCATTTTAAAAGGTTAGGTGCTAGCCTTAGGAGAGGCAGGAAGAGCTTTAAGTTAAAAACGCTCGTATTTTTGGCCCCTTTTGCCTTTGGCCCTGCCTACCACTGGGTCATGGCCCGCGAGAGCTTCTCTGAAGTGGGACTTGGCCCTTGGGCTGTAAAGGTTCCCCACCCCAGTTGATGTAAATGTACATCTGGGTATACACACATCTCCAACCTAATGAGAGAGAACTACTTTCCATCAACCTTTCTCGCCCAAATGCTCCGCTTTCTGGGCCATGCCCCACCTCACACAGCAGCCATCCTGGGTTTGCCGCTGTGTGCATGCTCATCTGGGACCCACCACTAATCCTGACTTTAATGAGAGTATCTGCACGATGCATATATTTTCCAAACACCTTTCTGTTCAGGCTTCACAATTTGAAGTATGCACTTGAAAAGTAGACATTGGGTGCGCATCTCAACTGCCTGAACTTTCTTGCTCATTACACTGGAGAAGCAGCCCTAAACAGCTCTCTTGTTAGCATGGCAGTAGCTTTTAAAGGCAAGGAAGGCAACCGTTCAAACAAGGTCGCCCCCCTCAGTGCTAGAAGAGAATAATAAGGTATGAAATGCTCCAGTAAGTCCTTAATGATACTAAAGATGGGACCAATAATCATGTTACAGTAACCACTATAGAAATTACCTTCTTTCCAAGGAGTAGACATCATTTATGCTGTGAAGGGGAAATCCCAACTGGGTACACCAGTTGCCAACTGAAGATGTGCTTAGTGTCTTCAAGTGAATTTCTGGAAGGAGACCATATGGAGAACATCCAGCGCTATAAGACACGCCGCAAGGTCTCTGTATTCTGCTTGAATTCTGTCTAGGAATGCTAGACTTGAAATGACTTCTCAACTTACGCAGAGATTCACAGCACCCAACTGCCCCATTGCACGTCATGCAAGGACCTCAGTATATTTTAATTAACACGCGGGCACGACTCAGCTTGTTTTTTTTTAATGAAACCTATCTATATAATATGGATTCCTGGGTGACACCAGCAGCACATGGGGATCTCCTGGGCAAGTCTAAATGGATCGACTTCAGAAAAGCTGGGGGGGGGGGGGTGCGCACGCGTGTGTGTGGTCACTTGCATGGGTGTAAGGAGAAGATCATGCAGTAGTGTCCTGCCAGTGAGATGATGATTGTTGCAATCTTATGGCGCAAGCCCAAAGCATCTGTGGTGGCAGCATGTCTGTGGAATGGGCTTCTTTGGAGTTGTCGTCGTCATGATTTCCCCCCCAACCCCTCCAGAGCCAGCTTCTAAAGAGATCGATCCTAAATCGCAGACTGGCAGAGTTCATCTTTTAGCTGGCTCCAGTGCCTATCAGGGCTCTTAAGCGTTTTTGGTATAGCAAGTAAAACCCGCAAAAGACTTTATTTCCCCCCCCCCCTTTCCCCCATTTGTATGAGTTTTTAAGTAATGTGATGAAACCTCAACACCATATTGCTTGGAATGTGTCCTGGCTGACTTCCTCAGCGGCTCTCAGATCATTTCAAAACCATCGCCGTAAGTTTGACTTAGTATGACGTTTCTGAAATTCCGGAGGAACAAGCCACGTGCGTCTCGTACTGCCTGGGCAGAATCTGAATACGGTGGCAGTACGTTAGAATGGGGAACCGGAGTAGTAAAGACTCTTCACTTTCCTTTCTCCCCCCCCCCCCACCCTCCCCAAAACCCTTGAGCATATATGTGGCCATCTGCTTGTCTGGTTTATTTAGTTGTTTCTTTCCATAGCATAATCACAGCACTTTTTTAAAATCAAGAATTGTGAACCAAGAACCTTATCGACCACACAAACATCTCCACAATGTGAATTGTATATAGCATGTCGGACTCCTTACGTCCAGTGTTGAAGACTGCATTGTAATCGTAAAAAAAGGAAATCGAATCAAGACTTGGCTGTGAATTTATTTTTGTGTGTGTGCTGTCTTGGAATTAAGTGTAGTGTTTGTATCCTGTATGTAATATTAGCTGACTCCATTTTGAGTTCCCTTTTGCGTATTTTTCTTTTTAAAGGGTTCAAGGTAAGAGCTTGGCATTCATCCATGTATCAAAACCTGAGGAGTCCGAGTCTCCTCTGCTGTCCCCAATCCTTGTTAAAGATACCACTTTGAACATACTTTAATTTAGTGCCTCAGGTACGGCCAGCTTAGCCATGATGGAAGGAGTACAGTTGAGTAGCTTGGATGTGGTTTACATGCATAGGGTAGGTCCAAAATTACTCCAGCCTCACTGACAGTTTTCTTGTGCATCATAGTAATTCGAGGGTATGTGTTAAGGGCAAGATTTTCAAGGACAATTAATCTCAGGCACTAGGAATTGCTGCTCAACACAGACACACGTCGGCACCCAGATATTTCGAGCCTGTCTGGCTTGTGACCTCCCGAGCCAAACAAGGCAGCTTACTAGGGACTCAGTACTCTGCCTTAACTGTTGCTGCTTGGTACATCAGAAAAGATGGAGATGGTGGGCCACAATATGTCAACTTGGCTTGATGAGTCACGTTGAGTTTGCCTCGAGATTCTTGGTGCTGAGCACAATTTAGGAAGCATACACAACCCCTACTATTGCTCCTTTCTCTGTTTATGAGCATCTGTGTGTTCCCAGCCTGTGTAAAAAGAAGCAGAAGGGAAGAATGCCACCCGCATTTCGTAGCGATCCATCTCCCTGTGGCTGACGGGGCCAAGAAAGGACTGAGCAGTGGCATCCTATTTAGTCGTTGTGTCTATTGGTCTGTAGTGGACGATGGCGTCACCTCAATACAAAGCAGTAAAGGGGTGGAGGGAAGAGAAAGCTAGTTGCTTTTGTACTCTTGTTTTAACATCGCATTCACATGCAATGCAGATACCTGACTCTGCATGAAAGGTTGAGAGATCTAGGACCATTTCAAGAGACTGTGCCATCAGATCGTAACCTGCAGCTATCATGGGACAGTCTTGGCTGCGTACATTTTTGTCGCAGGTTCATAAGGTTTCATATGGTACTCAGAAGCAAACTTTTGTGATATGGCAGCTCAACACTTAACTGAAAATACTTTTTAAAGCCACGCAGATGCAAGCCAGCGTTGACTTAGGCAGCTTTGTCTCCCGTCATCTCTTTCTCTCTGCCTCCCCTTGTGTCAGGGAAGGTCTGTCTTGGCCCCCTCTCTTCTAAAACTCATCTGCAAGGTGGGAGGAATGAAATGCCTGTCCAGCCCTTTCTGTTCTAGAGTCAGTCTTCCATGAGGAGTGATGACTGGGAAGCTGGGATGTCAGCTCCCTGCACCCTCTGAGCATTTGTCACGCACACTTCTAGAATTTCCAGGTTTTAGTTCTAACTTGAAAGTGTGGCGGATTTTCCTTGCCATAAGCATTGCCTGTATTTCTGTCGGACCCGTGAGGACTCCGTTTCCCAAGACTGCCAACCCTTTCCTCATCCAAAATATTTCCCATTATTACTCTGGTTTCCCCTGCTCATCTCGTATATGTGTGCTGGTCAGGATCCAAAGAACCATGCATCTAGTTCTGCGCTGCGGTTTGGATTTGTTTTTTGGAGGAGTCGACAGGGCGCACGATAGTCACCCCTAGGGTAGCTCTTTCCATCTCTGTGTGTGTGAGAGAAAGATGCACAGCTAGCTGCAAAGTTGCTAAAACTAGGAACTCCGCTTAAGGCGCCGGGATATTGCAGGCGTCCATCAGTTCCCATAACTTTTCCTGAGCGAGTGGTTGGCGAAAGGAGGCAAGCGGAGATTCGAACATTTAGAGTTGTGCTACTGTGACAGCAGTGGAAAAGTTGGTGGGGTCGTTGAAGTGGGAGCTGGGATTCCCTAGATTTTTTAAAAAAATACTATTATTCTTGACTTGCACATGTTTGCTATGTGGATTTGGCTGTAGGATTGGGAGACAGGAGCTCACGTAGCCTCCACTGTAAATTGGGTGACTCTGTCCTCACCCGCCTGTGTGAAGTTTGGCTTTTGATACCCTGCGAAGGAAGTTGCAGGCGTGTGTGTATATTTATAACGGGAAAACGGTGCCCTCCTGTCTCTGGAGCGTTTGGACCAAACAAACAAAAAATATTGAGGCCAGTTTTAGCATGGCTATTTCTTGGGCAGATAGGAGCAGTGCTAAGTATTATTCCTTACTTTCAATATAAAAGAAGTCCTGCTCTATCTGCCAGAATCTTCTAGGTGCTTATTCAACAACAACCCTCTCCTCCTCTCTATGCAATGTTGGCTTTTCTTTTTCACCCCGTTCACCCCCCCCCCCCCCCGATTCTCATTCAGAATCTTCCTTCTGCAAGGGCTCCATCTTCAAAGAGCATTCAAGTCACTGGCAAGAACATTGCTGGTTTTATTCCCCACCTTTGCCTCAAGTGTTTTTTGATGCTGTAACTTTTAACTAGGATTTAACAGGCCTCTGCCGTCTTAACAGGCCTCACTAGCAAGGCCCAATGCGCAGGCTGAATTAGGAGGTGGACCCGTTTATCTCATACTGTGAAAAGCTTCACCTACTGATCCTTGCACCTCGGTCTGTTATGAAAGGCACAGGAATAGGCCAGGGTTTGTGTTGGCTTTCTGGTTCCCTGGAAATCCTAGTCACAATGCTGGTCCCTGATCCCTTTTTAGTAAGAGTAAACCTGAGAATTTCCTGTGGATTTAATTCTTCTGGTCTTTCCCCTATCCCACCCTCCTTCAAACACTTAACACAAACACAAAAACTTTCCAGCAAGATTCAGCTGGCTTTTATTCTTCTCAATCTGGTCTTGTTTTGAACGACAATGGTTGTATATCATACCACTAATTATATATATGCGCCTTTGGACATAACTAGTTCCTTTCAAGTGTTCCGCACTTACCCCAAGTGTTTTGAAATTTTGTGGGGGTTTAAACTGAGGAGTGAGCCCATTTTTTTGTATCCTTCCTTTTACTTTTGTTTTATTAAATTGTACTGTAGCTATTTTTTACTGGTTTTGTGTCCCCCATCCCCGTCCCCCGTTCTGCAAATACTAAACAAACAAATAAAAATTCTAAATGTAATTTCTGTGGTTTCTATTCAGCTTGGGTTTAATGTTTTAAAATAAACATCTTTGAAAAGGCAGGGCGCTGGGCTAACGAGTCGGTTTTTTAAAAAAAAGATAATTAGCACTGTGTTCCTTGTGACTTTTATCTTACATTTACATTTGTGTAGCGTATATGTCGCTTATATACAGGACTGTGCTTCTAATGCAAAAGCCTTAAATGGGATAGCTCTGTTTCCCTTGTCTTGAATTATAGATTGGAAGACCCTCCAGGCAGGAACCTGTCCTCTTATGCTCTGGCTCTGCCCATTGCTGGCTGACTGGTACACACACACACACCAGACTACCTACAAGGGAATGCAGCACTTGACAGAAAAAAGGCTGCCCACTCCGTCTATAAACTTGCAACTTTTATCATGCTGAACATCATAGGTTAGGGATGGTCAGGCTTCTATTGAAGTTCCACATCCTAGCAGGAGCACACTGACGCTCTCCCTCTTTGCCGTTGCAACCTGCCTCTTGCTCTGGCCCAGACAACAGAGAAGGTGAGACAGAGGAGTTGATGCCACTGCCTGCTTGTTCTCTGACTCTCTGTCAAACGTGCACGTGGTAGCAATGATGAGCCCTCAAAAACACGGAGCTGGTGCCATGTCTTATATCAATTTATTGGTTATGCAGACCTGTTGCTTGTTAGAGCAGGGCTCTCCCCTCCTCCCTACCAGTAGTGTGGCCTGACCAGCCTGTCCCTTCAGGCTGACGAAGTGGATTATTCTCGGATTACAGTGTAAGGTGTTCTTGGAGAGGAGAAAACAAAGATCTGGTGGTAGGTCAAGTGAGCAAACCTGGTTACGTGAAAGACTCCAATCTCTGCCTCTTCCAATTTGTGCTTGCTCTCAGAATCAATCCTGGATGTTTTTTTACAATTGCATCGGACATCCCTAGTATTTCTCAACTGGCTTCAAATGTTTTTGCTGCGTTCGTTCCACCAGGTGGCAGCATCGGACTATAATCCATGTAGAAATGTTAACGCCGGTAAAAATAGAAACCAATTTATTAGACTCAATTCCTCAGTGCATAGAACCATATTGTCTGTTTTTAATAAAACAGCAAGAGCAATTTTAACTATTTAGAACAGCTGGGGAAAGCCCTGACTGGGGTTGCTAATAGCCCAACAAAACGTCAAGTTAAGACAAATGTCCTGAATTCAAAATGAAGGCTTTCATCTGATGCCTCGTTGCGCATTCTGCAGCATGAAATGGTAGAGTGGACCTCCGTCTGCTCCCCATTCGAAAACTTCCCTGCAAGTAGAAATTTAGCACAACAGGGATTGTGCTGACCTAGAACTGTTCTCATTGATCTGTGTTTACTTTTATGATAACTTGCACAGAGGTCTTTTGATGGGAGGGATAGGGCTGGATGATTCTGTCCATTTCCGTTTCTCATTCTTCCAAATCTTACTTTGTTCCATACCATTTCTGCATCAGTTTCAGACTTTAAAAAAAACAGCATGCATAAAAATGTATACATTTTCATGTGCATTTCTGTTTGGGTTTTATTTTATTTGCCTAATATATGGACTTTTTGCGAACTCTTTTCCCTTATGGAATGCTTTTCTTTTTGTACATCTCCCCACTAATATATGCATTTTTATCTGCACTTTTCCTATTACATGTATTATTGTATGCACACGGATGAAGAAGAAGAGAAAGCCCTGAAAAATTAGATACCGAACAGGCTTCTGTAATTTATTGACTTTTTTGCACTCCAGTTTGAGGTGATTTAGGCTAGCGTCACAAACTTGGTCGCACAGCGTTTTCTGTCTTTAATGAGATGGACCCAAAGCAATCAGGTACATCAGTCTGCTTCAGCATGAACGCTTCTGTGGGGGTCACTGCGTAAATATTTTACCAGATGTAGTCCTCCTGCCAAGGTGTGGAACATGAGAATGACCCCTTCAGTGACCTCCGTTGCTTTGCCTTTCAGGTTCTTCTTAGACTCACCCCACACAGAGAGTCCACGTAGTCATTCCCTCTAGCGAGGCTTCCATCCACGTCACTCTGCTGCCCACGTCAGAATTTACAAGTCTGATTTTTACGCACAAAAGAGCTTAGTTTCGCAAGGAATACGTCATGCAGCGGAGCTGAAGTTGGCTTACAGTATGTCAGAAAATTGGGCCATCATTCCAGCCTAGTATTGACTACTCTGCCTTTAGATTAAAAATAGATTAAGGGCGAAATCCTATGGGGAAACTTGCTTTTCCCCTAAATTCACGAGGTGGCCTTAGGCCCGGCATACTCCTTCAGTCTTAGCTCACTGCGTGCAAAGGTGCTGCACACTGATGATAGAACAGGGTTTGTTATGACATTACATGGACTAAAAGCAATACTTAAAAATGACTAGCCCATTGGCTTCCTCCTTGCTTCCAGTTCCAGTTTAATTGCAAATCTCTGCCGAATGGTTTATTTCTGACTCCCTGTTGTGCTTTCTATAGAAGTTGGTTCACTGTTCATAATCCTATATGCAGCAGCCACAACCAGGGCTGGAGACAAGGGTTAAGCATGGATGCCAAATCTTGACATGTCAGAAGCATAGATCAGATTCAGTTGCAACCCAGGATGGCTTAAAGATGGGGAGGAGAAACGCAGACCCAATCCACCCCTCCGGGGTTTGCCTGATGGCCCCCACTGCCCGTCCTCCGATGCTCAATCCTTTAGTGTTTTCTTGACACAGCATCTGAAATGAGTCTCTCCGTGTGTCTTTTCCCACCAGGATTCACCGGCTAGTTAGTGATCAGCCTCCACCCAAAGAAGTAGTGCTGGCTCCAGGTTTTGCACTCTCGGGCAAGACACCGTCAAGGGCCTATCCCTCCATGAGTCTACCTTTGCAACGCTATTGTCATCAGCTGCAATTCATAGAATCATAGTAGAGCTGGAAAAGGGCCATTAAGGCCATCCAGTTCAGCCCCCTGCTCAATGCAGGAATCCACCTTAAAGCGCACCTGACAGATGGCTGTCCAGCTGCATCTTGAATGCCTCTAGGGTAGGAGAGCCCACCACCTCCCTAGGTCATGGGTTCCTCTGTCATACTGCTCTGACAGGAAGTTTTTCCTGATGTCCAGCCCGAACCTGGCTTCCTATAACTTGAGCCCATTATTCCATGTCCGGCACTCTGGGATGATCGAGAAGAGATCCTGGCCCTCCGTGTGACAACCTCTCCTCCTCCTCCTCTCCATTGCTCCCATCTGTTTGCTTGACAAGCAGAGAACCAGTGAGCAAATAGGCAGTAGCATCTAGTGCTCCTCTTTCTCATGACCGCCACCATTTTCTGGACCAGGGCGAGAGGCATCTGATGAACAAGCACATTACAATGCTGAAGAGGAGGAGCAGGTCCAAGAGTTCTCATCAGTGGGTCCCTGCTGGGGCGGTAATCCCTCGGCAAGTGTCCGACTATTCCTACCCTTGACGTGGGTCTGCAGGGAGCCGTACTCCAACTCCACTGCCAGTCACGTAAAAAGAGTCCTGCTGCATCAAACCAAGGGGCCATCTAATCCAGCATTCTGTTCACAGTGGCCAACTCCCTGGAAACCCACAAGCAGGACACGAGTGCAACAGCACCCTCCCACCCATGTTCCCCAGCAACTGCTGGACACGGGCAACTAAGCCTTAGGGAAGGCATTTCAACCTTTTACAATGGGGGGGAAATGCTTAAAAGCAGGGGATTGGTGGCCAGGGGAAGGGCGATGTGAACCGAGGAAGGGGGTGTGGCCGTCCCAGAGGGCTGGATTTGACCCCGGGCCTGGAATTCTTCACCCCTGCTACACACTAGCAGCCAACGCATTCCCTGAGTTGTCACCCTTATGCAGTTGAAATGGCACCAGCTGTGCAGAAGAGGGAGGTATGAGTAGGCTCAGGAGACCTCCAACTCCAAAGAGACCCCTTCAGAAAATGAACTCTAAAGGAGAGACCGCCATCCCCAAAACACCGCCCAAATGAGGACTGATGGGAATGGAATGGAATGACTTTTGTGAGGGTATGTCTGGCTGGGACCCTGAATGAGATAATCACACTGCAGCTTTTTTTATTATTATTATTTTTGCAGGACCTGGCTGTTTGACCGATCTAAGGTTTACCAATACTGTATTTTCCTTACAGTACGAGGTTTGCCGTTTTATCCTAGCATGCATTTCAAGGTAGACACACACACACACACAAAACCCAGAGACATGTATCGTTAACCAGCCAACACACTGCTTTATTGAAGGCAAAGAAAAGACGGCTACCACAGGGTATCCATGGTAACAATCAGGTTTAATTCCCTGAGAACATTTATTGTTATTTCCCCCCCACCTCTATGGTTTGTTTTTTTTATTTTTAAAACCCCCACAAACATATACTACTTTATGGAAGACCAAAAAAAAAAAAAAAAAAAAAGGAAAAAATGAACAACATCCCAGATACTGGGACATATAAATTAAGCATAAGTGGTAGTTACAACAGACATTTTCCATTTCAAACAGATTGTATAGATGTTATTTTTTTTCTTTTCTGATCCACAGAAAATATTTTTTTAAAAATCCACAATTTACAAAGTTACAAAGGCCTCAGTTTTAACAAACAGGCACAGTAAATAATACTGTTGCAATAAGATATTTACAAACACTACCCAGTATGGGCTATTTTTTCTCTCTCATTTGGAATGGAAGCATTCAGGACTCTCTCTCTCTCTCTCTCTCTCTCTCTGCCCAGGGCTCCATGAATCAAAATACTGTCCAGGGTTTTGCACGTAAGGGATTGTATACCTGTGCATGCAAAAACATGTTCAGTTCTTGTAGTGGGATGCAGCCTTTAGATTCTAAAGGTTCAAATATGCCGCTTTTCGCCTCCCGTGCTTAGGAGGAGAGGTGGGAAGTGACACGTTTGAGGTTTATCACCCCTGGATAAGATGCCCCAGAGGAAGCTATGCACATGGGCAGAGCTGTTGCATATTGAAGGGAGACAGCAGCAGGTGAATATAGATGTCCCAACTTCCCAAGTGGTAGACATGGGTAAATGTCACCACCCAGCCTATACCACATGTTAGCATGCATGGCAGGAAAAGAAATATCACAACATGATGCACATGCTGAGCAAAACCATCGCAGAAAACCCTTACCACTGGGGAAGTTGGCCACCTGTACTGGGTCTCAATCCTATGCATCCCTATTTGGGAGCAAGACCCATTCAAGACCCTGGGACTTCCTTCTGAGTAAACTGATATAGGATTGCTCTGTTACAATTCTGTCTTGAGCATTTGTTATGTTTTAAACCTTCTCTGAAGCACTTCATCTGCATGATCCAGATGTAATCCTTAGAACAATCCTGTAAGCTAAGCCAGTATTATTACGCCCCATACTGCAGATCAGGGGACAGAGACTGAGAGCGAGCGGCTTGCCCAAGGTAAGGGCATGGTGGAAGCGAGATTTCAACTGAAGACTTCCACAATCGCAGCTCACTCTCTTAGCTACTATGCTACCACCAACACTTTTTATAAATACTTGGTACTTCATCTTGACCAACACAGTTCCTCCTATAGCTCTTAACACTTTACAGTGCAATCTTACGCAGGTTTACCTGCAGGAAGTCCCACCACGTTCAACGGGG
This sequence comes from Anniella stebbinsi, assembly GCA_029215795.1. Lineage (NCBI taxonomy): Eukaryota > Metazoa > Chordata > Lepidosauria > Squamata > Anniellidae > Anniella > Anniella stebbinsi. The sequence goes on from JARDYH010000007.1 coordinate 57,970,178, forward strand.
GCAAATATGCCCTAGTAAAAGTGTGCAGGTAACTGCTACAGTCACCTTCCTCAACCCTAGTGCCCTCCAGATGTGTCAAGATAGCTGGGAATGATGGGGAGTGTAGTCCAGCACATCTGGAGGTGTGGGAGGACCTAAATAGTCAAGGCGGTGGGAAATGCCAGTGTGTTTCGAAGTCCAGGTTATTCTTGCTCCTGTGTGTCTCCTTTCCATGCAACCGTAAGAGCCGGGAATCCTAGAGACCAGCTCTTAATGCAACATTTCAGAAAAGTGGAACTCAAAAGTCAATTTAAAACACACACACACACACATCCTACAAGGGGTGAGAATTCCAAAAGAGGAACATAAAACACACACACACACACACACACACACACACACCGACAATAACAACAACACAAACTTTAGTTTGTAAACCTTCATCTGAAAAGTTATCCGGAGCCCAACAAGCAGGCAGGAGCGATAGGAAGAAAGAATAACTGGGTTGGATCTAGCAGTCCAAGGCAGAAGGGAAGAGAGCGAACGGTTTACGGCATGGCCCAACTGAACATTAGCCGCTTTGACATCCCGTCGATCGTAACGGGTGCGGCTGACGTCCACACTTCGCTTCTCCCATGAAGTTGTGTGATTTTTAAAAAGTGCTTCATTTCAGCCGGAGTTTTGCCACTTGCGTGGCTCCTGGCTCATCCGTCTAGCTCACGCCGCTTTTAAGAATTCAGCAGTAGAGAGGAAGAAAGAGAAAGACAGCAAGGAAGACAGTGGCGGAAAGGGAACAAACCCACAGCCGTTCTACGAAAGAACACAGCAGAGCAATATTCGAGAAATGCCCAGGTTGGGTGATTGAGGACAGAGTGGAGGATATTTTACATCCATCCCAAACCAGCCAGAACCACTTGCCCAAGGAGGCAAGGGCTTAAGAAGCGGTTCCACCCCGCCCCGTCGAAAGGGGCAAACGCAGCAGAGGGCACCAAAAATCAGCACCTTCAGCCTGGCAAGGGGGCGGAAGGCAAACGAAGGGGGCCGCACGGCAGCCTATAAAAACATACACACACTGTGAATTAACCACAGTAATTAAGCGCCAAGCGCTTCACAGCAAAGGAAACACGCACACATGCAAACAGGCGGGTCCCACAAGTTCTTCGGATACCGGGGAAACTCGGGACGAGGTTTAAGAAGGGGGACACCTTGCCTCTTAGTAAACCACCTTGTGAGGGCACCAAGGCGTGTCTGGATACAGCAAGCAGTGGACGGAGCGGAACCTGCAAGACAAAGGAAGGGGCAGATGAATCCTGAACTCAAGACGGATCGCCCAATATTGTCACCATCGCGGCATTCATTAGGGCTGTGAAATTAATTAAATTACGGGCAGCTTTCACCGTTTCCAGAGGAGTAGCTGCGTGCGTGTGGGTTGTTTGCGTTTTTTACTGGAACGCAGTCTAAAAGTCTCGTCGCACTGTAGAGCAGGGGCGACGAACCTCTTTCGGTCCGAGGGACCAAATTCGGAGAAGCTCTTGGTGGGTGGGGTGGCCAAAAGAAAAGGGGGTGGGGCCATAATACCAGCATGTTTTAGCTTAAAGCTCTTACTGCCTGTAACTCAGCCGTAGTTACATTTCAAGCTTTTAGAAGGGGGAGGCAGGATTGCAAACACTGGAAAATCACCAAATGATCACCAAACAGAGGAAACGGGACTTGGCCAGGCAAAAGGGGTGTCCCCCCACTTTCTTTAAAGGCTAACATACATATTTATTATGTTATATAAGCATTTGAGGACTAGATGAAGGAGGTTCTAGTCCACAAAAGCTTATGCCGTAATAAATTTGTTAGTCTTTAAGATACTACAAGACCCTTTGTTGTTTATCATTAGGGTTACTTATTACATTTAGCTCCAGCCTTCGCTTCAAAAGTATGTACATGGTTGTCTCACCCTGCCCCATTTTAGCTACACAACAACCCTGAGAGGTAGGCTAGGCTGAGAGGGAGCGATTGTCATTTATGGGCAAGAGGAGATTCAAACCCGGGTCTGCCCACTCTTAATTAAACTCAATAATAAACTCATTATTATTGATCGGAAGGGCTTTAAAAACAAGCTATTTAAAAAATATAAGTACTTAAGATAACTAAATAAGTGGCAGGTACCATCTGAGCAGAGGCATTTTTTGCCTCGCAGGACGAAATGCCTCTTCTAAAATAGCATCTTCTATGAAATGCCCTTGCGTCATTTAAACGCTTATTTTTCAGAACTATTGTTTCAGGCCTATGGCAAACACGTGCAGATTTGAAATGGATTAAGCCTGCCTGCAATCCCATATCCACTAGTCGATATGTATAGGATCGTGCTGTTTAAAAAAAGCGTGATTATACTGCAATCCTATACACACTTTCCTGGGAGTAAGCCCCACTAAACTCAGTGGGGCTCAGTTGTGAGTAGACATCTATAGGATTGCACTGTTAATTGATTATATAGTATATGTTGGGTTGGATCCAGACTTAGACCGGTTTAGAGTAGATCCACTGAAATCAATCATGACTAACTTGTACCATTGATTTCAGTGAGACTGCTCTAAACATGACTAAGCCTGGATCCATCCCCTTATTTCTAAACGTTTCCACCCGCCCCAAATGAAAGCCTTTTAGCTCTGGCCTCTTTTAATAAAAACACTCCCCATTTTCAGAGGAGGGATAGGGGGCACCTGAGCCTTTGCCCCACACCTCTCTATAGAGCAATGTGCTGCTCACCTTGATGGATCCTCCTCCACTGAGAAAGCTCCCTTCATGTGGATTGAATTCCTCTTGTTTTCAAACATTCCGTAGCTCAGGGTTACCTGTGGGGGCAAGAGGAGAAACCCTAAGTTTGATTGGATAAGAGGCTTTTCTCCGCTTCCTCACTTGTTTAATTAAAACTGAGTTGTTTGGGGGCCTGGATCTTATGCCCCTGTCAGATTAAAAACATTTTTTGCATACTACAGTTTGAGGATAATGCTTACAGTGCAGATGTAGACATGATACCGAAGCGCCGACAGAGGATGCACATATATACACACCCATAGAGAGTGCTGGCTCCAGATTTTGGAAGGTCCTTGGGTAAAATGCCCTCCATGGGACCCCTCCCTCAGTGAGTCCACTTTCTCACTGCCGTTGTTACCAGCTGCTCTTCCTCCTCCTCCTCTTCCTCATCATGGCTGCCACCTGCTCACTTGACAGGTTGTCCATGGCATCTCCTGTTCCTCCTGCTCCTCCTCACCACCACCTCCATGGTCTGGCCAAAGTGAGAGCCAGATGAAGGAGAAGGCTGCAATGCTGAAGAGGAGGAGCAAGTCCAGGGGGCCTTTGTCAGTGGGTCTTTGGTAAGTGCCTACCCATTCTTACCCTTGCCAGTGGCCCTGCACGTACCCCCCACCCCCACCCCCACCTTCTCTGTTCACACTTCCTGCATAACATCTTATGGGAAACTCAAGATAGGTAGAGCAGGGATTTTACTGGATAGCAGCACCTTGGGGAAAAGGGATGAAGCCTCCCCGGTGCCTGTAAATAGGTTTATTGAGCCCAATGTGTATCAGGTACCTTCTTGGGGAATCTTTTGCAACAGAGTTGGAAACCGAGGACACTAGCTTGGAACAGATAATCAAAATGTGTTGAGCTCAGCAAACATATTTCTGTGCAACCTGAAGGCTCGCTCCTGGCTTGTATTTGACACCTTCCGATTTTTTCCTCTGTGTGTGTGAATGCCCTCCAGATGTTTTGGCCTTCAACAGTTAGGAACACTAGGAGCTGTAGTCCAAAACATCTGGAAGACCACAGGTTGGGGGAGGCTGCTCGATATTCTATATCTTTTGTATTTGCTATTTTTCCTAAACGTTAGAAAACTACGCCCAGGATTGCAGCCTTAAGAGCAAGGGTGGGCAACATGTGTCCCTCCAGATGTTTTGGGTACTACTTTCATCAGGCTTCACCCTTGGCTATGCTGGCTAGGGGTGGACCATGTGATGCCCACTCTGTTTGCTTTCTTTTTTTTTACCTGATTGTGAATCTCTGACTTGGGTACTTGGTGGAGGTTCTCTAGATGGGAATGGAAGAGGTTACTCCGGGTGAGCTTCACATCCAGCACAGATTCTATGATGTATCCAATGGTACAGTCATCGGGGAGTCGAATCTTTTCTGCGGTGCTCATAAAGTGGCCGCCACTATAGAGAGAATGCAGAATGGGGAAGGGGTCAATATTGTGGGATGTAACAACACTCAAGGCACCCTAAGCTAGGTTAGGTGGAATAACTGCTTTTTAATTTACTCCCATTTTCTTAAAAACACAAAAATATTAAAAATACAAACCCCAATGTTTCATAAATATGTACATATATTTTAAAAATCGGTGTATATCCTAGATCTGGGATTGGCTGACCTCATTCATAGACGGCTCTCCCTGCCCGAAATCTCCTGATCCACGTAAAAACATAAGAAGTGCCATGTTGGATCAGACTGAGGGTCCATCTAGTCCAGCACTCTGTTCACCCAGTGGCCAACCAGCTGTCAGCCAGGGACCAACAAAGCAGGACATGGTGCCACAGCACCCTCCCGCCCATGTTCCCCAGCAACTGGTGTATATAGGCTTACTGCCTCGGATACTGGGGTAGAACAGAGCCATCATGGCTAGTAGCCATTGATAGCCTTCTCCTCCAGGAGTTTACCCAACCCCCTTTTAAAGCCATCCAAATTGGTGGCTATCACTACATCCAGTGGTAGTGAATTCCACCTATATGTTTTACATTTGCAAGAATACACACTCAAGATCCTTGTTAAACCCTAACAAATCTGGGTTCAGTAATCCTGAACATGTACTCTGCCTGAAGAATTTAAGAAACATCTTGCTAAACCAGGCCAAGAATGCTAGTGACCAGCCAATTCTTGCATGAGAATTGGACACTGGGGGTGTACTGAAACTTCAAGACCCTTGAGGACGGCTTTCCCATGCTGGATTCTCCACTTTATCATCCGATTTGCACACACTGACAACTACAGACCCTTCAAAAACACAGCAACTTCAAGCCCCCAAAAGTTAGACAGATAACTTACCTTGCCCAGGGGCTCATCTTCAGTGCCAGCCCACGACTGATGCAGAAACCAGCGCCACCCGTGGCAAACCAGAAGTGAACAGGACGCTATGGGGCAGGAAGAATCAAACAAACCGGATTCAAAGTTGGTCCCTGACACCCTTTCAGTTACTTATTCCATGCTCAAATCCAGAAAGAGCCCTTGGTGTGCAGAGGCAAACAATCAAACCAACGCTTCCCATCGACACATTGGAAGCGCAAACCAGTTCTAGAAGAAGGGCATCTACCATGGCCTTCTCCTGCCCACGCTTCCAGCCTACAGATGCCAACTTGGAAACTGGCAAGTGACTGAAAGCTTTTCCAAAGGGCTTTTGGGCATAGATGGCTCATGCAACACACTCCGTCCAAACAAGCCACATGGCTGCCCTGTCGTTTTTAAGATGACCCAGGATGTATGGCAGCCTACCTTTGAACACAAGTAAGATGGGAGGACAGTTGACTACAGACCCTGCCTCTGGCCTTCCCAGTAACATCCAGTTGGCCACTGTGGGAAGGAGAATGCTAAACTAAATGGGCCCATCAGGGCTCTTCCATTCGAGGACTACTACATGCTACATCTTTGGGTTGGTTCACACATTCCTTTTCATTGCTCAATGGCATCAAGTGACAACTTGCATGTGCGAATGGATGATGGCATCACTGCAGAGAGAACCTCCGCATCGCCCCATATCAGCTCAAACAATGCCAAGATGGAGACGATTTGCACAGACAATTAGCCTTGACTTTTTCTAGCCTCGGGCCTCACAGCTCTCCCTGTTTGCTCACCATCTTGTTCTCGCTGATCCTCTCAGTAGCCTGGATAGGCCTGTCCAAGCTGGGCTTTCCAATGTAGACGTCCTGCGTGTGGGGATAACTGGAGAGCAGCCTCACCAGCATCCGAACATTTACGTAATTGTCATCATCCATGTGGCAAAACCATCTGAAAGCAACAATGACAACGAGAGGCATTTGAGTCGGATGCAGCGCAACAGAATCCAACACTGATGTACAGAGCAGTCCCATGGGCATTCCTAGGCACTTTAAAGATTTGGTGCCCCAGTGGCATTGTCCAATGACCTATAGAAAATCTGCACATGCTAATTTAGATATGGAGAGGGTTAACCCTTTCCTCTCTGGCTGAAATCCCCCTTGAAAATCAGCCCCTGCGTGGCAATGAAATAAAGCTTTCATTGGCATCAATGGGAAATTGGGGGTTTGGGGAATTGAACCAGGGCTGTGGAAAATAGATTTGGGCCCTGGGTCAACCAGAACAGCTAGCCTTCGCCCTCACCTATCCAAGAGTTACAGCATGCATTCTTAAATGCCACAGATTAGATTATACTGCAGCACACAGGATTGCTTTCTTAATGCATAAAAGGTGTGCCTTAGCTTTCATCTACCGGAAGCAATCGGTTGTGCATATTATGGGAGGATTCCTAAGGACAAAGTAGTTTCACTGTCACACCGCAAGTCATGTTCCCCAGGTGGGTCTGTGCTGGACTTTCTGTGACTGCCAATGTAGGTCAATCAATAAGAAAAAGAACAATAACGTTCACCAATGAAGTAAACAATGCAACCCTAGTTTTAGTTGCATTGCTTTTACTATTTTAAATAAAAAATGGCCAAACTTCTGGGATCTCCAGATCTCTTCACATTTTTTGTGATATTTTGGTTGGCCTATTAATGGGATTTCGGAATTTTGCTTATGGCCAACCCTGCTAACTTGGCCTTTTGAGTGCTTTTACTGGTTGCTTTGTTTTTCCCACACTGCTTCAAGCAATTGATTGGGAAACCAGCCTATAGAGAACGCAAGGAGATCTATCTACAGCAGAGGTCACAATCCACTTACTCTATCTAAAAGGTACTTGTTACACTCAGTGGGGGCAATTAGGGAATTAAATAGGAACATAGGATGCTGCTTTAAACAGTCAAACCATTGGTCCATCTAGATTACTACTACTACTACTACTACTACTACTACTACTACTATTATGATCTCTCTTTTCTTGCTCATGGTGGTGTTTCTAGATGAACATGACGGGTTTTGCCAAGTCATGCTGTCTTTTACTAATTCAGAAGTTTCCGGACAATTGAGCATGTTTTAAGTCTGACTGCTTTCTGGATGTTGGTGTGGATGTCTTCTGGTAAGCTCCGTTTCTGAAGGTTTTCTGTATAGTTTTTTAATGTGACGCCAGTGACTGATGTGACTAACGAAATAATTGTGACCTTTTCCTGTTGCCATAGTTCTTTGACTTCCATGGCCAGTGGCAAATGTTTTTCTCTCTTTTCCTCTTCCTTTTCCACAACATTAAAGATAGTGGGAACTGAACCTGGGGCCCCTGAGCATGTAAAGCATGCCTTGTGCCATTGAGATGCAGCCCTCCTCTAAACTGGCTTGGGGATTAATTCCCCCCCCTCCCCTCCCCATCTCTTACTTTCTTCCAGATTCAATGAACTTGTCGTACTCCACCGCCATTTTGCAGGAGAGGGCTTGGCGACTGTGGGCAGCAGAGCAGTTGGTGTTGATGACATTTCCTGGAAGATGAAAAAAGGGGGAAGCAAATGAATGAGAGAAGACGGGGGGAGTCTTGCAAGTTTCTATCCTGCTTTGGAAATCGCCCCAGAAGATCTGTACATCCTGAGCCAAAACCCATTTAACCAAAGATGCCATGAACTTCCGCAAACAGCAACCGATCAACCGCTGAGCTGAAGCACTCCTCGATATTGCGTCCTGGGCTCCATTCAAACCATTCAGACAGAGCAGCGTGGCTAAGACTGGTATGACCTCCCAACAACACCCAGTTCAGTGACAAATATTCCATGCAAAGCAGAGGTGCTGAACCGAGGGCAGGATTCCACTTCGGGGAAGCTCTCGGGGGCCGTAATCCAGTGGCAGGTGGAGTCAGGCCCCAAAGAGCAGCATATTTTAGTTTAACGCTCTTCGTGCCAGTCAATAAGCCTTAAGAGAGGCAGTTCAACCTTTTAGAACGGGGGAGAAACTGCCGAGAGACCACTAAACGGTCGAGAGAAGGGGGCGGGGTGAGAGAAAGGAGGTGGGGTAAGAGAAAGGGGGCGGGGCCATCTGGGAACATTGGTGGGCCAGATTGGGAGCACAAGTTGGCCAGCCTTAGCCTCTCTCTGGATCAGAGATTCTGCAAGCCTGGTACAGAGCACTGATGGAGCATCGTGACCTGAAAGGCATATCCCAGGATGTCTTGGACTGCTGCAGAGGATTTTGGGATGACACAGAGCCACAATGTCCTCCGCCATGCACCTCTCACAGTTGCCAAGGGCTACAAAATGGCCCTGGCACAGTTGGCCAACAAGAACCTCAGGGAACTGCCTGAACCTTTCCATTCTCCGCCTGCATGGTTCCCTCGCCACCTTGCGAAGGCTTTTAAATGCCTCCCTCTCTCGCTCGCTTTAGTGCTTAGCTGTCTGAACAAAGAGATGTTCCTTTGTTCGCAAGCATAGACAGCCATATTTAGCGAGTGTTAACTCCGAATGGAGTAGGTGTGGGGGGGAGGTAACATGCAAACTGGGTCCTACTATCCCACCCCCCTTTGATGGATGGGGGGCGGGATCGCTAGGGTGAAACTCTTGTCCTCTTATTCAGGCAGTGTTTTCCCATCAGCTGCCACCTGTTACTGGCTGGGATGTCTCCAGGGGAATCAATTCAGGGCATGAATAGAGGGCATTAGCATCAGAAGAATAGAGGGATCTGACCCAGTCTTCAGAGGGGGGAGAGGCTGCTCCATAAACACTCGCTGAGTAAGTTCCCCCCTCCCCATTCCAGAAAGTTAATCAGCCGGCTCCCTGGGAACCCGACCACGGAGCGATGTTTCAGACCCCTATCTAAACCCCAAACAGGTCCTGTTCCCCAAACCCACCTGTCCTCTCCTTCAGTTCTGGGTCCTCACCATCCGTGAAGATGAAGGTCTAAAGATAAAGATAAATCAAAACAAACATTAATTAGGAATATTCCCCCAATTCTCCCAAGTTCTTTTCGAAGACACGTCCGCCTTGTGCGCAACAGGCATTGTGCGTTTGAATCACATAGTCTGCAAAATATGAATATGTGATTCCTACCGCGGTGGGATGAAAGAAAATAATAAATCAAAATTTCACAGGCGGCTCTGAACATTTCTTAAGATGTTTTTGTTTTAATTAACTGGGAGGCTGGCATGCTGCAAAGTGATGTGCTGCCTTCCAGCACCATCTTCATTTGGATCCAACAGAAAAGAGTATTTGGGCCTCAGCCCCCACCTGTGCTTTGTACTCAAGTTCTTAGTTTTGTGACAAGCCACGTCCATTCTGGTAGCCATTCTACGAATGGGCAAGCCAACCCCCCCCGGGCAGCCATTTTGTAAGAGTGCCCACGACACTCTCTCCAAACGCCAAATCTGCTCACCACCCCAAAACGGCTGGTGACTCCTGTTTCAAAAAGTGGCCCCGAGGGGAGGATTCATTTTATGGCACCTGTGTTCGGTTCCCTGTTTTGGAGGGGCCTTGGGTGAGGCTCCCTCCATCAGGGAGTCAACCTTCTCACCGCTATTTTCACCTGCTCCTCCTCCTCTTCCTCCTCCTCCTCATGGCTCCCCCTTGCTTGCTGGACAGGCAGAGAGCCAGGGAGCAAGGAGGCCGTGGCATCTCTTGCTCTTCCTTCTCACCGCCACCGTCATCTGGCCCAGAGCAAGAGGCAGGTGAATAAGCAGGCAGCAATGGGGAACAGGATGAGCAAGACCAGGGGGCTCCCGCTAGTGGGACCTACAGGGCTGTGGGCCCTTGGCAGGCACCCAACCAGGCCTACCCTTGATGCCAGCCCTGCGTAGTGTCATTGTTTCAGCCTTGTTTACCGTGCCCTTGAGACCGCTGCAGCCCATTCAGATCATAGAATCATAGAACAGTAGAGTTGGAAGGGGCTTCTAAGGCCATCGAGTCCAACCCCCTGCTCAATGCAGGAATCCACCTGAAAGCATCTCTGACAGATGGCTGTCTCTTGAAGGCCTCTGGTGTGGGGGAGCCCACGACCTCCCTAGGTCATGGGTTCCATTGTCGCACTGCTCTAACAGTCAGGAAGTTTTTCCTAATGTCCAACCGGAATCTGGCTTCCTGTCATTTGAGCCCATGATTCCGCATCCTGCACTCTGGGATGATCGAGAAGAGATCCTGGCCCTCCTCTGTGTGACAACCTTTCAAGTATTTGAAGAGTGCTATCCTGTCTCCCCTCAGTCTTCTCTTCTCCAGGCTAAACATGTCCAGGTCTTTCAGTCTCTCCTCATAGGGCTTATGCTTCCAGACCCCTGATCATCCCCATTGCCCTCCTCAACGCCTCTGTTTGCATTGACCGGGGAAGCAGGCCCGCCTGCTGCAATACCAGCCTCCTCTAGGTCCTGCCAGCACCTTCTCCACCCACCCCTGGGCCAAACTGAACTTGTCACTTATCCGTCGGCTTTAGATCCCTGGCTTAGCTCCGGCGGGCCTGTCTTTGCCCATCGTGCCCAGGACCAAGACACCCACCTGGCTCAACACGATTCCTTGCACCCGTACCCGGAGGCGAAAAATTGATAAAGGATGTTTCCCAGCATCAGCATCAAGGAGGACAAAAACCCTGAGCCTCTCTGTAACTGATTCACCTCCAACCGCCACCTGAACCCGAGCCAAGGCGGCAAGCAGTACCACGCCCGCCCGTCCTGCCTCCCTCGGCTACCTGCCACCTGCCTGGCTGCACTTTCTTATTGACACAGGTAATTCCTGGCATCTGCTGCCTGTCTCTGGGGCGTGGGGGGGGGGGGAGAGCGAGCACAGCCTGCTGCTTGCTTTGGGCTGGGAAGAAGAGAGGGAGGAGAAAAGGAGGGGGGCAGAGAAGGACCTCAAATCATTCCAATTGTAATAAACAAAGACGTAAAAAAAGGGGGCGGAGGAAGAAAGGGCAGCCAGCTGCCAAAACAATTATTAAAGGCAAGAAGGGGACGGTAGTGGGGGGGGGGGGAGAAAAGGAGTCCCATCTGAACTGCAAGTCTGTGGCCAGCCGTCATTCACTCCAATGGAAGAATGTCACGGTAGGGAAAGCGATGCACTTGTTAACAATAGATTCTTGCAGCCAACTTAATGCAGGAAGAGGGGAACTCAAGTTGTGTTTGCTCTCCATTAGCATACAGCTGGGCTGGTTAACAGGCCTGAAAGGGGTGGGGGGTGGGGGGTGGAGATGCCTCTAAAACAACTTGGTTTTAATCCCTGGTTTAGGAGCAGAGCTGGGAAGAGCAAACCCAGCAGGAGCCCTGGATACAAAGAGAGAGAGAGACAGAGAGAGAGAGAGAGAGAGAGAGAGAGAGAGAGAGAGAGAGAGAGAGAGAAGAATGGGCCAAAGGCAGCCCCCACCTCACCCTGCCTTCTCCTTGCCTGCTGGATTTTTCTCCTGTAAAAAGCAGGGTTCTAGTCCTTATGGCTGGGGGGAAAAACCAGTTTGAAAGTGAGAGAGGTTAAGCAGGCGGAAGGGAAAGCGGACATGTTGGTAAAAGTGGTGCTTGAGAAGAAGAAAAAAGACTTTTCAGCAGAAAAGCAGGGGAGTTTCACAGTCTAGGAAAATGGAAGGTTGATTCTTAAGTCCAGGCAACCACCATTTACAAGGGCTGCATGTATTAATTTTTTCAATCCCATGCAAGCATGGAATTTGACATCGTGGATCCAGAATTCAGCATCCTGATTCTTTCCATTCCATTCCATCTTTCCTTCCCCCCCCCCTTTTTTAAGGTGCTAGTCCTTAGGGGAAATACCAGAACAATGTGCCTCAAACTAAAGATCAATTCACCCCGACAAATGTTGTTTTAAGCAAACTCTGAAAACCAAAAGGGTATGAACTGCAAGTGCATTTGCCAGTGGAAAACGTGTTAAAAGTGAGCGGTGCATCGAGAGCCATGCGGTGTAGTGGGTAGAGCAGCCGTTCCCAACTTGATGCCTCCTAGACGTTTTGGACTACAACTCCCAGAATTCCTGGCCATTGGCCATGCTAATGGGAGTTGAAGGCCAAAGCATCTGGAGGGAACAAAGCTGAGGAAGGCTGGGTAACTTGTGACCCTCCAGATGTTTTGGCCATCAGCCCTAGACTTCCCATCAGCCAGCGTTGTCCATGGCGAGAACAATGAACGTTGTGGACCGAGAAGATCTGGAAGGCCATATGTTGCTCACCCCTGGAGCAGGGAGAGCCTGGTTCAACTTTTTGCTCAGCAACGAAGCTCCCTGGTGGACTAGGAGCCAGTCGCACACTCTTGGCCTAACCTACCTCACAGGGTCATTGTGAGGATAAAATGGAGGGGGGACCCCACATGCCGCCTTAGTGTAAGGGCAGGAGAACAGTGGAATAAAAACGAAACAAGCACATTACAGTTGGTGTCACCCACAGCTCCTCCTCCATTCTCCTCCCGCTGCTCCGAATGCCACTTCATACAGCGTCTCATTGGGAAGGGATTGAAGGGGAACGAAAGAGCAAAACTCCACTCAGGGCGCCCTTGCACCCTCACAAGGCAGCACCCTGAGTGGAATTTCCTCTCCTGCCCCTCCTGACCCGGAGGGGCAGGAGAGGAAAGAGAAGAGGGGAGGGAGATCAGGATCCGCTCGCAACCCCTTCTGGGGAATTTCATACTTTTTTAAATTTAAAAAAATGGAAAAAATGTATACTTGATTAGATCAGCCCTGCCGTCTCCAGCAACTGTGCTTTTGCCTGTTCCCAAAAATAGCCCCTTTGCTAATCCATTCGCTGCTATAAATAGAACAAAAGAGATTAGGTTTGGGGCTTTTTCTTTCTTTTTTTTGCAGTTATTGTTTATTACTGGGCTGCATCGAAAGAGTTTATTCTGAACATGCCACAGATGCTGAAGGATGCAGCCATCCCCTTGGGAAGGAGGAGGGACCCAGACGGGTCCTTCCCACCGGAAGGGACCCTGCCATGCTTTGGAAGGGGCCGCGGGGAAGTCGCAGCCTCCCTGCTCTGGCAGGAAGGGTACAGCCTATCCACCACCCTCCGTGTCACCTCCCAAAACAAGCTCACCTGGGCAGGGTCCCTGCCTAACATCCCCCTCCGACCCCCCCTTCCTGCCTCTCTGCAGGAACCCAGCCGGGAAATCCAATTAAATTCTCCAAACAATTGCACCCTCTCTCTTGTCTCTTGCAAACACAGTCACTCTGGCACAGACAGAATTGGCCTTTGTTTCTTACAAGCGAGCCGTGAGCAGGAATTCGTTGTTCCGTCTCACCAGCCCCCTCCCCCATCTGCCCCTCTCCAATTGGGTTGGACTACAGCAATCCATCATCTGCAGCCAGCGCACCATCATTGGATCCAGGCTAAGTTCAACACACTTTGCTCCCAGGGAAAACAAGGGGACAGGTTAGTTTTGGAGCGTAAGTGCCATTGATTCCAGTGGGAGCAAAGCACAACTCATGTCATCTGACTCTGACCCAGTGGGCAAAGCAGCTTTAATCAGGGAAGTTCCCGGAATGGGAGGTTTCAGAACGGGAGGTTTAAAGAACGGGAGGTTCCAGGAATAGTTTAAGCTTTCCAGAAACCTCTGACTCCAATCAGTATGCACCCTAACTCCAACCAGTATGCAGGGAACATGTGGCGTTTCCTCTGTGGCGACTATAGGCTCTCTAAACATGATCAGAGGCACTCTGCCTGAATCACACATACCGATCAGTTGAGTCATCAAGCAAGGAGATGAAATGATGCGCCTGGGCTGACTCAACGAAAGCGTTTCTCAAGTACAAGTTCTGGCCATTTATCCCTTTAGCTCAGTCTTGTCTACAACAGCCCCCCCTGACACCGGTGACCTCTAGAGGTGCTGGACCACAGGACCCATCTTCCCCAGCCAGCTGGTCTCCTACAGCATTGTCTACTCTCCAGCGTCTCTGCTACAGAGATGTCCTTGCCACTAGGAGACTGACTGAAAGGGAGATGTTTCCTGCATGCAAGAAATCTGCCCTCCTACTATCTAGGGACCCTCCAAGAAAGATCTCAATGCAGCTTTGCCCCACTGGTGTTTTGTCCCTGCCAAGTGAGCTTTTTCAAACTAAGGGAGATGGGGGGGGGGGAGAAAGAGGCTTCTCTTTCCTCCCTGCGCTTACTCTGTGCCCTGCATTGTCAGAGAACCCTGGCCTCGGGACACGCAGGAAACGTCATTGTTTCTGAAGGCTGAAATTTAAAGAAACACAGGATGTAGAAAGCCTCGGAGAACAATAGCAGACACCCACGAGAAGAAAGCCCAGGACAATGTCACTTTAGCCTTTCAGGTCTCTCCAGTTTGCTTTGGGACAAACTTTAAAGGGAGACACTGAGCCAGAAATGCACACTGTTGCCGCCTCGTTCTGGTTGCGCAGCAAACCTCCAGGGTGGGACAGTGCCAGGCCCCGGCCGATTGCTCTTGACAACACACCGTTTCGTCCCCTTGGCTCAGCTTCTGCCATCACGGCCCCTCCTCACCAGATAAAACTAGGGACCCCTCGTGCGCTTCAGACGCCCCCCCTGCTCTTTTCATACCGAAGAACCGCTGCCTGTGATTCACTGTCTGCACCCATCAACACCCACTGTACACTTTGCTAAGTCTCTCTCTCTCTCTCTCTCTCTCTCTCTCTCTCTCTGCTCAGCCGTCAGCATTTATTCTGTTATAGCTTTGACCAGCACAGCATTAAAAGCCAGGAGAGATTCTGTCTTTCTTTTTTGGTTGAAAGCATACTAACACACACACAAATATGTCCTACATTACAGGTTTTTATACTTCACAATGGACGGTCATTGGCTGAAATGGTAGGCTAGACACTAGGGGCTTTAATGCTCATGCGCCCGCATTTCCATGCCTGCGTGCTAGGGACCTGAAGCATCTACACACCCTACTCAAAAGATGTAGCTTCTCATCTGAAGAACAGCTGAAGGGGCAGGGATGTTTTACACCAATCACAAAATCACTCCACTGGCTGCCAATTAGTTACCGGGCGAAGTATAAAGTGTTGGTTATAACCTTTAAAGCCCTACATGGTTTGGGTCCAGGTTACCTGCGGGATCGCCTTCTCCCATACAATCTGCCCCACACACTCAGGACTTCTGGAAAGAACTTACTACAGTCAGCCAAAACTAGGCTGACGAGTGTTCCCCAGGGGAGCTTCTCTTCTGCCGCTCCCAGACTGTGGAGTCGCCTGCCGGGAGAAATTCGACAACTTAGCAGTCTTCTTGAATTTAAGAGAGCCGTGAAGACTTGATTTCTTCCAGCAGGCCTACCTAGTTGAATTTTAAGATGTTTTTAATAATGTATTAGTTTTATTTGTTTTAATGTTTTATCTATTTTATGGTCTTCATATTTATATTTATTGTTGTTCCTCGCCTCGATCCAGAGGGAGAGGCGGGTAAGAAATAATAATAATAATAATAATAATAATAATAATAATAATAATAAACAATTTTTAAACAACATCCGAGAAGGCAACAGGGATTGCCATCAATTAAGGGCAGGCATCAGAAAAACAAAAGTACCTGGAGTAAAGAGAAACGGTTCGAGCGTAGGGCGGTTCTACACCCAGTTGAAACCAAGGTGGTGGAGGGTGGTTCTTGCCCGTTTGTCAGAAGGCGAGAACGCTTCCCCACCACCCGCCACCTAATTTCTCATTTCATGTGTGAGTCATTTCCCCTTCCTGGCAGCAAAGAAGGCCCCACGACAATGTCTGGAAGCGGAGAAAACTTTCTGAGTTCGTTGGCGAGGACGCCCTGCCTCCCGCCTCCCATGAAGCAACAGGGCCTGGGGAGGAGATGGGACGGGTACCAAGGGAGGTTCCGCTCAGCCGTTCTTGCTCTTGCCCTTTGCAGTGAGATTTCACAGTGGCTGAAGAACGATCTATGAAAATACCTTCCGGAAGATGGCAAGCAAGCGACAAGAGGAGAAGGCCTTCCTCTCCCGCCTACTTCTGCCCAAGCAGCGATTCCAGTTTAAGGAACTGAAGCAAATTAGTGTGGTGCAATTAACCCCGTGACCTCTGCAGTTTGAGAAGAGCATCACATTATTCTCTTCTCTCAGGAAAAGTAACAGCACAGATCTTTAACAGACCTTTTTCATCTCTCTCTCTCTCTCTCTCTCTCTCTCTCTCTCTCTCTCTCTCTCTCTCTCCCCCACCCCTCTTTTTGGCATGCCAGCTATTTTTTACTTTGCACATTGGCAGGTGGCATTGCTGTGACTTCTTTGGTTCCACTTGGGCCACTTTCCCACTATAAGTGAACATTTTGAGCACAGGATCTGAATGCCCTTCGATTTTAAAAGAACAAGTTGCTAACCCTCATGGTTCCAGAAATACCTGCAACAGCGGCAAGAAGTTCTTTACTCCCGCCACATGGCATCCAGCTGCGCTCCTCTAGCCATCTATGCCAGGTGGAG
This sequence comes from Anniella stebbinsi, assembly GCA_029215795.1. Taxonomy (NCBI): domain Eukaryota; kingdom Metazoa; phylum Chordata; class Lepidosauria; order Squamata; family Anniellidae; genus Anniella; species Anniella stebbinsi. The sequence goes on from JARDYH010000007.1 coordinate 57,986,673, forward strand.
AGGGGGATACATGGCCCTCCAGATGTTTTGGCCTAGAATTCCCATCAGCCCTAGCAGCGTAGCCAATTGTGAGGGGAAACCAAAACATCTGGAGAACCACAAGTTGCCCATCCCTGGCTTATGCCAAGTGATGCAAGGAGAGCTGTGGGCCTCTTTTGAAATGCTGTGATATCATCACTGGATGGAGTTAAGAAAGCAGAGGTAATTCATTGGCTTAGCTGCTCTGAATCACAGAAGGCAGCCAATGACAGGGCAGGACCTCCTTAAAGTCCAAGAGCAATGTTCGTTTAATTTAAATCACTGAAACCTTTTTTGTCAAAATTGATCGAGCGGTTTTAGAGCTCTTGATAAGAGGTTGTCGGGTCGTTCTAGTCTCCCCACTGTCCCTGGTTACCCATACCTCCCTCTTCCCAAGGTCACACAGCACTTTGCAGAAGGCTTTCCAACTCTTCCAAACCTCAAGTATTTATTGGGTTTGGAACCCGGCATTCAAAACCAAGCCCGTTTATGGGAAAATAAACATTTGCAAAAGCTTGCTGTTGATTTGCTTATTTTCTTTTGAGCACCACAACTGCATTATCTGTTTGATTTTTCTTGGCCTGGAATGTTGGTGTTTCTGATGCAAGTGATAAACACAGCCTTATATGCCACTGGAAAAGAAATACCACCCGGTGGATTTTTTTTTGTTCTGTTTCTTTCTTTTCTTTTTTAAAAGAAGCTTCGGCTAATCATTTGCTCTCAACTTTGCCTCCCTCACAGTGTTGTTGTGATAATAAAACAGGATCCCTGCACAGCAGCTCTGTACGTTCACTGCTTTGTGCTCTTTTGGAGGAAGGACAACACACAAACAGGATAGGACATCTGGATAAAATAATAAACCTTCTATTTATTTCCAACCCCTCCCCCCCGCCCCCCCGCCCATTTACATCCTACCATGGAGCTCAGGACGGCTCTCCCACACACCTCCATTTTATCTTAACAATCACCCACTGAAGTTGGTTGTGTTGAGAGGTGGCGACTAGCCCAGGATCACCCAGTTAGCTTCACAGGATAACTGGGGATTCGAACTCAGCTCTCCCGGGTCCCAGTCCAATACTCTAACCACTAGACCACATTCCGGCTCTCGCCTCTCAGACCCACAACTGATCCCACACCCTTGAAAGCAGCGTTTCCACCAGTGGAACCAGTTCCACAATAATCCTTTAAAAAGAAGAAGACACGTGATACTCTCTGATGTATGCTGTCCTGAGAGGAGTGTTTTAACATCTGCAGGAATGATCCCTTTGAGGATATTCCAGTCTAACACTCTTAGCACTAGCCACAGGGGAGAGACACAGATCTAACCCACAAATTGCTTCAAACAGATCTCGTTTTTTGAAACGAAACACACACACACAAAAGGTTTGCATTTTTTAAATCCACCCTGGATGGGCGGAGACAGGTTGGGCTGGATAATTCCGGTTTCTTTCGCTGCCACTCTCCCCGTACAGCTGGAAAAGTCACCCGCGCCAAGAAGGGAGGGAGGAAAAAACGGCAGCCGTTCGAAGAACAAGGCCTTCGGCTTGGCCGTTTCAGAGCGGGTTTATTTACTAAAAACATAGGATTTCAACCCGGCCCTTGTATACAAAACAGGCCAAGGCAGACGCCCATCTCGGGGCAGGACGTTCGGCTCTTGCAAACGAAGGCCTAGGAAATGCTCTTGGAGCTACCACCGCCACCGCTGCCATGGCGTCCCCAAATGCCCGGAGCCGATCCGATTTCAGCGAGGAGTCTGCGGTTATAAGGCATTCATAAAGGACATGGGTGCCTCTCGCTTTCTTGCTACTCCAGCGCTGTTGAGTAACAGGAAGAATCCACCCCTCTGTAATTTTAAAGGCCATTCTATTTAATAATCCCCACTGGGACAATGATGGCCTTGTGCTCAGAGGTGCCTACCCGCCCCACCCACCTCGCCTTCCACATATGCCGCTCCAGGACTCAGGTTTCAAGTGTTATTGTGCAGCCCTGAATGGAAACGCTGCATCGGCCGGGGTGTGTGATGCGCAGCGCCAAAGTGCAGCACGGAGCCTCGGACGAGGCAGCGCGGGGTAGCGGGCAGAGCACCGGCAAAGCGTCAAGGCAACAGGAGAAGACCAGGCCGGAGAGCCAGAAGGGAAGTGCGAAAGGGCAGACTTCTGGATTCCCTCTGTGACTTATCACCCACCTCATGTCCTGCTTGTGGGCAGCTAGTGAACAGCATGGCTCTTCTGATATGCTTATCTTCTGACTACAACTCAAAACATCTTCCAGCTCTAACCACTACACCACACTGGCTGTTAGAATAGTGCTCTGGAAAATGAAGGGGCAAGCAGGCTGCTGACTCCCAGGGCGTCGTGTCCCATGCCAGGGAACTGGGCAATATGTAAGTTCTCCCTTGGACATGCCCCCCAAATCACAGTTTCCAATATGGACCTAAGCAGAGCATAGCTGGATCAGACCAAACCCTGATATTGCCAGCATCTACAGTGACCCACCAGATGCCCCTAGGAAGCCCCAAGCAGGACACGGGCGCAACAGCACACTCCCACCCATGTTCCCCAGCACCCGGTGTACATAGGCTTACTGCCTCTGATACCGGAGGTGGCATAGAGGCATCAGGACTACTAGACATTGATAGTCTCCTCCCCCATGAATTTATCCAACCCTCTTTTAAAGCCATCTAAGTAGGTGGCCATCTCTCCTGTGGCAGAGAGCTATCTAGTTTATTATCTTGTGGAAGATAGTTCCATAGCTTAACAATGCGCTGCACCACGAGATCTTTCCTTTTGTCTGTCCTGAATCTCCCACCTTTCAGCTTCAGAGGATCTACGGTTGAAATAGAGGTGAAAATTATCTGTTATTTTGGAAGGAGAAGAGGAGGCATTTAGGATCTCCTGATCCTAAATTTAGCTGGATTGCTGGCACTGAGAACCTCCCAAACTCCCCTCCCCCTTGACCCCAGGATTGTGGGACGATGACCTGGGTTCCTTCTGCAAAGTCTTGACTCCAATCTGCCGCTCGCTGTCCCCCTAGACAGGAGCTGCCACAAAGTGGCCAGAACTGGATAGGGGCATCCCTGCGGGTGCAGGTCATTGGATCTAATTGAGCAGGGAGGGCCCTGCACCTGTGTTTGGAGTATAAACAGTAAACACAGCTCTATTCGTTCTGTACGCAGGAGCGCGCCAGGGTTTATGGGGCGTGTGCATAGCACACAGGCACGCACCGCAGCTGGCTATTTTCCCCCCAAGGCAGGGACACCAGCCAAGGTACTGTGAAAATTTGGGAGCCACAGCTGCTCCGGAATGTGTTGCCCTGGAGGCAAATATGCATTCCTTGCAAGGAGAGAAGAAAAACAGAAGAGGCAAGCAAATTATTTAGCACTTCTGAAAAGTACAGCATAGGGCAGATTCAGCCATAAGGGAGCTATCACTCTCTCGCTCTCTGAGTGAACATACAATCCAGCACTGAATCTCAGTCTGTACAGCTCTTTAAAAGCCCAGGTCTCTAGCCCTCGTGGTTCCTGAAGGTTACTCCGGCATCGAAGAAGGGCCATGGCTCAGCAGAAAAGTACATGCTTTGCACACTAATGCGCCAACCTTTGGCTTAAAATAATTTAATGCCACAGTAACTAGTTGATTTAGTAAAAAACATGGCATAAATAGAGAAAATACCTCACTAGCACATCTCCCCTCATCTTTGTATCCTCATTACTTCTCCTATGATCCGTGCCCAATTCATATCAACCCTCCCTCACCCCACATTTCTGGCCAACTCTGTTCTTCCAACAACAAAAGAACATACAATTTAACAAGAGTTCCTCTAAGCATGTACAGAGAGCTTTCCCTCCTCGCCACTAAGCAATCTGCAGCCTGTTCCCACACACTTAAGAGTCAGTGTAGTGAAGCAGTTAAGAGTGTTCGATTAGGATAGGGCAGACCTGGGTTCAAATGCCACCTCAAGTTTGCCTTGGGTAGCCTTAGACCTGTTGATTTCTCTCACAGGGTTGTTGTGAGTCTAGATGGTTGGAGAAACAAAACCATGTATGGTGCCCTAAACCGCTTGGAAGAAAAGTGGGATTAAAACAAAGAGGATAAAACTATCAGTGGCTATCAGTCATGATGGTTGTATTTTACCTCCACTATCAGAAGCAGTATACTGGGGAACACAAGCAGCAGGGTGCTCTTGGGCTCATGTTCTGCTTGTGGGCTTTCCAGGGGCATCTGTTCAGTCACTGTGGGAAGGGAAAGCTGGACGAGACAGGCTTTGGACGGATCCAGCAGGACTCTTCTGACGTTCTTCACTTAGAACGGAAGGAGCATGCACACATCCTCCAGGTTTGATGGCAAAGCTCCCATCAAGGCGTGGATCTTGGCATTGCACTTAAAATCATCATCATCATCATAAGTGCTGCACCCACTTCCTTGGACCGTTTTCGAAGAATGCCGTCCAAACGAAATGTTTTGGAAGCTTCCAAAAACTCCGACGGCAGGACTCCCCTCCTTCCACCGCTGGACCTTAAGGCAGGGTGGCGGGTGCATCACCTGACCGGACCAGCTCATCTCCAGCGCCGGATGTAAAGCTAGGCCTTAGAACCAGGTGGCACAAGACTAGGGACCACCCGGCTTCCTTAACCCCGAGCGCAGGGCAACCTCTCATCCGACGCTCCACGTGCTGGGATGAGAGGCATTTTCATGTGTGATCCTGTTAAGGCAAATCCTCCAACTCGGCAGGAATTTGGTGGGTTTGGATTAACTCGCACCCGGATTTTCGTTCCCCTTCCCTTTCTGGCATCACAGTCTTCCTCCCTCTCCCCCCCCCCCCCGCCTTCTTTGTCTTTCCAAGTATTTATGAACTGAATCAACCACAACTGTAAGACCTCTCTTCCAGTAGGAGAAGGGGAAGGGGGGGTGGGGAGAGTTCAGAATAGTGACGGTTCTTCAAGACTAGACAAGTAAAGCAGTAGATGAACCCTCTGAAAGCAGCCTCTCCTGAGCTGGGGCTTTCAAGGTGTGCTGGACTTGAACCCCCCCATCATCTTCAGCTAGCATGCTGGGTGGGGATGATGGGGGTTGCAATCCAACACATCTCATTAATGTCATTTATCAGTTTATACCCCACCTACCAACAAAATACTCTAGAAGACACATCTGAAAGACATGAGATTGGGGGAGGCTGAAGGAAGAAACTGGGAGCAGGGGAGAAACAAGGCAGTCAAATATTCGAGCTGCACAGGATCTTCCGTTCGAGAACACAGGAAATTGGTAGTGGTGGCAGATTGTTGTGTGTGAAACAACTACGGCCCAGACCCAAAGGGCTCGTCCATGCGCCTGCCCTGCTCCGGATGTACCATCATTCTCATTGTTACCCTTTCAAACAAAACAGATTCTTCTGACTCTTCGAAACGGGGCGACTACTGGCAGCATCAACTGTTGCTGGAAATGTGTCACGGAGACTCAGTGTGGTTATTAGCAGCTTTGGTGCATCTCGGAGGGCATTTCCGCCACTGAGTGGGCGTCTGTGCCAGCGGTGGGTGGGCAGAAGGCGCAGGAGCAGAATCGTATGTGCAGCTGGAGCTAAATCACTGAAGCCAAAACGATTCCCCTACAGCTACAGATCTGGCTGCTGCCTCCAAACGAGGATGAGACGCGTACAGTGACGTTATGAAGTCGGGGCACACAGGGATGCAGCTCCGGGACTTTTTTTTATTAGCAAGGATGCTGACATCATCTACACGCACCTCCCCCCCGGTCCAAATTCCCTGTCCCTTGTGAGTTAAGCTGAAATCCTCACAATAGCTAGGGGAGGCGGGGGTGGGAGAGGAACTTCCCTAGAAAATAAAGATGGTTCCCTGTTGCCATGCAAAGTATTTTGGGATGGTTTGGTCTTGAATGGGCAAGTAAGACCTTTACAAAAGACCTGCTCAGGGCGGAGATGAAAACTCCTAGAATTGGATCAACACAGCCACCTCCATTTTTGGTCTCTCCTTGGGGGTGTGGCTAGGGGGCTGTCATAATGAGCATCTGCACTTCCACTGAATCACTGGACGTGTAGCCCTCCGCATCTTTACAGCACCTGGTCATGTGTGCTACATCCCTCTGCTCCAGGCCTTCCCTTGTTCCTCTGGTGGACCAAAGACTTCCTCCATCCGCCAGGTGCTGAATCAGTCCTTCCTACCCATCTTTCCTAAGCATTTCTCTCTACACTTTGCTCCTCTGAATCTCAGCAGCTTTAAACCTTAGACAACGCCAGCAGGGAGCTTTCCTTTTGCCAGCCTACCTGGGCCCTCCGTGATATCACCGTAGCTCAGCCAATCACCATCAAGAGGCTTTACCACCGCAAGATCTCTTGGTGAACTGCAGGATAGTCTCACCAGTAACGACGCACTGGGCATCTGCAGAAAATAACTAATGTATGCTTTAAAAGCCTGAAGCAAAGTACGTCACGATACTCTCTCTCTCTTTTCTCAGAACAGATTTTAAGAGTTAAGATGATGATGATGATAATGGATTTCCAGCATGGCTTTTAGGGTGTATATCCTCCCAAGGCAGATTACAACCAATAAATACAATACAACATTGAACTTCCAAAATAGCATCTAAAAACAATTTAACATAAAAACACAGCAGCAGCTAAAACAGTTCTTAAACATGAGGTCTTTAGGGATTTCCTAAAAGCCAAGGTATGGAGGTGGGCAAACCAGATTTCCTCACGGAGGGCATTCCAGACTAATCATTCCAGATATATGGGGCTATCACGGCGATTTTGAGATGCCACCCATGGCTCTTAGCAACTCCAGGTCAGATAGGGAGAGGAGCGCTTCTCTACCACGTGATAGGTTCTGCCAATTCTGCACTAATAAGATACACAAGTCAACTGCAGCCCTTGGGACTGTGGTTTCTGAAGTCGACTTCGGAGCTGCGCCCGCTGCCTACACCTTGTGCTACAACCAGAGAAAGGAAGGAAGTTTGGTTTCAGATCTTATAGGCACTTTTTGCAAACACTCTGAAGGCAACAGAAAGAGGAAGGCTAGCTGTGAGGGATTTTACTTCAACGGAGCAGGTTGACCGGGGGATTGAAACTTGAAAGGGGTGTGTGTGGAGACAGAGAAGACTTGCCCACTCTGCCCTATTCATTGTTATTTAATTTTACGAACTGTTCTTCATCCATAGGATCCCAAGACGGTATATACGACATCATGCCTTGTGTCTTGGCCTAACTTAACACATGCCGCTTAAAGCCGTTTGAACCAATGCGTTCATAACCTCTCCTTTCAGTAGGAAGGTGTTTTTCTGGTCACTATTAACAGCTGCAGCTCCCAATCAACATTGCAACCTGCAACACAGGTATTTCCTTCACTGTACACCACCTACCCACTGAATGGGAAAAGCTTTGTTAATTTCACCCAGATATTCCCCTCCTCATCAAAAATGACATATACGCATAGCACTGGAACGCACAGGAACACTTTACATCAAGGGTTCCCAACATGTTTTGACCTGTGGGTATTTGAGGAACTGCTGTGGGCACCAGCACAAGATGGCTCCCATGGAGGATGTGGCAAGTCACATAATGGTTCCTGTGGGGGCCTGGCTAGTCAAGAGTGAGGTTAGAGGTTGGGAGGGAGGAGGAAACAGCAAGGCAAAGGGCTAGAGGTTAGAAAGGGAGAGAAAGAAGATGACCCTAACATTTTACAATGTTTTAATTTTTTTAAAAAATGAAGGGGAAACGGAGTGGAGAAATTTATGGGCATCACTGGAAATCCCTGTGGGGTGTCATGGCACCCATGGGCGCCACACTGGGGACCCCTGCTGTACTTCAAAAATAAAACCACTGCAGGAACTTCAGTGAAACTGTCAAGGCTTACCAGTGACCTTGTTAGTTTACTGGAGACCAGGCAGAAAGGAGATGCTAGTGAAACAGGGGAGGTTTCTCCCTAAAACTTGTCAGTTTCACCACAGAGGAGCAGGGTGTGTGTGTGTCAGACAAGGGCAGGCAAAGCAGAAAGAGAAATTACACTCAAACATCCATTGACAGGGCAGCATCCCAGTATAACTGTAGATCAGTTTCAACCAGCAGCTGGGACAGGCAAGTGGTGTGTGTGGGGGGGGAGAGAATAGAGTGGCTTCTCCTGCACTAGCTGTGTGAGGGTTGTGCTAATATTTGAAATAGCATGATTTGTGTACAGCGGTGATGTGGGTTAACTGAAGTGGGGGGGAGGAAGACCTCTAATCATTCAAGAGCTTGAAAAGACGCTTGAGTTTTCGGCTGAGACAGCATTAGCAGGAGGTGGCTGTTCTTACGGAATTTCCCACGCTGCCTTGAGGCACCCAGAACCCTCACTGCCAAGGGCCGCAGGGAGAACAGAAACTGCGCAAATGAGAAATAGAGGAAGGCAAGAAGAGGAAGACCCAACTCTTCAAACTAAAAGATACAGCCATCTGCCGCTTTAATGCTCTGATGACTAATTTCAGACATTTCCCTCTAAGCAGCGTTAAGGCAGGATTGCTGCTAAGAGGCTAACAGTTAAAAGCAGAAGGCGCTTGGGAGACCGGCCTCTTTTCTGATCCAATTTACAAAGAGATGTGCTTCATCTGAGCTATATTCATGTGGGACCATCATCTGCTGCTGAGTTAGCATGTCAACACTGAACCGGAAACGTGGAACACTGGTTTCTTAAAAATAAGAGTTATTGGGTCAATGACGGGCTTCACATAATTTTGGAGTTGGGAGAGTACTTTGGAGGTCATCTAGCCCAACCCCCTGCTCAGTGCAGAAAACTTACGTGGGGCTTTTCTCCGTTCCACATCCATTTGCCATGGGATGTTCACAGATGGGATGCTCTCAGCTGGCCCACTGGCAGGAAGGACCACAGTTCAGTGGGAGAGCACCTGCTTTGCAGGTGGAAAGTCGCAAGTTCGATCTCCAGGCAGGGCTGGAAATATTCCTGCCTGAAACCCTGGGGAGACAATGCTACCAGCCGGTGTTGATAACAGTGGGATAGACCGAGGGTCTGACTCAATATGAAGCAGCTTTGTGTGCCTCAAGGAAATTGCATGCAAAGACGCCCAAGATCATCTACCTCATAAGAGCATCAGAAGAGTCCTGCTGGATCAGACTGAGGGTCCATCTAATCCAACATTCTGTTCACACAGTGGCCGGCCAGCTGTCGACCAGGGACCCACAAGGAGGACACAAGTGCCACAGCACCCTCCCACCCATGTTCCCCAGCAACTAGTGTATATAGGCTTACTGCCTCTGCTACTGGAGGTAGCACATAGCCATCAGGACCAGTAGTCATGGATAGCTTTCTCCTCCAGGAATTATCCAAGCCTCTTTTTAAGCCACCCAAATTGGTGGCCATCACTACATCTTATGATAGAGTATTCCACAGATTAACTATGCACTGTGTGAAGACTCATGGGATGACCCCAGGTTCTAGTATTATGAGAGAGGGGGGGAAATGCCTCCCTATCCACATTCTCCACACCAGGCATGATTTTGCACACCTCTATCAGGTCTCCCCTTAGCCTCCTTTTCCCCAAGCTAAACAATCCCAGCTGTTGTAACCTTCCCTCATAGGGGAGATGCTCAAGCCCTTTGATCATTTGGGTTGCCCTTTTCTCCACCCAAAATCACGAAGGGAAGCTCTAGCTTAGCTCTTGGGGAGATACCAACAAGAAAGCCTTCACCTATGAAGTGAAGTCTTCTGTGAAGACCAGAGAAGAAAAAGACCATGCTGAATCCAGTGTACCTCCTAGCCCAGAATCAGCCTCTATACCCACACTGCAAGCTTATACAGGTTTTATACCACTTTAATCATTGTGGCTTATTGCAAAGAATTCCAGACATTTTTAAAAAAAAATCTGGCAAAGGAGCTATGATGAGGTCCTTAGTACAGGGGTGAGCAGAAAGTAGGTCTCTCCAGATGTTTTGGATGTTAGCTCACAGCATCCCAGACTATTGGCCATGCTGGCAGGGGCTGATGGGAGTTGAAGTCCCAAACGTCTGGAGATCTACTTCTTGTTCACCCTCGCCTGTGTCTTTATATATTACATTTCTATATCACCCATTAACCGAAGCTGTCTGGGCAGTTTACAAGACAAAGCACAGGACCATAAAATACAATAAGATAATAAAACATCATCTAAAGCCATCAAAACAGAATAAAACTGAAAGCAGGAACCAAGATAAAAGCCAGCAGCAGTGCAAAGGTGTAAAAAAAAAATGCAGTAACAATACTTTTAAAACTGAAAGGCTAAAAGGCCTGGGAAAATAAAAAGCTCTTCAGTTAGCGCCGAAAAGACCACAATGTAGGCGACAAGTGAGCCTGCCTGGGGAGGTCATTCCACAACCGAGGTGCCACTGCTATAAAGGCCCTTCCTTAGTAACCCCTCACCTCACCACATTCATGTGTGTATGCGGGGATACCTTACAAGTTGTATTCCCCCCCCTCCCAAGGACTATGGGTCTCTTGGAAAAGTTACAGTGGTTGACATCTGTAACACAACCGAGGCAGGAGTTCTGATGCTAACCCTTCACTTTCCAGCACCCTGCATCCAAGCAGCTTTGTTAAACAAAGCATGGGCAAAGCTGGCAGGACTCCCTTTTGAGTCAGAAAATCACTAAGCATTTGAGCAGGCTCAAGTCTCCTCCAGTCTTCTCGGCTCAGGCCTACTTTGGACAGCATTGACTCGCCTGTCCCTCAAGTGTCGGAGGAGAGGTGTCACTCAGCTGGCTGTCAACCGGGCATCTATCCAAGATGCGTCCCCATGTTTCCCATCGCTTCCCTTGTACCCCCTACACCCATCTCTAGGCAACCTGACCTGGACATCGTGAGCTCCAGCTCCTTCTCTTCCCCCCCAACACGGTGCCACCCCCTGTTCCCACGGAAAAGCACCGCACCAGCGGGTTGCAAAGCCTTTTCTCAGCCCCGGGGAGAAAAGGGGCTTTGTTAGCTTGCCCGGGGAGACAGCGTGAGAGCCGAGGCGCGAGGCACTGGGAAGCCGAAAGGACAAACGAGGTGGAACAAAAAACCCAGAAGAAAGAGAGCTTCCCGGAGAGAAAAGGGGAACCGTTCCCAGGGCTGTCTGTAGGTGTCGGGGGTCCATGAGCCACCTCCGGCTCCCACACCGTCGTAGCCGCCCCAGACCCATGCCTTACGTTCAGAATTCGACAGGCTCGCTACACCCGCACGCAGCTGAAGGATCACAATGTGCTACTGGGATCCACCAATGGGATTTCTCGCCTGGCAGATTTGGGGGGGGGGAAGCATCGTGAAAGGACTGCAGCCTCGGGGGTGCAGAAGGTTCTAAAAAGGCTAGGAGGACGGAGGGCAGGGAGGCAGGCGCACCTGTCCCTCACCTGCAAACAGGATATTGGGACAGGAGGCTAAGGTGCCCCCCTGCTACCACCAGGGGCGGCCGTTGCTTTGCGCAGGTGGGGGCAGTGCCAATCCGTATTGGGCCCCACGTGGTTTAAGGAAGAAACAGAGAGTAAAGGAGAGTGTAAAACTGCGTGTGTAAAAAAGAGGTCGCCCCTCGCTTTGCACCAACAACCTCGAAGGGACTTGCTTTGCGTTCCCTTCGCTGTGCCATGGCCGGTTGTTGCTAAAACAGAAAACTGTGGGCCAAAGGAGTACTTCTGGGTTGCCATGTGGATCTCTCCCCAGCCTCTTCTTCTTTGCAGGCATGGCCTCAATGTTAATTTGCCTCAGTTTCCCTTTTCTGTAGAATGGGTTGCTGCCGTGGATAACTGCGACCACTTGGCTCCACCTACTGTGACCCTTTGGCTCTGCCTACTTTTAGCTGCTCTATCCTCTGCCCCACCACACTCAATGGGCATCAGCTGCCATTGTTACCAACATCGCTGCTGTATCCGGGTCACAATTCTAGCCCATAAACCCTAAATTGATTTCCATGGAATTGATCCAAGGGATGCTCCATGTGGTTAACCGACAGGCTTGTGAGAGAGTCAGCGTGATCCCATAGCTGGAGTTCTGGGCATGGATGGAGGAATTTTTGGTCCAAATCACCACCAAGCCCCTATTTGGTGAAAACTGTAAAATGAGGACTGAACAAGTCACTATTTCCAAGTTCTAATCCACCCTGTGGAGTTGCTTTAAAACAGAATAAAAGAAAAGAAGCTGAGCTCCTTGGAGGATGGGGTGGGCAGCGAAATACTATTAAGCGACATAAAGAGGAACAAGAATCCGGATCTGGTGGACATTTTTGTACTTCGTATGCAACAATGGGTGAATTTGATTGCCCAATGGTAACGCATCAGTGTGCGCATGTAACCCTTTGGTAAGATGGTCATCTATGGCCTTGCCAAGTGGGGAATGGATCCTTGCCACACTTTCGCAATGGATGGATGGAAAAGGGAAAGTGGTTACACATACGCACAACCCCATGACTAAAGATGCCAGATTATCATCCATAGGGATGCAACATCGGATGCTAATCTGGTCCACAAGGTAGAGAAACTTGGCTCTGGAGAGGTCTCAAGGAATTCTCTCTGCCTCAATCCCTCCATTTGTAAAAACTAAAGAGTATCCAGGAGGAATGAAACGCTCATTCTATAAATGGGGGGGGGGGGAACCCAGATCACGAATACTATTTGTATCTACTTAAAAAACTTTCCAAGTCTTCATTGCTGATGACTTGTGGGATATCCTGGAATACCAGCCGCAGTTCTGGGGAAAGGACAGACTTGATGTCCTTTACCTCCTCCCCATTGCTCTAAACAAGCCTGAGAATCCCCCTCCCCCCCCACACACAATCTCTTTTCTTTAAGCTAAACAGCCTGGCCTTTAGTCTCTGCTTTACATCTGACAAGTCCAGTCCAGCGACACAAATCACATTTCACGGCCCTCGTACCCAATCGAGGAGGGGGAAAAAAGTAAAAGAGAAGAGGGCGGGAAGAAAAGAATTGGGGGGGGGAGAGGGGGAATAAACAGGCATCCCTAGGGATGAAAAGGGAGGATTCTTAATTCCTGCTGCTGCGGACACAGGGAAGTTGGTTAGAGAGTCGTTCAAAGAGAAGTACGTTCCCCCCCACTCCCAAAATGTCCATGCCTGTCCCCTGGCCGTGTTCTTTACAGAGATATTCTAAAGGTACCAGGTCAATTACACAGAACTGCCCCCTCCTTTACTGTCCACCTCACAGGAAACTTAGTCTCTTCTTTACCTTCCTCTATGCTCCAAAGCATAAACCGGTTTGAAGCCAGTTCCAAACTATGACAATTTATCTGCACTAGTAGTTCGTGAAGGCAGGGAGAAATCCTTAATCCTTTTGCAGAACTACATACAGAGTTGCTTGCTTAGGATCCACGGCACTCGACCAAGTGTGAAATTGGTTTAAGATTTGTAATGTAGACACAAAGCACCACAGCCCCTTTGGTCTCCCCACAACCCACCCTGCTGCTCTGTCTCCTCCTCTTTTTTTCCATTCCAGACCAGCTCTACTTCTCTTGTCACCTTCATGCCCAACTAAATGACCTGGTTTGCACAACACAACAGCCCACCATGGCTTAATTTACCCGCCGGAGATGTTGCGTCATGCCAGTCACTGATGGGTCCCATTTTTGCATGGCACCCATGGGTGCCCAACTTGCTGTTACTTGTCAGGTCATGAGAACCCAGGCGCAGGGGTTGTTTGAGGGTCAGGCAACCCTCAAATAACCCACGGCTTGTTGGAGGATTATTTGAGGGTTGTCAAAGCCATGGCTAGCCAGGCGCCCATGGGCAACATGCAGAAATGGCAACTGACGACACCCAGCATGATGCAACAGCCCCCACAGGTAAATTAAGCCAAGGCGGGCTGTCATGCCACGCAAACCAGGTCAATAGCAGCTTAAGGGTAGCATTCACCATTGGTAGGAAGATCAAAAGGGTCAGGTTTGACAATTGTATGTATATTAGCTTCCATTGGTACAGGAGGGCAGCTTCTAAGTTAGGCAGAACTCTTCATCAAGCAAGACATGAAGGAGGCTGTGATGCCAGTACACTTGCTCGCTCTACACGTCTGAGCCACTCAAAAACTCGCATGCCCCTCTAGCGTAACAATAAACATTTTCTCTCTCTGACACACGCTCACCTAGAGAAGGCCAACTTTGTAACAAATCCCTAACTAGCAAGCAAGGTTCTGAAAAACAAAAAACACACAACCAGCAATTAATTCTGGATCACTTTATCAGTTCTTTTGATAACCTGAAGAGGAAGCATTAAGAGAAAATACATTTAGAAAGCCTAGGCCAGTCTTCCTCAATCCAGCGCCTTCTGGATGTGTTGGACTACAACCCCCATCATGTAAAGCTAACCATCTGGGGAAGATGAAAATTGCATTCCAACACACCCAGAGGGTGCCATCTTGGAGGGGTTAGAGCTTGGCTTGCCCCAGGAATCCCTTTTTCAAGCACCGAATGATCAAGGGGGGAGGGGGATCATCTGGTCATGTGCAGAATGCCTTTCCTTCACCAGTAAATCACCACAGCCTAATCCTACCACACATTTGGGATTAACGAGCAACTTCAACCCCAATATCACTCTTTTATTGAGTGAAAGTAGGGCACAGAAACTAGCGCCGCAGTATACACAATGCAAAACAAGCCCTGCTTGTCAGAAAGCAGCTGCAGGGTCACAGCAGAGAGAGAGAGAGAGAGAGAGAGAGAGAGAGAGAGAGAGAGAGGCTGGCTGTGTGGGCTTGTGGCGGAGGAGCGTGCCTCACTTTCCCACCCTGGGGGACAAAGGCAGAGACGGTACAGATCAAGGCGCTGGGCTTGCTGTTACTCGCCAGCCTATATCCTGCCTGCTCATTAGCGTTTCCTTGGCACGGGCTGGCATCATGCAGCAGCAGCAGCCGCCTCCCCTTCGCTGCAGGCAACCTGTACCTTCTGGATGGGTGCTAGCTGGCAAGTCAAGGGGGAGGCACACTTGGGCGCCTACCTTGGGCATTGGGACTTCATTTCCCGCAAAAAAACCAAACCCATATGTTAAATTGCAAAATGCTCACGTGGAGGAGAGATCACCCCCGAACGCGTGCAGAGGGCCTGCCTATCGCCACTAAGGATGGGGTTTAACACACACACACACACACACATCACCAATCCCACGTGGAATGTGCAAAAAAAAGAGTGCCCCTGGGGAAGTACAGAGTGCCTTCCTCCCATCGCTAGCCACAAACCGTCAGAGCAAGATGGCTTGGCAGGCCAGGGCGCCTATTTCAAATACATACATAAATAAATAAAAATTAGCCATCATCCATCCCCTAACTGGGCTGGGGCTGGGGGGAAAAGACCGTCCCTCCCTTACCATGTCCTTGTGGCGAGAGATCCAGGTGTCCAGCAACAGATCCATCCTGGATTTGTGGAATTTCTTGGTGGTCTTGACAGCAATGAAGATATCCTGGGGCGAAATCTCCTCCAGCGGAGGTCTGGGCTGCTGTTGCCGCCGCCGACCGGCTTCCGTGCTGCCGCCGGCCTCCGACCGCCCAGCTTCCCTTTTCCCCCGGGTCAGCTTGGTGAAGTAATCGGTGAAGCTCTTGACTTCTTGGAAGCCCTGCCCCGCCGAGCCTCCAGTCGGCAGCTGGCGGAGCAAGCCTTGGGCCGCAGCGTCGCCGCCGCGGGCGCTGTCGAAGGGCTGCAAGAGCAATCCGGCCCCGTCGCCCGCCAGGCTGAGCACCTGCCCTCGCTGCTGGTCCACCACCAGCACCAGAAAGCAGGTCAGCATGGAGCCCACCAAGGAGAGCAGAAGCTTCTTCCCGCAGCTCTTCAACATCGCGGGGATGCTGCGCTCCGACGCACGCGTTGTCCCGAGCTAGCCCGACGGAGCTACAACAGCCCTGCAAGGACGGGTCGCTGGGGAGTCTGTCGGGATCCTTCCCTGCGCCACCGGCCGCGCTAGCCTCGGCTGCAAGCGCTTCCCTTCCCCAGCCCAGGCGCGGCTCGGCAACTAAGCTCTCCGCGCAACAGCAACTGCTACCTTTTGCCGCCGCCGAGGCAAAAGCCTGGCTAAGCCAGCTGGAAAGGGGCGGGGCTGGGTCAGGCCGCGCCCCCGGGAGAAAGAGAAGAGGGCGGGCTCAGAACGCGGCAACAGCAATGGGGGCGGGGTCTCTGCTGGGCTGCGGGCTGGCGGCGGGTCCCCCACGTGGCTTAGCTCGGAGGTGGGGAGAGAGTGTGAGCAGGACTATTAAAAAGGTGGGAGGGGGAGGGAGAGAGAGGAAGGACTATTAAAAAGGGGGGAGGGAGAGAGAGGAAGGACGGACAGACAGACGGAAAGAAAGACAGAGAACCACAGCAACCACAACAACCGAGGCTCTTTTCTCTCTTGTTCCAAACCTGTTTTTTTTCTTCCTAGGAAAATAGCAGCGTTTTGAGCAAAAGCAAAGAAACCGTTGTTAGAGAAGCCCCACGCTTCGATATAGGTGCTGGATTCAGGAGATGTTTTGTTTGGTTGTTGTGAATCTTGAACTTCAGCTCCTGCCACTGAACAACAATAACAAAAGAATCAGGGTCGAATCTGAAGCAGGGGATCGAAGCTTAAAGCACATTTTTCCAGCGCTACACAGTCACTGCAATAACGCAGCCGACAAGTGCCTCTGAGCATGTGCAAAATGCTTTCCCTGTCCTTCCAAACACAGTTTAGCTGCTTCCCCAACACCTGGTGCCTCCCAGATGTGCTGGACTACAAACCCCATCATTCCCAGACAACATGGCCACCTCCAACCCGCTGCCCTCCGGCTGTGTTAGACTACAAACCTCATAATTCCCAGCTAACATGACCCCCCAACCTGGTGCCTCCCAGATTTGCAGGATTGCAACTGCAACTATATGATCTTGACGGTCTGACGCAGTATAAGTCAGCTGTAGTTTGTTCCTACAGCCGTAACGTGTCTGTATTGGGAGGGTGGGCGCAAGCATCCCCTTGACCCCTGAGCCTCGCTGGGTGCCATGCAATGCCTGGATCCACCGGGGTGGTCCTGCCATTTTACATCGGAGGGATCCACTGGCCTAGTGTGCAGAACAAACCGTTTCCATACGGCCGCCTGGCGAACAGATTGTTTTCCAGTGGAAGTGGGGGTGGCTATAATAAGGACCATCGCTTTATGCTGAATGATAAAAGTACAATTAGCTGCACATGGGAGGAACATAGCACGGCACCGAAGTCCCGGTTTCCTGAGCTGTAATTAGTCCCAAGCACACAGCCGTTCTCAGTGTCGTTCCCTTCCTGGCCACTCGCAGGATGACAGCCGTGTTGGACTAAACCAAATGCCCATCTCCTCCAGCGTTCTGCCTTTGGCATCAGCCGCCACCAACGCCCGACATACTTGGTTGTCTGCTGAGGCCCATGAACCCCAGCAGGGCCCACCAGGGCAGACTCGTACCCTGTCTGGGGCACCACCCCATTGCCGTTATCCCTGGCTCACTCCCAAACTAGGGCATGTACTCCTCCAAGAACGAAAACTGGCCCCCACTTTCTCAAACTCTGAAGACGCATCTTTTTCAGGTAGCCTTTTTAAATTGGGTAGTTGCAATGCTTTAGGCCTTGGGAGTCCTCCGTTTATCCAACGCCCTGCTGGCCAAAGCCAGGCACGGTGGGAGGAGGACAGAGGTTTTCACAGCCTCCCGCAGGATGGAAGTGTTTGTGGATCCAGTCTCACCCCTCCCCTGTCCACCCACCATCACACACACCCTTTCCGCCCTCTTAGTGGTGTAGTGGAATCAAGGCTCATAGGGATGCAGCCCTGACACTTTTTTACTAGCAGGGATGCTCACATCATCTGCCACCCCCCTGGTCCCTCCAGGCCTGGCTGCAACCTTCACAGTAGCTGTATGGAAATGGATTTCCCCAGCAACAATACATTATTCCCTGTTGTGATGCAAAGTGTTTTGGAATGGCTTGGTCTTGAATGGGCAATTTCTCTGGCAGCACTTTCCTCAACAGCTCTGAGGGTGGTGGGCGGCAATCCCCAGTTGGATATTCCCCTCTCGAGGTCATAGCTACGTCTACAGCATTGGGGCAAGAAATCCGCCTTCATCGGACTCCATGGGATATGAACGTCAAGGTGAACATGCTTCGGGTTGCGTTGTTAAAGAGGTTAATTCCTTGATTAATCTTTGTGCGGCAAGACTGTGCGTTGCCGGTTGATAGCCCAGGCTGTTTAGCTTTTCATGATGAGCCAAGTCACAAGGGCCGACTCTATTCCTGGAACGAACGCGATGTACAATTTCAAGTGGGGAGACATGAAGATAATCCACACAGCAGAACGAGTGGCGTTGCCAAATCCAGTTTGGTTCGGCCGCAAGTTTGGAAGTAGCATGGGGGACGGTGGTGTGATTCTAAGGGTCGCTTCTCGTATCCTTTGACACACTCAGACAGCTCCCCGTGGGAACTGCAGATATGGTGTCATGTGTGTTTGCATAATCTACTATGGGTTTTTTTCAGTGCTGTAAAACATCTCCCAGCACTTCCCTTTAGGCATCGTGATTTTTGGGGAAGTGTGTGAGAGGCAGCCATGGGACAAAAGAAGAGTGTGGGGCTGTGTGCATGCCAAATGGCCGCTCTAAAACCATTCACAGCTCCCTGAAAACAACTGTCTACAGCTCTAGAGAGGGGCTGGTCACATAGGTATGTGCCATATTATACAGGCACAGTGAATTGACTGTGCAGGATCCTCTTAAGGACAATTTAGCCTCCTTCTCTTCCCCTGGACAAGCAGAAAGCCTGCTGCAGGCCTGCATTGAAAGCCTCGCCTGGGAGTTGTACATAACCCCAGTGGAATAAACTTATTTAATTGCCCGTGTGAATGCAATACCCAAGGTTCAGCAGGTGGTACTATCACCATTGCCGGTTCTACACACAGAATGACTGTTGTTATAAACAATTAAACGAGTGTATGTCCTGGGCATGCATGCCAAGAAACACAAGGGAGAAGTCAAGAACTTGGACAAACAGTTTTGGAAGTAACACCAGCTCCTCAAAAGCAAACAGCATGCATTTGGAGTCCCCATCCTTTTGACAATCGGCTGCAAAAAACTCAGATGGTTTGTTTGTTTGAAATATTTCTACGTCACCTTTCCATAACATATACAAAGTGACTGATGATATTTAATATGCAGCTAACAGCATTTAGTACGTAAACCCTATTTTTCTATGCCTCCTTGGCAGTCGACATTCCAAACTGCTTCTCTCTCGCACAAGCAGAGGTGCCATGCTTCAGCTAGTACCCACCAGCCATCAAAGGCTATCAATGCTCATTTAAGCAAACAGTTTCCAGCCATCCTTGCCCCACGAAGAAGCATGTATTAAACTGTCAAGCTGAATGAAAGCTTGGATTAAAAAGTCACATCTCATATCCAAAAGGGATGTTTGCAACAGTATTTTGTACTGCCAATGTCCGGGCGTCCATTGCTTTATTTTTCAACCTCTGTCTTGTCCTGTCAAAGTGCTTGGGAGTGTTCACACCTGAGACCAGAGCACGTTCCTTTTTTGTGCACGATTGCAGAATTTACGTAAGGTGCTCTTGTGCGGAATTTAAAAAGCCTTCGCCTTAATCTAAACTTCTTATGGCTAAAAGGTTTTTTTTAAAAAAAAAAAATTATCTTGCAAGCAGGAGTGAGGATGCCAGAGAGGCAGACGAATGAAATTTTAATTGTCAAGTTTTCTGAATGCATAAGATCCCTGGAGGCACAAAGACCCTTATTAGCAAAGGCACTGAAACAGAAATCCATATACACAAATCAAAGGCCGTTCACCAGGGATACCACAACAAGGACCTGCTCTGTCCCAGCGCCTTCGCTCTCCTGCTCTGGAAGGCTCCCAAACGACTGGAGAGGCATCAGGCAGATGTGCGGGTCCTCGTCATGCCAGCTGCTGCCGTGCATGGCCAACAGGCGCAGGGCTACTTCTGCGCAGTGCCAGCAACAAAGATCTGTCTGTCCAGTTCGGCCGGCCGAAGCCCTGCAGAGCGTCAGCCTCACAAAAGCTCTGCTCTTCAAGGCCCCACATAAATCGATTACCGAAAGCTGCTTTTCCCCCTTTCACGTTCGGCTGCAGGCAAAAGACCAGGGGTTGGCGGGAGGGGCGGGGGGCAAGGTGATGGCAGTTGTGTGCAGTCGGTGGTTTTATTGCACGGGGGCTCCGGACTCGGAGAGAGAGAGAGAGAGAGAGAGAGAGAGAGAGAGAGAGAGAGCGCACGGGGCAAAAGACATTTCCTTTCCTCTCTGACTAATTGTTTCATTGGGAGGGCAGCTCCCTAGAGATCCCAGCCGTGTGTCCCTTCCCCAGACTTCCCCTCCAGGCGTCGGCTCTGTTTTTTTGGCTTGGGCTGAAAGATTTGACTGTCTGCTGAACCCAGGGCAGATGGATTTATGTGGCAAAGCCTCTTCCCTTTTTTTCCAAGCAGGAAACTTTGACCAGGAAGTTCAGGTCCCATCTCCGAACCGGACGCACACTATACTAGGGGTGCAGAGCCGGACTGTCTTGGGACCCAATCTGGCCTCTCGGGGTCCCTGGAAGTCCACGGCCCCTCCCCCACGCCCCACCCCCTTTCTCTCATGGGATGGTTTGGCTTTGTTGCAGTTTCTCCCCTGTTCTAAAAGGGTGAAATGCCTCTCCTCTTGGCAGCAAGAGCTTCAAGTTGAAATATGCCCGTAGTTTTGGTATTTGGGGCCCTTCCCTCTTTCCTTCTTCTCCAACCCACTGTTGGTATGTACCCCTCTTTTGAGTGGTTCTCTGAAATGGAATTTGGCTCTTCGACTGAAAGAAGTTCAACACAGTCCTGTACTACGCTATTCATGAGTTAACTGTGCACCGTATAACCGAGATTCCAGATCGCCCTGTTCCAGATCACCTAGGACTTCTGGACCTGCAGCATGGCCAGTAATCAGAGATGATGGGATTTGCAACTCAACAACATCTGGAGGGCCACAGTTTCCCCTCACCTCTGGCCTAGGAGAAAATATGCTGCAGGCTTGAATTAGGATTCCTGCCAGGCAGCTGTGTATAACCTTGAAAATGAAGCCATCGGCACCTGTGTGAAAACTGAATTCAAGAGGCAAGATTCAAAAGAGAACACACCACATTGGCCTTATGCCGAAATTGTCATAGTGACTAGTTATTCTTGACAGATGGCATCTCCCCCGTCAATTTGATAGTCCCCCTTGAAAACCCTGACATTTCATATATGCCATAACCTTCCGCCAAAATACTCTCCACATTGCAAAAGGCATGCATACTATTAACAAAGGAAGCATGACAAAAGTTGATTTCTCTGCTAGCACACGGGCTGGGAGCCGCTTTGCTTTGAGCATCAACTGCCTGATCCAGGAGCTTTAGGAGAAATGACCGTCTCATTGTCTGTGTCGCACATGAAAGCATGCAAGGTTTCTCTGACATGGAGATTGTCTCCATGTCGGCAAAATGTCCCTGATGAAGCCACCTGTGCCTCTGCGCTCCTTGCTCAAACCATCCCTCGCCCAAATATACCCGTCACTTTATTGTTATTTTGGTCGATTGTTTGCGTCGGCGCCCAGAGGCTCCATTCTCTTTGTGGGAATCCGCAGTCCATTATTAGACAAAGAAACAACCCCCCTGCCATGACCACCAGACCTCCCTACTTCAAAAGAGTTGAAGGCTCAGTACTGGATTAAAAAAAGAACAGGTGGATGTTGCGAGCATTGTGAAGAATGGGGAGGGAGAGCAAAAGTCAACAATGAAACTCAAACACATGAGCAAGGCGTTTTCCTCTTTATCTGGAAGGAAGTGGGTCCCCCCTCCTCTACTGGAGCGTTTTTGTTTGTTTGGGGTAGGGGCCATGATACATAGATTGCGGCTGGGCACCGTGCAGTAACCCTCCCACATATGTGGGCTCACAACTTGACCCCAGATGCATGTAAAATTGTCCCCGTGGCCTGTTACCAGTTTGTGCTCCGTGTCTTCTCTCACACTTTGTGATTTTAGAGTTATGATTTTATTGGTATTTATTAAGTGATGCATTGTGTTTTATGTAGGCTGTTAACCAGCCTGTGAGGAAGGGTGGGATATAAAGCAAATAATAATAATAATAATAATAATAATAATAATAATGCAGCTGCAAAAATAATTCACTTACAACTGGCCATCAAATTCAACCTCATCAAACAACTTGCACCATACTATACATACTCACCCGAAACAATCTTGGAAAATGCAGGTAATCTGCATTGACATAGCAGTGCCTAATGACAAAAATGTGTGACAACCTTTCAGGTCCTTGAAGAGTGCTCTTGTGTCTGCCCTCAGTCTTCCCAAGGCTAAACATGCCCAGTTCTTTCAGTCTCTCCTCATAGGGCTTTGTATTTATTTGAACGGGGCTGCTATTGAAAGTGGTTGTGAGATCAGTTATGTTCAGCCAGTTTTTTGGGAACTGCTGTTGAACTGTACACCAGCTTTGGACTGTCTGTTATCCTTCTTTCCAAAGAGAGGTAACATTCACCTAGGCTTTATCTCCAGGACTTCAGAAAGGGAGGTACAGGCAGTGGAGGTTGGCGGCTTCAGTCTCAGTGGGGCTGTGAATCCTTTTCAGAAGCAGACAGACCTCTAAAGGAGCTATCCAAGGTGCGCACCCCTAGCCCCGAAACAGGTTCATCACCTTGGATAGCTCCTTTAGAGCTCTGGCTGGTTCTGACTGAAACCCAGAATCGATTCACAGCCCCACCGAGATCGGAGCCAGCAGCCTCCACTGGGTTCAGACAGAGACCTCCTCTAGATGGATTCCGTTTGACGTCTGGTTAGCCGATTATGCGCATAATCACTGAAGCGCTTTATCGTAAATGCTTGTATGCAGGAGGTAATTGAGCACTCAACAGGTGACCTTACCGGTTGTTTCAAATGCGCTTTACAAGTAGTTAATGCGGAGAATCGTTTGTTCACATAGTCAAAATGCGCTTTAATGGCAGGAGCAAAATAAAACTCGCTATTTAACGTGCATTTGATAATGCACATAATCGGAGAGAAAACGCGCCTCTACGCCCGATTTGCTCTCCGTTCTTGTAGAGGTAAAAATTTTAATGCGTCTTGAAAGAGCTTTAAATGCCTCTTGTAGAGGCAGCCACTGTCCTCAAAAGGTGTGCGTGAATACAAATAGCATGCCAGGCCCTGAAGATCCCATCAACAGCTCTATTATCTCTCTCAAATGCTTTCATTGGCTGTTAGCTCAGCCAGTCTTGCCTAGTGGTTAGAGCGTTAAACAGGAACTCCCTGCTTGACCATGAAGCCTACTGGATGACCTTAGGTCCATCTCTATTCCTCAGCCTGGTCTTCCGCATAGGGGTGTTGTGTTGTTTGGTGCAGGGAGAGAACCACGGACCCTGCCTTGCATGGAATAAAAATGGAATGAGAAATGGCTTGTTTGTGCATTACTGCTTGGCAGATAAGAAAAGTGAATGACAAGCGAATCGGGTGGAATCGGAGGTGAAATGGGAACCACAAACGGAGCCACGCCGCAGATTCCGACAACCCATCCTTGTACAAAGGGAAGATTCTTGGAGCGGGGAGGCGGGAAATTATCTATGGAAATGCTGAAGAGCTGCATGGAACAGGGCCTGAGAAAGGTTGACAGTGGGGCACAGAAGCAGCGAGGCAGCGGTGAGAGGGAACCACAGGGAACCGGTCTCCTGAAAGGGGTGCGAAGAAGCGGGAGAGAGCCCCATTGTGTGTCGGGCAAAGAGGGTCACCAACAAGTTAAACTGGTTAATGTGTTGGGGCGGCTTCCTTAGCACCGCTGTAAGAAAGCAAAACAGCTGGACAAAAGGCAGAAGGGGCGCGTTCTTTCCAGAAAAGCCGTCTGTCTTTAAAAGGATTTCATTTATTTTCTGCCCATTGAATGGAATTTCGTGGTGACTCCTTCAAGGCTAAGGGTTCCCCCCCTTCTCCTCTCCCCCCACTCTCTTTGGTGGCAGGAGTGGGCAAATCTCCCGGCTTCCCTCCCCTCTGCATTCTTCTCTCCACAGCAACGGCGAAAACCCCATTATAGCCGCCAGTGTTGCAGGCAGAGATGGGTCCGAGGGACACAATGGGCCCCGGGGAAAAGCGTCCAGCCCTCGTGGAAGCGGGTGACCTGAAGGGGACATCCCTGCACCGTCTCGTCCCTGATGCATGTCGCTCAGGCTGCCTTGTCTCATTCGCTGTGGGTAAAATAAAGGAGGGAGGCTTTGGGGTTGGTTTAATGGTCCTTGAAGGCTTTGCTTCGGATAGTTGAACCCTGGAATTCACTACCACAAGATGTAGTGATGGACACCGATTTGATGGCTTTAAAAGGGGGTTGGATAAATCCCTGGAGGAGAAGGCTATCAATAGCTACTAGTCCTTTTAGCTGTGTGCCATGTGCATCAGTTGCTGGGGAACATGGGCAGGAGGGTGCTGTTGCTCTCATGTCCTGCTTGTGGGTTTTCCGCGGGCAGCTGGTTGGCCGTTGTAGGAACAGAATGCTGGACTAGATGGACCCTTGGTCTGATCCGGCAGGGCTCTTCTGATGTTTTTATGCTTTCTCCACCCAGTGCTGGCTCCAGCATGGCTGAGGATGATGGGAGTTGTAGTCTGACACATCTGGAGGGTGCCAGCTTGGGGCAAGGACTTCCACAACCATCTCCACTGATATCAGACCATCTGCTACCACGTTCCCCATTTCCATATTGGGAGAGGCAGCCAGCATTGGAGAGAGGATGCTCTTGCAGTCAGCGCTTCAGCATCAATCCTCAGAGGAGCCCCACGACGGAGTGGCTGGGAGTTAATCCAACTGTGTGCACCTCTGCCAACCATTTCCTTTTGGGAAGAAGCGTCTTTAGCCAACAGCATTCCAGACGATAGCAAAGAACAGCTCAAGCCTCAGCAGCTGCCTTCCTGAGATGATAGGAGGCAGGCTCCAGCCCTGCTGGGACATGCAGGGGAATCTGAAGGCAGCATGTTGTTCAAAGGAAACCACTCTTGATCCTTCCTCCTTGGCTTGACTCGCTAGTTCAGCTCCACAATCCCCATTGCCAAGGCAGATCCCCATACAGGGCCTTCTTCACACACACACATTGCATTTATGGCACCACGACCACCACCTATCAACGAAACATGGCCGCGCTTCCAGTGAACAGCATCCATGAGGACTAGAAAGCTGTGCTTCGGAATTAAGGCTCAGGTTTCCTGGAGAGCCACCTGAACATCTAAGGTTGGTTTATACTGGCAGAGACGGTCAAATCTAGCACCTTCTGTAGGCAAAACACTGAAGGAACAGAATGCTGCATTGGACAGCCTCTGGGTCTGATCCAGCATGACTCTTCTATTGACCATATGTGTTCAATGGCTAAAACCAAGCTTACAATATCCAGTGGTGCAGCTGGGGCTGGATTGGAGGCCAAAAACAGGTGGGCTTCCCAGCTGCCCCCCAATTGCCAACCCAAAAAGAGTCAGGTGATGGAGGTCGTAGCTTCAGCACCTGAGCAGCAGGGACATCCCAGGATCGAAGAGGAATATTGCATCTCCTCCTCTTTCTTCTATAGATTATATAGTCCAGAGCTAACCACAAGGCATACACACAACATATACAGATGTTCAATGTCTTTATTTTTGCTTTAAATATATATTATCTTTTTCTACAACCCAAGAGTGCTTATCCACATAAATGGGTTGCACATCAGGGCAGCAGAAGCAAACTTCATTTTATCTGTAGAGTCCCCCCCCCCTCTCTCTGTCACACACACACACACACACACACGGGGATGTTTGGAAAATAACTGCTGCCTTTGCTTTGCATAATTAACAAGGAACCTTCTCTTCTTTCGTTACACATTGCCCAGCACTTTGAGGGAGCTCTCTTGGTGGAGGGATCATCGCCCTTCTTCTTCTTCATAGGACAAGCTGATTCTGTCCCCCCTCACCCCCCCCCCGTAATTCTCCAATTCAATCTGTGTGTGTGTGTGTGGGGGGGGGAATAATCCCTCCTTTTGGACCCAGACCAATCCCCTGAGCACATTTCAATGCAGCACATAACCACAGGGAGCGATTCGCACTGGAATTTGGGCCTCGTGGCCTCTTTCACTATTGCCTTAAAAGGGGGCCCAGACCGTCACTGGCGGAACTGTGGGGCCCTGATGACATCGGAGAGCTGGCATTTGTGTTCTGCCTTAATCACGCCAGCTTTCAACATTTCTTTCTTGTGGTCTTTCCAAAAGCAGATGCCCGCAAGGGAGATCTCTTCTTTCGTGTTACCTCCCTTCCCGTTCTGGCAACACACATGCTGTCTTCCCTCTCCCACCCGGTGTGAAAATCACGCACACACCTCTGAGCTTCTCTAAACATTATATGCAGAATTAAACTTTTGCAAGGGAGCAGCAGAGAGAGAGGAGGACATCTTCACTAAGAGGCTGCCTTGATGATGGCGCATTTTTATTTATTTATTTTTACTTATTTATTACATATATATACCGCCCCGTAGGTGAAGCTTTCTGGGCGGTTTACAAAAATTAAAACCATTGAACATTTAAAAACCAATATACAAAAATTAAAACCATTAAAGCCTAAAAACAAACTACATGTCATTTAAAACTGTCCAGGGGTCAGTTAGAAAGCTCAACAGGTGCTGTTAAATGCCTGGGAGAAGAGAAAAGTCTTCACCGGGCACTGAAAAGATGACAGTGTTGGCACCAGGCAAGCCTCGTCAGGGAGATCGTTCCATAATATTGGGGCCACCACTGAAAAGGCCCTCTCCCTTGTTGCTATCCTCTGAGCTTCCCTTGGAGTAGGCACCCAGAGAAGGACCTTGGATGTTGATCGCCACGAGCCTCCAAAATCCGTGGTTTCACTCCTGCGGGGTTGCACCACGTTATCCTCACTCCAAGGAGTGAGCGCTGGGTTTATATGGATCATGGGGGGGGGGGGGGGAGCCACCGCTTCCGCTGCTATCTGTCCCTCCCTGGCTTTCCCCCCCTTACCTCGTTGGGATTGGTGATCATTTATAGGGATGGGTGGGAATTTCTTTCCAATTCAGTTTGGACAAGAATTTACCCAAACTCCCAAAGTTCTCCATATTTTAATTTCCTCAAAAAAGATTTTGAAAATTCAGATGTGGGAAAAATGGACGGATCCATCCACCCAGGCTCACAGCTGTGAATACTTTGCTCCCAAAAGTCTGCGTTTGAATCCTCGTGTAGTCAACCACATCAGTACTTAGAGTTGCCACTTCTTTTTTTCTGGCAGGCTCCTCAACACCTACGTAGCAGGCTGGTTTATCATAGTCTTCTCAATGCTGGGAGTAACCGTCCCTGTTGAATTTGGCCAGTGCTGATGGGTGGAGCTTTCATTCTAGTACGTTTCTGTTACGAATTTACCAAAATTCAAATAAAAAATGTCTTCCTATTTGGGGGAGAAAGAGCTAGAGAATTTGAATTGCAGGAGAAAGCGAAGATTCGCCAATCCTTGGTTCATTTAAGGGATTCACCACCACAAGAAGTCAATGAGAAGATGGCGGCATATAAATGTAATAATTAAATAAATAAAAACATGTTTGAGGATCTATCTATATATATATATATACACACACACACACACTTTTGAGGATATATATATATATATATATATATCAGAAAAGGTCCTTAAAAATCCAGTCATTGTAATTTGTCAGTGAGATGGAATTTTTTCTTCATGGCTAACCAAGGATAGCTATCCCTCCCACTCTTACCCTGGGGAAAGAGTTATTTAATCTCTTAACCACATACAAATACACACTTCAAAACAAATCTGAAAGAATAAAGACATCTAGAAGAACAGCTTCTAAGAAATAACAAAGGTGGGAATTTCCCCGCTGTAGGCCCAATTTCCCATCTGGAACACAATAATGCCTCTTGACTGTCTACATCAACCTTCTTCCACTTGGTGACCCCAGAAATGTTTGACGACAACTCCCAGAATCCCCCAGCTGGTCTCTTTGGATAGCTTAAAAGGTGATTGGACAAATTCATGGAGGAGAAGCCTATCAATGGCTACTAGTCCTGATGGCTATTTGCTACCTCCAGTATCAGAGGCAGTCTGCCCAGGTACATCAGTTGCTGGGGGAACATGATAGGTAGCTTGTTTTAAGGCTTTTTATGGTTTTAAATTTTGTATATTAGTTTTTAAATGTTCAATGTTTTTAATTTTTGTAAACCGCCCAGAGAGCTTTGGCTATGGGGCGGTATATAAATGTAAATCATCATCATCATCATCATCATCATCATCATCATCATCTTAGCACAGATGGGCCTGTCCACTCCACTCCCCACTGGCCAGAAGGGTCCTTCGTAGTGAATCCAACTTTCCGTTGTTGGTCAGTGGAGGAGTGGAGCAGGGCAGCAAGAGGATGTCCAAAAACAGTCTCCCCAGAACAAAGCTGGGAGCAGTGGAGGGTGATGGCTCTGATTTCAGTGGGGTGGAGCTTCTGCCCTAGGTCCCATCTCTTATATCAGAGTGTGACAAAGAGATAGCAGCCAGGGACTCACTTAGAAAGAAACCGTACACTCTTATACACGTTCCCCATTTTGTCTGCCCCTCTGAACCGTCTGGTGCCCTACAAATGTTTTGGACTACAACTCCCATCATTCCTGACCATTGGCCATGTGGCTGGGGTTGAGAAGAGTCATTGTCCAAAACATCTAGAGAGCACAAGGTTGCCTCTCCTTGCTCCAGACGATCAGTTCAGTGTCAAACCGACACGTTCACAGTTTCTCTCTAGACCCATGGCCAATGTCAAATATTTTACTCCACTTAGCCATGAACCCCAAGACACCCCTGTCTCGTGTTACGGTTTCAGCCCAGAATGCTTTGATCGCGGCCTCCTGTAATGCTGGGAATATTTTAACGTCTCTGACTTTGTTCCCATCCCAGCTGCTATTGTTTCTAGGGAAGCATAAACATGGAACCCAAGGGGACACGGAGGGAGAAATGAAAACCGTTCCCTATTCTCCTCTGTCAGCCCCTAAATGACCTCCAGTATCACCAAATAATCCTCCACAAAGCAAATTCTTCCTGGATTATATTTTAATATCTGCAAAGCCTCAACTTGAAAAGGAAAACAAACGGCGGAGCAGCTCACGGATCTCCTTGGGGAACGAGGAGAGAAATAAACAAACAGGACGGGTGGATTAGAAGGACCAGAGGACACTGGCCTGACCCAGCATAGGGCAGAAGAGAGCTGGTGGTGACTAAGGCTGGGCTGGGCTACGATCCGGCAAATGTGGTCTCAGCAACAACCATCGACTCCCCCATAAGGTTCGACACTTTGAGGATCCAATGTTGAATCTGAATAGGAGCCAGTGTAGTGTAGTGGCTAAAGTGTAGGCCTGGGAGCCAGGAGATCCGGGTTCTAGTCCCCACTCGGCCATGGAAACCCACTGGGTGACTTTGGGCCAGTCACAGGCTCTCAGCCCAACCCACCTCACAGGGTTATTGTTGTGAGGATAAAGTGGAGAGGATTATGTATGCTGCCTTGGGTTCCTTGGAGGAAAAAAGGTGGGACATAAATGCAATAAATAAATAAATAAATAAATAAATATAATATGGAGTACAGGGCTCCTTTATCTTTAACAGTTATACTGAAAAGGGAATTTCAGCAGGTGTCATTGTTATGCATGAGCACCTGGTGAAATCCCCTCTTCATCATGACAGTTAAAGCTGCAGGAGCTATACTAGAGTGACCAGATACAAAAGAGGGCAGGGCTCCTGCAGCTTTAACTGTTGTGATGAAGAGGGAATTTCACCAGATGCTGCATGCGTAACAATGACACCTGCTGAAATTCCCTTTTCTGTACAACTGTAAAAGATACAGGAGCCCGATCCTCCTTTCCATAGGGTCACCCTACTGCTCAAGGTTCAACAACCAGTACTACACACGCTCACAGAGAGAGCAAGGCAGTGATGCTCAAATAGCGTTTAGGCAGCCCTTCTTCAAGAAAGCGCTATTTCCCACAAATCATCAGTTCCACCTCCAGTAACAGGGCTCTAAGGTGCAGGAGTATCTCCGTTGCTTCTCTGTGTCATTCTATAGCCATGACCCCGTTTTTTTCCACAGTGGTTCACACGAACTAGGAGCATTCGGGCCTCTTGTCCTCCTCCTGTTCCTTGCTGCTCTTTCACTCTCTGCCTTTGATTCTCTTTTTCAGGCCTGCGCAGGACAAAGTGAGCTTGGCATCGCCGAAGGGAGAAAAGCGGCCTACCTCTGTCCTCCGCTGCTCTCCCTCCCCATTAGCCTTTGGAAACAAGTCTCACATTCAGAAGACAGACAATGCTGAGGAATAATACCCCAAAGCAAGCGGATCGGGTGTCGGTTGCTTCATGGGACCCAAAGAGCTTTTTCACTGGGTCCTTTTATTTTCTTCTCTCATTTGGGGGGGAGGAAGAGCTTTTCAGAGAAACGCAGTATCTCTACGATTAGGTTCTCTCCCCAGAGAAACCTGGTGTGTCTCTATTGTCCCGGTGGCTGTGGGAATGGAGAAGCCCAGAGGTTAACGAACAATGGAGAAAGGGATTCTGCACCTCAACTCTGCCAAATGCAAACCTCGCCTTCTCTCCCTCCTCTGTCGACAGACCTTGGCATCTTTACACCGTTTAGGGTTCCCAGCTTTTAACCTGGCATCTGATGGACACAGATCTGCTATAAGCAATACTCACAGCGGGGTGGGATGCTATCCCATTTCTTTTCAGATGGGCCTAAAACCATCCTGCTACTTTTCTATGGACGAGAGATGAGCCTAGCCTAATTCTATTTGCTTATTTATTTAAAGGACTCATGAGCTGTCCTTCAGCCTGCCTAGTTTAGGGTGACTAGAGAAAATCCAGGTCAGGGCTCCTGTAACTTTAACAGTTGTAGAGAAAAGGGAATTTCAGCCAGCGTCATTTGTATGCAATTCGTTCCTGGTGAAATTCCCTCTTCATCACAACAGTTAACGTTGCAGGCACTATACTAGAATGACCATACACAAAAGAAGGCAGGGCCCCTGCAACTTTAACTGTTGTGATGAAGAGGGGATTTCACCAGGAACTAATTGCATACAAATGACACTGGCTGAAATCCCCTTTTCTCTACAACTGTTAAAGTTACATGAGCCCTGACCTGGATTTTATCTGGTCACCCTAACCTAGTTCAAAGAATAAAATAGTACAAATTCAACAGCAACTTCTAAAACATTTAAAACGCTGTTGGCTCCTTTGAAGAAAACCCAAATGAGAAATAATAATAATAATAATAATAATAATAATAATAATAATACATTTATTTCTTACCTGCCTCTCTCTCTGGTTGATTAAGACTGCTCCTTGGGAGTAAGCCCCATTGAACTCAGTGGGACTTACTTCTGAGTGGACTTAAGTAACCTAGATCTCCGCCTTGATTGTGGGTCTAATCCTTGATCCGTTGGGTGATCATTATTTTTACTCTTGCGGATGGAATGGGGGAATTGAGACAGGAACACAGTGGGCTTATACTCAGTCAGACCATTGGTCTATCTATAATGCCATTGTTTACTGGTGCATTGGGTGACCCTATGGAAAGGAGGACAGGGCTCCTGTATCTTGAACAGTTGCACAGAAAAGGGAATTTCAGCAGGTGTCATTTGTATGCATGCAGCACCTGGTGAAATCCCCTCTTCATCACAACGGTTAGAGGCGTAGGAGCCCTACCCTCTTTTGTCTCTGGTCACTCTACTAGATTTGAGTGTCGAAACTTTGTTATTGTATTTGTGTAAGAGAAAATCACTTACTGGGAAAGAGGTTTGTTAAAAATGGAATAATACTTGCTGCATTCCGGAAGGATAAATGCCAAGAGAACGTTTGTCCGTTTTGTCTTTTTTTTTAACTTTCACGTGAAATGATTCGTTTGAGTTTCTTTCAGAAGGAATTGATTTCCTATTTGATTTTGCGATGTTATAATAAATTGCTGTTTTAAAAGGGGGAAGAAAGGGGGGGGGGGAAGAAAGGAATTACCTCTTCCTGGGGCAGATTTACGTTAAGCAGGATATGATACTTGGAAAACAGGTTGAAAACTGTCTATGGAGTGTGTCCTGGGCTCCAACAGTTGTCACTATTGTTATAAACCGTTATAAAGCAGTAGTGTAGATCTTGCCTGGCAATTGCAAATTGCGGTTTGAGGAAAATGCACCATCCTTGGGACTTATCCACTAACCAAAGAACAGCAGCTATCAGGAAAGACCGAACATTCCTTGCACTGGAAAACGTTAGGACGGAAGGAACACCAAAGGGATTCCCCCTCACAGCTGCCTGTTGCATTGAGAGAACCCAGTGAGTAAGTGTAATTTACTCCAGGGCAAACAAAAGACTGGGTTTGGGAGTTGATCGAAGGCTTAGGTGGGCTGGGCCAGCCACTAAAGAGACACGAGCTGCCTTTGCAAGGTTGTTTTTCAAGGCTTGTTGGGCTGTTCTCTGTGTCCAGCTCTTTCTGAGCCCCTTTCTCCCTCCACATCTGGAAAACAGCTCCCATCTGCCAGTAAACAGGCATCCAGGGGAAAGGGAGGGTTAATGCTGTCCTTCCTTTGGGACACCCCAGAGCCAAGGTAGGAAGAAAACATTGAGAGGTAAGAGAGTCAGCTGCCAGAGTCCACAAGAGAAAAATAACTCTCCGTTTTGTGCTTTTTTGTTTTCTGATGCAGAGGAAACAAGCAGAGCGGGGGGGGGGGGGGGAACCCTGATTCTGTTGGACCCGGTCTACAAGGGGGGAAATTTCCTATCTAGATATCATGTTGAAGGCAATGGCGCCATTGTAAAGGTAGGACTTTGGGGCAGATGTCCAGGACTCCATGTAGCAGAATGAGATCCAGTATGGTGTAGTGGTGAAGAGTGTTGGATTGGGACTCAAGAGAACCAGGCTCTAGTCCTCAGTCAGCCATGAAACTCACTGGGTGACTTTGGGCCAGTCACTGACTCTCAGCCTAACCTACCTCACAGGGTTGAAAGTGGTGAGAATCTGCAGGTGACACCAGGCAGGGGGTCTGGGAGCTGCAACTTTAATTACCCACAATACCCTAAATGTAGCATTGCTCTGGGGCAGGGGCATTATGGGAAATTCAACTTGTGGCTCTCGCTGGCTCCACTGGATGGGCGACATCTAAATTTCCTACAATGCCCTTGAGCAACACTACTTTGGGGGATTGTGGGTAATTGAAATGGCAGGCAGCTGAGAGCAAAGCAGTCTGCTGCGATCATTGGACGGGAAGCTTGCCGAGAGGCCCCCTGAGCTGTGTGGTTGGGGTTAAATTCTGGGACTGGCCTTACTCCTGGGGAGGGGAACTCCTAGGGTGACCATGTGTCCTACTTTGCAGAGGGCAGTCCTCTACTTAAAAGGCGATTCAGGGACAGTCCTCTATTTGAAGGCATTCTGTATTTAACGGGACAAAAGAAGCACATTGATTTACCAGGGCAGGGATCCGAAAATATGGGCTGTCCATGGTAAATAATGATTTTGGGGGTGCATGAAACTCTGTTTCTCTCTTCGAATGCTACAACCTTTTCACCTTTCGTTTCACCTAAGGATATTAGAATTAAAGAGAAAGCAGCCCTTGGTTAAAGTTCTCTCCATAAGAGAAGCACAGAAAGGCGGCCAGGGCCTAGTCCTAACCCGAGATCTTTGCAGGTGGCTGCGTTTCTGGAATCCCTCTTCCATGTATCATATGACTAGCTGAAGAGAGAACACGGCAACGGCCCGTGAGGATTTGCTTCCATCTCTGATAATGTTAATTACGCTGCAGCTGCTGCAGAGATGAGGCCCAATGCTATTTTGCTGGTGCCTAGAAATTCACCCAGTCGTGGAAGAAGAAGGGAGCTCAAATGACCTCTGTAAAGAACTTCCCAAAGCAGCACAGAGGTAACAGCCTGGGTGGGGCAATGATCCAAGCATGAGCTGGAAGACGGAGGCCCCTTACACACTGACAAAGAAGAGGAAATGCATTGCCAAAAGATGGAGGAAAAGACGGCATCAATGTGCATAACATTTGCACATGCAAAGTTATATGTATAGGTGCAACTTTAGAACATAAGAAGAGCCCTGCTGGATCAGATCTAGGGAGTATTCTGTTCACACAGTGACCCATGGCCACGTAAATCCCACAAGCAGGACATGAGTGCATGTCCCCTTTTAAAGCCATCCAAATTGTTGGCTGTCACTATGTCTTGTGGTAGTGAATTCCATAGTTTGACTATGTGCTGTGTGAAGAAGTCCTTCCTTTCAACTGTCCTGAATCTCTCACCAGTCAGCTTTGTTGGATGACCCTGTTGGGTTTTAATATTATGAGAGAGCGTAATAATATTATGGAAGAGTCACTAGCCCCCACTGTTTCAAAGAGAGGATGGACCTCTGATCGCCCTTCAATTAGAGAACTGCCCCCTTTAAAAGAGACCACCTGGCCACCCTAGGGCCAAGACACGGTGTGCATCACGTAGCTAGGTGCCCATCAGGACTCCATCTGGTACATCTTCAGCTTGTGCAAGTTTTATGCCTACCTGTGCTGACAAGCTCTTAGAATCCTGCATATACTGCTCAAAGGGCCTTCCAAATGGGTCCCTTCCAATATCTTCATCCTGTGGGCAGGGTTTCCTAGATCAAAACCATTCTCAACATGCTTCCCTGAAGACTCTAGCTAAGACCTTCCCCCTTTTTTTCTTTTAATATGATTCACTCATCCTCTTTAACGAGGCCAGGAATTTTCCCCGGCTACCTAATTAGCTTCGACAAAGAGACGTCGCCAATCGCTCTTCCGAGCTGGGGAGGAAATGGCGCACAACGAAAACCAAGGACTGAGGACCAGCGGCAAGTTCCCAAGAAGTTGCCCCAATTCACTCAATGGAAGGATAAATCCTGTCCATCACGCTGGGAACAGACTTGCAAAGGTTTTGTCCTGAGTTCTTTATGCCGGGCCTGGAATTCTCCCTTGTGTTCCCCCATTCCAGCCAAGTTGAAAGTGCCGCTATGTTACCGTTAATCAGCCAGAAACTCCCGTACAAAGCATAGACTGAGCCCTCTTTGTCTGGGAGGCTTTGGTGTGGGGCAAGGGGGTGTAGAGAGAAGACTTGGGGAGGGCTACTTGACATGGATCTGGAATGCCCGGGACAATAGCCCCGGCCACCTCTTAATTGGGATGGATGCTGGTATGAGCCAGTGCAGAGCATCACAATGTTTGCATCCGCTTGGGAGCTACTTGGACAATGATGGGAACTGGTAAGCAATCCAGCAGAGGAAAGAGGCGGCGACAGTGGGGGTGGGGGGCGGGGAGAAATCCAACTAAAGGAGTGTGAGGGGCTTGCTAATGAGGAACACCCCCACCTTCGGTTGCAGAAAATGATCCCTTTTCAAAGGGGTCCAAAGTGAAGCATGGCCGTGGGGCTGTTCAGGAAGATTATTTATTTTATTTCATTTTATTTGTTTATTCATTTATGAGGCCATTTCTCTATGCTTCCCAATAGCCCAAGCTCTCATGGAAGTTAAATCCGTAAAATGCAACAACTTGATGAAAACACAATATAAAACTTTTCAAAGTTTAACACAACAATATTTTTCATTTAGGTTTTATTGTTACATTCAATGACATATTTATATGTCTATATGTGTGTATACATGTATATGTATATATATCTCCACATACACACACACACACACACACACCACTCGAAAAGCGGAATAAACGACCGCTAGTAGCACCAGCAGCTCCATGATGTTGGAGAATGTGGAGAGGGAGACATTTTTCTTCCTCTCCCATAATATTAGAACCCAATGGGGTCGTCCCATGAAGCTGATTGGTGGGAGATTCAGGCCACATAAAAGGAAGGACATCTTCACACAGCGCAGAGTACTCTGGAATTAGCTATCACAAGATGTGGTGATGGCCACCAATTTGGATGGCTTTAAAAGGGGATTTGATAAATGCATGGAGGAGAAGGCTATCAGTGGCAACTAGTCCTGATGGCTGTGTGCTACCTCCAGTATCAGAGGCAGTAAGCCTATATATACCAATTGCTGGGGAACATGGGTGGGAGGGTGCTGTTGCACCGTATTCTGCTTGTGGGTCCCTGGTCGACAGTTGGTTGACCACTGTGTGAACAGAATGCTGGATTAGCTGGACCCTGGGTCTGATCCAGCAGGGCTCGTCTTATGTTCTTAGCACATCCAGTTTATATATATATATATATATATATATATATATATATATATAAATTCTAGCATTTAAAATTTTATAGCTTTAACATTTTTAAACATATACATATAAAAACAGATTTTTAAATGTGGAGCATTTTGGTATAAAACACCAACATAGTCCAGAGTTCTCTTAAATAAACATTCACTGAGCATTTACTATAGCGCTCTAAGGTGCTTCCGGATGGAAGGATCCTAGCGCTATGCCTCAGAAGACGTTGTACAGGAGAATTGCAAGTGGATGACACTGTCATCCGGTCTATGAATGTGGCATGGCAAATGCCGGATGAAAGCCTAGTCTGGAATCACCCGGAGGAAAGACACCAGTAAACCTATAGCAAAAAGATGGGAAGGCATCATTTGTCTTCAAGTGAAGCATCCCTCCGGCGCTTTCCGTTCTCCGTACCGTCATCTCCACACAGCCCAGGTGACACGGCTGGCAGGAATTTCCAACCCAGGCTTTGGTGATTTACAAGACTGGTTAACCAACAGAGAAAGGGATGGTGAAATAACCAGCGCCAGATGAATCATGCCAGAGAGAGCAGAAGTTTCTCCAGCGTGGAACAGAATGCCTCCTTGGGGCGAGGAAGGGAGTACTGTGTCTAGTTCTGGCCGCCACACTTCAAGGTGGATGTAGACAAGCTGGAGCGTGTTCAGAGGAAGGCAATGAGGATGATCAGGAGTCTGGAAACAAAGCCCTATGAGGA
This sequence comes from Anniella stebbinsi, assembly GCA_029215795.1. Classification (NCBI taxonomy): domain Eukaryota; kingdom Metazoa; phylum Chordata; class Lepidosauria; order Squamata; family Anniellidae; genus Anniella; species Anniella stebbinsi. The sequence goes on from JARDYH010000007.1 coordinate 58,023,587, forward strand.
AAGAACTGGGCATGTTTAGCCTGGAGAAGAGAAGACTGAGGGGGAGACATGATAGCACTCTTCAAATACTTGAATGGTTGTCACACAGAGGAGAGCCAGGATCTCTTCTCGATCAACCCAGAGTGCAAGACACGGAATAATGGGCTCAAGTGACAGGAAGCCAGATTCTGGCTGGACATCAGGAGAACTTCCTGACTGTTAGAGCAGTACGACAATGGAACCATTGACCTAGGGAGGTGGTGGGCTCTCCCACACCAGAGGCATTCAAGAAGCAGCTGGACAGCTTTCTGTCAGGGATGTTTAGGGTGGATTCCTGCCCTGAGCAGGGGATTGTAGGCCTCTTCTAACTCTACTATTCTATGATTCCAGGAAGACAGAAGGATGAATCCAACATTGCATAATAGATAATGCAACCATCCTCCATCAGCCTTCTCTGGCCGATCACACACACACACACACACACGCCTGTCATCAACTACAACTCCCATCATCCCTAGCCAGCATGCCTATTAGAGAAGGCTGCCCTAAATCAGGGGTGCAGAGCGTCAGGCCCACAAGCCAAATCCTGCTAGACTGGGGGCCCCAATCCAGCACTCTGGGGTTTGCCAGATGGCCCTTCCCACTTTCCCTTGACTACCAATCATTTGCCTGGGGGTTAGAAGGCGAGGCAATTAGAAAACGAAACTTCTCAGCTCTGGAGGGACCTTATGAGATAAAATAATCTATTCTATCTCCTTTGTATACTATGTGCTATAATAAATTGGCCCGTGATCACACATGCCCTCTCATCGGATCGATATTTTACAAATGTTCTTTGCAAGGTGAGACATCTTTTTATTAATGTTAGATGTTTGGCGTGAAAAAAAATGATTGTTTGTACTTGGAAAGACTCGTTTTTTAAAAAAGAAAAGAATGGACACTTGAAACATTTGGATTTACAGACCCTGGTAGGGACCTCGGTAGGGACCCCGTAATCCTCTTTCTTCATTCCAACAACTGCCCATTGTAAGTTCCTTATCAGCCTCTGATTGGCATTTTCTGGTTTCCCCATATTCCAAGAGCCATAAGGGTCAATGCAGGGGAAGTGACAACATGGGATCCCAGCACTAATCCTGCTACCTCTCCATTATGCCACATGGAAGGAGCCCAGAGCCATCTGCTCTGTGAGATATTTGCAGGGTTCCCAGGCTTTTCGGTGTCCAGGAAAGGCTGCTGGGTCGGGGGAGGGGCTGGTTAAACAACGATGAATCCCCCAGACCAGATGCTGAGGGGGTGGAAACGAGGTAAGGAAGGCAGCGGACTCAGAGTATGGGAAACCTCTCTAGCTGCATCTGTATTAACGTCTTTGTGATGTCTTTGCTGTCCACCCGGGCAACAAAAGACATCTGACAGATGGAACCAGTCCCATTTATTTACATCAATGAGGGATTACGGCAGTGAGCAAGCTGAACGATCAGCTACTTCCATGAGGTCTAGCACCATGCTCTGCCCAGGAAGTTTTGAAACAATTTTTTCTTGCAAACCAGACAGCACATTTGAGCTGTAAACAGATTCTTATTGCTCTGCAACGATGAGGATGAGATCCCCATTAAGACAGCCTGGGGATTTGCCTCGATTCAGCCATGGTATCTTGATCATTGTGCAAAGCAGAGACGAGACGAGGTTTCTCGGGTAACTATTTTTTGAGAAATTGTCTGAGAATGTCCTTTTTCTTGCTCTCCCCCCCCCTCCCAATTCTCTACAATAGGGTGGAGAATTTTAGGCCCAATTATGAATCCACCCCAATCTATGTTAGCATTGTTGAAGAAAGCAATGGGGTTTTCCCTGACTTCCTATCTCATTTTTAACCCATTGCTTCCCACGGCATATTGGATGTATCTCTTTAAATAGCCTATAGTGGAAAAATCAGTTTCCTCCTCTGATACTTGCTCTTTAGACATGTGGGATGACAACTCCCATCACCCCAGCCAACACATCTGCGGGGTGCCAGCTTGCACAAGCCCACTCTGTTGGCATATCTGCAAGATGGTTCTGTAAGTTTCCATGCCTTAGCCTTATCTTCCTCACAGGGTTGTTGGTGTATGTTCGCCATCTTGAGCCTCTTGGAGGACTGTAATAAATAACCCACCCTGCCCTTTTGTAACAAAATGGGAGGCAAGCACCATGAGGCATTTTGAAGCGTAATGTATGAAAATGCCCTTTAATAACATGGCTTTCAAGGCCGAAGAGTAGGGCTGTGCACGGACCCCTCCCCCCTGATTTGCTTCAGAGGCCGATTCAGGGGTTTCAAATAGGTCCTCATTCGACTCAGGGTGCTTCGGACCTGGGCCGACCTACTTCGGATTTGGATCCGAAGAGAGATCTGGACACCCAAAGTGGGTCAGCCATTGTGGGTTTCTGAGTGTGAGGCCAACCAGGAGTCCAGTTCACCCCCCAAACCCAGAACCACCACCCTCACCTGTGGGATTTACCTGAGCCGCCTGGCAGTCACCTGTCCTTGATGAGAGCTGCCATTTTCAATGAAGATGAGGGCTATGGCATTTCCTACATCTAAGTTCTCAACTACAGCGGCCGTAAAGGGCCATTTCCAGATTTGGATTCGGGGTTCAGGCCTGAAGCAACGCACAGCCCTACGGAATGGATATAGCAGGGCTGGCCCTACCATTAGGTAGAGTGAAGGAATCACCTCAAGTATCAGATGCTTGGAGATACCAGCAAGATGTTGAAGGAGAGACCTGTGTGCCCCCAAAGTTAGCCTGCTGCCTTCAGAAGCAGTGGATGGTGCTGTCCCATTGGTCTAGCTGGCTTTTGTACATGGAATGAGAGGAGGCGCCATCTTGTTCCTTCCTGGCAGCAAAATGTCTCGGGCTGGCCCTGCAGCAGAATGAGTATCATCGGCCGCTGTGCGAAACAGGATGCTAGATAACATGCACCTTTGGCCTGATCCAGCAGGGCATATGGTCACTTGAGCTGGCGTGTGCAAATGTTTTCAGAAGTCCATGCATACACTTTTCACCACGATGTTCAGTGCACCAAGGAAACATCACGTCGGGATGATGCATTTGACATCTTTCTTGGCTTTCTCGAAAACGGGTGCAGGGGTGAAGCTGGTATTTGCGCTTGAAACACAGACATGGCTCTTGGACTTGTGGGCTGTGTTTTTTATTTCAGAGATGTCTCCAACGCAGAATGCCAAAGAGGTGAGTTAAACCAGACGTTTCAGCAGGCACGGCCGACAAAATAGATCTTTTTTGTACTTGAAGCTGTGCTTGAGAAAATGAGGGTGAGAGTGGGGAAAAAGCAATTAAAGCAGGAATGCATCTTCCAGTGGGGATTTATATTCAAGTTGTAGATGAGGGAGTTTATTTATTTTAAATTTAAGCATTGCTTGCTGAAACGACCTAAGAAGATGATAGAGCTGGGAGTGATTCTGTTTTAATTCTTGACAATGGGAACCTACAACAAAACATTACAGTGTTGAGTGTTCCTGTTGTGTGATCTCCATTCCCCCTCCTCCTTGGTTTTCTGTCCCCCCCAACAGTCAATCCATGTGTTCCACGACCAATGGGCACCTCAGGAGGCTATTTTTTGGGTCCCCCCACTTAGGATTTCCCTCCCTAAAATTTTTATGTATTTAGGGCAGAATCCTATGCATGTTTAGGCAGAATAAAGTCCTATAACTCCCAGCATTTCCTAGCCATTCTCCATGCCTTTAGATACTCTGTTTAGCTGGTTTCCGCAAGCCTACTGAAAACCTCCCTCTTGAGCACAGGGCGGTACGGTCTTAAACCACATAAGAAGTGGCCCCTCACACCTGCAGATCAGAATTAGAGGGAACAATGTGCTGCTGATGTGGTAAAAGTGGCCAGTGGGTTGGAGTTCCACTGAAAGGGATGACCTCTGGATACATTTTGGAAGCATCCACTGATTTAAAAATGCAGGTGCCAGGGGCTTCCAGCTCAGATCAAACATATCTGATCCAATGCCATCTTCCCTAGTTACCAGTTTGATTCAAGGCTCAATTCAAAATCCCAGTTTGGACTCTCAAAGCTATAACAGGGCCTAGGACCAGGGCAGGAACCTAGGAGCCCTTGGTCCATCTAGCCCAGTACTGTCGACTCTGACTGGCAGTAATGGCTCTCCAGGGTTTCATGAAGTTTTTCCAGCTCTATCTGGAGAAGCCGGGGATTGAACCAGAGAACTTCTGCATACAAAGCATAAGCTCTACCCACTGAGCTACAGCACTGCCTAGATAGGTAGATAGATGATAGATAGATAGATAGATATAGATAGATAGATAGATAGATAGATAGATAGATAGATAGATAGATAGATAGATAGATAGATGATAGATAGAGGGCCTGTTCTCCTCGTTTCTATAGATTCCTTCACTGTACCTTGGAAATTTATTCTATATAAAGCATTGGCGCACAGGGAGATGGGCAGGTGATGTCAAGGTAATTTCTTGACTGGCCAGCATCCAACACAATCTGTCCTTGCATATTTCCACTCTCCGCCTATTGTCCAAGCCTTATGTCCCCCTCCCACGACCCTCTTCTCCCACCCCCTGCTGAGGGTACAGCCGGCAGCTGCTCCAATTAAGAAGCCCTCGAAACAATGCCGTCTGGCGTCGGTGGGAACAACCAGGCTCCGGGTTGGCGTTGTTTGAGTTCCCTCAGGAAAGCACTATACGATGTAATATTCCCCCCCCGGTGACCTTTGGCCCTCCATCCTTTCAGGAAAGCACCTGCCAAACATGAGAGTAAAACACACAGGGATGGAGGAGCACATCAGCCCCACCCATTTTCCCAGTCTTAAATTTAGTTTGTCTCAACTTTGAGAATTTCATCAATCTTAGATTCGGTTCATTCTGACCTTTGTGGGTTTTTTAGTTATTATTATTATTATTATTATTATTATTATTATGCACGAAAATTCCTAAACATTTTTGTATGTGTTTCTCCTAATACATGCCTTTTGTATGCATTATTGCCTAATATACACATTTTTGTGAGTGGTTTTCCTAACATAATGCATATTCGAATGTTACATTCCTCTGATATATGCATTTTTGCATGCACATTTGGATTCGAGAGCTCCGTTGCAAAATTTGGAAAACTGCAAATTTAGAAGGGACACAGTTCAGACGGTGGTTCAAAAGTGTGAAATTAGATAAGTCCTAATCCCTTACTGACACATACTTTCATGCACTCAGAGACCCAATGCAGAATTGCTTAGTTTTGTAAGGCAAGAGATGATTCGGCTCAAACATATCCCCAAACTTAACCATTTTACCAGATAATCCTGCCTTTTAATCCAAGAATTCAGATCAACAACATTTGTTATGTTTTGTTTTGAGAAAATGAATTTTGAATGGGCTTCTCGTAAGAACGTAAGAACAGCCCTGCTGGACCAAAGGGCTCTCAAAATTGGTGACCATCACTAGGTCGTGCGGCTGCGAATTTCATAGTTTTAACTTTCACCATCACTTAAACACTTTCGTTCCATAGTTTAATCATTTGCATAAAATTGGCATGGAGTCATTTATAGGGACAGATGAACATTTAGATACGTGGAGAAAACCATATCTGGGAGACTTCAAGGCCCTTTCTTTACTTTGAAACCAAACTTGGGCTGGACGGGTCTCCGAATACCAAACACCTTCAAATAGAGGGACTGTAAAGAAGGAGACAAGATGGCCATCCGAAAACGCCATCTCCCTTTCGCCCCGCCTCCTTCCAGCTCCTGGTTCCCACACAGTTCCCATGCCAAGAGGCGCATGCCTCCGGTGGAGTCATGCGATTTCCCCCTCCTCGCTTGCCGCCTTGAGAATAATCCGATTAACCAAATGCTTCGGCACCTCTGGAATTGCCAGGGCTGTGTTTGCCTCTGGGATGTGCACCCACTGTACTCATCCAGTCCGTCGCTCAGCGTCCAACAGGATTCCAGATGAGATTGTTTGTATCTGAGCACGTCTAAGGCCCAAGGTGGCATTAACGGAACACGTGGCCTGCTCTGGGGGGGGGGGAATAAAAGAGTGGCATGCAACCTCTCCATGCTGACTCGGGCTCTCCAGTTTGCTTTTCAATCAAATCGTCTGTTTTATTAGTCTCGTCTGCTCTGTGTGCCTCGTCTGCACACAGAGCAGAAGGAGGTGGTAAACAACCGAAGAATATAAGAAGAGCCCTGATGGCGCCAGCCAAAGGTCCATCGGATCCCACATTCTGTTCGACCTCCAATGGCCAACCAGATGCTTCTAGGAAGCTGCGGAATTGGTATAGCTCAGTGGAGGCTGGTGGCTCTGATTTTGGTATAGCTCAGTGGAGGCTGGTGGCTCTGATTTTGGTCAGGCTGTGAATCTTTTCAAGGTTTCAGTCACAACCAGCCAGAATGCTCAAGAAATTATCCAAGGTGCTGAAGGTAGTCTGGGGGTCGGGTTCAGCCCCTTGGAGAAACCCATTTGCAGAGTGGAGTCCGACAGCTTTTCCTAGGCTCGGACCCCCAGACTTCGTCTCGGTTCCTGCTGTGGTGTCCGAGTTGGGTCAGTTCAGGAATTTTGCACATTTTTTTTTAAGGTTCTGCAATTTGTGCTAATTTCTGAGCCATTTGCACAATGGCGGCCAAATTTGCTCAAATTACATCCGAAATATGTGTCATTTATGCAAATTCAGCCGTAATTTGCAGATGCATCAGAAATGTATGCAAGTTGCAGAAAGTTCCCCCCCACACACACACAAAATGGTTCCCGAACCTCGAATAACAGCCTGCAACTTGGCTAGCAGGTGCAAAGTATGTTGTACGGGCCCCAAAAGAACAGGATTTCCCAGTGATGGACATCCGTCCCTGGAGGCACCTGTTTTGCCTGGGCTGGAAAGAGGATGTAGGACTAGATCCCACGGGGCTCTTTGCATCTATTTGCAAAGGGGGCAAGCGATAGCCCCAATAACAAGTAAGATAAGAGTAGTTTATAAAGTCACAGGAAATAAAATGGCTGTGTCTAAGTGTGTGTGTGTGTGTGTGTGTGTGAGAGAGAGAGAGAGAGAGAGAGAGAGAGAGAGAGAGCAGAAGACCACAGAATCAAGAGGAAAGTTGTGAGGGATGTTACAGACAGCTGTAGTAGCTTGGCTGACAAAGATTTGCAGATTCTCTCTCTCCCTCTCTTTCTAATTTGCCTGTTTTAACTTGTCCATATTCCTCGCTGGAAAATCAAAAGCAGATCCAGCCAACATTTTGCCATCAGAAAGGCTTTCATCGTTGTCTGAGGCTCATTTAAGTCTTGGGCTGCAATGCAAGCTGGATTTGAACAACACACACAAACACAAGACACACACGCATACATCAGGAGGGGATGGGGTTTTAACATGGATCTACAGCAGCCTTTGCTGACCTAGTGCCCACCAGATGTGTTATGTGTCTACATCCATCACCCCCAAGCATCTGGGGATGATGGACCTTGAAGTCCAACACATCTGGAAAGCAGTGAGTTTAGGGAAGGATGGTCTGTAGTGAAAGAAGATCCTCCAGGTGTGAAGCTAGGTATAAATCCGATACTGGGGATGGTCGATGTGGGGAGATCTGGCCCTTTTGGGTCTCAGTGGATTTCCCCAAAGCTGCTGGCCTGGCTTGCATTTGTGAGCTGGGAATTTCCTCAGGGTCCCCTTCACCCGTTAAATCAGCATTTACACAAACTGTGCCTGCCTTTCCCATAACTTATGCAAATTTCATCTGTAATTTACACAAAGTGCGACTGTAATATGCTTAATTTTTGCATAAGTAATTTGTGCAAATTATGACCCAAATTTGCATACATTTGCATAAATAAATGCTGATTTAAGAGGGGAAATCAGCACGCTGGCCCAACTCAAAGATTGAATTGGGCCGCTTGGGGTGTTAGCGAGCCAGAGTCTAGGGGTCTGAGCTGCTGAAAACATGGCAACCTTCACCTGCTGGATGAATTCCTCTGACATCCCTACACCATGCCCTATAAACAGCCCCTATTTTACACAATCAGTACCCATTTGCCCTTGATACGTCATGGGTCCCACATATATCCTCCAATAGTTCACAGGTGAAAATGAGGACGCACTTGCAATGCTCCTACTTTCAAACCAAGGATCACCTGCCAAGTCATCACCCACCATTCCGCATTGCCAAAAGGTCTATATTGTCCCAGCAAAGACCTCAGTTACAGGGCTGGGCAGGATCCTTCTCTTGCACAGCACAACGAAGTGAGGATGTGGTGATAGAATGGGCTACACCACAGGTGTTGAACGTCTTTCGATCTCGAGGGCTGGATTCCATTTCAGAAAAGCTATCAGGGGCCACATCCCAGCAGCGAGCATGGCCAAAGGGGAAAGGCCAAAATGCCAGTGTATTTCCATTTAAAGCTCTTTGTTTTGCCAACAAAACCCTTAGGAGAGGCATTTCAACCTTTTAGAATTGGGGCAATAACTGCACAAAAGCTGGGAAGCCACAAAATGATTGGTGGTTAAGGAAAGTAGGTGGGGTGAGGAGAAAGGGGCGGGGCCTTCTAGTGAATGCTGGAGGGGCAGATTTGATGCCCAGGCCTGCGATTCTACACTCCTGGGCTGATGATTGAGACATACAGAGATCATCCCTGGAATGTTAAAATGAAAGCCGTTCAGGGAAGGTGACTCATCCTTCCCCACTCCCTGCACCCAGCTAAGGGTGGGTCTTAAGGTCTGTGTTCGAAAAAAGGTGCATTGCAGAGAGACCAAGAAAGAAAGACAGAGTGATGAGTGATGAACTCTAAGCACCCAGGGATACAGGTCTCTCTCTCTGGGGATCTCTCTGGGATCCCTCTTTCTGGGGATGTGATATAGGCCTCTGGATCTACCGCATGCCAGGAACGCTTAGGCGGCCTTCCTCAACCTATGCTCTACTTGTACATTTGTAAACAAACCAAACTTCACAGATGCACCAAAAGCCCCCAGCGATCTCGCTTCTGAAAGGAATGCCAAATGCTGGGCCCTAGAATGTCTCTCCACTCGGGGGAGTGAGCACACCGTAAGGCTATGCTCATCCATTGCAGGCAGCAGGCAGGATGTCGTCCTCCTACTTTATCTTCCAGATGTTCCAAACTACAACTCCCACAATCCCTTACCATTCGCCATGCTCGCTGGGGCAGATGGGGACCATAGTCCAAAGCATTGGACAAGCAACAGGCCGCTCACCTCTGATGGCCATGTGTATTACTCCAGTTGTGCAGCACACAACTCACATTTCTCTTCAGTATCCCCTCCCCTGCAATCTCCATTCCTTGCTTTGCAACTGCTTCTACATTCTTGATAGGTTAGGAGAACCCTGTTTCTCCCCCCCCAAAAAAATAATCCTCTGAACATGTGCAGTTTTGCATTTTAAATGCATTTAAATTATAGTGCGATCAAGGAGGTGGGAATGGAGTTTGCGTCTACTGCCCTCATCGCTTTATGCTCTCTTGGTCATCATGTGGGGTGGCCCTGGGGCCCGGAGCCCTTAATTTTGCCCCCAAAGTCTAACCCCAGATGCGCTACTGCTATAGCAGGGAGGGACACACAGGTTCCTGGGGCAGAGGCCCATTCTGCCCCCTGTCAAAGGTGAAGCGGCGAGACACGGGGCGCAGCCGCTCATGAAACACAACGGCTGGGACGGCTGTCGAACTGACGGCCACCCAGCCCTCTAGCACCCTCCGGCACCCCTTGGCTGTGCAGGGAGCACCGTGCTGACATTTCAGGCAACGGCAGGCCTGTTCGCCGGCCTCATCTTGCCAATCTCTGCCAGACACTGCTGTCAAAAAGAGCCGCAGGGGATGAACCGCCCGCCAGGCGAGCCCCGCCTTCAGGATCCTGGCTTCCTCCCTCCGCTTGTGCGGAGCAGGCAATCTTCCCGCTCTTTTCCCTCACACCTCCCGCCCGGGGGTCCCGCTTCGAAAATGGGTGTTGGAATGTTCCTCTTCATAAACAAGAGCTTGGCAGGCGTCCAAACCTTTGCTCAATCTCGCCGCCTTAAGGCCACGTCCCAGGAGACAACACCTCAGCTAATCCTTGAGCAGCTCATCTAAAGGGAGAGGGATGGGACGGGATGGGGCGGAGGGAGGGGATGTACTGAACCCATTTTAGAATGTTTTTAAGATGTTTTATGACGTTTTAATGCAGTTTTAATAATGTGTGCCATGTTTTAATCAGTTTTATGTATTTTATCATATTTTATTTTTACTGTTGTTCCCCGCCTCGATCCAAATGGAGAGGCGGGTAAGAAATAAATTATTATTATTATTGTTGTGGTTGTTGTTGTTGTTGTTGCCATCAAGAGACTGCCGGCTTGTCTCTGAATATCCTTCCACAACATGAGGCGGGAAGGCTCTGGTATTTTCAAACGAAGCTCTAGCGTTGTCGCTCATGTTCATCCTTCACTGGGCTCACCCCTCGTCATATTTGCATCTCTCTTTCTCCCCCCCTATATGCTTCTGCTTCCTCCACCATATTATCCAGGAACAGCTCTAGGGTGATCCCTTGTTCATGACCAGAAAGAGAGAGGAAAAGACTGGACAATCCTTCAAATAGAGGACTGCACTCTGTAAAGTAGAACGTCAGAAGAGCCCTGCTGGATCAGACCAAGGGTCCATCTCATCCAGCTCTCTGTTCGCACAATGGCCAACCAGCTGTTGACCAGGGACCCACCAGCAGGTGGTACCTTGAGAGTTCTACTGCATTATGGGAAATTTGGAAATGTAGGTGGCTTCCCTTTGCAGACCATCTGTTGCTTCCCCAGTAGATTGGCCCAAGGTAATGGGAGTTGTCATCCGGCATGCCTAGAGGGTGCCAGGTTGGGGGTGGCTGTTATTTACCCACCTCTCCCAAAGTCAATGTTATTTGCATTTCCCCGTGAAAGCGATACGTGAAATGCAGAGATGCACTTAATATCATTCCCACATTGACTTTATTTAAGCTCAGTCATGAATGTAACCAGCCGCACTAATAGAAATACTATCTACCCTGAGCATTTTTTTTTTTTTAGTAGAGGAGAGACTCCCTTTGTATACTACACACACACACACACACACACACACACAGACTCAAGCCCAGTTGCTATGTTTCTCTCTTGGAAAATAATAATTAAAAAAAATTGACCACCAGCCATGAGCATCTGTCAGACCACGTCTGTTCCCAGGATAAGGAAAACACAACCACTGAAAAACACTCCTGCTGCACAGGATGGGGGGGGGGGGAGCAACTATTTGTTTTTCAGCAAGAGCCTCTCCTGCCTAAATGTTCAATTCCAGCAGCGAAAGGAAGACACAAAAGCATTTATTAAGGCAGGAAGCAGGCAGGGCGGTGGATTTGTACCAGTAAACCGGGAGCAGGGCCTGCATATTCTTCTTCTTAATCAGGGACAAACCCAATTTTCTGGTCAAAGTCTCTAGTAAATCAATGACCCTGTTTTGTCTTCAAGAAAAGCCTGGACCTGGAGGCGGGGGGAGTTCTTGTACTGTTAACAGGAATACAAGCATAGCCCCGTTTTCATCTATAAAAAGTTGGAGGAATTACTAGCATCCAAGTGAGATATTTGGGTGAGAAGACGGGAGACAGAGGACAGGCCTTGAAAGAATAGATTTTGGGGTCCAATTGGTAGATCTGAATCATCTGTTGCAAGCATACCTGTCTTTAGACACTCACCTTTCAGGCCTACCTGGAGGGTTCATTCTTCCCTTGAGATTTCCCGATGGATAATACATGGGGGTGTGTGGTCGTAATATTCCTGATCTTTGCTTCCCTCTACTTTAAAGATTCCTTCTGGGTTTTTATCACCAGAGCTGCTTCCACCTTTTTGACCTAAAACATAAACATGGACCACATTTGAACAGTGACTAGTGTGAGAGGACACCGTCTGACGACAATCCTTAGAATTTGCTTCCGCCAGATGGGCTGATGATGGTCACCAATTTAGATGGCTTTAAAGGGGGATTAGGCAAAGACTTGGAAGATAAGGCTATCTAAGGCTACTAGACATGTTGGCTAGGGCTACCAGGCAGTGAAAGATGCCATCAGAGGGATGGAGAAACGAGGCTGCGTAGCAGGATTTTGGGAGCCCTGATTGGATGGGGGAGAATGGGCGTTGTAGCCCCCACACATCCAGAAGGCACTCAGTTGGAGACGGCTGTCCTAGAACTTGGATTTATCATGATGGTGGGGAGGCACATTTTACCACCTCATACGTCAACATTTCTTGAGTGTGCCCAGCTGCCGCAGGCCAAGGCTGTCGTGAGAGTTGGCTTTTCGTTACAAGGATATTCCTGGTGATGAAAGGCGTGTCCGGGGGAAGCGAGCCACCTGTGGGGATGGCCCTCTCCCAAGAAAGGGGTCGGGAACTGTGGCTTTCCCTTGCGGTCCTCCACAGTAACTCTCCTGGAGCAGCTCCAGATGGACAGGCAGGGCTTGCGGTTCCAGCTCTACACACCTGGATGGATTCGATAAGTCGTTCCCGGCGGGTCCAGGAAACGTTTGCTCTCCCGTCCGAGGCAAGACACCAACAAAAGCAGCTGCTCTTTATTTGGCTGCTATGAAACGGAGAAGGCGGGGAAGAAAAAAGAAGCAATGTGTTTCCCATTCTCCCCTTGAAAGACGCTGGAAGAGGGGGAGCCAAGAGAAAGATGGAAGGGGAGAGTCTGCGAGCGAGCGCACGCTGGAGGAGTGCCATTGTTCTGAGGCAAACCAAACTGACGGTGACACCGGATACTTCCTCCCCAAAGCCGTAAACACAAGCAGGCCTCTGCGGCCGCAGGTTTAGCCTTTCCCACAACAGACAATGAGGAGACGTAGGCTGGGGCGCTGGAGGACCCCACATCTGCCTCCGCCGGAGCGCAGCAGCCGGCCCGTGGCAGGAAAGCGCTGGAGGAAGGAAAGCAAAATGGTGGGGGTGGGGTGAAGCTTGAAATGAAACCTCAGCCGTGGTGGTGGCAGTGGTGGGATGTTGCCATTTGAGTGAGCATACGGGGACAGACTGCCTGGAAATTGCTTCCTACCCCATCCCTGAATTTTGAAAGGGGAATCCCACTTCCTGGCTTACGTTTCTATCCGTTTGTGTACATTCCCTCCCCCTCCACTCCCGGCGCCCAATTCCCTGTGAACAGGGAACTGAAACTACTGCAAAGCCTGGTTTGGGCTAGCAATCTGTCCCCACGTTCTTTCTCAAAACTGTGTGCACAAAAGTGTGGCTTTCTAGTTGATTTTGGAAGTACTTCAACTGCCACGCTTGTCCCTGAATGGCTCAGGGGCTTCTGACCCAGCTAGCCAGTTAAGGTTTCCTACTTGCCCATTGAGGCATTCATTCTCATCTCCCCTGTTTTTCAGGCGCAAGGGCTACCAAGGTCTCGTTTTCATGCATCCTGGCTACCGGCGTTCACTCTGAGATGCCTGTGCATCACATTCAAGCGTTCCAGCCAGGTGCAAAACACCTAGGGAAGAACCAGCCAGTCCATTTCCTGTCTCTGTCCGTTGCACGTGTGTTCAATTAAATGTCTGCTGCATCCTGTTTCTGCATCTGTCTGCAGTAAAAGCACACACCACAACTTGCATTTATTTTCGTACGCAATTGTCCATAACAGACACGTTTTGTACACAATTTTCCATTATATATACACGCACACACTTTTGTATACCTTTTTTGTGCTGAGAACTACATCACAACGATGAGGCCGGAGGTTTGTTTATGATTCATGTGTGATATTTATAGCCCACCTTACCATCAAGGAGCCCAAAGAAGCACACATAATCCTCACAACAACCCTGTGCGGTAGGTGAGGTTGAGGGTCAATGACTGGGTTTGCACAACACGCTAACCCACACTCAATGGCTGAGTGTGGGTTGAGGTTGAACTGTGGGTTGTTTGTTGAACCATAGGTTAGTGTGTTGTCTGAACCCAGGACGTTTTCGGCAGGGGGGCTTGTTAGCCATGCAGTGTACCTTATTTTTCTCAAACAAGCCACCTTGAGACCCCATGGTTTGTTGTTGGGTTGTTCAGGGTGATTACCAAGCCACACTGCATGATTAGCAAGCCACCCTGCAGGAAATGTCCTGGGTTCAGACAACACGCTAACCCACGGTTCAACAAACAGCCCATAGTTCAACAGCAAGCCACATTCGTCCACTGAGTGTGAGTTAGCATGCTGTGTGAACAGCACCACTGATTGGCCCAAAGTCACCCAGTTAGCTCCATGGTAGAATGGGGACTAGAATCCAGGTCTCCCCAGGCCTAGTCCAACACTCTAACCACTACACCACAATGGCTGGGCTCCCTCCCCCTCCAGGCTATACATCTATAGGATGCTCGGGCCCTGGCATCTGTCTGAAGGTTCTAACTGCCGAAACCCTGGCCCTGCTCCAGCTGTATTCATAAACAGGGCTTCAGAGATAGCCAATCTTCTGAGAGGTGCAAAAACAACGGAGGTGTTCTCATGGTTCTCCACCCTGGACACTCCGCCATTCCGAGTCTTCATTCCACTCCTACCTACATCACCAGTGTGCAGCTCTTTGAATCCTGACTCTGGGGCAGGGCGGGGGAGTTGGAGGCGGCTAGGAGGCAGATGAAGTCACCCACAGGGCCAGCGTCCAAAGCCACGGTCCTTGCAAGCCCCAGGTCTGCAAGAGCTTGCATAACCGAACCACAATTTCCCAGGCTAACAGCAAGAGCCTGGCTGCTTTGAGCAATCCCTTTCTCCCTTGCCTTGGGAATCGGAGTCATGATCTAGATTGAGAAAAATGAACAGAAGTCTTCCTTCCAAGGAAGGCTGTGGGGGGGGGGGGGAAGGATGAGCTAATTCCACCGCATGGAACCAACAAATCCCAAGATCTTCTCCGCGTCCGCTCCACTCGGAGACCTGTGACTGACGGCAGTTGAGCGGGTCAGGAGAGGATGTGATGGGGAGGGGGGGCAGGGAGTCCCTTCAGCTACCATCTGTTACTGCAACCTGGGGGTCCCAAATCCCAGGAGAAGTGTGCTGAGGAATGCACGCTTAGATGATATATACCCCATCTGTTTCCCCTTCTCCGCAACAGCTCCTCTACTGCCACGAGGAGAGACGCTCAGCCTCCTGTCTGCAGAGCATGTCAATGTAGAAGCAAAGAAAAAAGATCAAGCTGTACATTTCCAAATGGAAGAATACACACACACACACACACACACACACACACATTCCCAGCATCCAGAAGTGTTAAGGGCAGCCTTTAACCAGACCAGCTGAGGACTAGATGAATCTGCTTCATACTGAGTCAGACCATTGGCCCATCCAGCCTAATGTTATCTGTTCTGACCGTCCAAGCCTAAGTCCTGTGGATTTCAATGGGTCTACTCTAAGTATGACTAAATCTAGATCCAACCCGGAGTATAAAACACAAGTACAACCAATTGGGGGGAAAAAACTAAAATGCAATTTTAAAACTCAGTTAAAGTATAAAACACAGTACAAGTGTTTAAAAGAATAAAATACAATATAGTGGAAAACAATAAACAGTACACATGAATCGATAATGCAGCCATGATAACCAAGAACTAGGTCTCTAAAATGGATGGGACAAAAGAAAAGCCTTTGCCTGGTACCAAAAAGATAACAACACAGGTATCAGGTGAACTTCTTTTTTGGAAGTTTATTTATTTATTTGAAACAACCTAAACAACCTGGGACCAGAATACCTGAGCAAGTGCCTTTACCAACTTGCCTGGACACTGAGGTCATCAGAGGGCATGCTCCTGGTAGTTCTGCATGGACCTATGGCCCAACTGGAGTTCAAGCAGAGAAGAGCCTTCAGTGTGGTGGCCCTTTTCCTATGGAGTTCCCTGCCTTTGGAGGTCAAGCAGGCGCCTATGATGATGATGATGATGATTTTCATTTACATACTGCCCCATAGCCAAAGCTCTCTGGGCGGTTTACAAAAATTAAAAACATTGAATGTTTAAAAACCAACATGCAAAATTTAAATCCATAAAACCATAAAAACAGACTACATATCATCACAAGGTGTATCGCTCCTGGCGCCTTCTGAAATTTCAGGAAGCCTTCCTCGACTGAACGGCCTCGGTTTTATCAGAACTCGGTTTTATCAGAGCTCTGTTTCTTTTTAAAAAAAATAGTAATTGTTTTAACATGTTGTTTTTAGTCTTTTATCCTATCTGCTGTTCACTGCTCTGAAATCTTTTGGATGTGGAGCAGTATACAAACGATGCCAGGGCTTGGGCTTGGAGAGGGGAGGGATCTGCCTCTGATATCATCTGGCCCCCGGGGGGAGGGGTCCCACAAGACAAACCAACCCCTGGGGCAGATCAATTCCCCATTTTTGCCTTAAACCCAGCCTTAAGCCTCTCTATTCTCTCTCTTCCCTTGGTGTAGGCAAAACCCTGCTGCAGGCTTGTATTAAGGACTCTGCCAGGGTTAAATAGATCTTGTCAGGAGTCTGAACCCAGCAGCCAAGTTTCAATAACAAAACAACACTCTGGGCATTGGCTCCAAGAGCTTCTGCGTGCCAAGCCTGTATGCAAAGGTAAAGGTCTTCAAGCTGTTACCTTTGAGCTGCAAAGGGGGAAAACTTTTCCAGGTGTTTATTAGACCTGGGTTTCATGGGCCTTGCTCGCAACACAGGGAACAGATGTTGGAGCACAGTTTCCCATCCTCTCCCGTGCCTCCGAGCTGAAAGCAGTCAGCTTCGTCACTGATTAACTCAAGCCAGCGGGGATCTATCTGCCTCTGCTGCTTAATCACAGCCCCAGTTCTACCCTTCCATTCTCTTTGCAAAAGTGCCCTGTGATCGCCCGCTCAGCAACAGATGTTTTCTTTGAGCAGAGCGAGCTAATAGAGGGAGTTGCATGTTTTTGTGCTGGATTCTTCGATAGCTGGAGCATCCAACTATCATAACCACTCACAGACACACACCCTGCCGGGTCAGGTGTGACACACATCCAGGAAATCTAATATCTAACAAGCTTCAGAGGCCAACCAGCATCATATCCAGCAAAAAATAAATAAATAAAGGTTGGCTTGAGATCGTTAGAAGTGATAGGGTTAAGGGTGCAAGCAAATAGAATTGCCACTCAACCATTAATAACAAATTAAAACCTAATAAAACTGACCCATAAAATACTGGCTGGTTGGCATATAAGGATAGGGAGAAATTCTGTCAGCTGGCAATTTTATGCGGACGCATCTCATTTCACACGTTCGAAGCCATGTGCAAATCGAAGTGATCCTTTGAAATCCGTACCAAAACTATGTGCATTAGGGAAACGTGCACACAAAAATAAACCTATTTGTGAAAATAACATTCAAAACGCATTACGTTAGGAAAATTGCTTGAAAAACAAACGTGTGTCTTAGGAAAAACGGCATACATGAAGGCATTTTGCAGGAGAATACGGATGAATTTTCATGCAAACTGTGTATCAAAACATTCTCAAAGTTCAGGGGGAATGTAACTTAAGTTTGGGGAAATGAAAAAGTGAGAGAAACTGAAATTGATGGATCGGTCCACACTTAGTTGGCAATCCTACCTGCAATTGGGCTACCTTTCTGGGCTGTGTGTGCGCACACATGCATTTGTATATACTAGGGATATATGAATTTTGTTAAATCTGTTCCGCGAGTGTTTCACGGATTGTCAGGCGTCTTTCATTTTGCTGTCTGCTCATCAAAATAATTTCTCATTTAAAACCAGAATTTCATTCTAATGCACATTCCTGTAAATGTGAAGTGGCACAAATGTGAAAAACATTCCACAAGTCCCGGAATCCACATGCTCCAGAAAAAAACCTGCTCTGCTGCAGGATCTGCAGGCTGGATGTGTAGAAATCTGAACTCATCTGAATCCATTGCAGATCTCTCGACATTCTTCTGACACACGCACACACTTAAATTTGAAGCCAAAAAACGGCTACCAATGGGAGTTCAGGTAGGGATGCTGCAGAACCAAATGAAGTCCCAAAACAAAATCCGATGTTTTCCTGCCTTGTTTTGCCTTCATCCTCCTCTTCCACCTTTACTGTATTGCAGAAACAGAGCTCTGAAACCTCTTGACCTTCCAGCCTGGAGCTTGGACTTCAGCGTTGGCGTGACAGCAGATCCGACTGGAAGAGGTGTCAAAAGGGTAGATGTCAAAGGGTTGCAACAAGCGCATATGTGCATCAGTGAGACGCACAATGGCTCTATATATTGCAAGGGCCCAGCGGTGTCGTTAGGAGCAGATTTTCCCGTAGCTTCAATGGCCGCTTGGTGTCTCGCCAGTGAAATGTCCTGCGAGCAGATGGCAAAACACGTTTGTTGGCTTAGAGAAGGTTTCTGAGCTGGAGGAAGGTTATGAGTGTGGGGGGGGGGAGAGAGAAGGGAAGGAAGGCGCAAGTAAATATCCCTCCAGATGTTCGGATGAGACACAAGAGAGACAGTAGCAGGGTGGGCCTAAGAAGAGGCTCACTCGCTCCTCAAAGTGGCTTCTATCTTCTTGGTAGATCATCTTCCTGTTCCAGGGCTTGCTAATCACTACTGACAACTCTCAGGATTGTATTGTGTGCCTCGCCAATTGGATTGATGGCATTTCCTTAAACGCTAAGCTCTGGGCATATCTGATAGCATCTTCTACAATAACATCCCACATCCCTGCAAGTCCGTCTGTCTGTCCACCTCTTCCGTCAGGGCTGTGTCACTGGTGGAGGCAGAGAGCTGAGAGGGGTACGGATGGTGGTGTTGGGGCAACCTGCAACCTTTCAACTGAATGGAGACTCTCTGCAAAGCCCCTTCTCCCTAGGGACAACTGGGGCTGGAAAGGGAAGCTCATCATTTTCCAAAGCTTTAGTAACATCAATCGTTCCTAAGACAGATGATGATGATGATGATGATGATGATGATGATTACATTACATTTATATCCAACCTTTTGCCAAGGTGGCTTACATGGTCCTCATCCTCTCTGTTTTATCCTTACAACAACCCTATGAGGTAGGTTAGGCTGAGAATTAATGACTGTCTCAAAGTCATCCATTGAGCTTCATGGCCAATGGGGACTAGAACCCGGATCTCCCAAGTCCCAGTCCAACAGTTCAACCACTACACCACAGATGTTGTTGGACTCCAGCTCCCATCATTCTCAGCCAGTCAAGGATGCTGGGAGTTACTGTCAAACAAACATCTGGAGGACCACAAGTTATCCACTCCTGCGGCCCCTACCCACATCTCAGACTCTCTGGAGCAAGGATGCAGAACTGCTGGCTGGATACCATTTCAGAGAAGCTCTCAGGAGCTGCCTTCAGTGGTAGGCGGAACTAAAGGCAAAGGAGGCGGGGCCCAAAACACCAGCCTATTTTAGCTTAAAGCTTTCCCTGCCAGTCACTAAAGCCTTAGGAGAAGCATCTCAACCTTTCTTTCATCCATTTTCTCAATGGAGAAAATATTGCACAAAAGCTGTGAAACCATCCAATGATTGGTGGTTGGGGAAAAGGGGGGGGCTAAGGAAAGGAGGCACGGCCAATTGGCGACCCTGGAACGCATTTTGAATGCCTGCGTCCAGGAGCCCTCCAAGGTATAACCGTGCCAATATTCAGTGATTATGTCAGTATAAATGAGAAAGAACGAATGAGCGAATGGCCGGATGAACAAATAAACGGATCAACGAATTAGCAAATGGTCGAATGAATGAAATGAACGAATGAGAAATGAACGAATGAGCGAAAGAACACAAGGAGCCTGCTGGTTTCATATTTTCTGATCATGTCAACAAAAATAATAAATAAAGGATGGAAGGAAGGGAGGCAGGGAGGGAGGGAAGAGGGAAGGAAGAAACATTCCTCTTATCTCTGTAATCTGCATTTTGCCTCTCCAACCCGCTCTCAGGAAAGCCCCTTTCCTGCAGGGGAGGAAAGCAGATTCCTACCCTTTCTTCCCCCTTTCATTCCGTCTCTCTGTCTGTCTCTCTTTGCCCCTTAGGAAGGCATTTGCTTGAGACTAATTGAATTTTCTGCCCAAGGAAAGAAAGACAAGACGCAAAGTGAGTTAAGCCACGACATCAAGGCATGTTGAAGGAGCCGTGTTAACCGGTGCCGGGGACAACCCCTCCAGCTTAACAAAACCATTGGATTCTGTCCCCTCTTGTTAAGGAGGTGGGCGAAAGGAGGGGATATTTATTCTGTCCCTTTCTACAGGTTTCCCTTTCAGGTCACCAAGCGCCCCGGCACTCCCTGGGGCTTCTTTTGTGCCAGCGGCAGCTGGTAAGTTGCAAAAGGGGCGTTGCATTGTTCTCTGACACACTTTCACATTTCTTGACAGAACTGGGTAAAATGCACCCGAGGCAGGGCGCAGGACAGTAGTGGGTGTGGGGGGGGGGACAACCTTTCCTCCCTTCCCCCCTTGTCCTCATTCATTTCTTAGGGTTTGGGTGGGGTGGGGGTGTTGATAATGGGCCAAGGGATGTGAATGGTGGAGGGGGGCTATGTGTCACAAAAGATAGTGCCCGGCAGTCAAAACGTTTAGAGTGAAGGAAAGTGGGGCGTGTTGCTTCTTGGTGGGTTGGAGGGACTGGGGGTGCCAGAGAGCAGATGGCGCTCTGGAGGGAGGGAGGGAAGGAGGGAGGGGTGGGACATTATTTCATTCATGGGATGCTTGCTTTGAACGACCAGCTGAAGAGAAAAAGAAAGAGAAAGCAGAGGAAGGGATGAGAAAGGCCAGAGCCCAATAAAAGATGAGTTTGGGGACCTCTTTCTTCCCAAATAATCCAACAAAGGAAGCCCTTTTCAGTCTTTTCAGTCACAGCCATCCCGAGCAGGGGGAGCCCCTCGTCAATCACCTCAGTGCCACACGTGTTGGCTCTGCGCAGTTTGCGCTACAAGGTCGTGGCCAGGACCAATATTTCCTGTGCGGGGATGCAAGGCCAGCAGGCCCAAAGCCTCTCCAGGTGGGAGCCTCGCAAGGTCTTCCAGGTGGCAACGGATTCTCCATCTGTGTGGGGAAAGCCTCGGGTTGGATTCTGCAATGGGCTGGGGACTATGGAGATGCAGTTCAACACACCTGGAGGGTGCTGGGTCGGGGAAGGCCAGCTTAATGGAGCAATGGTGGTGAGGAGAATGGTTACATCCCTATCCTGTTTGTGGGCTTCCCCAAAACATCTGGTTGGTCACTGTGAGGACCAGGACGTGATGCTGGGCTGGATGCTGGAGCTTGGGTCTGATTCAGCAGGGATGCTTTTACATTACCTATGATGCCGGTTTGCAATGTCTAGCATGACCACTTACGAATTCGCAGTCATGCTTTATGAATACAGTGCATAGCTAAGCTATGGAATTCACTACCACAAGATGTAATGGTGGCCACTAAGTTGGGTGGCTTTTAAAGGCGGTTGGATAAATTCCAGTATCCGAGGCAGTAAGCCTGTGCGCACCAGTTGCTGGGGAACATGGGCGGGAGGGTGCTGTTGCACCATGTCCTGCTTTGTTGGTGCCTGGTCGACATCTGGTTGGCCACGGTATGAACAGAGTGCTGGACTAGATGGACCCTGGGTCTGATCCAGCTGGGGTCTTCTGATGTTCTTATGAATTGTCCCAAAAGAGGAAATGCACCACCCAGAAAAAGGAGAGTAAAAGAGGGCAGCAATTTGTACATAACCTGCATATGCTAATTCATCTGTATAGATGGAAATTTAGAAATACTTATTCTAATTTAAATAGAAGTGCAGTACGTCTCCCCATGGCTTCTGTGTACTCATCCCTCTCTATCACCCTGCAACCTCCCAAGTATGACCAGGCCCTCCTTGGACCCCCTCAATTGCAGCTTGGCAGCGGGGAGTGTTGCAGTGACCCCAACGGGCCCTTGATTGTCACCGGCTGACCTGGATTGCCCAGTGGCTGACCTGGATTTCTTGCCCCGTGCAGAGCAAGCCAGCAAGCAGCACAGAGATGCTTAACGTAGGAAAAGCTCAATGCTGGAACATGCACAGGCATGCAGAGAAATGTGCAGAGGTCTGCTTCTGTTTGGCAAAGGCACCGGAGTCCTCTCTTCCTCCTCCCTCTAGCCTACGGGCAAGCCCGAAGGCAGGATAAGAGGCATCCCCTCGGCTGAAGGAGGCACAGTTTCGGATGTCTCCTTTGCTCTTGCCTGCCCTGCCCTGCCCCACCCTGCCCTCAGCATCGGGGTCCAGCATTAGGAAGGTGCCAGGAGCCGGGCGCCGTCCCGAGGCGCATGCCCTGCTGTGCCCTTCCTCTTCCTATGCTTTTCCTTCCCTCGCTGCAGAACTGGCCAAGGTTTCGGGAACGGGGAACTCCCTTTTCCTGCTTGGCACCCCACATGTGACGACGCCTGCCTGAAGCCCGGTGTTGTTTTTAATGATGTATTGGTTTTTATTTGTTTTTAATATCTCATCTATTGTGGTCTTTGTATTTTATATTTATTGTCGTTCCCCGCCTCGATCCGGAGGGAGAGGCAGGTTATTATTATTATTAATAATAATAATAATAATAATAATAATTGTGCTGCTGCCGTTTTCCTGCTACTTGATCACAGAAAGCATCAGCCGGGCCCGCCGTCTCCGCCTTCCTCCTGACGGTCAATTTCAGCAAACTGAGCCCGCCGGCCTTTGTGAGCTTCCTTGGTGTGTCCCAATGAACAAAGAGGGCTGCCTTTACATCCAAAAGGCAGGAGACTGGGGCGGGAAAGGTGCGTCGGCACATCATGGGTCTACGTGCCGACACACCAACAACGAATCGTCCAGGCTGCACAAAATGCACTATTTGGTGGGGCGAAATGCTATGCTTTGGCAACCAATAGAGTGATCGCTGCTAATGTGATTGCAAGTACCTATTGGATAGTGCCAGTGCTGTGAATGCCAGGAAGGGACACAACTACCACCACCATATTTTGACTGTACATGTGAGGGTCTTTGGCAACTTTGGTGGCTCCTCCTCCTCTTCCTCCTCTTCAGGTCTCAAACTTGGAAGGGGGTCAACTGTAGCCTCGTTCCTTTGCTTCCCTCTCCCCCTTTGCCTGGCAATCACAAGCAATCAACTCTATGTGTATTTTGAGATTCTGCCAAAGCACAAAGGACATAATGTGGTTGTGGGAGAAGAATGCACAGATCTGTGAAACTCAACTTTTTAAATAAATAAATAAATACATTTCTAGTCCTTAACATCCCAAGTCTGTGAAATGGCAGACTGTGCACCGTGTGACCCCTTGCTGTTCTTGCATGCGTTTTTAGAAGCAAGTGGATTCAAAAGAAGATGCATTCAGCGTCTGCTGAGCAATTTAGCTTCTACAGACGCAAAAGAGGGGGCTGAACTCTGGAGAGGGACATAGAATCATAGAATCGTAGAGTTGGAAGGGGCCTCTAAGACCATAGAGTCCAACCCCCTGCTCAATCCAGGAACCCACCTTAAAGCATCCCTGACAGATGGCTGTCCAGCTGCCTCTTGACGGCCTCTAGGGTGGGAGAGCCCACGACCTCCCAAGGTCATTGGTTCCATCGTCGTACTGCTCTAACAGTCAGGAAGTTTTTCCTGATGTCCAGCCAGAATCTGGCTTTCTGTCACTTGAGCCCATTATTCCATGTCCTGCACTCTGGGATGTTCGAGAAGAGATCCTGGCCCTCCTCTGTGCGACAACCTTTCAAGTATTTGAAGAATGCTATCATGTCTCCCCTCAATCTTCTCTTCTCCAGGCTAAACATGCCCAGTTCTTTCAGTCTCTCCTCATAGGGCTTTGTTTCCAGACCTTGATCATCCTTGTTGCCCTCCTCTGAACACGCTCCAGCTTGTCTGCATCCTTCTTGAAGTGTGGTGCCCAGAACTGCACGCAATACTCAAGATGGGGCCTGACCAGTGCCGAATAGAGGGGAACCAGTACCTCGCGTAATTTGGAAGCTATACTTCTATTAATGCAGGCCAAAATAGCATTTACTTTTTTTTGCAGCCACGTCACACTCTTGGCCCATATTCAACTTGTGATCTACAACAATTCCAAGATCCTTCTCTCTTGCAGTATTGCTGAGCCAAGTATCGCTCCTTTTGTAACTGTGCCTTTGGTTTCTTTTTCCTAGGTGTAGAACTTGGCATTTGTCCCTATTTAGGCTGACCATATGAAAAGGAGGACAGGGCTCATGTAACTTGTAGAGAAAAGTGAATTTCAGCTAGTGTCAATTGTATGCAATTAGTTCCTGGTGAAATTCCCTCTTCATCACAACAATTAAAGTTGCAGGGGCCCTGCCTTCTTTTGTATATGGTCACTCTAGTATAGTGCCTGCACCTTTAACTGTTGTGATGAAGAGGGAATTTCACCAGGAACTAATTGCATACAAATGACACTGACTGAAATTCCCTTTTCTCTACAACAGTTAAAGTTACATGAGACCTGTCCTCCTTTTCATATGGTCAGCCTATCCCTATTAAATTTCATCTCTAGAAAGGCACTCAAGCAGATTCTTAACAAAGCATCCCCCAAGGACAAAGGTAGGATCAGGGATTTGACCAGAAACAGGGACCAGAATATGGAACTGTTGCTGGTCAATGGAGATTGTCTACAATCCTGTCAAAAACAGGAAAACGATTTGGACTGTTCTGTAATTCACATACTCGTTCAACAAATCAATCTCCAATACAAACTTCAACACAAAAAAATTAGAGATGCATGAAGAATTCACGCCAGCCTTCATTTCTGATGAGGGCCGGATTTAATTTTAGAGAAGCACTCAGGGGCTGCATCCTATTGGTGGGACAGAGAGAAAGGGGGTGTGGCCAAATATATATTAAAAATACCACCCTGTTTTTGTTTGAAGCGCTTCCTGCCAGCATCATAGATTTAGGGGAAACATCTCAGCCTTTTAGAGTGGGGAAAAAACTGCACACTTGGGGAAAAAATTACAATCAGAAGAGAAAGAAAGAGAGAGAGAGAGAGAGAGAGAGAGAGAGAGAGAGAGAAGGAAACATTGGCTCATGTTTTTTAGGAGGACGCAGGGAGAGAAAACACACACATATTTTGGCTAACGTTCTAGCCAGCAGTTTTCCCAGTGGAGAGATAAAGAGTGACCGAGAACGGGAGAGAAAGATTACAAATATAGATCTTCCCAAGTTGATCGGGAGTCATCTCTGGGGCTGGATGGGAAGCGGGAGACATATTTCAAAAATAGAGTCACTCTGGAGTGGTTCCAGCGATGTAATCCATCAAACAGTAAATTAAAAACAATAACTCTCACCCCAGCTGCCTAAATAAGAACAGAAAGAAGTCCTGACCTGCCTCCGTTGTGTTTATTTGTGGCCCCCACAAGCAAGCTCCTCCTCTCCTTGGGTGAATGAAAAGGGTCTGAATGGAGGACCCTGGCTAAGGCTCGATGGGAGAATAAGCTAGAAGCCCACAGGAATTCTGCCTCCAGTACGCGGTTCCCGCTTCAAGCGCTGTTCTGCCCACACAACCCTGAAACGAAGATCTCTCAGTCTCTTTCTCATAAACCTGTCTCCCCACGCCCACGCCAAACCCAGCACCATTGCACCAGACTCACCCTGGGGCTTGTCTGTGTGCTCTATATACCCCGTCGTGCCTGTGCGGTTGCGCCCAGTTGTTTATATGACACAGCTGCTAACTCGCAGCCACATCGTGCCATTCCCTGCAAAATGGTGCTTTTTCAATGTCTCGTTTTACGGCAACTTTTTACATCGCTCCAATGTCACCACGGTTGCTTGTTGTCTGTCAGTGGCATCGTCAGTTCAGGTTAAGAAAGTGGGAGTAGTTAGGAGTGGATCCCAGGGCAGGGCAGGCGTGAGACTGCAAGGCAGGGGACGGGCTTGACAAGCCTAGTAATGGCCGCCATGACGATGTTAAAGCCTGGGGAATGAAAGTAAGGGCAGTTAAGATGAATAATGCTTCATTTCAATAAACTGTAGCGGCGCAGACGCGATGCTACGGGGTTTCAATGTTGTGCAGAATTGTCAAAAAACGACACTCACAAAAACCTTTTCGCGTGTTTTGGCCCCTCGATATTTGGGGCCTGTTACTGCCATCCGACACCGGTGCTGTGGTTTTTCCTGGCAGGATAGCGCTTGCTCACACCTGCCATGGAACTCTATTGATGCCGCTTCGAGCGGCGATGCTGCAGGGTGCCGGGGGAATCAGTAGGCGAAGCTATGTCATGTAGATGGCCCCTTGATGGCAGCCCTGCCCTTTTATCCCATTCCCATTTTATCCCTCCCCACTGCGTGCACACACATGGCAGGGCCTCCGGGAACTCAAGGCGTCACTGAGCTTTGGAGAGGAGGCAGCCGCGGCACTGCAGGGCACGTCCTGCTAACCACAACTTCCTAATAATAATCATAATAATGATGATGATGTTGATGATGATAACTTTTGTGAAAAGCCAAGCAGGGGATATGCTTATGATAAAGGGCATCCTCGCTGCCCTCCACTCATCAAGGAAATTGAACAAAGTCCATAATCCCCTAATAGCGGCTCCAGCAGGAGAGAGAGATAAGCAGAAGCAGCACAAAAGCGGGGGGGGGGGGGAAATAATTAATCTCTCCACAACGGGGCATGGAGAGAGATAAGGGCTCCTGCAATCCCTGCCAGTCGAACACAACCCAGAATTTACACCGCCAACCACTCACGCACGACCAGCTGCCGCCAAAACCCCAGACCCACGCTGCTGCATCCCACCGACTCACCCTCCCAACCCACGGCGGACCTTAGCTGTCCTGGAGCCCCTCCGGAAAAGAAGGCATCCACGGCTTCATTCCTAAAATTAGCACTTCCTTCTAAGCTCACAATCAGGCCTCGGTTTCCACGTGCAGCAACGTGGATCGGACAACTCCAGACGACGGATGGGGAGTGACGGATTTGAATGTTCCAACCTAGAAAGACCCTCTGCAAGCAATTTTTAAAGAAGCCTAGTTCTTAAGGGGCAATATTTCCTATTCTAGCCTCCTCCCTTCTTTGCTTGTTTTCTACTGGCAGGGAGATTTCTCCCCCCATCCCCAAAGGGCAGCATTGCTAAATGGGATTCACCAACCTGCAGTTTGAAGCGAGAAAGACCATTCTACCATCTCAAGACTCTACCACCTCCGTCTGCTCACACAGAGGGAGCAGTGAGCCACAGGGCAGGAACTGGAGCAGCATAGCTCTGGCTCCATTTGCATCAAAGGGAGAAATGCTGGCAAGGGTACTTCAGCCTACCCTAACCTGGGTTGCTCCAGATGCGCTAGACTACAATACTCATGATTCCCAACAAGCAGGGCTACTACTGGGTGGGGTGATGGCAGTTGTGGTCCATGCCGGGGTGGCCAGGACAGTCCCCTGTTGGAAGACCTACCAGAGGTCACAGGTTTCCCCAGCATGGGGTAATGTATTGTATTTCTATTTAAATTATATTAATCATTTCTAAATTTGCATCTATATATCTCCCCGGAGAGGCCCGCCTGGCACCAACATTGTAATCTTTTCGACACCAGGGCAGGAGCTTTCTCTTTTCCTAAGCATTTGGCAGTACCTGATGAGTTTTAATGGATCCTGGATTCGTTTATGCGGCTTGGCTGCTTGCTGAAATTGTTTTTAGATATTTATGTTGTCTCTGTGGACATTGTCTGTTTGTGCGTTTTCATGTTTTTAAATTTTGCATATTATATTTTTAATGTTTTTAACCTTTGTCTAAAGAGCTTCAGCTATGGGGCAGTATAAAAAAAATTATTACTTATTATTATAATAATATACTCATTAGCATATGCAAATTTTATGCAGATTTGTGCCTTCTGTTTTGGTAATGCATGTCCTCTTTTTGACCAGTTCACAAGTGGGTCACCGTCAGTGGTGACCTACGATTCACAAGCGGTCACCACTTGTGAAGGGATTTGTGCTGGGAAAGGCTGGTGTGCGTGACATGGAAGTTCCCCCTGCGGTGTCAGAGCAGCGATCGCTCATTTGCACGCTCACCAGCGTCGTGCCTCAGTTTCCCACTTGGTTCGGGAGGCCGTTTCTGAGAAACAGACATCCCGAAAGAGAGCATGGGGGCAAAAGAGGCCTTTTTCTTTCAGGGCCTACCTCCTCCTCCTCCTCCTCCTCCTCCTCGCCATAGGCCGGATCGCTGATCGCTGAAGCCACTGAAATGCGTCGCCGCGATGGCTTCAGGAAGGTGCCCTCAGGAAAGGTTCCTGTTTGGAGGGAACAAGAAGACCCAGGAAAGCTATCAGGAGCCTGGCTGTTGACTTTGCTAATAGAAACCCTCTGTGTAAACAGGGAGGGAATCCAACGGAGATCAGAGCCCGTTTCTCTTTCAAGGAAATTAAACATTTCAAACATTTTGGAACACACGCCCACACCCCCCTGGACAGTAATTAACTTCTTCCTGTTCTGTGTGCAGCCCAGTTTTCCAAAAACAGAGCCGGGTTGGATTATTTTTCAAAGGAAGTGTTTTTGAAAGGCTCTTCTGTTGTGTCCCACCAAAGGGGGAAACGGTCACGGTGGGGGCACGGGCGTCCAGCCCTCTGCCAAACGCACGGGGTACCAAAGCTTAGCATAAGCCAGCAGTGGCTAGTGTGTGAGTGTGTGTGCTTTCCTAGCCCCCCCCCCCCCCAAAAAAAAACTAATGCAGCAAGGACTGGCGGGATGCTGTAGTACTGGACATACCTTCTGGGGAACGCCAGCGAGTTCCTAAGGTGCCATTGCTCTATGGTAAGTTGGCAACCCCGCCCTGCTGATTTAAGGGTAAATACCAGCTAGTCCTGCAACGAAAAGTTGCAGTTTGGGGGTGCTATCCGTGGAGGCTGGTGGCTCCGCTGCCAGTAGGGCGGTGAATCCGCTCCGGGATTCAGTCAGGACCCGTCAGAACTCCAAAGGAGCTCTCCAAGGTGCTTCTCAGGGAAAGTCAATCTGCAATTATGCAGCACTTTAAAGGCTTGCAACTGGATCTTCTATGACCTGTTTGCTTTCTCTTCGCTCTGGCAGGGTATCTTGTGTCTCAAGAAGACCCCCAGGCAGTTTATCCTCCTCTCTGCCATTGCAAATTCCTGCCAAGCCTCCCCACCCCCCTTTACAGGAATTGAGTTTCAAGCCATTGTAGCAGAAGGCATGGCAAGAGAAACTCTACCTGCCCAGGCTGTATAGAGGTAAGTCTATCCAGGACAACGAGCGCGCCGCAGAGAATTCAGGAGATCGTTCGCATATCGGCTGCTCACTAGAAAGAGAGGTGAGGCATCCATCTTGCTCCACCTTGTTGTGAAAGGGATATTAGAGAATGGGGGGGGAGGGGAAGCAGTGGAAATTATTGAGACAATTGGAGAACGGTTCCTACGGGCCAAGTCTAAAGCAGATTACCTCGACCTGGTAGATGTGTTGGACTACTGCTTCCATCATCCCCCACCAGCCTGGTGTGGGATGATAAGGGTTGTAGTCCAACACACCTGCAGGGGACAAGGTTGGGCAAAGCTGGCCTAAGGACTTTGGGGCTTCTTCTTCTTTGGTGGGGAAAAAGGCACGATAAGGGTGTGGAGAGATGAGACAGAGAAATTTCACTCCCTGTCTCATAGTGCCAGAAGCTGGGATCAGGCCATGAAATCCCCTGCCACTGGATCTAAAAAAGGACCAAACAGTGCTTTTTTTATGCAACACATTACTCACGTTCACTGGCACAGGATGTGGCAATGACTTAAAAAACAGAAAAAGTATGGTCAGATAAATTCATGTCAGTGTGGAGTATCATAAGAAGATAAGAAGAGACCAAGTCTCCAGCTGTTGTTCAGGAACTCACAAGCAGGACCTGAGTGCAACAACATCCTCCCCCCCCCCCATGTTCCCCAGCAACTGGTGTGCTTAGCCATGCTGATACTGGAGGGAGCATATAGCCATTAAGACTAGTAGCCCTTGATAGCCTTCTCCTCCATTAACCTGTCTAGCCTCCTTTTAAAGCCATCCCAATTGGTGGCCACCGCTATGTCTTGTGTTAGTGAATGCTATAGTTTGACCATGCGTTGTGTGAAGAAGTCCTTCCTTTGATCTGTCCTGAATCTCCCACCAATCAGCTTCATGTGATGACCCCACTAGGTTCTAGTAGGATATGAGAGAGAGAGGGGGGGGGTATCTCCCTATCCACAGTCTCCTCACCCATGCATATCAGTCTATCAATTGCTCTCTCTGACCCTGTTTGCTCTTCACCCCTGACTACTGATGTGTCCCATGCCTCCTGGTTCCTGGTTCCTGCTTCCTAACTCCTGACTCACTGACAGGCCTCTTTCTCCAAGCAGTACAATCTTATGCTGACTGAAGAAAAAATCAGACCCACTCCGTTCAATAATCTGTGTGTTTGGAATTGCTAGTTGAGGGCTTGCGGGCTGTCTCAGCCTTTTGTGGCCATTTCAGTCAGGACGGAGGAGGTTCTTGGAATGCAAACTTGTTTTTGCAGCTTGGACCTTCTTCTGAATTGCGGCTGCTACGGCCTGCGCCATGCTAATCCCACTGTTTCAAATTACAAAGCTGCCAGAGTCCCACGGAGCCACCTCCGAGCCGAAGACGGCGTGCCAGCCTGCTTTGAAATCGAGAAATCTTTCCAGGAAGCGCTTTTTGAAAAAAGGAAAGGAAAGAAAGACCTGCTGGGATCTTTCCCAGCAAGCCAAAGTGTCCCCTCACAAGGCCAAAGCTGAGCAAAGAAAACTCCTTGTATTTCTCACCGGTTTCTGGGGAAACTTGGAGGAGGAGAATGGAGATTTTTGGAGCCCAACTGTAAGGAGTTGAGGCGTATTCATGGAATTCATTGTTCGGCATTCACGAGCGTTCATTCAGACCGAGGGATGGTCAACGTTGGTATTCTTGGGACATTGCAACTCTGTAGAAGGGCAGCCGGAACTGTCCAACATCCGGGACAGGCTGTATGAGGGAAGTGGGCAACTTTGGGAGGTCCAGGGCCAATTTCCACCTCCCTCCCCCAGGTGTGCACCCCTGGCATTGCACCATATTGGCCGTCTGCCATCGAAATTTGGCGACAAACCTCTTCAGGGACTGAACGGGGTCACATTTAGGTTGAAAACAAGCTAAATTTGGCACTTTGGGCTCTCCGTAGCACTTTACTACCAATATTTATTTATTTATTTGCCACATTTCAGCCGGGTGGTGCAGCAACAGGGCTGGCAGAGGCCGCGCTCAAGGCCACGGGGGTGCATGTTGCTCACCCCAGCTCTCTGATATAATTTTGCATTGTCATATAGCGGCAAGGGCCTCACAAATACATAGCACATGGGCTGTCGTGATTTGAGGTCATTGCTGGAGAAGAAGGCGATCAATGGCTACTTGTCTTGATGGCTATGTGTGACCTCCGGCAGTAAGTGCATGATAGCACTCTTCAAATACTTGAAAGGTTGTTACACAGAGGAGGTATTAATAGTATTAGTATTAGTATTATTTTATTATTATTTTATCCCATCTGCTGTTCACTACTCCGAAATCTTGGTATACAAATATCATAAATAAATCACAATAAATTTGCATATATTGATTTAAATTAGCCCATGCAGATTTTATGCAGATTTTGTCTCCCATCGACCTGGGACCTAGATTTTTTTAAGTGCCTAGTGAGGGCCCTGGCATGGGCAGAACTTTTTTGGGGTGGGGGAGAATGAATTCATGATGAGTGTCTAGAACTCAAGACTCAGGCATCGCAGCCCCAACTCTACAAAGATGACCCACCAGGAAATCGATCGGAAGAGCCGACGGCACCATTTTGGCTAGCATTGAACTTTTCCTTCACGATCGATGCAGCCAGAACCGTGGCGGACGAGAGCCCTGTGGTGATCAGGTTACCCGGAGCCCTTTTGAGTATTAAACAGGCACGAAGGGAGAGCGAAAAACTATGAAGAGCTCATGGGGACCCTGTGGGAAGGTCAGAAGAGAAATGATCTTATGATGTTCAGCACGGCACTAATGCTCCAAAGCAGATTAATGGCTCCCCAGGCTTTGAACGAGAGAAAAAGGAGACGGGGGAACTAACTGAAGAGTTACGCATTAAGGGCGGGGGGGGGCAGAGTGGATATAATCCTCTCCACCCCTTCAGCTGGGAAATAGAAGCTCCTGTCTTGAGTCACTTGAGTGAGGTGCTCCCGTCACTATGAACAGCCCACCTTGACCTGTGTCTCTTCTGTAACCTGGAACAACTGCAAGGGATCCATCAATGACTGCTTACTCTGAAAAACAATGTACTTCCAGGTTGCGCAATGTGCAGATGGCGTGGGGACATGTCCTTCGCTTTAGGTAAACTCTCTCCGGCTCCCCCCCCCCGGCCAGAGCTCAGTGGGAGAGTCCGTGCTTTGAAAGCAGAAGGCATCAGGTCCGATTCCCTCATTGAAACTTGGCCTGAAACTCTGGTGCTGGTCGGTAATGACAATATTGGGCTAGATCAGGGGTGCTGAACCTTTTTGGTCTCGGAAGCTTTCAGGGGCTGCATTCTGGAAGTGGGTGGGACCAGAGACAAAAGGGGAAGGGCCAAAATACCAAAGGTACCAGCATATTTTAGTTTAAAGCACTTCCTGCCAATCAGTGACCCTTAGGGGAGCCACATTTCAAACTGTTAGATTTGGCGGGGGGAGGGGGGAGGGGATGGTACAAAAGCTAGAAACACTAAAATGATTGGTGGCCAGAGGAAATGGGGTGTCCCCATAGGAAGGGGGCATGGACATTTGCAAAACCTAGAAGGCCAGGTTTGACCCCCTAGGGCTAAAGCTCTACGCCCTTGCATTAGATGGACCAATGGGCTGGCTCTGTATAAGGCAGCTTCCTATATTGCTATTTATTTATTGCTTGTTTATTTTAAACATTTATTGGCGGCTTACAACAATAAAATGCATAAATACAGTTAAAATGTTAAAAGCAATAAAAATATAAGCACAATAAAATAGCAATTAAAAACGATAAAAGCCAACGATAAATCCTGCAGGAACACCAATGTCAACAGTAGCAATGACAGTACTCATCATGAGAAGGCCGCGGTAAAATAACGTTTTCAAGCCTGCAAAGATGGTGCATGGTGAACCTCCGATAGCAGTTTGTTCCAAAGGCATGGGGCCGCTGCAGAGAAGGCCCTCTTCCGTGTGATCACTCACCTAATTGCTTGCACTGGGGGGGGGGGGGAATGAAAAAGTCCTTCCCTTGCTATAAGGAGAGTTGCACTAGGGATGTATGAGAAATTCCGTACACTTCGTGGTTTTTTAAAAGCAGGATTTACCCAGTTCCCACCTTTTGGACCGAACACGGACACAATCCGCAGCCAGAGCCATTTCCGAGTTTGCAATGTGATTCGCAGACCTCCCAAATGTATCCGACAGCCTGTGTCCATTTAAAAAATGTGCATGAAAAAATGCACATACTTTTGAAAAATGTGGACAAATATGTGTGAATCAATGGGAGATGAAAGCACGCATTTTGCCACTGATGTGGGAAAATGCGGGTGGATTTTCATGCAAAAAAGAAAGAAAAAGAAACGACGCTCACAATCCCATACAGTCTCGGAATGAGCTTTTAGATGGCATTTGGAGAAGTTCTGTGATTCGGCCATGGGGCGGTATATAAATGTAATAATAATAATAACAAGAACAACAACTTGACCTTTGCTGTTTCGCACATCCCTAATGTCACACGGACAGGATAAGGGATCCTTGTACATGCTCCATTAGAGGCCTTGGGCTCTGTAGCTCCTTTTCTCTACAGAAGTTGTTTTTATATGGTCTCTGTTTCTCCAGATGAATCTGGGAGAGCACATTAAATAATAACCATGAAATTCAAACCCCATCAAACCTCTCTTACGCACCCAGTAGCAATACCGGAATTCTCCTGTTTGATGCCTTGAAAATATGGAGCATCTGGGAAAGCTTTTAAGCCCATCACTGATGACTTCCTTGCCGTTAATTTAATTACCCATTCCTTTTCTTCCTTAATCACCCTCCCTCTGTTTATAAACACAGGGTGGATTCTGTGTGTGTCCCTCTGCCCCGCAAGACAGATGCTGGCCTGCAACCTGAGAGGAGCTCCTGGCATCTGAAAAACTCATTACCTTCCAAACAATTTACATTGCTCTTCATAAGCCCAGGGTTGTCGGCTGCAGATAAATTAGCAGCGAAAGCCATAGGCATGGTCAAAGCAAAGAAGGTATGGTCAGGGCACAAAACCTGGAAAATCATCAGTGGTGGTTAGGAGAAAGAGAGTGACGCCAGTGGAACGGGATTTGGCCATGACTGCAACAATTTGGTGGGTATTGACTGCAACAGTGCACTCCATGTGGGGCTTCTCTTGAGCCAGGTCTGGAAATTGCAGCTAGTAGAGAATTCAGCGGTTAGGCTGCTGACTAGGGCAGCCTACCGCAAGCATGTTACACCTTTACTCAGATAACTGCATTGTCTGCCAATACCTTAATAGGCCAGCTACAAGATGATGTTGGGCTTTTCTATACGAGGCTGTTAATCTGTCTACTTTCAGTTTTGTCATAGAATTGAGATCTGAGCACTACACAAAGATTGTTTCCTTTCCTGCTTTTCCACTACATGACCTTTAGGTGGCACTGAAGTATAGCAGAAGAGCACAAATACACACATGGAAATGGTGTCTCTTTTCACTTTCAGAAATAATGCCACATTTTCCCTGCTCTTATGAAAAAAACCTCACCGAAATTGCTCTTTAAAAACAAGAGAAACTGGAGAGTCACAACATCATCTAAAAAACTGTCATTAGGGAATGATGAATGCACTATAAATGCCCCATGCCGAAAAGTTCATTATTGATATTTACCGCCCTAAACAACTTGGGACCAGGCTACCCAAGGGATTGCCTTCTCCCATATCAATCTGCCCTGTCACTGAGATCTATGGATCAGGACCTCCTGGATGTTCCATTGCCTGCACATGTAATATCTGATGGCAACCGTGGGGGGGGGGGGGGTCCTTTTCTGTTGTGATGATGGAATCCCCTTCATCACAGTGTGGCTGTTCAAAACTCAGGCATTGGCTAATTTTAATACCTAGCTTGATAGATTTTCTTTGTTGTAGTTTTAATCTTTGTATTTTATTTCAATTGTTGTTTTAATGTACACCACCCTGTGATTTATAGATCGCCATGAAAGGTGGTATATAAATATTTTAAATAAATAAATATTTGGGAAACACCTGGTGACTATCCCAGCTTCAACATGGTTTGTAGATCTGAAATGAATTATTTTCCAAGAATAGGGAGAAGATTAACCTTGGACTGTTAATTCCCCACCACCATAACTAACACCAAAATGCTGGTCTCTATTAACCTTATGCGCCCACCATGCAGTATGTCATGGCTCATCGCATGTCAGGATTCTCCCCCATCACGTTTGACTTAAAGACATTCATGCCTTGTTAGCTGCCCGAAACATCCATGTCAAGACCCCAGAGAGGAATGTACAAACCAGACACAGACAACAGCGGCTGGATGAGACATGACATCTCTCCATGACAGACGACTTGGGCCCTCACGCTGATGCGGATGAAACAGTAACCTGGGAAACTGGCTGCAAACGCCCGGGAATCACCAGAATTTACATGCGCAGAGGGAATTCTCGCACAGCACAGATCCATCAAGAATGTCCCTAATGTGCATCTGTTCAAAACACCGCTCCACCGTGCCAGCATGCTCTCCCAATATGGCAACGGGAAAGAACGTTCCGATTGCTAAACTGTTTTTCCCATAGAATGTCAGGGTTTCATTTGTCAACCTCTCCCCAAGAAGAAAGCCGCTGTTAAGAAAGCCTGAAGAATTTATTTAGACATGTTTCTGGAGACACCATAGGCATGTGCAGCACATTTCATTATGGTAATTTTTAAAGGCCAACATTTATTGAATACTTGATCATAAAGGACATTGTTTTTATTCATTTATTTATTAAACACCATCGGCACTGATGCCTTACTCCACATTTGGGTTGCCTGACCATGGGAGGGCCGTTGCAGGTGAGGGGGTGAAGAATGAGGAGATGCTCCTCAAGCCCCAGCATTGGTGGGGTTTTGTAATGATACTGGCCAGAGGAGGGGCTTGTGAGGTGAGATTAGCCTTCATGGGCCCTCCCTCCTGGCCTCTTTGAAGTGTGACTCGTGGCAGAGAGGCTCCCAGAAGGGCGATTCCTTTTCACTCTTGCTGTCTGGAGCAATGGCGTGCTGTCAGGGGTGCTGGCAGCCAAGCATCCAGAGGGCAGCTGGAGGACTGTTCCGGGTGCATCTGGATCCCCCTTGGGATCCCTACTCAATGGCCCCCTCAATTCAGCACTTATTACTTGAGACATTAGGGTGTGCCTGGGCATACCTGGCACACCCCTTGCACACGCCTATGGGAGACACGACATCTTAGGAATGTAGGAAGTGGCTGTATACTGAGTCACACCATTGGTCTATCTAGCCCAGCATTGTTGACGCTGATTGGAATGGCAGATGAATCTGTCTTCGATCCTAACGATGGGGTGACGTTCTCCACCGAGCTTGAAGGCAGCAGGCTAACTTAGAGTAGGCTGCATGGGACACAGTTCTGTCCTTGAACACCTTGCTGCTGCCTCCTAGCATCTGCCGCCTGAGCATCTATGTGTGGGGAAACAACAGCATCAGAGGTGAGGGAGATGCGGGTCCTAAGGGATGAATAGGAGGAGATGTATTTATCCACACCCAGGCTTTGTGTCCATGAGCAAGGAAGCCTTTTAACAGACCGATCTTGTAAAAATTGCCCTGCGGTGCCAACATCTCCCTGCCCACCTTACCATCACCCCCTCCAGCCCGGCCTGCTTTCCAGGCTCAAGCACACATCCTGGGTAGAGGAGCGACACGTAAACTACAGGAAACAGCAGTTCAAACACAATAGCGAGGGCACTTCTGCCAGGCCCTTAGATCAACAAGATCTAGACAGAGTGTTGTTATGAAAGGCAACACGCAAGGCCTGCTGCTCCCGGCCCAGTCTGCTGGCTGCCCTGATTCTGCAAGAGCAACACCGAGGTCACCAGAGGCTGCCCGCTAGCCTCGATGCCGTGATAAGACACACGGCATGTGTGGCGGCAGCTTCTCGCGCTCCGACCCGCCCGGGATGAACCGGAAATGGCCCTTATTTTCCATGGCAAATCCTTCTCCCTCTCAGGGATGGCTGCTGGTACTCAACAGATTCAGGATCCATGAAATGGGCTCTGTGGAATAGGTCCAGGGGCTTGGGAAATCAATTTGAGGGCAGGGGCTATGTGCCAGTGCCTACATGGCCCCAAGACGCAGGGATGGCCACCAATTTGGATTGCTTTAAACAGAGGTGAGATAAACTCCTAGAGAGGAGAAGGCAATCAAAGGCAGCTTTCCAGAGGCATCAATTTGGACACCGTGGGAATAGAATGCCGGACTGTTGGTCTGATTCAGCACAGCTTATCTTATGTTCTTAAGCCTGTTCTTGGAGAAATTTGGGGGGGATATATAGTTCTCTGTCCCTTTACCTCTCCTTTTCGTAACATCTGGTTCAAACCAATGGGGCTGTTGGCACGTAACAACAACCCTCGGTTTAAATAACCTGCAGTGCACCCACCTCTTCCACTTTACCCCACAACCCATGATTGGCTCAGCAACCCACAATCAGCTCATGCTGAGCATGACTTCTGAACCCAGACTGCTGAGTAAACCACTAGGATATGTAGCCCCAGAACAGCCCAGTAGTCTGGGTTTGGACATCATACTTAGCGTGAGCCGAATGTGGGTTGTTGAATAAAGTGGAAAAGACAGCACATGTTCTCAATCCTGCTCGTACATGACAAGCCATGAGTTTTTACACTGACTGGTTGTCATCATGTGTGAACCAGTTCAAAGTCTGCTGTGATATCCTCCAGCTCTGCGTTGTTCAAACCCTGCTTAGCATCATTGGCTGCCATGGCTATGGGAACAGGAAATGCACAGCACAATGATGTTGGAACGCACTCCACAACGGGTCTTCTGGTCTAAGGGATGAGCAACTGCTGAGCTGTACCCACAGGGGCAATACATGGTTAATTCAATGAGCCTCACTACAAACGCCTGGTCAAGACGTTTCCTGGCTTGACTCCTAACGAGCTTGGCGAGACAGTTTACGATAAAGAGAAAGGAGGGGAAAAAGAAATATGGTCACACAGATTTGAGTGAAACCTTCAGAAACCAAACATGCCTTGGGCTCCTGCAAACAGTTTTACCTGCTGACAGGATCCAGGATGTTTATAGACGGGGTTCCCAGACAATTGGGCAGCTGGGAAAGGAGCCAATAATGAAGCAAGAAAAAACAGATCTTCGGCTTCCTTTGCTTCTGGTCTCAGAAGGATCTGTCCCCTGGATCTCTCTGTGTGATGGCATGGCACCTGACAACCAAAGGCATCCAATCCCAATGAAGGGATCTCATTCTTGTGTATGACACCATCCTCAAGAGAAAGCAAACTTCTCTCCTGCCGGAGTGTTTGCTTTGTTTGGAACAGGTGTTTGTGCCCACTGGTAGCTTAGCCCAATTTTTTGTGGCTGCGGCTGGGAAGGCTGAATGAGGATCAGGAAAAGTTGTCTGTAATGTGGGAATCAAAGCAACCACCCCCCCTGTGCAAAAACAAAGTAGACATCAAGACCGTTAAATGCACCAATATTTGCAGAGTTCAATATTTGCAAAGTCGTTTTTTCCTGGTTGTGTCATCCGGCTTGGGAAAAACAACCCATCTGAACATCAAATATATAATGAGTTTGGCATTATTATTATTATTATTATTATTATTGACTGTTCTTTTCCCCCTTTGGATGGATTTAAACAAACAAAAAAACCAGAATATGAGCAAATTGTATTTGAGAGCCCCGATGTGGTGGTAATAGTGCCAGTTTTCAGACAAGATATTTTACTGACTCTTTCAGAGATCTTTGGGAACTACCCAGCAATGCATTTAAAAGATTTCCTGGCAGGCATGGGAAGAACAGAGTGTCCTGGCAAAGCAGCATCCCTCCGTAGCCTCCAAGAATGGTGCCCAAACCGTTGATATAGAGAAAGCACAGTGATGGTCCTTGATGCAAGAATGCAGGTAGGAGACACCATCATTTCCTTCCCACACTGTTGATGATGGCACAGTGAGAAGATAGACCCACTGACAGATGCCCATTGAGCCGGTTCTCATCTAGGCCTTTGCAAAACAGCGGAAAAATGAACTATTGGGCAGGCTTTGGAAAGATCCTAAAAGGACATCTCCACTGTCATTCTCAGAGAGAAACCGCTTTTTATTCACAAGTCATGTGGATAACATGTGGGGAAAGTTATCACTTGAAGCTGTGGACATCAGTGATTTATAACAGCGCTCAAAGAACCATACCATCAGTGAAAAGGCAGTGAAGACATTATAGATAAGACAATGAATGTGCAAAACAGCCCTGCATTTAGGGTGGTCTCTTGAAAGTTCTTCTGCTTTGCATTAAAATAAAATAAAATCCAGTCCTATGTGGGGAAGGGCCATCTTCCAAAATCCTGTGTCCTGGACATCATTGGACGACGTATGATCGTGACAACAACCCAGCCCATGTTAAAGACTTTGAGCCTGTGTGGTGTAGTGGTTAGAGTGTTGTCTGGGAATCAGGAGATCCAGGTTCTAGTCCCCGCTCAGCCATGGAAGCTCACTGGGGGACTTTGGGCCAGTCACAGGCTCTCACCCCAATCTACCTCACAGGGCTGTTGTTGTGTATGCCACCTTGAGTTCGTTGGAGGAAAATAAATAAAATACATCCCAACAAAGAGACCCATGGAAGTAGCAAGTACATCCTAGTGTGAGAGACAGTGTGGCATAGTGGTTAGAGTGATCGACTGAGAGCTTGCAGGGTGACTTTGGAAGGGACAAAGAAGAAGGGGCGAAGAGCAAACAGGATCCGAGAGAGCAGGACTGGGGAGCAAACCGGAGCAATCGGGATCCGAGGACAAACCAGGAGGCAGGACTGGAACACAAGCCCGGAGGTGAAAGGGCGCAGGTGAACAGTACAGCACCTGCTTTGCATGTAGAAGGTCATCGGTTCAATCCCCAGCTTCACCAGGTAGGGCTCTGAAAGACCCATGTCTGAAACCCTGGAGAGCCCACTGCCAATCAGTGCGTAGCTCACGGGTGTTCAACCTCTTTCACCCGTGGGCCGAATCCCGTTTCAGAGAAGCTCTTGGGGGCCGCATTCAAGGCCCCTGCTGCTGTCCCTCAGATGGTTCTTTAAATCAGGTTTGGATTGGACAGACCTTCAGAGAGAGGACTGTCCTCTGTAAGGGACCTTAGGAGCACCGCATGGCACTTGTGAGTTTTACCTCCTGACTACCACCAGATTTAACCCCTACCTCTCCAAATTCCCCCCCCCTTTTGGTGCTCTGCCATTGAATCTGCAAATGTGGGATGTTGATTAGTATTTTGGGCCTGCCTCCTATGCAGAGACAGTACTAAGCCTGGGTTCTTGGGGCCCAAGCCCTGAATCTA
The DNA here is from genome assembly GCA_029215795.1 of Anniella stebbinsi. NCBI lineage: Eukaryota > Metazoa > Chordata > Lepidosauria > Squamata > Anniellidae > Anniella > Anniella stebbinsi. The sequence continues at coordinate 58,064,028 of JARDYH010000007.1, forward strand.
TTTCCCTGTGCCCTGGATCTATTTCACAGAGCCCTGGCAACAATGGAAGGTGGGGTCCCCCCCCAGTTTAATTGCCCCACAGGGGGCAATTTTCAAGAGGGGTTGCAGCTGGGGAGGGAAAGGTTAACTCTCCCCACACACTGCATGGCAATTAAGCTTAGACTGAAAAAAAATCCATTGATTTGAGATTACCTGGGTCAGGGTGCAAATCAATAGAACAATTTCTTTGATTTGAAATTATTTGGGTGAGAAACAGATCAGCTGGCTTTGGTTCCTGTGAAATTTAAATAAATCCCAATAATGATTTCCAAAATGGCATCTATAGATCTAAATTAGCATATGCCATTTTTATGCCACACAACACCCTCTGCTTCTATGAAAGGAGCAAATGCCCTCAGGTGCTGAGCCCCCTCAGCCATGGGATGCAAATTCACTGAGTATCAGAGCTGGGTGTCCAGTGAGAAACTTAAAATGCTGCATTTATTAAGTCACTGCAGTGGGAGGTGTGCATTTTTGTGGCTGGATCGAAATGGGAAGAAACTCCAAAACATCTGGAATCGTTCAGAGAGCTGGACTGGAATTTATTACTTACAGTGGAAGTTGGTTAGAGGAAAGAACTCCCCACTGTGTTTAATGCACTAGAGCGTCACCTTTGGAGATCTGGGTTCAAATCCCGACATCACTCAGAAAAGGAAATGTATTTTGAAGGCTTTATGATCAATTCCAGGAGGGGACATTTGACCAAGTCGCCAAAGAAGCAGGCAGCTTGAACGTGATTGGCAGGCAGTCCGTTGAACCTAGTCGTCCTAGGAAGGAGATGCCGTGGGGAAAGGAAGGCGCAACAGCAGGAAAGGTATTTTGGTGGTGATGGATGAAAAAAACTGTGAGTGTATTTAAACCAAGCTTCCCCAACTTGCTGCCCTCCAGATGTGTTGGACTTCAACAGATGTCTTGGTGGGAGGTTCAGGAGAGATAAAAGGAAGGATTTCTTCACACAGAACATGGTGGAATTCGCTCCCGCAAGACTTATCGATGGCCACCAATTTGGATGGCTCTAAAAGAGGATTGGACAAATTCCTGGAGAAGGCTATCACTGGCTACTAGCCCCGATTATTTATTTATTCATTCATTCATTCATTCATTACATTTGTATACCTCCCCATACTCGAAGCTCTCTGGACGGCTTACATAAGGTTAAAGCATTTAAAAACAATATACAAAAATTAAAACTGCAAAAACATACAATCTACACATACATTTAAAATCACTATAATAACTGAAATCATGGGCAGGAGGGCATGGGATGCAGAACATACTGTATGGGTCGGTCCATGCCAGTTGTGTTCCCCGGCAACTGATGTACCTGAGCATTCTGCCTCTGATACTGGAGGTAGCACATGGCCACAACAGCTTGAAGCCATCCATGAACTTGTCTAATTGCCTTTTAAAGCCATCCCAATTGTTGGCCATCACTACGGTCTTCTGTGAGGGGGTGATGCATCAGGGACCACCACAGGTTCACCACATGGTGGCTGCTTTTTCAACTCCCACAACTCCTGCTACTCTCCATGATGCCATAGCATTGCCCTGGCAGGGTTTTGGGGGTATGGATCAGAGCCCCCCCCCCCCGTGCCAAGTAAGGGCCTTTTTGGGTTTTTTTTAACCCAGAAGACCTCCTTCGAGCAATGTTACATCATCACATCGATGTGTGTTTCCGGGGGGGCTTTGTAGGAAGGGGAATGGTTACTGCCAGTCGGGCGCAGCCAAGAGGAGCACCATGTAGGTCTGAGGAGGTTCACTTCCCTGCTCCAATTTCACCCTGACCCAGAAATTCCCTCATGAAAACTTCCGGCCCAGCACTGATTTCCACAGGACAGGCCTAAGTCTGTCAGGGAACCATTGGCCGTACAGTTCTGGGAGGGCTGGCTAGGAATCTCTAGCACAGGGGTGGACAACTTGTGTTTTCGGCCTACAACTCCCATCATGCCTCACCATTGGCTATGGCTGATGGGAGTTGTTGGCCAAAACATCTGGAGGGCTGTGGGTTGCCGAATCCTCCTCTAGCAGTCCTTCAACAAATAACAATTCCCTTTGTGGGAAGCCATGAGAGTCAAAGCAGTTGAAAAAAGGGGAGGACCTGCTTATGGACTTCCAAGAGGCCTCTGGGTACCCACTGTGGGAAGCCAAATGCTGGACCAGATGGGTCTTTGATAGCCATCAGAGCTCTCTAAATGCTCTTGCCTTCTCATGTTCCACCAGAATCAACAACGTGATGTATTATCTTCCCTGCTCCCAGGACTGATGTGCCCCAGGCCAAACAACACATCACAACAATGGCACATCCTGATTGCTCAGGACAATGTTGAAATCCCTGCAACGACATCCTGTTCTTGGAGCGACACATCCTTGTTCCCAAGCGGAAGATGGGGAAGAGAAGAGAAAAAGAATGATGGGTGTTGACAGAGAGGGGATTCACTTACAGCCGCCTTTCTAGATGGCCCTGAGGTCATTGTGTCAACAAGAATGCCATCTTGCAGGTGAGGAGTATAACCCACTCTCTGTGTACCTGATAAGAGGGGAGGGAGGGATGAGTTCATAACATGGCTCAAGACTGAAATACTTGACAGAGAGCCTCGCCCAGTATGAATCTACCTGCACACTCCGATCGCCATTTGAGGACTTCCTCCAAATGCCTTCTCCAAAGGAGGTTTGGAGGATGACCACAAGGGAAGGACCTTTTTCATGGTGGCCTCCAGATTATGGAATGCTCTCCCCACTGAGGTCTGCCTGATGCCAACATTGTCATCCTTTCGGCAGCCCTCTTAACTGGTCCTGGGATTTTTATTGATGATTGTTTTAAATGGTTATTGTATGAAAAAGGGGTTTTATATCATGTTTTACACTGCTTTTAAAAAAATTTTTTAGATCTTTTTGTAAACCGACAACAATGATTATGAATAGAGATCTGAGGTGACCAAGGATGACTGCAACAAGAATGAAGAACTTAGGTGGGGGTCAAGACAAATCAACTAATGATCTAGGGTAAGTTGCAAGCTAGAGCTTCCCCCATTGAACTGCTTCAATTATGATCTGCCATGAGCCATTGCTGGGTCCCTGCCAGGGCCAGCTCAAGACATTTTGCTGCCTGAGGTAAAAAAAACCAAGATGGCGCCCTGTCCCATTTTGTGTACAAAACCCAACTGTACTGGCAGTTGAATCTTTCTTCACCACTGGCAATGGGACTGCATCCCCCACCACACCTGAAGGCAGCAAGCTAGCTTAGGGCAGGTAGCTTGGCACACAGCTCTCTCCTCCAATACCTTTCGGCCACTTCCCAACATTTGCTGTCTGAGGCAACCGCCTCGGTCTGTGTAATGGTTGGGCTGGCCCCTGCTGGCAGGCCACCTTTATATTGTTACGTTCAGCCCATTTCTCCAATCAGTGAGAGGTTCTAGGGGCGGGCACAGCGCTTACTCAGTTTTCCTTTTCAAAGACAGATCCACAAGATGTCGTGATGGCCACCAATTCGGACAGCTTTAAAAAGGGGTTGGATCAATTCCTGGAGGAGGAGGAGGCCATCAATGGCTACTAGTCCTGATGGTTATGTGCTACCTCCAGTATCAAAGGCTGTAAGCCTATATATACTAATTGCTGGAGAAGATGGGTGGGAGGGTGCTTTGGCACTGTGTCCTGCTTGTGGTCCCCTAGTCCCCTGGTCAACAGCTGGATGCCCACTGTGTGAACAGAATGCTGCACTGGATGGACCCATGGTCTGATCCAGCATGGCTCCTCATATGTTCTTACGCCCCTGGAGGCTGATGGTATTTTCTCGTATTTGAGTATTTATGCCGGTTGAGCATAGGCACAGGTGAATCAAGTGTTCCAAACATATCCCAGCAGCTGCCGATTCTGCAACAGCAGACTGGCCTTGCATGGTGCCTTAGCATTCCCACACCTGCATTTATGCGCATGCATGCAAAGGACAAGATGCATCCATTCTCTGCCCAGAGATTTCATTTGGAGAGAACCTGTGGAGAGCACTGAGCCTATTCCAGTGAGAAGGTTAGTAGCAGCTCCAACTGGAGGCAACACCCCATCTATGGAACTCCATGGCCCAAGAGGGGAAGATCTCTCCCCCAAGGAGAGTCCCCAAATGCGGGCAGCTGTGTTGATGCCTATCAGCAAACCAGTTCTGGCAGTTTTCATCTTCACCAGGAGCAGTTCTTCGGTAAAGCCATTGGACTTTATTATCCATTCAAGACCAAGTGATTTCCAAATACTTCACATTACAACATGGAGCCATAGATTGTTGCTGGAAAAACTACTGCCCCATAGCTGAAGCTCTCTGGGCGGTTTACATCTATTCTTGCCCTCAGAGATAATACACCGCCTCAAGTATGACGTCTCAATGCAGCCCAACCACTGGAGGCTGGTGGCTCTGTTGCCCATGGGGCTGTGAATCTGCTTTGGGTTTCCGTCAGAACTCTAATGGAGCTATCCGAGGTGCTGAACCTATTTTGGGGATTGGGGTCCAGCACCTTGGATAGCTCCTTCAGAGTTCTGATTGGTCCTGACGGAAACCCAGAGCGAATACGTTGCCCCACATCGGAGCCCCCAGCCTCCAATGATACCTCCCCCCAAACAAGCATGATATTAAATTTACATGCATGAGCTCATTGTTTTTATTTATTTTACTCTTCCTGGCTACAAAGGAACCCTCCAATGCACATGCGTAACCTACAAGATTGCGGCACACTCTCTAATGACAGTGCAATGCTTGGAAAGGCTGACAGATCCTCAAACCCAAAGATGAGTCAGTTTTCTCTGGTTTGGATCATGGCCTTTGGAATATAATGACAATGGCTGAATTCGGACGACACATTAAGCAACTGAGGGGGGGGGAAACAATCGTCAGTTGTGTTGCTTATTGTGTTGTGTGGAGGGTAACACGCCGCTCACAAACTTGGAGGGTAACACGCCGCTCACAAACTACTGATGGCATCATGCTATTCCGCCCAAATAAGCAATGGAGAGAAACAACTAGCTTGCAAGTTGTTTAGCTCGAAGCCAGTTGTTTAAAGTGTTGTGTGGAGGGGTGAGTGAGTTAATGGCGTGTGGTGAGTGGGTTAAAACACAAGCCCATAGAGGCAGGCGGCAAGAGCAACCAAAGTGGCAGCTGCCACTCTGCTACAACTGGTGCAACTTGCAGAGGTTGCTGGGATAGAACTGGGAGGACTGAGGGAGGAGGGAGGGTGGGGAGAGGGGTGGGGGCTGTGTCAGTCAAATGCCGGGTTGACTATTAGTCCACTCAACACCAGCCCCAACCACCCACAGTTGTGTAGGAATATGTTGTGTGGGGAGTACCCACAAAATAACCAACTGTGAGTTGGCTACTCAACCCACCATTGACTAATGTGTTGTCCGAATTCAGCCAGTGAGTGTGTAACCCTGGGCTTGAAACCCCAGAGCTGCAGGTCATTTCTGACAAGGCGCAACCCCATTTCTCACCCATTCCCCTTTTCAGCGGATGCTGATAGTACAGATACGATGCCAGGGTATAGTTGTGGGGTGGCATGGGTGTGGGGTGGGCAGTGAGACGGCTCATCCCACCTGGTCTGCGGAACAAAGCAAACGCCGTTTATGCGCAGTGGTAAAACATTTCCAAACCGAGACCTGTGTGAACAGGTGCGCCTTTGTTTGCCCACCTGTACTTCTTCCTTGTGCTGTTTACCTTAGCAATATTTGACTCGGCGTCTGGAGGGACGGGTGTGCAAATACGACGACAAGATTACAAGGGCGCACGTGCGGAGGGCAGAGCATTAGCGACGGAGCTCCAAACCACTCCATCAATGGACTGTTGGGGCGATGTGGCGAAGGGCCGAGCGACACGGGACGCGACCTGCAGGAGAGCCATGATCCGTTGCCTGGCTTTGAAAGGAAAACGCCGGCTCAGTTCCCATTCCAAACCTCTCGCCAGGATGCTTTCCCACCTGCAGAGGGGAAAATGCAAAACCTGGTTGATTTTAACAACTCTCATCAGCCCCAGCCACCATGACTAATGGTCAGAAGTGCTGGGAGCTGTAGTCCTGGGGAGTGCCAGTGGGAGGGGGAGGCTGGATTAGACAAATTTGTGCAGGAGGGAATTCGCCATGATTGTGAAGCAGAGCTTCCGCATTTAGCGAGCAAGTGGTTGCATGCTGGAAGGGAACGGAAAATAACTGAGTCCATTGGGGAAAGCAGCAACCTTTCACTTGGAAGAGACCCCCCCAATGCCCCCTCCCCCTAGAACCTGCATAGAGGAACAGCATTGGCTGCTTTTTCCTGCTTAAGGGAGACATTAGTGCCTTCGTGACCTCAGCGGCCACGACTCCAAATCCTTGGCCTCCTCCCAGATCTATTTGCTTGGTAAGCAACCAACACACTTCGCACGAATGAACAAGGCCTAGAGACAAAGGGCTGAGAAGGTAAGCAACAACATGCCAACTGGAAACTCAACAGGCAGCCCAACCCGGTGCAGAAGTAATCCCCATTAAGTTCAATGGGGCTTAGTCCCAGGCAAGTGAGCATAAGATACCAGTGTGACTGAGAGAGAAAGATGTGAGGAAGCAGGGACACCACACGCTTGAGATTTGGAGGCAAAGAAAAACCTTCGTTCTCCAAGCACTAGCCAAATGTTGTGATTTGAGCCACAGACAGGAGACATTCATGATCAAGGCTTCAAAGTTGCATGGGGCAGGGCAAGGATTGGCCACTGATCATGCCCCAAATATCTAGAACACATTCTTTGCAAAGTTTTCCTAGTTTTAACTTGGAAAAGAGGGCAAGTAAGGGGAGACATGATAGAGGTGGAGAAAATTATGCCTGGTATGGAGAAGGTGGATAGGGAGACATTTTCCTCCCTCTCTCATAATGCTAGAACCCCATGGGGTCAAGCTGACTGGCAGGAGATTCAGGATGGATAAAATGAAGGATTTCTTCACACAGCACAGAGTTAAACTATGGAATTCACTGCCACAAGACAAAGTGATGGCCAACAATTTGGATGGCTTTAAAAGGGGGTTAGACAAATTCCTGGAAGGGAAAGCTATCAATGAATGGCTACTAGTCCTGATGGCTATATGCTACTTCCTGTCTCAAAAGCAGTATGCCTATGCACACCAGTTGCTGGGGGATATGGACGGGAGGGTGCAGTTGCAATCATGTCCTGCTTGTGGGTTCCCAGTCGACAGCTGGATGGCGACTGTGTGAACAAAATGCTGGACTAGATGGACCCGTGGTCTGATCCAGTATGACTCTTCTTATGTTCTTAAGGTCCCAGATACAATCCTTGGCACCTTCAGGTAGTGGGGCTGAGAAAGACCCCCTGCCTGAAACCCAGGGGGACTACTCTCAGTCAATGTAGACAATACTGAGTTAGATGGACCAATTTTTTGACAGTAGAAGTCCGTTTCTTATCCACAACAAGGGACAGTGAGTTCTTCTTACGGGCGGAGTTTGGGATGGCAAAACTCCATGAGAAAGTCTGCAATGGAGGTCGGAGGGATTGCATGGATGCAACCCAAGAATAGCGAGAGAGGATTGATTGGGGTGTGTCAAATGTCCCTGTGTTCTTCCCAGAACATGGGGGTCCACCAGGATGCTTCTTCTGGAATTTACTGCAAGATTTCCTTCTCACTTCCCCATGGATTGTGCCTACCCAAGGCTCGATGGAGCAGAGGCGAAAAGATGCGAACTCCTCTGGGAAATATCACAAAACACACACAATCAGAACACTCACTTGTTGAATTCGAATGAGAATTTCTGAGCGTGTACAAATGGCTGTGTTCGGTGGCCCAATTCCGCCACCTGCAGTTAGGATCGGGCATCACAACACCCCTACATCATAGATTTGTTATATTTCCAGCTGAGCTTACAGAAAGAATGCTGTCTCCACATACAACTAAAAGCACCAAGTTTAAAAAGGCCCTATTAAAATGTCAAATAACTATAGCATTAAAATAGTGTTTCAGAGTGTGTGATCAAAGCATTTTGCATGCATTCCCTCATCAGTCGTAACAATATCCTCGTTTTATCTCTCTGTCGCAAATGAGGTTGAATGAACAGTGGACATATGGCAGAGGTGATATTTGGACCAGGGACTTCATCATTCACAGCTCAGTCTCACAGCCAAGCTGTGCAAAAAATGGTTCCTAAACTGTACTTCATTGTTCCCATTTTACAGATGGAAAACTGAGGCTGAGAGATAGTAAGCGCTCTATTTTTCAAACTAATTGGACTTTTGCCATTCACTTTAGTGGGTGATGAAGAACACCTATTCAGTTGCCCAGGGAGTTAAGGTTCACACTAGGCATTTCCAAACCAAAATTTCTTCCCCTGTTTACCCCTGCCTCCATTTCCTCTCCTTCATCTGTGGTCTCTCTTGAATCTATTTCTAGATTGTAAGCAATTGGGAGAGACCTAGCCTCTCCTTATCTGTAAAGCACCATGTACATAGAGAAGGTTCCAAAACCTGGCTGTTGGGCCACTCCATATTTATACAAAGCACAGAATTATTAACTGATGTTCTCCTAATATGAGAGATGAGAGCAGGAATTCCCATATACGCTGCTCCCAACCTCCTTCCCAAGATGGGAGATAAGAGTGGGGATCCCCATGCATGCTGCTTCCCATCTTGGGAAGGGGATTGGGAGCAATTCCCATGCACATCACTTCCAATCCCCTTCCCAATATTGGAGATAAGGGTGGGGATTCCCATGCACGCTGTTCCCAATCCTTCTCCCAAGATCTCAGATGAGAACAGGGATTCCTCCAGGGGGTATTTCCCCAGGGTCTGCAGCTTGGGAGAGCCCCATGAGGTTCCATGGGCTGGATGTAGAAAATCCATGGGCCCAATTGGACCTGCAGGCTGGAGTTTTTGACATTTTGTCCAGGGGTGAAGGGTTCTCCCTTGCTGGGGATCTTTAAGCAGAGGGTGGGCAGCCATCTATTGGGAGATGCCCTAACTCTGGATCTCCTGCATTGGGACTGAATGGTGGCCTGCAGGTCTCCTTCCAATGCTATAATTCTATGTGATGATAACCCACATTCAGAACTGAGCAACTTCATGTCTCCAAACGATGCTGGGTGGTTAAATTCACTTGCTCAGTTCCCCATCCCCAAAATGTTTGATTTTTATTTTTGTTCTAATGTGGAACAATATCTGCTCAGCTTCCCCTCCCCCCAACCTCCCCCCCAAAATATACAGTTGACCAAGCTGGGAGGCAAAATGACGGTAGATTCTGCTGAGCTCAGCTCATTGTAAACTCCTTGCCCTTCCTAGTTCACCCGTGGCAGGGGAATGTTAGGAGCTTTAGGACCTTCTTTCTGTTGAAACATGCATAGAATTTCACTCTAAGTAAACAAGTAAATAAAACATCAATTTTAGAGGGACAGTCCATAAAACACCTCCCTGCTTTTCCTTGACACCAAGGCTACCGAAATCACACTGTCAGCTGCTTGAAAATGTGTTGGAACAATGATGGATGGGAAGAGAGAATTCCCAGCGTAGAAATGATTCTCCGGCATATGCCTCGTTCGTGCTGAGTTGTAGCCCCAAGCCCTGTCTTTGCATGACGTCGCTTCTTTTACGCATCACAACAATATAATGATTTTTCATGTTTATTGCAATTGTACTTCGAGCGTGTGGATTTCAATGTTTTAGGATGCAATCCTATGCCTGTTTAGGCAGAGAAACGTCCAACAGCTCTCAGCATTCCCCAGACCTTTTTTTTGGGGGGGGGGGGTCAAAATATGCATCCTTGTAGATCTATTTTTATCTGGTAAGCTGCCCTGGGTGTCTTTCACTGGGAAGGCAAGGTAAAACAGCAACAACCCAAATAACAAAATAAAAAGAACAACTGTAGCCAAGTTGACACCTTCCCGACTGTTTTTTAAAGAGAGGGATGTGTGCTTTGGGTATTCATATGTTAGTACTTAGAGCCATTTAATAATCTGGGGTGATGGTCACTCCATGTATGGAACCAGTAATTTAGGATACAATCCTATGCACACTTAGTTAGAGGCAAATCCCACGAAGCAAAATAGAACATCTCAGTAAACATGTATAAGGGGTTAGTCAGAAATAACCAGATGCTCCCCGAATAATATCTTCGTGCTCCCTAAAATGGTGGGGATTTATGCCCCCCCCTGTTTTTGCATCTGTGTGTGTGTGTATGTGTTTGTCAAAGCTAAAATTCTGCACTAAGCTCTGACAATCACCCAAGAAACAGCAGTCTAAATCCAACATAACTAGCAGAGCCGTGGGCACCATGGGCCACAACCCGTCATTTCTAAGCAACACAGACGCATCACAAATATGTATGAAAAGGATAGCAAATGGGCTACATTGACCCTCCGGGCTCTGAGCAAATTGGCATGTGCTAGATGCAAATTAAGTTCCTGATCAATTACCGCCAGAGATAAACAGCTCCTGAAGCAACTGGAGTGAAACGTTAAGTGCATCGTTTCTTACAAATAGCTTATTTTATGAAAAGATGGGAGGAGGTCCTGCGTCCCCCCATGGGAACTGTTTGTCTCTTGCCCTGCTTGCACCTAAGTGCCATCATGTACATTTCTTTAACATCGTAACCTGCTCTTGAGGCACAGTTGTATTCCACCTACGAGACCCTTCCCCATCCTGGTGTCCTCCAGATCCGTTGGACTACAGTTTCTATTATTCCTAGCCAACATGCCATGTGGACTGGGAACAATGGGAATTGCAGTCCAACAGACATGTTTACTTTTGTAGGCGGAGGGGTCTACTTTTAGAGAGGAAGGAGTCACTTTCAGAGGAGGAGATGTCTACTTTCAGAGGAGGAGGTGTCTACACTTGGAGGAGGAGGGGTCTACTTTTAGAAGAGGAAGTGCCTCTTCCTTTGGAGAGAGAGGAGTCTTTCCATCAGCATTACTTTTGGTACAACTACTTCCCCAATCTTCACCAATGCTGCTTCCCATCACCAACTGTTTGGGACCACCTCGTCACCACCATGGTCTCCCCAAATATCATCTATCCAACTTCCTCCCTTCCAATACCCCATCTAACCAGTTGGGAAATGACCTCTCTTCTCCACTATCTTACTGTCTTCTTGGTGTCCTTCCACCAGAGATTAATCTCTCTCTCTCTCTGATGTTCACATCCATACAATCCTCTAAATTGCCACTTGGGGAGAAGTAAGTGGTAACTGGATCATACCAAGTGCACCATTAACTGCAACATGATGTGAATAAGATCAGAATCAACTATGCAATTAATTCTGTCCACCACACTCAAAAACAAAGACTTGCCAGTTGCCAGGGCTTTATGCTGGATTTCCAGGTGCCCTCTTGACCTCCTTGTCATTGACCCAAGGAAGGAGAGGGGGAATTTGCTATGTACTCTTGACTGGTTCCTGCTAATTAAAGAGCATTTACCTGTCCTAGAGGAGAAGATAGCTCTTACTTTGGAGGCTGAGAAACCATCCTCATCTCATGCTCATCTCCTCTGCGACCCAAAGGGAAAGAGGTCAGCCAATCACAATAGGGAACTCTGCAAAGCCTCGGTTTATGAGCCCATTAAATGTTGATGACATTTTCCCAGGCGTTAAAGGCCATTCATCTGAGGACATGGCGTTCAAGCTGTTCTAAGAACACAGGGTGGTCCAGGAAGCAATTGTGCCAACCGTGTTCAGTACCCCATCTCCAACTCATGTGCCTGTCTCCAGGGTGAAGCATAGGTACACACACACACACACACACACAAACACACCTTTTTAAATTATATATAATCTCCAATTCAAATCAACGTTTAGGAAGGCAAGAGAGATGCTTCAGCAAATTGTTCAATGTTAGATTTACTATTTAAAACTGGCCCTCTCAATCGGTTTCTTCCCACTCCTGCAATTATGGATGTTGTTGCATGTAGGAATTTTAATTGTGTGCGTGTTTGTGTGAGTGAATGAAGTATAAAAATGTGGAATGCAATAAACTGATGTGTAATGTTACTGCCTTAAAATTCATTCAGCCAGCTTCAGCAGTTCAGTATTCTTTAAAGGTGGGGTGCAGAACCTCTGGTCTGGGGGCCAGATTTGGGCCTGCTGGGGTGCTGATCCAGATGGCCACACACCCTTCCCTTGTCCCCACCCCTTTTCCTCAACCACCAATCCTTGGGTGGTTCCCAGCTTTCGTGCAGTTTTTTCCCCCATTCTAAAACGTTGAATTGCCTCTCTAAGGCTTTGTTACTGGCAATAAGAGCTTTAAGCTATGATATGATGATATTTTGTTGGAGGGGATAGTCCTTCCCCTTTCCCATTAGTCCCTCCCCATTCCCACTAGTCCCACCCCTTTCCGTCAGTCCACCCTGCATTGGAATGCGCCCCTCAAGAGCATCTCAAAAAATGGAACGTGGCCCTAGGACTGAAAAAGATTAAATGCACCTGCTTTAAACATCTGGCCTTCTGGGTGTTGGTGGACCACAACTCCCATAATCCTTCACCATTGGCCATGCTGATGGGAGTTGGAGTGCAACAACATCTGAAGTGCCAAAGGTTCCCCAACCCTGCTTTAAATGTGAGACATTTGAAAAATGCCCAAAAGCTGAAACATCACATGTCGTCTCTGAGATTTGCCTGATATTTTGAATTTCTGCAAAACTTTATTTCACTTTTTTTTTGTTCCAACTCTTCAACAATTATCAGTTGTTCCATAGCAACTGCCAAGTTAAGGAGTCCTCCATGCCCTGGATGACTTATTCCTGAAGGCCACCTATATCTCTAACCATCACACTGGCCCTCCAGGTGGCATGATTGTTATTGCAAACAACCATCATGGAATAATGTACCAGCACGCCAAAAGCACAAAGTCATTCACTTAATAAAACCCTCGCACAAAGAGCGGCCTAACTGTGGAATCCACTAACACAAGATGGAGCGGTGAACTTGGTCAGCTTTAAAAGGGGATTGGACAAATTTGTGGAAGATGAGGGAACCAGCGGCTATTTGTCATGATGGCTATATAATATTGCCTTCAGCATCAGAGGCCAGGTGCCTGCTTACCCCAGTTGCTGGGGAACACAAATAGTCAGATGCTGTTGTGCTCATGTTCTGCTCATGAGCTTTCCATGGGGCATCTTGTTGACCACTATGGCTGGACAAGATAAATGCTGGTTTTACCTCATTCAACCATGAGAAGAGCCCAGCACAGGCTCTTCTTATGTTCTTATGGCATTATATTTCTGAGACAATTCATTTATGGAAGAGACTAAAAGGCAGGCTCATTTCCGTACCAGAGATTAAATCCAAGATATGTTTACGCCAAGTGTCTTTTTTTGTCGAATACATCCCACTCTCTCCCAGGGCATTTAGGGAACAGCTGGAGCCTCGATTTTAGTCCACTTCCAGATCTGTGCAAGAAAGTTCGTATATAACTTATTTTAAGAGGCTCTAGCTTTAAGCTACCTTACCGATTGCCTGCCTTTTCAGCGCCACACACTTCTCTCTGCATGCAGAACATTGACTCAAAATCAGCACTGAAAGAAGATAGGACAACGGACATAGCCAAATATAACTAGTCACTGCTCTTTTAGATCAGATAATCTCTTGGTTTTTTAAAACACCCTTTCCCACCTGCTTTCTATTGCCTTAGGTCAGCTTCCCCCCAGCCCATTGCTCACCAGATACGTTGGACTATTATTCCAATCATCCCTAAGCAGATGATGGGAACTATAGACCAAGACAACTGGACAGTACCAGGTTTGGGAAAGTGGAGAATGGTTGGTTTGCCCAATAGCTTCCCCATTGGGCCTATGAAGAGTTAACTGCAGATCTTTGCCTCCAGAATAATGATTAAGGTCATGGAGGCAAAGTTCCACATTTAGCTCTCCATTTACCCAATGGGGAAGGACTGTAGCTCAGTAATAGAGCATGTGCTTTGGATGCAGAAGGTCTCAGGTTCGATCCCCTGCAGATAGGGTTGCCTGAAACCCTGGAAAGCCTTTGCTGCCAGTCCATGCCAACAATACTGGGCTAAATGGACCAAGAGTTCTGATTCCGTAGAAGGCAGCTAGCTCTGTTCCAGAGCTCACAATCAGTTAACGCCATTAGCCTATTTAAAAGTTGTTGGGTTTTTCTGTCTTAAAAATCCCCTTCATTTCTTACAAGGCCGAACAATAGCTGGACAAAATACAATTATTTTGATTACTCCCTAGCCCAGGAATGGTGTTGATAATGCTTTGGTTGGGATAAAGGGACCGGGGCAGTACATCTTAGAATATTTTGCTCTTATATGGCAAAACTGAACCCAGGTCGTATTCCCCGACCCTAAATAAATAATCGGCCGTGTCAACGGCCAGGAGCAGCAGCAGAGAAACCAAAAAGGCCTCCGATGGAAGGGAGGGGGAGGCCGCGACACTTTGCAGAGTCCAGAGAAATAAAAATGAGCTGTCAGCAAAGATTGGCCATCGGAGGAAGATCCCCCAGTTTCTCCTAGACGCCGCTTCCCACGCTCTCGGCAAGAGCCATGGAAGCAGACCCCATTCACCATCTGCAGAGAGCAACGTGACCCCTCACACCGCCTCTGCAGAGTTGCTAGCCAATTGAGCAGATTAAAAACTTCAATTTCCAGGCTGGGGGATTTGCCAGCCATTTCAGACACAAGTTGCTTCCCATAAGCCCCATCACAATCCCCCAAAAGCATTTTCGGATTTCCGCCCCCCCCCTTCCAAATAAAACTGTTTCCCTCCCCTTCCTCCATTTCCCTTGAACAATTAAACGCTCGAAATACATTCCAGAAACATTACAGATGTGGGAGTTTAGAAGAGGGGGAAAATGCCCACTGCGACGATAGAAGGATGTGCATGCATGCATAGGAGCAAAGGAAGGCAGTCCAGAAATAGACGATGCTCCTGCATGCTAAGGGCAAAATGCATCGCTTCTGTCCATAGGCATGAACATCAATCAGCTCTTCCCTTATGTGGAGGAAATCAAAAGACGTAACGCAGGGGTGTCATCAAAGTGGGGGCAGCAGAACTCTTTAAAATGGGATCAATCCCAATCCAATCCCACAGAATTGGCTGAGTGCAATATATTTATTATATAGACAGTATACTTCTGTAAATATATTTCCCAAAGGCAGAAAATGCTTTATACCAATATTTTGAAGCAGCCATCCAGTTTTCCTTACAGGCTGATCTCTCCTCCTTCCCCCCTAGTATTAAGACAGCGATTGCTCTAGATTTTGAGGGGGTGGGGAACTAGATATCATGAATTCTAGTATTATGAGTGAAAAATGTCTATCTGTCCCCTTTTTCTACATTTCTTACTCCAATCAACATATCAACATCTCCCCCCCAAGGGAGGTTGGACGATGGTGACAAGGGAGAGGGCCTTTTCAGTGGTGGCCCCCAATTATGGAATATGCTCCCCAAACAGGCCCGCCTGATGCCAACACTGTCATCCTTTTGGCGCCAGGTTAAGACTCTTCTCCACTCCCAGGCATTTAATGGCATATGATGGGGCATTTATGCCAGCAATCTAAACAGGTCCAGTATTCCAAGGCAACTGTTTTTAACTTTCAAAATTGTTTTAAATTTTGTCTATTTATGTTTTTATGCTGTATTTTATTATCTTATGAATTGTTGTAAACCTCCCAGAAAGCTTCAGCTATTGGGCAGTATAGAAATTAAATGAAATAAATAAATATTGAATATTTTTATAACCTTCTATCATGTCCCCCCACTCACCTCACTTAGTTGACTTTTCTTTCTTGCTTCTCTTCTAGCTCCACAACCTCTTCTTCACACAGTGCATAGTTAAACTATGGAACTCACTTCCACAAGATGGAGTGATGATCGCCAATTTGGAGGGCTTTAAAGGGGAATTGGACAAATTCCTGGAGGAGAAGGCTATTAAAGGTTACCAGTCCTGATGGCTAGATGCTACCACCAGTAGCAGAGGCACAAGCTATTGTATTCATGCCCTACTTGTAGGCTTCCCACAGACAGCTGATTGTCACCTGTATGAACAGAATGCTGGACAAGACGGGCCTTGGTCTAATCCAGCATGGATCTTCTTTGGTCTTTTGAGATGTAACAATTAAAATTGTACACAGTTTTCCAAGGGTCATGGCTGGACCACAGAATTACAATACTGGCTATTATTTCCAGGACTTTTCTTAAAGGTTCTTTGTGAACTGCAAAAAGGATGGCACCTTAGAAACAGAGTACTCTTTGCCAGTGGAACAGGTGTGTGCCCTCCAACTAAAGCCTCAGACTACAGCAAACCCGGCGGGAAACCTTGGTCCCTTGGCCCATCTTGCTTTTGGCGCTTGTTCATCACTTTGAATGCCAAGCTCTGGCACATGTAACAGCAGGGGCTTCACTTGCGCATTACCAAAGGCTCCTGATGTGCGAGGAAAAATGACCCTCTGATCTTCCATAAATAATAAAGGCAGCTGGGCTCAAATTATCGAGCTTGAAAGACCCGTGCTTGAAATTGGCATGTTGTTGTTGTTGTTGTTGTTAGCATTGGCTTCTGTAAAGACCATGACTAATATTTGGGAGATAATTCTAAGCCATTAATGAAGAGCATCTTCTTTGCACAAGCTCAGTGACCACAGAAACAGAACAGCAAACTAACTGCCCGATGATTGCAGCAAGTGACAGCTTGATTTTAAAACAAAAACAAAAACTGCAGTCTTCAGGCACCAATAGCACAATTCCATTTGTATATTTTCAGCACTAATTCCTCATTACCTGAACAGTGCCTAGCAAAAGCCATTTTAATTTGTAGTCATGTTCAGAACCAGTACGATAAAAACACACACTGAATGGGTCATGTGGCCTTTGTTTACTTCCTCTTTCTTCTTCTGTGTGCAGAAAGAGCAAATTCGTGGGACAGAAGCAGGGGGCGGGGAAAGTGATGGTAAGGAAATGTGATTCCCACTCCACCCCTGTCCAATGATGCTCTAGGACTCCTTTCCTAACACTAATGCCCAGATCTCTCTCTCTCTCTCATTCCTACATCTATTTTTATGCCACCTACAACCAGCAAAGGCAAAACTGCTATGCACAGGGCCGGCCCCAAACATCTTTGCCTGGGGCAAAACTGTGAGCCCTCCTCTCTCAATTCCATGTACAGAAGGCCAACAGATTGTCCATTGAATCTTCATTCAACACTGGCTGCTTCTACCACACCTGAAGACAACGTAGCAACTTAGAGGATATGAGGCAGGCTGTGTAGTACACGCTCAGCTCTGTCCTTCAACGCTTTGCTGCTGCTCCCCATGACCCAGGATCTGTCGCCTGAAGCAACCGCCTCCCTCTGCCTAAAGAAAAGGCCATTCCTGGTTTACAGACTCCTTTTCAATGATCAGTCTTATACGTGATCAAAAGGCCAGCTGACACACACCTGGACATTTCGTGTCATGTGAGCAGTCACAGAATAATCCAAAGAAATTGGAACAAGTTGAAATCTGGCCAGTCTGTCCTCCATGGACTTAAGAGCCAATGCTGACCCTGCAGTATGACAACCTCGTTTTTTTCCTTTGCTGCTTCAATCCAAGTCCTAGAGCAAAACTAAAGGATGCATCCTCCTTTATATAATTTTGCATACATTGGATCCACATCAGGAGTCTAGTTCTGAGAAATGATCGGTGGGGACAAGAGACAGGGCCTTGTCAGGTGTGGCACTTTAGCTTGCAGAATACCTTCCTTAAAGAAACCCTCCTAGCATCATTGCTATTTATTTCTCATTGCCTGATGAAGACATGGCCCTTTCAGACAGCCAGTATATTCCTCTTTGCGCTAACTTATTTTTATTGTGTTTTTGCTGCATCTTAAATTGTTTTCTTTATTGTTGTTAAGTACTTTGAATTTTCCCATTAAAAACACACACACACCAGAATATATTTTTTTTAAAAAAAAGCAAAACATGACAACAAAATAGCCAGCTTGGGAGATTATATTGCTCAGAAAGCAAAGCCTGGAGGAACTTTGCCGTTTTGCAAATTGCTCACACGCTGCAGGTTTGGTGCTAGCGAGCCAAGCAATTGTTTGCTTCTGGGAGGGGAAACATATGTGATTATAATTGCCCTTTGCAGGTCTCCATAAAGAGATTTGTGCAGGATGAAAGAACACATTACTTTTGTGTGCTTTGGGGCAAATGCTAGAGTTACTTTGCAGTAGCTGTTTGTCTCTGCCGGATCGTAAATATGCTTGCAGAAACTTGTAAAGAAATAGAGACATTGTCACGACCAAAGCAAATGGACTACCACATTGATTTTTGTTTTCAGCTCACATTTTTCTCCCCCTCAAAGTTAACTTGTGGCTCCCATTTCTCATTTGTGTTGAAGGTCACCGCAGGTACTCAAAAATAAAAACATGAACAATTGCTGATCTCCCTTAAATAAATGAAGTTGCATCCCATCTGTTGAGTTTAAGAGCATCGTGAGTTGCATTTTCAGCTTGAGAAGAAAAACAACATCCGTCTTAAAATCTGAGTTTGACATCCATCTGTCTTGGGAGCCACAGAATATTGTTAGCGGGGTGGGTTGTTGAGTTTCAGACCAAGTCCTGTAGCCGTGCCTTTTAACTGCAGTTCGAATGATCTGTGATAACAGGCGAGCCATTGTGTTTAACTCCAAGCTGCAGAAAGACTCACCTGCTAAATATTTCTGCATCGGAAGCATCTACAACGGACTACAACAGGCCAGGCAGTTTTTCTCTGGCCCATTTGTAACTGAACCTTCTAGGCAACCTTGGACTGTGTTACCTCTCTTGATGAAAACAAGTCATAAGTTAGCACATTGGAAAGAAAAGTAGTATAGGCTCTCCCTGACAGGCTCATTTACTATACGCAGGGAGCTTTTTACATGGGAGACCATCCAAATACATTTGTTCTAGTCCGAAGTGATACAATCCATCATTCCGCCAACACTCCTGGATTCTCCAGCCGGGTCACAAAGGCCCAACATTTTGACACCATGTTAAGATACAGCCATTGGCTAGATTTACTCATGCTTTGGAGTCTTACTGGTGGTACTATGGATTTGCTTTCCTTGCTTGGGTTTTAATGCTGACTTCATACTAGATTGTATTGTGTCACTTTTTGTTCTTATATTAAAATGATGTTGAGCTGTTTTTATTATGATGTTCCTCTCCACCAGGTGCTGTGGAATCCCCTCAGAGCAAAACAGAAGTAGGATGGCTGCTTCAGAGGGGGCTGCCAACTGATCTCTTTCTTACTACAGCATTTGTCACAGTGGTAGAGAGTGATTCAAGGCCTCTCCGGAGCGAGCGGCTGCATTGCTGAGCAGGTGCCTGCACCGGAGAGCCCCGCTGGCTCTGCTGTCCGGCTGCGGTAAATGCCACTGTGGGAAAGCAGCTGGCAGGTCTCCCCAGAACACCTAGTGAAAGGGAGGGGCCACAGGACAACTCCACAAATCTAAAGTTAAGGGGAGCTACATGCTCAGAGGGCATGGCTTCAAGGCTTGAGCCTGTGGGGCTAGGAAGCATGTGCCAGGACCAATCTAAACCTTAACAAAGAGGATCCAGGGAGAATCACATAGAATAGTAGAGTTGGAAGGGGCCTATAAGGCCATCAAGTCCAACCCCTGCTCAATGCAGGAATCCACCTTAAAGCATCCCTGACAGATGTCTGTCCAGCTGCCTCTTGAAGGCCTCTAGTGTGGGAGAGCCCATCACCTCCCTAGGTCATTGGTTCCATTGCTGCACTGCTCTAACCATCAGGAAGTTTTTCCTGATGTCCAGCCAGAATCTGTCTTCCTGTATCTTGTAACCATTAGATCAGTGAGCCACTGGCAAGCCAGAAAGAGCAGAGGGACAATAGACTGCTTCAGAATGTCCTAGTTGGGAAGCAAGGCCAAGATCCAAGCTCACATTAAGGCAACTTGTACAACAAGAGCAAGGGGAAGGGGCCCTTTAAGGCACAGGTGGGTAAACGGCAGGGGAGTGGGATCCATTCTGGTTTTTGCCGGTACACCAATGGGAACCAGGTGTGAAATAGTGGCTTAAATGGGCAGACACACACTATTTATTTATTTAATTACATTTGTATACCACCTCATAGCTGAAACTCTCTGGGCGGTTTACATAGGATTAAAGCAATTAAAAACAATATACAAAAATTAAAACACAAAAAATTAAAGGACAGGGTGCCTCTGAACACATGTTCAGCCCAGGAATTTGTGGCCGGTAACAGGACCAAGCCCATCTGCCCTTCAGAAACCTGATCGATTGCTCTATCTGCAGGTCCTCCCTTCTGCCCACCCCACCTTTTACGATGCTTTTTGGCCAGTGCTGTCCTTTCAGCACCAGGCGGCTCCCTCCTTGCCAAAGATGCCGCGTCTCCCCTTGATGCAGCCTATGGGCAACTGTAGGGCTCCAAAGTCACCTATAAGCAGCTCCTTCCGGCTGCTGCACCAGCAAGGCGAAGCGGCTCTGGCTCTTCTCCGTTCTAAACTTACCTGGCGGGAGCCTGAAAAAGCAGAGCACGGGACAGGGAGGAGATGCTCCCAGGGTGACAGGTGGGAGCGGAAGGACCAGGGCACCGGAGGCTGACAGAAGAGCAAAGCATCATAACTAGAGCGAGGGAATGTGCCTGACTGGATGGCAATGCGAAATGGGGAGGGGGGGTTCACGCGCACGAGGAAGCGTCAGTGTGAAAAATGCTCTGTCTCTCCAACCTGTGTGTGCATCTGTGATCATGCCTGTGAAGTGTGTGTGTGTGTGTGTCCATTTCTGCATGTACACAATGCATGACGGAAAAGCACGGGGGGGGGGTGCAACAGCCCTGCTGTGTGTGCCACTTACTCTTGAGTGTGTCAACCTACGCTTGATGGTGTCAGGAGGTGGGTCGAGAGCAGGTGATCTAAGTGAGTAGAGAGCCGGAAGGGGGGTCTGGCAAGCAGGTGTGGGAGGGAGTAGCGATCTCCAAGGGGCCATGCCTGTAGGGGAGAGTTGGTAGGCGTGGGAGAAAGCCCCGCAGCCAGTCCACGTAGTAGGGATGTTGGTGCCGTATCGGGCGGGAGAGCAAGTCTGGGGACTTTTTTCTGGCACGTGAGGGTGTGCTGAAATGCGTGCGTAAAGAAAGCCCCCCACATCTCCCGGTCTGATCCAGCGGCAATTCTCCGCCAGGAATGCAGCCGCTCTCCTGGAGGCAGGCTGGCCAATGGAACAGGGGACGCGCCGGACTGGCAGCGACAATAAGGGCACCCGGTGAGACTTCATTGCCGCCACGTTTGCCTGCTCCATCGCCTACTCAGAGTAAGTGCATCTGCCATCAGGGGAAGGGAGAGAGGAGGGAGAGGAAGGGAAAGGAAGGGAAAGGAGGAAGGGGCTGGTGAGTGGGTTGCAGTGGAGGCTCCGATGTCAGTGGGGTGGAGAATCCGCTCCGGGTTTCAGTCAGAACTCTAAAGGAGTTTTAACTGGTTCTGACTGAAGCCTGGAGCGGATTCACCACCCCACTGGCATCGGAGCCACCAGCCACCACTGGTGTGTTAACTCTCATTGTTTTGGGAAAACAGAGATCAAAGACATGGGCCGGGAAGGAGCTGTCCTTTCAGCACTGCAACCTGGGACGGAGGCTCTTCTATGACATTTTTACTAAAAAGCAAAGGTAGCCGTGATGTGTGAATCACAAGGGGGCAAATCCCCAAATCCATGTTGCTGTAATAACTTCATGAGCCCAACCAAAAGATCATCCCAAAAATGTGCAAGCTTTCGAGATCCCAGATCTCTTTTTCAGGCAAGATGGTATGCAAGGCAGGAGGGTGGCACCAGGTTGTTTTAATTCAGTCTATCCTCCTTGTTCTCCCTTTTCTCTCCATCTCGCTAACTAAGAGATAGTGACTGGACCAGACTCACCCAGTGCGCTTGATGGCCGGATGGCTGGGTTTCCCCAGCTGTAGTCCAATGCACTAATCGAAGGGGTGAGCAACATGATGCCATCGAGATGTTTTGGACTACAAGTCTCATCAACCTGATCATGACCAATAGTCAGGCCTTATGGAGGTTGTAGTACAGAACATCTGGATGGCACCAGGTTGCTTACTTCCGCTGTCTTGGGTGATATTCCTATTGATGAGCCTTTTATCTGATAAAGTAGGGCTTTTTTCTGTCTAAAACATGCATCGGATTGTGCCCTTACATATCTCAAAATGATGGTTTTGTTGGCACAGCCACTGCCCTCTGGAAATGGTTTCTAATTTAAGAGCATCTCCTATGTAAAGAACACCTCAGAACTGGAAAACAGATCCTGGGGCTGAAACATTCCAATCCGTATCATCTCATGCCTAGGCATGCAATCACATGAACATCTACTTGGAAGGAAGTCCCATTGAGTGCAATGAGACTTTCTCCCAGGCAAGTGTACAGGGCTGCAGCCTAAATGTGTTAAGTTTTTAAGACGACTGAGGGTTCTTTTAAATGGCTGATAAGGTCTTCCTTGCAGCCTGAACCTAGATATTCAGAAATCAGCCTTGCTGGGTTTGGCGGCATTTTCTCCCAAGCAACTCTGCCGAGGACTGCAACCTAAGCCTTTCGTATTTCACCAGTACCAACCAGATAATATCAAGACTATTTATTGACAGCACAGTCCTGTGCATGTTGCAGAGATGTACATTCCACTGTACTCCATGGAGTTTGATCCCCAGTAAGCATCCACAGGAATGCAGCCATATTCCTTTCTGTAATTCTTTCTTTCAAATAGTCCTACCCCGTCTTTAAAATATTTCTTCCCCAAGGTAGCTTGCAGCATCAGATGAGGGCTATGTGAACATGAAAGCCCCAAAGCAAACATAACCATCATCCATATAACAAGGCCACATCACCAGCAGCAAATTAATCAAACTACACTAAATGGCTATGCAAAAACAACCGTTTTTACCTGGCATCTACAAACTAGCCTCCAAAAGGTGCCCAATGGGTAGAAAAGAAATGACATCATGTCTTCTTCCTCTTCCTCTGTCTCCACATTGCAGCACTAAAATGAACTTTAGCAAAAATGCACACTCAAATTTGGAAGACCTCACTGGCCGTCTTCAACCTCAACCATTCTAGAGTGAGTTTAAGTACTTTTTCATTATTCACAGGTGCATACATAAATAAGGGGCTTTTGTGTGCGATCCGTAAAAATTAATCTTCGTTCATGTAGTCATCCTGGAACCAGATGAAAAAAGCACGCATCTTACAGGTCAAGACTGTATTCCTTCCAGCCAACGTCCAGCCCTTTTAAGCTCAGTAGATTTCCATGTGAAACATGAAACGGTTTTCTTAAAGTGTCGGGGCCTGAAACTGCTTATGCTTGGCTTTATTTCAGGGGTCCATTTTATCCTGTTCATTTTTGTGCCTGGTAGGATATTGAAGAGGGGAAAATCTCAGATTCTGCATGATTTCATCAGCTCCAAGTATGTAACATGGAGGAATGGGGGGGGGGCATAGCCTGGTTTTCTGTAGAGTATGTGCTTTACATGGTGAAGGTTGCAGTTCAAGCCTGGGCATCTTCATTTAGAAGGATTGAGGAGGCAGCGATGGAAAAGAACCTCGTCTGCTGCCAATCAGGGGTAGGAAATTTGGTGCCATTCAAATGTTGTAGACTACAGCTTCCATCAGCCACAGCCAACATGGGCAATGCTCAGGGATTATAGGAACTGCAGTCCACCAAGCCGCCTACCCCTGCAGTGGACAACAGTGGGCTAAACAGACAAATGTTCAAACCTGATTTAAGGCATATTTAAGGCAAACCTGGTTTATGACAAACCTGGTTTAAGACAAATATTCAAACCTGGTTTCTTCGCTTTCGAAAATGAGCATCATTCCAGGGGGTACATGTCTGAGAATATACAGGGTTCTTCATTGACTGATTAACTGCCATGTCATAATATGCTTACTACTGGAATTATCTGACCCTTTCTTAGTAAAATTTCTTATTTTCCCCCCAGACTTGAATAACTCCCTCTAGACCGATTCAGAGTCTTGCCGTGGGAAAGGAAACTCCCCGCCTAATAGCAGGCTGGACCCATGTGATGTGAGAAGCAAGAGCCATGAACATCTCCCATCTCCCAGTCACCTGGAGCCTGTGGGAGCTCTGGAAACCAGAGAATCTCTCCTCAATGGGAGGGTTCAATGGAAGCCAGGAGCTGGATTGGGAGGAATTGGAAAAGTTGCTGTTCCTCTTCGACAAGGACCCTGTCACCATCAGCCTCACCATCATGTACTTGGCCTCCTTTCTGGTGGGCTTCGTGGGCAACATCATGTCGCTCCGGATGCTCACCGGGAAGCGCAGCCGCCGCATGCCCAGCCTGAGCGCCACCAGGAGCCTGCTGATCAACTTGGCCTTCTGCGACCTGATGGTGGTGTGCGTCTGTATGCCCATCACAGTGAGGAACTTGATTTACAAAGCCTGGGTCTATGGGGATCTCCTGTGCAGGGCCGTGCCTTTTATCCAGGCGGTGTCAGTCTCGGCCAGCGTCCTCAGCCTCACGATGATCAGCCTGAACCGGTATTATAGCGTGCACAACCCTCTCAATGCCAGGTCCTTCTTCACTCGCCGGAAGATTCTGAGTACCATCCTGGTGGTCTGGATCTTTTCCTCGGGAATCTGCATGCCCCTCATATTTATGAACAAGCGGGATGAGATCGGGGTGGTACCGGGCCTTCCGCTGGTGTTCCCCATCTGCAGGGAGATATGGCCCCAGGAGAGGGTCAAGCAAGCCTACAGCTTCCTCCTCTTCTGTGCCCTCTACTGCCTGCCCGTCTTGTTCAACATGGTCATCTGCTGCTTGACCATCCATCGACTCTGGAGCCCTACCAGGCCACTGAGGGACAGCGGCGCCCTGAGCCAGACCTTGCCAGCATCCAGGCTGAAGATCCGCAAGAAGGTGGCCCAGATGGTGGTGGCCTTGGTCCTGCTCTTTGCCATCTCCTGGCTGCCCATTTACACCATGGACATCTGGATCGAGTTTAACAGCCCCAAATCCTCATGGGACATGGCTCCATCCCCCTGGGTGCTGCAGCTCCGGCCCTTCGCCCAGTGGCTCAGCCTCACCAACTCCAGCCTCAATCCAATCTGCTACTGCTTTGTCGGGAACCTCTACCGGTCAGCCAAGGAAATGAAGAGCAGGTACCACAAGAAGATGGTCTCTCTTCTCAGCTTCTCTTTCTCTGATAAGAGCTTGCCCTCCTCTGTTCCTGAGCTGCTCTCATACAAGGGGTCCGCGGGGCTCACAAGCAAAGAACCCAACCGTGTTGTAGCAATTGGAAAGAAACACCAGAAGAGCTGCAGTCCAAGAACCCGAGTGTAAGACAGCCTTGTGGCTGTACCCCCCCTCTCATTCTTTCTTTCTCAAAAGCAGTGAGGTGGTGGTACGTTTTGCAGGAACTCAGCACAACCACCTCCACAGGAACACCTCCAAGGAGAATCCATACTCACACCCCCATGGTGAGAATTTTGTTCAGTTCATTTTTCAGAACTTACCCAAATTTGCAGTTTTCTTCAAAAACAGAATGGGAAGAACCTTTAAAAAAATAACATTCTAAAGTGGGAGAAAATAAAACTGACAGATGACCCACTAGTAAAAATCATACAATTACCTTTACGGGGCATAACATGCATAGTTATCTGGGAGTAGGTTCCACTGAACTCAATTGTGCTTACTCCTGACCATACACTTCAGCTTTAACAAAAGTTCTTCAGTCAGCTGGAAAACAACCTTTGGGCTTTAATTAGAGATACAAAAAAAACTTGCAAAGAAGTGTGAGCATTTGAACTGCTAGAGCGAAGTAGGGACCCCATCAAAGAAAAGGAAAGATGTATCCAGCCTCTGCCTGATTATTTTCCTCATATTTTGACTTCCTCAATGCTAATTATATTTATTTATTTATTTATTTATTTACAACATTTATATACCATTTGACATCTAAAAAGGTTCTGGAATGGTGAGCAATAAAAAATAAAAAGAATAAAAACGCCACATGAAAACGTGAAAATTAAAACAATATATTAAACTTTTTTTTTTCAAAAAAATGGACTAGCAATAAAAACCATAGCTGGTCATCAAGGAAATCTTCTTGAAATAGAGATGTCTTCAGCAGATGCCAAAAATAACATAATGTTGGTGTCTCCTGACCTCCAGGGTTCCATAGAAAGTGGGCCACCGGACTGAAGGCTCTACTCCAGGTGGACTCAAGTCAGACCATAACTCCATTCGGAACCACCAGAAGCATCCCAGCTAATCTGTCACACGCAATTGTAAAAATGTGAAAGTCTCTTTATCACCTTGTTTAATACCAGACCAAGCAAGATCCATCAATTACCTGGGTGTGCCGACAGATTACATCATTGCTTCTGCTCCGAAAAAGTCCCAGAGCTGCGCTCCCCCACTTTTCCCTTGACAACTCAACTGCTTACTGTATAGCACCATTTCTCCTGGATATAATCCTGCCACACTGAGCAAAGTAATTGAAGACATTAAGGATTGTTTGAGACACAGGGCCTTAATTAGGCTTTGTCTGAACCTCGGATTTTAAAAAATGGGGGAGCACCTAGCAGATGCTGCTCTCCAAGAGGAAAACTAGAATAGGGAGTGTGGATAGGATGGCAACATCATTGTTATCTCAGTCAAGTTGACCAACCAGGGGGGAGAGGGGAGATCATTTTGCTTGGGATCAACAAGAGAATCAGTTCTCCATCTTGCATCAGACTGAATGTTTCTACACCAGCCATTCCCAACCTGATGCCCTCCAGATGCTCACAGCCAGCATGTAGTGCAACACATCTGGAGAGCAGCAGGCTGGTGAAGGCTGCTCTCCAGGGAGCCCTTTTGAACTGCCAGCTTATTTCCTTCCCAGAGAGTTGGAAGTGGTGCAGTGGAATTCCCCAGATGGAATTAACCTGAGAGGATTGCTCGAGATGGAATAAAAATCAGACTTGCAGCTCTCTGCATCTGGAACTTCTTCACCTTGTGACTTCATGGCCTCAAAGCCCTTCCATGAACTGAACTGAGAGACTATGAGTTTTGCCTCCATGTCCATTTCTTCCAAACACTCTGGTCTTTCTCAATTATTCGGATGCCTCCAGATTCCCGCAGATATAAATTTACACTTGGAAGCCGAAAAGCTCTCTCAACAGCAGCTGTACGAAAGCCCAGTTGCATGCAAAGTAAAAATTTTAAAAGGGAACAAAGAGACAGTGCTTTATAGCTAAATAAAAATCAGAACCCAATTTCCCCTGCTGTGATATTTCTCTCAAGAGAAGAGCCTCAAAGTGCTTTTTCCTCCTACAAAGGAGAAGCAGCTTCAAATGTGTGGAAGCTTGATTTTCTCTTTTCAAATGAATCTTAGGAAAACTACAGAGTAATCAAGGTTCTCATCCTATTATTATTATTATTATTATTATTATTATTATTATTATTATTTTAAAATCATCCAAGTAAACAATGTCATATGTATTGTATCGAAAGTGTTGATTTCCATGTTAAAGCTATCTAGACCAACATCCTGGTTCCAATGGTGGACAGCCAGTGTCTCTCTGCATCCACTAGCAGGGCATAACATCAACAGCTGTCTCCCATGGTTTGGGTCCCCCTAGTATCTGGTAGAAACAGGTATTTTGCCTCTTAATGCGGAAGTTTCACTTGGCAAGCAACCTTCCCCCAAACTTTTATAGAATGATGCAGAACAATGCAGTATCCTAGAATGAAATGGGGAAATTTGTACTTAATAAGCAACTCAAATCAAAGGAAATAGGAAAAGGATGTTGGGGTGGTTGGACTGATAAAGACACATCAGAGGATTAAGTATAGAAGCAGTTATATTTAGAACGCAGTCCTATGGATGCTGAGAGGGCAACCTGGGAGTCGTAGGTTACTAGAGACATTCCCTACCAGGGTCAGAGGGGGAAGTAAGCCCACACACAGAAAGGGAGGTCCGCTGTGGTGGTCCTCCCTTGACTCGTGATGGGAAGCTCCACCACCATGGTTGCTCTGCACCACAGGAGGTAAGGGTAAAAATGGGCAATCCACATCTCCTTTATTCTTGGATATATATCCATAATGGCCAAGGTCAGGTTTTGGAGGGCCCTTGGCCAAGACAACCTCAATGGACCTCCTCCTTCAATTAAGTTAACCCCTTCCACCACTATCACCAGCCGCTCTCGTTCCTCATCCTATTTCTCACCATTGCTACCACTTGCTGGCCTGACAAGTAGAAAGCAACGAGGATGGTCAGGGGTCTGGAAACAAAGCCCTATCAGGAGAGACTGAAAGAACTGGGCATGTTTAGCCTTAGGAAGATTGAGGGAAGACAGGATAGCACTCTTCAAATACCTGAAAGCATGGTGAATGGTTCTGCTCAGATAAGGAATGGAAACTTTTTGACATGGGAGGAGGAAAAGGCATCATGTTGTCTCATTAAATTACCATCTTTAGTCTTTGTTGATGTTGTTTTGGCTGCAAGATTTCAGGGGAAAGCTAGCCCCCTGCCCCCCTGCAAGGATCACCACCTGTTTGTTGGTCGTTAAAATATATTTACATCTTCCTAATGATTTATCAGAAAAACAAAAGAGAGTGGTTCTTTCCAGGTGATGACATCTGCAATCTGTTATCCTCCCACTCCCCCTTGTGTGGGTTTGTGTGTGGGTTGAAGTGGGAGAAAAAATCAATAAAGCAAAGCAAATAAATTACGAGGAGTAAATTTCGAAGCCCACGAGGGATATTCCCCAATTGTTCGGTAACAATTGCCTTTTATGATGCTGCAGGAAATAAGTTATAGGACTGGACAGGGTTTGATGCCTGGAATATGAAAATGTGTGTGTGTGTGTGTTTTTTAATTATGGGATATTTGGGAAGAATGGCATTGCCCTTGAGTTTTTCCCCTTTCAGCTCACGTTTTCCGTGGCAGGCTGAACGGCAGCAGATAATGAAGGCTGATCCCATGACCTCAGCCCCAGGGCTGTTCCTCACATTACAAGCCCATATTTGCCATCCAGCAGTATTCCAGAGGAGGCCCCCTGCCACTCATTCAACTCCCCGATGAATATACCCCCATGATACACATGTTGCCTCCTTCTCATGTTATGTCTTCAGGTGTACACTTGAAACATGTTCAGTGTTTAGCTAAAGATATAATGTGTAAAGAGTCTTTCCCCATTTCATGCCATTACCTCTATCTTTAACCTGAATCATGAGATATAGACAGATACACACCTTCTTCTTCTTCTTCTTCTTCTTCTTCTTCTGCTGCTGCTGCTGCTGCTGCTGCTGCTGCTTCTTCTGCTTCTGCTTTTGCTTTTGCTTCTGCTGCTGCTGCTTTTCCTCTATGTAACCTCTAGATGGCACTATGCTAAAGCAGACCATTGCAATTACACAAGTCTAAAACCTTTTCTTTCGCTCTCAGGAATAACACTCCATTTCCCCCCCTCTAAAAAACCCAGAAAGAGCTCTTTAAAAATAGAAGCAAAACTGGAGGATCACAACAACATCTAAATAACCCATAAACAGCCATGAATAAAGAAACACAAGTGCACAATAAATCCCTTGTGTAGAAAAGCTTTGTGACAGAGTGGCTTGCCTAAAGTCATGGCAGATTCAAATGGGGACTTTGCAAAATGCTCATATCATTTATGGAAGAGCATTCGAATATTTGACCCACCCGCCCCTGAAATCTGAAAAATGATCAAAACAGATACATCACATGGATCAGCTGATGTAGTTTGACCCTAATATATTGACGAGTCCATGCAATGAATTATAAAGTGACCCCCAAACATTTCCCGAGTTGAATTAAATAATACATTCTCCAGTTTGTTTCTTCTCCAACCCCCCCCACCTCTTTCACGCACCGATTTGTCTCCATTATGTCACCGCTTTATTTATCTCCTGTCCAGTGCTCAGCAGCTCCATCTTTTTCATCACGCAATCCCCCTCCCTGCCTCTCACTGAGGTCATTGTCTCCCGCTGAACATCCACCCCCCCATACCTTCCACCTCTCGACCCCACTGCTGAGATCGCCGAGAGGCCTCTCACTGTGATGAAGGGCTGTTTTTAAAGGGCACACTTGCTTCGAAATGGACGTTGCGCCTGTCGCATCAGGCTGCATGACACAGGCTTGAAAAGTTCCAATCGCTGATGCCCTGGGTGGGATTTGAACCTGTGACATTCAAAGCTAAGGCCTCAGAGTCCTTTGGCTACCCAGTCCATGGCATCAATTCCATTAATCTCCATAGTTTCCTGCCGTAGCTGCATGACTCAGCCTTGGCATTTCAGAAGGCAGGGAGGGGGGGTGCGTGTTACATTCCCCATGCATTTAATTTTTAAAAACCCAACAACGTTATAGATTATCCCCCCCTTGGGGCTGCCTTTACACCATCTCCCTGTTTCAAATGCCTGTCCATCAGCCGGACATGAAAGTGGCCCAGCTCTTCTAGATGCTGTTGGGAAACCAAAGAGGCTGCTGTTACCAAAATGTGTACAGATCAGGCAGCCAGGCCAGGGGCTTTCCTAAGAGTTTCTAACCTTTGGATATGCATGCTGCACAATGTAGCAAAAACAGCAGGGCTATCCTGGCGTCCAGGGCCAGCCCCACCATTAGGCAGAGTGAGGCAACTTCCTCAGGTGACAAAGTGGCATGGCAGTAAAGGGAGAAGCTATCCACATACCCCACAATCTGACTTGCTTTGGCTCCTTTGTTTTTAAAAAAAGCATGCAAATGATTTTTGGGATGAATATCTTTCACGATCCCTGGATCTGAAGCCCCGTCTTCAGTTATTTGAAACCCACTGAGGTAAATCACAATTGAAAGTCCAATTGCTTTCCTTCCCCGTTCCCCGCAGTCCGGCCTTGATCAAATCACCCACAGCAGCGGTAGCAAAGCTCAGCTTGGATCAATACTACCAAAATGTTTTCGCCCGCTTATCTCCCCCCAGATAAGAGGAATTCAATGCCAGCTGCGGTTTCCCTCTGGGCTTCAATAGGAGCAGGTTTGTTGGCCTTAAAAAAGCAATTGTGGTCATAACAGTGTTATCCATTTCTTGGGGGTACTCCTGGATCCGTTGCTCCAAATGACAGCCCAGATAGATGCGACGGCCAAGAGTGCCTACTATCAGCTTTGGCTGATACACCAGCTGCGCCCCTTCCTAGAGTTGGAAGACCTAAAGACGGTAGTGCACGCGCTGGTAACGTCAAGGCTCGACTTCTGCAATGCGCTGTACATAGGGCTACCTTTGTGCCTAGTCCGGAAACTTCAACTAGTTCAAAATATGGCAGCCAGGTTGGTCACTGGTACACCTAGGAGTGACCATATTACACCAATCTTAAAACCACTCCACTGGCTGCCAATTAGTTTCCAGGCAAAGTATAAAGTGTTGGTTATTACCTTTAAAGCCCTACATGGTTTGGGTCCAGGTTACCTATGGGATCGCCTTCTCCTGTATAATCTGCCCCTCACGCTCAGGTCCTCTGGGAATAATTTACTCCAGTCAGCCAGAACTAGGCTGACAAGTGTTACCCAGAGGACCTTCTCTTGTGCCGCTCCCGGACTGTGGAATGGCCTGCTGGAAGAGATTCGACAAATTAGCAGTCTTCATGAATTTAAGAGAGCCGTGAAGACTGATCTCTTCCGGCAGGCCTCCCCAGTTGAATTTTAAGATGTTTTTAATAATGTATTTGTTTTTATCTGTTTTAATGGTTTATCTATTTTGTGATTTTTATATTTATATTTATTGTTGTTCCCCGCCTCAATCTGGATGGGGAGGCAGGTTAGAAATAAAATTAAAAAATAAAATAAATATGAAACCCACTGCCGCGGAATAGGCGTCATGGCAACAGCAACTTCCCCATCACAATACTGACAGGCCCAGTGGAGGCTGGTGGCAGTGGGGCAGTGAATCTGCTCCAGGTTTCAGTCAGAACCAGTCAGAACTCTAAAGGAGCTCTCCAAGGTGTGGCGCTCCCTTAAGAGTTCTGATTGGTTTCTAGATAGTTCCATTAGAGTTCTGACTGATTCTGACTGAAACCCAGAGCGGATTCTCCACCCCACTGACATCGGAGCCTCCAGCCCCACACTGGGCAGGCACTTCGCTGACCTCATGTACCCAAACAACAGCCCTCACAATTAGATTAGACAGATACATGGGAACTCTCCCTTGGCCATCCTATGAAGATCATGACCAAGTAGACACAGAGTGAAGGAACAACGTGAAATCTAAGAAATCATTCATTCATTCCATCTATATCCTGCCTTTCCTCTAAGGAACCCAAAGGCGGCATTCATGGTCCTCCTCCTCTCCATTTTTATCTTCACAACAACCCTGTGAGGTAGGTTAGGCTGAAAGTCAGTGACTGCCCCGAAGTCACCCATTGACCTTCATGGCCAAGACGGGGCCAGAACCCAGATCTCCTGAGTCCCAGTCCAGCATTCTAACCACTACACCATGTTATCGGTAAGAGCTCTGATCGTCCCATAGGCCTACCAACTTCCTCCTTCGATACCACCCACCTTAGCGCCTTTCCTTCTCTTCCCAGGCTCTTGATGACACCAGGAAATGTGTTTTCCACCCACGTATCCGTGGGGCGACGTGCTGCGTTCTTATGAACCTTATTGCAAAGAGAGCGGTTGCATCTTCCAAACGCCTATTAATAAAGGACGCAGGGGGCTGACCTCAGACAGGCTGCAATCCGTCGTATGAGATGTGAGATGCAGACGGTGTCAGTGACGGTCCATTGACTCTTAACCTGCAGTGCAGCCAGCTAAAAGACTCATTTATTCAGGCATATTACTGGTAGAAAAACATTTGCCATTAGGAGCGGTGGGTTCTATATTGCAGAGATTCCTGAGGAGGCGCAAGGCATCTCTGCATGCTCTCTGTACAGAGGAACAACATTGCACCCCACTACAGCATTGCTGTCATTAGGGATCTCTGGATTTTGGAACGTCCATTCCACCTGCATTTCAGGGATTGTTTGGTGCCTTTCGTTCCATCATTCGCTCCTGGGAAGAATCAGATTTTTTTTTCCAGTTTCCCAAATTTGCGCAAATGCAATCATTTTCATGCTTTAGTCTATGGGGGAAATGCATCTTTTTGACTGTTGTTATTATTATTTGACATCCCACAGCTAACACCATGCATTGCCTCTTGGCCCTTGATGACTGAATCCGCCTTCCATGCATTCTTGGCTGATGTGGTTTACCACGCAGCTCTTCCTTCTGGCAGATGAACACAGCTGCCGCTTTGGCGCTCCGTCGCCAGCATATTTTCCAAAATGCCACTAAGAACAGCATGCGCTGAATCTCTGTTGAGACAGGTAGATGCCGTTCTCCGGTCGCTCACAATCTTGTAAGCTGTGGTGATTACACAGCACGCTGGAGAGACAAAAACGTACCCAGAGCATCCTGGAGGTGTGGGGAGAGAGGGCGAATGTAAACCTAAAAACCACACCAGAGACAACGGAATGCAAACTTCTTGAAGCAATTACCGGGAAGGAAATAGACTTGCCATAAGTGCATTAAAGCTCACAGGGATGTGCTAATGCGTTATGATAAAGGCTTGGACAGTTAAATTAATAAAACAATTAACCCAGTGGCCTGCAAACAAAGCCAGGGGATGCTACAATGCCATTTGCCAGGGAGTGCGTGAGAAGTGCCCTCTGTTTCCCACAAGACCCAAAGATTGCCTCCCAGATCTTTACAGGTCTCAGGCCGGCTGGGTGTGGAAAGAGCCTTCAAAGCTCAGAGGGCAATGTCACGCCAATCAAGGGAGCATCAAGGGCTCTCCGGCGCCTGCCTAATTGCTTTGACATGCACCAGACAAATTTGCAACTCGATGCTCCTCGGACATGAAACACGGGGATGAGCCCAAATTGCCTCTTTCCCTTTCTTCTTGCCTTCCTGATGTCTCATTCCAATTATGGCCTCCTGTCTCGCACGTGGGTATCTCTCGCCAGCTTACAGCGTTTGCTGCATAACAACTAGAAGCAAACACGGCTCCCTTTTACAGCCTTCCTAGCTGGATACTCCAAAGATTACCCTTACCGAGGAACGAGCCTGTTCAAATCTAGTAGATGCTCCAACAGTTCCTATTAACCATGGACACTCACTGTTTCGTTTCATCTTTCTCCTTTGTCCCGCTTCTGTCCCCATTTCAACATTTTGGCTATATGCCCTGCACCTAGTGCACTGCCTCCACCGTGTCCGACCACACCTGAACTAATCCTATCCCAGAATCCTTTGCACCCCTCAAAACACTCTGGGGTACACATAGGGACGTGTGGATTTTGTTAAACCTGTTCCGCCTTAGGTGT
The DNA here is from genome assembly GCA_029215795.1 of Anniella stebbinsi. NCBI lineage: Eukaryota > Metazoa > Chordata > Lepidosauria > Squamata > Anniellidae > Anniella > Anniella stebbinsi. Next base: position 58,098,348 of record JARDYH010000007.1, read on the forward strand.
CTTTCGTTCAGTCGCTTGTTCATTGACGGAATTGGGTTGTTGTTTTTTAACCAGGATTTTGTTCTACTGGCACGAATCCCCCCCGCCTCTCTCCAAGTGAAAAATCAGTCCACAAGTCGATGGAATCCGCATGACTCAGAAAAAGCCGGCCCACTGTGGAATCCACAAGTTGGGTTCATAGAAATCTGGACTCATTTGTACTCTTGTGGATTTCTTCAATATCCCAAGGTTGAAAGCAAGGCCCACTGAGTATCAAGGGCAGGCATAACAGGGCACCTGCTGAGGGCCTGTACTCAGCAGGGCCCCACTGATAAGAGCCTGCTGGAGTCGTTCTTCCTCTTCAGCGTTGCAACCTGATGGATCACCTTCCTCTCACTCTAGCCCAGACAATGGCGGTGGTGAGAAATGAGAAGTAGGAGATGCCATGGCCTCCTCAGTCCCTGGTTTGCTACCTGTCAAGCCACAACTAGGAGCAAGGCTGAACAAAAGGATGAGGGGCAAGGGCAGCTGGTGGCCATGGTGGCGAGGTCAACTCCCTGAGGGAGTTGCCCACGGAGGTTGTCTTAGCCATGGGCCCTCTGAAACCTGGAGCCAGACCTGCCCCACATGCAGCAGGAGTAAAGATGGCATGACAGTGCAGGCTTTTGATGGGCCCTGGTCAAAGCTGCCCGTGTCCTACTTTGCAGAGGTCAGTCATCTATTTGGAAGTGTCCTCTGTGTGATGGGCTGTCAGGGAGCAGGGGCCTTGAAAATGCCCACCCACAGTTAGCATCTCCACAGCAGACAGAACAGGCACAAAGGAACAGTCTTGCCCGCTATAGTGAGATGAATCGTATTTCTATTTCAAGTAAAGTTACTCTTTCTAAAGTTGCATCCAGATATATAAAGATGCATGGGCAAACATAATGCAAATTGGTGTCTTCCTTTTTTTGGCAATGTGGAAGTGTCTATCCAGCCGCCTTTCCAGGCCCAAAAAGGCCATTTTGGATTCCGCCCACTTCTTGTGTGCTTTATTGCTTCTTGCCAGAGGCCAAACGTAGCTGGACAGAAAGACCCAAAGAGGGAACGTGCCGATTTCCACGTGGCTGTTCCACATATTACTAACCCTTTCGAGCCATTTTTATCTTGCAGTAACTCCATTGCTGCCGTCCTTCTGATTTACTAGTAGACCAAGACTGCACATACTCTGCTGCTTCTACAGAGTCAAGTTTATATTGGAAGATCAATACCGCCATTACTGCACTTTCAGGATGCTGTACATCTTCTGATTTTTATTTTTTAAAGAACAGCAAAAGGGATTTCCGTCATCCATGATTCATGAAAACGTGTGAGTTTTAATGACAAACTGAGGCCCCCTCTAGATGGATTCCGTTTGACGCCTTGTTAGCCGATTATGCGCTTATTCGCAGAAGCGCTTTATCGTTAATGCTTGTATGCAGGAGGTAATTGAGCACTCAACGGGTGACCTTACCGGTTGTTTCAAATGCGCTTTACAAGTAGTTAATGCGGAGAATCGCTTGTTCACATAGTCAAAATGCGCTTTAATGGCCGGAGCAAAATAAAACTCGCTATTTAACGTGCATTCGATAATGCGCATAATCAGATGTTTAAAGCGTCTCTACGCCCGATTTGTGCTCCGTTCTTGAAGAGGTACATTTTTAATGCACCTTGAAAGAGCTTTAAATGCCTCTTGTAGAGGCAGCCTGATAACCGGAAGGAAGGAACATTGAAACAAAGTGGAGGGGTATAGTATTGCTTTTCAAAGACCTGGGGGCTGTCTAACGGCGTCTTTGCCCCAGGGTGGCTCTGAACCTGTGCTGCATTGGTTATATGATGCAGCCGCCAATTCGGAGCCACCCCAGAGCAAAGAGCCGAAGACCCACAGCAGAAAAGTCAGAGACTTACCCTGATTTTTCCTGGCCAAGCAAGGTCAGCAAGACTCTTCCCCTTCTGTTCTCACTTGGGTGCTGTGTCAGGGGGCATTCCTGGGTGGAAGACAACCTTTCATTCGTCGTCAGAAGCCGGGGAAGGGGGCGGGCCCGGTGAGTCTAATGGCACTGGAAAGCCTGAGCTGCCTCCCATTCTGTAAATAACCCGCAGCCACCCCGCAGCAGTGATACTGTGGGGTTTGGTGGCACAGTGGCACCAACTTGGCACCGTGAAGGCAACCCCCTCACACAGAAGAGGACAAAGTCTGGTTCTCTGCAGCCCCAGAAGGCAGGCCTAGATCTAATGCACGTAAACAGCAGAAGGGTAGATTTCGGCTGAGCATTAGGAGAATTTCTTTAATAGTAAGAAGGGCAGTTTGAAAACAGGACCAGTTACCAGGGCAACTGATAGGCTTTCCCTCACTGGAGGTTGGACAAACACTCCTTGGCAATGCTCCAGCCCTGGATTTCCTGCATTATGCAGGGGCAGACTAGATGACCTTCAGGGGACCCTTCCAACTCTATAATTCTATGCCCGTTTTGCCAAATCCTGTGAAAGAGAGGTGTGAATCACCCCATCATGCATAACTTTTGGAATCACTACCACAAGATTTGACGAGGCCTGTCTAACTTAGATGGCTTTTAAAAACCATCAGACCAATTAACAGAGGGGAGGTCTATTGGCAGCTATGAACAATGAAACAAGTGAAACCTTCATATTTGGAGGCAGTATACCTCTGAGTACCAGAGGATGGAGACAGGAGGAGGAGGAGGAGGAAGAGGCTGCTTGTAAGCTGCCCAAGAGCAGGGCCGTCCCTCTCATGAGGCGGGATGAAAAATCTATATTTTCCTACCATGTAGATTTCCATGGAACCTACACAGTGGGAAAGGATGCATATTTTCGCTGCATGTTGAAAAAACATCCTGTATTTTTTCTTGCATTTCCCAGAATTCATTTCCTCCATCATCATCATCATCATCATCATCATCATCTATACACCGCCTTGTTAGCTAAAATGCCATCAAGAAGTAAAGCAGCAAGCTGTGCTAAGTGCTTCAGGTCTCATTCTCACATGAACCCTTGAACTGGTAAAACGCACATAGCAGCCTGGCATACTGAATACGTTGTCTGAATGCACCCTCATGTGGTCAGAGCCGGAATTCACCCCGCCAGGGTAAATACCAGCCTTTGCTTCGTTCTTGGTGTGGTAAATACCAGCTTTCGCCACAGGAGGTCGCATTCCCACAGCATATTCGGACACACCATCAACAACTAGTCCTGCATCAAAAAGTAACATGTGAACCATCCCTTAAAGATGCAACTGGAAACGGGGGAAAGTAGCAACATCAGAATGAAGGCTCCAGAAGCATAGCCTTGAGTCTATTCATGTTACAGCCAGGATGCAGATAGACAGAAGTTCTCTGCTATGAATGCTGAGGGTTAAAAAAATGTTCTCTTTCCAAAGCCTATCAGGAAAAGCAGGGGTCAGGGAGGCAATTACTCAAATGTGTCTCAACAGGTTTGGTGTGATTAAGTGCACCGATAATGGAATTAAACTTAATTCCACAATCTTCTGGCGATCTAATAGATGTTTACACTGCAGGAAATAATAAGTAGATGGGGGGGGCATTTGCTATGGGGGGTGGGAATGACACCAACATTAAGCTCAGCCCCAGGATCCTGCAGTCTCCTGGTAACGCTGTTTTCCTTAGGCTCAACTCCACAGGTGCCTGGAGACATGGCTGTGACTGAAAACCTCTCTCGGGACCAAGTCACAGAACAATCATGTGCCAGATGGATTTGTTCATAAGCACCAGAATTTTTCCCCCTCTAGTAGAACAGAAAGAACAGTAGGTGGGCAGCTAGACAGCTTGGATGCAGCTGGAGAATTAAAGTATGAGATGCTTACAGAGGAACGGATACTATTAAAAGAGATCCCTTACTACTGTTTGTTTATATTTGTGGCTAATCCGTTCTAAGGAAGGAAGTCCTATTTCAACACTGATAAGAGCTCCCAATCCTTCCCCATCTAAAACAGCCTTCCCAATTGTTTCAACTCCCATCTTTCCCAGTGAATATGGCCTTCTGCCTCAGAGAAGGCCGAGAAAAATGGGTTCAAAATGAACCAAGACGTATCTTCCCCGGACAATGGGTGTGTCACTCTGCTCCTTTTCTTTGTCTAGCTTCGCGGCTAAGTGGGGATTCGAACCTGGGTCTCTCCAGACCTAGTCCGACGTTCCAACCCAGGCTTCCTCAACCTGGTACCCACCAAATAGGTTGGACTACAATTCCCATCATTGGCCAACCAAGAAAACACATCTTTTCTCACAAACTAGATATTTAAATGCATATTTGGATGCACTGAAACCGCTGAGAACTCTGTCGTCACATTCTGAGGAGTCCCTTATCTGGCCGATGGCCAAGTTCTGATCTGTACATTACTAGCCTGTGAGGTACGGGAATTTGCAAAGATCGAACACGCCAAATATCCAGACTTCACATACGCTATTGCAGTTGCCCTGATGATACTCCTGCAGGGAGAAGAGAGCCCAAAATTATCTACCTCTTGCAGACGGGGCAAAGTGGGGTCAGATAGCTAACAGATTAGAGCAACTCCATGGCCATCTGGGGAGTTTGTTTCAGAAGAAAGAATTGGACAGAAACGAGCCCCGTTCAACAACCACCGCGGATCACCAGTTAAGAACATAAGAATTGCCCTGCTGGATCAGACCAAGGGTCCATCTAGTCCGGCACTCTGTTCACACAATGTCGACCAGGAACCAACAAAACAGGACACGGTGCAACAGCACCATCCCACCCATGATCCCCAGCAACTGGTGCACGCAAGCTTACTGCCTCGGATACTGGAGGTAGCGCAAACCTTACACATGACCATAAAAGTATCCTATAAAAAAGGAAGGCTCTGACCTTCAAGCAAAGGTGGGCAATGTGTGGACTGCAGAACCCATCAGCCCCAACCAGCATAGCCAATGGTCAGGGATACTAGGCATTGTGGTCCAACAACATCTGAAGGGTTCTCTACGCTGCATTAAAGGGGGAAAACAGGTTAATCCCACCTTCTCCAACCTGGTGCATTCCAGATCTCTTGGACTCAAACTCCCATAATTCCCAGCCAACGTGGCCAATAGAGGACGCTAAGCTGGAGAAGTCTGGGTTAGCCCATTACGGCTACAGTTCTCGGTTCTGGTTTTGCCATATTTTATTCCCCAGGTTTGATTAGTAGGTATAATGGCTTCCCTGCCCCCAAAAGGTCCAGATTTTCTCCAGTATAATGTATTTTGTGTAGAATATGACTCAGAGTTATGACTGGAGACAAATAATACATATCTACCATGTTCCTTTGATTCTCTGCAGGTAAATTGCATTCTCCAACCATCCTACAAATAATACAATCTTGTCTATAATATAATAAGCTGCCAGAAGTTTCATTTTTATTTTGTCTGTTGCTCCCTCGCTTCAACACTGTGATCTCACTCCAACATTAGACAAAGCTGCCATTTTGGAATCTTCACTAATAACCTAACTGCTGAAGGGGTAGAGTCATTTGTGAAATGCAGACAATTTGGTACAGCTCTCATGAAGGAAGCAAGAAGGCAGGCTGTTTGAAGGAAAACCCAGTTAAATGTGTATAGTATGGCAGCCTTGATGTATGGAAGCGATGGGCTAGCCAGAAATACAAGTATCTGTGAGAAATAATCACGCGTGGTCTGAGTTGACGCCATGGTCATCTCAGTGAAGAAAGTTGATGTGTCCCTCTCCCGGACCTTTCCTTAAAAGGTGACCCTGGCAGGTCCAAGAGCCCTCTTTTGCAATTTGATCACCCTACGGAAATACGTCCATGCCAGATTGCTGAAAAATTAATGCAGCACTTCACAGTATTGCTTTTATCGAGTATAATGCACCAAAGGTCACAAAGGAGACATGTACTTCATGGACGCAAGGAACACTTCAGCAGGCATCATCCAAAAGACACCAGGAGCTGCCCTCCAGCTGCACTGACTTTGCATCGAGGAGGTTGGTGCAGGTTCGTCCTTCGTGGCCAAGTTCCCAGGAGCCATCACTGTGCATTAAGAAGAATGCGCCATTTCCCAGGATGCAGAATGAAATTTTGCCGGCCTTGAAAAGAGACCACTTATCACTTGGCTCTTGTATTGAGATAACTGTAAAGGGACTGCCAAGTCCCATTTTGACTGCAATGATGTTTGAGCTTCTCTACATGAGCGATTGATGTGGTTGGCCACTCATGGAAGTTTGTGGGTCCTTTACATGACACTGTCAACCTCCAGGATGTCTCCCACGCTTTCCCTTAGTAATTTCACTTTAAAAAACAACTACAGAATTAATGCAGTATTGCAAATAATCGCAAATAATCGCGGGATGTCCTCCTCAGTGTGTAAAGCTGGCGTATAATTCCGCCACTAGTTGGTGCTCTCTTATTCTGGGGAAGGAACTGGCAAAAACAAGGGCTGGTAACATGTGCATTTTGCTGATTGTTTAACCCACAAAGACTCCAGAAGACAAAGCCCTGGTAAGGCTGCGGGATATTTGCTAAAGGTGGGGAAGCCCTCAGACTTCTATATTTCTTGCTGGCTACATCCAAACTTCCCTCAGCCGCTAAACTGAGCAAGTGAGGAATGGCTAGTAGCTAAAACACACCCACACCATCATTTCTCATGAAAACAATCCCCTCTGGTCGTTATACTATGTACAAGCCTGGAGAGAATCCCATACTGCACAGCCGAAAGGATACTCCATGCTTGCAACATTGTATTGATGGGAGACTTTTGTTTGGGGGAGGGAAGGACTTATCATGAATTTAGCAGTATAGCCAGCAATGGGTGTGGCTTGGCTAAAGTTTGGGAGAGAGGGGGGGGCGGTTGGGGGGACCAGAAAAGGAAAACATAAGTCGGTCTTGTACAGCTGCGACCAGCCACGCCTCCCAAGAAATACCACCCTCTCCTTTCCCTACACCCCTTGCCAAAACAGCTTCCAAAGTATGAATCGAAGAGCTCTCCCAGGACAAGAGTACTTGTTTTATATATTCAGGGGTATGTTCGTAGGACTTTGTTCTGTCTAGACTTGCATAGGATTGCACCCTTCATTATTTATAAAAAATAATGCTGGGAGCTGTAAGACCTTTTTCCATGCATGCTGGCTGGGGAATGCTGGAAATTGTAGGCCTTTTTTTCTATCTAAACATGCATTGGATTCTGCCTTGAGGCTTCTAAACCTCTACAAACAAACGCTTCTTTTGAACTTTTGTGCAGCGGGGAGGAGGCAGGGAACATGGAGAGAAGACTTAAGGTCTTTGCCAGTACGGATTAAGATCTGAGCCAGAGAAGAACTTCCAGGCCCAAAAACGCTGGCCTCGTTTGTTAGGTCAACATCGCAAGCTGTCCACAGTCATATTTCTGAGCCAGGAAAGACATATTTTGCATTGATCGCTCACGTGCGCTGCTCTGCACACACACAGAGACAGATACATTAATGTCACCCCTTCCTAGTGGTGAACTCAGATGATGAGTGCCAATGGCTGTGTTGCCATAATGGAGCCACTGAGAAACAAGAGGGAGGTATCGGCATGCTCAGGGGAACCTCAAAGTTTGAAGATTTTTTTAAAAAAACCACTCAAACAAGCCCTTTAAAAAACCTAAATGGGCACCCCTCCCCTGCCCCCGAAATACTCAACCCAATGTGGATTGAGCATGCTCAGTCATTACAGAATGTTGTGTCATTTGGAAAAGAAAAACGGAAAATAAGGCGCTACACTGCAATAATCCCACTTGCTGTTATAATTCCAGATGGCTCAGATGAAGCCTTAGTTAGTCTTGAAGCAAAGACACTTTGCATATGCACAGAGATATTCTTCTCTAAGCCTGCAGGCACAGGTGGAAAGAAAGAAATCCCAGCTAATGTCTGGGGTGGGATATATGATTCCTAAGGGCTTTTCTACACAAGGCTTTTATTGTGTGTTCACCATTCATCACTCAATGTTATTGACAGGTGCTTTAGATGACGTCGTGATCCTCCAATTTCTTTTCTGTTTTTTAAGAGCTCTTCGGGGGTGGTGCGGCGGTGTTGAATCAGGGAAAATCCAATTTTTAAAAAATCCCGAAACAAAGTGCAAGGCACTACTAGCATAATTGTATTATTCCGCTACACCACAACGCCACCTAGAGGTCATGTAGCAGAAAGTACAGACAGGCAGGAAAGGAAACACTCTTTGTGTAGAGCTCCGATCTGAATTCAACAACGAAACCAGAAGTAGATACAACGGGTTAGAAGCCTCGTCTAGAAAAGTGTCTACTGCTGAAAAACAGATTGAAACCTGTTGGGTCCTCCTGGCTCATGTTAAAGCCCGGCCTCTATCCCCAAAAATACATAGACTAGGATCTTGTTTCCCTCATTGACTGCTGGGTGAGCTGAACTCCTACTTGCGTCACGCTGGTTTTGCGGCTCTCTCCAACCCCTCCTGTTTTTCCATCCCAAGAAGCATCCAAGCAAAGCAAGAATCTATTCCAGTCAAATTTCTTCCATTCAGTTTGCATTCCTGCAGATGCAGGCAAGCAACGCACTCAATCTGGCGTTCCAGTGCTATAAATCTCTGCTTTTGCTCTCTCACACATTTTTTTTTAAACGGCATTTCATTTGTTTGTTATCACCTGCTCCAACAAACCAGGATGAAAGGAATGCATGACAGAGGATGGGCAATTCTCAAGGCCCCAGAACCTGTTTGTCCTCAATCCTTGGCTGGAAAGCCATATATTGCTTTTTATGGCACCATCCTGGTCCATTGAACGTTCTCAAATGAGTACTCCCGACCTTGGGCTTTTTCGGTTACAGAAAAGGCCAGCCTAAAAAAAAAAAAAAAGCAGTACAAGACAGAAGAAAATCAGCCTTACAAACAGCGGGGGGGGGGGGGGATGATTAGGGCCAAAGATCTAAAATGCATATATATAATTAAAAGGTCTGGGGGAAATTTAAAAAGAGAAGTCTTCACCTGGCGCCCAAAAGACCACAATGTAGGTGTCAGGTGCGCTTCTCTGGGAAAGGCATTCTACAGATGGGGTGCCACCACTAAAAAGGCTTTCTCCTTAGTGGCCGCTTGCCTTGCCTTGTTAGGTGGGGAAACCTGGAGAACGGCCTCTAATGAAGATCTTAAAGACTGGGCAGGTATATACGGGAGGGGGCGATCCTCCAGGTAACCTGGCCTCAAGTTCTTTCAAGTGTCCTTTCCTAACCTGGAAGGATGCTCTAGATACAAGAGGGGGAAATGCCGGCAATTTTTATCCAATTGCTCAGTATGCCCCACTCTCATTTAATGGCGTTTTGATCAAAGAACAAGAAACAGTTGGGATCTGCATCATCTGAGGTGGACAGAATGCAGGTTTGTGGGGTCTACTTTGCTTTCTTACTCGATTTCCCACCCTCCTGAGATCCACAAATGGAGCAGGGTGCAAAAGACAGACTCTTAGAAGGGAAGAATTCAGAGACCAGGAATTGGTTTTCACGGAACCAGAACTGAATGGAGCCCAGAATCCTTCCATACAAAACACCGCTCCAGATTACCCCACACTTTCTTCATTCCAGCAGCACAATTCAGGGCAGGATGAGTCATTTTCCTGCTGCTATTGCTAAACAATTACAGGTCAGAAATGTTTGCTGATTTACTGCAAATCACCCAAAGAGGGACCAGATCTTCCTTCTGCCTAAGCCTGCTCTCTGTGCAGCCCCATGAAGGAAAAGGCTGCATGAATTCCACTCCTCCCTTCCTCAGCCATTACAGAAATGGGTTTGCTCCAGTTGGGATATTCCCAAGTTGTTTTCCTGGCTTCTGGACCCATCGGCACACCCAAGGCATTTATAGCTCTGGTAGAAATACAGCTTGGTTGGCCCTCCGCATTCATTTTCCTGGCTGGCGTTGGTGCTCAAAATTAATTTAAAAAGCAATCCGTTACAAATGACGTCCAATTGCATTTGAATGGATGATTTGATTTATTGTAATTATAAACATTTTCGATTTCTTGAACTTGGGTTTAGGCTGTTTTGTTTTGCAGAGTAACGCATCTGCCTCAGGTGATTGATTTTGGATGTCATGAAAGGGCTACAGATCGTTAGTATTTAAGTTATTTGCATTTTCATTGCCAGGGAGGGAGAGGGAGGCTGTGTGGATTTTCTGCTTCAAGTGCTGAAATAACAGTTCCTGGCCTTGAGTACTACACAGATTGAGTGGGAGGGATCTTTTGGGAGCAATTAGCATTTGTTAGGGCCACCATCCCTGTCTTCCACCCTGCCTCCCCCCACCATGTCAGGCAGCTTGATCTGCAAGCTGCCATTTTAATTCCCCACAATGCTGAGCAACACCACCTCAGGGGCATTCTGGGACATTTAAAATGGCAGCTTGCAGCTGCCCACTGTTGCCACTAGGGGGAGCACTGGCATGGGAGGGAGACCACCAAAGGTCGCTTGGCTGAGGGGCCACTCAAATCTGGCACCAGCCTGGCAACCTGGCAACACTATATAAGAAGTCACTCTAAGGTCTCGGAGGTGGGAAGACAACATCCATGCTCTCCAAGATGGTTCTGATGAAACTATCTTGAGCCTTCATTTAAAATCTCCGAAAGGGTTAACCAAAAGCAACTTCCAACTGAAATGAAACCCTAGGGCGTGCCACTGCATTTGTTCACATGCTACCCTTATTAACAATGGCTGCATTCGGACAACAATGGTGGGTTGAGTAGCCAACTCACAGTTGGTTATTTTGTGGGTACTCCCCACACAACATATTCCTACACAACTGTGGGTGGTTGGGGCTGGCGTTGAGTGGACTAATAGTCAACCCGGCATTTGACTGACACAGCCCCCACCCCTCTCCCCACTCTCCCTCCTCCCTCAGTCCTCCCAGTTCTATCCCAGCAGCCTCTGCAAGTTGCACCAGTTGTAGCAGAGTGGCAGCCGCCGCTTTGGTCGCTTTTGCCGCCTGCCTCTATGGGCTTGTGTTTTAACCCACTCGCCACACGCCATTAACACACTCACCCCTCCACACAACACTTTAAACAACTGGCTTCAAGCTAAACAACTTGCAAGCCAGTTGTTTCTCTCAGTTGCTTATTTGGGCGGAATAGCATACCGTCAGTAGTTTGTGAACGGCATGTTATCCTCCACACAGCACAATAAGCAACACAACTGACGATTGTTTCCCCCTACCTCAGTTGCTTAATGTGTTGTCCGAATGCAGCCCTTGACTCCCCAGCTATTGGAATTTATACTGTAAGCTACTTGGGGCAGAGACCTTCTTCTTCTTCTTTTTTCTTATGTGCTTCTGGAAAGCACCATGACCACTGATGGTTATTTAAATTAGCAACCACTAACAACTGCAATATAAAATTTCATATCAAGCACTGCAATGCTGGGATTTTCTCCCGTTCCACCTCCCAACGGGGGTTTTCCCCCTCCACAAGAAATCATTTTTAAAAAATTGCAGTTCTAGGAATCAGAACCCTCCGCATCGCAAGACACTGGCATCATCAGGGTGTTGCGCCACAGTAACGTCTCCAGTTCTGTGCATTGGCCACATACCTGAGCCCTAAGTAAAGTTCCTGACTCATTTTTTAACGGATGGTTCCCCCCCCCCTCCAGTGCTTCCACTGCCAGTTAAACTTGTCTTTATTTTTTATTATTATTATTATTTTAAATGTTACCTCTGGCAGAAACCAGCACATTCAGAAATCCCTCATGACAAGCGAGCCCTTGTTTATTTTCTTTCAAGTTCAGCAAGCTTACAAGGTTCTTGTTTTGCTCACATTTTTCCTGGCTATGATTCACAAACTCCAGGTTTTCGCAGCCGCACAAGGACAGAGTGCTTTGGGTGTGCAGCATTGCATCATGGGTGAAGTATACCATCAGGGCATTGGCACAGACTTCAGTGCCGTACTTAGAACTCAAAACATTTCCCTTCCTGAGAACTGAAGCAGCGAGGCAGCCATCGAGGACGGCACTCTGTATAGGGCCGTGCTTTGGCTGCAGTCTGTGGAAATTGACTGTTTCCTCTTGGCCAGTTGGCCTGCCCTTGTTGCTTCATAGAATCATAGTAGAGTTGGAAGGGGCCTCTAAGGCTATGGAGTCCAACCCCCTGCTCAATGCAGGAATCCGCCTTAAAGCATCCCTGATGGCTGTCCAGCTGCCTCTTGAATGCCTCTAGTGTGTGAGAGCCCACCACCTCCCTAGGTCATGGGTTCCATTGCCATACCGCTCTAACAGTCAGGAAGTTTTTCCTGATGTCCAGACAGAATCTGGCTTCCTGTCACTTGAGCCCATGATTCCGCATCCTGCATTCTGGGTTGATCGAGAAGAGATCCTGGCCCTCCTCTGTGTGACAACCATCCTGAAAAATCTCAATTTAATCACTCCCAGAGACAGAATACTAGGTTAGACACGCCATCAGTACTTCTTTTCCTTATGTATGGCTGCTAGGAATTCACATCTGCAGTCTCACAAATGCTCAAACCACAATCATGGGGCGAGTGGGGGGGAGGCAAATTTGAACTCTGAGCTCACAGGAATCCAACCCACAACCTGTTTTGCCAAAAACTCCCCTTGATTTCATGTTGAGACCAAGATGGGCGAGGAAAGCCGCAGTCATGTCAAGCGTGGCGGTTCCAAGACAATCTTTTAGAAAAGAGAGTAAACACACACACACACACACACACACATGAACCAAAGAATTAAGTATACACCATCTGGGTCGTCTGGATTCAATTTCTACACACATCTTGGCATTCTCAGGTTGTTTCCTATCAACAAAACTACACTGATCTGTTCTTTTGAGGAGCAGGTGATATAACGTGGACGGCAAAACAACGTCCCTTCCCAAGAATTAAGGACAAAACATTTTGTCTCTCTGGCTCATCAAAGGAGAGGCTAGTGCAAAACTGTGGCAGCCAGAAATTCCTCCAGTTTGTAGTAATATCTCAGAACACCATCTGCAATGAGCTAAGAAACAAGTCAGCCAGCATAACCTCGCGCATGCTAAGCAGAGGGTTTCAAGAGATAACGGCCGAATTCGGACAACACGGTAGTCAATGGTGGGGTAATAATCAACTTTACAGTTGTCCATCAGTGGGTACTCCCCACACCCACACAACATGGTAATAAATAATCAACTGTGGTGTGGATTAGGATCAGCGCTGAGTTGACTATGGCAGCATTCGGACGACACGAAAGTCAATACAACTGACGATTGTTCCCCCCCCCCCCCCCAGTTGCTTATTGTGTCATCCGAATTCAGCCAACGAGTGCGGCTCGCTTCTCTTTCTCCGATGCGCAGGAGCATCCGTCTTCATCGATAAGGCCACATAAACATTCCATGTTGTGCTGAAAAGCCCTACACATAAGAACATCAGAAGAGCCGTGCTGGATCAGACCGAGGGTCCATCCAGTCCAGCGCTCTGTTCCCGCAGTGTCGACCAGGGACCCACAAGCAGGACACAGGCGCAACAGCACCCTCTCACCCATGTTCCCCAGCAACTGGTGCACACAGGCTCGCTGCCTCTGATACTAGAGATAGCACATAGCCATCAAGACTATGTACTTAGCACATGAGATAGGTCATTCACGTACAACATTGCCCTACCACAGGTCTGCGGCCCAGATAGATGTACCACTGGTGGGTTAATGCTGCACACATCCGAGCAAAGACCACATGGCATGAGCCTTTATAAACGAGACAGAACTGGGGACGGTATAGAAATGAAAATAATAATAATAATAATAATAATAATAATAATAATAATAATAATTTGCACAAGCCATGACCAGCTTGACATTTAAGCTGATGGCTGCTCTCTTCCGGCAGGCCTACATTTTAAGATGTTTTTAATAATGTATTTGTTTTTATCTGTTTTAATGGTTTTTCTATTTTATTGTTTTTATATTTATATTTATTGTTGTTCCCCGCCTCAATCTGGATGGAGAGGCGGGTTAGAAATGAAATACAAATAAAATAAATAAATAAACCCCTGGTCCTAACAATCCTGCGAAAAAGGCAAAGGCAAAAGATAAGGGATTGTTAGCAAAAGGGCTGAAAATTAAACTGCAGTATTAAAACACCCTTGTCAAATCGATGGCGTAGCCACGGTTGGAATACTGTGTGCAGATCTGGTCAGCATATCTCAAAAACTGATATTATAGAGCTGGAAAGGGCGGGAAAATGGGCGGGTGGGGCAACCAAAATAATGGGGCAATGTGAACTGTAAAACAAGTAGACCCTGTTCAGATGACACACGAAGCCACACTGGTGAAGCGTTTTGATCTCAACCTCAAGGCTTAGCGTGTCGTGTGAACCATGACTTGGCGTGTTGCGTGCACCCCATGGCTGAGTGTGTTGTCTGAACAGGCCCGTTGCGTGGTTTTAGGCTTTCATATTTATACTTTATGCTGTACTTAACGTTTTTCATTTTTGTGAACCGCCCCAGAGAGCTTCAGCTATTGGGCGGAATAGAAATGAAATAAATAAATAAAACAGAAAAGCAAATATTTCATGGATGTTATCCCAACGTTGCTAAATAAAGGGGTATGACGGCCTGTAACAACACCGAACCTCTTTCAGCCCGAGGGCCATATTCAATTTCAGAGGTCTCAAGGGCCACATTTCCAGTGGTGGGCGGAGCCAAAGGGAAAAGGGGGTGGGGCCAAAGTACCAGCATATTGTAGTGTAACGCTCTTACTGCTAGTTAACTCAGCTTTAGGAACGGCATTTTGACCTTTCAGAATGGTGGCGGGAACGCGCAAAAGCTGGGAAACCGGCAAACTCTTGGCAGTCAGGGCAAAAGGAGAGCGGCCATCTTGTAAACCCTGGAAGGCTGGATCGAGACTCCAGTTCAACTGGTCTTAGCCCCAAGCTTTAAAGTTCAACACCTCTGGTCTATAGTACCCCACAAACATGACCCCCAAAACTGCTCAGAAGACGGTGCGTCCTTTTTACTCTCCCTTTTTCACAACAGGATTTGCATTAAATATTTTTAATATATTAATTCTTTATTTTCTTTCCATATCTTTTTTGTTGTTGTTCGTTCGGGTTTTTTTTGTTTTGTTTTGGGGTGGGTTTTTTTAAAGAAAACACAATAGTAAAAAGAATCCAGTCGGTGGGACAGACAAAACTTATCTCCTAACAGCAAAATGAAAAGGGACCGTTGAAAGGGAACAAAAGAGGCTTGAGAGGAAGAAGGGAAACCCTCCAGTGGGTGGGTGGGGTGGGGGAGGACTTGCATCCAAGCAAGCGACAGGGTGTGTAAAACGCTGTAGGAAAAGAAGTACACTTCAAGGGCGCAATCCTACGCATGCTTAGAGAGAAAAGCCTGCAACACCCAGCATGCCCTGGCCAGTCATATACTGCAGGCCTTTTTTCTGTCTAAACATGCGTAGGGTTGCGCCTTAAGTACGTCAACTTTAATTATGTCCACGTAGGCAGAGGGGCGTCCCTATTCTGAAAAAAAAAAGAGAGAGGGTTCTTTGGGTATTTTGAATGCTCGCTGTCACCCGGCTCCATCTCGTTCAGTTTTTAAGCAAGCTCTCCGGTTTGGGATAACCAAAGAGCACGAAGTCCGCCTCGTAGAGCTTGTACAGCTGCTGCCGCCAAGCCACGGGGATTGTGGCAAACCAGTCCTCCTCCCAGCTGCTGGCTGTCCTGTTCCGGTAGCTGGGAGGGAAGCGGAGCAGGTGGTCCACCTTGAGAAGCTGCAGGAGGTGAGCGGCGTCTTCATCCAGGGTCTCCAGTTTGCCGACAAAGTCATACTCGATCTGGCACGGGTGGCAGAGGCGGTAGACCTGCCTCCAGTGCTCGTTGAACGGAGCCAGCTTCTCCGTCCGAGGGTCCAGCAAGTACTGGATGAAATCCGAGAAGGAGACCTTGAGCCCGGCCCCAAAGGCCTCGCTCACCGACGTCGGGGGGCTGGTGTGGTTGGCATACAGCTTCAACATCGGGATGGCGAACCGGCGGTAGAACTCGTCGTTCTCCAGCTCGAATTTGCTGCGGAAGGCCGAGATGAGCCGGACGAAGGGGTCGCGGACGAAAAGGAACTTGGTGTACTTCTTCAGCTTGATCTTCATGAGGTGGCGGGAGAACTTGCCGTAGCGGCGCCAGAACTTGTTGAAGGTGAAGTGGGTGCTGGTGTTGTGGACGTGCTCGCGGGGAATGTCCAAGGGGTCGGCGTAGGGGACACCCTGGTCCATCAAACTCTCGCTCAGGACGATCATCACCCGCTTCCAGTTGGTGCACGCCACTTTGGGGACGTAGCAGTAGATGATGCCGTGGCGGTCATCCATGATGAGGTGGTTGAGCTCATAGTTGGGGATGTCGTCGAAGGAGCGCTCCTTGGTCGGGTAGGCGAAGCTGGAGTTGGCACACAGTTCCCGCAGGGTCCTCCGCCTCTCCGCTTGCTGCTTCACTTGGTCCAGGATCAGGCTGGCATCGCGAGTGGACCAATCGTAGCCCCGGACGCTCTCTTCCAAGTTGCTGGCGCCGGGCCGGTTCGAGGCACGCAAGGGCGGCGACTCCATTTTCCGAGCGAGATCGGCGTTGTGCTTCAGGTCAGAAGTCAGGAGGTTCTCCAAGAAGTCATCAACATCCGACAAAGACCCTCGCCCGTCCTCCCGAACCACTGTGGGCAGCACCCCATGGGGCCTGGAGAGCGTGGTGTGCAGGTAGAAGTGTGCGGTCCCTACGTTGTCCCAATATACAATGATCAGCAGAATCATGAAGATGGAACCCACCACCACCGAAAGGCGGAAGAGCCGCGCTTTGGTCATTGTGGCAGGCGAGGTCAGAAGCTACTCCATGCTGAGCTCACCTCTGACTCACTCGGGAACATCTCAAGCCCGGCATGGTGTTCGTGGATGTTCAGGATCCTGCAAGGGTATCGAACACACAACATTGTCAGAGAGAAACAGAAAGAGAACATAGAATAACACCAGGATAAACAGAAGCACTCAGGATGAATTCCATACATTCGCTTTAAAGGACGGCGAATGCGCTTTACTTGCACAAATGAGGCTCATGCATAACCGTTCCTCGAGTCGCCTATGGCAAGGGAAACACGTATTTATTTTTGGAAACACATATTTATTTATTTTGGGAAACACGTATTTATTTATTTTTAAAATATATGGACTGCACTTTCATCCAAAAGAGGGCTTGAGGAGTGTATACACAAGAGTCAATTATTTGGTATGAGAAAAACAACATAAAACCTAAACACCAATACAGCGAAATTTAAGATGCCCAGGTGAATGAAAAGGTGATATAACCTGGCATCTAATGGGAAATGTGCTGATATTAACATTCAAAGCCCTAAATGGCTTGGGGCCAGGTTATCAAAAGGAACGCTTCCTCCCATATATACCTGCCCGGACCCTAAGATCATCTACAGGGGTAATTCTCCGTGAGCCCCTGCCAAAGGAAGTGAGGCAGGTGGCCACTAGGAGGAGGGCCTTCTCTGCTGTGGCACCCCAGAGAATGAGCTCCCCAGAGAGATTCGCCTGGCATCTACTTTATACTCCTTTAGACGCCAGGTGAAGACCTTTTTATTCTCCCAGCATTTTAACCGCTAAATTAACTCAATTTTAACCCTTGCTGTTTTAAATGTGTATTTTAACCTGTATTAAGCTCTGCTGCTTGGCTTTATCCTGGTTGTGTTTTTATATTGTATGTTATTTTTGTGTTTTTAGATTGTGGTTTGTTTTATGTTTCTTAAAACGATTTCATGGTTTTAATTTTTGTGAACCGCCCAGAGAGCTTCGGCTATAGGGCAGTAGAAAAATGCAATAAATAAATAAATAAATAAGCTGGTTCTCTCTGATGAACACACACATACACACACACACCCTGCTCCCAACCCACCACCCTCTTTTGGGCCTATCAACAAGCCGCAAGTGATTAATATAAGCATTGGACTAGCAGGGCAAAACCAGGGTAAGGCACCCAGTTTGCATGCAGAAGGTCGTAGGTTCAATCCCGGGCATGTGCAGTTAAAAAGACAGGCAGGTCCTGATGCGAGAGACGTCTGCCGAAAACCAGCTGCTAAGTGGGATCATTTTTGTGGACTGTACTAGGAGCTTGATTTCCTTGCAGGGAAGCTGTTCAGAGCATGCCCGGCCCGGGGGGGGCAGGTAAATAAGTAACTGTATGTGTTTGTGCGGGGGGGGGACATATTTAAAGTCACAATAACAGCTAGGTCATTTCTTTTACAAAACACTGAAGAGGATCTTTTGTATTCAGCGTCCAGACAGGGAGAATCAAGGAACCTGTGTGTTTTGCCCAGAGAAAGAGGCGGGTCTGTGTTACAAAGGGCCTTTGTTTTCAGAAATAGGAATCACCCATTGACCCGGAATGATAGTTATAATCCGATACCTGCATCACCTGCCAGTTCGCCATCTCCATTTTGGGGGTGGGCCTGAACTGCAGTGCTAGCCACAACACCTGGCCCAGTTTCTAGGCCTTTCTGTCGTTCCCCCATCGCCTGTTCCTTATACCACGTAGCCTTGACGAAGAGTTCGGACGAACCCAAAAGCTTGCATGGGCTCTTGCGGCATTTTGGCTGGCCCCACTAAAGGCATGGCCCAAATGCGGATGGCGAAATGTTAGAAGTGTTATTCTTGCAGGTGGGCAGCCCGCAAAGCCCAAGTAGGGTCACGAAGAACAGCTGCATTTAATGAGAAGGCGGTCTGATCGCTTGTCACAGAACATCTGTTGTGCTGAAAACAGTAGGAAGGTCCCAACCAAGGCCAAAGTCCATGTCCCGTCACCGTCCGCAAATTTGGCAGCCGGGTGGCATTTTATCTAATCTCTACTCTGATGCCCTTCATTCATGACACCTTTCAGAACCGTTTCGCACATGGTGCGTCTCCTAGGCTGAGATAATCTCAAAGCTTCTCCTGTTTGTTTATCTTCAGAACTATTACTATTATTAGCATTTTTAGAGCTGATAATTTCAAACCTTTCACATACTGGTCCTATTTTATTGTTGTTGTAATACATATTACATTTCTTACGGTGCAGCCTTATGCATGCTGTAGGACTTCTTTTCTGCCTAAACAGGAATGGGATCGTGCCCTTAGACACCTCTCTAAAAAAGACTCAAGGCAACTTAAAAAAATGGTTGGAACGTACAAAACTTAGAACAGCTAAAACGACCCTCAAACGAAAATACAACCACCCCATACAACAACTTAGAATACCAGTGACAACCATAGACTATTAAACAGCACAACTCAACTGATGCATGGTTTGTTTGTTTGTTTATTTATTATATCATCATAATCTAGGGCTCTTATTCATTTGAGGGTTTTTTTTAATTTTTAATCATAGCTGACCCATCATCATAAGTTCAAGGATGCTTTCAGGCAGAGGGCTCCTAGTGCTAGAAATCAAAACACATTATCTGGAAATCTTACAAGATGACTCAAAAGTAAGTCCCACTGAGTTCAATAGGGTCTGCTCCCAGGAAAGCCATTGCTACCAGTCAGGGTCAACAATATAGGGCTAGATGGACCAAAGCTCTGACTCAGTTTGCAACAGCTTCCTATGTTCCTATAAGAGCCATAATTTTCTTTTAAAAACTCAATATACATTTGCCATCAGATAAACTTAGAAGAAACCAGCTGTGTCTGTGTTCATCCATGCAAACCTGGTCTCCATCCTTTTAGTAGAGCAATAAAGGAAATAGCTTAAGGGACGATTCCCAGCATGCAGGTACTAGCAGAGAACACACATGAAAGAGAAGAATGCAGATCCAGCCCAGTTTGCATTCCGGAATGCAAAAAAAAAAGCAATGTCTGCAATTAACTTCCAGCGAACAGAAAGGCAATAAACATATATTGCTTAAGGTTGGGCAGAACCATCCTGCGTTTTGAGTGGAAATCAGCGGCGTTCCAGACTTCGTTGTGGGGAACACCAGAGTGCGGCGGAACCTTCTCAGTTGAAAACTGGGACAAAATTCTATTGAGTTAGGTAAATAAATCCTTTCCATGTTTGTCCTCCTTAAGCATGAGGCATTTCGAAGACAGGAGGCCCGTTTAAGCTGTTGTTCCAAAGTCGCTGGTCCCAGCTCGGCTTTTGCCAGACGGGCCAGCGGGAGACAGCTGACGTAACATTTTTGGTTTTAAAAATGTGGACTTTGAGGGAGCGACAAGGCCTGTGAAATAAACAGCCCTCTCTCTCTCTGTGCAGGTGCTGAAAGTTCTCCTCTCCTTCACGACTGAAAACGGGAGGTGTTAACGTATGCAAAACCACTTGCAAAGAGCCCACAGTTATGAAAGGGGCTTTTCCCCCACCAATTTGCTCCCTTCCCCTTTGGTGGGCTTCCTTTACAAGCCAGTTCTTACATGTGCTTATGTCTGCCTCTGGGAAAGGAGTAGCACAACATGTGAGGATCAGCTGGCTCCGAAGAGCAACACGGAAAACAAAACCTCATTTGAAGGCAGGACAGCCCCTTCGGAATTCCAAGGTTCGGCTGAAAATGGAACTTTTCCGACCTTTGATTTAGGTCTCAGGTTCAACGAATGCCAACATTCATGCGGTGACTACTGAGACTTAGCCCTTGAATTCCTGTGTTTCTTTCTTTCTTTGTTTCTCTCTGCCCATTCCTCCCAAAAACAGATGAAACACTGAAACAGGACAGAGTGTCTCTGAGCATGGACAAAGTGTTTTCTGTTCATCATTCCATAGCCACAAACTGACATTTCTGGGGGGTCATGAAAAGAGAATGTCCAGAGAGAGTAGATAGTGCATTTTGCCTAAAGTGGAATTGGAGGACATTTTCCCTATTTCGGTGCAGCCAAAGTATCTGAGGAATTCCAAAGGAAGATTTAAGAATATGCTTCAACAAAACTAGCAGAATTACTGAGAGGGTTTGTGGACGTACAAAGATCCCCTGCTGGATCAGACCGAAGGTGCACCTCGCCCAGTATCCTGCTTCCAACCGTGGCCAGATATACTTCCTTGGAACGTGGAGGTTCAATTTATCTAGCACTATGAATAGAGTCAATATACCTTTCCCTCTTACTCTGCAAATTTGCTGGATATTTTGACATCTAAACCAGAGACGGTCACGTCTGTGGGTAGCGAAACCCGCGAGTGTTATGTGAAAAAGTAGGTTGCCTTGAAATGCGAGAACTGAATGCAAGTTCAGAGGTTCCTGTTAGGGCAAGATGCAAGCAAAGAGAAACTAAAAAGGTGGGGAAACGGAAGTAACACCTTGGAATAAAATATTTGCCTATCCTACATCAGAAGGGAGTTGTGCTACCCTCTGAGGTCCTTCCCAAACTCCGATGATTCTAAGACAACATTCATGATGACACCATCTTCCTCAACCTAGTGCCCTCCAGATGTGGTGGATCCCAGCTCCCATTGTCCCCAGCCAGCATGGCCAATGGGAGTTGGGATCCAAGACATCTGCAATACACCAGCTTGAGGAAGACTGTGATAACAAGATGTAATAACAATGCATTGAAGTCAAGGTTATATATAGCACCGTTATTATTTATTGGCTGCAACTCACAAGGTTTTACAAAATTAAAAAAAATGTGTGAGTTTTCAAGAAATTGTCGGACTCATTAGATTATTTCTTAGCTGCCTCTCAAGACTGAGGTCTTCCCAAGGCAGCTTAAAATCAAAGACAATAAACTTCAGTGTCTGTTCAGTACCATAAAACCTTTTCAATTAAAAGCCAGAGAAGAAAAAACCCCTTTTAAAAACAGCCACCAATGAAACCAGTCATATATCGCTCAGGAGGGAATTCTATAGGGAGGAGGTCACCACCAAGAAGCCTCTCTCTCTCTCTCTTGTGTCTGCCAACCTTACTGATCTAATTAGGGTCTCCAGTGATGATTGTAAGGTCCGGACAGGTTCGTTGGTGGTTCTTCAAATCACCTGGACCCGAACCGGCCAGGCAGGATTATGCCCCGGTACCTCTCATTTTTGAAACGATTCTTATAAAAGCTATCAGTGGGGAGGAAGCAGTAATCGGACACCCCTCCATCATGCCAAGGTACAACTTCAGCTGAGAACCACCTTTCTTTCTCCTACTGCTGAGGCTATCAAAGGAAGCAGTAACCCTTCAATTGGGCTTTGTTCCCGGTCAATGACCTGCTTTAATCCAGCCCCATGTCATATGTAGATCCAGCTCTATGACTTGCTTAACTCTGTAACTAAAAATCCAGTGCCCAAACTGCATTTTCCCCTCTTCCCTCCCCTTTTCCTTGCATGTCGTTATCTTTTAGATGGTAAGCCTGTGCAGAGAGACTTTCTTATTTCCATTCTCTGGAAGCCGCCCTGGCAGACTTTTTTGGCTGAAGGCACGAACATATATGTAAAAATGCTTTTAAGAAGATAAACTAAATGAAAAAGTTAATTATTACTTGCTTTCTGTCCTGTCCTCCTTCAAAGGACTTCAAGGGAGCATACCTGGCTCTCTTAGTCTCACCTCAAATCCAAGTCATGACCCAGCAACGATACGGGAGGGTGAAAGGCAGGAATAACGTACTGAGGATTTTTCCACACGGGGAGAAACTCATCACTGATGCGGTGGGGAAAAATATGTAAACACAGAGGCAAAGCTGGGAAATTGTTGGAACAGGGCATGGCCACAAGAATCACATCTGCTTTGTGAAAGAACACATGCCGACCACATCTGTCCGCTTGCTGCTTTAGAACGAACAATAACAAAACTTTTATTGGTTTCCCAACTGAAGCTAAGGAGATGTTTTGCTCTTGACAACTTATCAGTTCTAACGGGTGCAGTATCACGAGTTAAAGAAGTCATGAGTCACCCGTATCACTCGCAGGGCTGTGCCCTTTCTCAGCCAACCAGAGTTTGGAACTGGGTGCAAAACACAGCATCCTGAGAAATCTAAGTTTCTAGCCCTTAAACTGCCAAAGATAGGCTTGAAAGCGTGTGGGCAGCATTTGGAATGTCATCATACCTAATCCGCCCCCCACCAGGTTTGCCTCCGCATTTTTTTAACTCTGAGGTGAAAGCACATCAAGCTTATGATCCCTTTCACCTGAATAGCTGCTCTTTCGCTCCTAAGGTCCTTCGCTCCTTTGCTCTTCCACTCCACTCCACCCCTCCCCTTCTCTTTCTCCTTCCAGTCAGGTCCTGTCAGATGAGTACTTCAACCAGATCGCCTTTGTGCCGGGCAAAAATGGAACAAACATTTAGTCTGGCTCTTTGGGGGCATCAAAGGAGTACAATCCTGTCTCTGCAGAGATTTAGGCATTGCATGATTTTTTTAAAAAAACGCTTTGGAGCCTGGGATGCAAGGTTTGTGTTTTATATTGAGGCTTGGGGCTGGCCGCTGGGAGAGATCGCTTTTCCCTGCCAGGACCTGATGCAATCCATTCAAGCCCCCCTTCCGTTAAAACTACACGGAGGCTTAGGGCGCATTAAATGCGCTTGGGGGGAAAATCCAGACTTTTAGGAAAGGCTGGGGAAGAGATGGGTTGTCAGGCACGGCGTCATGTGAGTACTGTGCTGCAAATCCGTACACCAGGCATGGCGAGAGTGCAGTAAATCACTGGTGTGATGGAGGCCTTAGTAAAAAGTGTATAGGCTGGGGAGATGTGAGAAGGCCAAGTAAGACTTAGACCAGCTCATGATGCACATAAAATTATGCACAGGACACAAAGATGTGCAAATTTACTCAACGTGCACAGTTTATATGGGCAATGGAATCTGCATTTACCCGGCTGAGAATTTGGATTCACTTGCCTCAGAAGACACTGGTTGATCTGACAAATGACTCAGGAGAGACCATGTAGGGGAAAACATAGAATTTCAGAAATACATCATCAACAAACAAACAAACAAACCATGAGCCAATTCACACACCTCGCAAACACAGGTTAGCCACAGAGGGTTCTCTCAACAAATAGCCATGGCTAATTTTGACTCCCACGTGACGGTGTAAATAAAATGGCACATTTGTAAGCACTTGTTTGCTGCATGAGCGGACGGCACTGGAAAATTTTGAATTGGATTCCCCCCCCCCCCCCACAATGGCATAAGCCAAATGGAAAATGAATCAATTTTGTCCCTAACAAATCTAATCTAACTATCTACATAACATAAATTTATGACACGGTACAGATTTGGGGGTTCTGGAATTGCTTCCAATAAAAGACCCATTTCTGCGTTTGGATTAAAGTTTTTAAAAGTTTACCATGTTCACTGCATGTCCTGTATCAATATCTCAAGAAAGTTCTTTCAACAGCCAAAAGAAATTGAACTGAAATATTTGATTTGGGGGGGCGGGGGGATCAACTGAAAGTTCTTAATATATGATTGAAATTGTCAAAGATTTATTTTGAAAATATTGTTCCTGGAATATTCTACATGTGACATGACAACCAACACCACACACATCCTTTGCATTGTTTAATTTAAAAATATGAAGGAATCTGTTAACCTACTAATTTTTATCATGCTAAAACATGAGTGCATTAATACACAGGTAAAAGCGTGTTTTCTGGTCACCTGAAAGGAGTTATATACAACTTTAAATCTTTCAAATGTGACTAGCATGGTACCCTTCCAACAATGTATTTTTAGATATTAAATGTTTTCCATATAGAAAATTCCCAAAAAGAAAATTTCCCATCCCAACTCACTGCCTCAATTTGGACGACACAATAAACAACTGGTGTGGGGGAAACAATCGTCAGTTGTTTTGACTACGGTGTCATCCGAATGCTGCCATAGTCAACTCAGCGCTGATCCTAATCCACACCACAGTTGATTATTTATTACCATGTTGTGTGGGGAGTACCCCCTAGTTGAACAACTGTAAAGTTGATTATTACCCCACTATTGACTATCGTGTCGTCCAAATTGAGCCACTGTCTGCATTCATGCCTTAAAGTGGGAAGGGAGAAGGTCGATCTCAGGGCCCCAATCCAGGCCACCAGAGTTGCCCAGATGGCCATGTCATCTTCCCTCAAAGCTGAAAGGGTTCAACGCCCCCTACTTTACAGTTATGGGTATACATTTATTCATTTCACTTATTTTTGTCTCACTTTTCAGTCAAAAAACTGCCTCCCAAAACACCTAACAATGACTGAAACCCAATGCAAATAATGTACAAATAATATAAGAACGGCAAGGTTAAATAAAAAAGTCAATACAAAAGTGAGGATAACCTGAGCAGTCCAGTTCCAACAGTAAGATGTGGAAATGTAGTACAACTAAGGTAGGGGTTATTAAAGGATATCCCAAACCTTAAAGCTTCAAAAAGTGGGATTATCACATACTTCCAGTCTTCCCCAAGCCAGCGCTCTCCATGCTGGCTGGGGATAATGGGAACTGTAGTCCAACACATATGGAGGGCATTGAGATGGGAAAGGCCGCTGATATATTATTATTATCATTATTATTGTTATTATTATTATTTCCCCGTTTCTCCTCTTGCAAGGAGCCCAAGACGGCTTACATGTTCTCTTCTTCCTCCGCCATTTTATCCTCGCAACAACCCTGTGAGGTAGGTTAGGCAAAGAGTCAGTGGCTGGCTCAAAGTCACCCAGTGAGCTCCATGCCCAAGTGGGGATTAGAAACCGGATCTCCCAACTCCTAGTCCAAAACTCTAGCCACTACACCATGCTGGCTCTAGCTTTAGGGCCCTCTTTGACACTTGACTGCCATTTTGGGAAACGAGTGAGGGTTTATCCACTGAGGATGGGGAGAAATTTCGTCGGAGTGGGGACTAGAACCCAGATCTCCCGACTCCCAGTCCAACGCTCTAACCACTACACCACACAGCTTACGAACGAGTCCTTCCCTTTATCTCTCTCCTTCAGCCAACATAAGCTGCCATGTCATTATGCAACAAGAGCTACAGGAATGATGGTTTGGCAACCTCTGCCAGGCAATAGAAGCATTAACACTGTGGTTGCTCATGATGGGCCACTCCACATGTGTTACTAGAATCGCTTCTGCAAATTTCCCTTTTTCACTTCCCCAGGGTAACGGCACCAACTCCAAATTTCACAAGCCGGATACCAAGTCCCCTGCAGCGAACGTAAGCAATGAGATGTCAGTAAATGGACTGGTCAAAATACCATCAATTGAACCTCCATTATTTGACAGTGATCCGACCTTGTCAAATATCCACAAAGCCAAGAATGCCATAAGTCAAGGCAGCAATTTACCTTTACAACCAACTTTGAAAGCTAAGCTCTTTAAAAAATAACTAACATAGATTCTTCCGGCAAGTTTTGACCCCTGTAGACTGACTTCAATGTTCCAGGCTAAAATAAGAGCCATTGTTTTGTATTTCTAGGAATGTTACCCTTGTTGAAAGTGACAATAATTCACTACAATCTCTTAAAACTTCATTTCGTGGTTTCACAGCAACAGATAACGCCTTTGTTTTGTAATTAGCATACATTTCAAACCTGCTGCTGATTAAAGCACCTGCCTTTGTTTTTCTAGTAAAACAATTCATTAAAAAAAGATACGTGAGCATTATTCGGGTCTCAGGCAGAGACGTGTTTCAAATTACACGTAACTTGATGCTTTAAAATAAAAATGGAGATACTGGGGACTCAAAATAAAAATGGAGATACTGGATTCTTATGCATGTAAAGCAGCGGTCTGTCGGCACCTCCAAAGGAATCCATGAAGCTCTGGATGCCCCCTTCAAAAAAAATATTTTTTAATGAAAAACTATTTCTCTCCCTATCCTTCTTTCTCTCCCTTCCTCTCCTAGCCTGGCTACCTCCATGGAAGCCATTTTGTGGTAGCGCCCACAGCAGTTTCTCAAATTCCCAAATGTGCCCACGGGTCTAAAGTGGTGTGGGGGGGGGGGGGCTGGAATGATACCACCGAGCTAAGCTCCCCTATCACTTAGGTCCAAGCCTCTGCAGGCTGGATTAGGCCCATAGAGCAAAAGTTGCCCCCCATGACTTAGGAAATACATTGAAGAGGTAGAAGCCTGAAGATTTGAGTCTTCCCCCTAAGATTTCAGAAGTAATAAAAGCTCACCCCAAGCCCAACAGGAAAACCGTCTCTCTCGATGACTTCCAACTGGTTGAGAGCCAGTTGAAACTGCAATGCTCTTTCCTATTTATAGTTCGCATGGATTTCCAGTCGGATCATTTCAGAGAGAACCAAGAGATGGCTAGATAGCTGCCTGAATCAGCTTTGGCAGCTACTAACTGCTGAAGGATTTCCGGGCCTACCACACCCAGAAAGGGGAAATAAGTCTCCATCACGTACCCGAAAGGACAGCTGAGATCCCACCACTGCCACGACCACAAAGCCAGCCCCCATTACCAGGATCACAGTGGCATCCCCCTTCAGCACACTCCCTCCAATCTCCGCCTCTCCCCTATTTTATGGAACCGTCTCCTGATTTCCAAACATCTCAATTTTCCAGGGCAGACGATGTCTACATCAGGGGTGAGCAACATGTGGCACTCCAGATGTTTTGGCGTACAACTCCCATGACTCAGTGGTCGAGCACCTGCTCCACAGGCAAAAGGTCCCAGGTTCGATCCCCGGCATCTCCAGGTAGGGCCAGGAAAGAATCTTGCCTGAAACCCAGGGGAGCCAATGCTACCGGCCACTGCCGACAACGCTGGCCTAGATGGACCATACAGCAGCTCAATACGTTCTACATTCCGTTGGCTATGCTGGCTAATGCTGCTGGGAGTTGCAAGACAAAACATCGGAAGGACCATGAGTTGCCCACACCTGGTCTACAATGGCCACGGTGCGGTGTCTTCTCTCTCCGGAACTTTGGTCTACCAAAGTCATTCAGGTTTGAGCATCTGCTTGCTCTCAGTGCTTCCTACCTAGATGTCTTTTATTTATTTATTTATTTATACCCTGACTTTTGCCCTCCAAGGAACACAAGGCAGCGTACACAGTCCTCCTCCTCTCCATTTTGATCCTCACAACAACCCTGTGAGGTCGGTTGGGCTGAGAGTCGATGACTGGCCCAAAGTCACCCAGTGAGCTTTCCATGGCCAAGTGGGGACTAGAACTCAGATCTCCCGACTTCCAGTCCAATACTCTAGCCAGTGCACCACACTGCCTCTGACGTATCCCCTGATGCACCTTCAGGTGGAAAACGCTACTTATCCCCAAAAAGGAAGGAAAGAAGGAAGGAAGGAAGGAGCAGGTGAGCCCTTGAGCCCGCAGAAGAGTCACACAGGTATAACCACGTGTTTGACTCCTGTTTAAAACCCACAGGTGACTCTTCACAAGCCTTCAACCGCGTAGCGCTCAGCCCGTTCTTCTGGTCGTCCCCAAGAAGGCAGAGCCCGTCGGAAGACTCTTTTGAAAATGGACCGCTTTGCCCCGGGGGAAGAGGGGGGGGACCGCGTAAGCACAGCACCGCGCCCTCCTCTCCAACGCGGCGCACCCGAGCGCTCGCAAACCCCGCTGGCCTCTCCCGGCGAGCCAAGGCGGAGGGCCCCGGGGAACCCCCCCCCGGCCCAGCGCGCGCCCTCCGTGACCTTCAGCAGCCCTTTGGGCCGGAGGGCATCCCGCGCCGCGCCTTGTCGCGAGGCGGGCAGGCGGGAGAGGTGGACGGCTGCATGGCCCCGCGCGCGCCGGCGCCGCCGCCCTCCTCTTCCTTTTTGCTAGCGCGGCTGGCCGGGTGCATCCACGTGGGAGGCTTCTGCGGGGTCCGGGGGGGGGGCAAGGTGGCAGCAGCAACAGCAGCATCCCTCCGCTCCTGCAGCCCGGCATTCCGCAGCCAGCGCGCGTGTTCGGGCTGGGCATCTGCGCCGGCCGGGATCCCCCCCCCCCGCTCGGGTGCCCAGCTCACCTCCTGCCCGCGGCCGTTGGGAGAGCGGAACCTCCTGTAGGGGAGGCGCCTCCCTCCCTCCGGCTCGCCCGCTCCTGCTCTCCCCGGCCGGCCAGCCAGCCAGCAGACGAACCCGGCAGCGGCGGCTCCTCCTCCGGCTCGGCCTGCGCCGCCCCGTCTCTCGCGAGAAGGCCGGCCTGGGGGGGCTCCGAGCGAGCGCAGGCGCCGCCGAGCCGGTAGCCGCCCAGCCAGGGGGCGCCTTTCGTTCCCTCCGTGGCTGCCTTGCTCGGCGAGGGAGGATGGAGGGACCGGGGCGGCCCACCCCGTCCGGGCGCTCCCCCGGGGAAGCGGGCTTCGAGGGAGCGCAGCTGCGCTCTCGGTACAACGAGGAGCAGCCGGCCCCAAAGGCGGCGGTTGTAGCACCGGGTTTGCTTTCCGCATCCCTACATTTCCTTCCCTGGGATTCCCGGGCTCCTCCTGCCTCGCGGGAAGGGTTGTCAAACCGAGCGGTCAAGCCGATTCTTTGCCTCAGCCCCCTCCCCCCCCCCCGGAATCGACGGCCTCGGGCGAGCACCGGACGCTAGCAGGGCTGGGTTTGCAGTTGCAGGTGGGCGCAGGGGAAGGGACAAGGTTCGACGTCTCGAAACGCGTTGGGTGCCTGGCTTTGGGTTTCCTCCTTACAAGGGCGATGGGACGATGCTTCTCCGCCCATCCTCCTCGAATCTAGGGGTGCTTCTACAAGAGCGATTTAAAGCTCTTTCAAGGCACATTAAAAATTTGACCTCTACAAGAGCAGAGCGCAAATCGGGCGTAGAGGCACTTTTTCTATGCGATTATGCGCATTATTGAATGCGCGTTAAATAGCGAGTTTTAATTTACCGTGGCCGTTAAATCGCCTCATGACTATGCAAACAAGCGATTCTCCACATTAAACACCTCTAAAGCGCGTTTCATAGAACTGGTAAGGCAACCTGTTATGCGCTTAACCTCCTCCCGTGTATGCAAGAGGCATTTAAAGCTCTTTCAAGGCGCATTAAAAAATTTACCTCTACAATAACAGAGCGCAAATGGGGCGTAGAGGCGCTTTAAACATCTGATTATGCGCCTTATCGAATGTGCGTTAAATAGCGAGTTTTATTTTCCTCCGGCTGTTGCCTATGTGAACAAGCGATTCTCCGCATTAACTACTTGTAAAGCGCATTTGAAACAACCGGTAAGGTCACCCGTTGAGTGCTCACTTACCTCCTGCATACAAGCATTTATGATAAAGCGCTTCAGCGAATATGCGCATAATCAGACAACCAGGCGTCAAACCGAATTCTTGTAGAAGGGACCCTAGGAAGAGGCCTTCCTTTTTAATTTCAGAATTGCAAAGGGGAGGGAGTGGGGGCTTATAGGCCATCCCAACCCCCTGAAATGACTTTCTAAGTACCTCTCAGGTTACACAGCCCTTTGGTTCGCGTTCTCCATGGGAGGAGCTTCTTTCTCTGGCTTTGCCCTACTTGCGAAATACCACGAGAGGACCCTGGTCTTCTCACATTTGAAATTATACAAATAATTAAAAAGTAACAGTCTGCAAACATGGTGACATTGCTGGTTTCTAATAACATTAATAGGCATGTAAACCTGTCCCAGACGAGATGAAGTCCCTAGTGGTTGAAATAGAATTTCATTTGTTTTAATATATAATTAAATATTTTATAACTACCTTCTATACTGAGCAGTACAGATTAGTTGCGTTATTAATTTTTATTGAAGTTTACTTTATGGTAGCTCCGTCGTTATTTTGCATTATCTGTAGGTTCTCTTAGACCCATTTTGTTTCTTGAATCTACTGTGAAACACCCAGTTCTACCAGCAGCTCGTGATCTACCTTCCGCTCACCCTGGTGCAAGTCAATGTGCATCGTCAGTCCAAGCCAAAAGAGA
Source organism: Anniella stebbinsi (assembly GCA_029215795.1). Classification (NCBI taxonomy): domain Eukaryota; kingdom Metazoa; phylum Chordata; class Lepidosauria; order Squamata; family Anniellidae; genus Anniella; species Anniella stebbinsi. The sequence goes on from JARDYH010000007.1 coordinate 58,129,028, forward strand.
TGAGACTTTGGAAGCTGTCCATCTGGGATGAAGGGCCCTCATTCACCGAGTCCTCTATTCCCTCTGCCACGTTTCCAAAAGTTGTTTTCTCTCTCTCTCTCCCCCTGCCCACTGGGAGAGCTCAATCCCTCCTCTTTGATTTCTATGCATCCTTTCCATGTTTCAGATACTTCCTAACTGAATCAAGGTTGTTTTTCTTTGTGGCTGGCTTCCCGGCTCCTGTTCTATTGACGTGCCTCCCAAGAAAAAGTGGAGGTTCCCTTCCTGTGTCACGTTACAGAATCGGCAGGGCAGAAGGAACACAAATGGAACCCTCTCCATGGTCAAACACATCCCGGCAGCTACATCTGGCGAACGAAAGCAGTGTGATAAAAGGTTGGGGGGGGGAAGGGGGGATTTCCACTCTATATTACTGGCATTGTGTGTAAACCAGCATCGATTCACATACCTTTAATCGCAGTGTTTATGGCTGAGGCTACACGGTTTAGTAGGGGAGATGGGAGAAACTAGAATTCGAGGCAAAGACAAAGAGTTCATTTATTTATTAAATTTATGTACCGTCCAACCAAAGTGGTTAACAATAATATTTTTTAAAAGAAAAACAACCAAAATCAGTACAATGAAAATATTTAAACGTTCAAATTATTAAAAGGTGAGCAGTAAAGGTAGTAATCAGAGGGGAAATTGAAAATTCAATGCCTGCCGGAAGAAGATCTTATAGCAGACTTGGCATCTAAACACATTCAGTGAAGATGCCAGGCGGATCTCCCTAGGAAGAGCATTCCACAGACGGGGCCACTACAGAGAAGGCAGTTTCCTGGTAGCCACATGTCACCACTAGCACCCAGAGAAGAGTGCAAGTTCAGCTTACTCCATTTGAGGGCAGAAATTCTAACCGAGGCACCTGATATGAGTGGGTTATACCACCTGATACGGGATTGTCCGGTGTTACTCCCTTTGTACAGAAGCCAATTAGCACATAATCTTGAGCCACAGTTTATCTTACAATATTTCAGCACACGATCAGTGGTGTAATGGAACCAGAGCTCACAAAGCCAAAGCACTAGGACTCTAGATTTGTATACTGATTGAGAAAGCATTCCCCCCCACCTTCCTTGGACACGTATTTATTATTTATTTAATAGAATTATATCGTGCTGGACATATTTAAAAACATCTCTAATATCTTCTCATAATATTGAAAGAAGAGGGGAGGATGAGATGACGCTGGCAAAGGAACGTATCAAGTCCTTGTTTCTCTTTGTTGCTGAAAGTGTTTTAAACTCATAAAATATAAATTTAAAAAGGCATTCTAGTGAGGTGCCTTGCAATTCCCAAGACTGCTACTATTGGGATGGAAGATAGCCGCTAGCATCCCCAGGATCAAGTCTACCAAATCGGGTACCTTCATTGCTATCCCCACAGAAGGATGTGAATGAGAAACTCCTGCGGAGAGGTACTTGGTGGCCTCCAGCCATTTTGGGGATGTTGAGGATGAAGCCACGGGTCTCTCCCGACGCTCCTATCTCCTCCAGCAAAGCCGGTTGTTGACATTAGCCTCACAGAGGTGGTAAATTAGGTCTGGGCTGTACCGCTTCAGACTCACAGGGTGGAGCACTCGCTGTCTAAAATTCCTCTTACGCAAAGTCATACGGGTAAGAGAATCTCCGCTTTCCATTGGCCTTTATTTTGATCTCGCTGGGTTGCTCGAGTTGGCGGCTTGGCACTGCTTCAGATGTCCGCTGGTGCTCTCTGCAGGCCCTGGGTGCGAAAGCAGACGGCCAGTTCTTTCGCACCTTGGCTATGTGCTGCGCATAGAAGGAGTGCCATTCCCTGCCCCCTGCCTAGGCTGTGCCTGCCCACTTTCCCTGCCTGAGAGGCTATGGGGAGGAGGGCTGTGCTCCAGTTCCAGAGCAGCAAACGAAAGATCAGTGGGGCCAAAGACCCGTGCATAGTCACCACCAGTCAGGGATCGAAGAGGAGCGTCTCTCGCTCAGGACAAATGAGAGGGGGTTGGGCACTAGGCCCTGTTTATGAGCTCCCAGAAGCTAGTGGCTATTGAAAACAGAGCAGCCTGATCCAGGAGATGATGGTTCCCCATGTCTTTTAAGCATTGTGGTATTAGTAAAAGAGCTAGGATAAATAAGGGGTTATGGTATAAGGCTCAAAAGAAAGGAGGTCTAGGACTTCCGAATATTAAGAATTATTATATTGCGAACCAGTTAAGATATGTTATTCATGCTATTTTAGGGGAACAAGACATGGAATGGTTAGAATCGCAAACAGTAAAGGTGGAGTATAAATTACGAAATATATTTTTTACTAAAATGCAAAAGAAAGAATTGAAAGTACTGGACAACCCATTGTTGGAAAATATATTAATGATCTGGGAGAAGTATAGAGGGAAGTTGATACCAGGGGAGTCTCCGCTTGCCCCAGTTGTAGTAGTGGGTAACTTCCCAAGTGTATTAAAATCAGAGATAGAAGGGAGTCTGAAAGAACTAGATATTATTAAATTAAGGAATTGGATGGAAAAGATGAAGGATAGTGAGCATATTAAAAATTTATTTAAAGGACAAAAGCTAGCGTGGTTCAAGTGTTTGCAGCTGTTAAAATGGACACAGGATTGGACCACAAAGAATAAGGAATGTAGAAACAATACTAGATTTGAAGATTTAATTGAACAATCGTGGGATAAAGAAGAAGCTAGAGCTAAGAAAGGACTCACTAGTGAGATATATAAAATATTAATAGAGGAAGAATTTCAGGACTCACTTAAGGTTATAAAAGAGGTTTGGGAAGAAGATATAAGGGGGAAAATTAATGAAGATAATTGGGGGAGGATATGGAATGGAAGAATGTTAAAGGTATTGTCGATTAGAATTAAGGAGAATTATTATAAGACAGTTTGGAGATGGTATTTAACACCTGTTAGATTTCACCAGATTGATAAAAAATTGCCCAAGAATTGCTGGAGGGGGTGTCAGGAGGTTGGGACATATTTTCATATGTGGTGGAGCTGTGAACAAGTACAAAAATTTTGGGTAGGGGTTTGTAAAGAAATAAGTGATATAATTGGAAGTAGGTTGGAATTAAACCCGAAGCTAGCTCTACTAGCAATATGGGATAGTAGGAATAAGGATGTAATAAATAAAGAATTGGTAAACAACCTCCTGGCACCTGTTAGAATACTGATTGCTAAAAATTGGAAAGGGCAACGAAGTTATACAATAGAAGAGTGGTATAAAGAAATTTGGGATTTAGCTTTGAATGATATGTTGACGTGTAAAATGAAAATAAAGAGGGGAATGTCCAGGAAGAGTGATTTTGGGGAAATATGGACGCCCCTTTTGAATTACGTTTTAAGATCGGGGAAGGGACAATTGCCTTCAAAAGAATCATTAAAATTTTGGAAAGAGGATGAAGGATAATGAGACGGTCTCGGAAGGGGGGGGGAGCACGGGGGGTAGTTGAGGGGGGAATTGGTTTTATGTTATTGTATGTTATATTATTGTTTATTTGTGTATGTGTTTGTTGGAAAAATTAATAAAAAAAATATTAATCAATCAAGCATTGTGGTATTAGTGTCACCATCCTACTGTGGAGCTCCCAATGTAAAATACATGGGGAATTATTTGGAAAGCGAGACAATCGACACAGGCAAGAGGAAAAGCACATGACTGGAGTAACCTGAGAAATGGTCTCACCTCCAGCCAGAAAAGAGTCGGGGGTGGGGAAAAAAGACTATATTGCAAAATGTCCTGGATTTGCAATTTCAGTTCCTAGAGAGCAAACGGCTCAACAGCATTACCATACCAGCCCTGTCTGGTTTCCATTATTTCTGCGCTTCCTCTTCAGATTATACTGGGATCGTGAGGCAGTCTGAAAAAGCGATTCCTCCTTTCCACTAATATCTTTCTGGTAGGCAGGCAGGCAGAAACACAACTCTGCAGCTTTCAGACTCTTGCCAAGGGGCATGAGGGATGTGCAACTTAAATCTGGCTGCTAAGCATCCCGAAATGGAAGAGGTGTTCGTTAAAATAAATCCAGTTACAGGTCCATCCCGTTGTAGCCAGCACCCGCTCCAAAAGGAGAGATCAAAGTCTAGGACATGGGGGGCATCTGAAACTGGGACATATTTTAAGACGGACTAGTAGCAATAGTGGCGTCCATTCATTGACCATGCTGGCTCCCATACTGACCTTTGACTCGTTTCTGGAGAACCTGACCTCGCGTTTGACCGGAATTGCTCTGCTGGACAGTGCTTGGGGCAGCGTTCTTCACAGCCAGGACCTGCAATGGGTTTTCTTCTGGGTAGGGACAGAAAGATAGAAGAGAACCAGGCTATTTTAGGCTAGAAGCAAAGAAGAGCGTGTTTAGGGCTAAGGATGTAAGAAGCAGACCAAGTCAGACCCGAATGGTCCATGTAGACCAGACGTCTCTTCTCTGATTGACAGTGGCCTTTGCCCAGGACTGTTATCCAAGATCCATTAGCTCAGATATGGAGAACCTGGGCCTCTTGAGGCCCCAATCCAAGCCTCCTGGCTACACACCCTTCCCCCCTGGCAGCTTGATGGTTTCCCAGCTTTTGTGCATTCCTCACCCAACCTCCCATTCCAAAAGACTGAAATGCCGCTCCCAAGGTTTAGTGACTGGCAATAAGAGCTTCAAGCTAAAATAGGGTGGTATTTTTGGCATTTTGGCCCCATCCATTTCGAATCTTCTCCGATATTGGATTCAGCCCTCATCCTAAATGGGGCTCAACACCTTGTGCTGAAGAGGTTCTTTAGCCAGAGACATCACGGTTGAAGTTCCTTGTGTTTGCACCATGCCAGATCTATCGGGGCTGGCTCCAGGGCTGCGGGACCCCTTGGCAAAGTGAGATGTCCAGCGCCCCAACTGCTAGAAGGGTGGCCCCCTCTAGGATCCATGGGGAAGGGGCCTACATTCCTGGCGGCCCAGAAATTGTCTTCTGAGGCATCGTCAAAAAGCAAAGGAAGCCAATAATGCTCAAACCAGATATTAGGAGAGTGTTATCTTCCATCGTGGAACAGAGACAGACCAACCTGCGCCGGTATGGAATGCCTAACAGCATGAGGTGCTCGGAGAGCATCCAATTGCCATCCTCCCCTCCAAGGTGGAATGGTAGTGGTGGCGGCCCTGGTTGTGAGCCACAATGGTTGTTCCAGATATCATTTGCTCCCCAAAAGTGGTTTGCGGAGACCCCCCCACACAGCAAGTCCTGAGACCATTTCCCCCCCACCCATCAAGCAATGTCCTACCTGTTTGGTGGCCAATGTGGAATTTGATTTTGGTGGCAGGTGCCAGGATGTGGGCAGGGTGGCTCACGGCCATATCCGGGGACTTGGTTCTCGACAGTCGGCTTTCCGGCCCATTGTCTCCATGACTGGATGGGATCCGATGCTTTACTTGGAAGGCCTGTAAAACAAAGGTGAGCAGGAAATAGACCGGGATCTGCAGGTAGATTGTTGGACGGTTTCCAGGATGTTGACAAGGGCCATGGATGGTGTCAGGGGTAGGTATGGTCAGGCAACTGCCAAAGGCCCACATCCCAGCAGGGCCCCACTGACAAGAGCCCCCTGGAGTTGCACCTCTTCACCGTTGCATCATTGTTCACCTGCCCGTTGTGATCAAGCCTGTTTCCCCTGCGCTGGGGGAAAGGTTCTCAGGCTATCAATCCGAGTCAGATTCTGATGCAGAAGAGACGGTGCCAGAAACGTACCAGCCTATACAGGCAGTGGGAGGGCTGACTCTCACCAGCTCTTCACCAGCTGGGAATGAACTTTCGCCAGACCTTATCCCTAAGGAGGTAACCAACCCACAAGTTGGGAATCAGGTTTCTTCCGAGGGGGAGGAGATGGGAAGCCTGGTGGACCTGAGGACCCTTCGGAGACTAAAGTGGGCTGAGGCAAAGGAAGGGGGGAGAAGGTTGGTCTGGCTAGTTTCTCGTCCAAAACTTCGTGAAAACCACCCTCCCTGAAGTTAAGGCATTATGGGAAAAGGGCTTTTCTTTTCTTTTTTTCTTGAAAGGACAATTGTCTCACTTACATTGCATAATCTTGCCTAGAGAAAAGTTCCTAGAGAATTAGAGTCCCTTCAGCTGGGAGAAGACGTTCATTGCCTGAATAAAGCTTTGTGGATTCCATGGCCGACTTCTTTATTGTCTCCCAATAAAGGAATGGTCTGCCGGAGGAGATTCGACAAATTAGCAGTCTTCATGAATTTAAGAGAGCCATGAAGACTGCTCTCTTCCGGCAGGCCTATCCAGTTGAATTTTATTTGTTTTTAATATCTCATTCATTGTGGCCTTTGTATTTTATATTTATTGTTGTTCCCCGCCTCGATCCGGAGGGAGAGGCGGGTTATTTATTATTATTATTATTATTATTATTATTATTATTATTATTATTAAATTAAAGCGAGGGGTGTTGGGAAACACGACACTGCCTCCCATTCTAACCCAGGCAATGGTGGTGGTGAGGAGGAGGAGGAGGAGCAGGAGAGGCTACTGCTTGCTTGCTCTCTGGCTGAGAAGTAAGCACGGCCAGATGTACACCAAGCAGGATATGACACTTTGAAAACTGTTTGAAAACTGTATCTGGAGTGTGCTCTGGGCCCCAACAGTTGTCACTACTGTTTAAAACCATTTTAAAGCTGTAGTATAGATCCTGCCCAAGTGGTTAGCAGTGATGGGAAAGAGAAGGGGCAAGAGTAGGCACACACACACACACATATTAGGCTGTTGGAATCCCTGATCTGTAGCAGCTCAGATGAAGATTTGTTAACCCGGGTCATCCCGGATCAGAGGCTGCAGCAAGCCACTGACTCCCACCACCACGCCAGCCACCATTTCCCACCTGGCTCTGGTTGGTGGACCTCAGGGTTCTGGTACAAAAGTGCAAAGCCGATGCCTGCACGCCTAAAGTCTGTCCCTGCTGGTAAGACGCCCCCCACCCCCGTCCCAAGGCATCTGTTAATTACAAAATATGCAAATTTGCTTCATTGCCTACTGCATACATTTGCTTTTCGTGGTGACTTGGGGCAAATTGTTGCTTGCAGTGTGAAGTTCGCAGCTATGGGAACTACCCCGGCCAACCGTCGTTCATCTACTGCTCTCCACGTTTGGCTCACTTCAGTTCTGGTCCCATTCCCCGTCAAGCAGCCTTTCCCAACATGGTGCCCCCTAGAAGTTTTGGATTTCAACTCTCATCAGCCCCAATCAACATGGCCAATGGTCAGGCATGGTGGGAGTCATAATACAAAACATCTAAAAGGCAACAGGGTTGAGAAAGGCTGTCAAGAAATAAACGTACCCTGGGGGAGATGGGTTCAAGGGAGCGGGGCCTTTTCTTGCCAGTTTTCGTCTCCCCGTCTTCTTTCCGAGGCTTGCGGTGCAGCCATTCTTTCCTCTGGGGATCTGTGCTGAGGCTCTCAACGTTCTCCGCACCTTTCGACTGATGCTCCGGAGTGAATCTGGGCTGTAGGTCCTTCACCTCCAGCGCCACGTCCTCCTCAAAGCAGTGGAAGGAAGAGAGCTCCCTGCTGGGGTCTCCATCGTGGGCTTGGGACCGGCGCCTGGCTGCAATCAAACTGATCCGTTTGGTACCGTCGGCAATCTCCTTTAAGGCATCCAGGCTGAGGGGGCTCCCAGGTGGGATTTCTGCATTGGACTTTTTCCTACTGGAGTCCTGGGAAGATGGGGAATGCAGCTTGGAGGCAGCTTTTTGTGGCGGAACGCCTGAGGCCTTCTTCTGAAAACCAAAGCCATTGAAAACTCAGCATGTGCTCTTTGGTTTGTGAGTTCTGTATGTTACTTTGCAAATGTCCCCACTCAAAAGGGTGACCTGGTTCCAGCACAGCAAGCCTGGCAGACTCTGGCTCAAGGGCACCATCTAGGCTGCAATACTAACCTTCCTCAGCACTCGGTCAGCTGACTCAACCCTGAGCCAATCCCTGTCCACCAGGACATATAAAGCCTTAGTTCTCAGCGCTTTTCCTCAGTCCAAACAACTCTTCTCCGTCTCTGCCTAAACTCTTGCTTCATCTCCACAATTTCCGCCATGGACACCTTGCCTCCTGCCTGGCTTCTGACAAGGCACCTGGCCCCCGTGATCCTTCTTTGTCGTTTTGCAGCCTTCCCCAACCCGGTGCCCTCCAGATGTTTTGGAATTCAACTCCCATCAGCCCCAGCCACCATGGCCAGTGGTCAGGAATTCTATGACTTCTACTCCAAAACATCAGGAGGCCACCAGATTGGGGAGAGCTGCCTTGGAACTTACCTCCTGCCTGTTATGGACCACACATCTGTACCTGCCCACTTTGGCTGATGGGTGGTACTCCCTGGGTCCCAAAACCCAACCGTCTGGAGCCTGACAGGTTGCCAGATGGTCTCTCTCAGTCTGTCCGACCTCACAGAGTTGTTGATAAGATAAGGAGAGGATATTTTCTTAGGGGCGGAGCCGTGGCTCAGTGGTAGAGCACCTGCTTTGGATGCAGAAGGTACCGGGTTCAATCTCCAGCATCTCCTGCCTGAAACCTTGCAGAGGCATTGCTACCAGTCAGTGCTGACAACACTGCATTTTCTGCATGTTCCCCTGGTGCCTCAGTTGGGGAAAAATGTAAAGGGAGGGACTGGTGTTGACTGACTGACCTGTCGAACAGGAGTTCTCAGCAAATGGAACAATGTAGGGGTGCGATTCCATTCGTGGTTCGCTTTTCTTTTGGCTGGGGTGTTTTTAGATGATCTGTTGCTGTCACTGGAAAAAGGAAAGGAAGAACGAGTCCCGCCTCATTGGAGTGAGAGGCTGGTGGCTCTGATCTTGGTGGGGCTGTGATTCTATTCTGGGTTTCAGTCAGAACCATCCTGAGCCCAAAAGAACTATCCGAGGTCTGAACCCTATCCCCAAAACGGCCCTTTTAGAATTCTGACGAAAACCCAAAATGGATTCACAAACTCACCGAAATCAGAGCCACCAGCCTCCACTGGCCAACTGGGGCAGGAAACCCACCCTCTTTGGGTCATCGGCAGACTCGATGAGCCCCTCCCAAAGAGTGGTGCTTGACTGCAAAAGTGCATCTGGAATTCAAGAGGGCTTGGGAAGATGCAAGTACCTGTCCGACTCCACCACGATTGGGGGGAGCTCAAATTTCGGGCCTCCGGCGAAATCTTTCTTGTGATCAAGCGAGCTTTTTCGATTATCTTCTTTGTTGAGGTCCAGGGGCTGAGCCTTATCAAGAACACAGCTATCCTGGGGAAGCGGGGAACACAAAAGCAGAAAGCTTTATCCGCTGCTAGACAATATGCTCTCGAGCAGGAGTGGGCAATTCGAAGCCCGTGGGCCGCATGCAGTCCTCCAAGCCCAGAAGCTCCACCCACTTCCCCCTGCAGCCCACCTGGTCGACTGGATTGCAGAGAACAGACCACTGTTCCGGCACTCCGAATAGGAGTTGCTAATGGGGTCCTAGAGTCTAGGAAAACCAGTGTTGTCTAGCAGACAACGGGCATTATCTTCACGCCAACTAGCCTCCCTCATCGGGGAGTTCCGAACCTTGGGAAGGCCCTCTCTCACATCCCCAACAAGCATACTTCTACTGATGGCAGTACGGAGAGAAGGGACTATACCAGAAAGATCTTAAAACCTGGGCATGTCCCAGAGAACACACAGGTCATCCCGGAGTACGGCTCAGAAGAGGACGCAGCAAGCCACTGACTCCCACCACCACGCCAGCCACCATTTCCCACCTGGCTCTGGTTGATGCAGCTCAGGGTTCTGGTCCAAAAACGCAACGTAGGTGCTGCAGGCCTAAAGTCTGTCCCTACTGGTAAGGGAGCAGGGACAGGTCTACCTCACCTGGAGCACATTCGACATCAGCAAATGAAGCACGAGCAGGCGGTCCAGCGTCCCTTCTTCTAACTCGCGGAAATGCAGACGGTACAGCTTCCCCAGCTGCACTGGGACCGGGACGTTGTGCTCTAGGGGACGGCAAGAAAGCTTCAGACAGGTGATGCCACAAAACGAGACGGCTTGGGTGACGTCTCGAGGCATCGAACCTCCACAGCCTCCGTTAAAGGCAATGGAGCCTTGGGTGGTGTGTGGATTGTAAAGCCCGCTGGACGGAATTATTTCCATTGTGTTCCAGACAGCGTCGCTTGCTGCTACTAAAGGAGAACAATGCTCACAGATAGCTAAGGAAGGCAACATTAGAGACCATTATTGTGTAGCCATCTAGGGAGAGGAAGAGCGAATCTGCAATTCTGTGGCATTTATTTGCCTGTTTGTTATTTATATTTATAGCCCGCCAAGGAGACCAAGGTATTGTACAAGAGCCTCCTCTCCATTTTATCCTCACAATAACCCCACGAGGTAGGCTAGGCTGAAAGTCAGTGCCTGGCCCAAAGTCATCCGGTGAGCTACATGGCCGAGTGGGGGACTCAAACCCGGATCTCCCCGGTCCTCCTCCAACACTCTAACCACTAGGCCACACTGGCTCTCTGGCTTTTCTACGCAGAACTCGGTCCTTACCCTTGATCAGCATCCGCTGCTGCTGAATTATCTCTTCGCAGAGACGCCTGTGCTGCTGGTGACGCTGGATGACAAAATCCTTCTGGCACAGTAGGTTCTCCCAGTACAAGGCATTGGCCTGGAGCTCCGTCTTCCCCACCTCCAGCTCGTGAGCCTTGCAAAGGAGCCGCAGGATTTCCTGCTGCTCCTCGCTGGTAATTTGCTCAGGTAAGAGCTTCTCCATCTGGGAGACTTTCCTTTTGGCGTTCGCCAGCCTCCGCTCCAGGTTTGCCTAAATTAGGGAGGGAAGAGGCCTCTTGATGAAGCGCGGCCTTCATCAGGGCTGGCTTTGAGGGCAGGCATGGTGGGACACCTGCCAAGGGCCCATACCCCTACAGGGGCTCACTGAGAACATTGCCCTGGAGTAGGGTGACCCTATGGAAAGGAGGACTGGGCTCCTGCAGCTTTAACAGTTGCCTAGAACAGAGAATTTCAGCAGGTGTCATTTGTAGGCATGCAGCACCCGGTGGAATCCCCTCTTCAGCACAAGAGTTAAAGCTGCAGGAGCCCTGCCCAAAAGAGGGCAGGGCTCCTGCAGCGTTAACAGTTCTGATGAGGAGAGGATTCCACCAGGTGCTGCATGCCTACAAGTGACACCTGCTGAAATTCCCTTTTCAATACAACCGTTAAAGACACAGGAGCCCCGTCCTCCTTTCCATAGGGTCACCCTACCCTGGAGTCACTCCTCCTCATCACCATGGCAACCTGCTGGTTCGCCTGCCTCTCACTCTAGCCCAGACAACGGTGCTGAGGAGGAGGAGGAGGAGCAGGAGGCGCCACGGCCTGCTTGCTCACCGGGTCTCTGCCTGCCAAGCAAACAGTGAAACCCGTGATGACAAAGAGGATGAGGAGTAAAAAGCAGCTGGTAATCCCCCCACCCCACCCTCGTTGAGGATGTCTTGCCAAAGAGCCCTCCAAAACCTGGAGCCGGCTCTGCCTCCCATCCTTACAGGCTGGTTTGCCTATTGGAGCAAAGGACTGAATGGGTTCCCCTCTATTCCAACATGCTGCTGCTCTCGCTGTGATTCGGCTCCATCTGAATTCTGGAATGCTGGTAATGGAGTGTCATGTGAACCCTCAACCATCCTAATGAAGCAGCAAAATCCCCCCATTTGCATTTCTAAATGAAGAGTTAAAACACAAAACAACAAGTGGGCAGGGGTTGCTAACAACCAATACTCTGTTTTGGATTTTAAAAAATAAAAGTTCACATAATTGCTCCAATTACCAAAAAAAAAAAAAAATTTTTTTTAAAGTGATGCCTTGTCAGGAGAAAAAAAAACAGATAATTCATTTTTAGTTTTACACCAAGCAGTTGTGTTTTTTTTAATGTTTACATGTCTTGCAAAATTCTGGAAATACACCTCCAGAAAAATGTCAGATTCCAACATTTTGCAGACTGCCTTGGTATCTGGTAAAATGGAGCCTCAAAATCCGAAGGGGGAAATTCAGGAGGCAGCAGCTGTTTCCATGTGCTAACAACTGGGAAAAGTCACTACTTGGCGATTTATTTATTTTACCCTGTTAAAAAACGGCCACCGAAACGAACTCTCAATCATGGATCGACTCTTGCTGACAAGGATGCTCCCTTCACCATTACCTTTAAGGCAGCCGTTTTCCTCTGCTCCGCCAACAGCATGCTGATCTCTTCCCTGGCTACTACGACCTCTTGAGGTTCGGGGGAATCTTCTCGCTCTGCCTCCTCCGTAGCTTCATCTTCCTTTTCGCTCGCGTGCAGCTTTTGGGGAAATTTCCCAGCCTGATGAGCGTTCTCCCGTTCCCAGCTGCAAAGAGTCACACTTTAATGAGGGCTAGTCGCATCTGGGGACTCAATAGTTTACACCAAGGACTGAATATTCAATTTTGGAGAAGCTCCTTGGAGCTGCATCCCGGTAGTGGGTGGGAATAAATGTAAAAGGGGCTGGCCCAAAGTCAAAATGGGTGGGACAAAAGACACCTAAAACATCAGAGCTACCAGCATGTTATAGCTTTAAGATCTTACTGAGTGATTCTCACAAAACCCAGAGCGGATTCACTAACATCAGAGTCACCAAACCCCACTGCATTCACCCACAACCAATCAAGTGACCTCTGAGTCCCTTGCAGGATTAATGTTGCTCCCAAAGAATGAGATTGATGGAGGATTAAAAAAAAAAAGCAGGAGAAAACAGTCTGTAAATCGAACACGCATTCTCGCCTGGTGCATTATTTTTAAAGAACATTTTAGGTCTCTGTTTAGAAACACATTGAGTGCTCCAGTATGTTCAACATTGTTGGAGTTCTCGGACTTCTTCCTCGAAGTTTGTTTTGCCTCGTTTACATTCCCAAACTCAGGCGATTTTTTTTTCCAACTTGGGAAAAATACACATTTTTGAAAGCATGCACCAAAATGTGCACTTTCCCCGCAGGGGCGGAAGCTTGGAAATACAGGTGGGGTTTTTTTGGGGGGGGGGAAGGTAATGCATAATTGTGGAATTTTTCAGAAATGCGCGGTTGCGCAAGTATGCATTTTTGAACATGAACCCAAGTTCAGGTAATGTCAACAAAAAAATCCAGAGAATTGTACTCCTGTTCATCTCGGTATACAGGGTTGTGAATGGAACGTGTTCACGTGATTTGCAAACAGGAATGAACTTCTTGGACATACATCCTTAGGATTTTCTTCAGTTGAATTTATCAAAGCCCTCTACTGGCCATAAGGCAACAAATTCAAGTTGTTTAGCAGACCTCAGACGGCAAGGTTGTATACAGAATTATAGAATAGTAGAGATGCAAGAGGCATACATGGGAAATTTTTGGAGCAGATTATAAAGAAGTCAATCTGTAAGCACCTTGAAAACAACACAGGGATTACTAGAAGCCAGCATGGATTTGTCAAGAACAAATCCTGTCGGACTAATCTGATCTCATTTTTTGTTTGGCTAACCTCCCTTGCGGACGGTGGGAATGTTGTGGATATAATAAATCTTAACTTCAGCAAATCTTTTGACAAAGTGCCCCATGACATTCTGATTAACAAACTAGCTAAAAGTGGGCTAGATGGAATAACCATTAGGTGGATCCACGGTTGGCTACGGAATTGGATTGAAAGAGTGCTTATCAATGGTACCTTCTCAAACTGGGGGGAGGTAATGAGCAGGGTACCGCAGGGCTCAGTCCTGGGCCCAATGCTCTTCAACATTTTTATTAATTATTTGGATGAGGAGGTGCAGGGAATGCTTATCAAATTTGCAGACGACATAAAATTGGGTGGGATAGCTAATACCCTGGAAGACAGAAACAAACTTCAAAGTGATCTCAGTAGCCTGGAGTGCTGGGCTGAAAACAACAGGATGAAATTTAATAGGGATCAATGCCAAGTTCTACACCGAGGAAAAAGGAAACCAAATGCACCGTTACAAGATGGGGGATACTTGGCTCAGCAACACTACAAGCGAGAAGGATCTTGGAACTGTTGTAAATCATATGTAGATTATTGTAGATCATTATATGCTAAACGTATAATGAAGTGCTGATTTGGGGTGGGGAGTAAACTGTCATTAAAAGAGGCCCACTACAACCCTGTGCATGTTTCCTCGGACATAACACCCACTGTCTTTAGAATAACTTCTTGCCAAGGCTGTATAGGACTGCTGCCCAAGTCTCTTGTCATTTTACTTGTGGAGGTACAAGGAGGGGAATTTTGCGGGAAGAATTCCAGTCAATCGCTCAATAAGATGTTACACATTTCAATAACATAATAGGCTAGAGGGCTACTTATATTTATATTCCCGGTCGCTCGTCAAAAACTGTGCCCCTTTTTGGGGGGGCTCTGCATCACAACATGGCTGTCTGTCTGCATGTACGTGCCCACCACTGGAATGCAGCCCTGGAGAAGTTCTCCGAAATTGAACATGGCTTCAACACGGCTGCTTGAGCTAAGCTGGGCTTCCCTGCCATTTCCAGCCATTGGTTCTAATCCTGCCCTAGAGAAGAAATGTGTAGCTACGGGGTGGGTGGGTGAGTGGGAAAGCACTGCTCACTCTGCAATCATCAGAAGGTGCCTGGAGGTGTCCACATGAAGCTCCATGTTGGTGTTCTCCAGTTCCATAAGGCTCCGGCGCATGTCCATTTGCTCCTTGAAAGCCCCAGTCAGGTGCTTGCGAAGCTTGTCCATCTGTTGACAGCTGTACTCTTCAGGGTCTTGGTGAGTCTCCGCTGAGGGAAAACAAAAGAACCGTCACTTTTATACCTTGGTTTTTATTAGTTTTTCATTTTATTTTTAAGCAAGTTTCTAGCTCTCAGGATGCAACACTAGGCACACTGACTGAGGAGGAAGCCCCCAGGAGCCCCACTTGCGTAAACGTGCACTTTTGAGACTTAAAAGGCTGCATAGGAAGTGGGAGCCCCAAATGGGATTTTCCCTGAGGTGGGGGTGCAGGAGTGACAATTTTTAATCGAATCCTGAGAAATGATTAAAACTGATGTGCGCAAGGAAGTCGTTAAAATGTTCTTGGGAAGAAATCTTGTCCGTTAGTGAAGGTTAGGGAAAAGTCACCTCACAGTAACTTTTCTCCTTCATCCCAAATAACCAATCTAATTTTAAAAGTGTGACCTGCAACAAAATGTTGCACTATGGGCTGCCTCTACAAGAGAGGTTTAAAGCTCTTTCAAGGCGCTTTAAAAAATTTACCTCTACAAGAACGGAGCGCAAATCAGGCGTAGAGGCGCATTATCTCTCCGATTATGCGCATTATCGAATGCGCGTTAAATAGCGAGTTTTATTTTGCTCCGGCCATTAAAGCGCATTTTTACTATGTGAACAAGCGATTCTCCGCATAAACTACCTGTAAAGCGCATTTTGGTCATCCGTTAATGCGCTTCGCCACCTCTCGTGCAGAGGTATTAGGTGTAAATGCGCTTCAGTGATTATACGCATAATCGCCTAACCGGGCACAAAAGCGAATCCTTGTAGAGGGGACCATGGTGTGCTCCTGCACGCTATTCTAATCAGCCAGCCAGCCATGCCCTTCCCCACAATACTCCATTCCGTTTCCCCTCACCCTGCAACACCCATCAGCATTCCATAGCTACTGAGTATGCTCAGTCCTCACTGTGCTGTTTTCAGATCCGACTGTCTACTTTCGGGGGTGGGGGTGGGGGGCAACCTAAAGTTGTTGCTTTTGTGAAAAGCAGTTTTCCCCTGAACCTTCTGATACCTCCCCTCTTGCGCATGGGTGATGCTGTTTTAGCTCCATAAAACAGCGGCACGTGCACCGAACATTGGGAATAGAGAGAACAGTCTTAAGAACGCAACGAAAGGAGCAAGACAACAATGGAGTGAATCCCATCAACCGTCACCTCTGCCATGGATGTCTTTGGCGCCAGAACTGAGAAGATGCTTCTTCCCTTGGTTTTCCACCTTCGCCTTCAAGCATTCGATCTCCCTGCGCAGATCTGAAATGATGCTGGTGTACTGAGCAATGTGGTAGGAGACGTTGAGGAGGTTGCGCTTCACCTGCCGAGCCAGAGAACACCTGGTGATACATCCCATTCCCATCAAAAGAAAACCTGGTCGCAAAACAGCAGCTGCGCATGAAAACATGCCTTTGGTATTAGATCCTGATGTTTGCAGAAGTATAAACAATATATATATATATATATATATATATATAACCCTACAGGGGCAAAAAACAACTCAACGAGGATGGAGCATGCAAGAATGCTGGCTTGTCAATTGGAAAAGAAAAACAGAAAATTGCAGTGGGCAGCAGAGAGAGATTTTGGGGGCAGCCTGCTGGCAGAGGGTATGGCATGCTGGAACTCTGAACAGGCGTCCTCCTCTCAGAAAGGGGGGGGGAAATACATTTTGTGGCAAGTGGCTATTCTTGGGTTGTGCATGGAGAAGGCGGGATCAAGGTCCTGGGTTGCTTTGCCGTCTTACCCTCGTTTTGATATTTTTCGCGCGATACGCATAAATCAAAGTTGTCCGAGATTCTTCGAAGGAGGTGCTGGCAGGGCTGACGTGGGCAATCATGACTGTCCTGCTGTTGCCGCCCAGCGAGTCCTAGGCAAATGACACATTTTCCCCATGACTCTCCGGCCAGCAGGGGCCAACAAAATTCAGCCCCTGGATTCAGCATGGAAAAGAATCCTGTAGGCAAGTATACACCATAGTCTTTTTTTCCCTGCAGTGCCAACAATCTATAGGATAGCACTCAACTGGGGAAACCTTTCTAAAAGGTAATGATTTCATTTCCACCTGCCCCACTGCCAAAGAGAGTGGCATGCATGGTGCCTACCTTCTCCCCCACCCCATTTTATCTTTAATCAGGAGCTCCATCCTACTAGAGGTCTTGTGTAGTCATCTGGAATTTCAGCAGGCAAAGCCCACCCACTTCCAAGGAAATCTTCACATCTAGAAAGGCTAGGAACTTCCTTCTTTTAACGAAAGCAAATATTTTTGGTAAATTTAATTCTGAGCTCAATAATCACATTATGCAGGTATTTTGTACTGTCTGCCATGGACTTGCAACAGACCCAGATGTCGCTCAGGCATTTGTGTTTGCATACACAGTTCTTTCTAGGGGTCAGAGCCGGCTCACCCAGAAAGTCAGTGTGGTGTAGTGGCTAAAGTGTTGGACTGGGAGTTGGGAGACCCGGGTTCTAGTCCCCACTCAGTCATGGAAACCCACTGGGGGACTTTGGGCCAGTTACAGATTCTCACCCCAACTTACCTCACAGGGTTATTGTTGTGAGGATAAAATAGATTATGTATGCCACCTTGGGTTCCTTGAAGGAAAAAAGGTGGGATATAAATGCAATGAATGAATAAATAAATAAATAAATAAATAAATAAATAGCATTCTCATGTTGCCAACTAAGTTACCATATGAGCCATCACTGGCCTTTTGGAGCCATCTGATGCCATCATTGGCCTTTATTGGGGTCCTCTAATGATCCCTGGCCCAGACTGAGCAAAGCCTCTCAAAGGAGTCACATTAACATATACAATGCAATTTCCCCCCATTCTGTATGTATGTATGTACGTATTTATTCATTCATTTGTATCCCGCCCTATATCACTGGGATCTCGGGGCGGCATACAGATAAAACCAGAACAATGTCAAACAATAAATAGATACAGCTAAAACTCTATTAAATCGTTAATAAACTAAAACCGGTGGAAAGTTTAAAAGCAGTAAGAACAATTCAAACAATTCAAACTACGTGCAACCTTGGAGAATTTCGCTTTCAAAGGCTTTCATAAAAAGGCATGTTTTAACTTGAAGCCACCGTCAGCGCCAGTTGGGCCTCCTAGGGGAGGGTATTCCATAACCGGGGTGCCACCACAGAGGAAGCCATTACATACATTGTGCAATGCCTCTTCGGATCAGCTCTCTAAGCCCTCAATAGAAAAAAGGAGAACAGGGATCAGCTGGAGTACCTTTAACAGGCGTGTGAGTTTGCTGTCTCGGAAATTGACGTACTGGCCTCGGCTGGTCCCCCGTTCACTCAGCGCATTGATGCAGTTCCCCAGAGCCAGGAGCGACCGGTTGATATGAGCGCCTTCCTTCATCCTCTTTCCGCGGTTCTGCGTCTGCAGAGAAGAACAGGAAGGATTAACTTTTGCACTGGGAAAGAAATTAATTACCGTAATCAGAAAGCTGTGTAGAACAAGGGTCGAAAAGTTCACGGCTCAAATTTCAGCGCTCCCCATAATTGGCAAGATGAACACGCTTCCTGTCTTGGCTATCACCCACCACCCACCATTTGAAATATCTGGAAAATCATACTGGCCATCTCACAGGGTTTTCGTAAGGGTGTCTTGAGCTGATTTGTCTATTTCCTGATGCTTATTATTATTATTATTATTATTATTATTATTATTTATTGCATTTGTATACCGTCCCATAGCCATAGCTCTCGGGGAAGTTTACATAAGATTTAAACATTTAAAAACAATATACAAAAATTAAAACTGCAAAACATACAATATACAAATATATTTAAAACCATTATGATAGCTTAAAAAGCTATAAGCCTTTAAAAAAAAAAAACAGACCCAGGCTCATCAGATATTGCTAAGTGCCTGAGAGAGGAGGAAAGTCTTGACCTGGCGCCAAAAAGGTAACAATGTTGGTGCCAGGTGGGCCTCATTGGGGAGATCGTTCCACAATTTGGGGGCCACCACAGAGAAGGCCCTCTCCCTTGTTGCCAACCTCCAAGCTTCCCTCAGAGTAGGCACTCAGAGGAGGACCTTAGATGTTGAACATAGTATACGGGTAGGTTCGTGTCGGGAAAGGCATTCCTTCAGGTATTGTTGTCTCAAGTCATGTAAGGCTTTATAGGTTAAAACTAGCACCTTGAATCGGGCTCAGAAACATATAGGCAGCCAATGCAGGCGGGTCAGAGTAAGTTTTATATGTTCGAAATATAGGTTGTGCCAGTATTATCCATTGTTTGTTTTTGTGATCTTTAAAAAATATTGTAAGCTGCTTTGAGCATTATTCACAAGCAAAAAGTTTTAAAGATAGTACCATGTAAGTGGTCAAAGTGCATTCCTAGGCTTATTTATTCAGAAGTAGGTTCCACTATGCTCAACAAGGCTTACTCCCTCACAAGTATGTTTAGGAGGCCTTCCGGTTCAGAGGATGGAGGCACCTATGCTAAGGAATCGCGGGGATTGGGGGTGGCGAAAAGCTGCAGGACAGACAGAGTCACCTGGGCTGCACGTTCCGATCCAGCCAGGTCGACCATGAAGAGCCTCCCTACTCTCACTTCCTCATTGATGTCCTTCACCCGACTCGTCTGCTTCACCGACACTTGTAGGACTGCGTGCGACCGCGAAGAGGTCTTGTTGGCCGCCGTGGGCTCCTGCGTACGCTCCTTGTTGCCTTTTGTCAACAGTTCCATGATCTAAAACAGGAGCATGGCACCTCAGGCCTGGGAGCCAAATCCGGCTTGGCCGAGGTCCCCAAATGGCCCCGACCCATTTCCTCCGTTTTCCCGGCTTTTGCTCAGTTCCCTCCGCCCCAATTCTAAAATGTTGAAATGCCCCTTTGCTGGCAGTAAGCGCTTTCAGCTGAAATATGCTGGCAACTTGGCCACGCCCCCTTTGCCTCTGACCCCACCCACCACCAGAATGTGGCCCCCGAGAGCTCCGCCCTCCCCATGGAAGGTCAGCCAGGTTCACCTCCTGCGCATTGGTGGTAGAGACTTCCGTTATTCCTGCAATCTGAATGCTCCCCTTGGAGTCCTCCCTCAGCTCGAGAAATCCAGAGGATGAATTCAGAAGGTCACGGATCACTTCGTTATAGATCTAAGAGAAGGAAAGAAAAGGGGGCATTGGAAGCTGGCGATTTGTCCATCTCGCTCAGTACTGTTTACCCTGACTGGCAGCGCCGGTCCAGGGACCGAATGAGGCTGGGAACAGGCATTCCCATCTTCTGCTACATGTTCCTTCTAACCAGAGATGCCGGGAATTGATCCTGAGACCATTGCATGCAAAGAGAAATGTTTGCCTTTTTCTTTTACATAATACAGGCGGGGAAAGGAGTTTTCCATTTCCTTCACACACTGTTTGGTCTGGTTCATGTTGCGCTTGGAATTGAATCACACACTCATGTCCACAGTCCACACCCCTCATTTATTTATTTATTTATTTATTTATTTATTTTATTTCTAACCCGCCTCTCCATCCAGATCGAGGCGGGGAACAACAATAAATATAAATATAAAAATCATAAAATAGATAAACCATTAAAACAGATAAAAACAAATACATTATTAAAAAGATGGTACGTCCGGAGGCATCGTAGAATCAAGGCTGAGTTGTAGGCCACCAACGGATTGGGATCAGAGCTGGAAAGTCCAGCCAGGGGACAAAGCCAAGAGTCAGAATGTCCCAGTGCCAGGAAAAATGATAAACGCCCAGGCGAAATCCAAATACTCTTTATTTCGGCCATGTAGATCCGCTCAGGTTAAAAGACAAAGACACAAACATCAGGACCAGGCTACGTTTTCCCCCCAGTATAGACAATACAATCAGTCAGCTGAGCACTTGTTCACATGGCGATAAGAGAAAAAAAAAAATAGCCACGTGTTTGGTAATATGTGGGACTTTATCTGAAAGACAATGGATTACCCATCTTTCATCTGGATGTCCTGGGAAGTTAGTCAGAAGAGGATAAATTATTCAGCATCTCAAATCAGATTAATAGGTGTGGGTTGTAGGCTATCTCACCTCTAGGTAGGACATGCAGACCAAGTAATCCATGTCACCGCTGGTGGCTTCTATGGCTCGAAAGAGATCGTCAAGGGTGCGGATATAGATGCCGGGTTCAGAATCTGTCCCCAGCATTGTGTGGGTTTTCCCCGCACCTGGTAAAAAATTCAGGGATAGGGGGAGGAAAAGGTAAATGTCTGGACCGGCCTCTAAATACCGTGGCTCTGAACTTGCATGATTGGGGCACAACTCATGACGAGAGAACTTCAGTCCACGCACCCCCCCTCCCACTTCCATTGTATCAGGTCAGCCACCAAGCAATAGCATTTTAAGCCTCCTTACCTGTTGGGCCGTATGCAAAAATTGTGGCGTTGTACCCAGAAATGACTCCTTCTATGAGATTTTTGGTGGTGGACAAATATACCTCCTCCTAGGAACAATTAATAGCAGCAGATCAGGAACACAATACTCACGATCAGTCATTCACATTTGCACTTTTAAACATTTCAGATCGAGCTGATTGCTGAAATGGTCAAATTAGGGCACAAACCTATGTATGTTCAGACAGAAAAAAAGCCCTACAACGCCCAGCATTCCCAAGCCCACATGATCTGCTGGAGAAACCGAGAGAGAGAGATTTAGCCAACAGCCTTGAGGTTCAAAACCCTAGATGTCCAGGAAATAGGTTTTCCCCCATTTGGGAGCATTTTAATGTTCAGTCACTTAGAGTGACCACATGAAAAGGAGGACTGGGCTCCTGTATCTTTAACGAAATTCCCTCCTCGTCACAACAGTTAAAGCTGCAGGAGCCCTGTCCTCTTTAGCTAGAGTGACCAGATACAAAAGACGGCAGGGCTCCTGCAGCTTTAACTGTTGTGATGAAGAGGGAATTTCACCAGGTGCTGCATGCATACAAATGACACCTGCTGAAATTCCCTTTTCTATACAACTATTAAAGATACAGGAGCCCAGTCCTCCTTTCCACAGGGTCACCCTAGGCCAGTCCCCAACCTAAATACACACACACAGCAGCATGAAGTGGCTCAGTACATTAAGAATGGCACCACACAACTCTCACAAACATATAGCTTACCTTTTACCCATCCCTGGAATAACCACAGGCAATATAAAAACATCTCATCGCACGAGGCCTAGAGAGTATATAACATCCCAGCCCTCACTCATGGGTCACTTGCTTGTGTCTATATAAATCAAACTTCTGAAATCCTATCACCTAGCGACTCCCGCCCCCTTTTCTCTCTTTTAGCACATTTTTCGCATCTTCTTGGCATTCTTTCTTTGCACCCTTTTAATGGGTGCGAAAAGATTTCGCGCTGCTTTCTGTGCCAAAAAAATTTCACATCAGCCAAACGAAGGCGGCGGCAGGCAAGATTTTAATTGACCGCAAGGAAGCAACGTGTGAAGTCGAAAGTCAAAAATAGGCACACACATTTGATCTCTCAATTAGTTTTTCAACAGAAAGCATCTCATTTCCGTACAAAAAGGGAAGAAAAAGAACTACAAGAGAAACAGAGAAGAAACTCAAGAAGGACAAAGTGCTTAGTTAAGCAATCCGTGGGAGTCCTTTTCCCCGCCTTTTAAGGTGAAAAGAGATATTGTTGGAGAGCAGTGGAACCAGTTTGAAAGACTTCTCACTGCATTCAATGCATTGTAATAACCAAAAATACCTTTCCCTCTCCATGGGCAAGCTCTAAAAAGGGTGGGCAAGGAAGCTGATTCTGACAACTTGCAACAAAAGCTGGCTGTGAGTAGCACTGATTGGTTAGCTCCCATAACATCACCAAAATGTTTTTTGTCACAGTCTCTGCAGCAATTTTGTAGCTGCTTTTTTGCTGTTGATTTCTTACATGGAACACTTTTTTATTTTGCTTTTATACTTTCACAGGCTTATAATGAAAGCAAAGGATCTGCTGAGACCTCTCTTTAAATATGAGATCTGTCTTCTCCTATGACTGTGAAGTAGGGGCAGAACAAACCTGTAAAGCTGTTTATAGCCACATAGAAGCCTTTGTTTTCAAATGCCAGATGTGTGTGAGAGAAAGCCTAGTTGTCATTATTCATTTATGAAGGAACGACTTTCTGTCCATAGTCAAAAGCACCCTCCTTTATTACTACTTGCCTCCTCTGAGCCCTGGCACTTGTTCCAGACTAAGCTCAATCTTGGCTCATATAATACCCTGCCCGTGATGATGACAAAATCTCTCTGTTTCTCCGTTTCTGCAGCCTTCCCTGTGCACTGCTACTACCCACATGTTTCATCAGGTGAGGCTGTGGATGTGCTGAACCAGTGCCTGGCTGCGACAATGGACTGGATGAGGGCTAATAAACTGAAACTCAATCCAGACAAGACTGAGACGCTGTTAGTGGGTGGTTCCGCTGACCAGATGGAGAGTGTTCAACCTGTGCTGGATGGGGTTGCACTCCCCTTGAAGGAGCGAGTTCGTAGCTTGGGGGTTCTCCTAGAACCATCTCTGTCACTTGAGGCGCAGGTGGCCTCAGTGGCACGGAGTGCCTTCTACCAACTTCAGTTGGTGGCCCAGCTACGTCCCTATCTGGACAGGGATAACCTGGCTTCAGTTGTCCATGCTCTGGTAACCTCCAAGTTAGATTACTGCAATGCACTCTACGTGGGGCTGCCTTTGAAGGTGGTTCAGAAGCTGCAGCTTGTGCAAAATGCAGCAGCCAGATTGATAACTGGAACCAGTAGGTTCGAACATATAAGACCTACTCTGGCCTGCTTGCATTGGCTGCCTGTATGTTTCTGAGCCCGGTTCAAGGTGCTGGTTTTAACCTATAAAGCCTTACACGGCTTGGGACCACAATACCTGATGGAACGCCTTTCCCGACATGAACCTACCCGAACACTACATTCAACATCTAAGGCCCTCCTCCGAGTGCCTCCTCCGAGGGAAGCTCGGAGGTCGGCAACAAGAGAGAGGGCCTTCTCTGTGGTGGCTCCCCAATTGTGGAACGATCTCCCCGACGGGGCCCACCTGGCGCCAACATTGTTATCTTTTCGGCGCCAGGTCAAGACTTTCCTCTTCTCTCAGGCATTTGGCAATATCTGAGGAGCCTGGGTTTGTTTTGTTTTGTTTTGTTTTTGTAGTTTTTGAAGTGTTGATGTGGTTTTTAAATGTATAGATTGTGTGTATGTTGTATGTTTTTGCTGTTTTAATTTTTGTATATTGTTTTTAATTGTTTTTAATCCTATGTAAACCGCCCAGAGAGCTTCGGCTATGGGGCGGTATACAAATGTAATAAATAAATAAATAAATAAATAAATTGACAGTTGCAACACCTCCTGCCATTCTTTCAGAACTGAGCGATTTTAAAAGAAGAAACCTCACATGATGCGAGCGTTCCCGTCTTTTTCCTTCTTCCATCACAACCTAAAGTGTATGTGTGTGGGGTGTGCGTGTGTGAAATTACAAACTCTTGTTGTAACAAGAGAAGCTTTTGATGCACACATTCATAGGAATGAATCTTCGGAAGGAGCTTACTGAATGCAGGGTAAACATGACCTCATCCCCTTGGGAGTCCCCTGACTCTATATTCTGCTGTAGGCTTAGAATTAGTCATACCATCCCCAGTGATTTAGAAAGATGATACAGGATGAATATATATAAAGTCTTCCTAAGAGGAACTAACTCAGAACAAATCTACATAGGAGGCATCTCTCCGTCTTGGTTACTAAGAGCCAGTTCATAGCATTATTTTTCTTTCCCATTAAGATTTCAGAAAGCAATTTCTAAGCATCCATTTTAACTCAATAGACAGATCAAAATTGTAAAATAAATGCAAAATAAATAAATAAATAAATACTCAAACCAGCAGCAAATCAAATATTTATTTATTTATTTATTTATTTAACATATTTATTGGCTGCCTTTCAAGACAGCAGACCTCCCACGGCGGCATGCAACAATAAAACACATAAACCGATGCGGTATTAAAAACTGTAAAAAACCACAACAAACTTTTTATCTATCTTTAAACCGCTCAGAGATATTTTTTATATATGGACAGCTATAAATCTGTTAAATAAATAAATACGTGAAAATAAAAGCAGTAAAAACACAATAAAACAGCAGTTAAATTGTAAATTAAATACTAAGTAATGCAGCAAGAGAAACAAAGAAAAAGCAACAACATAGAGTTTTATATATGGATAGCGATAGATCTGTTAAATAAATACATAAAAATAACAACAGTAAAAACACAATAAAACCAACAGTTAAATTGAAAATTAAATGAAATGGAATACAACAAAAGAAACAAAGTGTTTAGACAAGTCTTTCTCAACTTAGAGCCATCCAGATGCTTTGGACTTTAACTCCCATCAGCCCCAGCAAGCATGGCCAATGGTAAAAAATGCAAAGACCTGTATGAAACATCTGGGGAAGGCTGAAATGTCATATACCAATGTTCAAATAGACACTCAGCTCCAAAGGTCATTGGATGACTATCAGCAAGTTGCTCTCTCTCAGGCTAACCTACCTCACAGGATTGTTGTGGCCTGGGGGGATGGGCAGAACTATTTATGCTGCCCTGAATTCCACAGAGAAAAGGCAGAGTTTTTTTAATTATTATTTTAATGTATTAATACATATCTGTGTACAATGAACACAGTGGCTCCATTCAGAAGACACCTTAAACCATGGCTTTAACCATGGTGGATAAGGCCTTTTTTTGCCTTTTTTACTGTGGTTAAAGCCATGGTTTAAGGTGTCTTCTGAACATGACCCGGTTTTCTGGCTTAACCACCATGGTTAAAGCCATGGTTTAAGGCGTCTTCTGAACGGGGCCAAGGAGTGATACCCACTACCTCTCCCTCAACCCCATAATCTCAATCAAAAACTCTACACAGAGGAACGTGTAGGTCAAACTTCCCCAGCCTGGACCCTCCATATGTATTGGACTACAACTCCCATAATCCCCAGCCAGCGTGACAAGCCAAGCAGTCTCCCAAAAATTCCACCACAGGCACAACTGGAAATGCAGCACAATTCTTCAGTCAATGGAAAATGCCACACACCCCCACGCACACACGCAAGCTTGCAACTTCCTAACAGTGAAGGCCAAATAGAGTTTTAATAAGAAATATTGAAAAGAAGTTGAATAAAAAGTATCTCATAGGTTCAAAGGGGTGGATGCCACAGAGACATCTTCTGAAAATGCAGAGCGAGACCAAAATGAACTCCATATGTGGTATAGTCGCAAGGGTTTGTGATTTTGGGGTCCTTTTAAAATACACACACACATCAGGTTATTTCAGAAAGACCACAATTATTAGCTCACCTGGGCGGCTGTTTGGCCAAAAACCATGTCGAAGATAAAGGTCTTCTCCCGGGACCGATTAGCTCGCAAGATGTCATCTGGATCTTCCGTTGGATCCATCAGAACCACCATCTATGGCAGAGAAACAGATTCGTGCTTTTGACTTGGCGATCATCACTGATGGAAGGCCGAATTGTATACCGAATGTTGGAACTGCCTGTTCAGCGCAGAAATCTGGCCAGTGTGGTGACCCTGACAGATAGATGGCTGTTCAACCTCCGATAATAATAATTTTATTTCTTACCCGCCTCTCCCTCTGGATCGAGGTGGGGTATAACAACAAATACAAAACACCATAATATATAAGTATAACTAACTAAAAGCATATAAAATGAATCCATT
Source organism: Anniella stebbinsi (assembly GCA_029215795.1). Classification (NCBI taxonomy): domain Eukaryota; kingdom Metazoa; phylum Chordata; class Lepidosauria; order Squamata; family Anniellidae; genus Anniella; species Anniella stebbinsi. Next base: position 58,155,518 of record JARDYH010000007.1, read on the forward strand.
ATTAAAAGACACCTTAGAATTCAACTGGGTAGGCCTGCCGGAAGAGATCAGCCTTCATGGCTTTCTTAAATTCCAGGAGACTGTTAAGTTGGCAATTAAGTATATCTCCAGCATATTTGGCTCCCATCATACATTTGTTTGGGGTAAAACTAGCCACAAGGAGGGAGATCAAGTTGGGAGGGTCACTGCATTGAAATGCTTCCGTGCAGAATTACAGAGCGTGAGTCCTGGGCAGGTCAGTTGGTATATCAAAACCTTTTGAGAGATAAAGAAATGGTTGCAATATCTCAAAACTGTTGCAATGCAAAATGCTTAAAGCAATAGACGGGGTCCGTAGGCATCTTTCATTGAAAACAGAAGTGGGGCGGGACGGAGGGATCTATGGAAAATTCTCAATCAGGCCTGATTTCTCTGGATCCTTCTGGGAACAATTTTCCTCGCTTGCATATGTCGAAGTGGGGGGAAACATATTCATTTCTCGCAACTGAAACACATCAGAAGCAGGCATTTTCGGTCTCAGGGGGGATTATGTACTGAAAGGGACCTTGCAATGTTCCATTGAAACTTTGGTAGCATCTTGGGTAAATACATAATTAGGGAAGTGTTTGCAATGTAGATTAGGAACACACCATTGGTAATAAAAACACAGGAAAATGCAAGGGAGAAATCATCCAATTAACAGTTGCAGACCAACAATACTCCTTTACATCCCCATCTCAGATCTCTTGTCTAACTCTAATCCTTTGTATACTTAACAGCTAAAGATGTTTCTTGATGGACACAAGTAACTGGAAGATGTTTCATCAATGGCTTTTGATGGCTAGTGACAACTAGCTGACATAAACACCAAGTAGGTCTTAATGCCCGCTGAAATCCATGTTGTGCTTCCGCCCTTGTGCCTACCTGTGGTAGCCTGTAGCTGGAATTTGGCCAATAATGGGGATGAAAGTATGTATTTTGCAGCTAGAGGCACTCAAAGGGAATGTTGTTTACTTTGGGGCAAACTGACGTTGCTTTAAAATCTAGCAGCAACTGAGTTTTTTGCCTTTTCTTCCAGCCTCAATATTTGTTAATAAGTAAATATTACAAAAACAACGCAAATCTCCAGGAGTCTTTCTTTCCAAGGAAATAGGGCCTTTGTGGCAACTGCTCCCAGAATTCTGTACAACCTAAGTTGCTTTTGTTCAAGTGGGTTTGCTTTCCTGTATTTTAAATTCTACAACCAGAAACGTGCAATCTGGCTTTGCAAATATGAATAATTATTTGTTCCTTAACTGGAGTTAGGTACCAGTATGGAGCATAGCACAGCCTTCCCCCAACCTGGTGCCCTCCAGACATTTTGGACTTCAACTCCCATCAGCCCCATCCAGCATTGCAAAGGTCAGAAATACTGGGAATCATTGTCCAAAACAGCTGAAAAGCATCAAATTGAGGGAGGCTGGAATTAGCCGCTAAGGTGCAGGTTAGGACTGGAGAGATTTGAATGAATGTCTCCGCTCAGCCATGATACTCAGTTGGTGACTTTCGACCAGTCACTATTCCCTTAGCCTAACCTACCTTGCAGGGTTGTTCTGAGGATAAGAAGGGGTGAGGGGTTGCGGGACTATGTATGCCATCCTACGCTCCTTGGAATAAGAGCAGGCTATAAACAGACTAAATAACATGCATTTCAGCTGCAAAATCATTTATATAATTTCAGACAAGCTGTGCAATCATTTCTGTAAATTTAATAATTTTGGCCACCAGCTTTTCCCCGGACTATTTGCAGGCACCCTCACTCATACTCAGGTCTCTGCTGTATCTGAGAAAGGTTGAGCCAAGTATCTTCTGGCATCTTCAAGACTGCAGGTTCAGTCCTTGGAATTTCCCATACCTTGCTACTTGATACATATAGATACACACTGGGGGTGCCTGGGATCGAACCTGAAACCTTTTGTAAACAGAGCTGGTTTTTGCTCAGCCTTCCCTGGAATGCATCCAACCACCACCTGACCATCCGCTCACCTGGTCACCCACTCTGTGGGCTATAATGGCCGCTCCTTCCTCCAGTTCAGCTTCATTGATGGGACGAATTCGGAGAGCCACCTGCTTGTAGACAGAAGAATTGGGTTTCTAATGACCCAAGAACAGCCACAGGGTGTTCAGTCCAGCTAAGTGAGTATCCTGCCCCCCTCCCGAAGATTGTGCGTACACAATGTTAAATGCACTCAATAATCTTCAAAAATCCTGTACATTATCTGCACACATGGGTAGGGAGTTGTACCACAATCTTTTTTGCTCAGAAGCAAACAGCTCACGGGATTAAATGCTTCTTGATGAATAAATTATATAGATTTCCTTGCACACAGAAAACTAGCATGTCAGAAAGAAACCAAAACTCCTTTCCCCTAACATGAGATGCTAGTTTTCTAAGGGAAGGGGATGTTATTTGTATGGAGGAGCATTTTGTCACATGAGTCCCTGCATCTTACCTTCAGACTGAAGAGCTAAAGCCCAGGCAGAAGTTTACCTCCTACACCACAGCATTCAACAAATATGGGTACTGAATACACCATGTGACTTTAAAGTGTGAAATACTGCAAACACCCAGAGCAGCCTTCTGGGTGCCCTCCAGATGTGCTGGACTACATTTCCCATCATTCTCAGCCAGTATAGCCAATGGCCATGTTAGCTGGGAAATGCAAGTTGCTTACCTGTAACTGTAGTTCTTCGAGTGGTCATCTGTGCAGTCACACACTATGGGCTCGTGCCGGTGCCGAGCCTCACTTCGGAAACTTCTAAAGCTTAGACACTATTGGCGGGAACCCCTCCCCCCCACCGTCCTATCGCGCATGCCCGGGTTCCCGCCTACCTCAGTTCCATGAGACCGCCTAAATGGCCAAAGTACCGAGGTAGCTTACAGAAACACTACTTAAGCAGAACAATAGAGTGGCATGGCGAAGACACTCGTAGACTCCGAAAGCGAAGTCTAGAGGGGACGGTGGGGGGGTTGTGTGACTGCACAGATGACCACTCGAAGAACTACAGTTACAGGTAAGCAACTTGCATTTCTTCTTCGTGGTCTCTGTGCATCACACACTATGGGCGAGTAACCAGCAACACTTACCGGAGGAGGGTAGACTCGCTGAGAAGACATCATTGTAGAATAGAGGATAAGACTGCTCGTCCGAAGCTGGCATCATTCCGTGCCCGAACGTCCAGCTTGTAATGAGTTACGAATGTGGAGGCTGCTGACCACGTGGCAGCTCTGCAGAGATCCGGGATGGGAATGCCCCTATCAAGAGCTGTAGATGTCGCCATCGCTCTTGTGGAGTGTGATCTCAGTCCTGTTGGAACCTCCTTCTTAGCTAGTTCATAGCTGATTGAGATAGCGTTTACCACCCATTTGGCAAACCGCTGGACCGACACCGCCTGGCCCTTTAGCTTTCCGCCATAACAAATGAAGAGGCGCTGAGATTTTCTAAAGAAACGAGTTCTGTCTTTGTAAAAGGCTAGAGCCCGCCTAACATCGAGAGAGTGTAGTTTCAACCCAACGGTATCCTCGGCTCCCTGAAAAAAAAATTGGGAGGACGATGTCCTGGTCTACATGAAATTGTGAAATCACTTTTGGTCTGAATCCTGGTCCCGGCCTGAGGACAACTTTGTCCCTGAAAAACTGGGTATATGGCGGATCCAGCATTAAGGCACATAGTTCTGATGCCCGTCTCGCAGAGGTGATAGCCACCAGGAATGCTACCTTCAAAGTCAATAATCGTAAATCCGCCGTTGCCAAAGGCTCGAACAGTTTTGCCGATAAGGCTGTTAGAACGACCGACAGACTCCACTGTGGTACTGGGGAACGCGTAGGTGGTCGTAAGTTCCGCAATCCTTTGAGAAAACGTTTGGAGATCGGATGTGAAAAAACAGAGTAGTTCTGAACGAGGTCATGGCTAGAGGAGATGGCTGCTAGATAGACCCTTATCGACGTCTGCTGCAACCCCGCTTCATGCAAGGTCACCAAAAACGATAGGATTTCCCCAATGTCACAGGAATGCGGGGAAATATTGTTTCCTCTAGCAAATGAGACGAATTTCTTCCACTTCCGGGCGTAAGACGCCCTGGTGGACGGCCTTGTGGCTTCCTTTAGGACGGCGCGGACAGGTAGTGGCAAATCTAGGTGGTCCCATCGCGTCGGATGCGCCACGCTGTCAGCTTCAGCTTCTTGAGGCCTGGGTGGCGTACGAGACCCTTGTCCATTGAGATGAGGTCGTCTGTTTTCGGTAGGTGGATAAATTCCCCGCCTGCTAGGCGGAGGAGTGGGGCGAACCATGCTTGTCTCGGCCACCACGGAGTGATTAGTATGGCCTCTGTCTCCCTGAGCTGTAGAGTTGCTACCACCCTTGAAATTAGCGGGAAGGGTGGGAAGGCATAAACAAGCCCCGGCCCCCAGGGCGTGCTGAGTGCATCTCCTAGAGAACCCTTTCCAGCTCCTGCCCTGGAGCAGTAACATTCGCACACGGCATTGTCCGCAGATGCGAATACGTCCAAGGTCGGGGTTCCCCACCGGGTGAACAGAGCCGAGATTGCCCGTGTGGAGAGAGCCCACTCGTGAGAAGTTGCAAACTGTCGGCTGAGCTCGTCCGCTCGTGTGTTGTCCGCGCCTGCTATATGGACTGCAGATAGGCTTATTCCATGGGAGATCGCCCAATCGAAGATGAGTAGTGTGAGTTGTAGTAGTTTCCTGGAGCGAGTCCCTCCCTGCTTGTTTATGTACCAGACTACTGACATATTGTCTGATACAATGCGGACGTGTTGATGTGACACGTAATTCTGAAATGTTAGCAAGGCATTTTGGACCGCACGCAGCTCCAAGAAATTTATGTGGTGCTTTCTGTCCGCGGGAGACCACTCCCCTTGCGCCGAAAGATGATTGCAATGTGCTCCCCATCCCCGCAGCGATGCATCCGAGGTTATTGACCTGGATGGGGACATGTCCAAAAAGGGGAGTCCCAGTTGCAGATTCTTTGGAATGGTCCACCATTGGAGCGACTGATGGAGGCGACTGGGTGTAAGCACCCTCATAGTGTTCATGTGGCGAAGTGGATCGAATACTGAGATGAGAAACGACTGCAGAGGTCTCATTCTGAGACGAGCCCATCGCACGACATAAACTGTGGAAGCCATAAGCCCTAGCAGTTTCTGCAGAGTGATGACCCTGTGGGAGTGTGCGTCTATAATCTTTTGCGCCATCTTGTGAATTCTGATACGTCTGTCCTTGGGGAGGAACGCTCTTCCGCACTTTGAGTCGAGGAGCGCGCCTACAAACTGGATCGTTCGTGTTGGTTGGAGAATGGACTTCTCCTTGTTCACGACGAGGCCCAGAGAATCCAGTAAGGTCGTAACCTTCACAACGTCCCTTTCCGCCTGCGACTTGGACGGGGAAACAATCAGCCAATCGTCCAAGTATGGGTAAAGTTCCACTCCCAGTGCACATAGATAAGCGCAGACTGCTGCCATGCATTTGGTGAACACCCTGGGAGCCGACTTCAGCCCGAATGGAAGGACGTTGAACTGAAATATGTCCCTTCCTATCACAAACCTTAGAAACCGTTGGTGGGGTTGGTAGATGGGGATATGGAAGTAGGCGTCTCTCAAGTCTACAAGGGTGAACCACGCATTTCGTAGGAGTAGTGGTAAAACAGTGCCCAAGGTTATCATCCTGAACTTGATGGTCATCAGAAACTCATTTAGCAGTCTCAAGTCCAGAATAGGCCGTAGCCCTCCATCCCTCTTCGGGACTGTAAAGTATCGGGAGTAGAATCCTCTGCTCACGTCCGAACTGTGTATCCGAGTAATCGCACCTTTCTGGAGCAGTGTTGACACCTCCTGCTGCAGGATGTCTGAAGAGGGGGTGAACCTCAGTGTTCCAGTCGGTGGAGGACATGCGAAGTCGATACAGTACCCTCGAAGGATGATTTGCAGGACCCACCTGTCCGTAGTAATGCGTGCCCACGTGTTGTAGAATGGGCGCAGTCTGTTGTGAAGTGGAATTGGTAAATGAAGCTGACCCGGGCTCGAGTCAAAGACGTTGCTTGGGATTTTGCTCTTGTCTGGGACGATGCTGTCGGCTTTTATTCTGGGAGAATTGTCTTTGCTGTCGGAATGGCTGGTACGAAGACTGAAAACGGGAGTGTTGCTGCTGCTGTTGCCTAAACGGCGTCTGGCGCTGTGGATAGTATTGCTGTCTGGTCCAGCGACGTGGCCGGTACGCCGATGAAGGTGCCTGTTGGTAGAACCCCATTTTCTTGGCAGTGACACGCGCTTTCTGTATGGTGTCCATTTGCGTGTCCGTATTGGCATTAAAAAGTCCTTCCCCGTCGAACGGGAGATCCTCTATACGTGATTTCGACTCCTGTGGTAGGGCTGAGGAGCGAAGCCACGCATGTCTGCGTAAAGCCACAGACGCCACCATGGATTTTGCCAGGCAGTCCGTGATATGTCTAGCCGAGCTGAGCTCTTGCCTAGCGAGGGCGACAGCCTCCTGGTGGAAGACCTGTGCTGCTGGCCGGATATCATCAGGGAGATGTTTATGCAAGGTAGCCACCTTGTCCCATATAAAGAGATGATACCTGGCCATAAGGGCCTGGTAATTCGCAATCTTCACCGCTAACGCAGCCGAGGAGTAAACACGCCGCCCGAAGGCGTCTAACTTTCGGCCCTCTTTGTCCACCGGTGTCGTTTGAGATCTGGACGATCGCCCTTGTGCTGACTCTACTATTATCGAGTTCGGTTTGGGATGTTGTATCAGGAACCCTGTGTCCTTCTCCTGAAGCTTGTACAGGGCGTCAACACGTTTGGACACTGGGCCCGTAGTGGCTGGTGAATGCCACGATTCCCGTAGCGTGCGCAGGAGAGTAGGCAGTAGGGGCATCGCTAATGGCGAGCTTGATTCCCCGTACATTACGTCATACGCAACGTCGGTTTCAGGGTTGTCTGTGTCTGGGACCTCGATTCCCAAGGACTCTGCGAGCCGCTGCATCTGGTCCAGGAAAGTGACCACCTCCACCGATGGCGATGCTCGTTTGTCGGTACCGACCTCGTCCGGTGGCGATGGTGAGGCCGGTTGAGCCTTCTCCGACACTTCGGAGGAATCAGAGGCGTAATCGTCATCCGAGGGTGAGTGTGAGCGTGGCGCTCTAATCTCCATGGTTCCCAGGGGTGGAAGTGCGGGATCCGATATGTGCTCAACCTGCTCCGGAGCCGAGACAGTGGCTGACGGAGGACATCTGGGCGGTAGAGGCGGCACAAAAACCGGCTCCTCTTCGTCAAGTCTCTGTCCTGTATACTGGTCGTACAGGGGCTTCCTGTGGTGCAACGGCGCCTGTGACGACCATGATCGAACGGATCTACTGGATCCTCGGTCCCATTCGCTATCCCGCTCTGGCACGTATGGGCGGCTCTCCCCTGCCGCAAATGGTAACGGGAAATGGGGTGGAGACTCCACAGAGAGGGGGTCGAAGCCAAAGTCCCCTGGCTCGGAACCGAGCTGCAATCCCGAAGAGAGAGTCCTGAAAGGACGAAGAGGAAGGGGTTCCCCTTTCGAAGTCGACGGTTTGCGTGCCCTCGGTACCGAAGACTGTAACATCACTTGAGCCGGTACCGGAGTCGTCGGAGTCGATGGCCAGGCAATCGGTATCGACACCGATGCCGACGGTGATTGTATTCGCCCACTCATTGGTACCGGTGACGTAGTCGGTACCGACGAGGCTTTTGGCGTGAGCTTGGCCTTCTTCGGCGCCTGGCTCGCCGGGATCGAGCCGCCGGGCTTCGACGCCGAGGGCGCTTTCCTCTTTTCCTTTTTGGAATGCCTGCCGCCTTCCCCGGCCTTCGGGTCCTTCTTAGGCCGCTGCACCTTGCCCACATCCGTGGGAAGGGAGGGCTTTATCCTCTTAGTGCGGGAACACTTCTCCGCTGGGATCGACCGCGTAGGCGTCGGCGTTGTCTTCGGTGCCAGGGCCGGTATCGGTACCGGTACGTCGACTGTCTCCAAGGCCTGTTTCCAAAGCATAGCCCGGAGCTTGTTCGCCCTATTTTTTCTCGTTTGTCTTGAGAAGTTCAGGCAATGCGGGCACGTATCCACAATATGAGCTTCTCCAAGGCACAGGAGGCATTTAGCATGTCCGTCCGACAGCGTTAACTTGGCTTTGCAGCCCGAGCAGTTTTTAAACAACGACGCCATCTTGGAATGTATCCCAAGGCGGGAAACAACGAGAGGAGACTGGGGAAACTGGGAGGGGGGGGGTTAGTGGTTGCGTCCCCTCAGGACCCCCACAATCCAACACCCGAAAAACGGGCGTGCAACTTTATATACAATATATACAAATTTATTTACAAGAAATAAGAAATAGAAATAAGCAAGCAGAGAGATACGAAACTAATAATTTTTTTTTTTTTTTTTTTTTAGGAAAAGGCCTGGAAAGAAGTCGAGAGAAGAATTCAGAAGAAAAAGGTAGAGAGAAAGATAGAAGCTAAGTTATAAGTAATCTAAGCAACAAACGGATTAGAGAAGTCCTTAGTGAGGCAACCAGCAAGGCGGTCGAAGAAGAACTGAGGTAGGCGGGAACCCGGGCATGCGCGATAGGACGGTGGGGGGGAGGGGTTCCCGCCAATAGTGTCTAAGCTTTAGAAGTTTCCGAAGTGAGGCTCGGCACCGGCACGAGCCCATAGTGTGTGATGCACAGAGACCACGAAGAAGAATGATGGGAGTTGCCTTCCAACAGATCTGGAGAGCGCTTCATTGGAGGTGGTTGCAAGTTTTTTTTAGTCTTTTATGGTTATATTGGTTTTTAAATGTTCAATGTTTTTAATTTTTGTAAACTGCCTGGAGAGCTTCAGCTATAGGGAGATATATAAATGTAATAAATGAAAAAAATAAAATAAAAATAAACAAGAGTAAAAGCATATTCTATTTCCAGCGGACGGGGGGAGTTTTAAACTGCTGTCGCAAAAACAAAGGAGAGTCTTGGGGCACCTTAAAGCCTAAAAAATTATTCTGGCAGAAGACTTCATAGACAGTCCGTGAAAGCGTATGCCAAAATAAATTTCTGAATCTTTAAGGTGGAAACACTTATATATTCAATGCCCATTGTATTGCCTGCATCTTGTTTTCTTCTCCTCTTGCTTCACAGCTTTGCCTGTTCTCCTTTCGCATTGACGCACATGAGCGAGCGCGCTTAGCGGTTTTCTTGGGAAAGAAACATGGCCCCAAATGTAGAGTGAGGCTGTGTAAATCCATCCAATTTTGCTGGCCATTAGTAGCCACTGGTGATAAATATTGGCCTTAACTTCTTATATCAGGGCTGGGATGAGATATTTTTGCTGCTGGAAGCAAAAGGCAAGATCTCTCTTCCCCACTTCGCCATTCGATGTAAAGAAACTGACCAGATCGGTGGTTGAATCTTATGCCCAACATTGATGACAGGACAGTGTTCTCCAGTGCACCTGTATGGAGTATTAGCGGGTGCAGGAGAGACCATGTGACACACACAGTCCTCAGTGCCACCCCCACTATCTGCAGCCTGAGGCAGTTGCCTCACTCTGTCAAACGGTAGAGCCAGTCCTGCTGCGAAGATAGGGTGCAATCCCTAACTTGCTTATCAGAGAATAAGTTCTATTGAGCTTAGCAGGACTTACTTCTGAGTTGACCTGCACAGCTGTGCACTATTGGTCTAGTCAATCCCTGCCCTCAAAAAAGGGGGAAGGGGATAACAATATCTGAAAAGCAGGAGGCGTATTCATAAAGGGAGGGGACTTTAACTCCTAACTGGATTTGAACCAAGTATTGAAGCAATGCATGCCAGATATTGCCCCAGTAACCACATGCATCTCGTTTCTACAGGGAACAATCCTATTTCCACAGTAACAAGTCTAGATAAGTAATCCCTTAATGAAGGTTTTCAAGCAGCAGCTCTGAGATTTAAAATTAGTTTCAGGATTCTCTCTCTCTGTCTCCTCTCTCCCCCCCCCCCCCCAGCTCCTTTGTGCAATGTCCTGATATGGATTATCAGGGAAATCACCCTGCCCTCTGGTGGGTTGTTTTTTGTTTTGGTATAGAAGTAACAAGGCTTTTGAATGATAGGTTTTTTTCCAGAGGATTCTTTTGAGTAATCCTTCCCTGGGCTCTTTAAGAAGTGGCAGCTTATCGTTTATTATTTACACAATACTGATTTTAAAAAAACAAACAAACCATGAAATCATAATTTAATTAAAGAATAAACATACCGTTGCTTTGCATATACCTGTATAGCACAAAGGTATTTGTAAACATTGGGATCAGACATATAACACCGGTGCAGGAAGATTTGAAGCAATTGTAAAGAAAAGGATGATCTCTGAGCATGAGCAAACTGCTTTCCCCTTCCAACAGAGGACCTCTAGCGCTTGGGGATGGGACAGATCTTCCAGTCTTGTGTTAGCCCCAGAACCCCCTTTTTTTTCGAGAGAGAGAAGAAACAAGCAGCTGGTCCCCACATGATGAAGTGGAAAGATGGACTACTGCATAAGCTGCTGTTACTGCTGCTAGACTTACCACCAGCTGCTGTTCTGCCCTCAGATCCTTCATAGTAGCTGAGCTGGGGGTGGTGGAAGCAGTAGCCGGGCCCCTGGTGAGTCTCCTCTGGGCCGGGCCGGGAGATCTTGCTAATGGGGTACCCATCAAGCCAGCGAGACTCAGCGCAATTTGTAAAGGCAGTGGCACCTCTGGCTTAGCTGAGATGCAGGTAGGAGGGAAACAGTCAGCAGGTGAGATTTCCCCAGGGGTAGCAGGTGATGTAAAGGGACGGAGGGAGGTGTAAGAGCACACAGTACTGAGAAAGGCAGCAATGGAGAGAAATTATGGTTCTTTAGTGTATTCCATTCTTCCATTGTGTTCAGGGAGTCTCTTTAGTCTCACAACAACCCTGCAAGGTAGATTTGACATCATGTTCTGAGGTTGAGGATTTGTACTCAGATCCCTCCGAGCAAAGTCCACACTTTAACCACACCGGCCCTCACTTTTCAGTATTTCCTAAAATGGGAGCTGCTGATCGAGAAACGTTTTTTTTTTCCTGGCAAGGTTCAAATGTACTAAGCATGTTTCAAATACCACCTCTATTACAGTATTATCTGGGCAAGTGGTCTTGCATGACTACTATGCATTTGGAAATGATGGAATCCACTCTCATTTTGGAATATGTGAAAATTAACTGTATTTCCCACCCACACAGCCCATTTAACAACTTATGGTCTGGTTAAAAACATAAGTCAGATAGTACTCCAAGCATAGTGACACAGCAGTGGGGAGGTTTCACCTGTTGGATTTCTGCCTGTGAGATACCTATTAAATGGGAGAGAAGGAAAAATGGCATAGAGCAGGCCTGTTCTGTTCACCTTTCAGAATCTCAGATGGATGAGATCAGAATGCTAATTGTTGAGGGGAATGACAGAAAACCAGGGCGAATGGAATATCCTGGAAAAGATCAAGCTGGTTGGCACCCTGAACAGGAAGTACTTCACGTCCCAATCGTAAGAACTTAAGAAGTGCCATGCTGGATCAGACCAAGGTACCATCTACTCCAGCCCTCTGTTCATGCAGGGGTTAACCAGCTGTCAACCAGGGACCAACAAAGCAGGACACGGTGCAATCCTTCTCTTCCACTTGCTATTAATATTGCATCAATTTACATGACACTTTTCAGTTAGCGAAGAAAACCCCAAATGGTCCCGGACAGAATTCTGATTCCAGGATCAGAGGTCGGAGTCAGTGCTCTGACCTCAAGACTCAGGAATCCAAACTCTCCCCCACTCACCCTCGCAGCTGGTGCAGAAAGAACTCCACCACCGGCCTCGGAAGGAAGATAAACGGAGCAGTTGGGAGTGACGTTTACAAGAAACCCCCAGGCCTTCTTTCTTCCCTGACAATTTAGACAGCCTGTCTAGCTAAAATTTAGAGTGGGAGCAGTATGAAGGCAAAGATCACCTCCTCCGCTCATCCCACTCTGCATTGGATGGCTGTAAGCTTCAAAGTTCGGAGGCTTATGGTCACCCCCGTAGGATTGTGCCCTAATTCTTTACTATACATCCTAAAAGTGAGCTAAGAGTGCACTCTTAAATGTATTGCGGAGTCACGTTTACATGAGGTCATAAGAGGCCCTCTCAATACCTGCCCCACAACTGCGCAATTCCATTTATCTGGTGACTTCCTGAAGTCTAAGCAAGTTTAGAAATGCTGCAAGATGTATTTGTAACATCCAGTGACTGAAGTTGAACTAGCAAGGTGCAGTTTGAGCACATACCATGCGGAACTTCAGGCTCCGGGTTTGACAAAGCTAAGTGATTTGGAAAGGAACAGATTGAAAATCTGGGAGGGAAATCCATCTCAGAAAGAAATCGTTTTATTTTTGTTAAAGGTATTACAAAATTAATGCAAATATTACTCTTAGTATAATGGATCCTGGCCTGAATAAATTTGAACTGCTGTGGGAGATGAAGGCATTCAGAAATGAGCAATACTACAACTTGTTGGCTGAGTCAATCAACACTAAAAAAAGAATACAAGGTTCACGAATTAACTAGCAATGAGAAATAATGTCACATGCTGGAAGGAGGATATCTTAACAGCTATTTTGCACTCTGAACTTCATGGAAGGCAATTCCTGCATCAAAAATTGTAATCTTTGCCCAACAAATTCACTCATGACAAAACATGTTCAATCACAAGTTTGTGAACTGTGTAAAACCAGTCTTCTGAAAGAAGAATGTGAAGCCAGTTCCAACGATTTCAGCATGCCCATTTGACTCTTTATTAGGCAGAATAACTTCCTCTGAACTTATGACCCCATAGTAGGAGTGAATTACAATTTGGACAAGTACTTCTAGAGAAAGGCAGCATCTTTGGAAATGAGGCAATGCATGGTATTAAAATGTATCAAGGGGGAAGGGAGAATGGTTCAGGATCACCTCTCAGTCTTGCAACCTTGATATTTCATCCATGGGAACTGAAGAATTAAATTTTCCATAAGTTGCTTAATAACCAACCTGCTTGGCATTAATGCTCCAGTAGAAGTGTTTATAACGGCTCTCAGCCGTGCCAACCTACAAAGTATGTGCTATTGCCCAGATGTTATACCCTTCAGCCTGCAAATGAAGACATTTAATATTTGAATGCTTCCGAAAACATATCTCTGAATGTAGACAACTAACCTACTGGGAAGTTAGACTAAAACCATTCACCTTGACAGGCTAGCCCTCCAAGCTACAGGGACATTCTGATTTGGAAAAGCACTCAAAGATGGAATCCCTCCATTGGCCTCCTGAAATGGTAGACTCAGGAATATTGCACTGCTTGCTTTCCACTGAATATGTAGATCAGCACTCTTACTGCAGATGGAGTGCAAAAACTTACAGTAACTCGAGAGCTACCTGTTGCAGAGAGAAAATTAAATCTACCATTATTTGTTAGAAATCCAGAATGTGTTTTATACAACATTCTGCCTTGCTGAAGACAGACTGAAATTCTCTTTACTTAAATGGTGAACTGAACTGACGATAACGGGATTCAATATGATTTAGGCAATACCTCTTATTGGACCCGTGTTAGTAGACTTACAAGCGGTACAAAATGTGGAATAAAAAGCCTGCAAGTGAAAAGTTCATCATCACTACTGAGAGTCCAATAGGTCGTATTATCTAAGCCACTTATGTGTCCAACTTTATGCCATTATTTGTCTTTATTCGATTTAGGGAATACATTCAAGTCTATTACCGAAAAGTCAGACGGCCATTAAATAGTTTGCTGCTTTTGCTCTAAGCTTTGGCGATACACATGATCAGAAATGGACTGCTGTAGTATATGAAATTGTTCCAAATTTAGAGATGGAGTCATATGCTCTTTCAGTATCTTGCTGTTGAGAAATGTAGCCATAATAGGTTGTAGGCCCACCACCTTTTAATTCTCTTTGGAGTTATTTATACAGCTTTGATGGGAGACCAAGGTTCAAATGCCTCACAGGGCTCCTGTTTTCAGTTTATTACTAAATAAAAATCCATGCTCAGATGGCACTGATTTAACTGTTTTAGGGACTGCATTACATCCCTTTGCAAAGTACATCGCACATCAGGCAGCAAATGCATAAACTACCTCATTTGCCCAATGACACTTTTTTAAAAAAATAACACCACTTCTTATTGGTATTTGGGCATGAAGGAAGGAGGATTTTAATTCAAACGAATGCAAAGTTAATTTGTGGATAGCGAGGGTTTCTGTGCTACGGACTAATGCCAACCCAACACATTTCATAGTACGGAAGTCTCAGATGGCACAGACAGCTTTCTTTGTAGGTCTGCTTTATTTCCAATGTTCAACCCGTGGAGAGATCCTGTCACAATCTGAATAGAGGAGGGTAAAGCCCACTGTAATGCTGCTTCTGCACACTAAAGCACATTGCGCGGAAAACTGCTCTCTCGCTGATCTTTCCCCATACAGAACCGACACCCGTCTGTACAATTAGGACACAGGAACGGTCCTCGGCGAACAGAGGCATCGTAGTCTGCAAAAAGACACCGGGAAGTGTGCCAAAGCTGCGCACTTGGAAGGGCAAAAGTTCCAAGCTTCTCAGTTGGGAGCACTGTTGGAGCTTCGAGCAGCAAATACTGATGGTAGAATTCTAAAAATTAATCTAAACCCTCCTCCAATACAGGAATAAAAATTTAAAAGCGGTGCCTTTCAAATGACCCCACGGTAGGCAGTGGGGGGGGGGGGCGGCTAAAAGGCACTACAATGTGTCAGAACAAATTAATCCTGTGCATTCACCATCCAGAGAGAATATGGGTTTTTAAAAAATTCCAAGGATGTGTAGACTTTCTGAAAATGCAAAGAATCCCTTCCCCTTCTCAGTACAAGATTTGGTGGCACTGCAAAAGAAGGAGAAGGTGGTTACTCATAGTCCCCGGATTTTCAGCCAGCTTCTCCCCTCCTCTCACTGGCAACGCGAGGCATAAAACACTTTACCACGGCCTTCGGATTACTCTGGCTCCACAACTGTAATAATTTCTTCATTGATAAAAAATTCCACAGTCTCCTCCTCCCAGTCATCTACGTTGCTGTCCAGTTCGTCTGTGTCCACTCCTGGAAGGAGAGAGAAGACGTTAAAACTTGGATGATTTGAAGGTGGCAAAAGACACCCTGCGCTTGGGAAAATGACTCCAAAATAAAGCAGACCCATAACCGTGTTAAGGGCACAAGCCACAACTGTGACCTTATGCACACCTACTGGCCCTGCCGCAAGAAAGTCTTTTCATTAAGACCTGGCTAACTCTTTTTGTCATTCTTTCTTTCCTAGTAGTTAAAAACAGGCACCTAACTTCACTGTGGATTATTCCAGATGTTTTCCGGCTTGGCACAAACCATAACAAATGTAATCAAAAGTAAGTCCCACTGAGTTCAATGCAACTTATTCTCAGGTAAGCATGCACAGGGGTACAACAATGTTTTCCAAGCTTACCACCTCGGAGCTCCAACCGCTCGGTCCTTTGTTCCATGTACAGCTCTTGCGCCATCTTGCGGTATTTCTTGAACTCTTCCATCATGGTTCGCCTTCTATCTACCAGTTCCTACGGAAAGCAAGAGAGGCTGCTATTAAAACCTTCCATCAAAGTGTACTGAGGAACTTCCCCAACAGCTGATCACTTGGAAACAGCTGTGAGTTTAAACATCAAACTTGCTTGTTAAATACTCCCTTGGAAATGAGTAAGACTTACTTCCATGTAAATGCGCAAAAAAATAAATAAAAACAAAACGGGATGCCAGTTCTCCAGCGCAAACAGAATGCTTATCACTTTGTGAAATTTAGTACACCAAAGGAATTTACAGACATTTCTCAGCTAATATAAATACAGCAAAAGCCTCAACTTTTTCCAAAGGAAGGAAGAGTTCTCATTTACCACTTCTTCCCCTTAATATTGTAGTGGGGGCCCTCCCCTGAAACTCCCTTTTTGCACAACATCCTTGCCAGAACTCTTTATGGTGATTAAATTCTAGATCTGGAAATTGGAATCTACACTCAAGTGGAAGCACTAGAAGGATTAAAAGTTGGCAGTGGCAGCACCAACTGTTGATAAAAGACGGACATTGTGCCAAGCAAACTTTCATTCATGTTCCAGAAACAGTTTACCTTTGAGGCTTTAGATTGGCTCAGACGATCTTTCTGTTCAAATATTTTAGAGTATTTTTTCAGATCTTTCTTGATTTGCTGTAATGAAGAAAAGTAGACAAGCACATCAAGTTCATTTTTGTTAAATAAACAGCATTAATTACAAGCGGTTTTCAAATTTTCTGCTCTGAATATTATAACAATCCTTCAGACTTTGAGAACTCTAATTTCTACAGGGTTGTCTTTTAGCCTACATAGACTCCCCGACTTTTTAAAGACCTTTTCCTAGCTCTGTAGCCAACCTCCCCCCGCCACATCCTAGATTTTAAAATGAAAATGGACAATTTTGTTCCCGTAAACCACATTTACTCACTTTAAATTTTATTAATCGTTGAAATTCAGTCAGTGCCCCAGATAACTTCGATGGAAAAAGCCGTGTTTTACAAGCATAGGGCCTGGAGTATAAACGGTCTTCCTTGGTGACTTGTAATGCTGCATGGGATTTAGAGGCCGCACGGGACAGGATCAAACCCTGTCACCTTCCCAATGTAATCAGGGAAGCAACGGGGACTATTGTCCTTCATGCAGTATTGCCTCTTCTGACGGACAAGAGTCTCTACGGGGTCACCGGAAGAGGGTCTTTCCCATCACTTGCTACCTGAGCATTTCACTGGACATGCCAGATATTGAAGCAAAGCATGCGCTCTACCAGTGAGCTATGGTTCTTCTTCCCATCTCTAGTCAGACATGCGCTTCAACTCTGCCTTTTGCAATATAATTCCCAGAGTGCTAGAGCTATTTCCACAATACTGAGCTTTACTCTTCTGACACCAACCCCAACCCGCTACCAAGCATCACATTATGAAGGACAAACACCTTTATTTGATCCTGGGTGAGCAAAGTAGGTGGCCTGGGTCTCCAAAGTAATTGGCAGAACCGGTCTTTGTTATTCTTCTGGAGGAGGCGACCCTGGAAAGTCCACAGCCAGTAGGCATTGTCCACCTAGAAAGACAATTTGGGTCAAGTTGTATCATACACCGTCCAGCATTCGGTAGTAGCTGGCACATAGCAGTTCATTTCACAGACACAGATGTCTAAAGCATCCACCAGCCCTACTGAGGCATTAAGATGTGAAATTATTTCTAAACTCTACCAATGAATGCCTTTACTTGTATATGGTAAATGTTTAGTAGAAAGAGCTGAACGATATGGAAACAACTCCTACATTATTTTACTTGAAGTTATTCCAGTAAGACCGAACCCACTATAGTGGCCCACTAAGGAGCTGACATATAAAAGTGGCAAATAGAAACAATAACCATTATTATTAATAAAGAGGGGACTTAAAAATCCAGGCTATCAAAGCTAAAATAATGCAATTAAACCTCATAAGACTCAAGGCCGAAAGGGATAAGAAAATAGGTCTTCGAAATACCTTGTGACTCCACCAAGATACAGAAGTCACTAAGTAGCGGCCTGTCGGGTCCCATTCGACATCTGAGGCTGTATAGTGCTCAGCAATGTTCATCATGGTGCAGTCAGAGGTATCGACAAATGCTAAGGCACCGTTCATGCTGCACAGACAAACAGGGAAGAAATACATGTTATATATTGCACACATACAGCCAAGCTTTAAAAACCCAAACAATCTAATTAAGGGTCCTTTGAGAGCTGAGGGTGAGTGAGGTGGCAAAGTCTCATCTCCATGCAAGAAAGCTTCATTGAAAAAAACATGTCTTCAGTACACCCTTTTTCTCAGAGAGGGCACTTCCATTTCTTTTATATAAAGGAAAACTAACTTGCTGATCTCTGCTCTTCATAAAGAAATCAAACTGTACAAAACTGTTTCAAGTAACAAAGAGTTCTGTAGCAGCTTACGGACTCTGGAGTTTGTTTCAAGCTTCACTACACAAGCTTGATCAAACTACTTCCATAGAAGCCTGAGAGTTGAGACTCATTTTCTTCCTATGAAAATGCCTTAGCTTGAAACTCGTCAAGCTTTGAGCTTGCCTAGTAAAAGAAACTCAAATACCCACTTTTTGAATTTGCTTTCATCATCTACAATAAGTCTTAACAGTAGGGGTGTGCACGGACCCCCCAGATCGGATTGGGACCCGGATCGGGACCTCCGATTTTGTCCCGGATCGGATCAGACAAAATCGGAGGCCCCCGGACCGGATCGGGTCCGATCCCGATCCAAAAATTGGACATCCGATTTTTGGATTGGCCGCCATTTTTGTTTTCCCCATAGACTTGCATTGGGGGAAAGAAAGCTTTCCCCCAATGCAAGTCTATGAGGAAAAAATGGCAGCGGGTGCGTGAGGGGGGGCCTAACTCCCTCCTCCCCCCCTGGGCCGTCCGCTGTGGATGGCCCCTTCAGGTAAGCCCCCTCCCCCACGCTCCTTACTCCCCCAGGCGGGTGCCAGCGGATGGAAGCGGATGGCCCCCAGGGGGTAAGCCCCCTCCCCCGCCCTACCTTCCGTGGCCGTTCGCTCCCGTCCGCCGCTACTGCGAGCAGGCTTTGTCGCCTGCTCCTGAGTAGCGTGCCAGGTGATGACATCACCTGGCGTGCTACCTAGGGGAAGGCCGCAAAGCCTGCTCGCAGTAGCAGCCAGCGGCAGACGGGAGCGGACGGCCACGGAAGGTAAGCCCCCTGCCCCCGTTGTCCGCTTCCATCGGCTGGCGCCCGCCAATGAAAACAAACAGCCCTGCCAGGGAAGCCCGCCAGGGAAGCCCCCCCCCCCCCCTGATCCTTCGATCCATCCAATCTGGATCGGGACCTTTCCAGATCAGATCGGATTGGATCGAACGATCCAGCGGTGAGATCTGAAACCGGATAATTGTATCCGATTTCCCCTGGATCGGATCCGGATCGTGGATCGGACCCGATCCAGTGCACACCCCTACTTAACAGTATGCCCATACCGATTATTACACAGCAGGGAAATATAAAGAATACAAAGAAAAATAATATTTTGCTTTGCGACTAAGATATCCTCCTAATCTTGCGAAAAGGCAGAACTCACCTCCTGAGACCAGCCAACACCAGAAACTGTCCTTGAGGACTCCAGAATATCGTGTTTGCCTGCTGCTTGTCAAAGATTTCTAAAACAAAAAACATGTAATTGATTCCTGTCTGAAGGTAATATGCTGTGTATTAAGAAAGCTAACACAATAGTCCAAGTTACTTTCATGCCCCTAATTCATAGTGCCTCCTGAATTTTGAAGCCTCTGAACATTTTTTCAATGAAGCCCTGTGTAAAATGTGCTAAACACTTACTAATGAGCTCTATCTTCCCATTGTTCTTCACATGGTAGAAGGAACAGGATATTCGTGGCGACTCTCCATGCAACACAGCAAACTTGCTTCCATTTGGCTCCCAAGCAAAGGCTATGATGCTTTCTGCAAAAGAGGAAGACCTGATCAGCCTGGTGACATTAGAGGGACAAAATCTATTTGCTGTTGCACACGGGATTGGCAAAGTCAAAGAATGTGTGAAAAGCTTTCTAATTCATGTGGCTGCAAGAGACATTCAAAATCCTTGGGCGCACTCTGAAGGCACATGATGCAGGAACCCTGCTGAAACTAAGCAGGACAGGGTTTGGCCAGTGGCTACATGGGCCACCTTGAGTTCCATTGGTGAGATGTAAATATAATTCGATAAAACAAAGCATCCAAATAAATAGATCCAGCCACAAAGAACGTAATACACTTTCACCCTGAAATTATATGCACTCTGTGCCATTTCCAGTGGGGGAAAAAACCTATTTTAATACTACCTATAAGAAGCTGACTACATCATACCACACCCTGAAGTGCTTTACTGCTGATGTAGTTAATATGCTATAAACACAAGCCAAAAAAAAGTATGCAGCAATCAACATAAGTTGGGGGAAGGCAAAATATACGAAGTCTTGCATCATCATGCCAGAACTGTGTGAAATTAATCCTTTACCTTTCATTTCTACCACATCGACTGGAACCTGCTTCTCTCTCATCCGGAAGATTTCAAAGTTGGTCACTACACCCTGGGGAGGGGAAAATGTTGGCATGTCATCTACCAGAGAAGGACTTGAGAGGAAGTGCATTTAACACGAAGCTAAAGCAAGATGCACCACTGTAATTTCTTCACTGCTACCGAGACAAAACTGACAGCAAAGTACTCCATTGAAATACACAGTAGACAAGGCTGTTACAGAGCATAGAAGGCAGAGTGAGAGATAGCCTTTCAACCCCAAATTGACTGCGGTGTGCAGGTGATGAACTATGCAGAATTCAATTGCCTCCAAGGGTCACTCAACACTCAAAGACTGGGAATGGAGGGTGCAGGGGACAACTCCCCCACCCCACCATTCTGTGTATAACACCAGTCCTTACCAGATGGAATAGCTTCATTTTAGTATCAATCTCTACAATCATAAACACAAGCCATATTCTCCTCAGGAGGTTTTACTGTTGCATTTGAGCTATTTATATTTATAATAAAATCCTTGGATTCTTTCATATGCCCACTCATTATCTTTGCCTTTCTGCAGTGTGTCCTATGAATTGCGAAAAAAAAGCTTTTCTGCAATGCAGGAACTGACACCTTTTAGAGGACTGCCACAGTTTACAGTCCAAAAAGAGGGAACAATGGGAGAAGGCAACATGAATGAAGCAAGCGACGTATATGTTAGAAGATCACACACCATAGAGCTACTATGGGAGGTAGTACACACTTACAAATGATAACCCAGAACAAGATTGGCACAGTTCAAAATGGGAAAAGCTTCCAGTTTTTGCTGATACGAAAGCAAAGGTTTGCAAGCTATCAACCAACATTGTGAGCATGTTTAGGAGCCAAGTACCTGTGTACCCTTGGGGGTCCTGTCTACTTTTACACACAGATAATCCCCATTCTTTTGCCAGTGTAGCTTGCAGTCCACCACATTGAACAGATTCCGCACTCTGATTTCCTGCCTGGAGGGCAGCTGCATCAACGTCACCCTTGCTGGGATATCTTTGTCTTCAGGCACCCAAAAGGCAATTATATTGCCACCTGGAGACCAGGAGAAGTCTCTGAAGGATAAGCAAAAGTAGGATGCAACAATTTAGCAGTTTTAAGACCTGTAAAACACACACACACACACCTATTTCTCAGATTTGGAAATAGGAGAGGAACAATACTTTTTATTCCATTATCTCAGATACCTAAAGGCCTCCTCAAGTGGAGTCAGAGCTAGAGGGCAAGGGGAAAGAAAGCATACTCACTTGATCCCTGTGATTTTCAAACTTTTCTTATCCAACAGACCCATCGACTAGAAAAAGAGAAGATTGCAAAATAATTTTGACGATTACGGAGTCCTGCCTGGGACACACTTATTTATCTCAAATCGATCAAACATTTATAATCAAGTTTATATTGAAAGTTATAGGGCTACCTCTCTGTCCAAAAAGTGCATTCCAAAAATGTGATTAAAAAAAAAACCAACAAGAAAAGGTTAAGAAAAAGCAACAAACTTAAGCAGCACAGAGATTAAGCGACGCCACAACCAGACAATCGAGGAATCACTTAACTAATGCGGAAGGCACGTAAAAAAGGCCAGTCTTCAACAGACACTAAAAGGCCAATATGGCTTTTACACCACATCCACTTATGGTGGGACAAGAACATCATGCATGTAGAGTATTGACAGGAAGCTACAAGCAGGCTGTCACCTGCTAACTGCTGTTGTTTCTGAAGGATTTCCGGAAATGTCAACACTGCCCAACATTTGAGGCTAAGCATCCTTTAGGTTAGGGAACAGAGATTAAAAAAAAATAAACCTTGTCTACTTAACTGATTCAGAACATGGCTGAGGAAACTGTGGCCCTCCTGATATAGATGAACTGCTACTCCCACCATCCCTGATCATTGGCCAGGATGGCTGGGTCTTATGGGAATTGCAGTCCAACAATGTCTGAAGGGCGTCAGGTTTCCCACCCCTGGTTTAGAAGTAAACAAAGGATGGCTGGGTCTTATGGGAATTGTAGTCCAACAATGTCTGAAGGGCCTCAGGTTTCCCACTCCTGGTTTAGAAGTAAACAAACTTTACAACTTGAAAGGGAATTATTGCTTTTATGTTCCGATAATGGGTCTTTTCTTTTTTGTGAGCAGATGGATCTACAGGTAGATCTGTGGGATTTGCAGTAAATCAGCAGGGGTTTCTGACTCCCTAGTTATTTGACAATAGCAACAAAATCGCATACACACATTCAAAATTAAACTACTGAAATGTAGAAAGCTTCGGGAAACAAGGCGTGGGTTTTTGTGCGTAAGAACTGTGAGCCCCATTCAGTTCATGTAGTCCTGGGCTCAGAATTCTTTCATGGGAAGGGTCTGTCTTTTACACCAGACTCTGGGTGGTGGATCTCGGGATTCTAGTAATAAGCAAAGTAGATCCCTCAAGGGTGATCTCTGCTGACAGCTGCTTTAGGTGGCATTATTGAGAGATGTGCAAGTACTAAAGCTAGGAATAGGATGTCCAGGAACAAGACTACAATTTGGGACAAGAGCTGCATGTTACAAGGCAAACATGGCGTTCTCAAATCCGTGTTTCCCTTGTAACACTAATGGCAGGGGGAGAACTGAAGGGGAAAATAGGTTGAGTGCCTAATCCTGCCCATTCGCCAAAGGCAGTTTTTCATATGCCGTTTCTTCCCCAAGGGTCCAAGAGTGGAAATAAGGGTAATATTACCAGGGTGAGGTCACAAGGGAGAATGCATAGGGCAGATGAAGGGTTAAACACATACACACCACTCTTCTTCCATAAAACTCCCCTCTCTCTGCATTCACATTCCTCAGCATAAGGGCTAGAGACCCTCACTGGCCAGGGTAAACATGCATTTCCATCCTCATTAGTGGGCAAGCATTTTTTTTTTAGCACATTTTGGTCGTGAACAGGCATTTTGCATTATGTTAGCAACAGAAACACAGACTTACAGGCGTTTCATAGATGCTAAGTGTGTCAGACGTCATTCGAGCAAAGAATTTACCATCGTGACTCCACCTGAGAAAAATAAAATTTCAAGAAGTCAGATTTGCTTTTCTTCTTCATAACAAAAGTGTTGTTTTTTGTTTTTGTTTTTTAAAGCAATTTTAATTGTCTCTCCAACTTACTTAAAAATGGGCCAGTGGGCTGAATTTTCACAGTGGAATCCTCGCTTCTTCTGTCCAGTTAGGATATCCCAGATAATGATCGCTTGAGGGTCATCCTGTGTATCCATTAGAGGGCTGAAGGTCACCATGTACCTTCACAAAGGGAAAAAAAAACATTATAGGAACTTAAAGACAGTCGTTCCCTTTCAAGTTGTAAAGTTTGTTTACGTTTAAACCAGGGATGGGAAATCTGTGGTCCTCCCGACGTTACTGGATTGCAATTCCCATAAGACCCTCCCCATCCTGGCCAATGACAGGGATGATGGAAGTAGCAGTTCATCTATATCAGGAGGGCCACAGTTTTCTCAGCCCAGTTCTA
This sequence comes from Anniella stebbinsi, assembly GCA_029215795.1. Classification (NCBI taxonomy): domain Eukaryota; kingdom Metazoa; phylum Chordata; class Lepidosauria; order Squamata; family Anniellidae; genus Anniella; species Anniella stebbinsi. The sequence continues at coordinate 58,179,181 of JARDYH010000007.1, forward strand.
AATCAGTTAAGTAGACAAGGTTTATCTTCTTTAGTCCCTGTTCCCAGGAACACAAACACAAAACATGCTTAAAGTACAATGCTTAGTAAAAGTTTATAATCTGGTAAATCAGAAGCGATCTTAATGTATCGTCAACACTCAAGCAGATTTTTTTCAACCAAAATGCAGTTTTTTGTGTTTTAGTGTTTTAATCCATGGCTTTTTAAAAAAGTGTGGTGTTAAAATCTGCAGGGGATTGCTTCCAACAGCCAAAATATATTCTTGTTGCCAGCATGACTCAGGGTCTTCTCAGATAGACAACACTGAACTTGGTGAAGAACCATTACATTAATGAGACACTGGCCAGTTTCGTAATAGCTATTTAAAAACCCCTGGGCAGTACTCCAAAATATTAGCTTCACACTGTGCCCTAGAAAGTAAACAATACTGAAAGAGCAGGCAACAGAGGACAGAGAAGTGCACAAATGGGACAACCCTGCAAAATATCACCATCTCTCCTGTGCCATCCCTTTCCTTTAGTATTACTTATTAAGACATTGTTATTAATACAGACTATTTGATAGCTAGAAAGCTCCATGAAGAATCATACTGTGGCGATACCACCAACAGCTTCAATTACTTAGCATCAATTACTTAGCAAACAAAACTTGTTTTCTTGCCAGTAGCTAAACTAAACATCTACAGACTAAGCAGAGAAGATGGGAGACTGGACACAAATCCAAGCATAAATATCTCTGGGACCAATACGTTCACACCTCAAAGTTCCAACTACTGGTAGATTCTCATGGCAGGAGGTCTTAGATGGTCCAAGGAACTAACTGGGTAACTGAGCAAAGGGCAGGAGATTAGACTGGGGGGGGGACACAAACAGGCTCTCTAAATCAAGCTAGATGGGCTGCTATAGGAGTACTACAATATAAACTATATAATCTCTAGGAAACTGCTTCTAGGCAGGAAAGCCATTTGGAAATGGGGAAGAGTCTATACAGCTCAAATGGTTGGTGGGACCCTATAAGATGTAAGCCACCAGGCAGAAAGAACAACAGACAGATACAGACTAAGAGATGCACACATAGGAAGAACAGGGAAGCCAAAAGCCTAAAAGGAGACCCTGCCTGCCCAGAAACCTAAGAAATTAGCAGGAAGAAGGTGGACGACAGATGTGAGCAAGAAATCCTCCCCCTCTGGAGACAAACTGGGTGTATTTCACAAAGCCCAGGGATGGGGAACCTTTGGCCTTCCAGATGTTGACGGATGCCCATCAAGCCCAGCCATCATGGCCAATAGTCCAGGATAAAGGGAATTGTAGTCTGACAAAATCTGGAGAGACACAGGCTCCTGGAGGCCTTTAAAACAAACCCCCCCCCCAAAACAATGCTCCCTCGGCCCAAATTGTTTTCACACAGGCTTCGACAAGAAAGTCCTTACTCCCCAAGAGTGCTTCAATTGCAAGGAAAGTTGACAACAGCTTTGAAATGCAGTCTGACGTTCCATGCCCTGGACATCCTATCAAACTGAAAGCCTGGAAACCTAATAATATGCTTTACCAACTGAATTCAAAGTTTCTCCTCTTTAATAAGGGACTGAGAAAACCGTTCAGACTTAATGGACTGCTTCTGAATGAGAAGGACTCCTGAAAACAGGATTGCAGCTGCAAACAACAAACATATCTAATCTATGTTTCTACCTGTAGATTAAGAATTTTAGCCGGGGGGGGGGGGGGGCGCTCTGCTGTCTGAAGTACAATGGCAACACCCCCGTTGCGGAATGTTCCACAAAGAGGTTTACCTAATGCCCACCTTATTGTCTTTTTTGTGCCAGAAAAAAAATTGCCTTTTTATTTTATCAAGTTTTTCAGTTTACTATGTTTTGTTTCTATTTACATTTAAATAGCTTTATTATTCCTTATAAACCACCGTGAGAATATGATTGAAGAGTGATGTAGAACACATCTTCTAAGTGAGTACAATGGACATTTAACTGTAAAGGGATGATGTCTGCCTACTTCCTGAAACACGGTTGCCAGCTAACTGCTTAAGAGTACCTTTCACAAGGTGAGAAGTCAATGAGTTGCACCCCCTGGTGGCTGAACTTCTGAATCTGTTTGAATTTCTCTCCACCCCACAAAGCAATGCCTCTCTGATGGAATGTAGCCAGGTAGGTACCCTTTGGAGACCAGCGTACATAGGTTTCTGTCCATCGCTACAGGGGGGAAAATGTACAGCATATATTAATTGGATCACGTCTTACTTGAATATTGGTATGTAACAATGAAATCAGAAAACTCTTCACAGGACTCAGAAGTTTTAAGTACCTTTTAAACGGAAGGAAACCAAGATGGAGATCAAGACGGAGCTACAGACTAGCCCTTGTCACAAGCAGGTTATTGACATCCTCCCTCCCAAAACAACCTGACTTGCTACACAGTGTCAAGTGGGCATGTTCCAAGGCATAACTTTGTAGACTATGGCTGAATTCAGACGACACAATAAGCAACTGTGGGGGGAAAACAATCATCAGTTGTATGGACTATCGTGTCGTCCGAATGCTGCCATAGTCAACTCAGCGCTGATCCTAATCCACACCACAGTTGATTATTTATTACCATGTTGTGTGGGGAGTACCCCCTAGATGAACAACTGTAAAGTTCATTATTACCCCACCATTGACTATTGTGTTTTCCTAATTCAGCCTATAGATATTGTAGTTTGTCCCAAAATTGCCTTGATTCCCTAATAGTAGAAAGGCAGGATATAAATCAAACAAAAATCAAGTGTTTTCTGATAAAGATGATCCACTGATTCTGAAATAGGTTTCTCTTTCATATATAGCAAATATTTTAGTACCCTACCCCACAAAGGGAAGTTCAGTTCCTTACTCAGCTGGGTAAACAAGGCCTAAGTTCAACCAACCTGTCAATGTATTCATAGCTTATTTGAGGCACTTAGTATTCTGAAGACCTGAATCTCCTGAACATATAAATGTGAAACACTTTCACTGGCAGAAACTTTTCCTGATGTCATTCATCAGTGTATTCTGAACAGCTATGTTCCTTGAACCACACGGCAACCAAATGAATATCCAATCTCATTACACATTTTATTTCCTCTTTTTACATCACTGAACACAAACTATTCTCAGGTACAGAGAAACCTAGAGACACTCACAGTTCTCTCCTCAATTGCGACAGGATCCTTAACATCATTCCAGTAAATAGTGGTCCTATCTCCAGATTCAAAGATCACGCTGTACTGATCTCTACAATCTGGATCTTCCAACCAGTAGCGCAAATTCCCCTAGGAAAGTCAAAAAGGGAGGGAAAATGAGGAAAAGAAAGGCCAGAAAATAATTACAGGATGAGAATGTAACTATGGAAGAAAGAACATTCTGCTAGATGGCAGACATTTTTTTTCCCTTTCATATTATCCATGGCTCTGGCTCTAGCAAACCAATTGTAAGAACTGCTGCTGTGTAGGCACAGTAAATTTTTGAAACTTGGGGAGTGTTGAAATTTGTATTTGAAAGCTGAGAACCCCAGACGAATTGTGTGAGTGTCCAATCTCTCCAAGACAGAACAGTGAATACCAAGATTCACCAATTCATCTGAGTCTGTTGATATACACATTTTAGACATCCTTCACAACATGGGTGTGTAATATATCTGGATTCTCCATGACGGCTTGCAAACATTTTACATTCTACTCTGGCCTGCTTGCATTGGCTGCCTATATGTTTCCGAGCCCAATTCAAGGTGCTGGTTCTAACCTATAAAGCCTTACACGGCTTGGGACCACAATACCTGATGGAACGCCTCTCCCGACACGAACCTACCCGTACATTACGATCCACATCTAAGGTCCTCCTCCGGTTGCCTACTCCGAGGGAAGCACGGAGGGTGGCAACAAGGGAGAGGGCCTTTTCAGTAGTGGCCCCCCAATTATGGAATGATCTCCCTGACGAAGCTCACCTGGCGCCAACATTGTTATCTTTTCAGCGCCAGGTCAAGACTTTCCTCTTCTCCCAGGCATTTAACAGCATATGATGAGGGTTTTGTGTTGTTGTTGTGCTTTGACCCAGAATTGTCGTTTTAAAGGATATTGTAATTATAACTTGTTTTTATGTTTTATGGTTTTAAATTTTGTACATCGGTGTTTTTAATGTTCAATGTTTTTAATTTCTGTAAACCGCCCAGACAACTTCGGCTATGGGGTGGTATATAAATGGAATAAAAGAAAATAAATAAATAAATTATAGGATTCAATGCTATGCATTCTTTAGCATCTTGCTGTCATATTTATAAACGTCACTGTAAACCCCTTAAAATCACTGTAAACCCCTTAAAAAAAAAAAAAAAAGAGTGTGAGAGAGAATTGGGATGCTTTGAATTCTAATGAACCTATTTGGGCCCTGCCCAGCCTATCATTCCAAGATGTCCTGTGGCAATGTTCCTCAACTTCATATCCTACTATGGAGGGAATCTAGAGCAATTTTTTCCCCTGCACAGCTACCCATTTGGGATAGCCTCGGTTGGTGGAGGCTTTTAGAGACACCTTTATGTTTCATACATGCTTTTGAACACTCACCAGGTCTTTAAATGGCTGTTTTTCTGGAATTTCCCACTCATCACTGATTGTCATGTATCTGAAAAGAGTGATTACATCAATTATGTATATTTGTTTTTAAAACACACACACTTGTTGTTTTAAGGGAAAGATGCGTCCGCAACTGTACTCACTTGTCAAAGTCAGTAAAAAGGTTAACCCTGAAAGTGTGCTGCTTGTCCAGCTTGTACCCATCTGCATTTTTTATGGCATCCAAAGCATGAGTTGGAGAACTGTACTCGAGGAAAATATACCTGCAGTAAAATGCAATCGTCTTGATTAGTGACAACAACTTCACTTGAGACTTTATTGCCCACAAATGTGATGTATGAAATGAAGGGCTAAACATTGCGGATTCCGCAAAATCTCAGCAATGACACCAGCCATGCTTCAACTGGATATTGTTTAATATCCATCATCACCCCTCAGTCTTCTTCCGGCCTTGTTTATACAACTGAGCAAAAGCTGGGTCTGCAATTATGGGGCCGCAGCATTAGCTCTTGTTGAGACTCTCCTCCCTCACAAATGGCATGTGCCATTTCAAGAGCAGGAACAAGTTACATTTTTCTGTCTGCATTATATCAGAGAACAATGGCAACAGCTCTGTAACAAAACTGAGACTCCACCTCCTTGCAACACAAACATGTAATGTGCCATCTGTGGAGGAGACAGACACAAAAGGAGAAAATGGAGTGAAAGGCAAATGGGAGATTCGTTTGAGAATGCTAGAATGAAGAACATAAATTTTAGCTGGCAATTGAACACATGGCACATGGCAAGGAAAGGGAAACAAACCCTACAACTGTTAGTCTGATGACTGGGGCCAGGCTGATCTCACATTTGCTGGTGGTTCACTGACAGGAGAGCAACCTGCTAGCAATCCTGGAGCAAGATTAACAGATAACCTTATTATCTACTAGTTGAAAAGCTGGATGTTGGAAGCAAAATCATGCCAATGTTTAACTAATAAAATATTTTTATATAAAATGTGCTTTATTAAATATGGAATTTATTGTATCAAGCAAATCACACTCTTCTTCTTATTATCACAAGTCCAAAAAGAAGTATCTGTCCATGTGCAGTGGATATTAAATGTGCACTTCTGGCAGAACATGTGAAGGTCTGCAATTTATTCCACCAACGCTCTTTGACATTCAGTCCATTTTCCCAATGGAAACCCATGGTCTCCTCATCCTCATAAAAACAACCCTTGACATTTCCAGTCACCATGGTGTGAGCCCTGCTGGGTATGACAAGCAACAAGCCTTCTTCCCAACTTTGACACTGCACAGATGGGCACAGAACATTTGTGCAGCAACCCCCACTCCCTCCAGAGCGCCAAACTGATTGGAAAAACAGCATTCAGTGCGCTGCACCACATCTCGCTTCTGAGTGCCCAAGACAACACATTGCCTACATGCCTTTCCCACAGGAAAGGTTGATAGCTTCCTCAGACATTGTTAGATGGCGGCTCTTCAGGTGCCTCTACCCAGCATCACCAAAGCCAGCTGCCTTTGTAGCAGGGAAGGCTGGCAGGGGGTTGGTTTGGCTACACCAATACAGTTGGCACTGTCCCTGCCGGTCTTTTCCTGCTTGAAAGACTGGGGGGTGGGGAGGATTTTATTGGAACAGAGAGGAATCTGGCAATCATAATTTTTAGCACTGCTAGCCAAAAAGCGCAGAGCCATGCTCACACACTCACCCTTTTGTCTGGCCATCAGCTTCGGCGTAATATTCATTGGTGATTTTCCCAAACTTTGAGAAGATCTTATGGATAACATTCTTCAGTTTCTCAAGACGGTCTGGTCCAACCTGGGGCACATTATCCACCACAATCACTGAATCAATTCCATCTGCCTCCAGTGGACGTTCTTGCAATATATCTTCAAGTAATTCTGTGAAAAATAAGATAAAGAGAAATTAATATGCAGCAAAGGAGGATGACATCCACAGCCACAATTGTACTGAAAAGATAAATCAAATAACTGCATTAACTTAGATTGGTTAACTATCTGATAAGCAGGAAAAACAGAGTGGTGCGAAGTCTATATTGGAATCAATTCTTGTGGTAACATACAGAAGGCTAAACTTACACCTTTAGCATAAAATCAATACTGAGCATATGAATTTCTTATCCGCTTTTCTGTACAGCGTTTCCTAGTTTCCTATGTCACTAGCTTGTCTTCCCTGCCCTTTGCATACTGAAGATTTATTTAGAACAGCTGTACACCTTGCTCCTCATCTGCAAGCCAGTGGCAGCTGCCCTCAGGTGAGCCACTAAGGGGCAAGCTACTCCTCTCAGGACTATACACACCTGCCTGCCTGCCTGCCTGCCTGCTTCTTCAGGCCTGTTCCAACTCTTGAGAACTAGGGAGTGGCAGTCACCATAGTGTTAAACTGTTCCTCCCTCCACTATCTGCCTTGCAATCTCCATTCTCCACCTTCTGACACAAAACACTAGTGGGGCCTAATGATACAACTACAGTTTGCTGCTCCCCTGTGCACTGCTACAAAAATACCTCAAGAAGTCACCCAGCACACCCAGTCACCCACTGAGTTGAACACTTTGAATATTGTAGCATAATTATAATTAGAGAGAAAGTCAAATCCAAACCTTTTAATTACAGCAGCTTAACAAGTTTTCCTTGCTTTCAAAGAGGTATTTAGTTTAATCATGTATCAAATCAAGGCAACTTTTGCATCCTCTAGTTTAGGGGTGGCCAGAAAGTAGATCTCCAGATACTTTGGACTTCAACTCCCAAAAGCCCCTGCCAGCATGGCCAAAGGTCAGGAATGCTGGGAGTTGAAGTCAAAAACATCTGGAGATCTACTTTCTGCACACCTTTACAGTCTAGTTCTTTAAATTCACCTGCCCCTTCCACAACATTCCTTTATAATAACTTATACAGCATGGTCCTCTTGATACAGTCCTGTGACATGTATTGCTTCATGCACAAAAAACCAATAAAATATTCCAGAACACTGATTTATACAATCATGGGTTGAACTTAGATATTACTAATATGTTTTAGTGCTGTACTTTATAACCTTACAATGTTGTACATGCCCAATTTAAAACTGCCTTTGGAAATCTAACTTTTATATTCACATTAGTTGAAAGGTGAGAACCATGTCTGCATTTCATACAGCATGAACATTTGAACATGGATTAGGAATCCCTTTTAGGTTATCTCAGCATCATCTGAGTAAGCAAATTCCAGAACACACAGGGCAACTAAATCTATTAAATATTTCATCCAGAGTTATGAAAGAACAAGGACTAATAGGCAACTTCCAATCTATTACACTGTAAGACACCAGTCTAAAGCAGAAGTTGAAAGGTCATATACTATATGTAAACAGAGGCTAGATATGTATCACTTCTAAAGACAAACCAAATATTTTACTCCACTAGTTTCATGATAGTTGCTGCGATCAGAATTTTGGAATGACCAGAGGCAAGTGAGAGCAACAGATAGGGGTAGTAGGTATATTGAAATTTCTAAAAACAGTGGCAGCTTGGCTACACACTGGTCTTGTTGCAAATTTAGAATTCTTTTGTTAGCACCCAATAATCCGTAAAATCTTAAATGGAGGACAGCCATGCCAACAGAGAAAAGACAACAGGGCTGGGAAGCCTCTCCTCTTGACAGAAGCGTTCTGGCTGAAATTGACTCATGGGAAAACAGCAAATTGGGCCTTGCAATATTTTGGTTAAATTATCTCTTTATTACTGCGAATGTTTTCAAACATTAGGACACTGAAAATCAAGATTATCTAGATGGGTCTCCTGTTGAGTTGCTATTTTGTGAAGTTTAACACATCAATTTCTTGTAGAAATAGATTTACTTCTGACATTTATTTTCAAGATATATCTCAGCTGCCACATTTTTCAAATTCTGGCTTCATACTCAAGTGTGGCCAAGAAATAGAATCCAAGAGGTGGCTATGCAGATAAGAGCAGAAACGATTCTCAAAGACTGTAGTTATGGGATGTCACCAGAAGCAGAAAGTGAGCCAAATGCTGTCTCCAAGCACACACCTTTATTTTCTTCCATGTAAATGGATTGATGCCATTCAATACTGTGGAGAAAAGTAAAAGGCTGCACCTGGGGAAATTGTTTTAAGTCTGCTCTTCACCTCTTGCAGTGGGTGGCCTGGACGTTACTGACAGAGATGCTGTAGGAACATGCACCCTCACCCCTTTTGTCTGTACACTGACCGTAACAGGGAACATTGAGGTAGGATGCCAACCGTAATGGGAGGAGTCAGGAATGCAAGGGAGGGAAGAATGGAAAGTGGGAAGTCCTCTTTGTTAACAGGCGGTTTTTCAACACTAGTATCCAATACTGCCTGCGCAATAGCAGGACATACCACTAGCACAACAAGAAGCTAGCAGTTCCTGAAACTCGTTTCTGGGACAACAGATCACGAGAACTCACAGAAGGGAATGCCAGATCCTATTCCACTAGTGGTTCCTTTAGGAAGTGCCAGTTGCTTCTGCGCTAGTAGTTGGTCCCATAGGCACAACAGAACTAGCAGAGGCACAACAGCAATATTGAATACTGCCCTGTCCTCATGCCCAGATTGTGAACTGTGTGCATGTGTGAAGATAGGAACTAATTTTGAATAGCTACTACCCAACTATAGCCCTTTAAAAATGGCAATAAATAAATCCAAATTGGGAGTTTCAGAGATTCACACCTCAAGTACCATCCCTGCCCCTAGTGGGCTTAACTCTACCAATTCACACAGTATGTGCTCCTCTCACCTCCCAACCTTTATTTGCAGCAAGTGATACCCACTCAGGAACTCGAAATATGGGGCAAGTGGAAAAGTTAATGTTGGATAAGGATCTCTGGTCAGCCTGTGCCTTCATTACAAAAGGCTTACAGGATGGCTCCCTTTTTCTAGCTTACATATTCAGATTGATCTCAGCAGGCATATAACTGCCCAAATGACAGCCGCTTGCCATTCCAGTGAACTCAACCCATGAGACAAAAGTAGAAGCATTTGTTTTTCCAAGTAGTCTTGTCTGGATAGCTGGGGTTCTTTTGTCCTCTTCTTTGCTTAGAATAACTCAAAGTAGTCCAGCAATGAAAGCATCTTATTCTGCTCTAGGTCACATGGAGCCAAGTCTCACCATGGTCCCTTTTGGTCATTCACTCTCAGGCCCTACGCTTCCACTTTCAGCCTTATTCTGTCTATATTAAAGCTATATTTATAGGATTCTCTGTACAAATGTTGAAAGTTGCTATTAGCATCGTATTAATACTGTGGCTGTTAACTCAAATAATAATAACAACTGTTAATATGATATCGTATGCAACAAACAACTGCAAATCTCTTCCCTGTTTACCTCAACCTCCACTTCCTTCAGAGTTTCTCTGTAGCAAATTTTGGATGGCACGCTCATCAGAGCAAGGACTGTCCACCCGCATTCTGTAAAGTACCATGCATGCTAATAGCATTATATAAATAATAATATGCATGAAACCATTTGAACACTCAAGGAGTACTTGGGGGGTCACGAAACCTATATTTTATGTCAAATACCATACACATTGGCCAAACCTTAAAAACACTAATGCCAACGAAAATAATATCAGCTTTTATCTTGTTACCTGTGGGAAGTTATTAATCACCACCAGGAAACCATGCTAGATAATTCTGGTAAATGAGTTATAAAGCTGGTGTAAGAGATTGGGGGGGGGGGGAGCACCAACATGTCACACATGACAAATAAATGCATAACACTGCCAGGTGGACAAGTAGTTACTTGTGAGCTACTAAGTTTTGTGGACTTATCATCAAGGACTATAAGACAAATTATGGAGAAGTATTGGTCTATTTTTATATCAGTCTGATGTTTAACCCTCTCACCTGGTCATCACTATAGTCAAGAATTCCATGCAGGCGAATGCTTGAAATCCCCTTTAGGTGAATAACAGGCTTGAAGAAGGAGAGTCAGAGAACATAACTTCCCCTGGCAATGCAGCAGACCAGCAAAGGAGGAACACAGTGCTCCGTTTCCCCTTTGTCAATTGCTGTCCACTAAACTTTCTGCTTGCCGGCTTTTTATTCATAAGCCCACTATCCCTCTTAGAATTTAAGAAACAGGAAAGTGACATTCTTTGCAGGCTAGTAACTTTGAGCGGCTTAGTAATACGGCTGCTTTATATGGAATCTCCACGATCAAAAGCAGTGACAGCTGCTAGTGATTAAAGAGCAGAGAAGTACTATCCTGCATATTTGCACCATCAGAGGCATATGTCTAGTCACTCTTGGAAATGGGAAGCTAGACTATAGACCTTCTGCCTTATCCAGCAGGGCTCTTCTAAAGATTTTACAGGCAAATGAAACAAATGCATTCAGGGGCAATTTGCCCCCAAGTACCACAAACTAGGGACAAGACACAGGGGGAGGGCTACTGCTCTGCTAGCAAGCTTCCCAGCAACATCTGGCAGCTAGCTACCACTGAAACAGGATTCCTGTACATAGACCCAGGGTAGACAACCTGATACCCTCCAGATGTTTGGGACAACAGCTCCCATAAGCCACAGCAATGGCTAGGCATGACGGAAGGCGAAATCCAAACTATCTGCAAGGCACCAAGTTGCTTATCCCTGGGGCAGACTAGAAAGACTAAATTTGTGCATGTTAAAAGTTTTATACTGACCCTGTTCAGGTGACATACTAACTAAACCATGGTTAGGCCGCTAATCCTTTTGCAGCAAATGGTTAGTGAGCGTGTTTAAACTGCGGTTCTGTCGACACCATGGTTAGGAATAGTTCGCAAGACACTCTAAACCATGTTTAGCTCAGGATGGCTTAGTGCGTGGTCTTAACCATTGTGATGCGTCATTTTGGGGGTGTTTAACTTATGCAAACTGCCTAGGAAGTTTCTGCTACTGGGCGTCATAGACGTGTAAGAAGGGAATGAATGAACAAGCCTCCTGGCCTGATCCAGCGAGGATCTTCTTAGGCCCTTGTATCCCATATGGCCACACCGCCCGCCCCTCAGGTCTCCGTCCCCACAAGCGGCCACACACGTGTCGCCCTGGAACCTGGAAACGAGGCCTGCCTGCCTGCCCTCCTCCTCCAGCAACACCAACCTTCCTCATCGATGTCGTCCACGAAGTCCTCGGGGTCGCTGAAGGAGACGTCGTCGTCCTCCTCCTCGTCGTCCTCCTCCGCTTCCTCGGGCGTCGGCTGCTCCTGCTGCGGCTGCTCGTCGGCCTCCTCTGTCCGTTCCTCCCCCTCAGGCTCTCCCTGCTCCCCGGCGTCAGGCTTCTCCTCCTCAGCAGCCTCCTGCCCTGCCTCGGCCTCCTCCTCCTCCTCCTCTACACCGGCCACGGGGGATTCCTCTCGGGCGGGCGGCTCCTCCTCAGCGGCGGGAGCAGCAGGCGCCACCGGTGGCTCGTCCTGCTGAGGCGAAGGCGGCTTCGTCACGGCGTCGAGCGAAGGAGGCGGCGGCGGCGGCGGCGGCGGCTGCCGCCGCCGATCTTCATCTTCCGCAGCCTCCTCGTCGTCGTCGTCCTTCTTCTTCTCGTCGTCGCTTTTTTCGGGCTCCTGAGGGGGCTCCGGCTCGGCCTTCGTCCCCTCAGGCTCCTCCGCGGAAGGCCCGTCCGGCTGCTCGGCCTCCGAGTCCTCGCCTCCTCCGCCTTCGGACCTCTCGGCGTCGGCGGTGGCGGAGGTCGCGGCCGCCGCCAGGCTCTCCTCGGTCTCCTGCATGGGAAAGGGGCGTCGAGGGGGCTGCGCGGCCTTCTTCCCGCTCGCCTGGCGCACACGGAGGGAGAGAGAGAGAGAGAGAGAGAGAGAGAGCGGCGCTCGGCCCACAAGGGAGGGGGGAGGGAAAAGGAGGGGTGTCACGCACGCATGCGCGCGCACGGGGAGGCTCCCTATTGCCGGGCCATGTGCGCGAGAGGCCCCGCCCGCAAGTCTCGCGAGGCCGGCCGGAACCAACTCCTTTCCCTCCTCTCAACGCGCGGGAGGGCGGGATATCTTAAACCAGAGCCCTGCAGGGAATATCGCAAGACTGGGGTTATTATCACGCTTCGCTTTTCTAGGGTTCACCTGCGACTAATTTGATGTTTATTCATTTTTAGTGGAAGGTTTTTAATAATTTCCCCCCCTTTATTTGATCAATCGATGTGGGCTAGTCCAAGATGGCGGCTTACGTCGGAACTGCCCTGAGATAGGGCTCGGATCGACCATCCCAAGGGGTGTGAAAAGGGGGGGAGGAAATAGGGGAAATGACATCGCCTCCCTTTGTTTATGTTACTTTCATTACAAATAGTATCAACCCTGGGTGGTGTTTTTTTTTTAATTTCGGTCTGTTTAAATGCTGGGATGTATATAGGTAATAGTGGGAAAGGAATTTGTAGAAGGCTGATATGAGTGCCGGCACCCCTTCAAGGCGAACAAAATGGAATCGTCCAGTAGTACCAGGTACTGCTCGTGCCAGGAGCGTGGACTGTACTAACGTTATTGGAGGGGAGGGAGGGCTGAGCACGTCGCTTGGACATATACTAAGGAGGACCTAATATAGTAAGTGTAATAAACAAAGATGGGCAATGAGTGTATCTCAATAATGTTAAACATTTTATCGAAACATAGATTTTGGGGGGGGGGTTTAACACTCGGTTTAATTCACCCTCAAGGAGTGGTATGATCCAACAAGCCCCGCCACATCAGCTTGTTACTGCTCACGTGATCTTTTTTACCCTTAAAAAAAAACAAAAAAAAAGGCTCGGCACTTCAATGATAGTAGGGCAGATGAGAGAATGTATGACGTCATCTGCGCTTGCAAGCATGACCGTGACGATAGTCTCTTCGTTCATAGCGCAATCCTATATGCATACTCAGAAGTTGCCCCATTGAGTGTAATGGAACTTACACCCAGGAAAGTGTGTAGTATTGCAGCCTGAATACATAAATTAATAAAATGAAAACAAAAAAGACTAAATTTATTAGTCTTTAAAGTGCCACAAAACTTAACAGGTCTCCCCTTCTGGAAATACATACATTAAATCTGTTTCTGGCTTGTGTCCTAATGCTGTTTTTAAAACCTTATTGTTATTGTGTTTGTTTTTAAATGTCCGGATCTACACTGCTGCTTTAAAGCACTTTAAAGCGGTTTATAACAGTACTGACAACAGTTGGGGCCCAGGACACACTCCAAAACAGTTGTCACTACTGTTATAAAGCACTTTAAAGCGTTTTAAAACAGCAGTGTAGATCCTGCCCTGGTGGTTTTAGCTGTTTTGGTCTTCCGAGCCATCTGGGTAATCCTAGAAAAAAAAACGTTCTACAATTCAGATGGGTGCAATGTTTTTTAAATAGTTTTAAAAATTAGACCTAAGATACTTGCAAAAAGCTGATCCTTGATTTTGCTTGTTTAACATTAAGTGTTACATATTTTTCTTCACATATGCATTTTCCTTTCATTTGTAAAGAAATGTAAATGACCTGTAGACTAATTTTAAATAAATTATGTTATGATACATTTATTTTTATTACAGTATTGTTTATGTTTTAATCTCCAAGGAACAGAGAGAAGCACACAATTTTCTCCTGTTTTATCCTCACAACAACCCTGGAAGGTAGGTTAAGCTGAGGGGCAGTGATTATCCAATGAGTTTTATGGCTGATTGGAGATTTGAACCTAGAACTCCCAGGTCCTAGTCCAACACTAACCATTATATTGCACTGTAATTTAATTCAGGTTATTATTATTTTAATAATATTGAACAAAAATATATTTGGCACCTTTGCAAACAAAACCTCTTCATACATCAATTTAAAGTTGCATTTTGTATTATAAGGATAGACATGTATAAATATATTGGATCCACACTGAGCTGAAAACAATTTTTTTTATTGAAAATTGTGGATGTTACAGTCATTGGGAAATGTAATAATCTGATGGAAGTCAAACTGAAGTATTATTGAAATATCTGAGTGGCAAAATAAATATTAACACCAGAGAGCAGAAATACCAAACATGTTCTCTCTAGAATCAGTTAAAATTACACACATAGCAGGATGCTGAACTTTCCAATTCATTTTTGATAACATCGAGTCTGGCGATTAAATTAGATTTTGAACAGCACGGCGTGAAACCTGTTTCAAGAATGCGGTCTGCCACTTTGAAATATTCCTTTGCAATATCTGCCAGAGTGACCCCATGAGCGTTATAGTGCCGGTGCAAATCTCATTATGATACCATTTTGTTTTGGCCTTTGAGGAGAATTGGGCAATTCGTCTCTACGACGTTAATCTCGGAAGGCTTTATGTAGCATTGTTTTTCTGTACAACGATATCATCCTCTTAGTAACACAGATCCTATCTCCCCACCCCACCTTGAACAAGCTCTACATTAATCTCTCCTCTCGCTTCCCATTTCGTAAATTCTCTGAGCTTAGAGTTCCACACTGGTGCAATAACTTGCATAGAACTCAGGAAGCTGCCTTACACTGAGTCAGACTATTGGTCCAAATAGCCCAGTATTGTCGACACTGACTGGCAGCAGCGGCTCTCCAGGGTTTCAGGCAGGAATTTTTCTAGCCCTACCTGGAGATGCCGGGGATCGAACCTGGGACCTTCTGCCTGCAAAGCCAGTGTGCTATTACTGAGTCGCAGCCCCACGCATACTTTATGCATACACATTTGCGTCCTATGAGAATGGTTTGTTCACCATTGCAACCTGCTTGTTTGCCTGCTTCTCACTCTGGCCAAGACAGCTGTGGTGGTGAACAGAAGATGGCACTGTCTACTTGCTCACTGACTCTCTGACTGTCAAGCAAGCAAGTGGGAGAAATGATGAGGAAGAGGAGGAATGGCAGCTGGTGAAAATAGTAGTGCAAAGGTAGACTTACTGATGGAGGGGCCTGTTGAGGGTATCTTGCTCAAGGGCCCTCAAGCATGCATTTGAGGACCCACAAGTGATAGTACTGCTGGCACGACCTATCTCAATGGGTCCTGATCCACCAGTTGAAGACCAGAGCACTAGACCAGGAGTGGGCTACTTGTGGCCCTCCAGATGTTGGACTACAACTCCCATCTCTCATCATTGGTTATGCTGACAAGGTCTGACAGTAGTTCTAGCCCAACATCTGGAGGACTACAAGTTGCCCACTGCCTGGCCTAGATGACTATCGGACGAATGTCTGAACTGACTCTACCATGTTAAGGGGAGGTGAGAATAGTTGGACTCAATATACCCACAGTTGGGCAATACCTTTATTAGGACCAACAAAATGTTCTCACTATTTCAGATTCTCCAGAATGCTTCATCAGGCCTTGCACCACTGACAACATTCTGGAGAACTCAAAAGCTTGCAGTTTTGTGGAATTTTGCTTGACCCTGATAAAGGCTCTAACTGAGGATTTTAGGTTTTTCCCCAAAGCATATATGGTGCTTTAGAGAGAATAAAGTAATAAATAACCATTGAACGTTATAATCTGAATTCCAAGAGTGGGAGACAACAAAAATGTGGAATGTGAGAAGGGAAGAAAATGAAGGAGGAAGAGGGGGGATGAGCTGTAGGCCAGTTCTCCACTTATTGAGCTCCATCACACCAGCGATTTAGCGCACTCTCGCCATGCCTGGTGTGCGGATTTGCAGCATGGTGCTCGCATGATGCTGTGCCTGTCCTGCTGACACCCTGCCTCTTCTCCAGCCTGTTCTGTGTTTTCCTAGAATGCTAAAAGTCTGGATTATTTTCCCTAAATGCATTTAATACACCTTTAAGCCTCTGTGTAGTTTTAACGGAATTGGGTGGGTGTGCCGTGAGGGGAGTTTTGCTGTTAGTTTGAATGGATGCTGTTGGCTTGAATGGATTGCATCAAGTCCTGGCAGGGAAAAGCGATCTATCTCCAAGCCTCAATATAAAACCCAAACCTTGCATCCCAGGCTTGAAAGCATTTTTTAAAAATCATACAACATCCAAAACTCTGCAGAGACAGGATTGTACTGACCTAAGTCAAAAGAGTAACCAGGACCGTTAACGATAAACAAGACTTCTGTGCAATTTGGCATCAATGTATAACGTATCTGGTTAGGCACTAGGAAACATTAAAACCACCAGAGACTCATGGTCAATTATGGAAAGATTTGTTAGGATAACAGGCTATGAATGGAGCAGAATAAATTAATAGAATACAGGTGAGGCAATCTCTGTATTGTAATGTAGGATATTGATGACTGATGCTAGCCAATGTATTCCCAAGTGGACTTGTTTATTAATGTTTTGTTTAAAAAATCAATAAAATTAATTTTAAAAATAAATCAGTCCCTGCTCAAAGGCTTACAATCTAGAAAGGCATGACACACAAGGAAAAGGGGATAGAGAGGGAAAAGGGAAAAAATGATTTGGTTTTCAACAGGCTGGTGGAATGGATCTGCATTGCATCTCATCTTCTGGGGGTGCAGAGGAGCCAGACTGGAGTAGGCTCTGATGTTCCTTCTTTTTGCACCTGTCTCCATTGCTGCTCCTTCTTTCCCACGGTGCACTTGATATCAGATAGCCCTGTGGGTGTACAGGGGGGGGGGCTCACATAACAGTGCTCCCCCATTTATATACATAGAATATAAAAATGCTAGGAAGATGGTTGAGTTTGAACCTTTATCTTTGGTATATCCTTGTCTTCTATGTGCGGGGATTTTGTTAATTTTGGTGCGGAGAAGCACTCAGTCATGTGAAACCCACACCTACAAGCTGGTACAGTCCCAATACAGGTTGACTCCCTTTCCAGGTTTTTTTGTAAGAATGAAGCCATAGTTTGGACTTGACTCTTGTCCCACTGGACAAAAGTTTGGCCGCTCCTCTTTTTAGAATAGTAAAGCAAAGTATAACGTTTAAGATAATAAATTGTCCCTATGTAATCCATGTATTTATTTACTCTGTTTTACTATATTAAATTACATTTTTATCCTACCCTCTGTCCAAAGGAACCAGGACCTCCCTATTCTCCTTTTATTGTTACAGCAATCCTGCAAGGTAGGTCAGTAAGCTTTCAGTTCTTCTGACCACCTCATAAACCAACCTAGCCACCCGGGGAACTTTCCCCTTTCAGCGTCTTTATCCCCTGACCCATCTTTTGCCATCTTATATTGTAAGCTGCAGTTGGAAGATTGTGGTCTCGAAAGGCAGTAAAGAACTATATTAAATAAACAAATGATTTTTCTTTTGAATCCCCCCATGTGCAATTTGTCTACATTGTATTAAAGGAGAAAAGACCTTTTTGTGAGCCTCACCCCAATATGTTTATTATTTACCAGATTTATATCTTCCCTTTCCTCCAAAAAACACCTAAGGCAGCTGACAGCAATGAAAACAAGTACAAATAAACACAACAATTATAAACAAATATGCCATACCATATTTGATCGCATATAGAATTGGCACTTTGGGGGGGGGGGGAGGTTGAGCAACAATGCTTTACTTTTATATCAATATTCAAGTCTAGGGTGACCATATGAAAAGGAGGACAAGGCTCCTCTATCTTTAACAGTTGTATTGAAAAGGGAATTTCAGCAGGTGTCATTTGTAGGCACGCAGCGGGGGGGGGGAGATTCCCCCTTCATCACAACAATGAAAGCTGCAGGAGCTATGCTAGAGTGACCAGATACAAAAGAGGGCAGGGCTCCTGCAACTTTCACTGTTGTGATGAAGAGGGGATTTCACCAGCCGCCGCATGTGTACAAACCACACCTGCTGAAATTCCCTTTTCAATACAACTCTTAAAGATAGAGCCCTGTCCTCCTTTCCATATGGCCAACCTAGATTCAACCCTAAATTTAAGAGCTAAAGCTTTCCCCATTACAGCATCTTCATGTCTGAAATGTTTTCTCCCCATCTAATAATAATAATAATAATAATGAATTTATTTCTTACCCACCTCTCCATTTGGATCGAGGCGGGGAACAGCAGTAAATATAAATGATAAAATACATAAAACTGATTAAAAACATGGTGCGCATTATTAAAATGGCAATAAAACATCCTAGATTTGAGGTTAGGAGCACAGGGGTGGCGAAGCAGAGGCACGCCTGCCATGGCTACGCTGCGCTTCAGAGCGCTCTGTGCATGCTCGGGGAGGCTGCAGCCCGGATTACTCCTTCTGACCCGGGAGTATCGCTCTCCGTGCGCCAGGACGACCAGCGGCTCTGGCTGCCATTCTGCGCGCACTTTACCCGCGGGTAAGGCCCGCTGAGCACAGCGGGGCTTACTTCCGAGTAACAGGGACAAGGGAGGGGGTCACGAAACGGGCCCTCCCTGTGAGGAGGAGAACATGGGGGGCGCGGTGGAGCCCAAGAACAGGGGCCGCGTCCCCCCCCCACCCACGAAGCCCCTTCCTGCCCCCTCTTCCCCTCAGGGCGTGAGGCCCGGGGCCCCAGCGAGCCCGCTCCCCGCCCACGGCGCCCCTCAGGCTGAGGGGAAAGAAGGCGGGCTGGAGCCGGGGAGGAAGGGGAGGGCGCCAGGCAGGGTCCCGGCCGCCGCTACCGCCGCCGCCGCCGCCTTCTCCTCCTCCACCTCACATGACTGCCGCTGGCAGGAGTAGGGGAGCCATGGACGGCGAGCTGCCCGCCGCCACCGCGGGCACGGGGGCACCTGGCGGGGCCTCAGGTAGGGCCAGGCGCGGCTGGAGGTGCGGGAGTCTCTCGCCATAGTATCCCCATGAATGGCTGTTTTTATTATTATTATGACTTCGCCCTGAGGGGACATGCTGAGGAGGGCGCTGACAGAAAGGCAGCTCCGACAGGGGGAAATATAATAATAATAATGATAATGATAATGATGATAATAATAATAATAATTGTATTTGTTACCCGCCTCTCCGTCTGGATCGAGGCGGGGGAGCAGCAGTAAATATAAAATATGACAACTTCCATAAAAACCGATTAAAAAAACAGGGTGCGCGTGGTTAAAACAGGGGTGCAAGGGTGGTGCCGCGCGAGGTAGCTGGACTTGGAGCGCGTGTCAGCCCCTCCGTCACCTGTTTTCACGCCCACCACGCGGCATTCTCGGGGCACGTGTGTCCAGCCTCTCCTTGAGATTGATGGATTGATTGCACAGAATAAACAAATAAGGATTAAGAAGAGGTTGTGCAAACCATGAATAAATAGGAAGAAGAGGCTTGCACGTGTGGCCCAAGGCTGCCACGTAGTGGGCAAGAGGTGGCGGGTGTGACATGCCACCTAAGGGGCCGGCTTGACGATGGCGCATTGGCGCTGTGAGCCCGCAAAACCCGCGCTTGCGCTCCTGTGGGTTGTCCCCATGCTAAGATGCTAGCGCGGGGTTTGCGTCTGAAGGGGCTGCCGTTGTCGCAGCACACATGCACCGCCGTGTCCGTGCCGCGGCGGTCATGCACTGCCAGGCAACTGTGCGTCACGGCTTGGGCGCCGTGGCACGTCTGCGCATATTCCACGGTTTTTTAAAAAAACGTTCTTTACCGTTACAAGCTTCTCCAGCATGGGTGCCTTTCTGTCCACACCGGAGAAGCGCGGTGGCATTCCAGCAGCTGTTGGGCTCACTGGACTGCCCCCTCCCCCTGTCCGGGCCAATGGCAATCAATCAGGGGTCACCATCGGCCCGGCCACGCCTCTGCTGCACCTTTGGAGCAAGGCGACGGATGCAGATGAACTGATGTCACCTTGCTCCACAGGAAAATAAGTCCCCAACTTTTTTATGTTGGATCTTTGGGGGAAAGTCCCGCGATGGCTCCGCAATGGTGCTGCGTCATATAAATGACCTAGCGCCACTGCAGAGCCACCCCAGGGCTTTCCCCTCATATAGACTACCCCCCATTTAGACACCTATATAATTTGCCCTTATTCATTCAAAATTCACAGTTGGGCAATACCTTCATGGAGCCTGTTCAGATGACACGTTAGGCCATGGTTTGGCCGCAAACTCTTTTGCAGCAAATGGTTAGTGAGCACGTTTAAACCGTGGTTATGTAGACACCATGGTTAGGAATGGTTCGCATGACCCACCAAGCCATAATGTTTAGTTCAGAATGCTTAACCACTGTGGCTTAGTGTGTTGTCTGAACAGGGTCACTCCCACAAAACCATGAGCAAGCTTTTGAGTTCTCTAGAACTCTTGCTCAGGCTGGATGATACCAGAAAACGGGGGAATGGAGGAAGAAGCAGAAATGTCCCAAAATTTGGGTCAGATGTCATGGCCATCACTTTTGCCTCTTTGAAATAGTCTCTTTTAAGAGGTTACAGTGAAATGGTTCCTTGAACTCACAGTGTGATCCCATGCATATTCACTCAGAAGTAATACCCATTGAGTTCAATGGGGTTTACACCCAAGTAAATGGATATAGGATTGCAGCCTAAGGTAGGGTGACCAGATAAAATCCAGGTCAGGGCTCATATAACTTTAACAGTTGTAGAGAAAAGGGAATTTCAGCCAGTGTCATTTGTATGCAATTAGTTCCTGGTGAAATTCCCTCTTCATCACAACAGTTAAAGGTGCAGGCACTATACTAGAGTGACCATATACAAAAGAAGGCAGAGCCCCTGCAACTTTAACTGTTGTGATGAAGAGGGAATTTCACCAGGAACTAATTGCATACAAATGACACTGGCTGAAATTCCCTTTTCTCTACAACTGTTAAAGTTACATGAGCCCTGACCTGGATTTTATCTGGTCACCCTAGCCCTAAGGGGACAATCCTAAGCATGTTTAGACAGAAAAAAGCCCTGCAACTCTCCTCATGCCCCAGCCATGCTGGAAGTTGCAGGGCTTTTTTCTGTCTAAAATCAGCATGGGATTGTACCCTAAAATAACTATTTCAATGGGGGTGGAAGTAGGGGTTGAAGCTGCTTCTTTGAAACATAAAATGGAAGGAGAACTGAATTGATCCACGAGGGGAACAAAAATTAAAAATCCAAAGTGGTTCTATAGGACCAACCAAAAGGTCACCAGAGAGTGTGTGCAAGCTTTTGAGTAGGTTGTTCTCAATAAGGATATTACTCAGCTGAAGTTTGGATTTCTTTGGAACCGTATTTCCAGTGAATGTGGAAGTCCTGTCTCCTTAGTAGGCATTTATATTTGGATATGCTGCACCCAAAAAAGTGCCCTTGAGTGTTGGAATTTTATTACATTTCATTGGAAAATGGCCTTTCTTTCTCTCTCCCTCACTCCCCTGGAAATTTGTCCCTGCTATAACCCTATGGGGTAGGCCAGGTGAAAAGATGAGTCTGTGGCCTAGAGGTGCTTAGTGTTGGCTTTGTGGCTAAGTCACACTGTTCCCTACTGTTAGGCAGAAGGAAGTGGCCACCCCAGTGTGTCATGGAAGAGAAGCAAATTGTTAGTTATTTAACATACGTTAGTATTACTGTACTTTTACTGCCTGCAAGGGGAGAGGTGCTTGTGGGATTTTCTATTTTAGGTGCCAGTTTATATTGACTGACTGGTCTAAGGCACTTTGCACCTTGAGTAGGTATGGGCAGGGGGGTTGATGAGCTCTTCAGCGGCTGGGACAGAAACAGGAAGAAGAACATGATGTCTTTTTCAGTTTTTTATTAAGGTTTTTGTTTGTTTGTTTGAAGGGGGCAGGGAGTGAGGAGCTTTGTGGGCACCGTGTTGGGACCCATAGTTTAATCTCTGCCTGCACCATTTCCCCACCATTTTCCCCAATCTAAAATCTGAAATCTATCCCACTGGCCCTACTGTTGGAAAAAAATACAGGTTACTTATTTAGGCTGACCATATGAAAAGGAGGACAGGGCTCATGTAATTTTAACAGTTGTAGAGAAAAGGGAATTTGAGCCAGTGTCATTTGTATGCAATTAGTTCCTGGTGAAATTCCCTCTTCATCACAACAGTTAAAGTTGCAGGCACTATACTTGAGTGACCATATACAAAAGAAGGCAGGGCCCCTGCAACTTTAACTGTTATGATGAAGAGGGAATTTCACCAGGAACTAATTGCATACAAATGACACTGGCTCAAATTCCCTTTTCTCTACAACAGTTAAAGTTACATGAGCCCTGTCCTCCTTTTCATTTGGTCAGCCTAACTTATTTCCAACTGTACCCCATTGGCTGCCAATATGAATTGAGTAATTTTTCATCTCCTCTTTTTCCCTCCAAATAAAGGCACCTCTTTATTTTTACTTTATTTTACTTATATTACTCCATTCCTACCAAACTTGAGTAACTCCACCAAACTCTGGTCCCCTCTACAAGGATTCGCTTTTGCGCCCGGTTAGGCGATTATGCGCATAATTGCTGAAGCGCATTTACACCTAATACCTCTGCACGAGAGGCGGTGAAGCGCATTAATGGATGACCAAAATGCGCTTTACAAGTAGTTAATGCGCATAAGCGCTTGTTCACATAGTCAAAATGCCCTTTAACGGCCGGAGCAAAATAAAACTCGCGATTTAACGCGCATTCGATAATGCGCATAATCGGAGAGATAACGCGCCTCTACGCCCGATTTGCGCTTTAAACCTCTCTTGTAGAGGCAGCCTCTGTCCTAGGAGCTACTTTATGTTTTCATGTTTTCATAGATGACCTCAACTTTTAAAATTGTTGTTATATAAGTAGATTCTGAGTGCTCAAAAAAATGTGTGTGATTATCCGATAGCTGTCATCGTTGGAATAGGTCTGTCCCGAGGCTGGGATTACTTATTGCTTTGAGTTCAAGAGGAAAGTACTTTAGACCTGCAGGAGGAAGAAGCAACAGAGTGAAGACATTTTGACAGCATGCAAACCAAGTTAATGAACATGACTTTCAAAAACATTTCGCTGCTTTTTGGCCACACTTTTGTGTGAGGTTAGAAGGAACATCTGAGTCAGCTTTTTTTGAATTCCTGTTTCTAGTTAATAAGGAATAGTTCCTCTGTTTATTGTCCTTTAAATTAATACTCACATACCCAGAACCAAAATATAATATTCTGCTCTTGTATTCTGACATTCATGGTATAACCCATACATGGATCAGCTTAAAGTGAAATGCATCATTGGTCGTAAAGCACAATGCTTTGAAGAAGTGCCATGAGGCTAGGTTCTCTTTGACTTCAGGCTGTGCAAAGCAGGCTTGAAAATGGGTACTCTTGGTTTCCTGTGGTAAACCAAGTAGTGAAATTTTCATAAACAAAAAAAAGTTTGTTCTTTGAACGTGTGCCACAAATGATAACAGATATTTGTAGGCAGGTGGGCTAGTTAGACATCATTTTGTGGGGTAATAAACTTTCATGCACTTATTTCTAATGAGTGCCTCTTAAATTTTTATCCACATCCTTTTGTAGCAAGATGTGCCAACTAGTTTTCTTAACCTATACGTTACCCTTTCAGTAAAACCCACAAACGTTACTAGTCCAGTTTGCCCATGCCCTTCTACTGACGTTAATAATTCGTGGCCCTTGAGTTTATTTCAGGCAACCAGGAATTAAATAAAATGTAAGTCTAAGACAAGGGCAGGCAACTTTTTTGGCCCTGAGAGTCACTTGTGGGGCCAGATGGTGGGATGGGGGTTGTTGACACATTTACATGCACACATACTCCCCAGAAAAGCTATCTAACATTTCAGATAATTATGCTTGAGGAATTAAAATTAATGTACATAAAACCTTAACAGCTTCATAGAACAGCAGGACAGATGTACAAACGTCTCTCCCCCTGCACTCAAGTTACACTTCAATTCCACACACACACACGGTGCTTACAGCTTGTGTCTAGCAGTTAACCTTTATGCCTTGACTTGAGTACCAAACGTGCAGATAAATCCAGAAGTGTGCACATATATCCTTTCTAGTGGCCATTTTTTAACTGTGTGTAGGCTTTATAAAGAAGGCTGGAAAAGTACACTACTCGCAGGGAAGTGAAATTTGTACAGAATCCAGTTTTGAATTGTTTTAAGTGTATATGGAAAGTTCAGCCCTGAGTGTGTGGTGGTCTGAATGAACAGTAAAATGAATCTTACGTATGTAGTATAAACGAAAAATGTGTTCTCAAAACGAGACAGACCTTTTTCGAGTTCTAGGTGATGATAATGGCACACCAGGTCTGCACTCTGTGTGGTCCAGTGAGCTATCACTGCCTATTATCCAAGAAGTATGGAAGCCCACGAGGGGCTTAATAAACCTATTTTGCTTGAGACTGCAGCAACGGAGGAAATAACAAGCTCCCGGCAAACTATAATACGTGGTCGGTGTGCTGCATTTGGCTTGCTGGGTCAGGTTTTGGAGGACTGGTGTGCATGCTTTTTTTAGAAGGTTATCTTGGTGAATTAATTTTGCTTTGTGCATAGGCTAACTCGTGCTGTGCTGTCGTCTGGCATATTTTGGTGAAACATTGGTTTCAATTGCATATTCTTGAAATGCTCCA